>CM066321.1:8151993-9483993 GCA_033807775.1 Saussurea involucrata | reverse complement strand
TAGATTGAGTTTTACTAGTTTATCCAAGGTGTGAAAGTTTAAGTGACAGAACCTGTTGTGCCATAACCACGCTTCTTCACTTTTGCAGGCTACTAGGCACACTTTGTCCTTGGATTTTGAAGTAAAATTCATTAGGTATAGATCACCTCTTCTTTCAACTCGCAGAAGTTCCATTCCTGTGTTTTCACTCTGTAGAGAGCAGAAAGTTCTTTTGAATAACACATCGAATCCTGTATCACAGAGTTGACTTACGCTTAGTAGGTTGTGTTTGAGGCCATTCACATATGCAACTTTGTATACAGAGACATTTTCTTTCTGTATGACTCCATAGCCTTTGATGTGTCCCTTCATGTTGTCTCCAAAAGTTACAGATCCACCATCGTGTGTTTCTTTGTATGTGGATAGTAATCTTCTGTTGCCAGTCATGTGCCTTGAGCATCCGGAGTCAAGATACCAAATTGGCACATGTTGCTTCTGTAAGACAATCACAGAGATTTAGGTACCCATATCCACATGGGTCCAATATTGTTAGAATTTTTCAAGTTTGCCTTAGCATTCTTGAAATACATTTTATCTTTTGTAGAAGAATCAGATTGTTTCTCTTTTGGTTCTGACTTTCGAATTTCAGTGGTGAGAAAGCAATCTGGACTTAAGAAGTGTTTATTCAATTTAAACATAAGATCAAAACAATGACAGTATTGAATATGAGATGTGATTTGTTTGAACTTTTCATTGAATTCTTTGAACTGAGCCACAGAGACATTACACTCTTTCTTTACATTAGATTTCCTATTACAAGAAGATCTATGAATACTAGAATGTTGTTTGCAAAAGTCTTGTTTAGTTCCTGCCTTCTGTGACTCTCTTCTGTGGTGAACATCTTTCTTCACTGTCACAGAGGAAAAATATTTGTTAACTTCAGGCCATTTTCCCTTTTGTTGCCAAGTGGGATTCTCTTTGATTTTCCTTAAAGGTTTTGAAAATTTTAAGCTTTTTGGATTTTCAGAGGCCTTTTTCAGATTTTCAAGCTCTGTAGAGGTTTTGACTTGTATACACATTTTGAGAAAATCTGGATGGATAGGTATCTCTGTGATTTTCTCTTTTGGAGAAATTGTTCTGTTAAGAACTTCAGAGGAGAATTTGACATCCTCTGTGTCACAGTGAATTATCCCTGATTTGAAATCAGTCTCTGAGTCGTCAGAGGATGAATCGTCCTCATATGCAGAGGTTGAGTCTTTTCTTTCGACAGAGGCTGGATTTTCTGAGCATGTATCATACGAGCTTTCTTCCTCTGTAGAAAAACTTTCATAGATGGCAGAGGTTTCTGATGAGATCTCTTCAGCGAGTTTTTGATCTATAGAAGATGTACAGAGATTTTCTAAAACATTTGATTTCAAAACTTCCAAAATTTATTTTTCAATAGATTCTTCAAGTTTTTCTTCTGAAAAGATGGGTTTAAACTCAGGAGCTTCTGCTGACAATTTCTTTTCGACATTTATCATACAGACAAAAGCAACCTGTGTTTGAGTCTCTGGTTTACCAAACTTAAAGATACCAATCTGATCTTGTGTTTTCAGATATTTCTTTTGTTTGATTCCTCTATTGACAGAGGTTGAAGATGATGAATCTGTGTTTTCAAACCACACATTGATTATCTTTGTATGTTTCCTCAAGTGAGGTTCTGCAGAGATTTTAACCCTTTTACTTACAGAGAGTAAGTTTGGAAAGTTTGGTTTGTTAGTTTTTCCCAAAACAAATAGAGAGGACAGAGGTTTTAGTCGTTTATTTTCAACTCCTAAGGTAATATCACTGTACCCTATACCTCGTCTTGCTATTTGAGAGTTTACCTTTTCATACACCTTCTGTGCATCTTTATAGTTTTTAATTAAAGCTTCTCTTCTTAAAAGATCTTGCCAAAGTACCTCTCTTTCTTTTTGAAAGTATTATTTGAGAGCTCTTATGTCTGTAGTTTCACTTCTTGAAACTGAAAGTTCTTTTGTTTTGATTTTTAAAGCATAGGTTAAATCAGAAATTTGCCTTTTTAAAGGATCTATATTTTTGCTCCAATATTTTTCGACTTTTCCTTTTTCTTCAAAGATTTTGGCTTTTTCTTGAGTGAGAAGCCTTACTTCTCTCTCATTAAAGGTCATCTTTTTCTGAATGCTTTCAATTATATCTTTCAGTTCAATGTTAAGTTTAAATAAATCATCATCTACAGAATTAGTACTTGAGGTAGAGTTTGAAATGGATACCTCATTGTCAGTGCCGGAGTCAACTTCTGCCATGCCACAGAACAGGGCATTTGTGGGAAATTTATCATCAGAGGTAGAGTCTGATTCGAAGTCTTCTTTGTTTGCCTCAGAATGACCTTTGTTCGCCATTAGAGATTTTTGTGCGTAATACTCGGCCTTCTTTTTGTAAAAAGCTGAGTCCTTCTGTGGGCGATTTGGTCTACTTCTGCATTCTTTTGCGAAATGACCTGGCTTGCCGCAGTTGAAACAACCTTGGGAGATGTTTCCAGTTCGGTCGTCAGACTTCTGTAGGTCTCCACCTTTCTTTGTTCCGCATTCGTTTGCGTAATGACCGGGTTTACCACATTTGTAGCATTCTTGTGTGTGGCCTACCTTGTCATCTGATCTCTGTCGATCATTTCCTCTGTAGCTTCTGTCGCTCGACCTCTGTAGGTCATCATTTCTGTAGTCTGACCTCTGTCGGTCACTTGATTCTTCTCTTCTTCCATCATCTCTTCTACCAGAATTCCTTTGGTTATTTCTAAACTCTCTTGTCAATAGAGCCATTGATTTAGCTAATGACGCAAGAGTTATCTCTTCCTCTATCAGCTCGTCTTCTTCGCTATCAACCATTACCATCTTCTTTTTCTCCTTCTTTTTCTCCTCTGTAGATCTCTCATTTCTTGGTCTGTCTGCAGCCTCTGTAGATTTACTAACCAATGCGTATGGCACAATGGTTAGTGTTTTAGCTTGAGCTATTTGAGGCTCTTGTGCAGCAAGTGTTCCATAGAGACCAGAGAGTGTCCAGGAGTCTAGATCTTGATTTGTTTGTAAAGACATAGACAACTGAAGCCACTCATCGTTCATGCTCTTTAGAAACATGACGTTATTTTCTTCCATGGTTCTGTGAATACCAGACTTTTTGCATTTGTTTATGAGAGAGTTGAACCGGTCGTATGTTGCTTGCAGAGATTCTGTTGCAAGGGCTCTGAAAGCATGATATTCATTTATGTATTGTGCCCTTCGGTTCTTCTGAGTTTTAGCACCCCCTTCCAACTGTCTTTCTAATTCTTTCCAGAGATCGTGCGTTGTTTCGCATGCATCTAAGGATTGAAAAAGTTCGTTGGGGATTGCCATGATCAATATTCTCTTTGTTTTCTGTGTAACTTCATCTTCTGCCTTATCTTCATTTGACCATTCTTCTCTTGGCTTAGGTTTTTTATGTTCAGGGATTTCAGCAGATTCAGTAGTAGCTGGTACACGTGGCATAGTTATCATAGGAACTGGAGGAAGATTGTAAAGATATTGTTTGAGAGTTTTTTCAGTACCCTCAAAAAAATGAACCATTCTTATTTTCCATTGAGGATACTCATCTCTAAGAAGAGTAGGGGGTTTGGTTAAAGAGCCAGCAGTGAAAAAGTTATTTGTATTTGTCATTTTGAGGAAAGGATAATCTGATGGAGGATTTCTAAGTATAAAGATCTGGAAGGTTTTCTGGGTACGACTAATATCTAGAAATATGGTGATGAAGAGAGAAAATAATCTATCAAATAAAAGTTGTAAAACGAGGATCACTTGATATTGAAAATCAAGCTTCGCTCTGATACCAATTGTTGGTTCCCGTTTTGCTTTAAACAAGATTATCAGATCTATTAGTTCAAGTTAATGTTTGATGCGGAAGCGTATTTGAAGAACTAACAGATATGTTTGATAGATTTAGAACAAAATATAAATAAACAGTGAACAGAGTATTATATCTCAAAGTTTACTGGATATATCAAGAACAGGTTTATGAACCGTGAGTAAGAAAAGCTTTAAAACAGATATGACTTTTAAGGTGAATAAGCTTTTGTGTTCTTGATGTTCGATTGAAGTTGTGTGTGTGTTTTTGTAAGGAAGAACTCAACATGAGTCTTCCTTATATACTACTCTAAAGGGGACCATAAAGCATATGCTACTATTCAAAAGGTACGTATGAATAGTAGAACGGATGTCGTGAACAGTTGCAAGGATGGCATGAACAGTCAGACGTGTTGTATTTCATTTAATGCAGCAGACGTCTAATATGTACTAAGCCCTATTGAATCCAATGAGAGTTTGACACGTCGACGTTGGACAGGGCATGCTACCATGCAAGTTGATGAACGAGTCCTGTAACGGTAGCAAGATATTATAAATATCTTCGTCTTTCAGTGAGGACCACAGAGGCTCTATAATGAGTTACAGAGGTTCTGTGGTCTGGTCCTCTATGGAGCAGTCCACCTTTGTTTCCGAGTCTTGGGTCTTCTTTGAGTACAGCAGAGGTTCTTTAGGAAGCCTCTGCTGCTTCTGTAGCTTCTTGACCTTGATTTCTTGGTAATGTCGGCAGAGCCTCTATAAGATGCTTTTCTTCACTTAGCCTATTTTTCACTACATCTAAATACTTCTATGATTAGGAAGATTGAAGCTAACAAGTACCACTATGTTATCATCATCATCACACTCTTACTTCAGTACCACTATGTCATCATCGTCATCATCAAGCTCTCAACCCTCCTACACGCCGTCGAGCGAGCGATCATCGGAAGGCGAACGAGACTCGTATGATGCACCGAGGATACCACCGACCGTGGTTCCACCACAACCCACTCCTATAGCAATACAACCTAACTCTAGAGGGCCGCGTACGAGGCTAACGGCTAGGAAAATTGTCCCTATACCTAGACGAGTGAGTTTGAGGTCCGATCGGCAAAAGGCACCGGAACCCTCGCGAGTGATCGAAGGAGTGCCTATTGGTCGTACGTCTGGCATGAACTGGGCCGAAGAGCAGCACCTTAGGGCTGTGACAGCAGATTTGCACGGATGTCAGATGAGGGTCAGTCGTCAGAGTCAAGTCACGACAGAACTAGTAGAGTTAAGTCACCTCCTAACCAACATGTCGTCTGACGCCCGAAGTGGATCAAGGATAGCTCAAAGATAGCCTTAAGGGCCGAGATAGTGTGCATAGTAGTAGTGATGCTACTGACTTTGATGGTGTCATGGATCATGTTTGAGATGTATCGGGGAGGATACTGACCGGGATGGTGGAAGCTTCGTGAAGTGGAAATTTATTTCTAGTTATTTAAACGTTGTATTTAGATTTGTAATTCTGTCTTCTAAAACACCCTAGTACTGATGTGTGACACACATCAGAAATTTTGTATTAAAACGACTATTATTAATGGTTTTTAATGAAAAGGGCAATTTCACGTTTTTATATATGTGTTGAACATGCGACAGTTATTTTTATTAATTTCCAATATTTTGAATTACAAACGTATTCTTTACAAAATATCCGATTGTATTTACACAAAATTTTAATCAAATCGACATTTGCAAATATGTTTTAGAAAAATGCCACCGAGAAGATCCACACGTCGCACGGGAGGAAATCCTGAAGAGCAAAACCCCGATATTGCCCAAATCATAGCTCAACGTATCCAAGAGGCGATACCCGGCGTAGTAACTCAAGTCACTGCGGGCATCAATCAGAGTCATAGGAATGTCAATGCGGGAGGAGGAACTCCCAATGACATTCAAGACAATGGAGGATGCAACTACAAAACATTCATGACTTGCAAACCAAAGGAATTTCACGGAACCGAGGGTGCTATAGGATTACTTTCATGGTTGGATAGCATGGAGTCGGTACTCCATATCAGTAAGTGCTCGGAGGATCGCATGGTAGAGTATGCGGCCTGTCAGTTGCAAAAGCGAGCTCTAACCTGGTGGAACATTCAAGTCCAAACCCGTGGAAGGGAGGATGCATACAAGCTGTCCTGGACTGAGTTCAAGGAATTACTCATTGAGGAATACTGTCCCAAGAGCGAAGTTCAGAAACTGGAGGCTGAACTTTGGGATCTTACCATGGTTGGTTCGGAGATAGATCGATACACCGCTCGTTTTCACGAACTTGCGAAGTTAGTAACCCACATGGTTACACCAGAGAGCAAAAGGATTGACCGATATTTGTATGGATTAGCTCCGGAGATCCGAGGGATGGTTAAGTCAGCAAGTCCGACCACGATCCAAGCCGCAGTGGCATTAGCAACTAGTTTGACCCACGATGCGGTCAAAGCAGGAACTTTGACTCAGAAAGGTGTCGGTAGTAAGAGAAGGCCAGAGAGTGAGTCAGGAAAGGCGATTGGAAGTAGTTCAAGTAGGAATAAGAAAGTAGAAGGAAATTTTGGGATAAATGCAAAGGAAGTAGGACGTTACAATGGACCCCACCCGAAGTGCAACCAATGCAATTCGCATCATGAGGGAGCCTGTCTCATTTGTGGCATATGTAAGCAAAAGGGTCATTTAGCCCGGTACTGCAAGGTAGGGAAGAATGTAAAGGTGGAAGGAAGGGCATGCTATGAGTGCAGAAGTCCGGATCACTTCCGGAATGTGTGCCCAAGACTAAAAAGGGGACCAAACAATAACAACGCTGGGAACCAGACAAGGCAAGCCAATCAGAGAAACCAAGGAGGACAAGCTCGAGGACGGGCATTTGTTTTAGGAGCAGAAGAAGCACGCCGAGACCCCAATGTAGTGACAGGTACGTTCCTCCTAAACGATTATTATGCATCCGTATTATTCGACACTGGTGCCGATAAGAGCTTTGTTTCGTTAGAATTTAGGCCTTTGATCAAACTAGAATCTAAGAAAATGCCGAATGCTTATATTGTTGAGGTTGCTAACGGATTTGAATTAGAGGCTAAGGATGTAATCTTAGGCTGTACCTTGAACTTAGCTGATAAGCTTTTTAGCGTTGATCTTATTCCAATTGAGTTGGGCAGTTTTGACGTAGTAATAGGCATGGATTGGTTATCTAAGAACCGAGCAGAGGTTAGTTGGTTTGAAAAGATTATCAGGTTACCCTTACAAGGAAGAGAGACCCTTGTTGTCCAAGGAGATAGAACTGGGAGAAACTTGAGGATAGTGTCTTGTATGAAGGTCCATAAGTATTTAAAGAAGAAGTACGCTGCGTTCTTGGCACATGTAGTAGAGAAGAAGTCCGAAGAGAGGCGAATCCAAGATATTCCTGTGGTGAAAGATCACCCAGAGGTGTTTCCAGACGATTTGCCTGGACTTCCCCCGCCGAGACAAGTCGAATTTCAGATCGATCTCATACCCGGAGTAGCGCCTGTAGCCAAGGCCCCATATCGCTTACCACCTGCCGAAATGCAAGAGTTGTCGAATCAACTTCAGGAACTTCTGGATAAGGGATTCATTCGACCAAGTTCATCACCCTGGGGAGCCCCGATTCTCTTCGTCAAGAAGAAGGATGGATCATTTCGAATGTGCATCGATTATAGGGAACTAAATAAGATAACAATCAAGAACCGATATCCTCTCCCTCGAATAGACGATTTGTTCGACCAGTTGCAGGGTGCAACTTACTTCTCGAAGATTGACCTTCGATCGGGATATCATCAGTTTAGAGTCCGAGAGGAAGACATTCCTAAAACAGCTTTTAGAACTCGCTATGGATACTACGAGTTTTTAGTCATGCCATTCGGGTTGACGAATGCGCCAGCTGTGTTTAGGGATCTAATGAATAGAGTATGTAGACCATACCTTGATAAGTTCGTGATTGTATTCATTGATGATATATTGATCTATTCTCAGAGTAAGGAGGATCACGAGCAGCATATAAGGGTAATTCTAGAGCTTCTTAAGGAACAGAAACTATATGCCAAATTCTCTAAGTGTGAATTTTGGATTCGGGAAGTACATTTCTTAGGTCACATAATTGGAGAAAAAGGGATTCACGTGGACCCGGCTAAAGTGGAAGCCATTCGGAAATGGGAAGCCCCAAGGACCCCAACGGAAATTCGCCAATTTCTAGGTTTGGCAGGATATTATCGGCATTTTATCGAGAATTTCTCTAGGATTGCTAAACCTCTCACCATGTTAACCCAAAAGGATAGGGAATTCGTTTGGGGAATTTCACAAGAAGAAGTGTTTCAACTTTTGAAGAAGAAGTTGTGCAATGCACCGATTTTAGCTTTACCGGAAGGGACGAAAAAAATTGTGGTGTATTGTGACGCATCACATCAGAGATTGGGTTGCGTATTGATGCAAAATGATAAGGTGATAGCATACGCCTCGAGACAATTAAAAGTTCATGAGAAGAACTATACCACACACGATTTGGAACTCGGAGCTGTGGTATTCACCCTAAAGATATGGAGGCACTATCTATATGGTACCAAGTGCACCATTTTCACAGATCACAAGAGTCTTCAACATATCTTTGATCAAAAGATGCTTAATATGTGGCAAAGAAGATGGGTAGAACTGCTCAGCGACTACGATTGTGAGATACGTTACCACCCAGATAAGGCCAATGTGGTAGCCGATGCCCTAAGTAGGAAAGAAAGGGTAAAACCTTCACGAGTCCGAGCGTTAGGAGCGCTGGTTCAAACAAGTTTGAAAACTCGGATTTTCGAAGCTCAAAACATAGCGATAAAGTCTGAAAACCAGAAGGACGAGACCCTTCATGGTTTAAAATCGAGTTTGGAAACTAAGACTGATGGAGTACGTTACTTTAAAGGTAAAGTATGGATCCCAAAGGCTGATAACCTGCGGGAAATGATTTTGGAGGAGGCTCATAAGTCTAAGTACTCAATTCACCCAGGAGCAGATAAGATGTACAAGGATTTAAGGGAGTACTACTGGTGGCCAGGAATGAAAAAGGATGTTGCCATATATGTAGGGAAATGCATAACTTGCTCAAATGTCAAAGCTGTTTATCAAAAGCCATCAGGATTGTTGCAACAACCGGAGATTCCCCAGTGGAAGTGGGAGAAAATCACTATGGATTTTATATCCAAACTCCCGAGAACTGCCAAAGGACACAACTCGATTTGGGTTATAGTAGATCGATTTACGAAGTCTGCACATTTCTTGCCTATTCGGGAAGATTATAAGATGGATAAGCTTGCTCAGATCTACATCAAGGAAATCGTCACGCGTCATGGAGTCCCAGTTTCCATTATTTCAGATAGAGATAGTCGCTTCACATCTTGGTTTTGGCAGTGACTTCAAAGAGCGTTGGGTACGCAATTGATTTTGAGCACGGCCTATCATCCTCAAACGGATGGCCAGAGTGAGCGAACCATTCAAACGTTAGAGGACATGCTTCGGGCATGCGTGCTAGATTTTGGATGAAGTTGGGATAACCATTTGCCGTTAGTTGAGTTTTCCTATAACAATAGCTATCACTCTAGTATTCAGTGTGCACCATATGAAGCTCTGTATGGACGCAAGTGTCGATCACCTCTTTGTTGGTTAGAAATCGGAGATAGACAGCTATCTAGTCCGGATATTGTCCAAGAAACCACCGACAAGATCGCAATCATCAGGGATAGGCTTAAAGCAGCTCAAGATCGTCAAAAGAGCTATGCGGACAATCGTAGGAAGCCTTTAGAATTTCAAGTTGGTGAAAGAGTCTTTTTAAAAGTATCCCCTTGGAAGGGAACAATCCTATTTGGGAAAAGAGGAAAATTGAGTCCACGGTATGTTGGACCATTCAAGATCACAGAAAGAATTGGACCAGTAGCTTATAAGCTGGATTTGCCAATAGAGTTAAGTGCTATCCACAACACGTTTCACGTGTCGAACCTGAAGAAGTGTTTAGCCGACAAAGCAGTAACCGTGCCTTTAGAAGAGGTCCAGATCAACGATAAGCTACACATCGTAGAGGAACCAATGGAGATACTCGATAGGAAAGTCAAGCGTCTTAAGCGAAGCAAAATCCCGATAGTAAAAGTCCATTGGAACACAAGGCGTGGGCCTGAGTACACTTGGGAACGAGAGGATTACATGATGCATAAGTATCCTCATCTCTTTGTTAGCAAACCTGTTAAAGCTAGTAACTCTTGAATTTCGGGACGAAATTCTTTTAACCGGGGGAGACTGTGACAACTGTCAAATTTACACCTCAGGTTAGAACCGCACTGGATATTTCATTTATTCATATCAGAGTTCGAACAGTGCAATTTTAGCAGTAAACTCGATACAATAGGAAAATTTGAGAAATTTTGCCTAGAAACCCCTAATTTAGGAAATTATCCATAAATCTCATAAAATGCCAACTTAAGCTACAATTATATCACAAGTATATATATAATTAGCAACTAATTTTCTACAACTAAATTTTATATAAATACCTTACTTTATATAATTGTTATGTTATTTATAATTTAAAAGAAAAATACATCTTGTTTTAAAATAAATAAAAAAGACAAGAAATGACATTTTTATTTTTACATCACACCACTCCCCCCCCCATGGAGAGCCCCCCCCCCCTCTCTCTACACTCCTTGTGTATTTCTTATATGCTATTACAATTCACTTACAACACATCTCACTCTCTCTCTAAATTCTCACTAGAATTCTCTCATCTCTTTCTCTCTCCATCTTCAACCATCTTCAACCATCGTCAACCATCCTCAACCATCTTCAACCATCTTCATCCAACAACTCCAGCCCCTAAACACATCTCTTCCAAGAGATAAAAGTGTTCAAGGTAATTACAAATGTGTTGGATGAAATCCACACACTCTTTTTTTTCAAGTTTTCATTTTCTTGCATTTTTCTTATGAATGTTTTTCATCTTCTTCTATACTTTCTTTAATCTTCTCAAAAATCATCTTTACATATCTTAATGTTTGTAGATTCACCTCCATAACACTTGATTGTTATTAAAAAAAGGTGGTGAATCCAAAATCAAACCCATGTTAAGATCAAAGATGAACTTTTAAACACATGCATGTAGTTTTCTTGGAAAATCCATATCTTTTGGTTCAAAGGTTTCATGAGTAGGTCTTTGAATCCACTAAAAACATGTTTAAACCAACATGCATAAGCTAAAAATACACAATTTTAAGATGCATGATGAGGTTCTTGGCATAAACACCAACATTCTTCAAAAAGAACCATTTTCAAGATTTTATAAAAGATGAGATGATGGGTAACTTGCATATAGTTTAAATGGCTAAAAATCAAGTTTTAGAACTGAAAATAATTGTATGGGGATGAGTCAAATCGGATTGCATGCAAAAAGGAATAAGAGTTTTGGGTAAAAAGTCAAGAGAATGCACATGCATATTTGACAGCTCGCTGTCAGATTCCACATCCCTCTTCAAAGGGTCATATCTCACTCAATAAAACTACAAATTGAGTAATTCTTTTTCTGGAAATCATTTTTATGTGTTAGAATTCAAACCCAAGTTATTTCACTAAAAAACTCAAAGATTTCATGCACCAAACAGTTTTCACAAAAACAGTGCGCAAACAGCAAAGTTTTCTGTCGTGTATTACGTCAAGTATTATTTAATGTACTTAAACACTTCTAAAAATTATGATACTTATGCCAAAAGTTTCCTAACTCATTATAACACTTGGACATAAAATATATTGACCTAACTATACCTGGAGGTTACCCAAAAGTGGATACAAAGTGACACCAAAATATGGACAGCAAAGGACAAATGTCTTACTATAATTGAAGACAAACTTCAAATCCCATTTCATCATTTTATGATGAAATTGTGGAATATATATGTATATCTTATACTTATATATTTATGCATTTTATTTACTCTTGATCCCATTTCATCATTTTATGATGAAATTGTGGAATATACATATATATAACATATCTATATATACTTATGCATTTTATATATTCTTGATCCCATTTCATCATTTTTATGATGAAATTGTGGAATATATATATATACTATACATTTATATTTATGCACTTTAAATACTTCGTCTTTTCATTCAAAACCCCTATTTATCGTTCTTACGATAAAAAATTCGGTTTATATATATATATATATGTACTATATATATACATTCTTTAAACCCTTTTCGTTACTTATTACGAAGAAATTGCGGTAACTTTAATCTAACAAGAACGAAGTATACATATGTTACAATTACAAATTTTGATAACCCCATACGATTTATAATAATTAAATCAAAACAAAGGCATTTTATGACGATTTGGATAGTTAGTACCGAATCTTCGAGATCGAAAACTCACTAGTGACCTTACGTTCATATGTTTGAAGTAGGATCGTCTCGAAGTAATTGTGAGAGATTCCCGGATTCTATCGCTTATCAAGTGAGTTATCACAGCCCCTTTTTCAATATTTTACATATTTTGGGGTGAAAAGCATGTCGTTACTACAACTATTTTACGCACCGGTTATCTCGTTTTCTTGGAAATACGAAACTTGCTATACTTGTTTATGCTCTATGGTATCTATGTTTTCGCAAATGTTGTAAGTTTGAGTTTTCTTTTGCTATCGTTCAAAAGTCCCCGTTTATTTTTACGTTACCTGTTTAACTCATGTATTGAGCCGTTGGTAATTATGGATAACGTTATTTGGTTGACACCCCACTCACAAGTAGCGCTTGTTTGAGTGCATAATTATTGTTTGTATTTACGCATTGTTGGCGATAGAACATGCGGTGGGGCGATTCTGTCGGTATAGCTCGGGTAACGGGCTCATAACTTAAACATTTTATATACGATTACCTTGAGCAAGTGTTTTTATATCCGGTTGATTTATCCCTTGTGCGGATTGGAACTATTTTCTATGACAACATTGTTGAACTCGTTAAACCTGTGATCTCACCAACTAGTGCATTAGTTGACCTCTCATTTACGTGCTTTTTAGGTGAGCGTCCTTAAGGTTGGGACTTAGGAAGGCTACACGTGATGAAGCTTTCTTTTCTATCTTTTATTTATGTTCATTTCCCTTTCGTAAAAACGATTGTAAAAGACAAGGTTTTAACCTTTTGAATGTATTTTGATGGTTGATGTGATCTTGTAACTTTTGCTATGAAACTTGAGCTGCACATCCCGTGTTTCCGCTTTAGCGGGGTGTGACAGTTATGGATACGCTCATCTGTGTTCTCTTTAACATCTTTTTATAAGCTCTCATCTCCCTCGGCTCTTAGGGGTATAGAACTCTCGGGATTCTCTCTGTCATCCTCTTTCTCACCACTACCAGAGGAAATAACTTCCACCTCTGATGTTTCTTTTACTCCCTCATGAACAGTCTCCATATTGGATGATCTGTTCTCTACTTCCTCCTCCATCACTCTAGAGGAAGACCCCACTTCGGGTACTCTTCTATCTGGTCTGTTAACTTCCCTTGCTATTTCCTCACTTAAACTCTCTAATGAAGGCTCAGATCCTAAGTATGTTGGGGTTCTCACCTCAGGTTCTTGAGGTTGAGCAGCACTCTCATAGTTTTGGACAGAGATGTGTTGAGGATCGATTAGGGCAAGCATTGTACCTGGAATTCTTCGGATAAACGGGTATTCACCTGAAGTCGTGGGTTGGGACTTGGACATAACCCAAACATGTGTAGATTTTCCCTGATGAGTCAATTCCAGTCTGTCGAATGCTCTTCTAATTACCAGACTGATGAATCGAGGAAACTTGATGAATTTCAGGAATTTGTGGGTTCCAACGAATCCTCCTCTTGCTATGGATGATGTCTTTATGTTGACATCGTTAAGAAGGTCGTTGTAAAGAATGCTGGCGTAGTCAAAATTTCTGTTAAAGAACAATCCATACATGATCTGTAGGATTTATGTGCTGGCTTGGTCTTGACTCCCAGATTTGCTAGTGAGGGTTATGTTCAAGGTGGAGAACATGAAGTTCCACATTGTTGGTAGCTTTTGTCTTCTGAACTCACCTATTTTGTTCAGTTCTTTGTTGTATCCCAAGAACTTCAAGAAGAACAGCAACATTGGGGGGTTTTTCATAGGCTTCTATTCCAAGTTGTCTTTTGGTCTTCATCCTGAAGATTCTTCTGAAAGTGCTTGCACGGATTCTGATTGTTCCTGCTCCTCCATTTCTCGAGTTGACATTCCCAACAATCCCATCTTGTTCTTCTATGTACTGGCACGTGGTCTGCCATTGTTGGACGTAGATTGCAGGAAAATGATCATCAAACGCTGTCAGGGCTCTAAAGATTTCGGAGTTTCTGAAAAACTATATGAATATGTGATATAGGGGTAAATAGAGTCCTGGGTTTGGGTCGAATCGATAGTTGTTGTCACCTAACTCGTATGGGAGGAAAATGATTTCATCGACGGGTCCTATTCGGCTTGAATCAGCAGAGTTTTGAGGTTTTGCCATTGTTGTAGATTAGGGTTTTTTCTTGAAGAACTTGAAGGTTTTGAACTTTTGAGAGGGAAAGATGAAGGGTTTTTGAATGATCAGAAAGCATAAGAAAAGAAATGGGTCAGGGTAATGGATATTTATACGCTAAACATGTGGCTGGGTAATCGTCGTAGGTACTGTAGGCACTCGAGTTTCAGATAGTGGAACAGCCTCTATAGTAGAACGTGGAAACAGCTAGTGGTCTGTCTTTCAATCAGAGAATGCCACGTAAGATTTGGTTCTGACCGCTTTTGGGCAAGCAAACCGTCACGGTTAGATATGTGCGGGTGACAAGTAGTTGACGCTTAAAGAATGACCCGCATCTCTGATGACGTGCTTCTGATGACGTGGCAGAAAACCGACAGAGCTCTGGTGGAGCTCAGCACAGTTTTGCCTCTGTTGAAATGACTTATTCATTTCTTTCCAAATATCCCAAGATGTTTCACCTTTACCCAAAAATCATTTAGAGTTCTGTATCTGATGTGAAAGTGGTCAAAGAACGTCAACAGAACTATCTCAGAAGGTTCACAGTGTTCTGGTGAAAATCAACAGAGCTCTGGTGAAATATCAGAGTTCTGGTAAGTTCTTGACATTATCAAAAAGTTTTCATCAGAACAGGTTTTCCCTTCAAAAAGATTTTTCTTATAGGTTCAAGGAGCAAAGTCATTTTAGATTTAAAAAACAGATTTTGACTTGCTCCCCCTAAAATCATGCACGTTTTCCTTTATAAGCTCCCCCTTGAAAGATGGGCTTATATGAAAGATTTGTCTATTCAGCCCCGAAAAAAAACTTTACAAACAAAAAAATATGTACAAACAGATTCACTGAGCTTGTTGAAAAAAAAATATGCCTGACAGAGTTTTGGTGAACATCAGAGACTCTTTTGAACTATCCTACCCAACTATTTGACAGAGCTCCGGTAGGATCGTCAGAGTTATAAACAGAGTTAGGAGGACATGTTCAGCATACCCAATTTGCTGATTAAGAAGTTAAATCTCCTTTCATCAAGGGCTTTTGTAAAAAGATCAGCTAATTGGAAGTCGGTTGAAATGAAGTACATTTCAATCGTCCCTTTTTCAACATGGTCTTTTATGAAGTGATACCTTATGTCGATATGCTTGGTTTTGGAATGCTGAACTGGGTTAGCTGTGATTGCTATGGCATTGTTGGAGTCACACAGAATTGGAATTTTATTGTACTCCATGCGATAATCTTTGAGTTTAGTTTTCATCCAAAGCACTTGAGAGCAACAACTAGCAGCAGCAACATACTCTGCTTCTGCTGTAGAGGTTGAAACGCAGTTCTGTTTCTTGGATGTCCAACTCACCAATTTTTCACAAAGTAATTGGCAGCTACCAGAAGTACTTTTTCTGTCATTCTTGCATCCTCCATAATCTGAATCTGTATATGCTACAAGCTCAAAACCAGAATTAAGAGGATACCAGAGACCCAAGAATTGAGTCCCTTTCAGATATTTAAATATACGCTTGACAGCAGAAAAGTGTGATACTTTAGGATTTGCTTGAAATCTGGCACAGAGACACGTTGCAAACATTATATCAGGTCTGCTAGCAGTTAAGTACAGAAGTGACCCTATCATGCCTCTGTAGTTCTTGACATCTACAGGTTCACCATTAAGGTCAGAGTCAAGTTTGACTCCAGTGGCAATAGGAGTTTTCATTGGTTTTGAATTATTGAACTTGTATTTTTTCAAAATGTCAGAGATGTATTTGGACTGACTTATGAAAGTCCCTCTGATGGATTGTTTTACTTGTAAACCAAGGAAGAAAGAAAGTTCTCCCATCATGCTCGTTTTGAATTCACTTTTCATCAATTCCTCAAACTTATCACAGTACTCTTGCCGTGTAGACCCAAAAATAATGTCATCAACATATATTTGTACCAGAAGTATATCATTCTTATACCTCATAAAGAATAGAGTTTTATCGACAGTACCTTTCTCGAAGTGATTAGTCAACAGAAAGTTTGACAGAGTTTCATACCAGGCTCTGGGAACATGCTTAAGGCCGTACAGAGCTTTGTCTAGCTTGTAAACATGGTCTGGAAACTCTTAACATTCAAAACATTGTGGTTGCTGAACATATACTTCTTCTTGTAATCTTCCATTCAGAAAAGCAGATTTGACGTCCATCTGGTAGACCTTGAAACCCTTGTGAGTAGCATAGGCTAGGAAGATTCTGATGGCTTCTAGCCTAGCCATAGGTGCAAAGGTCTCGTCATAGTCCATGCCTTCTTCTTGGCTGAATCCCTTAGCAACCAATCGGGCTTTGTTTCTGATGATAATCCCATCTTCATCCTTTTTGTTTCTAAACACCCACTTGGTTCCGATGGCAGCTTTGCCTTTTGGAAGTGGAACCAAGGACCAAACTTTGTTTCGTTCGAACTCCAGAAGCTCCTCTTGCATAGCTTCGATCCAGTTTGGGTCTTCTAGGGCTTCAGTGATCTTCTTCGGCTCAATCATGCTTAGAAAATTTACAAAGAAGGCTTCATTGATTGTGGCCGATCTTGTCTTTACACCATCTTTAGCAGCACCAATTATAAGATGATGAGGGTGATCCTTTGTCCATCTTGTCATGTGAGCATGGACAACAGGTGGGGTTTGTGCTTCTGATGGGAAAAGACGATCTTCAGCATCAGAGCTCTGTGGATTGGCACCAGGGCTATGTGGCACACAACTCTGGAGAGTGGCCTCATTGCTCTGTGAGTTGCCAATAGGGCTCTGTGAAGGTGAGCTTTCAAATAAGGAATCTCTCCCAATATTAGTTAACATGGGTGATGATGGTTCTTGCTCAGGTTCTCTTTGTGGTTCCTCATTTCTCTGAATGACACCTGTAGACAGAGAAGTAGATGGTGAAGTATTGGAGGGACCAGTAAGAGTTGTACCTGTCAGATTCTGTTCGGTTGAATTCTGAGCGTGATCGTCTCTGTTGAAGTGGACAGAGGAATCATCATCATCGAAGAAATCATCGAACACGAGATTGATATCTTCTTCTCTTGTTTTTGAAGAACTTGGCTTCTTCTGCTCTGTTTGTGTCCCCTCTGTTGATTTGCGATCAGAGGCACTTGATGTACTTTCATTAAAGGACACGTTTACACTTTCTTGAATGACACGGGTTCTGGTGTTGTAGACTCTGTAGGCTTTAGAGGTCAAGGAATAACCAATAAAGATTCCTTCGTCCGCCTTCTTATCGAATTTACTCAGCTGTTCTCTGTCATTCAAGACGTAGCACTTGCAACCAAAAATGTGAAAATATTTCACATTTGGCCTTTTGTTGTTGATGAGTTCATAGGGAGTCTTCTTAAATCTCTTCACTATTACAGCTCTATTTTGGGTAAAACAGGCTGTTGAGACTGCCTCTGCCCAAATGTTGATAGGAAGGACAGAACCGGCCAACATGGTTCTGGCGGCTTCTACCAGAGTTCTGTTCTTTCTCTCCACCACACCATTCTGTTGTAGAGTTCTGGCAGCTGAGAAGTTTTGGGATATTCCTTCTTCTGAAAGATAAGCATCTATTCTTGCGTTCTTAAACTCTGTCCCATTATCACTTCTCAACTTTTGAACTTTTAGTCCTAACAGAACCTGTATCCTTCTCAACAACCTTATCAGAATTTCTGGGACATCAGATTTTACTTTGATGAACTCAATCCAAGTATATCTAGAATATTCATCAATAAGCACCAGTATATACTTCTTGCCCGACAGACTTTGCACAGAGATTGGACCATAGAGATCCATATGAAGCATATGCAAAGGTCTGGGACAATTGTGATCGCTCTTAGTTCTGTGTGAAGAACTTTTCATCTTACCCAATTCACACGCAGAACAGAGATGGTCTTTGTCAAATTTTAGTGAAGGCAGTCCTTTCACTAAGTTCAATTTCACGAGCTTGTCAAGATTTGAAAAATTTACATGGGCAAATCTTTTATGCCAGAGCCAGGCATCTTCATTTTTGAAAGACACTAAACAGAGTTTCTCTGTTGTAGAGTATTGATTTGGATTAAAGTTCATTTTGTACAGATTGCCTTTTCTGTCGGCTCTTAAAAGTTCTTGACCAGGCTTGGAAAGCAACAAGGAACAGTACTTCTTCCTAAAATTGACATCGAATCCATGATCACAGAGTTGACTTATACTGAGAAGATTATGATTTAATCCTTCAACATAAGCAACCTCAGAAACTGAAACACCACCATTAACTAAAGTACCATATCCTCTAACCTGTCCATCATTGTCTCCTCCAAAGGTTACTGCACTTCCCTTCTTGTTCTTAAATGAAGTCAGCAGCTCCTTATTGCCCGTCATGTGCATGGAACATCCGGAATCTAGGTACCAGATCTGCACATGAGGCTTCTGCAAGACAGATTAGTTTCTTTTAGGTACCCATTGCAAGATGGGTCCTTTCTTGTTAGGCTTTGGGGTGTTAACACTCTTTCCTACTGGCTTTACATTCTTTGATGTTGTGCCAGAGGTCATTCTTTGTGTATTCTGAATAGTCTTAGGATTTTTCTTTTGTGGTGACTGATTCAGAACACAATGGGGACCATTCATGTGATTTTGCAGTTTTAACAACAGTTGAATGCAATTGCAGTTGATAGAACATGAAGATAACTGATGCACATTGCTGTTTTTGTTCAAAAACTGTTGTTTGAATGGTACTTGATTCTAAAAAACCTTAGGACCATACATTATGCCCTGTTTTTGCTTGAAAGAGTTGTTTTTCTTTGGAACAGACTCACTTTGCCAAAAAGAGTTTCTTCATTGATTTACACCAGAATTAGGAATAGGTCTGTCATTATCTATCCATTTTCCCTTCTGTTATGGAGTAAATTTAACAGGCTTAAAAGCCAAGGGAACAGAGGTATTGTTGTTTACAGGAACATTTCTTGCATTCTCTCTTTTCTTCACTTCTATTATGTTAGAAGCAAGAACCCTAAAGCTTTTGTTATCAAACTCAGTCATTGGTATAAATCTAGCTTGTTTCTTAAAGAATGCGACATCCTTTTTCAGATCAAAACATCCTGCGGGTATCTGCTTTGGTTTATGCAAAACTTTCTTTTGAGCACATAAAATTTGCTCATCTACCTTAGAGTCAGAGTCACTGTCAGAGTCTAGAAAGTCTCTGGTGGCTCTGTTGAGGGTGTTAGACTCTGGGGTTATCACTGAGATATTGGTTTTGACAGACTTAAACTTTCTCAACTTTGGTTTCAATGCATCAGAAACAACATTTTCCTCAAGAACTTTCATGAGATCTTCTTCAAAAGATGTTCTAATTGTTTCTGAAGTGGGAGAGAAGACTGGTGCTTCAGGGTTGAGCTCGCTCTGTGGTTTTTCAACAGAGGACTCTTCCACAGGAGTAACAGACTTCTGTTCCTTGAAAGAATTGAAGTTGAAAATCTCTGTTGGATCCAGACTATTAACATAGTTAGGAAGTATGATTCTAGCTCTTCCTTGATCGAGAATAAACTTTGAAGATGGTTTAATAACCTTTTTCATGATTCAAGGAGTCATAGCTAACATTCCTAAAGTCTAGCCTTCTGGTTCTTTTGTAAACATCTGAGGTTTTGATTCTTTTGAAAGCAGCGGTACCAGAGATCACATCCTCTTGGAATTTCCCAACACAAAAAGCAGAGGACAGAGATGTCTTCTTCTTTTCGTTATAGGGAGCAAGGTCAGAGAAACCGAGACCTTGCGTATCCATCTGTGAGTTTATCTTAATGTGCACATCTTGTGCATCATTGTACTTTTTGATTTGAATTTCTTTTCTCTGTAGGGATTGATGTAAAACCTCCCTTTCTTTTTGAAAGAGTCCTTTAAGGAAACAGAGTTAAGTCTTTCATTTTCTGACTTTTTCATCTCTTCAGTCTTTTGTTTCAAAACATTTTCAAACTCTTTAATCTTTTCAGAAAAAATGCTTTCCTTCTTCTGTTGTAAGATCTCTAGCTCAGATTTCTCTTTGAATATTTCTTCTTTTTCCTGTTCCAAGAGAGTTTTCTCTCTCTTGTAAAATGACAGATCCTTCTAAGCTAGCTTTCTTAACTCTTTTTCCTCAGAAAGCTTTTGTTTTAAGAGTTGAAACTCCTCTGTTAGCAAAGACACATGCATTTCCAACTCAGAGTCGGACTTGGATTCAGATGAACATACCTTGGCACTGGGTCTAGTAGTCTCCAGCGCTCTGTTGTCTGGCTCTGTTACGGTTAGAGCAAATGCATGAGCTATATCTTCCTCTTCAGATCTTTCTATCCTTTCTCCGGTCATCCAATCAACTTCTCCCAAACTTTCATCATCCACAGCAACATTGGCTTGCTCTGGTTCATCGTCAGAAGATGAATCAGAAATTCAATTCTCCATCTCAGCAACGTAGCTTCTTTCTCTGTAATTGTACTTGTATTTGTTCTTGTAGTAGTCCTGGTCTTTTACCAGTTTGCCTCTACAATTAGCAAAGAAATGCCCAGGTTTGCCACATCTAAAGCAACGTCCATCATTCTAATTGATGGGTTGGGCAACATCAGCCTTCTGTGGAACTAGAGCCTTGTACTTCTGTTGTGGTTGCGGTTGTGATCTCTGTTCTGTTGGAGCTCTGTTCTGGTGGTTCTATTGTGGAGGTGCAACATAACCTCTTATGTCATCTTTTCCTTCTCTCTCGTATCTACCTCTTCTGTCAAATGCTCTGTTGCCAAATCTCTTGTTAAATTGTTGAGTTATTAACGCAAGAGATTTAGCAAAAGCATTTATATAGTCATCCTCTGATGAGCTTTCTTCATCATCACTTTCCGCTACCAAACTTTTCTTACCCTTCTTCTTCTCTTTCTTCTTGTCTCTGTTGGAACTTTCTCTGTTGGATTTTCCTTCAGTGGTGTTCTTTGACTCTTAAACTAAAGCAATAGGACCTGCAATGGTGGATTTGCCCTTTTGTTTGACAACATCCTTCTCTTGTGCGGCGAGAGTGCCATACACATCAGTGAGAGACCATGCATCTAGATCCTGGTTAGCTTGTAAAGATATGGACAGATTTAACCATTCATCATTCAAACTTTTCAAAAACAGAACATTGGTGTCTTCCTTCGACCTAACAACCCCACACTTTTTACATTTGTTGATTAGAACATTGAATCTGTTGTAGGTTTGTTGTAAGGTTTCCTCAGGAAGTGCCTTGAAATCGTTGTATTCATTTATACATTAGGTCCTTCTGTTCTTTTGGGTCTTAATTCCACCCTCAAGTTGATTTAGAAGTTGATCCCAGATTTCTTTAGCTGTAACACATGAATCTAGTTCTTGAAATATCTCGTTTGGAATGGCCATAATCAGAAGTCTAACTGCTTTAAGGTCATTTTCCATTTGAAGTTTCTCTTCATTAGTAAACCCGGTGGTTTTAGGTTTAAGATAAGCAGGAATCTCAGCAGTAGTTTCTGTTGCGGGTACACGTGGAACCAAAACCATAGGTTGGCAAGGTCCATTCGTGACAGAACGCATTAAATCCTTGTCCATTTCATCAAGGAAGTTAACCATCCTAATCTTCCATTGAGGATATTCATCTCTCAGAAGAGTAGGAGGCTTGGTCAGAGAACCAGCAGTATAAATGGCGTTGATGTTGTTTGCCATTTTTCAGGAAAACAGAGTAAAGCGGTTTCAAACGGTTTTGAAAGAGTATAAGTTGAAAGTAAGTGAACAGTAACCAATGGAACAGTAATGAACAGTAGAGAAGATCTTTAAACTAGACTGGAAAGCTTTAAATGATATTAAAAGAACTCTGAAAAACTTGTTTTAATTTTTAACAAGTAAAAATAGAGTATACGAAGAAGCTTTGAAACACACAGACAATCAACAACAGTGAATCAACCTTGGTAGATTGGATGCGTTGATTTGAGAAAATCAAGCAAGCTCTGATACCAACTGTAGGTTCCCAGATTCACGTTGCATCACAATAATGGTAAAGAAATATACAGCGAAAGCATATTAAATAAAGCCATTAAAGTGAGTGATTGTGTAAACGATATTGTAACAGTGATAATCAAATATAGAACAGGATAATGATAACAAGATCAAGTATGAAACGCTGCTCGTATATTGATAATAGATAACACCAAGAACAAGATCAATGGTGTATCCTGAAATCTCACAGGGAACAATATCGTACGGAGGTAGTGCTATGGAATTCTGCAGTGTGTGCTTTAACAATTGTGGAAAACTATTCTTCCAAAAGCTTACAATTGTTGTTCCACTACCTCTCTATTTATAGCCCTGATAAAGTGTAGACAGTGTACTATCGTACCTTGGAATGACACGTGGAAAGTGTGTCTCCTTTCTTTAGGGCATACGTGGAACGTATGGACACATGTCTGACACTTAAGATTTCTACGAGACTTAGGCTTCACAGAGGTCTTCACTTCAACAGAGTTCATAGACCAGAACTCTGTTGGTCTTCGGGTATGAACAGTTCTTCTGTTGATCTTCTGCCAAAGCTCTGTTGGTTCCACCAGAACTCTGTTGAGTTCTATTGGTCTTCTTGTTGAGATTCTTCTAAGTCTTCTTCTCGATCTTTGTTGGTCTTCTGACTTGATAATATTTTCAATACTTTTACATAACAGATACTTGGGGCTAACAGAATGTCTTCTTGACTTTAGCACATCATTTCTCCCCCTGTATATGTCATTGACCAATCTCCCTTTTCTCCAATATATTATTTCTCCCCCTTTTTGATGATTGTGAGCATCATGATCGTCAAAACCTTTATCAATTCCAGCACGGTCTTTGTTCACCACAAACATTCTCCTTCTTTTGATATAGTATAGCTGTCAATTCCAAGAGAATTTTATCTGAATCTTTTCAAATTCAGATAAAAAGAATGTGGTAACCTTTAAACAACGGTTAACATGCCTGTAAGTAGCACAGAGACACTTAGTACAACGGATGTACTTTGGAAAGGAGCTTTTTGATGTTCACTCCCCCATGGCTTCCATTCAATTATCGAAAAACCACAAAGGAATTTCTATAAACGTTATGACAAGAAAACATATTCCTTGTGTGTACGTGCATGTGTAGAAAGAATTGAAGCAACTTATGCTTGATTATATAGGTTCAAATTGTGTAAACTGTTGAGACAACAACAAGTTTTCCATAGACTCAATGTGCATGAATGAAGTGCGAAGGTGGGGAAAACTTCCTTCTTTTTCAATATCCAAACCTTCCAAATGAAGAATAGATAGATTATATACTGCGTCCCCAAGAAAAATTGAAACTGTTAGTGTCAATTTTATATGTTGTATTCAAGTTGAGGGGTTATTTTGTAAATTGTTAGTCTAGGTATAAATAGCCTAGTTTAGCTCATTTTCACTAACACTTTTGATATTCATATCCTTAGAACTCTCTGTGAGTTTCTCTCTACATTGTATTACTTGATCTTGATGTTAATGAGAGATGGACAGAGTTTTGGATAGATCTTGATTTCATTACATGTTAATTGGGATAACAAGTGGTATCAGAGCCTAGCGGATCGAATTTGTGAAGATTTTTGAAGTTTTTGGGCACTTTTTGATATTTTCGGGTTTTACATGGATTCTATTATTTGAGGCTGTTTTGGATTGAGCTATAGGCACAGACTTGTTAGAATTGGTTATCTGGATCAATTCGTGCAAGGATTTAGACTCAAAACAACAAAATCAAAAGATTTGGCAGATTTGGAGTTTTTGAATATGTTTACTGTTCAGATCGATTTGGCGGATTTCTGTTAGTTTCTTGGTGTTTCTCGCTGAACAAAAGGTGTTCAAAAAGCCCTCGCGACCAACCCTACGAAGTTTCAAATCAATTGGAGTTGATTTGAGAATTTTGAGCACTTAGAAAATTTTCACGTTAAAACTCATAACTATCGTATGCGTAACTGTTCTTGGTGTTCATAACTGTCGTACGATACTTAGCATCATAACTGTCGCACGATCCTTGCCCGACTACATTTTTAGTTGTACAAGTGTTGTACGAGATTTCCTGTACACAAAGCTTAGTCGCACAAGTTCCATACGACAGTTACTGTTTACCTGACCAAGTTGTACAAGGTTCGTACGAGAGTTGGTCCAAGTCACACTCTTGTTGTACGAGAGTTACTGTTGCTGAGTCCAAGTCGTACACGTTCTGTACGACACTTACTGTTCACTTGTACTGTCGCACACGTTCTATACGACAGTCGTACATTTTTGCCCGACAGTTTGTCAAATTTTCACAAATTCACTTTTCTGTGTAAAGATCAATACAAGTAATTTTCAAGATGAATAGAAACGACATAATGAACTCTTTGGGAAGTGATACTAGACCTCCGATTTTGATCGAAAAAGAGTATGAACAATGGAAAGAGAGGTTTGAGGATTTCCTTGAAAGACAATCGAATGGTGATCACTTGATAGATTCTCTTCATAATGGTCTAAGGAAACATGTTCTTAAGGATTATGGTGTTGAGGGTGCACAAGAACCAGATAATCTATGTGATTATGGGGATCCCGAATGAGGTGTTCAACAAGATTGATAGTTACAAAGATACGACAAACAGTATGTGGAGACAGTTAGAAAAGATGTTACAAGGGTCTCAGATTGGAAATCAGATGAAAATCACAATGTGCATCAATAGGTATGAAGAGTTTAAGGCAAAGGAAGATGAGTCACTTCATGACACATATGACAGATTCATGATTTTACTTAATGAACTAAGTAAAAATAAGATAAAAAAGGATCTGATCGAATTAAATGTCAAATTTTTACCTCACTACAACCCGAATGGAAGAGTGTGGCTAGAAAAATGAAACAAAATCTGAGACTCTCCACTATGCCACTACATGAATTGTATGAGACGATGTTGCAAGATGAGGAAGAAATAGATGAGATAAGAGAGGAGAAGAACAAGAAAAAGAAGAAAGATTTCTCGCAAGAACCGATTGCACTACAAGCCGAGGTACAACCGAATAACTTTACAACTGATGAATCTGGAATGTTTGATACAGGGTTCAGGGGAAATATTTCTGATGATGGTGTTGAACTACATCAAGCTTTGATTCTTCTCACAAGGCACTTTCAAAAGAAGTTTTACAAACCATCGTCATCAAACAACAATCTGAGGTATACATCTGGTTCGAGAAAGTTTGAGAACAACAATTATGAAAGGAAACCTTTTGGAGAGCAAAGAGTTGAAAATACTGATAAAAGATTTGAGCAAAGATCGGAGAAAGCTTAAGGAAAGAAGGTGTATGAGAACATGGAGAAAAAGTTCGAAGATAAGAAAGCTGTGGAGATTCAAAAGTGCTACAACTGTGGTACTCCGGGTCACTATGCAAGAGATTGTCGAAAGAAGGTTGTCAAGAACACTGATTACTACAAACAAAAGTTGCTTCTTGCACAACAAAAGGAAGATGGAAAAGCTGTTATGGTGGAGGAAGAGTATTTTCTTGAGTATTCTGATGACGAGGGAGAAAATGAAGAGCATGCAAATATGTGTCAAGCAGAATTCGATTTTGACGATGAGGATAAGTCTGACACTTCATCACAGGTAAATTCTTTTCCTTTACCTGAATCATTAAATCAAGAAGTCATAAATCTGCGTAATGAACTGAATGACACACTAAATAAATTAGCATGTTCTGAAAACGAGTATGCAAGTTTATTTCGTGAAATTGAAATAATGGAACCATGTGTTGGAGAATTAACAAAAACTCTACAAAACGAAAGAAAGAAGAATAGTGAGTTGAAACAACAGGTTGATGATGCTGAATTTGAGATAAAAGACAAATGTTCTGAAATCAAAAATCTCAAAGCTCGAATCAGAAAAATTAGTACTTGATTCTCAATTATCTGAATTGAACAAGCAAATCAAAGATTTAGAATCAAAGAATAAAGAAAGTGATTTTTCTATGACAAATCTTTCAGAAAAGAATTCAGAATTTTTAAACAAAATTGAAAGTTTGGAAAAGAAGCTGTATTTGAGAGATCAATCTGCTCAAACAATTTTCATGAACATGCCAAGACATGTAAACAATGTCAATAAATATTGGGGACTTGGTTATGAATGTCCAGAATATGGTGCCAAAGCTATCAAAGCAGTACCGACAGTGTATAATTTCAAATGTTTAAGGTACGCACGATATTGCCCCGATTTTGAAGTTTATTGGACTGATGAAAAGGAAACACAAAAAGAAGAACAAAGAAAAAGAGCTTTATCAACTCATATTCAACTTCCATTTTGCTATACTAATGAGACGTTGAAGATTCTCAACAATCTAGATAAACCACTTCCAGATAACTACTTTGACATAAATGCTACAAAGCCAGTTACTAACAATCAAGTTGTTGTAACTAAGAAATATGTTCTTACGTTGGTTCTAGAAAGGAAAATAGCTGATCTTGAGATCTCTCTTGCTGAACAAAAGATCAAATATGATTATGAAAATGATCTTCTTTCAACTATTTTCTCAACTACTTTTAAGGAAATATCTTCTTGTTCCAATGACGAAGTGAAAAAGGAAACTAGTAGAATTGAACATGCTTTGATCGAAAAGTTTTCTGAATCATCAAAGAACATTTTTGATGGTAAACAAAAGATTGATAAAAATGTCTCAAACTCTCAAAGAAAGTGGTAGATCTTGAGAATATTTTTCTTTCTGAGCATACCAATTTGGAAAATGAGAAAGTGAACTTTGTAAACCAAATCAATTCATTTGAAAAGAAGTTGACTGATTTGTTAAAGACAAAAGGTGAATTAGAAATTGTGTTAGAAAACGAAAGAAAAGAATTTGCTTTGAAAAACTGGTTCAATCTTGAAGAAAGCAACTTTCTTAAAGAACAGAACTGTGAACATTCTCAAAAAGTGATGACATTAGAAAAATATTTGAAAGAAGAAAAACCTAATATAATGTCTGATTTTGATGATTCTTTCAATCTTGAAAGAGCACAGTTTGAAATTGAGAAAGTAATTTTTGAAAATGAGAATAATTGAGCTTTCTCAAGAGGTGGATGAGTTAGAAAATGAATTCGCAAAAGAAAGAAAAGAAAATGCTTTCAACAATTGGAGTTCACCTGAGTCCATCAAAGATTTGGAAGTTCACAACGCCGATTCTGATTCGGATTGTGATTATGAACCAAACGAGAAAGTTTTTTAAACCAAGTCAAAACCAATAGAAAATGAAAAAGGAAAAGCTTGTGCATTTGATTTCTCAAAGAAACTTCCGGACCATACTGATTTTATTATTTCTGAAGAAAAAGAAGAAAGCAAAAGGAAAGATGATCTGAAAAGGATTTCTAAGAAGATTGAGTTGAATACTACTTCTGAACCTAAAATCAATAATTCTTGTATGAAATGCAATAATAGTGAAAAGACTTATGTTTCAGATCTATTATCACTTGCAAGAAAGAATCTCAATTGTGTTCAATGTGGTAGTCATTCATTTCAATCATCTCAAGAAAGTCCAATTATAATAACATATGTTTCTTATATAAACAAAGAAAAATCTTCGAGTACTTTCTATAAAGGTGAGTGTTCAAACACAAAGAATCCACCTTTATAGAAAAGAAAGAAGGATAAAATGTCAAAGAATTCTCAAGTTCAGAGTTCTAAGGATTCTAACTCTAAATCTTCTGTTCTTTCAAATAATTCTGTGAATCCGAAGAAGAAATAACAAGAATGGCGGGTAAAGCAAACGACGTCTGATTCATCCAAACAAAATGACAAAAATAGTAGTTTTTCAAAGAATAAACAAGTTGGTGTGAGTAATAAAAATTATTTTGTAAAGTCATACAAAGATTACTCGAAAGACAAGTTGTTGGATTTCAAAAATGGTGAATGTTTTTGTTATGTTTGTGGATATGAAAGTTCGTTTGCTATGCTTGGTTCTTGTTGTTGGGATAATTCTTACTTTATTACAAGTGTTAAAAGAAAATCAAATTTGAAGAAAAAGAAGAAGACACAAATGTCTAAACTCAAGGTTTCTCAAGCTAATAAAAAAGGACCCAATACTCAATGGGTACCTAAAAATGTTTCAATATGATTGATGCAGAAACATAAGTTATGGTATTTAGATTCGGGATGTTCGAAGCATATGACAGGCCAAAGACACATGCTAACCAATTTTGTGGAAAAAGATCTTGGTCGTGTAAGGTTTGGAAACAATCAGGTTGCTCCTATCAAAGGGTTTGGAGATATCATTCAAGACAATCTTACGATAAAGAAGGTTAACTATGTTGAAGGATTGGAGCACAACCTTTTCAGTATAGGACAGTTTTGCGATAAGGATTTGGAAGTGCACTTCAAGAAGACAAAGTGTTGTGTCAAAACCGAGAAAGGAACAGATCTTCTTGTTGGAACTCGCAAGTCAAACCTGTACACAATCAACTTGGCAGATATCAAACCAACCAATGATGTGTGTCTTTTATCCAAAGCTTCAGAAGAACAAAGTTGGCTATGGCACCGACGGTTATCTCATCTAAATTTTTGATACATTGAAAAGCTGGGTTTAGGAGATTCAGTTCGGGGGCTTCCAACTTTGAAATTCAATGCCGAAAATCTATGTGATGCGTGTGAGAAATGAAAGATGAAGAGGGTTCCTCACAAGCCTAAACCGGAACCGACAACGAAGAGTATACTTGAGATGTTGCATGTGGATTTGTGCGGTCAAATGAAAACGGAAAGCATAAATGGGAGGAAATACGTCTTGGTAATAGTCGATGATTTCTCACGATACACATGGGTTTAGTTTCTAAGGTCAAAAGATGAAACTTCAGAACTTCTCATTGGTGTTATCAAGGCAACTCAGAACAACATGCAGATCTCAGTAAAAATCGTGCGTTCGGATAATGGTACAGAATTTAAGAACATAATCCTAGGTGATTTCTATGAATCAAATGGGATTATGCAACAATTTTCTGCCGCCAGAACTCCTGAACAAAACGGTGTTGTAGAACGTCGTAACAGAACGTTAGTCGAGTCTGTGAGAACAATGTTGGCATACTCAAAGCAACCTCTCTTCTTATGGGCCGAAGCCGTGGCAACCGCATGTTACACAAAAAATCGTTCTGTCATACACCGCCAGTTTAATAAAACTCCTTATGAAATCATGAATAACCGGAAACCTAACATAAAACATTTTCGTGTTTTTGGTTGTAGGTGTTATGTTCTAAACGACAAAGAACAACGGAACAAGTTCAGTCTAAAGGCGATTGATGGTATCTTCGTTGGATACTCTTTCTCATCGGCGTCATATAGGATATATCTGGACATCTCAGTTCAGAACCTGCTTCAACTTCTAATCAGGATCAACCTTCAACCTCAAAATCTCAATTAACTGATATTGATTTATTATTTGATGAATTCTATGATGAATTTTATGGTACTTACAATAATTCTACTAATTCTAACAGGATGGTACAAGCACCTACAACTATTTATGCTGCGACAACTACTCAAAATGGTGCATCTACTTCAACACCGGTTGTTGTTTCCACTCCTGTTTAGAATGTTCAAGTACCATAAGTTGTTATTCCACAACAAGAGACTACAACTACTATGGAAGGATCAACACAAAATCCAAGTTCTTCGGTTACTGAACCAACCATTCCTCAGTCACAACCGGAATCTTCTAGTATTCCTACAGAATTTCCAAGTGCTGAACCACTGGTTTCTCCAACCGAAGAAGAGACAAATGCTACTCTAGAAAATGCTCAAGAATCATATGCTCCTCACCCTCATACAACCAAGTGGACGAAGGCTCATCCGATTCACCAAATAATCGGTGACCCAAGTTCACCAGTTCAAACTCGTTCATCTGCTTTATGTGCTACCGTAAATGAGTGCATGTTCTCAATGTTTTTTAAGTAACATTGAACCACTCATAGTAAAAGAAGCCTTAAATGATCCGGATTGGATTTTAGCTATGAAAGAAGAGCTAAATCAATTCGAAGCGTTAAAGGTATGGAGGTTAGTTACAAGACCAGCCGATAAAAGCATCATTGGAACAAAGTGGGTGTTCAAAAACAAGAAAGATGAAGATGGCATCATAGTTCGTAACAAAGCGAGACTTGTAGCTAAAGGCTATTGACAGCAAGAAGGGATAGATTACGATGAGACTTACGCTCCAGTCGCACGCATTGAAGCAATCAGAATATTTTTGGCGTATGCGGCATACAAAAACTTTACGGTCTATCAGATGGACGTAAAGACAGCATTTCTTAATGGAATACTAAAAGAGGAGGTATATGTCTCACAACCCGAAGGCTTTGTAGATAAGGAGAATCCAAATCACGTTTACATTTTGGATAAAGCCTTATATGGGTTGAAACAAGCCCCACGCGCTTGGTACGATGTTCTATCTCAATTTCTACTTGTCTCGGGCTTTGAAAAAGGTAAGGTTGATACGACTTTGTTTGTCAAACATGAAGATGGTGAGATGGTAATAGTACAAATATATGTAGATGATATTATATTCGGTGCATCTAACCCTGGTTTATGTACATGGTTTTCTGATCTGATGACTACTAGATTTCAGATGAGCATGATTGGGGAGATTAACTTCTTCCTAGGATTGCAAGTGAAACAATTTTCCACGGGGATATTCATCGACCAGCCAAAGTATATATTTGACATTTTGAAGAAATTCAAAATGGAAAATTGTACTTCCATTGGAACACCGATGGCAACACAATCAAAGATCGGTCCAGATCCTCATGGTAAGGAAACTGATATACGACACTATCGAGGTATGGTCGGATCTTTAATGTACTTAACTACCAGTCGCCTGGATATTATGTTCGCTACTTGTCTTTGTGCGAGATTTCAGGCGAATCCTAAGGAATCTCATGTAGGAGCCGTTAAACGCATCTTCCGCTATCTCAAAGGAACTCCCTACCTTGGTCTATGGTATCCCAAAGGCACAGGATTCGAGCTAACAGCCTACTCCGACGTGGATCATGGTGGTAGTTTATTGTACCGGAAAAGCACATCCGGACATATCCAATTCTTGGGTGATAAGTTGATAAGTTGGGCGTCTAAGAAACAGAACTGCGTGTCACTTTCTACGGCGGAGGCAGAATATGTCGCGGCCGCTAGTTGTTGCTCACAAGTCATCTGGATGAAAACCCAACTGACGGATTTTGCGTGTAAGTATGAAAATATTCCAATCTATTGTGATAGTAAGTCCGCAATAGCAATATCTGTGAATCCGGTTCAACACAAGAAAACCAAGCACATCGATGTACGGTATCATTTTATTAAAGATCACGTCGAAAAAGGTACAATTGAAATCTATTTTGTTTCTACTGAATTTCAACTAGCCGACTTGTTTACCAAGGCTTTGGATGAGAAATGTTTCAACTTTCTTGTCTCAACGCTAGGCATGTTGAATTTGAAAGTTTGATAAGTCATAATTCTTAGTCATTCAAATTTTGATAAATTTGAGTGAAGAATACTTATTTTCATAATATTGAATATTCATTATGATTTGTTCAAATTTAGATTTCTTTTAGTAGTTTACAAACTAGATTTCAATTTTATTCTTTTTACCGTATGTACTTCAATTGCTATTATTTGTGCAGTTTTATGTGTGGTTCATATGTTTAGGGGGAGCTATAAATATTTGTGATCATGTTTCAAGGGGGAGCGTTCAACAAAGAAGAGGTGTTTGTTCAAAACAACAAAGGTAAGTGTTCTATCTCAAATGATTTTCGCAAACCTTACTCGATGAAAATGATTTTCTCAAGACTTATGCATCTTTGTAGGGGGGGCAAAATGTTTTTAAGAACTCTGAACTGATTTTAAACTGAAAAGTTCAAATTTTAGAAAAGTTCAAAGTTCAAATTTTCTGAAAATTTATCAAGTCTAGAAAGTAGTCGTACAAGACTTGTACGAGAGTTACTGTTCCGACACGACAGTCGTACATAACTTGTACGAGAGTTACTGTTTCCGAAAGACAGTCGCACAAGCTTTGTCCGACTAGAAATCTTAGTCGTACATGCTTCATACGACAGTCATTGTTCATAGTGTCAAGTCGTAGACGCTTTGTATGACTAGCATTCCTAGTCGCACAAGCATCGTACGACAGATCCTGTTCATGATCCAGCCTTAGTCGCATCTTCATTCTACGACTAAGACGAGGTACTCGTGCATCGCTTCGTACGACTACCTAACACGTGTCGGTCAACCCTTGGACCAATCACTTTGTGACACGTGTCACTCTGACCTAAGATCTATATATAGTGCGTTTTTTGAAAGTCTTTTCAGTTTACGACTTTTGTTTCACACGATTCTCTCACAAACTTAGTTATCGATTTTGGTTCGTTGTTGCTGTTTCTTCACATCTGTGGATTCAAATCGATTCAGATATCGTTTTTAATCTGTTTTCATCGCATTTCATCGATCATATCATCTGCTGTGTTGATTATTAGAAAAGTCGAAAAAGGGGTTTTTAGAAAACTCTTCATATTCTAATATGTGTGTTAGATTTGATAAGAAAAGAAGTTAGATTAGCATTCCTGGTAGAAAACCGAACATAGGACACTAGTTTATTATGCTTTCATTGACAAATCTTAGGTTTTTGGGTTTAAATGTTCATAACTGTTCGAACACTCATAACTGTCGCACAACATTATGTTCTTCTGTTAGATCTGAAGTTTTGTCAATAAACCAAGTGTTGAAGATCTGATAAGAAGACTCAGATGTTCTGAGTAGAGGAGTCAGAGATCTGAGAAGAGAAGTCAGAGTTCTGAGAGAAAGAGTCAAAAGCGCTGAGAAGCGTTATCAGAAGAATGTTCAGAAGTTCTGAACAACCTGTTCAGAACTTATGACTACACACTTTACTTAGTATTTAGTTGTTGGTCCCGAAGGCCTATACAAGTTTGTAGAAGGGGGGGGGGGGTTGAATACAAACACACAGATTTTACTTTTCTAAATTGTTTATTGATAAATCATTAACAATTTACAGCTTGTTGAGGAGACAAGATTAAGGATAAACCTAAATCTAAACAAGTTGGAACACTAAGGTTTCTTGCACTAAGAAAGATAAGGAAATTACTAATAATAACCTATCTTGAGATAAGAGATATGAACTTGTCCAGAGTTAGCAAGTTGCTTCAAAATGAAGTGAGTTCATCTCTTTATATACTGCATGCATTTAATGCAAGTCAGTATATACTTTACACGTGTCATCAGCTGGTTGGTTGCATGTCATTGACCTTTGTTTACAACCTTAGTAGCCGTATGGATGAATAGTGTAGTATCAGAGTGGTTGTACGATTTCAGACAGTCGGAGGTTCTTTTCTGAAATTTCGTACGGAGTCGTGCAAGGGTGGTTAAGACAAAAATACTTTGTACGGAGGACTTCATGAGCAGCTTTCGTTGATTCAGCGATTATCATTTACTATTCAGCAGATGATAAAGTTCAGCGATAGCTGAAGTCTTGTACTTGATACTTCACGTTGAGTGGACAAATCTGAGTCTTCGCTGATCTGCATCAGTTTATTAGGAGACTTGTCGCTGGTTCTTGAGCTTGATCTCGACTTCAGCGTAGAACCTTTGTTGACTGTTTTCTGGTATCTTTTCAGTACTGATGGAGTAAACTACGTTCGCTGAAATCTTTCTTTAAAATATTGAATCAGGTTACAATGAAGAACAGAAAGATTATAAGTACAAGCGAAATAATTTACATGTACAGAAGGATAACTGATACAATAGATAAAAAGGAGATTATATCAGTTTTCAAAAGGTTCTTCCTTAATGAGAAGTTCATCAAGGGTCGTCTTTTCAGTGGGGATCATCCAGTCAGGAACCGTTACGCCTTGTTTTCTTTTGTTCAGCGCTTCTTTAAAGATCAAGGGTTTTAGGTGTCGTGCCTGAATGTCTTTTCTGAAGTCACACCAGTAGATGAGATCTCTGAGCTGTTCGATTGGAGTGATTGGAAGCTCAGCGATCCGTTGAAAACATTTACGTCCGTCGTAGTCGAGAAAGAATATTCCATAAGGATTACTGATGACTTTACCAGGGACGAAAAGTTCACATGGTGGCAAAGAAATGTCAAGGGCAGATAGATCAGGGTCAGGACCAAGCACTTCAGCGCGAGAGAAACCAATTCCAGTTTCATTTCGTATGACAGGACCTGAGTTTGAATCTTGACGTTTCTTCTTTGGAGAGGCCCTTTTTCTTTTCGGCTTAAGATCAGGAAGAGGAGGAATGTCCACACAAGAAGATATCAAGTCGATCTGTCTGTTTATCAGCTTTTCGAAATGATCCTTGTACTTAGATTGTGACGATTGGATAGCTAACCTCATCTCCAACCATTCAGAGAGACCATACCTTTTTACAGTGTCAGCGCGAAAGGCTTCGGATTGGCCATCTTCTCTGAAAAGTTTGATGTCAACAATAGGTACTCCGATAGATGTTCTTCCATAGATGAATACCTTGTTGATCTTCGCTGGACGATATCTGAAGTGGATTTTCTCTTTACACCAGATCAGGGTGGTCTGAGAAACTTCAGTTTTCTTTTCCACGATCCTCTAGGCTTCTTCCCAAAGCTTTCGTTGGATTTGAATGGGAACACGTTTCAGCTTGGGGTCTTTGACAGATTCTTGAGTAAGCTTGACGGCGTATTCTCTGTCCTTCTCTTCAGCTTCCTTTCTTTCAACGATGAGGCGTTCAGCTCTGAGGTGTTCCTTGTATTCAGCTTTTGAAATTTTGAACTTAGGAGGAACTGAAGGCAGTTGATCACGCCTTAGAATGATTCGCTGATCCTCGAATCGCTTTATTATTTCCTCTTTTCTCTTTTGATCCTCTTTACTCAGCTTTTGAGGAGCTGAGGAAGGTCTATTTCTGTGCGAGAGAGGTTGTTCTTCTGGTTCATCAGTCTCAGAGATCAAATCTAAGACTGGGATTATTTCATCAGCAGCAGCTGGCTTTATTTGTGAAGTCGCAGTAGTAGAACCTTCAGCGACATCCTCAAACATGGGAGAGGACTAGCTGAAACGCAGCGATCTTACAAATAAGAACTGGGTAGAAGAGCTTGGATAGAAAAGATAGAAAAAGAATGTGGATGTGTAGAGAGGTTGTGGAGTAGAGAACTGATTGTGTATAGAGATGTTCAGGGAAGGAATATAAGTAAAGTTTAGTGTACCTGACAAACCGGCTTTTCAAGCAAGATCGCCAGATTTTCATCTTCAGCGAGGCCTTTGCCTTTGCCTTTCTCAGCGCCAGAGGCTGAGGGCTTTGTCTTTGTCTTCTCCCCTGAAGGTTCTTTTATTAAAATACCTTTAAGAGCTTTGGTTCGAGGAGCAGGTTTGACAACAAAGAAATCATCGTCATCATCATCATCATCATCATCCTTCCTTGGAGAGGAGGATGGTTCATCTTCAGGGATGTCGATGTCTTCATCTTCTTCTGCTTCGGATTCCTCAGCATCTTCTTCGAGTTGCTCCCCCTCAGATACAGAGGCGAGCTTCTCGGTTCCCTCAGGGTTTTCATCTCCCTGAGGTTTTTCAGCGATCAGATCTTCATTCCTCTCTCCCCTGATAGATTCATCATGGGAAAGGTCTTCAGCGCTCTTGTTCAGATCTTCAGCGCTTTTGTTTAGATCTTCAGCGCTCTTGTTCAGATCTTCAGCGCTCTTCTCACCAGAATGTTCAGCGCTCTTCTCCCCCTCTTTCTCATGATTGGGGGAGGAATGAGTAGACTCAGCGTTGGTGTTATCTCTGTCTTCTGGGCCAGATATTTTCACACAACCTTCAAGCTTTGCTATTCTGTCTTCTAGGCCAGAAATAGCAGGCGTGATTTTCTTCCGCTCTGTGCGATCCGCCGCTGTGAAAGATTCCAAAATAGGGGCAGGGGCGGGAGCAGGAGCTGGATTATTTGCCTTGTTGACCAGCGTCTCGATCATCGTCTTCATAGAACCAACGTCGGTCTTTACAGAGCCCAAGTCGGTCTTGACCGCTGACATATCACCCTCGAGTTTTCCAACCGATGTCTTCAGCGTTGTTACTTCGCTGGACACGGTCGAAACTGAGTTTTTGAGGCTGGTGTAGTCAGTGTAGATGTCAGAGAGCACCTTGGCAAAATCGCTGAGCGTCTTATCAAGGCCCTTAATGTCATCTGTGGAAGCCTTCTTCTCCACCACCGTAGTCAGCTTCCTCAGATTCTCTCCAGCGTTTGTTACAGCTGTAGAGTTGTTGGAGAGTGTGGTGGTGAGATCAGTCAGCTTAGTTTCCACGGACTTCAGAGACTCGTTGATGTCTCCCAAATTAGGACTTGTAACACATAAGTACTTGTGAACAAAGGAAAGCTCAGAAGTTTCAGGTTTAGTTACGGTGTATATGGGTTGATTTGTACCTGCAGGAGGATTGACGAAATCGTCAAAGTTGTGGATTCCTGAGTAATGTTCCATATCCTCTTTGAAAGTACGGTGAGGTATGGTGATCTCCGCAGGTCCTGTCTTCATCATTCGTTGAGAAGCGTCAGCGGTGGCTTCTGGAATGATGGCATCTCCAGTGTTAGCTGGAGGAGTGTCCAAAGAAGTGGAGGGAGGAGCGAAAGATAAGAATGGGGTTCGGGTTGCGAGTTCAGCGTTGGATTCGCTGAGAACTACTTCATCAGTCTTTTGAGAGACTGAAGAAGGTTGGTTAGGTTCCAAGTTTCTAACCTCAGCGTTTGGAGACGCTGAAGTCTGGATTGGAGGGATGGCTTGAACGGGTGTGGCAGAGCGTACCACGGAACTTTCCTTCAGCTCGTCAGAATGAGCTGAGGAGTCTTCAGCATGGAATTGCTGGGGTTGCTCCTTGGTTTTCTTGATCCTTTTAGAATCAAGAGGGGTAGTAGAGAGTTTCCTTTTCTTAGAAGGAGAGGGTTTTGTGGCCTTGGTATCAGCGATGGGTATTGTCGCTGAAGGAGCCACAGAAAGCGGAGAATTTAGAAGAGTGAGAAGAGTAGAGAGACATACCTCGTTGGCGACAGGTTTGAAATCGAGCACCTTAGGGCCAACCTGAGAAAGTTTCAGGTCACCCTCTTCAGGATAGCTGTCCTTCAGGCCATATTGGAAGATGACGCTGATGAATCTTGGGTAAGGAACCCATGCTGGTCGGTCAGCGGCAGAATCCACGCGTTGTACTAGGTCATCATATATAATAGAGGCCCGGTCAATGTTTAGACCTTTCAGCAGTGCGTATCCCATAGCTTGCGTAGGTTGTGCGGCTTGATCAGAAGAGCCGGACTTCGCTGTCATGCAGCTGATCAGGTGAGCGAAGATGAAATTCATCTCGCTGGGCATTTTGGACTTCTTTATCAGCGTCAGCTTCTTCTCGGGCTTCTTGTCCCTTCCAATGTCCCATATGTAACCCATTGTGTCGAGAAAAGCAATGATGGCATCTCTGTCACCTTGCTTCTTATGGTCAGGGAATGGAACGAAGGGTTTTTCTTTGGTGGCATTGGGAAAGTTCAGGGCTTTTCGTATGATAGCGGGGGTTATCTTAATTGTACCATACTCACTATCGCTGAGTATGCAATCGATGGTTTTGGATGCATCTTTGGCGGAGGGTAGCTGAGTGTGTCTGGCAGAGTACCAGAACTGGGATAGTAGTAGCTGACTTGCGGGAGGTGTGATGGTCAGGGCTGTTGAAATGCAGCAGTGTTTTAGGAATCTCACAGCATCATCCAGATGTGTGTGACAACCGTCAAAATTGCGTTCAGGTTAGAACTGCACTAATTATGTCAGATACAGTTGTTCTATGTCACACTGTCTAGTTTTAGCAGTAAACCCGACACAGTAGGGAAAATTTAGAAATCCAGTCTAAAATCCCTCAATTTAGGAAATTATCCATACATCTCATAAAATGCCAACTAAAAACATGTATACACTAAAATATATATATATATATATATACAAAATAAATACTAGCAAATTAAACTAGTATTATTATCAATAACAATTAATTAAGAATATCTAATAATTCAATTAATTAAAAGATTTAAATAAAAATTTAATTTAAATACAAACACAATCATCTTATACAAAACCACACTCCACACACTCCTTTCCCCTCTCCCCAAAACCGGCCACACACACACACACCACCCTAACCTCTCTTTCTTACTCCATAAATACCCCCTCTCCCTCTCCATTTTCACTCTTCACTCACCTCACAAACCCTTCTCTCAAAACCTCCATATTCTCTCAAGAATTCTCCTCTCCAAGGCTTCCAAGATCAGCCACATATCTTCAAGAAACCAAGGTAAAAACATTTTTGTAACTTCCTTTAATCATCCTCCTACAACTTTCTCTTCTCTTTCAAAGTTTTATCTTCTTAAAACTCTAAGTTTTCATCTTCTTCTTGCTAAATCCAACTCTAGGCGATCTAATGTTTGTAGATCCATCACCATGACATCTTGCATGTCATTAAAAAGGGTGATGAATCCATAATCAAACCCATATTAGTGACCTAAGAATGTTTGGTATGCATGTGTTTACAAAAGCTCAAAAACAACAAATTTTGGAAATGTTTTATCAAGATAAGTGTTCTTGGTTCCTTGCATGTTGCTTGGGATGATTAAAAAGCAAAGATTTCATCTGAAAATATGTGATTTAGTTGAGTAAAAATCGTGTCTTGGCAAAAAGAACAAAATCTTTTGAAGAACCAATTAGAAAATAGCTTTTATATAAAAGACCTTTTTCATCAGCTTGCTGTCAGAAATTTCTACTGACTTTGCATGCCCTTATCTCTCTCAAAAGTGATCCAAATACAGTGATTTTTTTTCTGGAAATTACTTTTATGAGTTGGGAATCAAACCCCGCTGGAATCACCGAAAAATATTAAGTTTTGAACCCTCAAACAGTTTTTACAAAAACATTGTGCAACAGCTACGTGTTTCTGTCACTGTTTTTGTCAAGTGTTATTTTATGTACTTATGTTGATCCAAAAATCATGAATCTTATGTCAAAAGTTTCCTAACACATGGAGGTACCCGACTACAAAATACCAGGACCAAATAATCTCTGGAAGTTATCCAAACAGTAACCGAAAGTGACTACAAATTCTGACTACTAACAACTATATTGTATACTAGCTATATGCTATCTCTTGATCCTTTTCCTCACCTTTGGTGATGAAATTGTGGTATATTATACATATATTACTTAGACACAATTACTAATCTAACTCTACCCGTTTCACCATTTGCATGGTGGAATTGTGGAATATATCTATACGTATTTATTTACGCATTTCAGTTACGCATCTAACATCTAACATCTAACATCTAACTACTAACTTTTCTTATCTTTTATGATGGAATTGTGGTACATACATACATAATACACATGACCTAACACCAAACCATATTTACATATGGACCTAAAACATTTATTTTCGTTATTACCTCTACAACACTGCGGTAATTTTAAAACCATCACATGTAACGTTCTTTCTAAGTATGAACTATTAAAGAACATTTAACGTCATACAAATTTAACAACAAAGGCATTTTATGATGAGATGGAGATTTAAAGTGACCAAAGTCTAGAACCTAGAATCTTACTAGTGTCCTTACATTCGTAGGATCGAAGTAGGATCTCATTTCGGAATCACATTACGCATTCGGGAAACACCTACGCAAACCACCGTGAGTATTCATAGCCCCTTTTTACTGTTTTATACATTTTGGGGTGAAAAGCATGTTACTATTATTTCAACATTATCAGTCTTCGTAACCCTTTTTACTGTTTTACATATTTTGGGGTGAAGAACATGATTCAAAACTTTATTCGAAATAAATTGTTTTATTTCCGAACTTTTACGCATGATTAACGCTCTTTATGGTACATATGCACATGTGAAAGCTTCTAAGTTTGCAACTATCATATACAAAAAGTCCCCAACACTCTTAACATTACTTATTAACTCACATGCGTGTGAGCCATGGTAATTATGGATAACGTTATTTGGTTGACCACCCACCTACGATAAAAACAGGGTGCATTAATTACTACACTGCCATGTTAATGATAGGACATGAGGACTCGGGGCAAATGAATACAAGGTCATGAGGCTTAGTAATGGCTTAGTTTGCTACCTCTGAGGCATTACACATTACATTATATTTTTTATATATACCATGAGCATGCGTTACAAAACAATATCGTACAACTTATACTACATTTTTGCGTATACCAACACCTATGAACTCACCAACTATTTTTAGTTGACACTCTCTTTTACATGCTTTTCAGGAAATAGCAAGTAAGGACGCACTTTAGAAGGCATCACTTTAGCGTCATCAAATTATTTCATCATGTCATTGTACTTTACGTTTTTATGGACAAGTTGTATTTTCTTTTAAAACTCGTTGTATTGGTACTATTTTGATGTGATGAGTTGGTGTTGTCTTCTACCTATTGCTTTTGAAACATTAACTGTGACATCCCGTGTTTCCGCTTTAGCGGGGTGTGACAGAAGTGGTATCAGAGCCAAAGGTTATAGAGAACGCCGATCTTTCATCGGAAAAACCCAACTATAACCAATTGTCCAAAAACTGACATGAAAACATTTAAACTTACTACTAGTATAACTAAGTCTAGAATGGCATTAACAGACTTCAATTAAACATAGCCTGATCACCTATGTTTGATTAAGGTAGGTTAATGCGAGACTAGAAATGGTTATAGTAGGAGTATGTCGATTTTTACATACACTCGTTAGGAGCATGCTTAGAACATAGACATGGCGTAGGATAGGATACATCCTTTATGCGATAGGTTACTAAGTACACTTTTGCTTCAGTTTCACTATGTCGTCGTCATCAAATCCTTCTTACACTCCCGCGTCATACTCAACCAATGCATCGGGCCACAACACGGGGCGATCGCAAGATATCCCGTCTAGCAACCGACAAGAAGATGACCCCTACAATAGCACGGACTCGGAACCCGAGGTGTCGAGCGAACGAGACCCATACGATGGACCGAGAGTATCACCCAACACGGTTCTACCAAGACCCACTCCAATAATCGTACAACCGTCGTCCGGAGGACTTCGTATCCGTCAAACGGCTAGGAAAAGTGTTCCGATCCCTAGGAGAGTCACGCTAGCAACTCCTCGTCCCGAGGCGCCAGAACCATCAAGGGTTGTCCCCGGCGTATCGATTGGACGCTTGACTGAGTTAGGAATAGCAAGGGATCAACACATTCGGGCCATGACAACCGAGTTGCATGGATGTCAAGTCAGAGTGACTCATCAAGCTCAAGTTCTAACAGAGCTAGTAGAACTCACGCACCAACTAACCATCGTGTCGACGCAAGCAAGAGATAGTGCAAGAATGGCGAGAGAGATGGCTTCAAGGGCTCAAGCTACAAGCTTGGTTGTAGGAATGGTGCTAATGTTGTTGTTGTTTCTACTCGTGCTAGGAGCATACTTGGCATAGTATGAACGGGTTTGGCATGGGGAATGATCTTTTGGAGAAAGTATTTTATTACTTATCATTTATTTTAAGTTGTACTTCCATTTAAAATTGTACCGGTATATGATACACGCCGGAAATTTTGTAAAACCACCAAAAATTAATGAAAATGTCTGGGAAGTTTTTAGTTAAATTGTCTAATTACTCTACACTTTACTTATTGCTCAAATATCCGAATGAAAACTTGTTGATCTTAAACTTTTTGAAAATACGAATTGAAAGACTTTACAAACTATACTAAAACAAATTTCTTCTACAAATATGTTTTAGAATCATGCCTCCAAGAAGGTCTACACGTCACACGGAAGATACCCCTGAAAACCAAACGCCCGACATCGCACGAATCATTGCACAACGCATTCAAGAAGCCATACCTAACATCGTCTCACAAGTAACCGCCGGCCTCAATGCAATCCCAAGAAACCAAGGAGGTAGTGGAGGAAGCTCGAGTAATAACGATACCGGATGTAACTACAAGACCTTTATGTCTTGTAAGCCCAAAGAATTCCATGGAAAGGAAGGCGTCGTAGGATTGCTTGCATGGATTGATAGCATGGAGTCGGTGCTCCATATTAGCAAATGTTCGGAGGACCGCAAGGTGGAATATGCTACATGTCAAATCCAAGGTAGGGCACTAACTTGGTGGAATATCCAGGTTCAAACCCGTGGAAGGGAAGATGCCTACAAGCTCACATGGGAGGAATTCAAAGAATTACTCATGGAGGAGTACTGCCCTAAGAGTGAAATTCAGAAGCTGGAAGTTGAGTTTTGGAACCATACTATGATCGGAGCTGACATAGATCGATACACAGCTCGTTTCCACGAACTTGCGAAACTGGTACCTCACATGGTCACTCCCGAGAGTAAAAGAATTGACCGATACTTATGGGGATTAGCACCGGGAATTCGAGGAATGGTTACCTCGGCAAAATTGACCACAATTCAAGAGGTTGTAGCAATGGCAACTACCCTAACAAACGATGCTGTGAGAGTTGGAACTCTATCATCGGGTAGTGCTAGCCATAAGAGGAAGCCGGAGTACCAGTCAGGAAAGAAATCCCTTGGTAGTGCAAGTAAGGATAGGAGTATTGTAAGGAATTTCGGACTAAGCACAGAGGAACCAGGTCAGTACAAGGGATCCTTTCCTAAGTGCAACAAGTGTAACTACCATCACGAAGGAGCCTGCGTCATCTGTGATAACTGTAAGCGGCTAGGTCATCCCGCTAAGTTCTGTAAAAGCGGAAAGGGCCCTATGGAAGGAAGGAGGGCTTGTTATGAATGTGGAAGTCCGGATCACTACCGGAACACCAGCCCGAAGTTTGGGAGGAAACTGAACACTAACTACAAGGGGAACCAGACGAGACAAGTCAATCAGGGAAATCAAGGAGGACAGGCTCGAGGACGGGCATTTGTCATTGGAGCTGACGAAGCACGTCGCGACCCTAATGTAGTGACAGGTACGTTTCTCATAAACAACCACTACGCATCAGTATTATTTGACACTGGAGCGGATAGAAGTTTTATTTCATTGGAGTTTAGACCACTAATTAACTTGGAATCTAGGAGAATGTGGGATGCTTATGTTATTGAGGTTGCTAATGGTCACAAATTCGAGGCTAAGGATGTAATCTTAGATTGTACTTTAAATCTAGCCGATAAATTGTTTAGCGTTGATCTTATTCCTATCGAATTGGGGAGTTTTGACATAGTTATAGGAATGGACTGGTTATCTAAGAATCGAGCGGAGATTTGCTGTTTTGATAAGTCGGTTAGAATACCTTTGCAAGACGGAGGAACCCTAGTAATACAAGGACACAAAGTTGGAAGAAGCGTAGAGCTGGTGTCAAGTATTAAGGCTCGTAAGTATCTGAGGAAGGAATGTGTTGCATTTTTGGCACTCATAGACGAGAAGAAGTCCAAGGAAAGGAGAATTCAAGACATTCCCGTGGTAAAGGATCACCCGGAAGTGTTTCCTGACGAATTGCCTGGACTGCCCCCGTTTAGACAAGTTGAATTTCAAATTGACCTTATACCCGGAGCAGCACCTATAGCTAAGGCACCCTATCGTTTAGCACCCGCCGAAATGCAAGAGTTGTCAAGCCAACTTCAGGAACTGTTGGACAAGGACTTTATTAGACCAAGTTATTCACCTTGGGGAGCTCCAGTTCTGTTCGTTAAGAAAAAGGATGGATTGTTTCGAATGTGCATCGACTATAGGGAATTGAACAAGTTAACGATCAAGAACCGATATCCTCTACCTCGAATAGACGATTTATTCGACCAGTTGCAAGGCGCAACATATTTCTCTAAGATTGATCTTCGATCAGGTTATCATCAATTAAGAGTTCGAGAGGAGGACATTCCTAAGACAGCCTTTAGGACACGTTATGGACACTATGAGTTCTTGGTTATGCCTTTCGGTTTAACCAATGCACCAGCAGTATTCATGGATTTAATGAACAGGGTATGCCGACCATACCTTGACAAGTTTGTGATAGTGTTTATAGATGACATTCTGATTTACTCTCGAAGTAGGGAGGATCACGAGCAACATTTAAGCGTAATTCTAGAACTTCTTAAGGAACAGAAATTGTACGCCAAATTCTCTAAGTGCGAATTTTGGATTAGAGAAGTACACTTTCTTGGTCACGTAATTGGAGAAAAAGGAATTCACGTAGATCCAGCTAAGGTGGAAGCTGTTAAGAAATGGGAAGCTCCAAAGACCCCAACAGAAATTCGTCAATTTCTGGGTTTGGCAGGTTATTATAGACGATTCATCGAGAACTTCTCAAAGATTGCTAAACCTCTCACAACACTGACCCAAAAGGATAGTAAATTTATTTGGGGAGAATCACAAGAGAAGGCATTTCAACTTTTGAAGAAAAAGTTGTGCAATGCACCGATTCTGGCGTTACCGGAAGGAACCGATAACTTTGTGGTATATTGCGACGCGTCTCATCAAGGATTAGGTTGCGTATTAATGCAAAAGGACAAGGTGATAGCATACGCTTCGCGACAACTGAAAGTTCATGAGAAGAACTATACCACACACGATTTAGAGCTCGGAGCTGTGGTTTTTGCTCTAAAGATTTGGAGACATTATTTGTACGGCACCAAGTGTACCATCTTCACCGATCATAAAAGTCTTCAGCATATTCTAGACCAGAAAATGCTAAACATGAGACAAAGAAGATGGGTAGAACTACTCAGTGATTACGATTGTGATATTCGTTATCATCCAGGTAAAGCCAATGTAGTGGCTGATGCCTTGAGTAGGAAGGAAAGGACAAAACCGTCACGTATACGAGCAATGGGAGCACTGGTACAAACAAGCTTAAAGACTCGAATTCTTGAAGCTCAGACCGAAGCAATGAAAACGGAAAACTTGAAGGACGAAACCCTTCACGGCATAGAAAGCAGATTTGAGACTAAGGTGGATGGAGTACGTTATTTCAAGGATAGAGTTTGGATTCCAAAAGCGAACGACATACGGGAGATAATCCTGCACGAAGCCCACAAGTCACGATATTCAATTCATCCTGGTGCGGATAAGATGTATAAGGATTTAAGGGAATACTATTGGTGGCCAGGGATGAAAAAGGATATTGCTTTATACGTAGGAAAATGTGTAACTTGCTCAAAAGTCAAAGCGGTATATCAGAAACCATCTGGTTTGCTTCAACAACCAGAGATTCCCCAGTGGAAATGGGAACAAATAACCATGGACTTTATAACCAAACTTCCGAGAACTGCCCGAGGGCATGACTCTATTTGGGTTATAATAAACGGATTCACGAAATCTGCACACTTTCTACCGATTAGAGAAGACTACAAGATGGAAAAGCTAGCTCAGATCTACATCAAGGAAATTGTTACGCGACATGGAGTCCCGATTTCCATCATATCGGATAGAGATAGTCGTTTCACGTCTCGATTTTGGCAGTCACTTCAAAGAGCAATGGGGACGCAATTGAATTTAAGTACCGCATATCATCCCCAAACAGACGGCCAAAGTGAGAGAACCATTCAAACGTTAGAGGACATGCTTCGAGCATGTGTGTTAGACTTCGGAGGAAGTTGGGATAACCACCTACCATTAGTAGAGTTTTCCTATAACAATAGCTATCACACCAGTATCAAATGTGCGCCATATGAGGCACTGTATGGACGCAAGTGTCGATCACCTCTTTGTTGGTTGGAGATTGGAGATAGACAATTGTCTAGTCCAGACATTGTACAAGAAACCACCGACAATATCGCAATCATTAGGGATAGACTCAAAGCAGCTCAAGATCGTCAAAAGAGCTATGCTGACAACCGTAGGAAACCGTTAGAGTTTCAGATTGGAGATAGAGTATTTCTGAAAGTATCCCCTTGGAAGGGAACCGTCCGATTTGGAAAACGAGGAAAGTTGAGCCCTCGATACATTGGACCCTTCAAAATCACCGAAAGAATCGGACCAGTAGCATACAGGCTGGAATTGCCAAAGGAACTAAGTGCAATTCACAACACCTTTCACGTATCCAATCTGAAGAAATGCCTAGTCAACGAGGAAATAACCGTACCTTTGGAGGAAGTCCAAATCAATGAGAAACTGTGCATGGTAGAAAAACCAACCGAAATACTTGACTGAGAGGTCAAGCGTCTTAGGCAAAGCAAGATTCCAGTAGTGAAAGTTCACTGGAACACAAGGCGTGGACCTGAGTACACATGGGAACGAGAGGATTACATGAAACATAAGTATCCTCACTTATTTGCTAAACAACCGGTTACGGACGAAAGTTCTTGAATTTCGGGACGAAATTCTTTTAACCGGGGGAGACTGTGACAACCGTCAAAATTGCGTTCAGGTTAGAACTGCACTAATTATGTCAGATACAGTTGTTCTATGTCACACTGTCTAGTTTTAGCAGTAAACCCGACACAGTAGGGAAAATTTAGAAATCCAGTCTAAAATCCCTCAATTTAGGAAATTATCCATACATCTCATAAAATGCCAACTAAAAACATGTATACACTAAAATATATATATATATATATATATACAAAATAAATACTAGCAAATTAAACTAGTATTATTATCAATAACAATTAATTAAGAATATCTAATAATTCAATTAATTAAAAGATTTAAATAAAAATTTAATTTAAATACAAACACAATCATCTTATACAAAACCACACTCCACACACTCCTTTCCCCTCTCCCCAAAACCGGCCACACACACACACACCACCCTAACCTCTCTTTCTCACTCCATAAATACCCCCTCTCCCTCTCCATTTTCACTCTTCACTCACCTCACAAACCCTTCTCTCAAAACCTCCATATTCTCTCAAGAATTCTCCTCTCCAAGGCTTCCAAGATCAGCCACATATCTTCAAGAAACCAAGGTAAAAACATTTTTGTAACTTCCTTTAATCATCCTCCTACAACTTTCTCTTCTCTTTCAAAGTTTTATCTTCTTAAAACTCTAAGTTTTCATCTTCTTCTTGCTAAATCCAACTCTAGGCGATCTAATGTTTGTAGATCCATCACCATGACATCTTGCATGTCATTAAAAAGGGTGATGAATCCATAATCAAACCCATATTAGTGACCTAAGAATGTTTGGTATGCATGTGTTTACAAAAGCTCAAAAACAACAAATTTTGGAAATGTTTTATCAAGATAAGTGTTCTTGGTTCCTTGCATGTTGCTTGGGATGATTAAAAAGCAAAGATTTCATCTGAAAATATGTGATTTAGTTGAGTAAAAATCGTGTCTTGGCAAAAAGAACAAAATCTTTTGAAGAACCAATTAGAAAATAGCTTTTATATAAAAGACCTTTTTCATCAGCTTGCTGTCAGAAATTTCTACTGACTTTGCATGCCCTTATCTCTCTCAAAAGTGATCCAAATACAGTGATTTCTTTTCTGGAAATTACTTTTATGAGTTGGGAATCAAACCCCGCTGGAATCACCGAAAAATATTAAGTTTTGAACCCTCAAACAGTTTTTACAAAAACAGTGTGCAACAGCTACGTGTTTCTGTCACTGTTTTTGTCAAGTGTTATTTTATGTACTTATGTTGATCCAAAAATCATGAATCTTATGTCAAACGTTTCCTAACACATGGAGGTACCCGACTACAAAATACCAGGACCAAATAATCTTTGGAAGTTATCCAAACAGTAACCGAAAGTGACTACAAATTCTGACTACTAACAACTATATTGTATACTAGCTATATGCTATCTCTTGATCCTTTTCCTCACCTTTGGTGATGAAATTGTGGTATATTATACATATATTACTTAGACATAATTACTAATCTAACTCTACCCGTTTCACCATTTGCATGGTGGAATTGTGGAATATATCTTTACGTATTTATTTACGCATTTCAGTTACGCATCTAACATCTAACATCTAACATCTAACTACTAACTTTTCTTATCTTTTATGATGGAATTGTGGTACATACATACATAATACACATGACCTAACACCAAACCATATTTACATATGGACCTAAAACATTTATTTTCGTTATTACCTCTACAACACTACGGTAATTTTAAAACCATCACATGTAACGTTCTTTCTAAGTATGAACTATTAAAGAACATTTAACGTCATACAAATTTAACAACAAAGGCATTTTATGATGAGATGGAGATTTAAAGTGACCAAAGTCTAGAACCTAGAATCTTACTAGTGTCCTTACATTCGTAGGATCGAAGTAGGATCTCATTTCGGAATCACATTACGCATTCGGGAAACACCTACGCAAACCACCGTGAGTATTCATAGCCCCTTTTTACTGTTTTATACATTTTGGGGTGAAAAGCATGTTACTATTATTTCAACATTATCAGTCTTCGTAACCCTTTTTACTGTTTTACATATTTTGGGGTGAAGAACATGATTCAAAACTTTATTCGAAATAAATTGTTTTATTTCCGAACTTTTACGCATGATTAACGCTCTTTATGGTACATATGCACATGTGAAAGCTTCTAAGTTTGCAACTATCATATACAAAAAGTCCCCAACACTCTTAACATTACTTATTAACTCACATGCGTGTGAGCCATGGTAATTATGGATAACGTTATTTGGTTGACCACCCACCTACGATAAAAACAGGGTGCATTAATTACTACACTGCCATGTTAATGATAGGACATGAGGACTCGGGGCAAATGAATACAAGGTCATGAGGCTTAGTAATGGCTTAGTTTGCTACCTCTGAGGCATTACACATTACATTATATTTTTTATATATACCATGAGCATGCGTTACAAAACAATATCGTACAACTTATACTACATTTTTGCGTATACCAACACCTATGAACTCACCAACTATTTTTAGTTGACACTCTCTTTTACATGCTTTTCAGGAAATAGCAAGTAAGGACGCACTTTAGAAGGCATCACTTTAGCGTCATCAAATTATTTCATCATGTCATTGTACTTTACGTTTTTATGGACAAGTTGTATTTTCTTTTAAAACTCGTTGTATTGGTACTATTTTGATGTGATGAGTTGGTGTTGTCTTCTACCTATTGCTTTTGAAACATTAACTGTGACATCCCGTGTTTCCGCTTTAGCGGGGTGTGACAATGTGTGACTTGCTTTCGAGGAGGAAACTCGAGAAGCGCAGAGAGGTTGTTGACCTTAGTCCAATCTAGTTGATCCAGCTTGAACTTAACCTGAGTGGCTTTGATGATGTCCACTTCCTCAGAGTCAGCGGAGATGGACTCAGCGGTGACATTTGTCTTTGAAGATGCCATTACTCTGTATTATCAGTTCAACCAAAGATGTTAACAAATAAGAATTGTCTTAGTATGGAAAGAATTTCCATTAAGATTGTTCGAATTTTGTCCATTTCATTCAGACATAAATGTCTTAATGAAGATTAGGGTTTTTCATGATTTTGAAACGAAATGTAAAACCCACAAATTCTTGTATTCCAGTTTTAAAAAAAACTGGATACGAATGAAGAACAAGTTTAAGATTTAGATTTAAAACCTGAAGAACAACCATGAAATTGTTGTGTTCATAAAACCATGAAAGAAAATGATTTTATTTTTAAGTTCTTTTGTTTGATCTTGTTTAAAACAAAGATAAGATCAGAAACAAGTTATCTGCATTTGAAAAATAAGAACATATTAACCTTGAAGTTTTGATGAAGAAGATGATGAACAGTTCTTTGAAGATTTGAGAGCACAAATGCAACAGTAATTTCTTTCTTGTGGAGGAAGAATGTTCGTGTAAAATACAAATATAAACCAAGAGTTGTTTATATAGGGAGTTTTAGAGAGAGAAAACCTTGAGCGGGAAAAGGTTTTCATCATGACACGGACACGTGTTTGCATTTGATTGGAAGTGACAGCGAAACGTGCAAACGTGTGTCAGAAAGAAATCGTGCCTGGTGTTATCCGTTGCAATGACGTCACAACTGTCCTTTCACATTCTTTTAGGATGTCTCTGAGGTTTTGAAAAACTCAGGGACTCTTTTGAAAAACATGAAGCACTGAATAGAAGATATCAGTAAAGGTTTTAAGAATTTTCAAAATATCGGTTAAGGAAGAGATATTCAGCGATGCATTTGTTTTTGAAATCTTGCATTTTCATGCGTTTGTCAGAGAGAGAAAACATACCTGGATATCAGTTTAACCAAGTTTATTCAGAGAGAAGATGATTGAATAGGTTATACGAGTTGATTTTATCCTTTCGCTGATTAATGTGAACCGCTGAAGATTTTACCCTTCAAAGTTCAGCATTCCAAGCTCGCTGATGAGAAAGTTGAATCTTGTCTCATCAAGAGGTTTGGTAAATAAATCAGCTAACTGATAATCAGTTGGGATAAAATGAAGTTCTATATCACCATTCATCACATGATCTCTGATAAAATGATATCTGATTTCTATGTGTTTTGTCTTTGAGTGTAGCACTGGATTGTTTGCTATAGCGATGGCACTTGTGCTGTCGCAATAGATTGGAATTTTGGAGAGCTGAAGATCATAGTCTAGTAGCCGATTTCTCATCCACAAGACTTGAGAACAACAGCTTCCAGCGGCTACATATTCAGCTTCAGCTGTGGAAGTAGACACTGAGTTTTGCTTCTTACTTGTCCAACTTACCAGCTTTCCACCCAGGAGCTGACATCCTCCTGTGGTGCTTTTCCTATCCATTTTGCAACCTGCAAAATCACTGTCTGAATAGGCGGTTAGATCGAATCCTGAGTCTTTGGGATACCAAAGGCCTAGATTCGCTGTACCCTTAAGATATCGAAAGATTCGCTTTACAGCTTTCATATGAGATATCTTAGGTTCATCTTGATATCGTGCACACAAGCATGTTGCAAACATAATATCTGGTCGGCTAGCTGTAAGATACAATAGTGAGCCGATCATCCCACGGTACAGCGTGACATTGACAGGAACACCTTTTGTGTCCTTATCAAGTGTCAGCGGAGGTGCCATAGGGGTTTTCATAGCTGAACTTTCAGTTAAGTCGAATTTCTTCAGCATATCTTTAACATATTTTCCCTGATTAATGAAAGTTCCTTTTTTCAGTTTGCTTAATCTGAAGACCAAGGAAATATGTTACTTCACCCATCATGCTCATTTTATACTCATCTTTCATTCTATCAGCGAAACGAGTACAAAGCTCAGGGTTAGTAGAACCAAATATAATGTCATCAACATATATTTGAACTAAAATGATATGACTTTTCACTTTTCTAAAAAATAGAGTTTTGTCAATCTTACCTCTCTCAAATTTTTAAATATGGAGATAAGTATAGAGAGTATCATACCATGCACGAGGAGCTTGCTTTAAGACATAAAGTGCCTTGTCCAGTTTATAAACATAACCTGGACGCTTAGGATCTGAGAATCCTGGAGGTTGTTCCACATACACTTCTTCATTCAGCTTTCCATTCAGAAACACTGACTTAACATCCATCTGATGTACAGTGAAGTTTTTGTGTACAGCATATGCTAAGAAAAGACGAATAGATTCGAGTCTTGCTACTGGAGCAAAAGTTTCGTCATAATCTATGCCTTCCTCTTGTCTGTATCCCTGAGCAACAAGACGAGCTTTGTTGCGAGTTACAGTACCATGTTCGTCCAACTTGTTTCGATAGACCCGTTTAGTGCCTATCACCGTTTTGTCACTTGGTCTACGAACGAGTTTCCAAACTTTGTTTCTTTCGAATTCAGTCAGCTCTTCTTGCATAGCACTGACCCAGTTTGGATCTCTGAGGGCATCATCTATTTTCTTTGGTTCAGTTAGAGAAATAAAGTTATCAAATAAACAAATATTACCTGCACTTCTACGAGTCTGAATACCAGCGTTGGGATCACCAAGAATTTGATCGATTGGGTGATTTACAGTCCATCGCTGAGCCGGAGCATACGTCGCTGATTCAGTCTGAACTAGAGAAACTGAAGATGAGGCTTCAGCTACTTCTGGATTATCAGCTAAGAGAGGAATGTTTGCATTTGTCACTTCATTCACTGACTGCTGAGAAATAGACGGAATTTCTGAGACATTTGGATCAACTGCAGGTATAGTGTTTATAGGCACAGCTGAGACCCAAGATGTTTCAGCTTCACTATTCTGCATATCTGGAATGATAGGAGGACCATCATTTTCTACGGTGTGAGCATGAGGAGTGGGAACTTCTTCTGAATCACCAAGATGAGAAAACATCCATTGATTCAGTTCTCCAGTATCAGCGGACGGTTTAGAGTTCGCTGAACGGGATTCGTCAAACGTGACGTGAATAGTTTCTTCTACAGTTTGTCTTCTACGGTTGAAGACTCTGAAGGCTTTGGAGACTGAGGAGTATCCAAGAAAGATTCCATCATCAGCCTTAGAATCAAACTTTCCAAGGGCATCTCTGTTGTTCAGTATGAAACACTGACATCCAAAGATGTGAAGAAAGCTGATTGAAGGCTTTCTCCCATGAAGGAGTTCATATGCTGTCTTTTTGAATCTTTTAACTATCAGCGACCTGTTTTGCGTAAAGCAAGCAGTGTTGACAGCTTCTGCCCAAAACTGAGTAGGCAGGTGAGAATCGCTGATCATTGAACGTGCAGCTTCAATAATTGTTCTATTTCTTCTTTCAGCGACTCCATTTTGTTGCGGTGTTCTCACTGACGAAAAGTTGTGAGAAATACCCTTACTCTCAAGGAAGGAATCAAGAGAACTGTTTTTGAATTCAGTTCCATGATCACTCCTTATTGAGCGAACAGTCATATTGTTCAGAGTTTCCATCTTCCGAACAAAGGTCATGAGTACTTCAGGGGTGTCACTCTTAGAACGGAGAAACATTACCCATGTGTAACGAGAGAATTCATCAACTATGACCAGCATATATTTCTTTCCAGCGATGGATTGTTTGTTAACGGGGCCAAACAAATCCATATGGAGTAGTTGTAGAGGAGATGACACTGAGGAGACTTGCTTTGACTTGAAGCTTGCCTTGGTCTGCTTCCCTTTTTCACACGCTGAACATAAAGACTCTTTGGCGTATGAATCCTGAGGTAGACCAGTGACTAACTCTTTGGAGGAAAGAGTATTCAGTGTCTTGAAATTTAGATGTGAGAGCCTCTTGTGCCATAGCCAGTTAACATCAGAAGATGCCTTTGAGAAGAAACAGGAGTTCTCAGTGGTTGTTGAGTCCATGTTTATTACATAAACATTTTCCAGACGATAACCGCTGAGAGCTATCTTCTCCTTTTTGTCAGAGACAAAGCAGGATTCCTTAGTGAAAATCACTTTGTTATCCATGTCGCAAAGCTGACTGATGCTCAGAAGATTATGCTTCAGCCCTTCAACATATGCGACTCTTCTGAAGGAGGTTGTACCATTTTAAAGTACACCATACCCTCGGGTGTGTCCTTTTCCATTTCCACCGAAAGTCACAGAGGGACCCTTCTCTTCCTTGTATTCAGCGAGCAGGTTTTTCTTTCCAGTCATGTGTCTAGAGCATCCGCTATCGAGATACCAGATACCCTTCTTAACCTGCAATACAAAGGAAGATTAGTTTTTCTTAGGTACCCACTTAACCATGTATACACGTTTGTCAGTGGAAGTAGTTGGAATGGAAGGTTCAGCGGTCTTCGCAGCATTTGAAGATTCAGCTTTGTCTTTCTTCACTTTGGTTAATTTCTTAACCTCAGTGGTAGGAGTCACCTTGACCTGATTTGTATCGGTGTTGGTCCTCTTTGCCTTGGGGGCAATCTTCACCTTAACTATTTTTTCAGCTTTGGTGGCTGTGGGGCACTTACTAGCAATATGATCGGTAAGTCCACAGTGATAACATTTCCTATAACTAAAAATAGTTCTAGGACCACTTGTATGCTGAGCTTTTAATTTTGAATTAGAAGTGCCAGCACCAAGTAAGCTATTTGCTTTATAAATGGGACGAACATTCAGTTCTTCAGATTTCTTACCAAGGACATCCACTCTGAGTCTAGGAGTAGATCGCTGAATAGATCCAGAGATCAGCTTTCTAGATCCAGAGGGGTTGGTCACTGAGGCTTTAGAAGCATTCAGCTTTGGTACTAAGGTACCCTTCTGAGGATTTTGATAAATAACAATTCCTTTACCTTTGTCTTTAGAGACAGAGGTAGGTTTTGAATAAACCATTTTCTCCTTACCTTTTGAGGAGGTAGGAGTTTCCTCAGGGATTGGTGTAATGGATGAGGAGCACTGAGATGATGAAGTGTCAGCGACTGAGGATACGAACGTTCCAAATTTAAGCATTGAACGTTCAGTGGTTGGTTTTGGAGTATCATATTTATAACTCAGACCACGTTTATCACTCAGAGGAATCTGAGCCTTAATTATCTCAGTGATCTTTGTTGAAGAATTACACCATCCTTCAACAGTAGCTTGTTCAGCTTTTAATGCAGCGATAGCTTCTGCTCGTTCGATTTTGACTAGCTGATTTAAATAGACTTGATCTTTAAAATCATCTTCAATTTTAGAAAGCTTTTCTATTTGAAGGTGGCAGTTTTTAAGCTTTTCAGCGAGATCCAGATTTTGGTTTTCAACCACAGTTTTGCCGTTCATGGCTTCGTATAAACTTCTAGTCAAGAGATCGATCTTACGGAGACTATCAGCTTCATCAATATTTGCAATATTGGTAAAGAAAGAAGGTAATACCTGAATGGCAGATGTTGAAGTGGAGGGAATGTCTGAACTTTCTTCCTCTTCTTCAATCTTGGCCATGAGACATTGATTTGCTTCATCATCTTCAGAGTCAGATGATGATGCTTCTTCATCAGAAGCAGCCCAATCATAGTCAGCCATCAGGCCTTTTCCTTTCTTCTTAAAACTTTTCAGCTTTGCATACTTCTCCTTCAGCTTTGAGTATTTGTCATCTTTATTCCTTGGAACAAAGTTTTTCTTTGAGAAAGCTGAAGGTCTCATGACTTTCTTTGACCTGCACTCATTAGCGAAATGACATGTCTTTTCGCAGTTGAAACAAGTAGCAGTAGCCTTATCAACAAAAGCTGATGATTTAGGCTTGTCAGTTATGGAAAGAGGTTTGTTCTTTCTAAACATTTTCTTCTTGGCGAATCTCCTGAATTTTTTAGTTAGGAGAGCCAAGAATTCATCATCATCTGAAGAATCAGAGTCTGATGACCTTTCAGAGTTACTTTCTAACTCAGTGATAGTGACCGAGGGTCGCTGAGTAGAAAGTTCTTCTGAGATTAAAGCAACAGGAGTGCTTTTGGAATCTTTTACAAGATTTTTCTTAAGATGGCTAGATTGCTCATGATTCAGCAATGTACCATATAAGGTTGAAAGGGTCATTGATTTAAGATCCTTTGACAGCTTGAGACACATGGAATAATTGTCCCAGCTTTCAGGTAAACATTCTAGAAACTTTGTCAGCACTTCAAAGTTAGAATATTCATTACCAACAATTTTTAGATCTATAATTAAATAATTAAAACGTTGGTGAACTTCAGAGAGAGTTTCATTCTTACCAGAAATGAAGCTTTCGTATTGTCTTACCAGGTTGATCTTTCTTGAGTCCTGGACTTCAGACGTTCCTTCATACTGAACACATATTGTGTCCCACATGGCTTTTGATGAATTCAGGTTCATGACGGAATGGTAGACTTCGTCAGGAAGGGCCATGGATAGTATGGATCTGGCTTTTGTATCTATAGCCACTTTCTTCTTATCTTCATCGGTCCACATGTGTATTTCCTTTGGAATCAGCCTTTATGGAATAGCAACTCTAGTTGCAGTGGCTGGAACTAAAGGATCAATTGTTACAGGGATGTGTGGTCCGTTTTCAAGATAGCAAGTCATAGTAGGGTCTATACCTTCTAAGAAGAGTGTCATCCTATTTTTCCACAAGTTGAAGTTGTCTCTAGAAAATCTAGGGGGTTTTGCAAGAGAACCATTGTCTGTATAATGTGTGTTTGTGTTGGCCATTTTCAGATAATAGCAAGGAAGAGAAATATCTTAGATTAGATCTTGTTTATGAGATTAAACAAATCAGCTCTGATACCACTTGTTGGTCCCGAAGGCCTATACAAGTTTGTAGAAGGGGGGGGGGGGTTGAATACAAACACACAGATTTTACTTTTCTAAATTGTTTATTGATAAATCATTAACAATTTACAGCTTGTTGCGGAGACAAGATTAAGGATAAACCTAAATCTAAACAAGTTGGAACACTAAGGTTTCTTGCACTAAGAAAGATAAGGAAATTACTAATAATAACCTATCTTGATATAAGAGATATGAACTTGTCCAGAGTTAGCAAGTTGCTTCAAAATGAAGTGAGTTCATCTCTTTATATACTGCATGCATTTAATGCAAGTCAGTATATACTTTACACGTGTCATCAGCTGGTTGGTTGCATGTCATTGACCTTTGTTGACAACCTTAGTAGCCGTATGGATGAACAGTGTAGTATCAGAGTGGTTGTACGATTTCAGACAGTCGGAGGTTCTTTTCTGACATTTCGTACGGAGTCGTGCAAGGGTGGTTAAGACAAAAGTACTTTGTACGGAGGACTTCATGATCAGCTTTCGTTGATTCAGCGATTATCCTTTACTATTCAGCAGATGATAAAGTTCAGCGATAGCTGAAGTCTTGTACTTGATACTTCACGTTGAGTGGACAAATTTGAGTCTTCGCTGATCCGCATCAGTTCATTAGGAGACTTGTCGCTGGTTCTTGAGCTTGATCTTCGACTTCAGCGTAGAACCTTTGTTGACGTGAAACTTGTCTTCAGGGATCATAAGTAAACAACTAACTTATCAGCGATCATCATAATGACTGAACAGACTCAGAGCATTTATGGTGAACAGTTTCGCTGAATGTTTAACTTAAAGAGCGAGAGTTCCTATCAGCGGTACTGGAAGATCTTAGTACTTATCAGCGATAGTGAAACTCTGATACATATTGTTTACTTACAATTTTCACTAAGTATTTAAGAGAGGGTCATTATCAAATCACTGAGGGTTTGGATCAACATTAGTAAACTAATTAGGACACGTGTTGTGTTCTTATTAGTCTTTCTTATTTGTACTGTAGCTTTAACATGTCCGTTGCAGTATAAATAGAGTGGTTAGCACTACGTTGCTAACTGATTGATTTTCCCGTATATCTTTGTATTCATTCTTTGTAATCTTTGAGATTCTCTCTCTCTTAGATCTGTTATTCTGTTCATCATTGAATACAATTGGGCTTGATCATACAACTTCTCAATTACTGCTTTCTATATTGATTGTAAGATTAGATCCTGTACTTTCAATTGGTATCAGAGCCAATCAACAAACAAACTCATTCAAGATTGTGATTGCGAAGATCGATTGATCAATTTCTTGAAGATTTCTTGATTCGTTCAAAAATCGATTCAGCTACTAGGGCTAGTTCTTGAATTCTTGGCAATTCTTGAATTACCTGTTACATTTCGATCAAGAAACTCGAATTTGTCTTTCTGTTGAATTTTCTTACAATCATGTCTTCTAAAGAATATCTAGCCATGGGATCTGAAACCAAACCGCCTGTTCTTATTACAGAAGAGTATCAGCAATGGAAAATTAGTATGATCCAATTCCTAGACAACATTGATGAAAATCTTATGGTCTCTATTCGAGAAGGTCCAATTGAAGTGTATATCGATGTTGCTGCAACCCCTGCTACAGAGACAACTCCAGAAATTCCAGCAACCAGGGTGAAGAAGAATTATTCCCAATACACGGCTGAACAGAAGAATAGGTATGCTATCGACAAAAGAGCAATTACTTTGATGACTTTGGCTGTCCCAAATGAGGTTCTTAACAGGATTGACAGTGGATCATCAGCTAAAGAAATGTGGGACGAATTGGAAAGGCAGATGTTAGGAACTGTGAGATCTATTCAGGCAAAGTTAAATCAAAGCATAAATGCTTATGAAAGGTTTAAAGCAAAAGAGTCAGAAAGTTTGACACAAACATACAGTAAATTTTGTACTATTCTAAATGATTTGAGAAGAAATGGACTGAAGAAAACGAAGTCAGAAATAAATTACAAATTTCTGAACAGTCTAAATTCAGAATGGTCATCATTTGCCATAAGTCTGCAAATGAACAAGGATATGTGTGAAGAAGACTTAAATGATCTGTTATGTGTTCTTAATCAACATGAAGACTCTGTTAAGTTAGTTGTGGAATAGAAGAAAAATGTTGCTGATCAGTTAGCATTCTTATCAAAGTCCAAAGCAATCAAAGCACCCAAAAAGACTGCATATCTATCAGAGATACCTAATCTGGAAGAATCTGACAAGGAAGAAGGATCAGAAGATGATGAAGATATCAAGATAATGGCTGAGAAGCTAGCGTTGTTGACAAATACTTTCAGCAAGAGGTATGGGAAGGGTAGATTTCAAGGAAACTATAAGAGAGTTGGGAGTTCAGATTATAAGAAGAAAGAAGACAGAGAAGAAAATAAGTTTGAAAAGAGAGTAGAGAGAAGTGAAGAAAACAAAGAAGAGAAGGAAGAGAGAAAAGAAAAGAATCTGTGTTTCAAGTGTGGAAAATCTGGCCACTATGCTAAGGATTGCAGAGTTAAAATTGTGAAAGACTATGAGTACTACACCAAGAAGGCTCAGCTTGCAAAAAAGGGAGATGATAAAATTGCGTTATTGGCTGAACAGGAGAATTGGCTGTACTACACTTCTGATGAAGATGATCATATCAACTTTCCACAGATGCAAAGCTATATGGCAAAAATGAGGAATGAGGATGATTCTGATTTTGAAGATGCTGATTCTGAGTCATCTGCTGAGGTACATTCTTCACTTGAAATAGAGTTAATGACACAGATTGGTGAAATGAAAACTGAATTTGCTAATCTAAGAAAACAAATAAAAGGAGAAAGAAATTTGGTTAACAAGTTCAGAATTGAAAAAGAAGTAATAAAAGAGCAATATGAAGAATCTGAGACTGAGAAACAGAAACTTAAAGATGAAAATTCTGAATTGTTGAAAAAGATTTCTGAACTAAAAGTTGAGTTTTCAAAAATAAAGGATGAAAAAGGTGATTTACAAATAAATTTTGATATGTTATTTGAGGAAAGAAAGAATTTATACACCAGAATCAAAGAATTGGAAGATCTGAATTTGAAAAGGGGTCAGACTCAGCAAACATTAAATCTTTTAATAAGCAATGTTAAAGATACAAGATTTTACAACCCAAAGAAGGGATTGGGATTGGAAGAAAATGTCACTTTAAAAAGAGCTCCAATCAATGTTCCTAAGCCAAAAATCCCAGAAATTGTTGAAGTTTTCATAAGACCTGCTAGTTCTATAACAAGTTCTGACAATTTGCAAAGACCAAACTCTAAAAAGTCAGATGAGAAAATTTCTGAGTCTAAAACAGAAAAATCAGTTGTTTCAGAAGAAAAGGTTAAGAAAGAAGTTTCTAAACCAACAAATGAGAAGCCAAAATACAATGATACTAAATTCAAGTATGATTCTTTAAATGTCAGCTACAAAAATAAACAACCAAGTTTTTCATATCATGACATTGAGAACATATTTGACACAAGTAAAGTTTCTGAAACAGTCAATCAGAAGTCTGAAACTTCTAGTCAGAATTCTGAACTTTGTAGTCAGAACTCTGAGTCTAAAGATCACACATCTGAGTCTGTAAATCAGAACTCTGACTCAGGTAATCAGAAGTCTGATTCAACTGGATTTTCTGAAACAAAGTCAGATGATTTTTTAGAACTTGAAAAGAGGTTTAATCTTGTAAGTCAAGAACTTGAGGACTTAAGGAAAGCTTATGATGAACTTGAAAATGATTACTGTGAGGTGGATATTAAACTTGAAGAAGCTTTGAAAGAAAAGAACATTTTTATTCAGAAAATAACAGAGCTTGAAAAACTAAAGACTGTGTATGATCTTTTTAAAATTAATGCTCTAAAAGAAAATGATAAATTCTTTAATGAATCAAGTACATATGAAAAAGGTGAATCATCTAATTCTTCTAAAAAAAAGGAGTTGAATTTTTCAGAAAAAGAAGAAAGCAAAAGGAAAGATGATCTTGCAAAGTTGAATGATCTGAAAAGGAATCTTGAGAAGCATAGAATGAAATCTACTTCTGAACTCAAAGCTAGATATTCTTGTAATAAGGGCAATTGTACTCTGAACAGTATCAATAAAAATGAAATGACCTATGTTTCAGATTTATTGTCACTTGCAAAGAAAAATCTTGTTTGTGTTAGATGTAAAAATGATTCATTCCAACATTCTCATAAATGTCTAGTCAAAATAACTTCTGTTTCATACATACGAAAAGACATTCAGAATTCAGAAAAGAAAAATATTTCTGTTCTTCAGAATACAGAAAAGAAGAAAATTTCTGCTCCTCAGACTCAGAAGAAAGAAAAGATAAAAGAAAAGAAAGTTGAAAATGTTGCAAAATCAAAAGTTACAACTTTCAAAAAGAAATTAAACAAGTTTGTAAGCAGAAAATGTTCTGACTTCATAAAAGTTCAAGGAAAGTGGTGTTTGAAGAAAGATTTTGAGTGGAAAGTAAAAGGTACTAATGTTAAATCCAATGACAAAGCTAACAAAGATGGGCCCATTCCAAAATGGGTACCTAAACTAACTAATCCTTTTGCAGGGCTGTCATGTGTGGTTTTTAGATTCAGGAGCTTCAAGACACCTGACAGGTCAGAAGTCTTTTCTATCAAACTTCTCAGAAAAGGCTGGAGGAACAGGAAACTTTGGAAATAATAGCAAAGGTCAAGTTAAAGGTTATGGGGATTTAACTAAAGGAGATCTGACTATCCAAAAGGTTTTCTATGTTGAAGGATTACAACATAATCTCTTCAGCATAAGTCAGTTTTTAGACAGTCTTTGTCAAATCAAGTTTCAAATAACAGGTTGCATGATTTTAACTGAAAATGATGTTAAAGTCTTCTGGGCTAAAAGACATATGGACTTATTTGTAGTTAATTTTTCAAAATTGAAAACATTAAATACAGTTTGTCTTTTATCAAACTCAACTGCAAATGAATGCTGGCTTTGGCACAGAAGATGTTCTCATCTGAATTTCAAAGATCTTAATAATCTTGTTGCAAAACATCTGGTTAAAGGTTTACCAAAGATTAAATTTGAAAAAGAATCGTTATGCTCAGCATGTGAAATGGGCAAGATGAAAAAGAGTTCTCACAAATTAAAAATGGACTCATCTTGCAAAGCACCATTAGAAATGATTCATACTGATCTTTGTGGTCCAATTTCAGTTCAATCTATGGGAGGAAAGAAATATATGCTTGTGATTGTTGATGAATTCTCTAGATACACATGGGTTGAATTCCTAAGAGCTAAGTCAGAAGCTGCTACTACATTGATAAATTTTATCAAAAGGATTCAAGTTCTCCTACAACGTCAAGATCAGAAAATCAGAAGTGATAATGGAACAGAGTTCAGAAATGAGACTCTTCAGAATTTTTTAGAAAGTTCTGGGATTTCTCACAATTTTTCTACTGTCAGAACTCCTCACCAAAATGGTGTTGTTGAAAGGAAAAACAGAACTCTAGTTGAAGCTGCGAGAACAATGCTGGCTTATGCAAATCTTCCTACCTTCCTATGGGCTGAAGCAATTGCAACTGCTTGTTTTACACAGAATAGAACTTTAATCAATAAGAGATTAAATAAGACTGCTTATGAACTGATAAATAAAAGAAAACCATTAATCAAATTCTTTCATGTTTTTGGTTGCAGGTGCTATGTTCTTAGAGACAGAGAAAATCTTGCCAAATTCGATAAAAAGACAGATGAAGGATACTTTGTGGGTTATTCTTTAACTTCCAAAGCATTCAGAATCTACAATAGAAGAACCAAGAGGATGATGGAGAGCATAAATGTAACTTTTGATGAAGCCAGAATGAGGACTTCTGAACAAGACAGTTCAGAACTCATGCAGAACAAGACAAAAATGACTTCTGATACAAATTCTAATCCTATTTGTTCAGAACTCAATTTACTGTTTAAGGATGCTTTTATTGAACTAATGTCTGATTCTTATGCAGAATATGAAAACCCAAAGATGGTCAAATAGATGAAAAATAAGACTCCAGAAATAGTTCAATCAACTGTAATTTCTGATAAAGGTCCATCTGAGGAATGTCCAAATCTGATAAATACAAGTAGTGAGAATTCTGAACCATGTATTCAGAATTCTGAACCTTGTAATCAGAATTCTGAACCTTGTAGTCAGAACTCTGGTCATGTTACTCAGAAGTCTGACTTCATTACTCAGAATACAAACACACATGGAACTCCTACACATATATCAGAACAAGTGGACAGTTCAGAATTACAAGCAATCATTGATGAGAATGATGCAAACAACAATTATTCAGAGATTGATGTACCCCCTAGTGCAAATAAATGGACTAAAAATCATCCTATTCATCAAGTAATAGGTGATCCATCAGCAGGAGTAAAGACCAGATCAGCTACAGCAAATGAAGCAATGTTTGCTGGTTTCTTAAGTGTGATTGAACCAAAGAAAGCTAATGAAGCCCTAGAGGATCCAGACTGGATTTCAGCAATGCAAGAGGAATTGCTCCAATTTGAAAGAAATAAAGTTTGGAGACTCATTCCAAAGCCTGAAGGTAAATCTATTATTGGAACTAAATGGGTGTTCAGAAACAAAAAGGATGAGTCAGGTGTTGTCATCAGAAACAAGGCAAGATTGGTTGCTAAGGGATACTGTCAACAAGAGGGAATTGATTATGATGAGACATTTGCACCAGTGGCAAGAATAGAGGCAATCGGAATATTTTTGGCCTATGCTGCACACAAAAACTTCAAGGTGTATCAGATGGATGTCAAATCAGCATTTCTAAATGGCAAACTTAATGAAGAGGTGTATGTTCATCAACCTGAAGGTTTTGTTGATCCAGAATTCCCTGATCATGTTTATATTTTAGACAAAGCTTTATATGGTCTAAAACAAGCACCACGAGCCTGGTATGACACTCTTACTAAACACTTGTTAGGTTCAGGGTTCAAGAAAGGTAAGATTGACACAACTTTGTTTTTAAAGAAACAGGGCGATGATTTATTTCTGATTCAGATTTATGTTGATGACATAATATTTGGTTCTACCAGTCCAGAATTATGTGATAATTTTTCAAAAATCATGTCATCTGAATTTGAAATGAGCATGATGGGTGAGCTGAATTTTTTCCTTGGTCTTCAAGTCAAACAATTACCAAAAGGTATTTTTATAAATCAAGGAAAATATGTCAGAGACATTCTGAAAAAGTTCAAAATGTCTGATTGTGCTTCTATGAGAACACCTATGGCAACTAACATAAAGTTAGATGCTGATCTCAAAGGTGTTTCAGCAGATATCAAACTCTATAGAGGCATGATTGGATCATTACTTTATCTGACTGCAAGTAGACCAGATATCATGTTTTCTACCTGTTTCTGTGCTAGATTTCAATCTTACCCAAAAGAATCACATATGTTGGCTGTCAAAAGGATTTTAAGATATCTCAAAGGAACACCTGATCTAGGTTTATGGTATCCAAAAGAAACTGATTTCAAATTGACTGCTTTCACTGATGCTGATCATGCAGGAAGTAGGTTGGACAGAAACAGTACATCCGGTGCTTGTCACTTTTTGGGAGATAAAATAGTGAGTTGGGCATCAAAGAAGCAGAATTGTGTGTCCACTTCAACTGCTGAAGCAGAGTATGTTGCTGCTGCTGCTTCATGCTCTCAAACATTGTGGATGAGAACACAACTCATGGACTTTGGATATCAGCTTAACAAGATTCCCATCTACTGTGACTCAAAAAGTGCAATTGCCATTACTCAGAACCCTGTTCAACATTCAAAGACTAAGCATATAGATGTGAGGTATCATTTTATAAAGGACTATGTGGAAAAAGGAACTATAGAGATGCACTTTGTGCATACAAAGTATCAATTGGCTGACTTGTTCACAAAGCCTCTTGATCACAAAAGGTTCTCTTTTCTCATATGTAAAATAGGAATGCTTAATCTGACTAATTGAAAATATTTGTTTTTCTTAAAAATCCTAAATTTTTCTAAGTAAAATTGTCTGAGTAGTGTACTCAGAACTCTGAGTCTTAAGTTCAGAACTTCTGAGTACTAAGATCAGAACTTCTGAGTCTTGAGTTCAGAACCTCTGAGTCTTGAGTTCAGAACTTCTGAGTCTTAAGGTCAGAGATTCTGAGTCAATACTTCAGCAATCTAACTTTCAAAAATTTATTTTTGAGAAATACAAATACTTCAACTGTGTGGATTATGCTTCTTCTATTATCTTTTTATCTCCTCTTTATGTATCATAAATATTCAAATGCATGCTCAAGTCAAGGGGGAGCATCAAAATTTTTTGTTTGGAAATCATTTTGTGATGCTTAAAAGGTTTGTTTTCATTTCTTATCTCTGATCATTCTAAGAAGAACAAGCTTTTAATGATAAAATTTTTTTGTTGTTCAAACTATATCTGAATTAAAAAATTTCATATTCAGATATAAGATTTTAAATGATTTTTTTTTGAAAATCATCATAATATGAACAAAATTTTGATGATAAAAAGTGTTTCTATCTGTTCAAGCCTCTTCTGAATAATCGAGTGTTTTATATTTGTCAGGAGTTGATTTTAAATGACATTTTGGTTACAAGGCAAAATTCTTCTGAGTTATGGAATCAGAACTCTGAGTAGAACAATCAGATATCTGATAAAGGAAAGTCAAAACATCTGAGCGTGTTATTCATATCTTTGACTTGAGTCAAAATTCTATCCACTAACACGTGTCAGCTTCATATTTGTTTGATTATGCCACACATTTCATTTAAATCCTCTGTGGCATTTCAAATGTGTTGACTCCGTTATAACATTGATTTCGCTTTTCCATTAAACCTTTCAACTTCGCGGATTTTAAATAGGTCTTAAAATCCCTATTTCAAATCTTTTCAAATTCCAGAGCGAAAAGTGAGATACGAATCAAATCCAGAGTTCTTTGAGTTTGTTTTCTTCTTAAATCATGTCTGGAATACGAAGGAGTGGTCCAATTTCTCTACATTCTACAAAATCGATAATGGATTCATCTGATTCGGATAATGATGAAGTACAAAATAGAGCTGAAGAGGAAGAGGCAATAAGAAATGATGAAGAAGATGAACAAATGAATGAATCAGAAGGAAATGCAGATGAGGTAAACATTAATATTGAACATGAACAGAGTGCTGCAGGGTCGATTATGTCAGATAGACCTATTTTCGTGGAAAGGGTTGTTCCTGAGAGTGAATGGTTGAAATTATCTGAAAATAACTGTGTTATATTGTTTGAGGAAAGTCGATTTAAACCTGAACACAGAATTATCATGGAGTTATTCAAACATCATCCTTATAGAAAATGGTTTACAAGAAGCAAAAATGTTCCTGTTCAGTACATACAACAATGGTGGAAACATCTTAGGTTAGAAGATAATAAGTTTGTGTCTGAAATTGGAGGAGTGACATTTGCCTTATCTATCTCTACACTAGGAGAAATGCTGAATCTACCAGAGAAAGATGATGTACAAAGAAGGACAGATTTTGAAGACTCACCCCTAACAGAGGAATAATAGCTGAATTTATGAAATTAGGATACAATGAAAGATTGAGGACTCTCAGTTTGTTCAGAAGAAACAAATTACCACCTATTTGGGCTTGCTTCTTTCATGTGGTAAATAAATGTTTGTCAGGGAAGAATAGTTCTGCTGATCAAGGTTCTAAACAAATTCTTCAGATCTTTCAGGGTTTAGTGAAGAATAGGCATTATGACTATACTTTAATACTTTGGGAAGACATGAAGAATACATTTGAGAAGAATCAGAAAGCAATTCAGAGGAAAACAAAGGATGCTCCACTGACATACATTCCCTATATAAGGTACTGGCAAATTGTTATTTGGTATGCCATGCAGGAAAACAGAACAATCTTAAGAAGAACAAATGAAGAGCATGGTCCCACATTTTATTTGGGTAAGATGACCTCAGTAACAAGACTTGAAAACTATCCCAATCATAAACTGTTGCCAAAATCACTTAGGAATTATATTCCAAGGGAGAGTGAGATTTTAAAAGCGTATTGCACCTCTATGGGAATTGAATTACCTCAAATCCCTACCCAAGAGGACCAACCTGAGAAGAGAGGTGAGGGGTCTAGTCGAATTAGAGAGGGGGAGGATGTTCAGATGGGTGAACATTCTGAGAGACTTGAGGGGGAAAATTCTGAGAGCTTGGTTAGACTCAGTGAGGAAAAACCGAATGAGAATGGTGAGGATGAGAGATTGTCAACAGAGGTTCAAACAGAAAGAGATGCCTCTGAACCAGCTAATCTTGGCCAGGTAACCACAAATGCTATTGGTTCACATCTCTTGGTGTCCAATATTGAAACAAACACCATGGACCTAGTGGTGGATCTTGAACAACCCATCCATACCCACTCAGAAGCATTTCAACATGCTACTGTTTCACACAAATCAGGGGAACCATCCCAAACTCATTTGGAGGGAGGTGATCAATCCCAACCTATTTTTCAACACATTGAATCTGAATATCACAGTCCTATTCATATTGAGCCTGAAATTCCTTCTGACACTTGCACAAATCAGGAATTTCGTATTCCTGAAACAACATTCATAGACATACCTAATGTTGGGTGTCGAGGATTGGATGGAAGTCCTAGTGAGGTGAACATTACAAAAGCCTCATTCAAATGTGCATCTGTTGTACAAGATGACTTTGTGTTATCTACAGGCCATGAGCCCTCTGGGCACATGAAAACTGGACCATCTGTTGGTTCAGGTTCACTGTTAGAAACTTCTGAATTTGAAAAGATTTAGAAACAAAACAAGGAGATGGGGGAAAAAGTAGAAAATTTGGAGAAGAAGGTGGAGGATTTGAATAATGAGGTGTCAGATTTGAAAGTTGTTGAAAGTCCAGGTTACACTCTTACAATCAAATATGAACAATTAAGATCGTATTAATAGCAACTGGTCATATGATCTATTAAAAATATTAAATGAATTTCTCTCTCAATAGATCTAACAATTTATGCGTAAAGAGTTATCCAAAAGGTTAGCCAAAGATTCTTTTAGCTACAGTTGCTAACTCCTATATATACTGTAGATAATAGCTAAAGCTACAGTACATATGAGAAACAGACTAATAGAACAATTACACGTGTCCTAATTAGTAACTGAATATAACAGATAATATCCCAAGATATGAATTCTGAACATACTTCTGAATAAGCGCTTCAGAACATTTGTCTTCATAGTCAGAAGTTCTGAGTCTCCTACTCAGAACTCTGAACCTTCTAGTCAGAATCCAACACTTAGAATCTTTTTGAGATTTCTCACTCAGAACTTCTGAGTCTTCTACTCAGAACTTCTGAGTCTTCTGAGTCTTCTTTAGTCTTCTTACTCAGAACTCAACACTTGTGTTTTTGACAAAACTCTAGACCTAACAGTTGTGTTGGAGAAAAAGTTAATTTCTGTTGAAACCAAAGTAGATGATGTAAAGAAATCCTTGGATTCTCACAAAAAGGAGATCATGGATATAATGTCTGGTTTTCAAAAAGATATGTTAAAACAAATTCAAGGTATGCGGAAATCTATACTGAAAGCACTGAGTGTATCAATGGCTTCTACTTCAAAGCCTCTTGATCCTGTTCCTATTGCAGAAGTTGAACCTGAAGGTACTTCTAATCAGAACTTGAAGAGAAAGTTTGATGATAATGAGTCTCATGATCATCAAAAGGGGGAGAAAAGACAGAGGTTAAGTTCTGATGATGACATTGGCATAGAAGATTTTGAGATAGCAGATATGCAATTAGCCAGTACAAAAAGTTCAGAAGATCAGACACAGGAAAAGTTAAAGGCAATAACTCAGATAGTTCAGATTGATAGCTCAGATACAGAGGAAATGGAGTTGGAAAGTACAAATGGTGGTGATTCAGATAAAACAGAGGAATTGAACTTAGACACAGAGATGGAAGGAAACTCAGATGAAACTGAAGCTATTGAGGAATCTGTATTGAGATCAGAAAAGACAGTGGAAAGTGAAGTGGTCAACATGTGTACAGATATTGTGGTGTATAACAAAGAAAATGTGACGGATTCTGAATCAGAAGAAAGGAGGTTGAGTGAAGAATTGATCAGAAGAATGCAAAGTTAGGTAGTCAAAGCACTTAATGTTCAGAAAATTCAACAAGGGTTAAAACTGATAAGGCCTATTGATCTGTTGGGAGAAGAAGATAGAACTGTTGATTATTCTCAGAATTTTAAGCATGAGTTCAGATATAACTATGCTGATGAGATGAACACAGAAGAAGAATATGAGAAATTAGAAGATTACTTTATGCCTTCTGAGTATGTATTCAGAAAACCAATTGAGATTCCCAAGATTGACTTACAGATTTTAGAAGAACCTATATGTGATTTTATCCTGGAGTTAAGTGATGTACCTTTGGCCAGACAATTTCATGATGACATTTTTCCTGAGGAAATGTATGAAAACCTCTACCACACAGAAGGAGAATATGACCTTTTAGAGAGCAATGTTGATGGTTTCATGGATGAAAGAGCTCAGATGATTTATACAGAAGCCTCAACCAGATTCCAAATTCCTGACTCAAGACTGCATATCCAGAAAAGAATTGAGAAAGTTCTAATGTTCCAACAAGAAGAATTCAATGGTTTGATATTTGTAAGAATGGAAGTGCTGAAAGAAAGGAATACAAAGGTTTCCATGTCCAGTTTTGATTTCCACAGACTAACACTTGATGATCAAATCTTTCTAGTCAAGTTCTTCTCTAGTACTGAAGAAGCCTTAATGGAAATTGAATGCAGAAGACTTCTAGGTATCTATGTCAGAAACATGTACTTATATGATTTTCAACTAGCCATTGAAGGAAGAAAAGAGAAGTGCAATCTGAGGTGTCCAACAAATATTGCAGGATTTGATGTGTGTATGAAGGGATTTGCAAATAAAGGAATGGAATCTGAAGGGTTTGCATATAAAGTTCAAGAGAGACTTGAAATGTTCAAACTGAAAGAACTGGTAAAATATAGTGATGCAACTCTGAGTTGGTTACTGATTGAAATGGAAGTAAGTGCTAAAACTGAAAGAGAGAATTTAAAGAAAAGGTGTGTAAACTCTATGAAAAGAAGGTTGAATCTCAGAAGAAAGATCAGAAGTTGTGGTGAATGGTTGCTATCTGAAGTTAATCCCAAGAAGATGTTACATAGTGATTTTGTGTTTCCTGCTGAGTATGAAGTGAATGAAATTCTGTCAGATGAAGTTGAAGAAGTTCAGGACACAACTCCTCAGAATGTGCAGATAACTAGTTTTGATAAAGCTGAACAGTCTGAACCCAAAGAAGATGAAATATCCATTGATCTAAATGGATACTTTCTTGAATTTGATCTGCCTGAGTTCTTCAAACCAAAAGAAGTACAATTCTTGGATGTGTATTATGATAGACCTAAGGAGACTCAGATATGGTTGGCTGAAAAATCAAGATGTCTTGGCAAAACAAAGCAAGCTGATTACTTAGATTTTCTAATCACTGGAATCAGAGAATTGAAGGTTAAGAAATTCAGAAAGATGGAGTACTTATCCTTTGAAGTTCTGAGAGAAGATGGCAAGGTTTATTACTTTACTGATGCAGATTTTGAGAAACTATCAGTGGTTGACTTCTACAGATTACACAACTTTCTATGCTTCAAAGAGTCAAGCAAAGACATAAATGAAAGGAAGGCAAGAAGTGTGGTGATTGAGGCCATGTTCTATATCTTAAGGTGGCACTGTTATACAGATTTCCAAATAGCTCTGTATTTACAAAAGCCATGTGTTTATCTGGCAAATCCCAATACAGACCATGAGCAGGAAAAGTTGTTAAAGACTGGAAGTGTTCACAAATTTCCAGATTTGGGAGTGTTTTTGAAAAACAAAAGTGGAAAGATCTTCTTCAGAGCAAAGGAAACTGCAAAATACTGTTCTGGAACCTTAAGGATCATAAAGCACAATTTGGAGAAAAAGATGCTGAAAGTAAAGGAAGCAAACATAACTCAAGAAGTAATCAATCAGCAAGTTGAAATTATTCAAGAAATCATTGTCAAAATTGATAAGAGGCTTAATCTGAGAAATGTGCTACTTCAGAAAATTGTTCCTGCTCTGAAAGAACTGGATGATGCAAAATTCAAGTTTATTTGACAAAAAGGGGGAGATTGTTAGATCTGAAGTTTTGTCAATAAACCAAGTGTTGAAGATCTGATAAGAAGACTCAGATGTTCTGAGTAGAGGAGTCAGAGATCTGAGAAGAGAAGTCAGAGTTCTGAGAGAAAGAGTCAGAAGCTCTGAGAAGCGTTATCAGAAGAATGTTCAGAAGTTCTGAACAACCTGTTCAGAACTTATGACTACATACTTTACTTAGTATTTAGTAAACTAATTAGGACACGTGTTATGTTCTTATTAGTCTTTCTTATTTGTACTGTAGCTTTAACATGTCCGTTGCAGTATAAATAGAGTGGTTAGCACTACGTTGCTAACTGGTTGATTTTCCCGTATATCTTTGTATTCATTCTTTGTAATCTTTGAGATTCTCTCTCTCTTGGATCTGTTATTCTGTTCATCATTGAATACAATTGGGCTTGATCATACAACTTCTCAATTACTGCTTTCTATATTGATTGTAAGATTAGATCTTGTACTTTCATCTTCACATTCAAAACTGTCGCACAAAATAGATGTTCATAACTGTCGTACGAGACGTGTCCGACAACTTTTAGTCGTACAGTTTTATCCAACAGTTAGTGTCATGCGACTTAGTGTGTTGTACGACAGTAGTCCATACTTAGGAAATTTTTGAAAAAGTTTTGACGAAAAAGCACTGATATCTAAATGGTCTTACACTGTCAATCATAGACCATGGCACTTTTGCAAGAGCACGGTGATGGTAATTCTTCTGACGAGAACACAGTATTCCCATCTCATCGTTCATCACACCCATCGGTGAACGCGATCTAGATGCTGAACTTATTCTTCCAAGAGATAAGAAGGATTTAAAGCCGAACAACTACACTCTAGATTTCAATGTCACTATGGATTATCATCTTGTCATGGAAATACTCAAAGGTCACCCACTTCGTATTGCTCTTGAAAGAACTCAACAAGTACCGGAGATATATCTGCAACAAGTATGGCATAACATCCAATACGTACCTAATAACAACTACTTCACTCTGAAAGTAGATCATTTTGATGCCAAGCTGACTTTGAAAAGGTTGCGACGAGTTCTTGATCTTCCTTAATCTTCTAATTTTGAAGATATGTTGTCTGAAGAAGATTTGTGCCAAGATATTATGCTAATGGGTTACAATGATCCACGTCCGAACTTTAGAGTGCTGACCAGTACATCTAAGTTGAAAAGGAACTATCTACCGCCGATCTATTACACATTATTCAGTGTTGTGAATATATGTATGACTTCAAAACACATGGGAGTCGACACGGCCAGTATTTCAGTGACCAGGATGTTCCATGCTATTGTTTTTGACCGGAAGATTGACTTTGCAATTTCAATTTGGAATGATTTGATCGAAGTGGTCACCGATAAAGCAAAGCCATCAAAAGACAGAACGTTCGTACCATTTCAAAGATATCTTCAGATTATTATCCGTTCTATCATGGATTCTAATGATCAGATTCTGAGACGCGAGAATGCAGTTCTTGGTCCAACCAATTATATGAAGTATCTCCGACTTCCGAAATGTCTATCTTTTCCAACTATTATGGTTTTACCTGAAGCACTACTCGCCTACGCTGACCAAGAGTCACCATATTTGAGTGAGTATAGAGAAGAGAACGCACTAATGGCCTGGCCAGGACCGGTAGGGCCTACCCACGGTGCCAACAAATTAGGTGAGCGTGGTGAGGGTTCTAGAGTTAGAATGAGTGTTCAGGATACTGGGGTACCTGAACAAGGCGTGTTGAGAGGTAAAAGTGATGTAAGGGGAAAAGGAGTTGGGGGTGCTCTTGGTCAGTCGTCCAAAACTTCAAAGCTTCAAATCTTTGAGGACGATGATGAGGAGGATCTTGGTTCCGACGATACTGAGGAAGAATCTGAGGATATTGATGCGGATATTGATGATCCTGCTAATTTTGTATACAGTTCAGATGATGATAATGCGAATGCTGATGATGAGAAAGACGATGATAGTTCTGATGATAACAATGATGATAACAACAACGATCAAGTCATGGAGAATCATGATACTGTAATTGAAAAGGTCGTCACTACTACTTCTGGTGGTGATGGAGGAGTGATAAGGGGAAATGGGGGAGTATTAGTTGAAACAGAAAATCAAGTGAGGTTAAGTGAGAAGGAAAGAAAAAAAATATGGTGAGTGTGAGACAGGATCAACAAAAGTTTTAACTAATGATCCTAACCAAACCGTGTCTAGCCGGGTAGCCACATCTACTGTCGGTGCACGTTCGTCGCCACATGACATTCAAGAAGACATAGTCCGCCCAGCTATGCAATGCACAACCCCACTCATCAACTCATCAACTTCTTCACAAGTTGATGTTTCATCTTCTCACAGGGGGTGACCACAAACACTATCGGCGACACACTCGGTGTCTGCTGATATTGAAACAGGATGGCACTTGCCCCGGCCACCACCTTCATTTGGTCACAGATTGAGTCTAGAACCGTTTGATTTTACTTCCTTTCCTAGGACACGGAGACCGTTTGTCACTTCATCTATGGTGACACAAAACGTTGGTGTTATGCATGACCCAACCGGAACGCCCCGAGTGCAACCGCCATTTGTTGGTACTGTACGAGGATCGGGCGGAAGTCCTACCAACGTTAACACTATGCCAGCGTTGAACGTAGGCCATACAGTCTCTATGACTGCTATGCAAACCACTAACCTAAGTGGTCTGGGTGTTACCTTGGAACAAGCGCGTTATATTTAGTCTTTGGTGGGTCCTCCTCCTCACAACTATGTATCTAAGAAGTTGCTTGAAATGGCCATCCAGTCTCTCTCCAACACTCATAAAGCCCAGGTGTCCGAATTGACTGATATTGTTAAGAAATTATCTGCCGAAGTACAAAAGTTTGTTAAAGGAAATTATGTTGTTGATTCTTCATCCGCACCATCCGACGTTCAACCAGAAACTCAACCAGAATCTCAGCCGAACCCAAAGGTACATCATACTTTACCTTTACATGAATTGAAATCCCAGTTACTTTCCCAAACCGAAATACAAGCCACTTTACCAGATTCACTTAACACCCTACAACAATCCATATCCAACCTAACCGATGCTATCTCTTCTGGCTTTACAACTCTATCTAACCGAATCAAAGTGGTAGAAGAAAAGTGTGGCATTCAAGCCCAAACCACCAAACGGAGGCATGATGATCAAGATCCCGATCATGATCACCATGAGGGGGAGAGAAGTGTAAGACAAAGGGTGGAACAAGGCAGTGGTTCGGGTGTTCATGTTACTGAAAATGTGGAAACGACGGTGGAAACGGGCACCAGTAATGTTGGTGGTACACAAGGGGTTCAAAGTGCTGATGTTGGTGTTCTGGATGATGTCAATCCTAGGGTTGAAAAGCCTCAAGGATGTGATAACAGAACTGATGAGGAAATTATGGCTGATGATTTCTTACAGGATTTGATCTACATTAAATCTGATGATGATCCAGAAATTACTGTGGTAAAGATTAAAGAGGAGATGGATGATGTATTTGATGGTGGAAACGTTCAACCTGATTCTGATTCCGAGAAAGAAAGTAATCTACCTGATCCAGTGATACAAATTCCAGTAATACATGGTCTATCTGAAGGCAAAATCAGAGATGCAGTATCCAAGGCAGAATTACGTAATCTACAGATGTTAATTGATAGAGAAGCTTTGATTGTCAGACGTGCTCATCGAAAAAGAATCATTACTCTATTCCAAGAAGATATAAGGAGTGACTTGTTTGTGAAAAAGTTTCAGCCAATCGACAAGGTAAAGTTGTATTCTATTGAAAAGCTTCCACGTCCAAAACACATTGAATATTTGTATATGATGGGTGACAAAGATCAAAAGCTCAGTGCAGTCAGAACAGATAAAGAGATTGTTAAGCTTGTGAAGATAGAATCGGAGAAGATTCTAAAAGTCTTTTATCCGAGATTCAACGTCCTCAGATCAGATGGAAAATAGTGGAATTTCTGTGAAGCCGACTTCAAATCCCTAACTTGGGCAGACTTCTTCAGGTTGTATGACATTCTTGCCCGGATGCCGAACAAAGATATTACTTACTCTGAAGCCTATCAAGCCTTAAAACGTTTCATGAAGAACCTGATCAAGCTTTCATACCTAACTGATTTTCAGATGGCTTTGGAAAGTAATCAAATCAGAGTCAACAAACGAAGGCCAAACAAAGGCTTACCCGACATGCAAGGTATTCCTCTGTATACCATGTTAGAAAAACCAGAGTTTGGTGTTGTTTATCATAATGGGCAAAAGAAGAAGAAGTTCTTGAGGTTTATTGAAGTCAACCTGTATTCTGATGGAACACTCTATATGATCAAGATTCTGCTGAATGAAAGGCTAAGATTGGATGAATAAATAAAGGTGCCTCTGAAAGAGAAGGAAATTGTCTTGATCAACAATGCCTTGAAAGCGATACAAGACCGAATAGATTACCGGAATTCACTAAGAAGGTTTGAGATTATCTTTGGGATCAGAAAGAGATACATTCCACCGGAAGAACTTCATGGTTAAAGCTTACCTGGCTCACTTGAATACAAAGGGGGAGAATGTTAGTGTCAATTTTATATATTGTATTCAAGTTGAGGGGTTATTTTGTAAATTGTGAGCCTAGGTATAAATAGCCTAGTTTAGCTCATTTTCACTAACACTTTTGATATTCATATCCTTAGAACTCTCTGTGAGTTTCTCTCTACATTGTATTACTTGATCTTGATGTTAATGAGAGATGGACAGAGTTTTGGATAGATCTTGATTTCATTACTTGTTAATTGGGATAACATAAACATTTCTTTGTTGAGAAAGAAATGAGTAGTTGGTGGGGTTAAAGCAAGAGTTGGCATGGGCTTACTGCTTGTTTCAATGATGGTCACCAAAGAATGTGAACCAATCAGTAATTTGGCTTCCCGGCTCAGAAAATGGTTGGTGTAGAGTTCTCTTATTCTTTTAACTCTGTTCTCACACCCTCTTTCTGTTTTTAATCCACTCACTTCTACCCAAACTCTCATTTACATTTTACCGCTCATCACAATGAGGTTGTTCAACCGGATGAACTTCCGCCCCCATTCTTTGATGTAGACCCCTCACCCCTCAATCGCTCAAGGATATCTCTTGGATAGGAAATACTGGTTAACGTGGATCCATAGAAGTTTAATAATCTCACACTGATGAGAGCTCTGATCAGGACTTCCAGTTTTTCCTGTCAGGCAGCGGTTAAGGATTGAAACAATGGTATTCCACAGAGGGGGGAGGCGGTTCCTCCTGAATTCATTCCTATTTGGCAATGGTTCATTGTAGCCAAGCATTACTACGAATTCTCAGAGCTCTTCATCGGATGGGTCTTCTGCACATTATTTTATTCCTAGGAGGCCTCTGGTGGGTAGTTCAAATTCGACGGAGATCATAGTTCTTTTGATTTCTATGGTTAGGTTTATAGAATTATCTGGTTTTGACATGTACCCAACCACAGAGTTGATGTCTTCATCAAAGTGAAATCTCTGGCAGAACTGATTTAGGTACCTTGCGGGGATGTTCTTCACATTTCTGGTCAGAATGTTTTGGAGGGGATGGTTTTCTAGGATATTGATCAGAATAGCCTGTTCTTGGCCAAAATTGTTTGTGTTCAGAACCAAGTAGTGGTTGTTCAGTTTCAAGGTAGGGGGTCTCATACTAGTTATTGTCGATGAAGTGATCCAAACCCTCAGTGATTTGATAATGACCTTGAGAAACACTTAGTGAAAATTGTAAGTAAACAATATGTATTAGAGTTTCACAATTTAAAAATATATACTAAGTCTGATTAGTATCGCTGATGGGAAACTGCTTTCTTTATTATATGGTTCAGCGATACATGTACATCAGTGATCCCTGAGCATGTTCAGTCTCACTGATGATCGTTGAATACATTCATCTGTAATTGTGTGCTTATGATCCCTGAAGACAAAATTCGCGACAACCATGTTCAAACGCTGAAATCGAAGATCAAGTTGAAGAACAAGTGACTAAGTCTACTAGTGACCTGATGCGGACATCAGCGAAAAAAAGACTTATCCATCTCACGTGAAGTTTCAAGTAGAAGACTTCAGCGAACGCTGAACTTTATCATTTGCTGATAAAGATTCATTCAGCGAGCGCTGATCATGAAGCATGTTCCACAAGTTACTTTTGTCTTATCTCCTTGCACGCCCACGTACGGTTTTTTCAGAACGGACATCCCTTTTGTCCAGGATCTTACAAACCCATTTGCAACTACACTGTTCATCATGCGACCACTAGGATGTTTTCTAAAGTCAAATCATGGAACCAACCAGAGGCTGCCACATGTAAAGGTATACTGACTTGCATTTAATGCATGCAGTATATAAAGGAAACACTACTTCATTTGTGAAGTGCTCGGCTTCTTCCACCGCTGAACTACTTAGTGTTAGAAAACTCTCCTAACTTTTCTTATTTCTTTTCTCTCTATTTCTTAGTGCAAGAAATCTGTGTGTTCTCTTAGTTTGTTTAGATTAGATTTTTAACTTGATGTTATTCAGCAACAAACTGTAAATTCTTTGATATATATCGATAAACAATTTAGAAAGATAAAAATATGTGTTTGTATTCACCCCACCCCCCCTTCTACAAACTTGTATAACCCTTCGCGACCAACAAGTGGTATCAGAGCAGATTGTTTAATGTCATAAACAAGATCTTGCTTATACTCTCTTCCTTGCTATTTCTTCAATATGGCAAATTACACAAACACTAATTATATAGACAATGGCTCTCTTGCCAAACCACCTCGATTTAGCAAAGAGAACTTCAATCTTCGGAAAAATTGAATGATGCTCTTCTTGGAAGGTGTAGATCCAACTATACCTTACTATCTTGAAAATGGACCCTATGTTCCTTTCATTATAGATCCTGCTGTTCCAGCCACTACCACCATATGTGTTCAATATGAAGGTACTGCTGAAGTCCAGGACTCTAGAAGAATAAACCTGGTAAGGCAGTATGAAAACTTCATCTGTGGTAAGACTGAAACTCTCTCTGAAGTTCACAAACGTTTTAACTATTTAATTATTGATTTAAAAAGTGTTGGTAAGACCTACTCTAACTCCGATCCTGACAAAATTCTTGGAATGTCTTCCTGAAATCTGGGACAATTATACCATGTGTCTTAAGCTATCTAAGAATCTAAAATTTATGACCCTCTCTACCTTATTTGGCACTATGCTCAATCATGAGCAGTCGTGTCAACTTAAGAAGAATCTTATCAAAGATTCCAAACGCACACCTGTTGCTTTACTCTCTTCAGAGTTAGTACCGACTCAACGATCAACTGTCACGATTACTGAAATGGAATCTAACTCTGATGTTTCATCAGACGTTGATCCTTCAGAACTTGATGAATCTCTGGCACTCCTGACAAATTCTTTCAGGAGGTTTGCTAGAAAGAGTAACTTCAGAAGAAATAAACCTCTCACTATCACTGACAAGCCTAAATCTACTCCTGTTGATAAGGCTACTGCTACGTCAAAGAAAAGTAGGACACTTTGCAAGTGAATGCAGGTCAAAGAAAGATTTTAAACCTTCTTCTTCCTTCAAGAAATCCTCTAACCCAAGGGTTATAGATGACAAATACCAAAAGCTGAAAGAAAAGTATGCTAAGCTGAAAGCATACAAAAAGAAAGGAAAAGGTCTGATCGCTGAAGATCATGATTGGGTTGAGTCTGATGAAGAATCAAGTTCAGATGAAAAAGTTGAGGCCAATCTCTGCCTCATGGCCGAAATAGAAGAAGAGGAAGAACAAGCTAAAATTCCCTTTACTTCTACCTCTCAGGTATCAATCTCTACTACTTCTACTTCAGCTATCACAGAAGCTGATAGACTTCGAGCTATTGATATGTTGACTGTCGATTTATACGATGCCATGAATGGCAAGACCAAACCTGAACAAATGAATTTAGATTTAACTAAACAACTTAAAAATTGTCATCTGAAAATTTAAGAGCTTTCAAATATTGAAAAAAACCTGAAAGACCATGTCTATGTAAATCAAGTCATCAGTATCGAGCGAGAACAAGCTATCGCTGAGCTGAAAGCTGAAAAGGCAACTATTGAAGGATGGTATAAATCCTCAACAAATTTCACTGAAATAATCGGTTCTCAGATCCCTACCAAACACATAAGTGGTCTTGGTTACAAAGTTGACGCTGAGGAACCAACCACTGACCGTTCCATTCTTATGTTTGGAATGTTCGTGTCTTCTGTCCCTGACACCTCATTACCTCAGTGCTCTTCTTCTTCTAAAACTCCCATCCCTGACGACAAACCTACCTTGATTCCTAAATGTAAAGAAAAAGTTGTTCAAAAACCTCAGAAGGGAACCAATGTACCTAAGTTGAATGTTTCAAAACCTTCAGCGAGCCATCCCGCTACTTCTAGGACTAAGATCCGTGAATTCGTTCAACGATCTACTCCTAAAATCAGAGTGGATGTCACTGGTAAGAAATCTGAAGAACTGATAGTTCCTCCAATTTCCAATGGCAAAGGTATTCTTGGTGCTGGCCCTGCTTATTTAAAAATATCTAATAAGCATGCAAATGGTCCTAAAGCTACTTTTAGCTATAAGAAATGTTATCATTGTGGACTTACCGATCACATTGCTAGCAAATGCCCTACAGCCACCAAAGCTGAGAAATTAGCTAAGGTGAAGATCAATGCCCCCAAGGCAAAGAAGACCAATCATGGTGCAAATCAGGTTAAGGTGAAAACCACCACTGAGGTTAAGAAATTAACCAAAGTGAAGAATGTTACTGAAGCTGAATCTTCAAATGCTGTGAAGATTGCTGAACCTTCTACTTCCTCTACCACCACTGACAAATGTGGTCCCATAGTTAAGTGGTACCTATTCAAAACTAATATTCCTTTGTTTGCAGGTCTTGAAGGGTATCTGGTATCTTGATAGTGGATACTCTCAATATATGACTGGAAAGAAAAACCTACTCACTGAATACAAGGAAGAGAAAGGTCCCTCTGTGACCATTGGTGGAAATGGAAAAGGCTATACCCGAGAGTTTGGTATACTTTCTAATGGTACAACAACCTTCAAAAGAGTTGCATCATTGAAGGGATGAAGCACAATCTTCATAGCATCAGTCAACTATGTGATTAGGACTTAAAAGTTTGCTTGTTTGCTTGTTTGGAAAATGTTTATGTAATAAACATGGACTCAACAACCACTGAGAATGCTTGTTTTTTCTCCAAAGCCTCTTCTGATGTCAACTAGCTATGGCATAAAAGGCTTTCTCATCTCAACTTCAAGACTCTGAATACTCTTTCTTCAAAAGAGTTAGTCACTGGTCTTCCTCAACACTCATATGCTAAGGAATCTCTTTGGTTTAGGGTTTAGGGTGGCACCTCAGAAGAACTGATGTCCTTTGTCAGGAAACTGGAAGTCCTTAATAATCTCACTATTCACTCAATAAAGAGTGATCATGGAACTGAATTTAAAAAACAGTTCCCTTGTTAACGTCTTTGAATGTAAGGGTATTTCTCACAGTTTTTCTTCAGTGAGAACACCTCAACAAAATGGAGTCGCTGAAAGAAGAAATCGTACGATCATCGAAGTTGCTCGTTCAATGATCAGCGATTCTCATCTACCTACTCAATTCTGGGCAGAAGCTGTCAACATTGCTTGTTTTACGCAAAAAAGATCGTTGGTCATCAAAAGATTCAACAAGACTGCCTATGAACTTTTCCATGGAAGAAAACCATCTATCAGTTTTCTTCACATCTTTGGTTGTCACTGACACGAACATGACACGACACGACCCGTTTGCCAGGTCTAGTTGTCAGTGCTTTATCTTAAACAACAGAGATGCTCTTGGAAATTTCGATCCCAAAGCTGACGACGGAATATTTCTTGGATATTCTTCCATATCCAAATCCTTTAGAGTCTTCAACAGGAGAAGACAAACTGTAGAATAAACTATTCATGTCACCTTTGACGAATCCTGTTCAGCAAACTCAAGACCATCTGCTGATAACGAACAACTCAACCAGTGGATGTTTTCTCATTTTGGAGATTCAGAAACTGTTCCTAACCCTGACCCTCAGGTCAACACACCAATCACTGATGATGATCCTATCATCATTCCTAGCGTACAGATAAGTGAAGCTGAATCATCTTGGGTTTCAGTTGTTCCAATCAATACTATGCCTGTTTCTGAACCATCGTCTGATATTCCATCAACCTCTTAGCAGTCAGTGAATGAAATTTCATCTGTTCTGTCTATCGTGCCTCTACTACCTAACGTCACTGAAGCTTCCTCTTCAGTTATTCTAGAGTTTCATTCTGAGTCAGTGGCTCACGCTCCTGCTCAGCGATGGACCATAAATCACCATATTGATCAAATTCTTGGTGATCCAAACACAGGTGTTCAGACTCGACGCAGTGCAAGTAACATTTTTCTTTATGTTAATTTTATTTCACTAACTGAACCAAAGAAAGTTGATGATGCCCTCAGAGATCCAAACTGGGTCAGCGCTATGCAAGAAGAGCTAAACTGAATTTGAAAGAAACAAAGTTTGGAATCTCGTTCCAAGACCATCTGACAAATCTGTGATAGGCACTAAGTGGGTCTATCGAAATAAGTTAGATGAAAATGGAACTGTAACCCGCAACAAAGCTCGTCTAATTGCTCAAGGATACAGACAAGAGGAAGGTATAGATTATGACGAAACCATTGCCCTTGTGGAATGACTCGAAGCTATTCGTCTATTTCTAGCTTACGTTGTTCATAGAGACTTCAAAGTATATCAAATGGACGTGAAATCAGCATTCCTAAATGGAAGGCTGAATGAAGAAGTCTACGTTGAACAACCTCCAGGATTCACTAATCCTAAGCATCCAGGTTATGTTTATAAGCTGGATAAGGCACTCTATGGACTGAAACAAGCTCCACGTGCATGGTATGACACTCTATCCTCTTTTCTCCTCATTGAAAGTTTTGAGTGTGGAAAAATTGATAACACTCTGTTTTTTAGGAAAGTAAAAGGTCATATTATTCTTGTTCAAATATATGTCGATGACATTATATTTGATTCTACTAACCCATCTCTATGTATTCGTTTTGCTGAGAGAATGAAATCTGAATATAAAATGAGTATGATGGGTGAGTTGAACTACTTCCTTGGACTCCAAATCAAGCAGAAGGATAAGGGTACGTTTATCCACCAAGGTAAGTATGTCAAAGATATGGTGAAGAAATTTGATTTAACTCAAAGCTCAGCTATGAAAACCCCTATGGCACCGCCACTGACAGTTAACAAAGATCCTTCAGGGAAGGCTGTTAATGTCACTGCGTATCGTGGGATGATTGACTCCCTTCTTTATCTTATAGCTAGCCGTCTTGATATCATGTATGCTACTTGTTTATGTGCACGATATCAATCTGAACCCAAAGAATCACATCTGATTGCTATAAAGGAAATTTTCAGATATCTGAAGTGTTGGTCCCATTTAGGACAAGCAAACAATAGAAGAACAGTTCATATATAAATAGAGATAAGATGAACATGAAGAACAATCATAAAATAACTCATCTCATTTTCATTGATGAACAATATGGAGGAGTAAAAATGAAGAACACCACACTTTACATTTTAGATGACTCTCATGAGATTAGTCAGTATGTGTTTTTGTGTGTTACTCCAAAAATGACCTCAATGATAAATGAAACCCTAAACTTCCTTTTAAAGGGTCCATTTACATTAAAAGGCTCAAGCCCATAAAGCTAACTAAAAATCTAACTAAAAATCCCATACACTTTTCTTTATAAAACATTTAATTAAATTAGGAACTAATTTAATGTAACAATCTCCCCCTAATGTTTTATAAAGAAAGCATCATCTTGTAGTCTCCCCCTTGCTTTCTTTAGAAACTTTGGCATTCCATTCTTCGTCTCTTCAAAGCATCACGAGCTCCCCCTCAAATGTAGGCTCATCTTCTTGAAAAACCGAGACAAATAACCCCATTTTGTCTTGTTTTCATGATTCAACTTCACTGTTGAGTAAGCATTCAGTACCGAGCATTAAACATGAATAACGGAGGAGTGGGTGACAATCAATATGTCACAATAGCTGTATGAAACCATGAAGAAACGTCGAGAGAACACCGTTCTTGAATGCGGAAAGAGCATGAATTAAATGCAATGCTTTCGGTCCAGCACCTTACAGCAGACTTTGAGGCTAGTTTTGGCATATCATCTCACATAATTTAAGAAAACTCAGAACATCAAAGTCGTGCGTTGGTGAATTATCTTTCTAATGCAACTGGACTCGTGTCAATTGGAGCACCGAGTAAGAAGTTGTGCGCATGTTTCTGAAGCAGCGCAAAGCTGTCAAACAAACTGAAAAATTTCGGGCTCCGGGCTTTTGGCTTGATTTGATTTCTGGACCAACGAACTCTAATAAACATGCTTGAGTCTGCTTCTGGTCCCTTCTAGTCATTCCTCTTATTTCTGAAAAAAAAATTTGATCTAGATAGCCTTTGACGAATCAACAGAGCTCTGGTGTCCCAAAAAAATCAACAGAGCTCTGGACAACTTCTGTCGATGATCAGAGCTCTGGTAAACTCTATCAATTGCCTCTGATCTTTTGAATAACCTCTGATAAATCAACAGAGCTCTGGTAAGCTCTGATGTCTCTGAAAAATCAACAAAGCTCTGATGAGAAAAACTTTATGTCCAGCAGATGTATACTGAATTTAGCAGAGATTCTGACCAAGACGAACACTGATTCAGACCAAGATCAAAACATGAAAATTGTTCGTCTTTGTCTTAGGAATCCAACGCATCTGGACTCATAAAATTTGGAGCGTCGAGGAGGGATTTCTGTTGAAAATACGACAGGTGCGCAAAGCTGACAGCAAGTACCTCTATTCTATTGTACCTCTGCTCTGTTGTACCTCTGCTCTGTTGGGCTACCTCTGCTCTGTTTGTTATCTCTGGTGGAACAGAAGTTTCTGACAGATCTCTGGTGAGGTCTAACAGAGCTCTGGTGAGCTCTTGCTGATTTCTTCTAAGTCCTCTGCCAGAAGTTTTACACCAACTTCGACACTACTTTACACCATGATAGCTCTAGAGTTTGTAAAAACTCAAAACATAAAGAGTGTGCATTGGTTTGTTATATTTTCAGATCATCTGGAATCACCTCTTTTGGAGCTCGGACGAATAAGATACGGTTAATTTACCATAGTCGCGCAGATCTGTCCAACAGCTTTGTATCAGCACACTGTTGTCTACTTCAACGATGCATATGACCCTTATATATTTCGAATCTCTGAAATCTCAAAACACAAAAGCTGTTCATCAATGTGCTTTGAATCCAGGGCCTTTTGAATCGCATCCATTGGTGTCCTGATCAGTGAGATATGATCACTTTACTACATCATCACAAATCTGTCAGCATGCTGTCATTAAATATGATTTGATGTAGAAAATAAGACGATCTCCATATAACTTTTAGAACCGTGAGTGCAAATAATTAGATCTCTAATTGATAAGGTCAGAAAACTAATTAGAAACACTCATAGTTATAAAAACGTTTCAGATCAGACTTTGAATACATAGCACAACACCAAATCTTTCTCAATCAACTTTTTTTTTTCAAGACCCAAATGATTTGGTTTCATTTAAATGATTATAAGCAGCGGAATATAAACAAAATCTGGATCAAAGAGAGTCCAATCTTGGATTTAAATAAAGGTCAGATCAAAGATCAACAACCTTACTACCAAGATGCCAAAAAAAATGCTATGGACTCAAGCACACACAAGGATGAGATCATAGATCAACCATCTACTTAGTGCTTATCAAAGAAGACCAATGAATGAGAAAGAATCAAAACACACACATGTATTAAATCTGATCAGATTTGGTCCAAACAGAACCAAATCTTCACTTAGGCATTTTATCAAACATGTGGTGTGCAGAATCAGATTTTGTGAAGAGAAACACTAATTTTCTGTCAAAACTTATCCAAATCTTAATGAAATCAAAGACTGGATTTCCAGTAAGCACAGAACAGAAAATAAATATCAGATATGATATTTGTATTTAGTCTCATGTGATTGAATCAATGTAAGCACCAAAACAACAAATAAATCATCTAATCTTCTATTGTTGCATAGATGACCGATTGAAGAAGAGTTTCTTCAATCCAGCTCACTGTTTTGAAAATATATTTAACTTATATATATATTTAATGTTTTGGCTCACTGTTGTTGATTGTGTTTGTGTCTTCAAAAGCTTCATTACATACTCTGTTTTTTTTACTGCTTCCTAGTCTAAACAAGCTTTCAGAGCTCGTATAACTGTGTTTAAAGCTTTCTAGCTTAGTTTAAACGTTTCTCTCAGAAGTTACTGTTCCATTGGTTACTGTTTAAAACTCATCTCTGAGTTGAAAATCTTTTTGTAACAACTATACTCTGTTTTTCTCAAAATGGCGAACAACGGTATAAACGCTATCTATACTGCTGGTTCTTTAACAAAACCTCCTACTATTCTGAGAGATGAATATGCTCAGTGGAAGATCAGGATGGTCAACTTTTTCGATGGTATGGATAAAGACTTAATGCAATCTGTCACGGATGGACCATACCAACCCATGGTTTTTGTTCCTCGTGTACCCGCAACAGGAACTACTACTGAGATTCCAGCTCATTATGAGATTAAAACCACAGGTTTTACTGATGAGGAAAATCTAAAAATGGAAAATGATCTTAAAGCAGTCAGACTACTGATAATGGCCATTCCAAACGAAATATTTCAAGGACTAGATTCATGTGTTACTGCTAAGGAAATATGAGATCAACTTCTTAACCAACTTGAGGGTGGTATCAAGACCCAAAAGAACAGAAGGACCCAATGTATAAATGAATACAACGATTTCAAGGCACTTCCTGAGGAAACCTTACAACAAACCTACAACAGATTTAATGTGTTGATCAACAAATGCAAAAAATGTGGGGATGTTAGGTCGAAGGAAGATAACAATGTTCTGTTTTTGAAAAGTTTGAATGATGAATGGTTAAATTTGTCCATGTCTTTACAAGCTAACCAGGACTTAGATGCATGGTCTCTAACAGATGTATATGGCACTTTGGCCGCACAAGAGAAGGATGTTGTCAAGCAAAAAGGCAAATTCACCATTGCAGGCCCAATTGCTTTAGTTTTTTATTCTAAGAAAACCACATCAGAAAAGTCCAACAGAGAGAGTTCAAATAGAGAGAAAAAGAAAGATAAGTCAGTTAAAAATAAAGGAAAGAAAAGTTTAGTTGCAGAGAGTGATACAGAGGAAAGCTCATCAGAGGATGATGACATTCAAGCTTTTGCTCAATCTCTTGCTCTAATAACTCAGCAATTTAACAAGAGATTTGGCAATAAGTTTGACAGAAGAGGTAGATATGAGAGAAAAGAAGACAGAAGAGATTACGCTGCACCAGAACAAAGTAACAACAGAGTTACCACAGAACAAAGACAACCTCCACAAAACAGAAGAGAAAATCCACCAGCACAACAGAAGGCCGATGCTTCAGAATGATGGACGTTGCTTCAGATGTGGAAAACCTGGGCACTTCTCTGTGAATTGTAGAGGCAAACTGGTAAAAGACCACGACTACTACAAGAACAAATACAAGTACAACTACAGAGAAAGAAGCTATGTTGCAAAAATGGAGAACTGGGTTTCTGATTCATCCTCTGATGCTGAACCAGAACAAGCCAACTTTTGTGGAGTTGCTGTGGATGATGAATGTTTAGAAGAAGCTGTTGACTGGATGACTGGAGAACCAGAGATAACGAAGGGAACAACAGAAGAAGAAGATCTAGCTCATGTATTTGCTCTTACTACGACAGAGTCTGACGACAGAGCGCTGGAGACCACCAGACCCAGTGCCAAGGTATGTTCATCTGAATCCAAGTCTGACTAAGAATTAGAAATGCATGTTTCTATGCTGAATGAGGAATTTCAACTTCTTAAACAAAAACTTTCTGAAGAAAAAGAGCTAAGAAAGCTAGCTCAGAAGGATCTGTCCTTTTACAAGAGAGAGAAAACTCTCTTGGAACAAGAAAAGGAAGAAATCTTCAAAGAAAAATCTGAGCTAGAAATCTTGCAAAAGAAGAAAGAGAACATGTTTTCTGACAAAATTAACGAATATGAAAACGTTTTGAAACAGAAGTCTGAAAAATTGAAAAAGTCTGGAACAGAGAGACTTAATTCTGTTGCTCTAACTGGTTATTTTCAAAGAGAAAGGGAAATTTTGCATCAATCTCTACAGAGAAAAGAAATTCAGATTAAAAAGTACCAGGTTGCACAAGATGTGCACATCAAGATAAATTCCTAGATGGATACGCAAGGTCTTGGTTTCTCTGACCTTGCTCCCTATGACGAAAGAAAGAAGACATCTCTGTCCTCTGCCTTTTGGGTTGGGAAAATCCAAGAGGACGTGATATCTAGTAATTCTGTTTTCAAAAGAACCAAAACTTCAGATGCTTTCTCAAAACCAAGAAATCTTGACTTTAGGAACGTCAACTATGATTCCTCTGATCATCAAAAGGTTTTAAAACCATCCTCATAATTTATTCTTGATCAAGGAAGAGCTAGAATCATACTTCCTAACTCTGTCAAGGACTTGGATACAAAAGAGATTTTTAACTTCAACTCATTCAAAGGACAAAAGTCTGTTACTTCTGTGACTGAGTCCTCTGTTGAAATCCCACAGAGCAAACTCAATCCAGAAGCCCCCATCTTCTCTTCTACCCCTGATTCCATAAGAACATCTTTTGAGGAAGATTTGTTGAAAGTTATCGAGGAAAATGCTGTTTCAGATTCTTTAAAGCCAAAGTTGAGAAGGTTCAGAACTGTCAAAACAAATATCTCTGTCATACCCATTGAAACTAAAACTTCTGACAGAGCCACCAGAGACTTTCTAGGCTCTGACAGTGACTCTGACTCTGAAGTAGATGAACAGATCTTTTGTGGTCAAAAGAAAATTCTACACAAGTTAAAGAAGATACCGATAGAATCTACGGATCTAAAAGAGGATGTTTCTTTCTTCAAGAAACAATCAAGGTTTATACCGGTAACTGAGTTTAACAACAAAGTTTTTAAGATTCTTGCTTCTAATTAAGTAGAAGTGGAGAAGAGAGAGAAAAACAAAAGTGTTTTAGTAAACCCAAATGTTCCTCTTGCTTTCAAACCAGTAAAATTCACACCAGAACAGAAGGGAAAATGGATAGCAAACAACAGATCTATTCCAAATTCTGGTGTAAATCAAAGAAGAAATCCTTTCTGGTCAAATGAATCTATTCCAAAGAGCTTCATGTCAACAAAGTCTGTTTCTAGGAATAACAGTTTTAAGAAACAGAACCAGGACAGATTGTATGCAAAGACATCTGGTCCTAAAATCTTTCAGAATCAAGCTCCATTCAAAGAGTTTTTGAATAAAAACAATGTGCATCAGTCATGTTCCATCAACTGCAATTGTATTCAACTGTTACTAAAATTGCAAAATCATCTGAACGGTCCCCACTGTGTTCTGAATCAGTACGTTCAAAAGAAAAATCACACGACTGTTCAGAATACACAGAGGAAAACCTCTAGCACACCATCACAGTATGGAAAGCCCAAAGGAAAGTTTGTCAACCCACCTAAGCCTAACAGGAAAGGACCCATTATGCAATGGGTACCTAAAAAGAACTAATTTATCTTGCAGAAACCTCATGTGCAGATCTGGTACTTGGATTCTGGATGCTCCAGGCACATGACGGGGAATAAGGAGCTGTTAACTTCTTTTAAGAACAAGATGGGAAGTGCAGTAACCTTTGGAGGAGACAATGGTGGACAGATTAAAGGTTATGGTACATTAGTAAATGGTGGTGTTTCAGTCTCTGAAGTTGCTTATGTTGAAGGATTAAATCATAATCTTCTCAGTATAAGTCAACTCTGTGATCACGGATTTGATGTCAATTTCAGGAAGAAATATTGTTCCTTGTTACTTTCTGAATCTGGTCAAGAACTTTTAAGAACTGACAGAAAATGCAATCTTTACAAAATGAATTTTAAACCAAACCAAAACTCAACAACAGAGAAACTTTGTTTAGTGTCTTTGAAAAAATGAAGATGCCTGGCTCTGGCTTAAAAGACTTGCCCATTTAAACTTTCAAAACCTTGACAAGCTCGTGAAACTGAAATTAGTAAAAGGACTACCTTCTCTAAAGTTTGACAAAGACCATCTATGTTCAGCTTGTGAACTGGGTAAGATGAAAAGATCTTCACATAGAACAAAGAGTGATCATAGTTATCCCAGACCTTTGCATATGCTTCACGTGGATCTCTGTGGTCCAATCTCTGTGCAAAGTCTGTCGGGCAAGAAGTATATCCTTGTTTTAATTGATGAATATTCTAGATATACTTGGATTGAGTTCATCAGAGTAAAATCTGATGTCCCAGAAATTTTGATAAGTTTGTTGAGAAGGATACAGGTTCTGTTAGGATTAAAGGTGCAAAAGTTGAGAAGTGATAATGGGACAGAATTCAAGAATGCCAAAATTGATACCTACCTATCAGAGGAAGGTATTTCCCAGAACTTTTCAGCTGCAAGAACTCCACAACAGAATGGAGTTGTGGAAAGAAAGAACAGAACGCTGGTAGAAGCCGCCAGAACCATGTTGGCTAGCTCTGTCCTTCCAATAAACTTCTGGGCAGAAGCAGTCTCAACAGCATGTTTTACCCAAAACAGAGCTGTGATAGTAAAGAGATTTAAGAAGACTCCTTATGAACTCATCAACAATAGAAGACCAAACGTGAAATTCTTTCATGTTTTCGGTTGCAAGTGCTACATATTGAATGACAGAGATCAGCTGGGAAAGCTTGATAAGAAAGCAGACGAAGGAATCTTTATTGGTTATTCCTTAACCTCTAAAGCCTACAAAGTCTACAACTCCAGATGTCGGGTTATTCAAGAAAGTGTAAATGTGTCCTTTGATGAAAGCACATCGAGCTCCTCTGATCGTAAATCAACAGAGGGGACACAGACAGAACAGAAAAAGACAAGTTCTTCAAAAACAAGGGAAGAAGATATCAATCTCATGTTCAACGATTTCTTCAATGATGATGATTCCTCTGATAACATCAACAGAGGAGATCAAGCTCAGAACTCAATAGAACAGAATCTGACAGGTACATCTCTCACTGGTCCCTCTAATATTTCACCATCTACTTCTCTGTCTACAGGAGTGATACAGAGAAATGAGGAACCACATCAGAACGAGAGAGGACCTGAACAAGAGCCATCAACACCTTTTCTAACTAATATTGGCAGAGACTCCTTGTTTGAAAGCTCACCTTCACAGAGCCCTGTTAATGACTCTCAGAGCAATGAGGCCACTCTCCAAAGTCGTGTGCCATAGAGCCCTGGTCCCAATCAACAGAGCTCTGATGCTGAAGTTCGTCTTTTCACATCAGAAGCACAAACCCCGCCTGTTGTCCATGCTCCCATGACACGATGGACAAAGGATCATCCTCATCATCTTATCATTGGTGCTGCTGAAGATGGTGTTAAGACAAGATCGGCCACAATCAATGAAGTCTTCTTTGTAAATTTTTTAAGCATGATTGAGCCGAAGAAGATTTGTGAAGCCCTAGAGGACCCAAATTGGATCGAAGCTATGCAAGAAGAGCTTCTGGAATTCGAAAGAAATAAAGTTTGGTCCTTGGTTCCACTCCTAAAAGGCAAAACGGCCATTGGAACCATGTGGGTGTTTAGAAACAAAAAGGATGAAGATGGGATTATCATCAGAAACAAAGCCCGTCTGGTTGCAAAGGGATACAGACAGGAAGAAGGCATTGACTATGACGAAACCTTTGCACCTGTGGCTAGGCTAGAAGCCATCAGAATCTTCCTAGCCTATGCTGCTCATAAGGGTTTTAAGATCTACCAAATGGATGTCAAGTCTGCCTTTCTGAATGGCAAACTGCAAGAAGAAGTTTATGTCCAGCAACCACCTGGTTTTGAATGTTCATAGTTTCCAGATCACGTTTACAAGTTAGACAAAGCTCTGTACGGCCTTAAGCAAGCTCCCAGAGCCTGGTATGAAACTCTGTCCAAATTTCTGTTGGTCAATCACTTCGAGAAAGGTACAGTCGATAAAACTCTATTCTTTAGAAGATATAAGAATGATATACTTTTGGTACAAATATATGTTGATGATATTATCTTTGGGTCTACAAGGCAGGAGTACTGTGATAAGTTTGAAAGTTTAATAAAAAAGCGAATTCAAAATGAGCATGATGGGAGAACTTTTTTTCTTCCTTGGTTTACAAGTTAAACAATCAGACAGAGGGACTTTCATAAGTCAGTCAAAGTACATCTCTGATATGTTGAAAAAATATAAGCTATATGATTCAAAACCAATGAAAACTCCTATTGCCACTGGAGTTAAGCTTGACTCTGATCGTAATGGTGAACCAACAGATGTCAAGTACTACAGAGGCATGATAGGGTCACTTCTGTACTTAACTGCCAGCAGACCTGATATAATGTTTGCAACCTGTCTCTGTGCCAGATTTCAAGCAAATCCTACAGAAACTCATTTAACAGTTGTCAAGCGTATCTTTAAATATCTGAAAGGGACTCAATTTTTGGGTCTCTGGTATCCTCTTAACTCTGATTTCGAGCTTGTAGCATATACAGATTCAGACTATGGAGGATGCAAGAATGACAGAAAGAGTACTTCTGGTAGCTGCCAACTGCTTGGAGAAAAGTTGGTGAGTTGGACATCCAAGAAACAGAACTGTGTTTCAACCTCTACAGCAAAAGCAGAATATGTTGCTGCTGCTAGTTGTTTCTCTCAAGTGATATGGATGAAAACACAACTCAAAGATTGTGGCTTGGAATATGGTAAAATTCCAATTCTATGCGACTCCAAGAGTGCCATTGCCATAACAGCCAATCCAGTTCAACACTAAAAAACTAAGCACATCGACATAAGGTACCACTTCATAAAGGATCATGTTGAAAAAGGAACTATTGAAATGTATTTTGGTTCAACTGATCTTCAGCTTGCTGACTTGTTTACAAAAGCCCTTGATGAAAGGAGGTTTAACTTCTTAATCAGCAAACTGGGTATGCTGAACTTATCCTCCTAACTCTGTTCAACTCAACAGATCCTCTGATGATCCTACCAGAGCTATGTCAAACAGTTGGGTAGGATAGTTCAACAGAGCTTCTGTTGTTCACCAGAACTCTGTCAAGCATACTTTTTCAACACGCTTTCGGTGAACATTCTGTTTGTATATAAAATTTTGTTTGTCCAAAAGTTTTTTTTGGTTTAAGCTCAATTTTCTAAGGGGAGCTTAAAAGAAGGTTAATGCATGGTTTTAGGGGGAGCAAGTCAGTACTCATACTTCCAAATCCAAATTGACTTTGCTTTGTTGACAAATCTTTTTGAAGAAAGAGGGAAAACCTGTTCTGATGAAAATCCTTTGATAAAGTCAAGAACCCAACAGAACTCTGATATTTCACCAGAGACTCTGTTGTTTCTCACCAGAACTCTGTGAAATTTTCAAAGTCAGTTCTGTTATTGTTCTTTGACCATTTCCTCATCAGATACATAATTTTAAATGTTTTTTGGGTTAAGGTGAAATACCAAAGGAGTACTAAAGGGTCACTCATCAGAAGCAAAAACTTGCAAAGCGCGAACAGAGCTCTGTCAGTTTTATGCCACGTCATCAGAAGTAACGTCATCAGAGGTGCGGGTTATTTCTAAGCGTCAACCACTTGTTACCCACACATCTCTAACCGCGACGGTTTACTTGCACAAAAGTGGTCAGAACAAATCCACCTGGCACTCTCTAATTGAAAGCTAAACCACTAGCTGTCCCCACGATACATAATTCAGGCCACTCCACCTTCTGACACTCGAGTGCCTACAGTATATACGGCGATTACCCAGCCACAAGTTCTGACTATAAATATCCATAACCTTGACCCATTTCTTTTCTAAACTTCCTAAACCTTTCACCTTTCCCTCTTTTATTTAAATCCTCAGTGTTCTTCAAGAATACCCAAACCTGTAACAATGGCGGAACCCCAAAACTTTGCTGATTCAAGCCGAATAGAACCCACTGATGATATCATTGTTCTCCCATACGAGTTTGCTGACAACAACAACAGATTCGATCCCACTCCAGGATTCTATCTACCCCTGTATCACGTCTTCATTGAGTTCTTTAGAAACTCTGACATCTTCAGAGCCCTAACAGAGTTCGATGACCACCATCCAGCGATATATGTCCAACAATGGTGGACCACATGCCAATACATCGAAGAACAAGACGGGATAGTTGGGAGCGTCAACGCAAGTAATGGAGGAGCGGGAACAATCCGCATTAGAGCAAGTACCTTAAGAAGAATCTTCCGAATGAAAACCAAATGACAGCTAGGAATAGACGCCTATGAGAAACCACCAAAAACAGCTGTTCTTCTTGATTTCATGAAGTTTCTAGGTTACAACAAGGATCTGAATAGGATTGGAGAGTTCAAGCGACAGAATCTACCCACTATGTGTAATTTCATGTTCTCCACCTTAAACAGAACCCTTACCAGCAAATCTGGTAGTCAAGACCAAGCCACAACAGAAATCCTACAAATCATGTATGGATTGTTCTTCAATCGAAACTTTGACTATGCCAGCATTCTCTACAACGATCTTCTTACGGCTGTAAACACAAAAACCTCATCCATCGCAAGAGGAGGAGTCGTTGGATCCCACAAGTTCTTGAAGATGATCAAGTTTCCACGCTTTATTAGTCTGGTGATCAGAAGAGCCTTCGATAGACTGGAACTAACTCATCAGGGTCGCTCAACACCTGTTTGGACGATGTCAAAATTCCTCCCCACCACTTCTGGCGAATACCCCTTCATAAGAAGAATTCCAGGTACAATGCTTGCCCTTATCGCCCCTGACCACATCTCTATCCAAAACTATCAGAGTGCTGCTCAACCTCAAGAACCTGAGGTGAGAACCCCAGCATACTTAGGATCTGAGCCTTCCTTGGAGAGCTTGAGTGAGGAGATTGGTGAGGAAGTTAACAGACCAGAGGCAAGAGTACCCGAAGTAGGGTCTTCCTCTAGAAGAGAGGAAGTATAGGACAGAGCATCTCCTAGAGAGGCTGTCCATGAGGAAGTACAAGAAACACTAGAGGTAGAAACTATCTCTTCTGATAATGATGAGCAAGAAGGAAACATTAGAGAGAATCCAGAGAGTTCTACATCCATAGGAGCCGAGGAAAATGTGAGAATAGAAAAAGATGCTCAACAGAGCACATCCGAGGGTAACCTTAACCAAATCCCAGTGCTTCCACACAATCTAATCCTGGTGATCAAGACCAAAGGATTATTGAAACAGAGGTGCACACCTCGAACCCCAACCAGCCTATACCATCAGAGGCACCTCTTCATGCCTCTGGTACACACGAAGCCGGGGAAACTATCTTTGGTAGTGATGTTCATTCGCCCCAGAACATCAATAGGTCACCTCCACACGATGATGCCTATGTGGCTCATTTAGACTCCACACAAAATATACCAGAGATCTTTGTAATCTCACGTAGCATCTGTCTGACTCAGGGACAATGGGAGACCATAGTAGAACAAGGGAAGACATTGCTTGATCCAAATGCTTCTCATCACACCAGATTTCCTTCTTCAGAACCTGAGCTGGAAGAGGAAACTTTGGTCAGAACACCTGTAGTTGTTTCCCCTCAAAGGGAACATCAAGGATCAGGTGGAAGTCCTCCAAGAGCCAACATCAACACAACTCTTGACGGAGGCGCCTCTGAACTCGAGGCAGAACTGGATCCATGTGTTGGAACCAAGGAGACCCTCGTTGACACTGTCACAAGAGCAGAGTTCGAAAGCTTCTATGACAGTATCAACAACTCTTTGAACGAGTATAAACTTATCAATGAACAAAAAGAGGAGCTGGTCCACAAGGAAAATGCTTCTCTCAGGGAAGAACTGCTAAACATCTCAAACAAGCATGCTGAAATAACTCGAAAATATGCCGAGGATGAAGCACTCAGAATAGAGTCTGAAAGGGTCAGAGGAGAAGAGATTGCAAAGCTGACAACAGAGATAGCCGACCTAAGATCAGTCAGATCAGAGGAAGTTAAAAAGACTTCAACAGATCTTGCAGACCTAAAGCGACTCATAATAGAGAACCACACAGCGCAGATGAACAGAACCCTTCCCATCCCCACGGTTATTCTTTTAGAATCTAATGTCAGAACCTTGACAGAGATAATTACCAACTCTGTTAAGGAATCCATAAAAGAAGCAACCACCTCATCTGCTACTCCACTCAACATCTCCATCCCTAACCCAAATGACCTACCCATGACAGTTGGACAAATGGGAGACATCAGAAATCAATTCTTAGCCGAATGATGACGATCTCATAAAATTTGTAATGAAAGCTAAGGAAACAGAAAAACACGTGAAAGCGTCCCTTGATACTCACAAGTTCAACTTTGAGGCTCAGGTAGACGAGATCAGAGGTGCTGCAACAGAGGTAGAAGATGTAATGGGAAGGCAGCCTCAAAGTTTACTGATATTATGTTACATGCTACCTCTACATCGAAAAGACCTGCAGAAGAAGCACCCACAGACGAACCATCAAGCAAGAGACACAAAGCTGGTCTGAAGTTTGTTGTTCAGTCCTCACCAGCAGCTCGAATTGACGATTCTGACGATGATGATGATTTCGAAGATGCTCAAGAAGGTCAATCAGACAATCAACAGGGTGAGTCCTCAGAACAACAAAAGGGGGAGAAGGAGAAGAAGAAGGAGGAGGAGAAAGAGAAAGAGGTTGAAAAAGAAAGAGAAGCCAAGGGTAAAGGGAAAATCACAGAAGCAACTGAGACAGAGACTACAGAAGGAGAAAAGGGGATAACAGAGGAAATCATGACAGATATGACTGAAGTGGCATTTGACTACATGTTCAAGAACAGAGTCATCAAACCGACAGAAGAGTCAACACAAGAACCACCAAAGATCATCTGTCTAGATACCCCTCCTACTTCTCCAACAAAAGAACTAGAGAGGACAGACCCATCCTCTGCTGAAGGACAAACAAGTCAAGCCCAACCTCAAGCTACTTAGAAATCTGCTCACATCGACACTCTTATGGCAGAAACCCATGATGACCCAAACCCAACGGTAACAGAACAGAACCCAGAAACCTCTACCTTTCATACCGAAAAACCTGCCTTAGAAACGGTATTTGCATTTCTATATGCTGACAGAGACATCATCCCTGTAAATGCCGTACCCATTAACCCATACCTCAACCCAATCAGAATAAACACCATTTCTGATGCAAGGCTAAAGTTCATCCAAACCAAGTCAAATCAGAACAGAGCCATCAATATAAACTTAGGTATCCGCATAATTCTGGACATCAAGCACAAGAAGTTTCAACACGACAGGGTCACATACCATGAGTATACCGTGGAATCAACAGAAGGCGGAAATGAAATCTTCAATGACAATGATATCGTCCTTCTGAACCCATATGACCTGATCTTACTCCACGCATATTGGTTGAACTTCTCAGAAAGATACACACCGGCCAGAACTGCACTACCAGAAGTCAGATTCGCTATGCAAGAGCACATCAATCTCAGAATACAGATTGATTATCAGCTAGGCATAGAGTTTAAAGTAGAGAAACTAGCGATTGCACCACCAAATGAAAACCTTGAGGGTTGTGGCCATCACAGAACTGGAACCATAGTAGAAGATCCTCCAGTCTTTGTCTGTCGACAGAAGGGCACAAAGAAGGCCATCAGAGCAGCTGAAGCCCACAAGTACTCAAGTGAGTCGCTAGTATACCTCAAGAACATAATCCAAGATCTCCCAATAAACAAGTGTCCAGAAGAACAACAAAAACTCTTCATCGACCAGATTGATCTGATGCTGGACTTCCGCACTCTAATCAGAAGATTCGACAGAATTCTTAGGGGAGATAATTATGCTTAAATATACTGGTCTTTTAAATCTCAATGTAATATTCCAAAAGATTAGTGCAAGGCTTCGACAGAGGTAAAAGTTCTCTGTTCTTTTGTTTAATCTCTTGTCAATTGTAAATTTTTATTTTCAATACTTAGGGGGAGATTGTTGGCCCCAAGTATCTGTTATGTAAAATTATTGAAAATAGTTCAAGTCAGAAGACCAACAGAGATCAGACAGAAGATTCGGAAGAAGTTCAAGTCAGAAGACCAACAGAGCTCTGTCGAAGACTTCCAACAGAAGAACAAGTGTTTAACAGAAGACCAACAGAGCTCTTGCGAAAGAGCTCTGGTGAAGTGAAGACCTCTGTCAGCCTAAGTCTCGTAGGAAATCCCAAGTGTTAGAAAACTGTCCATACTTTCCACGTATGCCCTAAAAATAGGAGACACACTTTCCATGTGTCATTCTAGGGTACGATAGTACACTGCCTTCACTTTTCCAGGGCTATAAATAGAGAGGTAGTGGAACAAACAATTGTAAGCTTTGGGAAGAGTAGTTTTTCCACAATTGTTTAAGCACACACTGCAGCAATCCCGAGCACTACCTCCGTACGATATTGTTGTCCTATGAGATTTCCGAACACACTCGAACATGTTCTTGGTGTGATTCATTATCAATATATGAGCAGCTTTTATATCTGATCCTGTTATCATTTTACTGTTCAATATTTGATTCTCATAGTTCATTTATTGTTTACACAATCACCCATTTTAATGGCTTTATTTAATATGCTTCTGCTGTCTATTTCACTACCATTAATATGATACAACGTGAATCTGGGAACCTACATGAAGGGTACTCCCAACCTAGGTCTTTGTTATCCAAAAGACTCAGGGTTTGATCTAACTGCCTATTCAGATAGTGACTTTGCAGGTTGCAAGCTGGATAGAAAAAGCACCACATGAGGCTGTCAGCTCCTGGGTGGAAAGCTGGTAAGTTGGACAAGCAACAAGAAAAGTTTAGTGTCCACCTCTACATCTGAAGATGAGTATGTAGCCGCTGGAAGTTGTTGTGCTCAGGTATTAGGATGAGAAACCAACTATTGGACTATGATCTTCAGCTCTCCAAAATACCAATCTATTGCGACAGCACTAGTGCCATCGCTATGGCAAACAATCCAGTGCTACACTCAAAGACCAAACACATCGAGATCATGTATCACTTTATCAGAGATCATGTGATTAATGCTGACATAGAACTTCACTTTATCCCAACTGACTTTCAGTTAGCTGATCCTTTTACCAAACCTCTTGATGTGACAAGATTCAACTTTCTCATCAGCGAGCTTGGAATGCTGAACCTTGAAGATTAAAACTTCAGCGGTAATGCATTAGATTAGTGATAAGAAAAATTATATTTACTCATTCCTCATCTAATCTCTGAACAAAAATGATTCGCTGATAACAAGGTATGTTCTCTCTTCAGTCGCTGAAGTTTACTTCAGCATGCAGAATTTCAAAATATGTTGCATCGCTGAATATCTCTTCCTTCAGTGATTCTTTTTGAAATAACTATGCTCACAGATATTTCTCATCAGGGATTTTTGTAAATTATCCCTGAGACTTTCAAAACCTTTAGAGATAACTTAGAAATGTGAAAGGACAGTTGTGACGTCATACAAATGGATAACCTATGGCACGCCTTTTCTCTGACACGTTCGTCTGTTTGAATTCTTGACCAATACGCTTCGTGGGACGTGTCCGTGTCATGATGATCAACTTTTTCTCGCTCATCACATTCTCTCTCTACTCTCACTATATAAACAATCCTTGTTTATATTTTTTCTTTTACGCTCTCAAACTCTCAAAAGCAGAAAGAACTCCCTTGCATTCTTGTTTTCTCGAATTATTGTGTGAAATTTGTGTTTGAATCTTCAAACAATCAACCAACAGGTTAATATTTCATCCCAAACAACCTCTTTTATCTTGTTTTGATCTTATTCTTGTTTTTACAAGATCAATCAACTGCGTTTTTAAACTTATGATCATCTTCTTCATGCTCATAGAAACAAAACTTAAAAATAAGTTTTTCTTTTAAGTTTGTACTGAAAATCATAAATTTAAACCTCATACGTTTTTCCAGAATCCTTTTCTCTAAAAGGAAACTGAAAAACATGTTTTCACTAGTTTTTAAATTTCTTAAAAACTAGAAAACCCTCTTTTTACATATTCTTTCCCTAAAAAGAAATTGTAAAACCCTAAAACCTCAAAAACCCTCATTTTGGAAAAATCATTTCCATTTTAAGATATTCTTACATTCTTCTCAATAATATTGCCTCCAAACAGATATGGCATCCTCAACCATCCCTACTACCACTGATACTACTACTACCACTGTTGCTCCTTCAAAAATGGTGAAAGCTGACAATATAAAACACGAGTTTCACCAGATCACATTCTCCACCAACAATTCCTACGCACTTCTTGAATTCCCCAAGAAGAAATCCTCTCCATATCTCACTGACGCTGTCAACTTCATCAAGACATGCCCCCTTGCAACTGCCATGACCATCAAACATCCAGCACACCGCTACTTGCTCCGATAGTTCTAGTACACTGCTCATCGTACCACTGCTGTGTCCAAGAAATATGGAAAGGAATACTCAGTTATCGGGTATCAAACCGAACTGGGTTACGACACCATTTCCCCTACTGCAATTCGTGCAACCCTGAACCTCCCTGCTGGTAACAAACAACATCCCTATGTTCCCCTCACCGATCCATCCTCCATTGAAGGTGAAAAAAAATCATATCCTTCCTCGACAAGATGAACTACCTCTGGAACATCGGTCGAGACGGTAAACCAGAAAAAAAAATCACCACCGTCCTGAAGAACAAAATGCCTTCAGAGATCAACTTCATCTTCGCGCATGTGATTAGATGCATGATCACGAAAACAGGCTCTACTGACCAGGCCTCCAAAACTCAGGTCGTTATGGCCTATGACCTGCTCAACGGCCTGCATGTCGACTGTTAATGCCAAAAATCACCCAAAAGGATAACTTAAGGTTGATATGGAACTTAACAACTAAAGAAAGGAATCTCAAGACCAATCAACACAATCGCGGTAAAAGAAATGGTGATGAGAGTCTGCTTGTGCAGATTTATGTGGACGACTTTATCTTTGGTTCTACAAATGCAAAACACTGCACATATTTTGAAAAGCTCATGCAGAGTGAGTTTGAAATGAGTATGATGGGAGAATTATAATTCTTCGTAGGACTCCAAGTCAAACAATCATCAGAGGGAATCTTTATAAATCAAGCTAAATATGTCTATGACATTCTTTCAAAATTCCAGCTCTCTAATGCCTCTGTCATGAAGACCCCCATGTCAACTGGAAATAAGTTACACTAAGATCCAGGCGGAAAATCTGTAGAGTGCAAGCTCTACAAAGGCATGACTGGGTCTCTTTTATACTTAACAGCATGTAGACCTGATATAATGTATGCCACATGCCTCTGTGCAAGATATCAAGTTACCCCAAAGTGTTAGCTCCAATCTTTCTATTTATAGAAGTATTGAAAAATAGCTAAGTATAGAAGTCTTCGACAGAGGCTCTACCGAGTCACCGAGAAAACCGAAGCATAGAAGTCTTCGACAGAGGCTCTGCCGAGTAACACGAGAAGACCGAAGTAAAGAATCGCTAGAAGACTCTTCAATGCGGACAAGGCCACAGAGCCTCTGTCACACTTGACAGAGCCTTTGTGGTATAAAAGACTAGAGCTCTATTCAAGGACAATCGTGCTTCTCACGATTTCTGCTGTACGAAGATCCTAAAGATCATTCATACAAGGCGTGACCTGACAACTCCACGTGTCAAACAGTGATAGGTCTTAGCCTTAGTAGAAGCCGGCGCATTTAATTAACGTCGTACCTTCAACAGTACCTGAATAGTGTCTTTGTACCTTCAGTCCTTTTTGTCTAGAGCTTGTCCCCTTTAGATGTAGTATAAATAGAAGACTCATGTTGAGTTCTGTAATCCCAGATCTAATCAAGTAACAATCAAGAATTCAAGAGATCTTCATTAGAATAGAGAAAGAATACAAAGATTAGAATGAGATCTACTTTTTCTCTCTCAACTCTCTCTCTAGATAGTCGTCACTCTCTCTATGCTCACCTCTCTCTCAACACACGTATGAATTACTTACAAATGACTTGCTTACAATTCTAATTACAAGGTATGTATTTATACCTTTGACCATCTAACTAAACACCTTGACTTTGACCTTTAATGCTTCTATGTTTGACTTTGACTATTGCTTTGACTCTTTACAATTAATACAAAAACACCTTAAATCTTGAATACATTTTATGCACTAACAAGTTATTCTATTAAGCTTTGCACAACACACACACCATTAGAACAAAATTCTTGTTATATCATCGGTGTTCTTAGTGTTTTATTCATATCAATATACAGTGGGTTATTGATCTATTTATCTGTGTTATTTACACTATACGTATTTGATATTATGTGTTCTTCTACCTTAATATATCTTTTAGTTCGTTAAAAACGCTTCCGCATTATATCTTGTTTGAACAATTCGATAGAATCATCATTGTTAAGCAAAACAGGCACCAACAATTGGTATCAGAGCGGTTCTTGATTTCCTATATCAAGAGATCCTCACTTACAATGATTTTTGGTAGAAACCTGGAGTAATTTTAACCTGTTCTTCACTTATTTCAAAACAGCCTATGTTTTTCTGCCATTCTGAACCTGTTCGACTTTGGAAAACTTACAGTCTGTTACTACGTGATAAACCCAGATATAGCAATCAAGAATATAGAGAGAATCTAGAGAGCAAATGTGTCATTCATATATTGAGAATTGAGTACAAATGACAATATGCATAAAGTGTTCTAAGAGTTCTAGATTGTTATCTAGCTATTGAACTAGACATGCCTATTTATACCCATAACATATAAGGTATAAGGGCAAAGCAATACAACATGGACTAAGGCAGTACATTGACTTTACAGTAAATCTTGAATACAATAATGCTCTAACAATCTCCCCCTTTGGATTCAAGATTTAAAAAAAATATAGCAGCAGTCTTCAGCTCTTGATCTTCAAAACTTTAACTTTGACCGCTTTGAACGTTGAAGCTTTGACACTCTTCAAATAGTTGAATCTACACAAGGATGCGAAGCTTTCACATTTTTGAATATTTAGGTGTAAGCACAATCCGAGTCTCTCATATCTAAGATAACCATATTCAAAAACACTGCAGACTTCACATGATCCGAAAACTTCAACTTTGAGCAATCCGAATCCATATATGAGTGATTCGAAAACATCTTTGTCTTTCACAATGTAAAGTCAAACTTCTTCAAAACTATCTTCATCTCTTTGACCTTGAATTGTCTTCGACATGAAATTGAATTAAATATTTCTCCCCCTTTTTTGATGAAAGTGAGCATCATGATCATCAAAAACATTTTTCAAAATCAGTCGCGTCTCTGAGTATCACTAACAATCTCCTCCTTAATGAATAACCTTGCTCCAACTTAATGAAGTATACCAGATTTTTCAATCAAATGATGTGACACCCGTCAAACCAAAACACTCAGGTTATCAACTGAATAGTATAATACTTGTTTTAACAAGTAGGAATAACTCATAATGACTTAATATTGATGGTTAAAGGTTAGTTTCCTAAGAATTCCAATAGGACACTGAGAAAATCCTGTTACCGCACGGAACTGCTTAAGCTGTCTTATAAAATGCCGATTGGAACAGTTAACATTTAATTATAACTATATTAATAATAAGAGGAGTAAATATATAGTTTATATATACCCAAAAGTAAATTTTAAAACATTAAATAAATAAACCAAAAATTTACTAGATAAATGAGGTTTAAACTACTTTAAACCAATCTTTTTATATAAATTACATAAGAAGTATAATTAAACACTATTAATTAGTCTTTTAAAAAAAAAATTAAATAAATAAATCAGATTTATGGCCCCAAGGCCGGCCCCCCCTCATAACCCAACACTCTTCCTTATTAATTTTCCATATTCTCAAGTAAAAACCCTTCCTTTTCCTCTCAACCTCTCTCTCTCTACATTCAAACCTAAAACTCTCTCTTCCCTCTCTATCACCATCCGAAATCAGCCCCAAGAACATCAAAAAGGTTACATCTTTGAAGATCCTTGAAGGTAAAATCATCCCTAGTGTGAGTAAAACTCATCCCTCTTGTACTCTTCTTCATTTTCTTCCTTTTCTTGTCATTTCTCCATCTTTTTCTCATTTTCCTTTGTAACCACTTGAGTTTCTGGATAAAGGGGCCTTAATAGACCCTTTTCATGGTGGATTAATCACCAAAGGCATGTTATGTCAAACAAATGGTGATAATCCTTAAGCCATACATCAAGAACTCAAGAAAATGATGTTTTAACTACATGCATGTGGGTTTTGTTAAAATCTGAGATGTGTGAGTTCATGCATGTGTTTTTAAAAGTCAAAAATATATTTTTTTTATCTAAGAACATTGTCAAAGTAGTGGTAGATGAGTGTTCAAGCAAAGAACCAACCATATGAGTGAAAATATGGATATAAAACACTCATTTTTCAAGAAATAGCATTTTTTAATTTCTGGCAGATTACATGCATGAACTTCTTCGGACCATATCTTGAAAAATACTTAACCAAATGATATGAATCTTTTTCTGGAACTTTGTTTATTGTGTTATGTTTCCAACCCAAGTGGTTTCATGTAAAAACTCGAAGATTTGACCCTTCAACTACTCATATGAAATTAAGTGTGCAAAGAAAATCTGGCAGAGAAAATTCTCTACTTTAATCAGTTATAAGTCTCTTAATATTCCACTAAAATTCTTGATTTTTCTTCTAGAAATTACTTTAATGAGTTATGAATCGAACAAAATTGGTTTCACTCAAAAATATTAAGATTTGGGGTCTCAAACACTCAAACCAAGATTGGTGTGCAAGAAATCAGAATCTGGCAGAATGGAAGACCTAACTTAAAATCGTCATATCTTCCTCAAAATGTAACTAAAAATGATGAAATATTTCTGGAAGATACTTTTATGAGTTAAGTTTAAAACCCAATTTGAATCACTGAAAAATGTTGAGATTTGACCCTCCAAATGGACTTGACAAAAAGATGGTGCAGACTGTTTTGGTAACTGTGACACTTAAACTTAAGTGTAATGATGAAAATAGCTACCCAACTCTACAAATGATGGTAATTATGTCAAAAGTTCCCTAAGACATTAAAGTGATACATATAAAAAGTTGGACTAATAAAAATATCCAGAAGATATTTAAAAATGACCATAAGTGGACTTAATATTCTGCCACCAGAAAAGTAAAACTCTAATCCAAAAGAAAAAAAGGATTTGTAGAGTTACTAAAAGATAAAAAGCTTATAAATTGTAGAAATTGTCAAAACATAAATAAAAACTATATATACATGTATGTGAAGGTATAAATAATACCCTAACAAATAATAGATTTATAACAAACCGAACATTTTAAATCACAAGGTAAATGAGAAATACAATTACATAGGAAATTAATGAAAGTATTCGTCATGAAGAAAATATAAAACGTGGTAAAATGGATTAAATACTACTTATAACCTATAAAGTTTATTATGTAACAACAAAATCCTACAAACCGTTTAAAAACCAATAAATTACTAGAAATCGTCGACGGAAGATAATACTTAAACTTAAGGCATTTTATAAGACATGATAGGCTAAGCAATGCTTTAGCCATAAGAGTTAGATCGAAACTGATAATATGTTTCACTTCCTTAGGAAGGACCTAGAATCGAGAAACTGTGCATCCGTGCGGCAACCCTTGGAGATCCTTCCGGAACATAGTGAGTATTCACAGCCCCTTTTTCAATGTTTTACATATTTTGGGGTGAAAAGCATGTTACTATTATTTCAACGCAGTGAGTTTCCGCAGCCCCTTTTTACTGTTTTATACGTTTTGGGGTGAAAAGCATGTCACTATTATTTCAACGCCGTGAGTAATCACAGCCCCGTTTTACTTGTTTAAATGTTTGGGGTGAAAAGCATGTTATGTTTTTAAAATGCTAAATGATTCATGATATTAAATTGTGGATATTTATGCTTTGAAGAATGAGTACTAATGAATGGACAATTGTACATAAGTGATAAAGATATGTTGAGTGATAATGAAAATGGTAAGTCCCCAATAGATACACTACTTATTAACTCGTAACGAGCCGGTGATACTTGTGGATAGCGCTATTTGGTTTGACAAACCCACCTTGACTGACGAGTAGGGGTGCACTTTATCTGGTAATAATGTTCTTCTCATGTGGCCATCATACCACCTCTGAGGTAGTTCGCGGGGCGTAGATTGTCGGAGGCTTAGTAGTGGCTCAACACTTATATATCTTACAAAAATCACTCATGGTAAATTGTACTCATAAATCTTTTAAATTTGGAGCTTGTCATGAACGAACGTTTCATGAGAGTAACCATTGGGTGAAAAACTGTTGTGCATACATAAATCTTTTGAATTTGGAGCTTGTCATGAACGAACGTTTCATGAGAGTAACCATTGGATGAAAAACTGTTGTGCATATATAAATCTTTTAAATTTGGAGCTTGTCATGAACGAACGTTTCATGAGAGTAACCATTGGATGAAAAACTGTTGTGTATATGGAAAACCTGTGAACTCACCAACTCTTTGTAGTTGACCCTTTCTTTTATCATGCTTTTCAGGTGCTAATAAGTAAGTGAAGACTTGTAGGATGCATTTTGTGTGATGACATCAACACTAAGAACCTTAAAACTTCTATTGTTAATTTTTTTGTATTCGCCGTCTTCTTTTGGAACAATTCGGTGAAGACGTTGTAATGTAATATTTTAATACTACTGAATTAAATGTTGTGGTTGGTGTTGTCTGTTACCTTTTGAATGAAACCCTACACTGTTATGCCTCGTGTTTCCTCTTTAGCGGGGTGTGACAGATTTGGTATCAGAGCCAGGTTATAGAGAATGCTGGTTTTCTTATGGGAACCACAAACTATAACCCAACCATAACGCAAACTATTTTCAAAACGGTTTTCGAAAGGATTGTCAAAAATCTGGAGTATGTTGCTAATATAACCAAGTCGAATGTCACATTATTATACCTGAATTAAACAAAGCCTGATCACCTATGTTTAATTCGGGTAAATATAATGAGAGACTCGGGTTGGTCATAATGGAAGTATGCTTAAAATAAATTTTCTACTTAATCACATAAGCATAATTTTTTTGTGTGCATGCATGAACATTGCATATCTTAGGCACTTACAATAGCACGCTTGGTATTGATGCATTATGGATAGTTGTGAAGAAATGGTTCCAAGAAAGTGGCGTTAGTGAAAGAACTTTTGACTACTTTTGATGATTAAACTTGGAAACTTATTTTGGTGGCATGTAGCCGACAATTTAAAACTCTAAGTACTAGATAACTTTTGGGGGAAACATTTTGTTGTTTATTGAACTTATGTGATGGTTGAACCTGTGTTTGTTAGAACCAAGTGTTTTGAAATGCATGAATATAGAGTTACTGTATGTTACTATATTTATATACTCGAATGATTAGTTGTAGACATACCATATGATATTCATCACCTAGTTGAGTAGAACTTGTGTCCAAAAATATGACCAAATTCCTGTTTGAAACTATGCCTTAGAACTATACATCAGCACTACTTGATTCTGGAGCGAATAGGAGCTTTGTATCACTAGAGTTTAGGCCGAAAATTAACTTGAAACCTCAAAAGTTGAAAGAGGTCTACGTTATTGAATTTGCTAATGGGCAGGAAGTTAAGGTCAGAGACGTAATTATGGACTGTAATTTAAATTTAGCTAATAAGAGCTTTAGTATAGACCTTATTCCGATTGAGCTAGGAAGCTTTGACATAGTCGTGGGCATGGATTGGCTATCCAAAAACCGGGTAGACATATGTTGTTCTGAAAAGATCATCCGAAGTCCGCTACCAGAGGGTAAAACACTCGTCGTACATGGAGAGAAGTCCGGAAAGAACCTTAAGCTAGTGACGTGTATGAAGATGCGAAGGTACTTGAAAAAGGAATGCATCGCGTTTTTGGCTCATGTTTAGGTTAAGGAAATGAAAGAGAAACGCATTCAGGATTTTCCTGTAGTTCGGGATTTTCCCGAGGTATTCCCAGATGAGCTACCAGGATTACCCCCGTCAAGACAAGTCGAATTCCACATCGACTTAGTTCCTGGAGCTGCACCTGTGGCTAAGTCACCGTACCGTTTGGCCCCATCGAAAATGCAGGAATTATCAAGACAACTCCAGAAGCTGCTCGACAAAGGACTTATAAGACCTAGCTCTTCACCATGGAGAGCTCCAGTTCTCTTCGTTAAAAAGAAAGATGGATCCTTGCGGATGTGCATCGATTATAGAGAACTCAATAAGCTAACTATCAAGAACCGATACCCTCTTCCCCGAATCGACGACCTGTTCGACCAACTTCAAGGTGCTACCTACTTTTCAAAAATTGATCTTCAATCTGGATATCATCAAATGAGGGTCCGTGAAGAGGATGTTCCCAAGACGGCGTTTAGGACTCGTTACGGCCACTACGAGTTCCTGGTTATGCCTTTCGGGCTAACCAACGCACCAGCTGTGTTCATGGACTTAATGAACAGGGTTTGTAGACCGTACCTGGACGAGTTCGTGATCGTGTTTATAGATGATATACTAATTTACTCGCAAAGCAAGGATGATCATGAGCGACATCTAAAGTTGATACTAGAGCTGCTCAGAGACCAAAAATTGTATGCAAAGTTCTCCAAATGCGAGTTTTGGATTCGTGAGGTACAATTTCTTGGCCACGTGATTAATGAGAAGGGAATTCACGTAGATCCGACAAAAAATGAGGCCATGAAGAAGTGTGAAGCCCCGAAGACCCCGACAGAAATTCGTCAATTTCTCGGTTTAGCAGGCTATTATCGGCGATTCATTGCGAATTTCTCAAAAATTGCGCAACCACTAACGGCATTAACCCAAAAGGATAAGAAGTTTATTTGGGGAGAGAAACAAGAAGAAGCATTCCAAACACTGAAGCATAGGTTATGTAATGCACCAATTCTGGCATTGCCAGAAGGCGAGGAGAATTTCGTAGTTTACTGCGATGCATCACACCAAGGTTTAGGGTGGGTGTTGATGCAGAAGGACAAGGTCATTGCATATGCTTCGAGGCAACTTAAAGTTCATGAGAAGAACTATACTACTCACGACCTTGAATTAGGAGCCGTAGTGTTCGCACTTAAGATCTGGAGACATTATCTTTACGGCACGAAATGCACCATCTACACCGATCATAAAAGTCTTCAACATATCTTTGACCAGAAAATGCTTAACATGAGGCAAAGAAGATAGGTGGAACTGCTTAGCGACTATGACTGTGAAATAAAGTACCACCCAGGCAAGGCTAATGTGGTAGCCGACGCACTAAACAGGAAAGAAAGAGTGAAGCAGTCAAGAGTGCGAGCAATGGGTGTGTTCGTTCAGACGAGTCTAAAGACACAAATTCTTGAAGCTCAGGAAGAAGCGTTGAAAGCAGAGAACCTGAAGGACGAGGCCCTACATCAATGGGAACTTAAATTTAAAACAAGGTCAGATGGGGTACGTTACTTTGAAGACAAAGTTTGGATACCAAAGGTTAATAGCCTACGATCAACAATTATGGATGAAGCCCATAAATCAAGATATTCGATTCACCCAGGAGCTGATAAGATGTACAAAGATCTAAAGGAATACTACTGGTGGTCGGGTATGAAGAAAGACATCGCTTTGTACGTAAACAAGTGCTTAAATTGTGCAAAAGTTAAGGCCGAACATCAGAAACCATCTGGGCTATTACAACAACCCAAGATTCCTCAATGGAATTGGGAGCAAATAGCTATGGGTTTCGTAACTAAGCTACCCAGGACCAGGAAGGGACACGACGCAATCTGGGTTATAGTGGACCGACTTACGAAATCTGCGCATTTCCTTCCTATTCGGGAAGACTACAAGATGGAAAGGCTTGCACAAATTTACGTCAATGAAATCGTTATGCGTCATGGAGTTCCTATTTCCATCATCTCGGATAGAGATAGTCGTTTTACGTCACGATTTTGGCGATCACTCCAGAAAGCGTTGGGTACACGTTTGGATTTGAGCACTTCCTACCATCCTCAAACGGACGGTCAGTCAGAAAGAACCATACAGACGCTAGAGGATATGTTGCATGCATGTGTGATAGATTTTGGTGGAAGTTGGGATACTCACCTACCATTAGTTGAGTTCTCCTACAACAACATCTATCATACCAGCATTCAGTGTGCACCGTATGAAGCCTTATATGGACGCAAGTGTAGATCCCCACTTAGCTGGTTAGAAATCGGCGACAGACAATTGACTAGGCCCGAAATCGTTCAAGAGACTACTGACAAGATCTCAGTTATCAAGGATAGACTTAAGGCCGCAAGAGATCGTCAGAAAAGTTATGCTGATAACCGAAGGAAACCATTAGAATTCCAAGTGGGTAATAAAGTGCTTCTAAAAGTATCGCCTTGGAAAGGATTAGTACGCTTCGGAAAAAGAGGCAAGTTGAGTCCGAGATATATTGGCCCGTTTGAAATAATTGAACGGATTGGTCCAGTAGCATATAAACTTAAATTGCCACAAGAGCTAAGTGCCATCCACAATACGTTCCATGTGTCAAGCCTTAAGAAATTCCTAACTGATGAATCATTGGTTCTACCCCTAGAAGACGTTCAGATCAACGATCGGTTACACTTTATAGAAGAACCGATAGAAATCCTTGATTAAGAAGTCAAACGAACAAGGCGTAATAAGATCCCAATTTTGAATGTTTGATGGAATTCGAGGCATGGACCTGAGTATACATGGGAATGAGAAGATTACATGAAAACATAAGTACCCTCACCTGTTTGCAAAGAATCAGACAGGGAATGGCAATCAACAAATTTCGGGACGAAATTCTTCTAACAAGGGGAGACTGTGACACCCGTCAAACCAAAACACTTAGGTTATCAACTGAATAGTATAATACTTGTTTTAACAAGTAGGAATAACTCATAATGACTTAATATTGATGGTTAAGGGTTAGTTTCCTAAGAATTCCAATAGGACACTGAGAAAATCCTGTTACCGCACGGAACTGCTTAAGCTGTCTTATAAAATGCCGATTGGAACAGTTAACATTTAATTATAACTATATTAATAATAAGAGGAGTAAATATATAGTTTATATATACCCAAAAGTAAATTTTAAAACATTAAATAAATAAACCAAAAATTTACTAGATAAATGAGGTTTAAACTACTTTAAACCAATCTTTTTATATAAATTACATAAGAAGTATAATTAAACACTATTAATTAGTCTTTTAAAAAAAAAAATTAAATAAATAAATCAGATTTATGGCCCCAAGGCCGGCCCCCCCTCATAACCCAACACTCTTCCTTATTAATTTTCCATATTCTCAAGTAAAAACCCTTCCTTTTCCTCTCAACCTCTCTCTCTCTACATTCAAACCTAAAACTCTCTCTTCCCTCTCTATCACCATCCGAAATCAGCCCCAAGAACATCAAAAAGGTTACATCTTTGAAGATCCTTGAAGGTAAAATCATCCCTAGTGTGAGTAAAACTCATCCCTCTTGTACTCTTCTTCATTTTCTTCCTTTTCTTGTCATTTCTCCATCTTTTTCTCATTTTCCTTTGTAACCACTTGAGTTTCTGGATAAAGGGGCCTTAATAGACCCTTTTCATGGTGGATTAATCACCAAAGGCATGTTATGTCAAACAAATGGTGATAATCCTTAAGCCATACATCAAGAACTCAAGAAAATGATGTTTTAACTACATGCATGTGGGTTTTGTTAAAATCTGAGATGTGTGAGTTCATGCATGTGTTTTTAAAAGTCAAAAATATATTTTTTTTATCTAAGAACATTGTCAAAGTAGTGGTAGATGAGTGTTCAAGCAAAGAACCAACCATATGAGTGAAAATATGGATATAAAACACTCATTTTTCAAGAAATAGCATTTTTTAATTTCTGGCAGATTACATGCATGAACTTCTTCGGACCATATCTTGAAAAATACTTAACCAAATGATATGAATCTTTTTCTGGAACTTTGTTTATTGTGTTATGTTTCCAACCCAAGTGGTTTCATGTAAAAACTCGAAGATTTGACCCTTCAACTACTCATATGAAATTAAGTGTGCAAAGAAAATCTGGCAGAGAAAATTCTCTACTTTAATCAGTTATAAGTCTCTTAATATTCCACTAAAATTCTTGATTTTTCTTCTAGAAATTACTTTAATGAGTTATGAATCGAACAAAATTGGTTTCACTCAAAAATATTAAGATTTGGGGTCTCAAACACTCAAACCAAGATTGGTGTGCAAGAAATCAGAATCTGGCAGAATGGAAGACCTAACTTAAAATCGTCATATCTTCCTCAAAATGTAACTAAAAATGATGAAATTTTTCTGGAAGATACTTTTATGAGTTAAGTTTAAAACCCAATTTGAAGCACTGAAAAATGTTGAGATTTGACCCTCCAAATGGACTTGACAAAAAGATGGTGCAGACTGTTTTGGTAACTGTGACACTTAAACTTAAGTGTAATGATGAAAATAGCTACCCAACTCTACAAATGATGGTAATTATGTCAAAAGTTCCCTAAGACATTAAAGTGATACATATAAAAAGTTGGACTAATAAAAATATCCAGAAGATATTTAAAAATGACCATAAGTGGACTTAATATTCTGCCACCAGAAAAGTAAAACTCTAATCCAAAAGAAAAAAAGGATTTGTAGAGTTACTAAAAGATAAAAAGCTTATAAATTGTAGAAATTGTCAAAACATAAATAAAAACTATATATACATGTATGTGAAGGTATAAATAATACCCTAACAAATAATAGATTTATAACAAACCGAACATTTTAAATCACAAGGTAAATGAGAAATACAATTACATAGGAAATTAATGAAAGTATTCGTCATGAAGAAAATATAAAACGTGGTAAAATGGATTAAATACTACTTATAACCTATAAAGTTTATTATGTAACAACAAAATCCTACAAACCGTTTAAAAACCAATAAATTACTAGAAATCGTCGACGGAAGATAATACTTAAACTTAAGGCATTTTATAAGACATGATAGGCTAAGCAATGCTTTAGCCATAAGAGTTAGATCGAAACTGATAATATGTTTCACTTCCTTAGGAAGGACCTAGAATCGAGAAACTGTGCATCCGTGCGGCAACCCTTGGAGATCCTTCCGGAACATAGTGAGTATTCACAGCCCCTTTTTCAATGTTTTACATATTTTGGGGTGAAAAGCATGTTACTATTATTTCAACGCAGTGAGTTTCCGCAGCCCCTTTTTACTGTTTTATACGTTTTGGGGTGAAAAGCATGTCACTATTATTTCAACGCCGTGAGTAATCACAGCCCCGTTTTACTTGTTTAAATGTTTGGGGTGAAAAGCATGTTATGTTTTTAAAATGCTAAATGATTCATGATATTAAATTGTGGATATTTATGCTTTGAAGAATGAGTACTAATGAATGGACAATTGTACATAAGTGATAAAGATATGTTGAGTGATAATGAAAATGGTAAGTCCCCAATAGATACACTACTTATTAACTCGTAACGAGCCGGTGTACTTGTGGATAGCGCTATTTGGTTTGACAAACCCACCTTGACTGACGAGTAGGGGTGCACTTTATCTGGTAATAATGTTCTTCTCATGTGGCCATCATACCACCTCTGAGGTAGTTCGCGGGGCGTAGATTGTCGGAGGCTTAGTAGTGGCTCAACACTTATATATCTTACAAAAATCACTCATGGTAAATTGTACTCATAAATCTTTTAAATTTGGAGCTTGTCATGAACGAACGTTTCATGAGAGTAACCATTGGGTGAAAAACTGTTGTGCATACATAAATCTTTTGAATTTGGAGCTTGTCATGAACGAACGTTTCATGAGAGTAACCATTGGATGAAAAACTGTTGTGCATATATAAATCTTTTAAATTTGGAGCTTGTCATGAACGAACGTTTCATGAGAGTAACCATTGGATGAAAAACTGTTGTGTATATGGAAAACCTGTGAACTCACCAACTCTTTGTAGTTGACCCTTTCTTTTATCATGCTTTTCAGGTGCTAATAAGTAAGTGAAGACTTGTAGGATGCATTTTGTGTGATGACATCAACACTAAGAACCTTAAAACTTCTATTGTTAATTTTTTTGTATTCGCCGTCTTCTTTTGGAACAATTCGGTGAAGACGTTGTAATGTAATATTTTAATACTACTGAATTAAATGTTGTGGTTGGTGTTGTCTGTTACCTTTTGAATGAAACCCTACACTGTTATGCCTCGTGTTTCCGCTTTAGCGGGGTGTGACAAATGAAATCAAATGCGTGTGTTTGGATTCAAAAATAAGACATCATTGCATATCAAGTTAAAAATGTTCAGTTTCAACCCCTTTATTAAATCTGTTTGGTGTGCTAGCATGCGAAATATGGTCAGCAACAAGCATGTGCAATTCTAAAACATATAAGAATACTTTGCTCTACTCACACTATTTGTCCAAAATCAGGATTTTCACAAATTTACGGGTTTATCACGACTTTGTATTTTCCTAAGTTTCAAGAGATGTGCTCATTGGCATCTTTTATTTTGTGCCCATTGACATCTTTTAATTTTGTGCTCATTGACATCTTTTAATTTTGTGCTCATTGGCATCTTTTAATCAAAAAGTTAAGTAAGAATAAGATACATCGTTAAACATGACTTTCTATCTGGTTCTATAGCAGGATTTGGGTTAGCAGATCCCAGACCAGTTGGCCTTAGGTGCTAGGTGTCGAGCACCCCTTAGAACTTACTTTCCCAAACCAGAAAGGCCACATCGATATATCTTAAACTCATTTGTACCAGTTGAACATGGCTTTCTATCTGGTTCTATAGCAGGATTTGGGTCAGCCGATCCCAGACCAGTTGGCCTTAGGGACTAGGTGTCTAGCACCCCTTAGGACTTACTCTCCCAAACCAGAAAGGCCACAGGTACAAACTTTCAAACTAAATGAAAGTGCAAAATTTTATCTCAAGCACTTGGTTCTAAAAACATTGCGCTTCCCCCATATTTTCGTTTCCATCCATCATTCTGAAAAATAGGTTTTTTGAGCGTTATATTCTATATAAGTCCAGATTTACATATTTTCGAGCAATCAGCATAATTTCATTCATGTTTTGCTGACCTTTCGATTTATTTCAGCAGTGAAAGTTGAAACAAATATAACTCAGATAATACAAAAATACTTGTAAAATCACCCTTGACACACATTTCATTCATTGAATGAAAATTGAAAATTTTCATCTCATTGAATTAAATTTGTAAAGATTCAAACATTCAAAGCAGTAGAAATAAAACATAATGCAATGTTACCTTTCACCACTTGTTCCTTGAAACAAAAAGATGTAACAGTTAAGGATATCACCTGAGAAGTATGAGTTCTAAACTGATTTGTTTAGAAGTGTTAGTCTTTGAAGTACGGGTCCTGAACTGAGTTGTTCAGAAGCCATAGTCGTTGAAGCACGGGTTTTGAACTGATATGTTCAAAAGCCAAAAACGTTGAAGCACGGGTCCTGAACTAATGTATTCAGAAACCAATAATTTTGCTCTCCCTTAATGGCACAAGTACTCTTCTTAAAAAATTTCACCGCTTCTCTTCTGTTTTCAGTCATGTGTGTGGTATATATATTTCCAAATCAGCATAACACATGATGAACTTGCAAAACAGATTAAGCAGATTTTGGTACCCAACGGCACTTGGGTCCTAGTGTGTTAGGTTTAGATTTCTTAAAAGGAATACTGTAAGTACCGTACCAATAAGAAGTATAATCTTTATGTACAAAATCATTTGATCCACAGTAAGAACAACAGATTTTTTTATGTGCCAACCTAATCAGATGATTTGCGGAATGAATAGAATTAGGTTTAGCAGAAGATTTACCTTTCGGCGTATTGTTCTTCTTTGCTTTTGATGTGGATGCAGATGATTTTGGTACATCTTTCTTTGGAACTATTGTGCCTTTGACTCTCCATTCCATCTTCACCTTTTTTAAGACTATAACTTCTTTAAGTTTGGAAGTATTAACTTTAGGCACATTTGGTTTGTTATCTGATTTATCAAGCAGAGGATTATAGAAGAGATTTGTTGAACGAATCTGATCTTTTGAGAAATCAGTTGATCTATTAAATTGTTTAGAAGGAACGTTTTTAAAGCTTAAACTTGAAGCAGTTTTAAAAGAGTATTCAGAATCATTTGATTTAACAAATGGAGTCTGAAAGATAGTATCATGACTGGCCTGCTTTGAGACATCAAATTTAAAAATGTTGTCTTCAAGTTCGTTGACTTTGTTTATCAAAACATTTTTCTCTTTCGAAATTAGATCAAATTTCTTTTGGAGATCAGATTTGATCAATTGGTCCTTCATAATATTAGTTGATAAACCAGATAATCTTTTGGTAAGATTAAGAATCGCATCTTCAAAATGTTTGCGTTCCGATTCAAAATCTTTTTCCAAAAACTTTCTTTTATCAGTAATCTCTTTGAAAGTTTCCATATTTTTCCTTTTAAGAGTTTTATTTTCCTTTTCAAATAGATTTTTCTTTTCCGTGGAATCTTTTCTTTCCTTTTCCAAAAGATTTTCTAATTCAGAGATTTTCACGGAAAGTTCAGAACTTTTAATCTCAAAAGATTTGCGTTCATTTTTAAAAACAGCTCTTTCTTTCTCAAGCTTCCCTTTTTCAAAAAATAAAACTTTCTCAAAGTCAGAAACTTGTTTTGAAAGTTTTATACTTCTCAGTTCAAATGCGTCCTTTTCTTTAAGAACTTTCTTTGAAGAAGAAGACTCTATTTCACGTTCAGAAAGCTTCTTCTTCAATTCAACGTTTTCACTTTCCAACGTTGTTCTTTTCTCTTGAACTCTTTTTATTTGATCTTGTAGATATGAGTTCCCCTTCTCTCTCTCGATTTCTCTACTCTTCATATCAGCATTTTCACTTTGAAGAGTTGTTAATTTCTCTTGAAGTTTCTTGATTTGATCGTGCAAACTTGAGTTGTCTTTCTTTGTTTCAAGACCTGCAATATATACTTCAAGATTAGTAATTCTTTTAGTAAGTTTAGCATTTGAAGAAGATATGTCTAAAATTTGTCTCTTTAGATCAACATTTTCTTCCTCCAATGCTTTATTTAAAACAGGAAATGAAGGATTTGAAGTATTAGGTTTAACAAAAGTTTGCTTCAAACCTTCACTATCTGATTTAACAAAAATTTATGGAGTTGGAGGTATTTCTGTTATAAGAACTTGTTGCAAAATTTCATTATTTGATTTAACAGAAACTTATGGAGTGGGAGGTATTTCTGTTATAATAGTTTGTTGCAAAATTTCATTATTTGATTTAACAGAAACTTGTGGAGTTGGAGGTATTTCTGTTATAATAATTTGCTTCAAACTCATTTCTCTCTTTGGAATTGCTAGATGTTGATCTTTCAGAAAATCAAGCAGAAAGTGTATAAAATACACTATTGAAAAAAATTTATATAAAATTTTTTATTGAAAAGCTCTTAAAGTGTATAAAATACACTATAGAAAAAATTTCGGAATAATTTTTTTTTATCAACACGGATTCGGATCAAGAAGGATTCGAAACCACGGAATCCGGATGTATAAGGATCCGAAACCAACAGATTACGGATCTATAAGGGTGCGAAAGCAATGGATTCGGACCAAGAAAGGTGCGAAACCAATGGATTCGGACCAAGAAGGGTTCGAAACCAATGGATTCGGACCAAGAAGGGTTCGAAACCAACAGATTTCGAATGTATAAGGATCCGAAACCAAAACTTAAACAAATATCACTTCTCTTTGTGATCCGAAACCATGCAACAGTAAATGATGCGTGGTCCGAAACCAAGCTTGAATGATCCGAAATCCTTATGAATGATCCGAAACCTTCACATAAACACCAAAAATCATTAAATCAGCCATAACTTTTTCAATTATTGATCAATTGTTATGAAACTTACACCGATTTGTTCGAAATCAAATTTCGCACACTTTTCTTGTTGATTACAAATCCTAATTCGATCAAATAAATCGAATTTTGATCCAAAATCAGTAAAAATAGGGTTTTCGAACAAACAGATCTAAAATGGTCAATTCGATGAATTTTATGCAGAATTTGGTAGAAACTCGTGTATTAAAGATGATCACGGATGAAAAACGAGTTCAGAGATGTCAAGAATCAAACCAAAAGATCAAAAATTAAAGAAAAGATGAATTTTGGATGAACAGTAATCAAAGAAGGATCAGAAATCATATGATGAACAGTAAACTCTGAAGTATCCGAAATCTTCAATTCAGTGTAAAAAAAATTCAATTTGGTCTTTGATCTGCTTGAATTTTATGTTTAGCTCTGATACCAATTGATAAACCCAGATATAGCAATCAAGAATATAGAGAGAATCTAGAGAGCAAATGTGTCATTCATATATTGAGAATTAAGTACAAATGACAATATGCATAAAGTGTTCTAAGAGTTCTAGATTGTTATCTAACTATTGAACTAGACATGCCTATTTATACCCATAACATATAAGGTATAAGGGCAAAGCAATACCGCATGGACTAATGCAGTACATTGACTTACAGTAAATCTTGAATACAATAATGCTCTAACACTACGGTTAAATCTCCATTTTAGTGCATTGTTCAAAGGTTTTAAGCTTATAAACACCATTCGAAACATCCACTTCATCTTCTGAAAGTTTACTGTTCATAGCCTATTTTCTTGATTTCTCATCTTCTTTCAAAATGACAAACACAAACAACTTCTTCACCGCTGGTTCTTTAACCAAGCCACCCACACTACCCAGAGACGAGTACCCTCGGTGGAAGATATGAATGATTCACTTCTTCGAGGGTACTGACAAAGACCTTGTCTACTATATCAACAATCCTCCTTTCGTACCAATGATCACAGTACCCCGTGTACCTTCCCCAGACGACACTCCAGAAATCCCTGAGCACGAGAAACCAAAGACCAAGGACAAGTGGTCAGACCCTGATTGGGCAAAATATGAAGTTGCTCAAAAGACTAAGAGACTTTTGATCATGGCCATAACCAATGACCTTTTCCAATCCCTAGATGCGTGTGAATCCGCATACGATCTGTGGAAGGAACTGGAAAAACAACTGGAGGGTGGGGCCAAAACTCAGAAGAACCGCACAGCCCAATGCATCAACGAGTACTACGCATTCAAAGCTCTGCCGACAGAATCACTACAGCCAACATATGATCGGTTCAACTCTCTAATCAACAAGTGCAAGAAGTTCGGAATCCACAGAACTTCTGAGGAGAACAATGTCATGTTCCTAAAGAGTCTCAATGAAGAATGGCTCCAGCTGTCTATTTCTCTGCAAACAAATCAGGACATAGACTCCTGGATTCTGTAAGATCTCTATGGAAGGTTGGCAGCCCAAGAGCCTCAGATTGCACAAGCAAAAGCTCAAAACAGTGCACCTCTTGCGCTGGTTGGTAAGGCTACAGAAGCTAAAGAGAAGCCGAAGAAGGAGAAAGCTGTGGAAGAAAAGAAGGAGAAGAAGAAGAAGATCTTGATCGTTGATAGTGAAGAGGAGGTGGTGGTGGAAGAAGAGGAGGCAACTATGGCCTCTATAGCTAAATCGTTAGCTCTTTTGACAAGGGAATTCAGCAGAGGATATCAGAAAAAATCTGGTAATGAACGCTACGGAAGAGAAGGGTCAAATGACAAGAATGACAGAGGTGTAGACCAACAAAGGTCAAATGACAGGAATGACAGAGGTGGTGACTGACAGAGGTAAGACGACAAAGCTGGCAACGCTCCACAGAACCAAGGATGTTACAATTGTGGTAAGCCAGGGCACTACGCCAATGAATGCAGGAGCAAATCAAACCGCCCTCAAAGGGATTCTGCTTTCTACAAAAAGAAAGCAGAATATTATGCTCAGAAGTCACTCATGGTGAATAAAGAAAACTGGCAGTCATATACATCCTCTAACGAAGGAGAAAAGATGAACGCCCTGTTATGTGGCATGGCAGAGGTCAGCTCCGACTCCGATAGTGAGGTATCCACTTCTGACTCTTACACTAAACAAGCACATGCAGATTTGCTTAAACCAAACATTGAACACACAGAACTTAAAAAGACCTGCGAAAGTGTTCAGAAGAAACTTACCTTCTTTGAGAGGGAAGCTAGACTTCTCACTCAAGAAAAGGCTAAAATCTTTCAAGAAAAGGAAGAAATTGAAATAAACTGGAACAAACACCTAAATCCTTTGAAAGAAAAGATTTATGAACTTAACTCAGCCTTAAAAGGAAACACTAAAGAACTTATGGACGTTGAGTGCGAGAAAATTAATACACAAATAGGAAGACGGGGAATTGGCTTCTGTGATATAGATCCATACACTGGAAATAAAATAAACAAGTATCTGTCCTCTCTATTTCATATTGGAAATACAAGAAAACCTAGATTTCCAAACTTACTCTCTGTAAGAAAAAGAAGAAAAGTCTCTAGGGAACCTCACCAGAGGAAACCTCTGAAGATGATAAATGTGTGGTTTGAAAACACAAATTTGTCACCTTCAATCTCTGTTAAAAGAGAATCCAAACCTAAGAAATATCTGAAAACTCAAGATCAGATAGGTATCTTCAAGTTTGGTGAACCCGAGACTCAAACACAGGTTGCCTTTGTCTGCATGATAAACTCTGAAAAGAAATCATCGGCAGAGGCACCTGAGTTCAAGCCTAACATTTCAGAAGAAAAACATAAAGATATCTCTGAAAAGGAGTTGATGGAAATCGGGAAAAATAACTTTTACGAAAATCTCTGTACACCCTCTATCGATCAAAATCTCTCTGATGAAACCTTAATAGATACTTCTGTTGACTTGGAAAATAATCTCACTGAAAAGGATGAAAGTAAGTATGGCACATGCTCTGAAAATCTAGCCTATGTCGAAAGAGAACTAAGTGACTCAGCCTCTGTATATGAGGACGATTCATCCTCTGACGAATCCGAGACTGACTCTAAGTCAGAGATAGTACCTTGTGACTCAGGGGATTTTAAACTACCCTCTGGAGTTCTTAACAGAACTATTCCTCCTAAGGAGAAAATCACAAGAGTTCCTATCTGTCCAGATTTTTTGGATATGTGTATACAAGCCAAAACTTCTCTTGAGCTTGAGAAAATCAAACAACAAAAGAAAACGTCCTCTCAAAATCCAACAAGTTCAAAGACTTCAAAACCCTTGAGGCCTACTAAAGAAAAACTAACATGGCAACAAAAGGGTAAATGGGCTGAAAATAACAAATCTTTTTCTTCTGTCACAGTGAAACCTGCAGAAGTTCACCACAGAAGGGGTCCACAGAAGGCTGCTCTCAACAAAGGATTTTGCAAACAACAATCTAGCATACATAGGTCTTCTTGTAATAGGAAGTCAAATGTTAGGATAGAATGTAATGCCTCTGTGCCCCCATTTAATGTTTTCAATGAAAAGTTCAAGCAAATCTCTTCGCACATTCATTATTGTCATTGCTTGGATCTAATGCATCAATTAAACCAACACTTCTCAAGTCCACACTGTTTCCTCTCTGCACCCAAAAAGAACACTAAATTCAAGGGTAAGAAGAAACAAAATGGTTCTTCAAAAGAAGCTAAAACCAAACCCAAGAATGCTAAGGAAAACTTGAAGACCCCTAACAAAGCTGGAGCCATTTGGATATGGGTACCTAAAGCTCTCTGATTGTCTTGCAGAAGCAGTATGTACCAATCTGGTATCTTGACTCCAGATGCTCGCGGCACATGACTGGCGATAGAGGTCTACTATCCTCCTACAAAGATAAACTCGATGGAGGATCTGTGACCTTTGGTGACAACAAAAAGGCGTATATAAAAGGCCACATAGTCATCAAAAAGGAAAACATAACCGTATGCAAAGTTGCATTCGAATTCAGGGGTTTCGCACCGTACTACATCCGAAATCTAAAGGTTTCGATTCCTAAAGCATCCGAAATCTGAAGGTTTCACATCATTCAGAATTTGTCTAAGTGTTGGTTTCGGACCCTTGTGCTGATTTCTTTCTTGAACAGTTTATTCTAAGTGTAATCACTGTTACACTTACTGCTTGATCTTCTGAACGATCAATTATTCTAACTATTTGAAAAGATGTCGAGAGAGCTACTTAGCATGGATTCAAAGAACAAGCCTCCGGTTCTTCCAGTGGAAGAATATGCCCAATGGAAGAAGAGAATGACTCAATTTCTAAATCATCAGAACAGAGATTTAATGATTTCAATCAAAGAAGGTCCTCACATACCACATATGGATGTTGGTGGTCAAGCTGAAACTGCTACAAGTCAGTATGTTGCTCCTAGAAGGATTGAAAAAGAACCCAGATTTTTTAATCAAAATGACAAAGATAGGATTGCAATTGATGAACTGGCTTTGACTTATTTGACTATGGCAATTACAAATGATATCTACAATCGAGTAGATAGTCGTGACTCGGCGAAAGAGATATGGGATGAGCTAGAAAGGCAGTTTGAGGGATCATCAAAGTCTAAGAAGACCAAAAGGAATCAAAGCATCAATGCTTATGATGGGTTTAAAGCAAGAGAAGGCGAACCTTTGAAAGAGACCTACAATAGATACAATATCATCCTTAATGATTTGAGAAGAAATGGAGTCGACAAATCAGAATCATAAATAAATTACAAATTTGTCAAGAATCTTCTACCAGAATGGGATTCCTACTCCATTCAACTGCAAATGTCAAGGGATATGGATGATGAAAAGTTGACCAACATTTTCAGTATTCTAGGTCAACACGAAGAAAAAGTAAAAGCTGTTAAGGAAAAGGATAAAAAGGTCGAAGAATCTTTAGCTCTTCTGAGTAAACATAAGAAGAGTGGGGCTATGAAAACAAAAGCTTTGATTTCTGGGATGAGCAAGAAGAAGATAAGTTCTGATGATGATGATAGTGGCAGTTCTGGAGATGAAATGACTGATATAGCTGAGAAGTTGGCTTTGTTAACAAACAGATTTCAAAACAAGTTTGACAAAAAGAAGTTTTATTCAAAAACCAAACCTGAATATAACAAAGCTAACAAGTATAAAAGATTTGAGAAGAAATATGAGAACAAGGAGGAAGAGAAAGAGGAAAAAGAGGAGAGAGTTGAGAAAAAGGAAATCTAACCTAGAGAGAACACAAAATGATTAGAGATCTACATCTTGTATTAATGAATTCGCTTCTTACAAACTACAAGTAAAGACCTATTTATAGTCTTCATCACTTGCTACAACAATTAAGCATAAGCCCTTTAACACAGCTATTGCTTTACAAAACTTTCTATTATAAAGGACAACTTCAGTGTCCTAACATAGCCAACTCTGCGATACGGGTTTCGACGTAATGTTCAAAAGAACCTTCTGCTCTCTACAAGGAGAGGACAGGGGAGTCGAACTTCTGCGAGCCGAACGAAGAGGCGATCTTTACCTCATGAACTTCTGTGCCAGGAACAAGGAAGAAAAGCTCTGCCTTGTTGCTTGTAAAAGCGAATAAGCCTGGTTATGGCATAACAGGTTCTGCCACGTAAACTTTCATACTCTAGATAAGCTTGTTAAACTTGATCTAGTCAAAGGTCTGCCAAATGTTAAATTTAATAAAGATCATTTGTGCTCTGCTTGCGAAATGGGAAAACTCAAAAGAGTTTCCCATAAAGGCAAGACTGATGTATCTTGCCCTAGGCCTCTGTACATGCTTCATGTTGACCTATGCGGTCCAATCGCTACACAGAGCCAAGGTGGCAATAAATATATACTTGTTTTGATCGATGAATATTCAAGATTTACATGGCTTGAATTTGTCAGAAAGAAATCAGATGTTCCAAACATTCTGATAAATTTAATGAAAAGAATCCAAGTTCTGTATGAGTGCAGGATTCAGAAACTAAGAGGCGACAATGGCACATAATTCAAAAACTCTGTCATTGAAGCCTATCTTACAGAAGAAGGCATATCACATAACTTCTCTGCTGCACGCACCCCACAACAGAATGGCGTGGTTGAACGAAAGAACCGCACGCTTGTAGAGGCTGCAAGAACTATGCTGACGGAATCGAGATTACCAATGTCTTTTTGGGTAGAAGCAGTATCAACCGCTTGCTACACCCAAAATTGATCAGCCATAGTAAAGAGGCACATCAAGACACCTTATCATTTGATCAACAAAAGGCGACCAAACATCAAGTTCTTTCATGTATTTGGATGCAAGTGCTTTGTCTTAAATGATAGAGAAACAAGAGGAAAGTTTGAGGTGAAAGCTGATGAAGGCAAGTTCATTGTGTACTCTGCCACATCTAAGGCCTACAGAGTTTATCTTCTGCGATCACGAACCATTGTAGAAAGCATCAATGTATCTTTTGACGATTCCTTTCAAAAGACTTCTGAACAAATCAGTTCAGAACTCGGTCTAAAGAAGGAATCCTCTGGCATCTCAAAGACAAGAGAAGAAGACTTAAATATTCTATTTGAAGAGATGTTCCATGATGATATTGATCCCTCTGCTGGAGCCGTCAGAGCCTCTGGAGAAACATATTCTGCAAACCAGACTGAGTCAGGTATATCTCTAACTGGTCCATTAAATACTTCATCCTCTTCTGTGAATCATACAGATTCACATGTTGAGGGGGAGCGAACAGAAGCTGAAGATAATACAACCAAAGACTCAACCACAGAGGCTCTTGAAATACCTATTCCAACGACTACAGAGGAATCAATACCAGAGGAAAACGAAGAATCTGTCTCCACTTCCTCAGAGGATCAAATTCCAACTTCAATCCCTATAGTCCAACAAGCTGAAATACCTAGCACAAGCACAGAAGTGCCATCTACAACAGAGGTTGCACCAGAACCACATTGTGCAACTACAGAGGTTCATCTTGATGACTCAAATGACCATCTTCCAAGAACAACACAATGGACGAAAAGCCATCCTCCAAGCCTTATAATCGGCGACCCTTCTGAAAAGGTCAAGACAAGATCAGCCACTGCTAATTTTTGTTTCTTTACAAATTTCATCAGTGTGATCGAGCCAAAATGAATCTCTGAAGCCCTAGATGATCCAAACTGGGTAGATGCTATGCAAGAAGAGCTTCTACAGTTTGATAGAAACAAGGTATGGACCCTAGTACCTCTGCCACGAGGAAAACAAGCAATAGGGACAAAATGGGTCTTCAGAAACAAGAAGGACGAGGATAGGGTGGTCATTAGAAACAAAGCGAGATTGGTGGCCAAGGGATATCGCTAAGAAGAAGGCATTGATTACGATGAAACTTTTGCCCCTGTCACACGGCTCGAAGCAATAAGAATCTTCTTAGCTTTCGCAGCCCACAGAGGTTTCAATGTTTTTCAAATGGATGTAAAATCTGCTTTTCTGAATGGTGAAATCCAAGAAGAAGTATATGTCCAGCAGCCACCAGGGTTTGAAAGTTCCAAGTACCCAAAATACGTGTACTTCCTAGACAAAGCTCTGTATGGACTAAAACAAGCTCCAAGAACATGGTACGAAAGACTTTCAACCTTTCTTCTCAATAATGAATTCGACAGAGGTACAACCGATACTACTTTGTTTTACAAACGAAAAGGTGATGAGATTATGCTTGTACAAATTTATGTGGATGACATTATTTTTGGGTCTACAGATGCACAACAGTGCAAAGATTTTGAAAAACTCATGCAGAGTGCGTTTGAAATGAGTATGATGGGAGAATTAAACTTCTTCCTCGGACTCCAAGTAAATCAGATGGAATATTTATAAATCAAGCTAAATATGTCTCTGACATACTTTCAAAATTCAGTCTCTCTGATGCCTCTGTAATGAAGACCCCAATGGCCACTGGAAATAAATTATTCTCCGATCCAAATGGCACATCTGTAGAGTGCAAGCTCTACAGAGGTATGATTGGGTCCATGTTATACTTAACCGCAAGTAGGCCTGATATAATGTATGCCACATGCCTCTGTGCAAGATATCAAGCTAGCCCAAAGGAATCCCACTATATCGCTGTAAATAGGATCTTCAGATACCTTAAAGGGACCAAACATCTTGGCCTCTGGTATCCGAAGAACTCTGGCTTTGGTCTTAAGGCATACACAGATTCAGATTATGGAGGATGCAAGCTTGATCGAAAAAGCACCTCTGGGAGTTGTCAATTCTTGGGAGGTAAACTAGTCAGCTGGACTTCGAAGAAGCAAAACTGTGTGTCCACATCTACAGCAAAAGCTGAATATGTTGCTGCTGCTAGCTGTTGCTCCCAAGTTCTGTGGATGAAAACTCAGCTAAAGAACTATGGCCACAACATATACAAAATACCCATCTTCTGTGATTCAAAAAGTGCCATAGCCATCTCTGCCAATCCAGTTCAGCACTAAAAAACAAAGCATATCGATATCCGTTACCACTTTCTGAAGCATCACGTTGAACATGGCACAATAGAAATGCACTTTGTGACCACTGAATACCAGCTTGCAGACTTATTCACCAAGGCACTTGATGAGAAAAGATTCCTTTTCTTGGTGGGTAAGTTGGGAATGATTAACATGAGTTGAATCCTCTGTAAGTAAGATTTGATCTTCTTGTAAATATGTATATATTTAAACTCTTCTGTATGTAAATTCTTAATCATCAAAAGTTCTGTAACCAACAGAGCTTCTGTGGGATTGCTAAGAGTATGACAATCTCCACAGAACCTCTGGTAAGCTTGACCTATGTTCTGTGCACTACTTATCTCATTTGATCCAAGCATAGGTCAAGGGGGAGCAGAAGGAGACCTTGAACTGATCTACAGAGGTTGATCATTCAAGGGGGAGCCAAAGAAGAGATGTCATCAATCAAATTCACAGAAGTGAAGGTTTTTGTCGAACAAGGGAGAGCCAAAAGATAAGTATCTCGTACAAATCATTTTTGAAAACATTTTTCTAGGACACCAATTTCCAAATACGTCCTAGAAACACTGTTTAAGACATTCCAAACAGTAAATGATCAAAAAGATTTTCGAGCCTTCCGTTATGAGAAAATTATGGTCATAGAGCCTCTGCTGAGCTCAACAGAGCTTCTGTAAGCCGAATCCTATATGACTGCAAATTCCATAACTGGAACTCTATCGATCAACTTAAATGTCTTCCTTAATAGATTCGCATGTACAAATGCACACACAGAGATACTGAAAGAAAGTCTTATGGTCGAAGAGCTCACTCCACCAAAGAGTCTCTGTCGCCCAACCTAGACACTCAAAAAGGAGTATGTCGCACAAAAACTTCTCCAAAACAGTTTTCTTGGACACTAATTTCCAAATATGTCATAAAAACAATGTTTAAAACAATTAAAACTTTGGATGATCAAATATGAATCTTTATTTATTAGAAATTATCACTCATAGAGCCTCTGCTGGCTTTGACAGAGCCCCAAAACCTCTGTGGATGAAAATTTTGTACTAAAGTTCTATCGATCCTCTCCAATGATTTTTCAAACATTTTTGGTAAAGGTGCAAGCAAAGAGGAGACATTAAAGGTAGGTTTCAGAATCACAGAGCTCACTCCACTACAGAGCCTCTGTTGATTCTGACACTTTACTCTTTATGGAAATTCTGTAAAAGGAAGTTATTTACCGCGAGTGACAGACCCCACACAGAAGAAATACCCACGCGCCAAGTATTAATGAGCCGCGCACGACTTCTAATCGTGCTCTGACACATCCGACGTGGCAGATTTTCATTGGACGTGTGTGCCACACGTTTCTTCTGAAACTTGTGCCCCGCTGTAAAACTCAAGTGCGGACCCCAAATGTTTATTGAATTCACTTTTACAGTGGAATTCTATCAGTTTCTACACTCACTATATAACCTCGTTCCCATCACTTCTTAATCCTTTTACGAACTTTCTCTCTTCATCATCTCCGGCAAACCTTGCAATAACCTACAACTTCTATTTTCTACTCTTTTTCTTCAAGATTATCGCAATGGCATCCACCTCCAACGCTCCGGTGAACTCCCCATCCCATTCTGAGCATTCTCAGAATCCTAAAATAGCAAGAAATTTGAATCGGGAGATCGTTTTGTATGACTAGCCGACGTGCGTAAGATTTGTTGGTGAACCCTGTACCACGACATTTTATGTTGGAAAAAGAGGAATTTTGGGGTCAAATGTCGTGGAGCTGATTTTGAAATTATGTGCACACTTTTGTCGCACCCGGTGTACGGTCGAGCGGTTACTTTAAATGCATGTCATGAGTCAATTCATACTAGAACCGTGAAGGTTCATTTTCAAAGAAATTATTTATTTCGCTTACGTTTTGTGAGTTAACTAAGCTGCAATGAAATGATTTTCAACATGATTTTCATATGTGGGACGAGCGTGTCCATTTTTGCGTAACTACCGACCTGGTAATGGTAGTTTTATTGCTTACGGTCTTTTTGAAATGAAAAATCTTGACGTTGAAAACATTTTTGTAAATGATTTTGTAAACCATTTGGGAAATGCGCTTTTAAGTGTTATGTGTCATTTTGAGAATTTTAAGGGTGTGAGTCCTTTTGGAAAACTCTTTTGTTTAACCCGTGTGGAGTTTGGGACTAATGTTGATTTTAGAGTATTGCTTGCTTAAACTTTATTTAAACGCGTTTTTGACCTATTTATGGGTCTAGCAAGCGTGGGGCGTTTTGCTCGATTTTGACTTTGAGATAGTCATGGGTCAATTGCACGGTTTTTAATGGCTCGATGTGGAGTTTTGTTGATGGGTTATTTTGTTGCACAGTTTTGCATTGGATCCTTGGTCACGTCAGTCAGTCGTTGGTAATGGTCGGTTAGGTATCTCGGGGTGGGACTCCGGTATTCATGTGTTATGACCTTGACTTTCCAGTGGGCACTGGGAGGATATAGTCTTAGGCACTTACCTGAGAGGTAGTCCCGATATGCCGGGCCTTGAGACGTACCTGGGAGGTAGACTCTAAGGTGTATCCTGATACGGTGTAACTAGGCTTCGTAGAGCGAGTGTGGAGGATAAGTAGACGGTGGAAGGTTGGATATTCCACGTGTATTGGTACTGTAGGCCGAATAGTATCGGTTAAGGGAATGATGCCCTTTGTAATTAAGAGCATAAATGTGCAGTAACCTTTTTGAAGTAAGTAGTATGTTTAGGTGTCGACTTTTAGGCTTGAGGCCAAACACCTTAGTGTAATTGGAGAATTGTAGCCGATTCTAAGGAAATTATGTTGATGGTAGTAGTAACCCTGAGATGTTTGCTTGTGGTGAATGGTTATGGTGGAATGACCTTCGTGAGTGATTTTAAATTTACTGGTTTGACGATTCGCGCGAGATAAATTTCGGCAGTCTTTTAGAACTCGTGGAAGTTAATCGACAGTTAATGATAGGAATGATCGGATTCGAGTATCCTGTAGGGTATATTGGTGAGCAACTTTAGAATGGCTAGAGCTTCAAATTTGAATCGGGATGTATGGACCATCTAAGGTTGGGAGGCAACCGAAGTCGCTTAACTAGGAATGATTCCAGTTGTTGGAGTGTTCTTCCGATCATAATTTCAGTGCTCTTGAAGGAGTTTTGTGGTAAGAAAAGTATTCGAGAAATTTTTAGGCGGTGCGAGAAATTTAGATTCCAGTTAGTGAAGGTCCAGTGGAAGCACCGAAAGGGTTCCGAGTGGACATGGGAACCTGAGGTTGAGATGAGGGAGAACTATCTAGAACTATTCACGGGTATAGACTTCGAGGACGAAGTCTAATTCAAGTGGGGGAGAGTTGTAAAGCCCGTTAGTTTTATGTTTTTATTTTTTTTATATAATTCTCTAATTGATCTCGTAATAATAAGTTTTGTCGGGGAAAAACCTAAATTGTAAATGTTTTGATCCTAAAGGGTTAAAGATTTAAAATCCTAAATTAATTGAAATAAAATTGTCAATGCTCTAAAGTTGAGGGACCAATTGTGGACTTCTTGGAAAAATTGCATGGATCGGCCCATGAGGACCGATCCCACCCTATCCTTCTCGTTTTCTTCCCTGCGATGATCACAAAACCCATCAGCAAACCCTATCAAATTGTTCTTTGTTTTCTCCTTGCTGCGCCGTGAACCCCAACCAAACCTATGCTTCTTCCCCTTGTTTCTTGCTGCTGTCGTTGAGCCACCCACACACACACCGCCGCCGCTAGCGGCTGCCGGCGAGAAGAGAAGAGCGAGAGAGGAAGAAGGAGGAACGGCGAATTGGTTGAGATCGGAACCGAGACTTCTGTGGTGGGTTGCTGCGTGTGTTGCTGTGTCGATCACGAGAAGTAAGTAACTCCTCCCTCCCTTTTCTTTTCGTCGTCGAGCAACCCAAAAACCACCGCCACCGCCGCTTGCGGTCAAGGCGGCTGTCGGCGGTGTTGCCGCCGCCGTGCACCACCAGATGGGTGGTGGCGTAGTGAGTTGATGGGGATGGTAGGTCGAGCGTAGTTTAGATAGGGGCGAAGTAGGTTAAGTGGTCTCGCCGGAATCCGTTGGTATCTAACCACCGTCACCACCGGTGACCGCCGCCGCCGCCAACCACCACTACCGGAGGTGGCAGTGGGTGGTGCTGGTAATGGTCCAGCCCAGATTACCTAAAACCTGAACCTATTTATCTAAACCGTAAAACCGAATCGTATAACCTTAATCGAAAACTAAATCGTCATTTTATGTGAAAACGTTTGTCTGCCAGTGTTTTGCGACGGCCATAACTTTTCCGTCGTAGCTCGGATTGAGGCGAATCCGGTCCCCACGGTTCACATTCTGTGCCGGGCACACTTTTCGTGTACGGAGTGTACTACGATCTTCCTCTGGACTACGCCACCCTCATGATGCAAGAAATGGGTAACACCATCGACCGCAGAATATCCTCCCAAAAGGCCAAAGGACGCTCTGTAGAAGCTCTACCTCCTCTGTAGTGTCAGCGTATTTTGGGTGTATTGCTAGAACCTCTGCTCCTTCTACAAAAATGGCCAATGGAGGGACCAACAGCCAGAATGTATGCCATGACAAAGAACTCCCCAACAGAGCACGAAGACAAATACCCCTTCTGCAGACCTCTGCCAACCAAGCTTCTAGGATATGCTACAGACGAGACCCTTAGGTTAGAATACATACGCGATCATAGGACTCCAGAACCGAGTCCTGTGACACCCCCGCGTCTAGGAGCCTCTATAGGAGATCAGGTAGTTGAGCGAATGACAGATGAAGAATGGGCAGTGACCTTGGCTAAGCATCAACAAGTACAATAGAACTTTCATGCTCTAAGAGATACAATTCTCTCCCCTGCTTCCAAGAGCAAATCCTCTGCCAAGAAGAAGAAGAAAGCTCACAAGAAAAGGAAAACGACAGAAGGAACCTCCACCAGTGCTGCTCAAACTCAACAATCCCCTCCTCACGCAACAGAGGTTGGATCTTCTGTACCCCCTCCTCCAAAAGAAAAGAAGAAAAGAAAACATAAATCTTCTGAAGAGGGTCCCCCAAACCAAAGAAAAGGAGGAGCAAGAAGAAATCCAAGAAACCTCACACTCCTCTACAGACTATCGCAGAGGAAACTAATATGCTCGAAGAAACCCATGAGCAATCTCTGCAATCCCCTTCATCTATCAACTATGCAGAAGATCAGGGTGACTTTTCTAACTTCCTCCAACAACCCGCAATTGCACACTTTTAGACCCTTCTGGATGGACCGCAGAAGCCCTATCTCATCATTCAACAGAAGCATCAGACTTCATAATCTCTTCTGACTTGGATGATGATGACCAAACCCCACAGAATATTCAGTCTAAGACTCCAGAAGTACTACAGAACCCCTTCACCCAACCCGGATTTGATGTGCTAAGAGCAAGCCCAGAAGATCTGGCTAAAGCTACCACCAAAAGCCCACCAATCATAGTCTCAGAAGTGGATTCTGATGAAGAAGGGGCAAACCAAGGAAACCTACACCCATATCGTAGGCATTTGTCCTCACACCATCCCCATGTACAGCAATTGGTTGGGACTCATCCCTACTTTGACTCTCTAGGAAAAAGCCCAGAAGCTAGAACAGAAGTCGTGAGCCATAGAGTAGAAAAAAAGGCTGAGACAATTGATGGTGAAGAAGTGATAGGATGTCCAACAGAGAAAGAATCCAGAATTGATGCCTGGAATAGAAGAGGCACACAACCCCAGCCAACTCCCAATGCAACCCACACTTCTATTACCGCCAGTGTAGTGGCAGAAGGTAATATTGAAAAAGAGCAGCACAACTCAAACCCACCCCAAACTGACCGGGCAGAGGAAATTCCTTCCACCTCTGTGCCACTAATAGCCAGGGAAACCATTCTAGGGGAGTCCTCTCAAAAGGACTTACCCTTAGTTCGTGATCCATCGCCCCTGATCACAACAGAAATCCCTACAGAGGAATTCGTTTCCTCTGACACGCACACACTTATAGGTCCAATAAGCTCTTCCGAGGAGCTTAGAGTGCACAAAGACGGATAGACTCTAGACAAGTCTCCGAGTCAACATAAGGATACTCTTGTACCCACCTCTGGAGTGGATCAAGACAATGTCCTTAAGAGAACCTCTATAGAGTCTGAGGCTGATAAAACCTCTGCTCAAGGATTAGAGGGAAATCCTTCCGTCCTCAACATCAATATAGGGACGAAAGAAGGTGTCAAAGGAACAGGGACTCACTCTAGGGAATAATGTGTTCCCCCAGAGGTTACACCAAGTTCACAAGTCTCAAGGGATGAGTTCCAAACCCCTGTCACCTATATGGACAATACGTTGAAGGAGTTGAAAAGCTCCTTTGATTCTTTTGCAGATACAACTTCCAGGGCTCTCAATAATCTGAGCACCAAAATGGACAACTTGTCCACAGAGGTGCAAAATGCCTTAGAACAGATGAAGTCAACTGCTACAACCTCTGCCACCTCTGCTGCTGCTAACTTTGAGAAAGCTACTACCTTGGCTTTCCAAAGCTGTGTGAAAGCCCTACTTGAACAACTGAAGACATCTCAAACGCCAACTTCTGCGGGCCTTACACCAGAAGATCTGAAGAAGGCCCTCGAGCATGTTCAGGAACAAACTACAAGGGAAACTCTAGCCATGAAACCCTCTGACTACATGACCAGAGCTCAGCTCACAGAACTTGGCCAAGGGGTAATCAACCAGGTCACAGAGCTCATCACAGCCTTCACTGCTTCCAACGCAAATTATGTAAAAGACTTCAGAAAAAGCGTCGGCAAAATGCGTTTCAACATAGAGGCAGAGGTCCATACCCTACTTGGCCTCCGTGACGACCTATACACAAAGATGATCGATGTAGGTGCCACACCGCCTAAAAAGCCAGAAGCTTTGTGCAGAGCAGAAGGTACGAAAGATTAGGGTCAGGATGACTCTGATGATTCATCAGATCATCCTGAGGGGGAGAAACCAAGGGAGAAAGCTGCAAGCAAAGGTCTACCAGAACCACCAATATCAGCAGAACCGCTAAACCAAGTTCCCCCAACTCAAACCCAAGGAGGAAACCAACAACAGACCACATAGGCAACAACCACCTCTGTGGAAATACCCTCTGAAGAAACCCCAATAACAACCCAAGTATCTGAAACCAATCAAGATCAACAACAACAGTCCACAGAGGCAACACCCACCTCTGTGGAAACAACTTTTGTATTCGGATAAGATGTGCCAATCCGTGAAGAATTCCAAATCCTAACATCCTCCGAAGAAGATCAACCATCCCAATCACCGAAACCAAAATCACCAGAAGAACTCCCTTCCCTAACACCAGAAGTCGAAAAGACAAAACCCCCATCTCCCACACCCAAAACAAGAACCAAAACCATTGCTCACAAATGAAAATATCTGAGCAAAACCAAAGAAGCCTCACCTACAAAACCCACATCACCAACCAAGCCCTCAGAAGCACAAGTGACAAAACCAACAGAGGCAACCCCCACAAAACCTACAGAAGTACCTCCGTCAAAGCCCTCAGAACCCCAAAAGGCAAAACCCACAGAGGCAACCCCATCTCTACAAGAAGATCTACAGCCGAAGGCAAAAGACAAAGGCAAAGGGATAATGACAGAGGAACCCAAGAAGAAGAAGCCAAAGCATCAACTAGCAGAAAAATTGATGAAGAGCTCTTTTGATGACTATGTGACACCAAAGCCAGAACAAGAAGCCTGGGCTTTCGATGCTACCCCTCTGTCAAACATACCAATTATAGATCCGAAGGCAAAAGTCAGAGAGGACCGAGTGGCCCAAATCTAGAAACAAATGGATGCTCTGCCAGGCCCATGCCTCCATGTTGATCCAAACCCTCAGTGATTTGATAATGACCCTCTCTTAAACACTTAGTGAAAATTGTAAGTAAACAATATGTATTAGAGTTTCACTATCGCTGATAAGTACTAAGACTTTACAGTACCGCTGATAGGAACTCTCACTCTTTAGATTAGATATTCAGCGAACACTGTTCATCATCTTATAACTCTGAACATGTTCAGTCTATGAGATGATCGCTGATAAGTTAGTTGTTTACTTATGATCCCTGAAGACAAGTTTCACGTCAACCAAAGTTCTACGCTGAAGTCGAACATCAAACTCAAGAAGCAGCAACAAGTCTACTCATGAACTGATGCGGATATCAGCGAAGCAAGACCTGTCCATTCAACGCGAAGTATCAAGTAGAAGACTTCAGCAATCGCTGAACTTTATCATTCGCTGATAAAGATCTGACTCAACGAAAGCTGATCATGAAGTCTCCCTGCATGTTACTATTGTCTTACCTCCCTTGCACATCTCCGTACGAACTGTCATAATGGACATTCCTTTTGTCTGTAATCGTACAACAACTCTGATTCTACACTGTGCACCCTGCGGCTACTAAGGTTGTCTATAAAGGCAATGACATGCAACCACTCAGCTGCTGCCACGTGTAAAGCCATACTGCTATGCATTAAATGCATACAGTATATAAGAAGAACCTTACTTCAGTTTTGAAGTGTGCTCGGACCATCTTCTTATCTTTCTCTTATTGTTAAGTTATTATTCGTAATTTCTTTAACTCTTTCTAGTGCAAGAAACTTAGTGTTTCTCAAGACTTGTTAAGATTAGGTTTATCCTTAATCTTGTTCCGCAACAAGTTGTAAATTGTCTTGATTTATCAATAAACAATTTAGAAAAGTAAAAACGTGTGTTTGTATTCAACCCCCCCTTCTACAAACTTGTATAGCCCATCGGGACCAACAAGTGGTATCAGAGAAGATTTGTTTAATCTCATCAACAAGATCTGATCTATACTAAGATTTCTCTTCCTTGCTATTTCTTAAAATGGCTACCAACACAAACACAAACTATATTGACAGCGGTTCTCTTGCAAAACCCCTTAGATTCTCCAGAGATAATTTTAATCTATGGAAAAATAGGATGATTCTCTTCTTAGAAGGTGTAGACCCTACTATGCCTTACTATCTTGAAAACGGCCCATATATTCCTATAAGAATTGATGCTGCAGTTCCAGCCGCTGAGAATAGACCTGCTATTCCAGAAAGGCTGATTCCTAAGGAAATTCATATGTGGACTGATGAAGATAAGAAGAAAGTGGCTATCGACACCACAGCCAGATCCATACTCTCCATGGCTCTTCCTGACGAAGTCTACCATTCCGTCATGAACCTGAAAACCTCAAAAGCTACGTGGGACACAATCTGTGTTCAGTATGAAGGTACTTCTGAAGTCCAGGACTCTCGAAAGATCAACCTGGTAAGACAGTACGAAAGCTTCATTTGTGGTAAGAATGAAACTCTCTCTGAAGTACACCAATGTTTTAACTGCTTAATAATAGATCTGAAAACTGTTGGTAAGGAATATTCTAACTTTGAAGTACTGACAAAGTTCTTAGAATGGTTACCTGAAAGCTGGGACAGTTATTCTATGTGTCTCAAGCTATCAAATGATCTAAAATCAATGACCCTTTCTACCTTATATGGCACGATGCTGAATCATGAGCAATCTAGTTATCTTAAGAAGAATCTTGTAAAAGATTCCAAAAGCACCCCTATTGCTTTAATCTCAGAGTCACCTTCCACTCAGCGATCAACTATCACTGTCACTGAGTTGGAAATTAACTCTGAAAGATCATCAGACTCTGACGTTTCAGATAATGATGAAACTCTGGCATTCCTGGCTAATAAGTTCAGGAGATTTGCTAGAAAGAGTAATTTCAAGAAGAATAAACCTCTTGCTATTACTGACAAGCCAAGATCATCAACCCCTGTTGATAAGGCTACTGCTACTTGCTATAACTGTGAAAAGATAGGACATTTTGCTAGTGAGTGCAGGTCAAAGAAAGTCTCTAGACCCTCAGCTTTTCCCAAGAAAAACTTTACTCACAGGACTAGAGATGAAAAATACAAAAAGCGGAAAGAAAGGTATTCAAAGCTGAAAACCATTAAGAAGAAAGGCAAAGGCCTTATGGCTGACTATGATTGGGCTACCTCTGACGAAGAAGAATCATCTGACTTTGAAGATGATGATGAAGCCAATCTATGTCTCATGGCCAAACTTGAAGATGAGGAAGAAAATTCTGACATTCCCTCTACTTCAAACTCTGCTACTAAGGTATCACCTTCCTTCATTACCAATATTTTAAATATTGATGAAGTTGATATTCTTCGAAAGATCGATCTCCTAACTAGAAGTTTATATGAAGCCATGAATGACAAAACTGTGGTTGAAAATAAAAACCTCGATCTCGCGGAACAGCTTAAAAACTGTCACCTTCAAATAGAAAATCTTTCTAAAATTGAAGAAGATTTTAAAGATCAAGTTCACTTAAATCAGCTAGTCAAAATCGAGCGCGAAGAAGCTATCGCTGCATTAAAAGCTGAAAAAGCTACTGTTGATGGATGGTATAATTCCTCAACAAAGATCACTGAGATAATTAAGTCCTAGATTCCCCTGAGTGATAAACGTGGTCTTGGTTACAAAGCTGATACTCTAGAACCAACCACTGATCGTTCCATGCTTTAGTTTGGAATGTTCATATCCTCTATCCTTGACACTTTCTCATCTCAGTGTTCCTCTTCTAAACCGCCTATCCTTAAGGAAATCTCTACCTTAACTTCTAAAGGTAAAGAAAAAGTTGTTTATCCAAAACCTACCTCAGTCTTTAAAAACAAAGGTAAAGGAATTGCTTTTAACCAAAATCCTCAGAAGGGTACCTCTGTACCAAATCTGAACGCTTCTAAAGCTTTAGTGACTTATCCCCCTGATTCAAAGAATAAGATCCCTGGATTTATTCAGCGTGGATCTATTCAGCGATCTACTCCTAGAATCAAATTGGAAATTATTGGTAAGAAATCCGACGAACTAAATGTTTCTCCCATTTCAAAAGCCAATAGCTTACTTGGCGATGGTCCTTCTAATTCAAAATCAAAAGCTCAGCATGCAAATGGTCCTAGAACTACTTTTAGTTATAGGAAATGTTATCATTGTGGACTTACCAATCATATTGCTAGTAAGTGCCCCACAGCCACCCAAGCTGAAAAGATAGCTAAGGTGAAGATCATTGCTTCCAAGGCAAAGAAGACCACTGAGGTTAAGAAATTAACCAAAGTGAAGACTGACAAAGTTGAAGCTTCAAATGCTGCGAAGACTGCTGAACCTTCCACTTCCTCTTCTACCCCCACTGACAAGTGTGTACATATGGTTAAGTGGGTACCCAAGAAAAACTAATCTTCCTTTGTAATGCAGGTTAAGAAGGGTATCTAGTATCTCGATAGCGGATGCTCTAGACACATGACTGGTATGAAGAACCTGCTCACTGAGTACAAAGATGTTAGATCTGAAGTTTTGTCAATAAACCAAGTGTTGAAGATCTGATAAGAAGATTCAGAAGTTCTGAGAAGAAGAGTCAGAAGTTCTGAGAAGAAGAGTCAGAGATCTGAGAAAGAGAAGTCAGAAGTTCTGAGAAGCGTGATCAGAAGAATGTTCAGAAGTTCTGAACTACCTGTTCAGAACTTATGACGAGTTTCGTTATTTAGTAATGTGTAAACTAATTAGGACACGTGTTATGTTCTTATTAGTCTTTCTTATTTGTACTGTAGCTTTAAGATGTTTGTTGCAGTATAAATAGAGTGGTTAGCACTACGTTGCTAACTGATTTTCTTATTTGTACTGTAGCTTTAAGATGTTTGTTGCAGTATAAATAGAGTGGTTAGCACTACGTTGCTAACTGATTGATTTTCCATATTACTTGTATTCTTTCCTTGTAATCTTTGAGGTGATCTCTCTCTTAGATCTGTAATTCTGTGCATCATTGAATACAATTGGGCTTGATCATACAATTTCTCAATTACTTCTTTCTATATTGATTGTAAGAATAGATCCTGCACTTTCAATTGGTATCAGAGCAAATCAACAAACAAATTCGTTCAAGATTGTGATTGCGAAGATCGATTGATCAATTTCTTGAAGATTTCTTGATTCATTCAAAATTCGATTCCGCTGCTAGGGCTAGTTCTTGAATTCTTAGCAATTCTTGAATTACCTGCTACTTTTCGATCAAGAAAATCGAATTTGTCCTTCTGTTGAATTTTCTTACAATCATGTCTTCTAAAGAATATCTAGCCATGGGATCCGAAACCAAACCGCCTGTTCTTATACCAGAAGAGTATCAGCAATGGAAAACTCGTATGATCCAATTCCTTGACAACATCGATGAAAATCTTATGATTTCTATACGAGAAGGTCCAATCGAAGTATATATCGATGTCGCCGCAACCCCTGCTACAGAGACAACTCCAGAAATTCCAGCGACCAGAGTAAAGAAGAATTATTCCCAATACACTGCTGAACAGAAAAATAGGCATGCTATTGACAAAAGAGCAATTACTTTGATGACTTTGGCTGTCCCGAATGAGGTTCTTAACAGGATTGACAGTGGATCATCAGCTAAAGAAATGTGGGACGAATTGGAAAGGCAAATGTTAGGAACTGTGAGATCTATTCAGGCAAAGTTAAATCAAAGCATAAATGCTTATGAAAGGTTCAAAGCAAAAGAGTCAGAAAGTTTGACACAGACATACAGTAAATTTTGCACTATTCTAAATGACTTGAGAAGAAATGGACTGAAGAAAACAAAATCAGAAATAAATTACAAATTTCTGAACAGTCTAAATTCAGAATGGTCATCATTTGCCATAAGTCTGCAAATGAACAAAGATATGTGTGAAGAAGACTTAAATGATTTGTTCTGTGTTCTTAATCAACATGAAGACTCTGTCAAGTTAGTTGTGGAAGAAAAGAAAAATGTTGCTGATCAGTTAGCGTTCTTATCAAAGTCCAAAGCAATCAAAGCATCCAAAAAGACTGCATATCTATCAGAAATACCAAGTCTGGAGGAATCTGACAAAGAAGAAGGATCAGAAGATGATGAAGATATCAAGATAATGGCTGAAAAGCTAGCTTTGCTGACAAATACTTTCAACAAAAGGTATGGGAAGGGCAGATTTCAAGGAAATTATAAGAGAGCTGGAAGTTCAGATTATAAGAAGAAAGATGACAGAGAAGAAAATAAGATTGAAAAGAGAATAGAGAGAAGTGAAGAAAACAAGGAAGAGAAGGAAGAGAGAAAAGAAAAGAATCTGTGTTTCAAGTGTGGAAAATCTGGCCATTATGCCAAGGATTGCAGAGTTAAAGTTGTGAAAGATTATGAATACTACACGAAGAAGGCTCAGCTTGCAAAGAAGAGAGATGACGAGATTGCGCTATTGGCTGAACAGGAGAATTGGCTGTACTACACTTCTGATGAAGATGATCATATCAACTTTCCACAGATGCGAAGCTATATGGCAAAAATGAGGAATGAGGATGATTCTGATTTTGAAGATGCTGATTCTGAGTCATCTGCTGAGGTACATTCTTCACTTGAATTAGAGTTAATGACACAGATTGGTGAAATGAAAACTGAATTTGCTAACCTAAGAAAACAGATAAAAGGAGAAAGAACTTTGGTTAACAAATTCAGAATTGAAAAAGAAGTAATAAACGAACAATATGAAGAATCTGAGGCTGAGAAACAGAAAGTTAAAGATGAAAATTCTGAATTGATGAAAAGGCTTTCTGAACTAAAAGTTGAGTTTTCAAAAATAAAGGATGAAAAAGGTGATTTACAAATAAAATTTGATATGTTATTTGAAGAAAGAAAGAATTTATACTCCAAAATCAAAGAATTGGAAGATTTGAATTTGAAAAGAGGTCAAACTCAGCAAACATTAAATCTTTTATTAAGCAATGTTAAAGATACAAGATTTTACAATCCAAAGAAGGGATTGGGATTGGAAGAAAATGTCATTTTAAAAAGAGCTCCAATACTTCAAGTTTCTAAGCCAAAAATCCCAGAAATTGTTGAAGTTTTCATAAGACCTGCTAGTTCTATAACAAGTTCTGACAATTTGCAAAGACCAAACTCTAAAAAGTCAGATGAGACAATTTCTGAGTCTAAAACAGAAAAGTCAGTTGGTTCAGAAGAAAAGGTTAAGAAAGAAGTTTCTAAACCAACAGATGAAAAGCCAAGATACAATGATACTAAATTCAAGTATGATTCCTTAAATGTCAGCTACAAAAATAAACAACCAAGTTTTTCATATCATGACATTGAGAGCATATTTGATACAAGTAAAAATTCTGAAACAGTCAATCAAAAGTCTGAAACTTCTAGTCAGGATTCTGAACTTTGTAGTCAGAATTCTGAGTCTAAAGATCAGACATCTGAGTCTGTAAATCAGAACTCTGACTCAGGTAGTCAGAAGTCTGATTCAACTGGATTTTCTGAAACAAAATCAGATGAATTTTTGCAACTTGAAAAGAGATTTAATCTTGTGAGTCAAGAACTTGAGGATTTAAGGAAAACTTATGATGAACTTGAAAATGATTTCTGTGAGGTGGATATTAAACTTGAAGAAGCTTTGAAAGAAAAGAATATTTTTATTCAGAAAATAACAGAGCTTGAAAAACTGAAGACTGAGTATGATCTTTTTAAAATTAATGCTTCAAGAGAAAATGATAAATTCTTTAATGAATCAAGTACATATGAAAAAGGTGAATCATCTAATTCTTCTAACAAAAAGAACTTGAATTTTTCAGAAAAAGAAGAAAGCAAAAGGAAAGATGATCTTGCAAAGTTGAACGATCTGAAAAGGGAACTTGAGAAGCTTAGAATGAAATCTACTTCTGAACTAAACGCTAGAAATTCTTGTAATAAGGGCAATTGTACTCTGAACAGTATAAATAAAAATGAAATGATCTATGTTTCAGATTTATTGTCACTTGCAAAGAAAAATCTTGTTTGTGTTAGATGTAAAAATGATTCATTCCAATATTCTCACAAATGTCAAGTCAAAATAACTTCTGTTTCATACATAAGAAAAGATATTCAGAAAGTTTCTGTTTCTCAAAATACAGAAAAGAAGAAAATTTTTGTTCCTCAGACTCAGAAGAAAGAAAAGATAAAAGAAAAGAAACTTGAAAACATAGCAAAACCAAAAGTTACAACTCTCAAAAAGAATTTGAACAAACTTGTAAGCAGAAAATGTTCTGACTTCATAAAAGTTCAAGGAAAGTGGTGTTTGAAGAAAGATTTTGAGTGGAGAGTAAAAGGTACTGATGTTAAATCCAATGACAAAGCTAACAAAGATGGACCCATTCCAAAATGGGTACCTAAACCTAACTGATCTTTTTGCAGGGCTGTCATGTGTGGTTTTTAGATTCAGGAGCTTCAAGACACATGACAGGTCAGAAGTCTTTTCTATCAAACTTCACAGAAAAGGCTGGAGGAGCAGTAAACTTTGGAAACAATAGCAAAGGTCAAGTCAAAGGTTATGGGGATTTAACTAAAGGGGATCTAACTATCCAAAAGGTTTTCTATGTTGAAGGATTACAACACAATCTTTTCAGCATAAGTCAGTTTTTAGACAGTCTTTGTCAAATTAAGTTTCAAATAACAGGTTGCATGATTCTAACTGAAAATGATGTCAAAGTCTTCTGGGCCAAAAGACATATGGACTTATTTGTAGTTAATTTTTCAAAATTGAAAATATTAAATACAGTTTGTCTTTTATCAAAATCAACTGCAAATGAATGCTGGCTTTGGCACAGAAGATGTTCTCATCTGAATTTCAAAGATCTTAATAATCTTGTTGCAAAACAGTTGGTTAAAGGCTTACCAAAGCTTAAATTTGAAAAAGAATCATTATGCTCAGCTTGTGAAATGGGCAAGATGAAAAAGAGTTCTCACAAATTAAAAATGGACTCATCTTGCAAAGCACCATTAGAAATGATTCATACTGATCTTTGTGGTCCAATTTCAGTTCAGTCGATGGGAGGAAAGAAATATATGCTTGTGATTGTTGATGAATTATCCAGATACACGTGGGTTGAGTTCCTAAGAGCTAAGTCAGAAGCTGCTACTACATTGATAAATTTTATCAAAAGGATTCAAGTTCTCTTACAACTTCAAGTTCAGAAAATCAGAAGTGATAATGGAACGGAGTTCAGAAATGAGACTCTTCAGAATTTTCTAGAAAGTTCTGGGATTTCTCACAATTTTTCTGCTGTCAGAACTCCTCAACAAAATGGTGTTGTTGAAAGGAAGAATAGAACTCTAGTTGAGGCTGCGAGAACAATGTTGGCTTATGCAAATCTTCCTACTTTCCTATGGGCTGAAGCAATTGCAACTGCTTGTTTTACACAAAATAGAACTTTAATCAATAAGAGATTAAATAAGACTGCTTATGAACTGATAAATAAAAGAAAACCATTAATCAAATTCTTTCATATTTTTGGTTGCAGATGCTACGTTCTCAGAGACAGAGAAAATCTTGCCAAATTCGATAAAAAGGCAGATGAAGGATACTTTGTGGGTTATTCTTTAACTTCCAAAGCATTCAGAATCTACAATAGAAGAACCAAGAGGATGATGGAGAGCATAAATGTAACTTTTGATGAAGCCAGAATGCGGACTTCTGAACAAGACAGTTCAGAACTCATGCTGAACAAGACAAAAATGACTTCTGATACAAATTCTAATCCTATTTGTTCAGAACTCAATTTACTGTTTAAGGATGCTTTTAGTGAACTAATTTCTGATTCTTATGCAGAATATGAAAACCCAAAGATGGTCAAAGAGATGAAAAATAAGACTCCAGAAATAGTTCAATCAACTGTAATTTCTGACAAAGGTCCATCAGAGGAGTGCCCAAATCTAATAAATACAAGTGGTGAAAACTCTGAACCTTGTAATCAGAATTCTGATTCTTGTACTCAGAACTCTGAACAAGTCAATCAGAACTCTGACTTCATTAATCAGAACTCAAACTTGGATGCAACTCCTACTCATACGTCAGAACAAGGTGACAGTTCAGAATTACAAGCAATCATTGATGAGAATGATGCAAACAACAATTATTCAGAGATTGATGTACTCCCTAGTGCTAACAAATGGACTAAAAATCACCCTATTCATCAAGTAATAGGTGATCCATCAGCAGGAGTAAAGACAAGATCAGCTACAGCAAATGAAGTAATGTTTGCTGGTTTCTTAAGTGTAATTGAACCAAAGAAAGCTAATGAAGCCCTAGAGGATCCAGACTGGATTTCAGCAATGCAAGAGGAATTGCTTCAATTTGAAAGAAATAAAGTTTGGAGACTCATTCCAAAGCCTGAAGGTAAATCTATAATTGGAACTAAATGGGTGTTCAGAAACAAAAAGGATGAATCAGGTGTTGTCATCAGAAACAAGGCAAGATTGGTTGCTAAGGGATACTGTCAACAAGAGGGAATTGATTATGATGAGACATTTGCACCAGTGGCAAGGATAGAGGCAATCAGAATATTTTTAGCCTATGCTGCACATAAAAACTTCAAGGTGTATCAAATGGATGTCAAATCAGCCTTTCTAAATGGCAAACTTAATGAAGAGGTGTATGTCCATCAACCTGAAGGTTTTGTTGATCCAGAATTCCCTGATCATGTTTATATTTTAGACAAAGCTTTATATGGTCTAAAACAAGCACCACGAGCCTGGTATGACACTCTTACTAAACACCTGTTAGGTTCAGGATTCAAGAAAGGTAAGATTGATACAACTTTGTTTTTAAAGAAACAGGGTAATGATTTGATTCTGATTCAGATTTATGTTGATGACATAATATTTGGTTCTACCAGTCCAGAATTATGTGATAATTTTTCAAAAGTCATGTCATCTGAATTTGAAATGAGCATGATGGGTGAACTGAATTTTTTCCTTGGTCTTCAAGTCAAACAACTACCAAAAGGTATTTTCATAAATCAAGGAAAATATGTCAGAGATATTCTGAAAAAGTTCAAAATGTCTGATTGTGCTTCTATGAGAACACCTATGGCAACTAACATAAAGTTAGATGCTGATCTCAAAGGTGTTTCAGCAGATATCAAACTTTATAGAGGCATGATTGGATCATTACTTTATTTGACTGCAAGTAGACCAGATATCATGTTTTCTACCTGTTTCTGTGCTAGATTTCAATCTAACCCGAAAGAATCACATATGTTGGCTGTCAAAAGGATTTTAAGATATCTCAAAGGAACACCTGATCTAGGTTTATGGTATCCAAAAGAAACTGACTTCAAATTGACTGCTTTCACTGATGCTGATCATGCAGGAAGTAGGTTGGACAGAAAGAGTACATCTGGTGCTTGTCATTTTTTGGGAGATAAAATAGTGAGTTGGGCATCAAAGAAACAGAATTGTGTATCCACTTCAACTGCTGAAGCAGAGTATGTTGCTGCTGCTGCTTCATGCTCTCAAACATTGTGGATGAGAACACAACTCATGGACTATGGATATCAGCTTAATAAGATTCCCATCTATTGTGACTCAGAAAGTGCAATTGCTATTACTCAGAACCCTGTTCAACATTCGAAGACTAAGCATATAGACGTGAGGTATCATTTTATAAAGGACTATGTGGAAAAAGGAACTATAGAGATGCACTTTGTGCATACAAAGTATCAATTGGCTGACTTGTTCACAAAGCCTCTTGATCACAAAAGGTTTTCTTTTCTCATATGTAAAATAGGAATGCTTAATCTGCCTAGTTGAAAATATTTTTTTCTTAAAAATGCTAAATTTTTCTAAGTGAAGTTGTCTGAGTAGTGTACTCAGAACTTCTGAGTCTTGAGTTCAGAACTTCTGAGTCTTGAGTTCAGAACTTCTGAGTCTTGAGTTCGGAACTTCTGAGTCTTGAGTTCAGAACTTCTGAGTCTTGAGATCAGAACCTCTAAATCTTAAGGTCAGAAATTCTGAGTCGATACTTCGGCACTCTAACTTTCAAAAATTTATTTTTGAGAAATACAAATAACTTCAACTGTATGGATTATGCTTCTTCGATTATCTTGTTATCTCATCTTTATGTATCATTAATACTCAAATGCATGCTCAAGTCAAGGGGGAGCATCAAAATTCTTTTGAAAATCATTTTGTGATGCTTAAAAGATTTGTTTTCATTTCTTATCTGTTCAAACCTCTTCTGAATAATCAAAATGTTTTATATTGGTCAGAAGTTGATTTTAAAAGACATTTTGGTTACAAGGCAAAATTCTTCTGAGTCATGGAATCAGAACATCTGCGCGTGTTATTCATATCTTTGACTTGAGTCAAAATTCTATCCACTAACACGTGTCAGCTTCATATTTGTTTGACAATGCCACGTATTTCATTTAAATCCTTTGTGGTATTTCACGTGTGTTGACTCCGTTATAACATTGATTTCGCTTTTCCGTTAAACCTTTCAACTTCGCGGATTTTAAATAGATCTTAAAATCCCTATTTCAAAGTTCTTTCAAATTCCAGAGCGAAACGTGAGATACGAATCAAATCCAGAGTTCTTTGAATCTGTTTTCTTCTTAAATCATGTCTGAAATACGAAGAAGTGGTCCAATTTCTCTACATTCTACAAAATCGATAATGGATTCATCTGATTCGGAAAGTGATGAAGTACAAAATAGAGTTGCAGAGGAAGGGGCAATAAGAAATGATGAAGAAGATGAACAAATGGATGAATCTGAAGGAAATGCGGATGAGGTAAATGTTAATATTGAACATGATCAGAGTGCTGCAGGTTCTATTATGTCAGATAGATCTATTCTAGTGGAAAGAGTTGTTCCTGAGAGTGAATGGTTGAAATTATCTGAAAATAACTGTGTTATATTGTTTGAGGAAAGTCGTTTTAAGCCTGAACACAGAATTATCATGGAGTTATTCAAACATCATCCGTACAGAAAATGGTTTACAAGAAGTAAAAATGTGCCTGTTCAGTACATACAACAATGGTGGAAATATCTTAGGTTAGAAGATAATAAGTTTGTGTCTGAAATTGGAGGAGTGACATTTGTCTTATCTATCTCTGTACTAAGAGAGATGCTGAATCTACCAGAGAAAGATGATGTACAAAGAAGAACAGATTTTGAGGATTTACCCCTAACAGAGGAATTAATAGCAGAGTTTATGAAGTTGGGATACAATGAAGGATTGAGGACTCTCAGTTTGTTCAGAAGAAACAAATTACCACCTATTTGGGCTTGCTTCTTTCATGTGGTAAATAAATGTTTGTCAGGGAAAAATAGTTCTGCTGATCAAGGTTCTAAACAAATTCTTCAGATTTTTCAAGGTTTAGTGAAGAATAGGCATTATGACTATACTTTAATACTTTGGGAAGATATGAAGAATACATTTGAGAAGAATCAGAAAGCAATTCAGAAGAAGACAAAGGATGCTCCACTGACATACATTCCCTACATAAGGTACTGGCAAATTGTTATTTGGTATGCCATGCAGGAAAACAGAACAATCTCAAGAAGAACAAATGAAGAGCATGGTCCTACATTTTATTTGGGTAAGATGACCTCAGTAACAAGACTTGAAAATTATCCCAATCATAAACTGTTGCCAAAATCACTTAGGAACTATATTCCAAGGGAGAGTGAGATTTTAAAAGCTTATTGCACCTCTATGGGAATTGAATTACCTCAAATCCCTACCCAAGAGGACCAACCTGAGAAGAGAGGTGAGGGGTCTAGTCGAATTAGAGAGGGGGAGGATGTTCAGATGGGTGAACATTCTGAGAGACTTGAGGGGGAAAATTCTGAGAGCTTGGTTAGACTCAGTGAGGAAAAACAGAATGAGAGTGGTGAGGATGAGAGATTGTTAACAGAGGTTCAAACAGAAAGAGATGCCTCTGAACCAGCTAATCTTGACCAGGTAACCACACATGCTATTGGTTCACATCTCTTGGTGTCCAATATTGAAACAAACACCATGGACCTAGTGGTGGATCTTGAACAACCCATCCATACCCACTCAGAAGCATTTCAACATGCTACTGTTTCACACAAATCCGGGGAACCATCCCAAACTCATTTGGAGGGAGGTGATAAATCCCAACTTATTTTTCAACACATTGAGTCTGAATATCACAGTCCTATTCATATTGAGCCTGAAATTCCTTTTGACACTTGCACAGATCAGGAATTTCGTACTCCTGAAACAACATTCATAGACATGCCTAATGTTGGGTGTCGAGGATTGGATGGAAGTCCTGGTGAGGTGAACATTACAAAAGCCTCATTCAAACGTGCATCTGTTGTACAAGATGACTGTGTGTTATCTACAGGCCATGAGCTCTCTGGGCACATGAAAACTGGACCATCTGTTGGTTCAGGTTCACTATTAGAAACTTCTGAATTTGAAAAGATTCAGAAACAAAACAAGGAGATGGGGGAAAAAGTAGAAAATTTGGAGAAGAGGATGGAGGATCTGAATGATGAGGTATCAGATTTGAAAGTTGTGTTAGAGAAAAAGTTAATTTCTGTTGAAACCAAGGTAGATGATGTAAAGAAATCCTTGGATTCTCACAAAAAGGAGATCATGGATATAATGTCTGGTTTTCAAAAAGATATGTTAAAACAGATGCAGGGTATGCAGGAATCTATATTGAAAGCACTGAGTGTATCTTTGGCTTCTACTTCAAAGCCTCTTGATCCTGTTCCTATTGCAGAAGCTGAACCTGAAGTTGCTTTTAATCAGAACTTGAAAAGGAAGTTTGATGATAATGATCCTCATAATCATCAAAAGGGGGAGAAAAGACAAAGGTTAAGTTCTGATGATGATATTGGCATAGAAGATTTTGAGATAGCAGACATGCACTTAGCCAATACAAAAAGTACAGAAGATCAGACACAGGAAAATTTAAAGGAGATGATTCAGATAGTACAGCTTGACAGTTCAGACACAGAAGAAATGGAGTTGGGAAGTATTGATAGTAATGAATCAGATAAAACAGAGGAATTGAACTTGGATACTGAGATGGAAGGAAACTCAGATGAAACTGTAGCTATTGAGGAATCTGATTTGAGAATGGAAGAAATAGTGGAAAGTACAGTGGTAAACAGGTGTACAGATATTGTGGTTTATAACAGTGAAAGGGCAATGGAGTCTGAATCAGAAGAAAGGAGGTTGAATGAAGAATTGATCAGAAGAATGCATAATGAAGTAGTCAGAGCTTTGAGTGTTCAGAAAATTCATAAAGGAATAAAAGTGATAAGACCCATTGATCTAATGGGAGAAGAAGACAGAACTGTAGATTACACTCAGGATTTTAAAGATGATTTTAGGTTTAACTTTTGTGATGAGTTAAATACAGAAGAAGAGTATGTGAAAGTGAAAGACTTCTTTATGCCTTCTGAATATGTATTCAGAAAACCAATCGAGATTCCAAAGATTAAATTGCAAAGACTAGAAGAACCTTTGTGTGACTTCATTCTAGAGTTAAGTGATGTACCTTTAGCCAGACAATTTCATGATGATATTTTTCCTGAGGAAATATATGATAATCTCTACTACACAGAAGGAGAGTATGAGCTTTTGGAAAGTAACATTGATGGTTTTATGGATGACAGAGCTCAGATGGTCTACTCAGAAGCTTCTAATATGTTCAGAGTTCCTGACTCAAAACTGCATATTCAGAAAAGAATCGAGAAAGTTCTGATGTTTCAACAAGATGAATTCAATGGTTTAATGTTCGTTAGAATGGAAACACTGAAAGAAAGAAATACAAAGGTTTCCATGTCTACATTTGATTTTCACAGATTGACTCTTGATGATCAGATCTTTCTAGTCAAGTTCTTTGCTAGCACTGAAGAAGCCTTGATAGAAATTGAATGCAGAAGACTTCTGGGTATTTATGTCAGAAATACATACTTGTATGACTTCCAGTTGGCTATAGAAGAAAGAAAAGAAAAGTGCAATCTGAGTTCTCCCACAAAGAAAACAGAAGTTGATCTGCATGTGAAGGGTTTTGTGAATGAAGGAATGGAGGCAGAAGGGTTCACATATATGGTTCACGAAAGACTTGAATTATTCAGATTAAAAGAGTTGGTGAAGTACAGTGATGCAACTCTGAATTGGCTGTTGATTAGAATGGAAGTAAGTATGGATGCTGAAAAAGAGAGTTTAAAGAAGAGATGCATAAACTGTGTGAAGAGGAGGTTGGATTTTAGAAGAAAAATCAGAAACAGTAGTGAATGGTTGTTATCTGAGGTGAATCCCAAAAAGATTCTACATAATGATTTTGTGTTCCCAGCTGAGTATGAAGTGAATGAAATTTTGTCAGATGAGGCTGAAGAAGTTCAGGACACAACACCTCAGAATGTGCAGATAACTAATATTGATCAAGCTGAACAGTCTGAACCCAAAGAAGATGAAATATTCATTGATCTGAATGGATACTTTCTTGAATTTGATCTGCCTGAGTTCTTCAAACCAAAAGAGGTACAATTCTTGGATGTGTATTATGATAGGTCTAAGGAGACTCAGATCTGGTTGGCTGAAAAATCAAGATGTCTTGGCAAAACAAAGCAAGCCGTTTACTCAGATTTTCTAATCACTGGAATCAGAGAATTGAAGGTTAAGAAATTCAGAAAGATGGAGTACTTATCCTTTGAAGTTTTGAGAGAAGATGGCAAGGTTTATTATTTCACTGATGCAGATTTTGAGAAACTGTCAGTGGTTGACTTCTACAGATTACACAGCTTTCTATGTTTTAAAGAGTCAAGTAAAGATAGAAATGAAAGGAAGGCAAGAAGTGTGGTGATTGAGGCCATGTTCTATATCTTAAGGTGGCATTGCTATACAGATTTCCAAATAGCTCTGTATTTGCAAAAGTCATGTGTTTATCTGGCAAATCCCAATACAGATCATGAGCAGAAAAAGGTGTTAAAGACTGGAAGTGTTCACAGATATCCAGAGTTGGGAGTATTTTTGAAGAACAAAAGTGGAAAGATCTTCTTCAGAGCAAAGGAAACTGCAAAATATTGTTCTGGAACTTTAAGGATCATAAAGCACAATTTGGAGAAAAAGATGCTGAAAGTGAAGGAAGCAAACATGATTCAAGAAGTAATTAATCAGCAAGTTGAGATTATTCAAGAAATTATTGACAAGATTGATAAGAGGCTTAATCTGAGGAATGTGCTACTTCAGAAAATTGTTCCTGCTCTGAAAGAATTAGATGATGCAAAGTTTAAGTTTATTTGACAAAAAGGGGGAGATTGTTAGATCTGAAGTTTTGTCAATAAACCAAGTGTTGAAGATCTGATAAGAAGATTCAGAAGTTCTGAGAAGAAGAGTCAGAAGTTCTGAGAAGAAGAGTCAGAGATCTGAGAAAGAGAAGTCAGAAGTTCTGAGAAGCGTGATCAGAAGAATGTTCAGAAGTTCTGAACTACCTGTTCAGAACTTATGACGAGTTTCGTTATTTAGTAATGTGTAAACTAATTAGGACACGTGTTATGTTCTTATTAGTCTTTCTTATTTGTACTGTAGCTTTAAGATGTTTGTTGCAGTATAAATAGAGTGGTTAGCACTACGTTGCTAACTGATTGATTTTCCATATTACTTGTATTCTTTCCTTGTAATCTTTGAGGTGATCTCTCTCTTAGATCTGTAATTCTGTGCATCATTGAATACAATTGGGCTTGATCATACAATTTCTCAATTACTTCTTTCTATATTGATTGTAAGAATAGATCCTGCACTTTCAAAAGAAGAGAAGGGTCCCTCTGTAACTTTCGGTGGAAATGGAAAAGGACATACCTGAGGGTTTGGTGTACTCTCTAATGGTACAACAACCTTCAGAAGAGTCGCATATGTTGAAGGGATGAAGCATAATCTTCTAAGCATCAGTCAGCTTTGCGACAAGGATAACAAAGTAATCTTTACTAAGGAATCTTGCTTTGTCGCTGACAAAAAGGAGAAGATAGCTCTCAGCGGTTATCGTTTGGAAAATGTTTATGTAATAAACATGGACTCAACAACCACTGAGAACTCCTGTTTCTTCTCAAAAGCCTCATCTGATGTCAACTGGCTATGGCATAAGAGGCTCTCTCATCTCAACTTCAAGGCACTGAATACTCTTTCTTCAAAAGAGTTAGTCACCGGTCTACCTCAGCACTCATATGCCAAAGAATCCTTATGTTCAGCGTGTGAGAAAGGCAAGCAGACCAAAGCAAGCTTTAAGTCAAAGAAAGTTTCCTCAGCATTATCTCCTCTACAACTTCTCCATATGGATTTGTTTGGCCCTGTTAACAAATAATCCATCGCTGGAAAGAAATATACACAGGTCATAGTTGATGAATTCTCTCGATATACATGGGTTATGTTTCTCCGTTCTAAGAGTGACACCCCTGAAGAACTCATCACCTTTGTTCAGAAGATGGAAACCCTAAACAACTTGACAGTTCGCTCAATAAGGAGTGATCATGGGACTGAATTCAAAAACAGTTCTCTTGATTCCTTCTTTGAGAGTAAGGGTATTTCTCACAACTTTTCTTCAGTGAGAACACCACAACAAAACGGAGTTGCTGAAAGAAGAAATAGAACTATTATTGAAGGTGCACGTTCAATGCTCAGCGATTCTCACCTGCCTACTCAGTTTTGGGTAGAAGCTGTCAACACTGCTTGTTTTACACAAAACAGGTCGCTGATAGTCAAAAGATTTAATAAAACAGCCTATGAACTTTTTCATGGGAGAAAGCCTTCAATTTGCTTTCTTCACATCTTTGGATGTCAGTGTTTCATACTGAACAACAGAGATGCCCTTGGAAAGTTTGATCCTAAGGCTGATGATGGAATCTTTCTTGGATACTACTCAGTCTCCAAAGCCTTCAGAGTCTTCAATCGAAGAAGACAAACTGTTGAAGTAACTATTTACGTCACTTTTGACGAATCCCGTTCAACGAATTCTCGACCTTCTGCTGATATTGAAGAACTGAATCAATGGATGTTTTCTCATCTTGGTGATTCAGAAGATATTCCCACTCCTCATACTCATACAGTTGAAGATAATGGTCCAACTATCATCCCAAACATGCAAAATAGTGAAGCTGAAACATCATGGGTCTCAGCTGTTCCTTTAAACACTATACTTTCTTCTGAACCAAATGTCTCAGACATTCCATCTACTTCTTAGCAATCAGTGAATGAGATGACATCTGCACCTACTCATCTCTTGGCTGATATTCCAGAAGTTGCTGAAGCCTCATCTTCAGCTCCTCCAGTTCAATTTGAGTCAGCGACTTATGCCCCGGCTCAACGATGGACTGTAAATCACCCAATTGATCAAATCCTTGGTGATCCGAACGCTGGTGTTCATACTCGACGAAGTGCAGGTAATATCTGTTTATTTGTTAACTTTATTTCTCTGATTGAACCAAAGAAAATAGATGATGCCCTCAAAGATCCAAACTGGGTCAGCGCCATGCAAGAAGAGTTGACTGAATTCGAAAGAAACAAAGTTTGGAAACATGTTCAAAGACCAACTGACAAGACAGTGATAGGCACTAAATGGGTCTATCGAAACAAGTTGGACGAACATGGAACTGTAACCCACAACAAGGCTCCTCTTGTTGCTCAGAGATACATACAAAAGGAAGGCATAGATTACGACGAAACATTTGCTCCAGTAGCAAGACTAGAATCTATTCGTCTATTCTTAGCATACGATGTACATTCGTCTATTCTTAGCATACGATGTACACAAAGACTTCAAAGTATATCAAATGGATGTTAAGTCAGCATTTCTCAATGGAAAGCTGAATGAATAAGTCTATGCGGAACAACCTCCAGGATTCTCAGATTCCAAGCGTCCAGGTTATGTTTATAAATTGGAGAAGGAACTTTATGGCTTAAAGCAAGCTCCACGTGCATGGTATGACACTCTATCCTCTTATCTCCTAATTGAAATTTTTAAGCGAGGTAAAATCGACAAAACTCTATTTTTCAGAATAGTGAAGGGTCATATCATTCTTGTTCAGATATATGTTGATGACATTATATTTGCTTCTACTAACCCTGATCTTTGTACTCGTTTCCCTGAAAGGATGAAAGAAGAGTATAAAATGAGTATGATGGGTGAGCTAACATATTTCCTTGGTCTTCAGATAAAACAAAATGAAAAAGGAACTTTCATTAATCAGGGAAAGTATGTTAAAGATATGCTGAAGAAATTCGATTTAACTCAGAGTTCAACTATGAAAACCCCTATGGCACCACTGTTAACACTAAACAAGGATTCAAATGGAATACCTGTTAATATTGTACCATGGGATGATCGGCTCTCTCTTGTATCTTACAGCTAGCCGACCCGATATTATGTACGCAACCTGTTTGTGTGCATGATATCAAGTTGAACCTAAGGAATCTCATATGATCGCTGTAAAGCGAATCTTTCGATACCTTAAGGGAACTATGAACCTAGGTCTTTGGTATCCCAAAGACTCAAGGTTTGATCTAATCGCCTATTCAGATAGGAAAAGCACCACAAGAGGCTGTCAGCTCCTAGGTGGAAAGCTGGTGAGTTGGACAAGTAAAAAGCAGAACTCAGTGTCCACCTCAACTGCTGAAGCTGAGTATGTAGCCGCTGGAAGCTGTTGTTCTCAGGTCTTATGGATGAGAAATCAACTACTAGACTATGACCTTCAGCTCTCGAAAATTACAATCTATTGCGACAGCACAAGTGCCACCGCTATAGCCAACAATCCAGTGCTACACTCAAAGACAAAACATATCGAAATCAGGTATCATTTTATCAGAGATCATGTGATGAATGGTGATATAGAACTTCATTTTATCCCAACTGACTATCAGTTAGCTAATCTGTTCACCAAACCTCTTGATGAGACAAGATTCAACTTTCTCATCAACGAGCTTGGAATGCTGAACTTTGAAGAGTAAAATCTTCAGTGGTTCACATTTTATCAGCTATAGGATAAAACAATTATATAACCCATTCTATCATTCTCTCTCTGAACATAATTGATTCGCTGATATCAAGGTATGTTTTCTCTCTTGCTCGCTGACGTTCGCATGTGAATGTAAGATTTCAAAACAAATTGCATCGCTGAATATCTCTTCCTTAACAGCGATACTTTGAAATTTCTTAATCTAACACTGATATTTCTATTCAGTGCTTCATGTTTTTCAAATAAGTCCCTGAGCATTCAGAACCTCAGAGACATCCTAAAATATGAAAGGACGTTTGTGACATCATCACAACGGATAAACCCTGTCACGTTCCTTTCTGACACACGATTGCACGTTTTGTTTACCTTCCAATCAAATGCAAACACGTGTCCGTGTCATGATGAAAAACTTTCCTGCTCGAGTTTTTCTCTCTTTCAAATCTCTCTATATAAAATATTTCGAGTTTATATTTTCTCTTTACGCGAACTTCTTCTCCAAGCAAGAAAAAGATTTACTGTTGCTTATTTCCATAAATCTGTTCATCTCCTTTTTCGATTACCAGGTTAATATTCTTTTTATTTACCTACATAACTTGTTTCTGATCTTCTTATTGCTTTTAACAGATCAAACAAAAGAAACCTTTTCTAAAATGAAATCATTTCTTTCATGGTTTTATGAACACAACCTTTTCATGGTTGTTCTTCAAGTTTAAAACTCAAAATCTTAAACTTGTTCTTCATTCGTTTTTCCAGAATCCTTATCTAAAGGGAAATGGATAACAAGACTTTTACTGGGTTTGTTTTTCTTTTACAAACAAGAAAACCCTAATCTTCATTAAGACCTTTATGTCTAAATGAAATGGACAAAAATCGGAAAACATCTTATTGGAAAATCTTTCACATTAAGACTATTCTTTATCTATGTTCATGGTTGATATAACAGAAATGGCATCTTCTACTCCTGCTACTACCGCTGAGAAATCCACGGCTGCAAAGAAACCGACTCTTGTCAAAGCTCCTCAGGTCAAGTTCAAGCTTGAGGAAATCGATTTTTCAAAATCAAACAACCTTCATGCGCTTTTCGAGTTTCTTCCTCGAAAGCAAGTCACACATCTGGATGATGCTGTGAACTACCTAAAAACATGTTGCTTATCCACATCCCTGACCATTACACCCCCTGCTCATCAATTCCTACTTTCTCAGTTCTGGTATACTGCCAGAAGAGCTCAGGTACCCCATGCCAAAGACCCAACGAAGATCGTTGACTCTATTCTGTGTGACACAAAATTTGGCACCACCAAAGTCAACCCTGCTATAATTAGGAAAGCACTGAGCCTTCCTACCTCTACCAAAGAAAACAGCTTTGTACCTCTCCCAAACCACAAAAACCATGCTGATAGGGAAGCCATCATTGCATTCTTCGATGCAATGGGTTACGCATGGGACACTGGAAGGGACAAGAAGCCTGAGAAGAAACTAACTATGATCAAGAAGTCCAAAATGCCCAGCGAGATAAACATCATCTTCGTACAACTGATAAGCTGCATGACAGCGAAGAGAGGCTCCTCTGATCAAGCTGCTCAACCTCAGCAAGCAATGGGCTATGCATTATTGAAAGGTCTAAATATTTACTAGGCCTCAATCATCTACGACGACCTTGCGTTCAGAGTGGATATGGCTGAGAGATCTGCATGGGTTCCTTATCCCAGATTCATCAGCGCCGCCTTTCAACTTGGACTTGGCGAAAAGTACCCAACAAAGGGTGATCTGAGACTCTCTCAGGTTGGCCCTAAGGTACTCGACTTCAAGCCGATGGAAAATGAGGTACGTCTTTCTACTCTCTTATCTCTTCTCAATCCTCCTTCTTCTACTTTTGCAGCTCATTCAGTGGAAATCCCCACCGCTGATACCTACGCTGCACCCTCTACTCCTTCTCGAAAACGGAAACAGTCTACTTCCCAACTTGGTTCCAAAAGAATCAAGAAAACCAAGGAGCAACCCCCCAGCATTTACATGCTGAAGACTCCTCAGCTCATCTTGAAGAGCTGATGGAAATTTCAGTGGTACGCTCTGCCACAGTTGATCAAGCCACACCTTCCATCCCAGCTTCAGCGTCTCTAAACGCTGAAGTTATAAACTTGGAAATGAACCCACCTCCTTCAGCCTCTCTACAGCCTGAAGTGATTGACAGCGGATCCAACGTTGAACCCCGCACCCAACCATCATTCTCATCCCTCTTTCCTCCTACTCAATCTTTGGTCTCTCCATCAATTTCCCTACTTTCTCAGGGAAACCCTTCATCGTACATGACTCAGCTGCAGACACTCTAAATATGATGTTGGATGCAAACTTAGGATCTGTAGGCACCTCCATTCGCTAAGGTACTCTTGAAGACGACATGGAATTTCATTCAGGACACAAAGGGTTCGACAACTTCGCCAACCCGCCTGCAGGTATAAACACAATCCAAAACACTCCTCTCTCTCTACCCCAAACTTCTGAGCTTTCCTCTGTTCATAAGTTAATAACTGTTTCAGGTCCTAATTTAGGTGGAGAATTACAACACCTCCCTGAAGGCCCTGGAAACAAAGGTGGAGAATTACAACACCATTCTCTCCACGAACTCTTCAGCAGTTACAGACGCTGGAGAGAAACTCAAAAAGATGACCGAGATTGTCGAAACAAAAGCCTCCAAAACTGATCTGGAGAAGGTGGATGGTAGCATCGCTCAATTTGCTACCACCCTCGCTGATAATTCAACCGCCACCACCTCTCTTTCAATAAACTTCACCTCTCTGTCCAATGAAGTCACATCATTGAAGACAGAGGTTGGTTCTCTTAAGGGTGAAGTTTCCACGATCAAGGCTGACGTCTCCGCCGTCAAAGAAATTGTTCAAAAAGTGCTCGATCGCCTGAACGTCCCAACTTCAAATTTTTCTCAGGTAGATCGCGAAGCTCTTGAAAAGATCAATCCTGCTATAACTGGCCTAGAAGTCAGATTAGCAAAGATTGAAAACTGTATTGGGATCGCTAGCCTAGAAGACAGGGACAAAATACACACTGCTGTTGACCAATTTGTTACCTCCCCCAACCATGATGTGGAAGAGGGGGAGAAGACTAAATAAGACCTTCCCCATAATGCTGAGGGGGAGGGTATTGAAACTACTGCTGCTGGTACTTCTACTCCACAACCTCAGGGAGTTGAAAACCCTGAGGAAACCGAGAAACCTTCCTCTGTATCTGAGAGGGAGCAACTCGATGAGCAACAGAAGGAAGCTGCTGCTGACGTGACCGAACCTTATGGTTAAGAGGTCGAGTCTGAAGAAGAAACTGAATATGATGAACCTGTCGACATCTCTGATGAAGAACCATCATCATTCCCCAAAGATGATGATGATGAAGATGATGATGATAACGATTTCTTCTACGTCCAGCCTGTTGCAAAAACCCCAGCTCAAAAAGGGATCAAGATAAAAGAACCTTCAGGGGAGCGGACCAAGACAATGCTTGCAGCATCTGAAGCTGACTAAGGCAAAAACAAAGGCCTCGCTGAAGAAGAAAATCTGACGATCTTGCTTCAAAAGCCAGTTTGTCAGGTACACTACCTTCTATTCCCGTACACTGCATCCCTCCTCTATCCTTTCTCAATCTCAATCCTTTTATCCTTAAAACCTCTATACACTTAACCACATTCATTTCTCTATCTCTTTCTTCCCAACTTTTCTTACTTAAACAATCGCTGTGTTTCAGCTAGTCCTCTCCCCTGTTTGAGGATCCCGCTGAAGCTCCCACGACTACACCAGGAATAATCCCAGCCACAAGAGCTGAAGAAATAATCCCAGTCTTGGATTTAACCACTGAGACTGATGAACCTGAAGAACAACTACTCTCTCACAAAAACAGACCTTCCTTGGCTCCTCAAAAACGAAGTGAAGAGGATCAAGAAAAGAGAGATGCAATGATCAAACAGCTTGAAGATCAGCGAATCATTCTTCCTCGTGACAAAATCCCTGCTCCCACAAAGATCGGGATTTCAAGGAAAGAATATGAGGATCATCTAAGAGCTGAAAGATTACTCGCCGAAAAGAAGGAAGCTGAAGAAAAAGATAAGACTCTCGCCATCCAGCTTGTCCAAAAATCGGTGAAAGACCCCGCGTTGAAAAGAACTCCCATTGATGTCCAACGTCAGCTATGGCATGATGCCCAAAGGATCGTTGAAGAAAAGACTAAAGTATCTGATACGACTTTGGAATGGTGTAAAGAAAAGCTGAATTATCGATCTCGACCATCCAAAATCATCAAAGTAAACATCAGAGGAAGACTGTTCGCTGACGTTCCTGTTGTTGAAATTGATGTATTCAGAGAAGACAAAACCAAGCAAACCTTCTATGCTGCTACTTTAGAGAAGTTTAGTTTCTCTGAATGGTTGGAAGTGAAATTAGCCATTCAGCAATCGCGCTCAAAGTTCAAGAGCCATGTCGAGAAAATTTTAAATACTCAGATCGACTTGGTATCTTCTGATGTGGATATTCCTCCTTCCACTCTTCTTCCTACTCAACGAAGAAAAGTCTCTGCAAAGGAAAAGAAATCCTCAGACTCAGGTATTGGTTTTTCTCGTGCTGAAGTTATTGGCCCTGATGCTGATCTCTCAGCGCTTGACACCTCCCTACCACCTGGTGAAACTTTCATTCCTCGAAAAGTCGTAAGTGATCCCTATGGTATATTATTTCAAGACTACCAAGGAAATCATCACTTTCAACGCATCTCTGAGCTTCCAATCACTCCCATCGAACAGCTCAGAGATCTCATATTGTTAGGGCAGGTTTTAATGTTGATTTAAAGTTCAAGGGTTGTTTTGTATTAATTCATTTTGAGCCTTATTAGTGAACGGGCCGTGGGCTTGTTAACCACGGACCCATTGTATTTAATGTTGATTAGCTTGGAAAAACAAGCTAATCATCTCTTAGCTTTCTAATTCGTACTGTAATATTCTCTCTGAAAGTTAATGAAAGGGATGACCAGTTGAAATAATATTTCTTATTGCTTTATCATATTCGACAATAAACTGTTGCACGGATCTGGATTCAACAATTGGTATCAGAGCAGACGGACGGATTCGATTCAGGGCATTCATATTGATTTCTGGTAAGATTTGACTTTTTCACGTCTGCCATATTCTTGAATTTTCAAATCCTTGATGCTGTTAGAATTGTTCGATTTTGTTTATTGGGTTGTGTTAGCATTAGTACCATTAGTGTTTCTGCAAAATTACACATCATAATTCAATCGTTTCAGTGGTCAATTTAGCAAATCAAACTCAAAAAGTTTTGGTTGTGTTCATCATCAAAAATCGAATTTTTACTATCAAAACTGGTTGTTTTTGCTCTAAAATTGATTGGGTTAGTGTTGTTTTTGTGTTTGGGATTGTTTCTAATCTTTCAGGAACCTTCGTGTGCAACCCTAATCGAGAAATCGATTGAATTGAGTAAACAGCCGCAGAGTCCGGACAAACTCATCCGCAGTTTCCGGACAAGTCCAATTTGTCCGGACGATTGTGTTTCCATCCGGATTCATCCTCCTTTCCGGGTAAGTACTGCATCCGGGTAAGTCATTTTTCCTTATTCAATCCGGGTAACATTTGTATCCGGAAACCCAGTGTTTCCGGACATATCTTATCCGAACACTCCATTGTCTCCAGAAACTTCAGTGTATCCGGAATCATTTCACATCCGGTAACCTCAGTTATCCGGAAAGTGTGGGGTATCTGTTATCCGGAAATCTTACTCTGTCCGGATTCTTTCTGATATCCGGACTCTTTCAGTTATCCAGACAATTCAATTATCCGGTATCTTCTCTTATCCGGATACTTATGTTTTTGTTTATTGCTCAATTTGCATCAAATCTGATCCGGACACTTCCAGATCAGATCACTTATTTTGGATTCCTATCCAGTAAGTTCAGGTTAGTCAAATCACTCGTAGACCCTGCGTTAGGATTTCACTCTTAGTGCCTTGCGTTAGGTTTACCCTTTGAATCAATCTACACGTCTGACGATCACTCCGTTGCAACCGAAGATGTCTACTTCTCGTGATGCTCTCGCAATTGGCACTGACACCAAGCCACCGTGTCTCTATCCGAACGAGTACAACCAATGGCTAGATAGGGTCATGATCTTCATAGAGTCCAAGGACAACTATGAGTACATCAAGAGAGCCCTGGATAATGGCCCAATTGACAAACCGATGAAGGAAATAGTTGCAACTGCAACTGCACTAGCTCGACGTGAGGAAAAGACTCTGGCTGAAATGACAGAATTTGAAAGAGGCATGATTGAAGGTGAAAAGCATGCAAAGAGATGTCGGATTCAAGCTCTTCCTAATTCCATCTACACTGCCATAGATAGTTACAAAGAGACGGCTAAGGGCATGTGGGACCAAGTAGCCAGAATGATGCGTGGGAGCGTTGTAGGAAATCAGCTGAAGATAAATAGCGCGATAACGAAGTTCGATGGGTTCAAGCAGCGCAACGGTGAATCCCTCACCCAGACCTATGAACGCTTTTGCCTACTTCTCAATGAACTGAACAAGAACAAGATTGTTCGTTCTAATACGGAAAATGTGCTCAAGTTTCTCAACAATCTGGTACCTAAATGGAAGGTGTTTCCTTCTCATGTCAAGCACAACAATTTGATTGAGAATATCAACATCAACGAACTGTATGAGACACTTCTTCAAGACGAAGATGAAGTGAATGAGCTCCTAGGCGAGAAAAAGACTAAACCAAATCCATTTGCTGATCCTATTGCTCTTATTTCCTCAAAGGAAGGAAAATCATCGGGAGGTCACTCCAGACGTGCTCCAAAGCAAAGTTCTTCTGAGTCAGGAGCTGAAGATAAGCAAGACGACGATTCTGATGATGAAAAGGTTGCCGAATTCAAAAAGGCCATAGCTTTGCTTACCAAATCCTTCGAACAACAAAGGTACTACAAGAAGCCCTCATCCAATAGTCAGTGCTACTCCACCTCCTCCAACAAGCGCCATGACTACAAAGATCGATACGAAGGAAAGAAGAAGGTCAGTGAGCACGACAAGGCTGAGAAGAAGGGAAAGTCAGAGAAAGAAGAAGGGAAGAAGAGAGATGAACCCGTAAAGTGTTACAACTGCAGGAAACTTGGTCATTTTGCGAAGGATTGTCGCCAGCCAACAGTAAAGAACTCTCACTACTACGAGCCCAAGCTTGCATTGTCTCGTCAGAAGGAGACTGGAGAAGCTATGTTTGCTGAAAACGACTACTGGTTGGAAAGATCTGATGATGAAGGCAATTTTGATGTTGCTGATGCCTTCATGGGATATCACTCCTCAGCCGAAGAAGAGACGGCTCCCACAAGTCAGGTATGTGATTCTTGCCAACCCGAATTCTTGAATAAAATGCAAGCATTTACTGATCAGGCAAATTCCTTCCAGACCACCTCTAAACAACAAAAGCTTGAAATTAGGTCACTAAATGAAAAGCTTGATGTTCAAAAGAAAAAAACAGAGAAATATAAGTCTGATTGTGCTAATTTAACTGATAGATGCAAAATTTTGTCATTAGCACCTAAAGACTTAAGGGCCAACTTATCTGAACTTCAGTCACAGTTTGATCAGTGCTTGAATGAAAAAGCAGAAATTGTTTATCAATTCTCTGCTCTTCAAATTCAGCACAAGGAGTTTGTAAATAAAATCACTGATCTTGAAACAAAACTCCACAAAAGGGGTCAAACTGATCAAACCATCTTTCTGAATAAACCTAAAGAGTTCACATACTTTAACAAAGAGTGGGGAATCGGATATGATAACCCACACTATTTGAAAAAGGGAAGATGGCATGTACCCACTCTGTATGACTTTGCTTGTTTTGGGTTAGATAAAAAGTATCCTGAATATTGAATTCAATGGACTGGTCCTCTTAAACTCGAAAAAGAGGAGGAAACCGAGGAATATAAGCGCACACACAAACGAGGAATTCAACTTCCATTTTGTTATGAACCTTTAAACTACTCGTATAAAAAGGACAAAAAGTACCTCTCCAATGACTACTTCAACCCCTACAAGGTAGCTACACCCAAGGATTCCTCCAAAAAAGGATGAGGACCTAGCACCTGCAACCAAGACTGAGACGGATGAGTTTAAACTATATGTTCCCTCTCTCATCTTGGAAGCAAAGATAGTCGAGTTGGAGGAGTCAATTGAGAAACAAAGGTCAAAGTTTCAAATGGAAAAGCAAGTCTTAATTACAAAGCTTGAGAATCTACAACCAGTCAAAACCGAAGTTGTGTCTGGTGAAGGACAGGAAATCCTTCGGTGTGAAATCAATTGACTCACATCACAACTGTCTGCCTTGGCAACAGAAAAGATGGAAGAGTACACGAGAAATGGTCAGCTTCAAGAGCAAATTGACCAACTGCTATCTGAAAAGCAGATCTCACCCGAACTTTCCTCAAATTCATCCGACACGTCTTCGTGCAAAGCTTTCCTAGGCAAGATTTCTAGTTCGCAAGACGGTCAAGATTCTCAAGACGAGAGTGTTTTAAGGAATTTGAACTCTGATTTTTTCTTAGCTTCCGCACAAAATTCCCCAAAGCACACAAGCACAAAGAGGTCCTCGCCTTCCTCACCTGATCCAAGTCCAGTAATTCCCGAGATAGATTTTTCAGAGTACATGAACTCCGAAGGTAATTGTGAAGAAGGGTTCGAGTCATTCCCGTTCGACAAACCTCTTCCGAGTCATACTGATTTTCTGTCACCAGTAGTCAATCGGTCGGTCAATTTTTTAAAGGGTGACTGCTCTAAAACAAAGGACCCAGCTGTGATTAAGATTTCAAAATCAAAGCCTGTTTCACAAAAACTATCACAGCCGAGGCAAAAGACCGGCCAATCACCTGCTAAGATTCATGTTTCCTCAAAAGTCACTGACCGCACTGTCCCTGTGGTTTCGGATAAAAACGATCGCGCTAAACAAGAAAAACCAAAGTGGCTAGCTAAGGAATCTGTCAAAGATGCAGCATCAAAGTCTTTCAATACTGTGTTTTACCCTAGAATGAACAAAATCAATTGTGCTGGGAATCATAGGAATGATTTTGTTAAAATAGATGTTAATTTTCCGATGAAAATTTATTCCACTCAACACTTGATTCAATTGTCGCATGATTGCTTATGTTGCTCTAGTTGTGGTTGGAATGACTTTGATGATATCCATAACAATGATTGGTTTGGGTCATATCACATGTATAATTCGACACCCAAATGCAAACCCCGTAATAACAAAAGAAAATACTATAAACAACGGGGTTTCCAATCAGAGGTTAAACCACAGCGGGAGACCAAACCCATTCCAAAACGGGCTTCTTCTACTGAGGTTAGACCGGCACCCAGGTGGAAAGTTGCTACAAAATTTGTTCCTCCTAAAGGTGTAAATTCTGCACCGTAGAGGAAACAAGTACCAAAACCAGTTCCCTCCACCGGTGTAAATCCTACACCTAAAGGGAAAGCTGGGACAAAGCAAGCTTCCCCAAACGGTGCCAAACCTAACCCTCCCAGACCCAGGCAAATCTGGGTACCGAAGGTCCGCTAAACTTGTTTTGCAGCACGGTCATGTGTGGTCCTTAGACACTGGATGCTCCACACACATGACCGCAAGGAGGGAGCTGCTCACGATCTACAAGGAACAATATTAAGAAGACGTGAGGTTTGTCTATACCTGTGCTTTAACAAGCTGCTCATGTGTTTAGGGGGAGCATAATCAGCTATCAGGTATGTTATTCTACTGTTGAGGGGGAGCGTCACACACATTTTTTCTTAAATATGTTAAAAAAAAAATTGTGTGTGGATACTCCCGTGTGCACTTCACTCTACGCGCACATTCTACGGGGAGCATGTCACCTAATGCTCATCATTTTAGGGGGAGCGACATAGAGTTTTTTTCTTTCAATGCCTAAAAGTTTTTATGTGTGTCGGACTCTCCATTGCACTATCCGAGGGGGAGCAAATTCTTACCCATGCTCCGTTTGAGGGGGAGCAAGAGAAGGATCGTTTTTGAAATTCATATAGCTTTATTTTTGCAAAATATCAAGAATCAGGGAAATTCTTGAAAATTCCAGAAGTATCCGGACTAGTATCCGAAAACCCTATCTTTCCGGATAGGTTTCCGGACCGGGTCCTTATCCGGATTGGAGGGAACCCGGGTACCATATCCGGACTCTTGGTCTCTCTTAAATTTCATCTGGATTCTCGTTTGTCCGGATTGCTTATTTTATCCGCAAACTTTCATCCTCTCCAGTATGCTCTTTTGTCCGGACACCTTTTGTTCGGATACCTGTGTTGTCCGGAATGTCTTGCAATTTCATTATTATGTCCGAACGCCCCTTCTATTTTTAGTCCTGTACCTGTGTCATCACTGCCAGTCCTCAATTTGTCTCAAATTGAGCCTATTAATGCAAAGGTACGCACCGACACTTGTTCATCCGTCTCAGTTACTAACTGTGCTTTGTTTCTACAGATATTCAATGGCGTATCAAGAGCAACATCATTATGTTTATCGCTTGAGGGGGAGCGTCACACTTTTTCTTAAAGGTCTAAATGTTTTTTCTTGTGTTGATGTCTTCCAAGTAAATCCCACTCTCACTCCGAGGGGGAGCAAGTCAATCCCCATGCATGTTTTGAGGGGGAGCAAGATAATCTCTGAGCGAGAGACGAGAGTTAAAGAATCCCATGGTCAAGCCAGCGCCGGAGGGACCTTCCCCGGGACATAGAACATGTGAGAAGGAGGGAGTTAAGGTCAAAAGCAAACCAAGAAAGATTGAGCCGTAAAGATAACGAGGCTCTTGAGCGAAACCAGCCACGTCATATCCGGGTAGCCACATCTGCTATCTCGTCTCATTTGTTGGGACGGGGTATTCAAGAAGACTCCGTGGACCCAGCGGAGCAAATGCACGACCCCCTCAGCCACTCATCCGTCTCTCAAAAGACGGATGTTTCAGTCTCACACGGGGAAATAGCACAACTTCCACCGGTCTCTCACTCGGAGAGTACTGGTGTTGAAACAAGAGACCAGCAACCCCCGGTCTCGACTTCTTTCAGTGCCCCATCGAGTCTAGATCCACTTGTTATTGAAGATTCTTTGACTAGGACACTTGATGCGGAACAACACCAAGTCGCGGCTCTAAGTGACCCGACCGGAACGTCTGTAGTGTCTCCGTCTGCTGGAACACGAGGATCGGACGGAAATCCTACCACAGCTATCATCACGCCAACTGTGAACGTAGGTGGCTCTACCCCCGTGGTAGATGCCTCAACGGGTAACCTATGTGGTCCCGGAGTTAGTAACCCAGACATTGTGTCACCAGGGTCCCTGGACAGCACCCTTAAGACTGTCCGCCAGGATATGGAGCAAAAAAAATGCAGCAACATGTAGCCGCTGAACTTGGCAATGCTATGCGCGCTATCAAAGGTAAAGGCCACCTCGTCGATACTGAAACCGCCTCTGTCCCTCCACCGATTCAACAACAACCAATCTATTCGGTGGAGACCCTGAAGACGATGTTGTTGGCCCAACTGCTCCAGAAATCCGACACCACCGCATCTACCGAAGCAGGCCTGATCTCTGTTCTCCGATCACAGGTCACTGCTCCGTCTTCATTCATTACCTCTCGCCTCGACTCCATCGACTCGACCCTCAACGAATACAACAAAGCGCTAACCACGCTGTCTGAGAGGGTCCGTTCACTAGAAGACACTTGTAAGAGTCAAGCCGGCGGTCTCAAACGCAAGCACGATGACCAGGATGATCCGAGACCGCCCAGATCATGACTGCCGAAACTACAACAGTGGTTCAACAGGAAACCCCAACTGCGGCAACTACATCAGAAGCACCCGAAGTCGAGTTGCCACTAGAAGATATGGTCATAGATATGGAGATTTCAGATGAAGATGACCCGACGGTTGAAAAGCCCGAGGGTTCAACACAGGAACTGGTCGATTTTGACTCGTCAGACAGACCGATACTGGACATGATAGATCCAGAGTGTGAGACCAACCCGGAGACCGAAGACGCATGGTACGAAAAAGCCGCCAGTGCCGTAAATCTCCAGGTAAATTTGGTCTTCCCTACTGATGAGGACGACAATATTGACTACGATCAGTTCCTGCTCCAAAATTTATATGGAGCAACCCCCGTTCACTATGCTCAACCCGCCGGAACATCATCAACAAGACCCGAGTCTACTACTTCCGATCTTCCGACAACTGCTCCTCCCACAACAGCTTCTGATCTTCCTCCCCCTCCTCAACAGCAACAAATCCGTTGGGAGAAGATCATGGTACTTATCCCTCACTTGGAGGAATATTTGAAGAAGTTGTTCGTACACAAGCTTCGCCCGATCGAGCCGACCTTCTGTATGGGTATCTATAACCTTGACCCAGAATTTCAACGCCAATATATCAACACAATGCAGCGGTGTCTTCCAGTCAACCAGGTCAGAACCAAACTTCGAATCACAGAGGTAATCAGTATCTATTCAAGACGTATTATGAGGATCGTCTACCCAGTTTTCATTGTTCGACGTGAAGATGGGAACGAATGGAAATTTTCAGAAGCTGATTTCATGAACCTCCGACCACTCGACTTTCTGGTTATTCTGAAAGACTTATGTACAAGAACCATCTGACCGCTAGAGATTACAAAGGCACTCGAAGTTGTTCGTCGATACCTGGTCCGCACCATCATGATGTCTTATCTAATGGACTTCCAAATGGCTATCGAAAACAAGTCGAAAAAGGTAAATCTGATCAAGCCGAATCTGAAAGCACCTGAGTTAAACATGTATCCCGAGAACGCTATGCTTCTGGAACCAGAATTCGGGATTGTTTACCTCAATGAGCAAAAGGAGAAGAAATTCGGGATTGCACGGATCTGGATTCAACACATATACTGGTGTGAAGTCAGACGCGACAGTCAGGCACGTCACCTCAAGCCCCTGATCTTTGAAGAAGCAAAGAACAAAAAGGATCAAGGTGTCACTGTCCCTGATTGGATGATTCTCACATCAAAGACCCTCGATGAACTTCTCATCAAGGAAGAACCTTTTGACGGATAGGATCGCCTTGTAATTCTTTCTATCCTTATTTGTCTACATCTTTTGTACTTGTAATTTTATTTGCTGTACTTGTAATTTTACCACTTCCCTATGTAATCTTTACGAAGTTTAAAGAAAAATGTTAGAGCATTATTGTATTCAAGATTTATTGTAGAGTCAATGTACTGTATTAGATCATAATGCCTTTATACCTTGTATGTTATGGGTATAAATACGCTTGTCTAGTTCATTTGTAAGTAACAATCTAGAACACTTGTAGCATTGGGTCATTTGTACTCATTGATCAATATATGGATGACTTTTGCTCTCTAAATTCTCTCTCTATATTTGATTGCTAGATTCTGGGTTTTATCAATTGGTATCAGAGCTAAACAGAAAATTCAACCAGATCAAAGACCAAATTGAAGATTTTTTACACTGAAGCTGAAGATTTCGGATCCTTCATCGAACACTGTTCATCGAGATTTCTGACCCTTCTTCGATTACTATTCATCCAGATTTCATCTTTTCTGCCATTTTTGATCTTTTGGATTGATCCTTGACACTACTGAACTCGATTTTAGTCCCTGATCATCTTTAATTCTTGGATTATTACCAAATTCTGCTCAAAAATCATCGAATTGATCACTTTTCATCATTTTTGTTCGAAAACCCTATTTTACTGTTTTTGGATCAAAATTCGATTAAATCGATCGAATTAAGTTTTGTGATCAACTAGAAAAGTGTGCGAAAATTGATTTCGAACAAATTTGTGCAAATTTCTTAACAATTGATCAAGAATCGAAGAAGTTATGGCTGAATCTGTGATTTTCGAGTTCGAAGTGAAGGTTTCGGATTGTTCTTGATGGTTTCAGATCATTCATAGATGGTTCGTGATCCTTCTTCAATTACTGTTATTCGAATCATTCATCATTTACTGTTGGTTTCAGATCCTTCATCATTTACTGTAACTTGATTTCGGATCACAAAGAGAAGTGTTTTTTTGTTTAAGTTTTGGTTTCGGATCCTTAAGAATACGAAATCTGTTGGTTTCGAACCCTTCTTGGTCCGAAATCTGTTGGTTTCGAACCCTTCTTGGTCCGAATCCATTTGGTTTCGAACCCTTCTTGGTCCGAATCCATTGGTTTCGAACCCTTCTTGGTCTGAATCCATTGGTTTCGAATCCTTATTGATCCGAATTCGTGTTGATTACAAAAAAGCATTGGAGAAAATTTTGATCCGAAATTTTGAGAAAAATTTTTATTCCGAAATTTTTTCTATAGTGTTTTTCATACACTTTAAGAGCTTTTCAAGAAAAAAAAATTATATACATTTTTTTTCAATAGTGTATTTTATACACTTTCTGCTTGATTTTCTGAAAGATCAACATCTAGAAATTCCAAAGAGAGAAATGAGTTTGAAGCAAACTATTGTTAAATCCAGTGGTGAAGATTTGAAGCAAACTTTTGTTAAACCAAATACTTCATATCCTTCATTTCCTGGTTTAAATAAAGCATTGGAGGAAGAAAATGTTGATCTAAAGAGACAAATTTTAGACATTTCTTCTTCAAATGATAGACTTATTAAAAGAGTTACTGATCTTTACGTTTATATTGCAGATCTTGAAGCAAAGAAAGACAACACGAGTCTGCACGATCAAATCGGGAAACTTCAAGAGAAAGTAACAACTCTTCAAAAAGAAAATACTGATATGAAGAGTAGGGAAGAAAAGAGAGTGAAGTGGAACTTAAAGTTACATGCTCAATTACAAGAAGTTCAAGAGCAAAGAACAACGTTGGAAGGTGAAAACGTTGAATTGAAGAAGATGCTTTCAGAACGTGAAAGAGAGTCACTTTCTTCAATGAAAGTTCTTAAAGAAAAGGAAGTAATTGAGCTTAAATATATAAAACTTTCAAAACAAATTTCTGATCTTGAAAAAGTTTTATTTTTAGAAAAAGACAAGCTCGAAAAAGAAAGAGCTAAATTTGAAACTAAACGAAAATCTTTTGAGATTAAAAGTTCTGAACTTTCCGTGAAAATCTCTTATATAGAAAATCTTTTGGAAAAAGAAAGAAAAGATTTTGTGGAAAAGAAAAATCTCTTTGAAAAAGAAAGTAAAACCCTTAAAAAGGAAATTATGGAAATTTTCAAAGAGGTTACTGATAAAAGAAAGTTTTTGGAAAAAGATTTTGAATAGGAACGCGAATATTTTGAAGATGCGATTCTTAATCTTACCAAAAGATTATCTGGTTTATCAGCTGATATTATGAAGGATCAATTGATCAAATCTGATCTCCAAAAGTAATTTGATCTAATCTTTAAAGAGAAAAATGTTTTGATAAATAAAGTCAAAGAACTTGAAGACATCATTTTTAAATTTGATGTCTCAAAGCAGGCCAGTCATGATACTATATTTCAGACTCCATTTGTTAATTCAAATGATTCTGAATGCACTTTTAAAACTGCTTCAAGTTCAAGCTTTAAAAACATTCCTTCTAAACAATTTTATAGATCAACTGATTTCTCAAAAGGTCAGATTCGTTCTACAAATCTCTTCTATAATCATTTGCTTGATAAATCGGATAAGGATTCAAAAGTGCCTAAAGTTAATCCTTCCAAACCTGAAGAAGTTCCAGTCTTCAAAAAGGTGAAGATGGAATGGAGAGTCAAGGCACAACAGTTCCAAAGAAAGATGTACCAAAATCATCTGCTTCCACATCAAAGGCCAAAAAGAACAATGCGCCGAAAGGTAAATCTTCTGCTAAACCTAATCCTATTCATTCCGCAAATCATCTGGTTAGGTTGGCACATAAGAAAATCTGTTGTTCTTACTGTGGATCAAATGATTTTGTACATAAAGATGATAATTCTTATTGGTACGGTACTTACAGTATTCCTTTTAAGAAATTTACACGTAACACACTAGGACCCAAGTCCCGTTGGGTACCAAAATCTGCTTAATCTGTTTTGCAGGTTCATCATGTGTTGTGCTGATTTGGAAATATATATACCACACACATGACTAAAAACAGAAGAGAAGCGGTGAATTTTTTAAGAAGAGTACTTGTGCCATTAAGGGAGAGCAAAATTATTGTTTTCTGAATACATCAGTTCAGGACCCGTGCTTCAACGTTTTAGGTTTTTGAACATATCAGTTCAAAACCCGTGCTTCAACGACTATGGTGTTGATCCAAACCCTCAGTGATTTGATAATGACCCTCTCTTAAATACTTAGTGAAAATTGTAAGTAAACAATATGTATCAGAGTTTCACTATCGCTGATAAGTACTAAGATCTTACAGTACTGCTGATAGGAACTCTCGCACTTTTAGATTAAACATTCAGTGAACACTGTTCACCATATCGCTGAGTCTGTTCAGTCCTTATGGTGATCGCTGATAAGTTAGTTGTTTACTTATGATCCCTGAAGACAAGATTCACGTCAACAAAGGTTCTACGCTGAAGTCGAAGATCAAGCTCAAGAACCAGCGACAAGTCTCCTAATGAACTGATGCGGATCAGCGAAGACTCAGATTTGTCCACTCAACGTGAAGTATCAAGTACAAGACATTAGCTATCGCTGAACTTTATCATTCGCTGAATAGTAAATGATAATCGCTGAATCAACGAAAGCTGATCATGAAGTCCTCCGTACAAAGTACTTTTGTCTTAACCTCCCTTGCACGCCACCGTACGAAATGTCAGAAAAGAACCTCCGAAAATCTGAAATCGTACAACCACTCTGATACTACACTGTTCATTCATGCGGCTACTAAGGTTGTCAACAAAGGTCAATGACATGCAACCAATCCGCTGATGACACGTGTAAAGTGTATACTGAATTGCATTAAATGCATGCAGTATATAAAGAGATGAACTCACTTCATTTGAAGTAACTTGCTAACTCTGGACAAGTTCAAATCTCTCTTAAAATAAGATTTTATTAGTAATCTCCTTATCTTTCTTAGTGCAAGAAACCTTAGTGATCCAACTTGTTTAGATTTAGGTTTATCCTTAATCTTGTTTCCGCTACAAGCTGTAAATTGTTAATGGTTTATCAATAAACAATTTAGAAAAGTAAAATAGTGTGTTTGTATTCAACCCCCCCCCCCCCCCCCCCCCCCTTCTACAAACTTGTTTAGGCCTTTCGGGACCAACAAGTGGTATCAGAGCAGATTTGTTTAATCTCATAAACAAGATCTAATCTAAGATATTTCTCTTCCTAGCTATTATCAGAAAATGGCCATCACAAACACAAACACTCACTATATAGACAATGGTTCTCTTGCAAAACCCCCTAGATTTTCCAGAGATAACTTCAACTTATGGAAAAATAGGATGACACTCTTCTTAGAAGGTGTAGACCCTACTATACCTTACTATCTTGAAAACGGCCCACACATCCCTGTAACAATTGATCCTGCAGTTCCAGCCACTGCAACTAGAGCTGCTATTCCAGAAAGGCTGATTCCAAAGGAAATCCATCATTGGACCGATGAAGACAAGAAGAAAGTGGCTATATATACAAAAGCCAGATCCATACTATCCATGGCCCTTCCTGACGAAGTCTACCATTCCGTCATGAACCTGAAATCCTCAAAAGCCATGTGGGACACAATATGTGTTCAGTATGAAGGAACGTCTGAAGTCGAGGATTCAAGAAAGATCAACCTGGTAAGACAATACGAAAGCTTCATCTCTGGTAAGAATGAAACTCTCTCTGAAGTACATCAACGTTTTAATTGCTTAATTATAGATCTAAAAACGGTTGGTAAGGAATATTCTAACTTTGAAGTGCTGACAAAGTTTTAGAATGTTTACCTGAAAGCTGGGACAATTATTCCATGTGTCTCAAGCTGTCGAAAGATCTAAGATCAATGACACTTGCTACCTTATATGGCACATTGCTGAATCATGAGCAATCTAGCCATCTTAAGAAGAATCTTGTAAAAGATTACAAAAGCACCCCTGTTGCTTTAATCTCAGAGGAACCTTCTACTCAGCGACCCGTGGTCACTATCACTGAGTTAGAAAGTAACTCTGAAAGGTCATCAGATTCTGATTCTTCAGATGATGAATCCTTGGCTCTCCTAACTAAAAAGTTCAGGAGATTCGCCAAGAAGAAAATGTTTAGAAAGAACAAAACTCTTTCTATAGCTGACAAGCCTAAGTCATCAGCTTTTGTTGATAAGGCTACTGCTACTTGTTTCAACTGCGAAAAGACAGGTCATTTCGCTAACGAGTGCAGGTCAAAGAAAATCATGAGACCTTCAGCTTTTACAAAGAAATCCTTTGTTCCAAGGAATAAAGACGACAAATACTTAAAGCTGAAGGAGAAGTATGCAAAGCTGAAAAGCTTTAAGAAGAAAGGAAAAGGCCTGATGGCTGACTATGATTGGGCTGCTTCTGATGAAGAAGCCTCATCATATGATTCTGAAGATGATGAAGCAAATCAATGTCTCATGGCCAAGATTGAAGAAGAGGAAGAAAGTTCAGACATTCCCTCCACTTCAACATCTACCATTCAGGTATCACCTTCCTTCTTTACCAATATTGTAAATATTGATGAAGCTGATAGTCTCCGTAAAATCGAACTACTGACTAGAAGTTTATACGAAGCCATGAACGGCAAAGCTGTGGTTGAAAACCAAAATCTTGATCTCGCTGAAAAGCTTAAAAATTGCCACCTTCAAATAGAAAAGCTTTCTAAATTTGAAGAAGATTTTAAAGATCAAGTCCATTTAAATCAGCTAGTCAAAATCGAACGAGCGGAAGCTATCGCTGCATTAAAAGCTGAACAAGCTACTGTTGAAGGATGGTGTAATTCTTCAACAAAGATCACTGAGATAATTAAGGCTCAGATTCCTCTGAGTGATAAACGTGGTCTGGGTTATAAATATGATACTCCAATACCAACCACTGAACGTTCAATGCTTAAATTTGGAACGTTCGTATCCTCAATAGCTGACACTTCTTCATCTCAGTACTCCTCGTCGGTTACACCAATCCCTGAGGAAACTCCTACCTCAAAAGGTAAGGAGAAAATGGTTTATTCAAAACCTACCTCTGTCTCTAAATACAAAGGTAAAGGAATTGTTATTTATCAAAATCCTCAGAAGGGTACATTAGTACCTAAGCTGAATGCTTCTAAAGCCTTGGTGATTCATTCATCTGGTTCTAGAAATCAGAACTCTGGATCAGTTCAGCGACCTACTCCTAGACTTAGAGTAGATGTCCTTGGTAAGAAATCTGAAGAACTGAATGTTCGTCCTATTTCAAAAACCAATAGTGTACTTGGTGCTGGCACTTCTAATTCCAAATTAAAAGCTCAGCACTCAAGTGGTCCTAGAACTAATTTTATTATAGGAAATGTTATCACTGTGGACTTACCGATCATATTGCAAGTAAGTGTCCCACAGCCACCAAAGCTGATAAGATAGCTAAGGTGAAGATAGCACCCAAGAAGACCAAACCAGTTGCAAGTCAGGTCAAGGTGACTCCTACCTCCGAGGTCAAGAAATTGACCAAAGTGAAGAAAGACAAAGCTGAATCTTCAAATGCTGCGAAGACTGCTGAACCCATTCCAACCTCTTCCACTGACAAACACGTATACATGGTGAAGTGGGTACCCAAGCAAAACTAATCTTCCTTTGTATTGCAGGTTAAGAAGGGTATCTGGTATCTCGATAGCGGATGCTCTAGACACATGACTGGAAAGAAAAGCATGCTCGCTGAATACAAGGAAGAGAAGGGTCCCTCTGTGACTTTCGGTGGAAATGGAAAAGGACACACCCGAGGGTATGGTGTACTTTCAAATGGTACAACATCCTTCAGAAGAGTCGCATATGTTGAAGGGCTGAAGCATAATCTTCTGAGCATCAGTCAGCTTTGCGACATGGAATCCTGCTTTGTCTCTGACAAAAAGGAGAAGATAGCTCTCAGCGGTTATCGTTTGGAAAATGTTTACGTTATAAACATGGACTCAACAACCACTGAGAACTCCTGTTTCTTCTCAAAGGCATCTTCTGATGTCAACTGGCTATGGCACAAGAGGCTCTCACATCTCAACTTCAAGACACTGAATACTCTTTCATCCAAAGAGTTAGTCACTGGTCTACCTCAACATTCATACGCCAAAGAATCCTTATGTTCAGCGTGTGAAAAATGGAAGCAGACCAAGGCAAGCTTTAAGTCCAAGCAAGTTTCCTCAGTGTCATCTCCTCTTCAACTACTCCATATGGATTTGTTTGGCCCCGTTAACAAACAATCCATCGCTGGAAAGAAATATACGCTGGTCATAGTTGAAGAATTCTCTCGTTACACATGGGTAATGTTTCTCCGTTCTAAGAGTGACACCCCTGAAGAACTCATCACCTTTGTTCGGAAGATGGAAACTCTGAACAATATGACTGTTCGCTCAATAAGGAGTGATCATGGAACTGAATTCAAAAACAGTTCTCTTGATTCCTTCCTTGAGAGCAAGGGTATTTCTCACAACTTTTCGTCAGTGAGAACACCACAACAAAACGGAGTCGTTGAAAGAAGAAATAGAACAATTATTGAAGCTGCACGTTCAATGCTCAGCGATTCTCACCTGCCTACTCAGTTTTGGGCAGAAACTGTCAACACGGCTTGTTTTACGCAAAACAGGTCGCTGATAGTCAAAAGATTCAAAAAGACAGCCTATGAACTTTTTCATGGGAGAAAGCCTTCAATCAGCTTTCTTCACATCTTTGGTTGTCAGTGTTTCATACTGAACAACAGAGATGCCCTTGGAAAGTTTGATCCTAAGGCCGATGATGGAATCTTTCTTGGATACTCCTCAGTTTCCAAAGCCTTCAGAGTCTTCAACCGAAGAAGACAAACTGTAGAAGAAACTATTCACGTCACGTTTGACGAATCCCGTTCAGCGAACTCTAAACCGAACGCTGATACAGAAGAACTGAATCAATGGATGTTTTCTCATCTTGGTGATTCAGAAGATGTTCCCACTACTCATGCTCATACAACTGAAAATGATGGTCCTACTATCATTCCCAATATGCAGAATAGTGAAGCTGAAACATCTTGGGTCTCAGCTGTTCCTATAAACACTATACCCGCAGTTGATCCAAATGTCTCAGAAATTCCATCTATTTCTCAGCAATCAGTGAATGAAGTGACAAATGCAAGCATTCCTCTCTTAGCTGATAATCCAGAAGTAGCTGAAGCCTCATCTTCAGTTTCTCCAGTTCAGACTGAGTCAGCGACGCATGCTCCGGCTCAGCGATGGACTGTAAATCACCCAATCGATCAAATTCTTGGTGATCCCAACGCTGGTATTCAGACTCGTAGAAGTGCAGGTAATATTTGTTTATTTGTTAACTTTATTTCTCTAACTGAACCAAAGAAAATAGATGATGCCCTCAGAGATCCAAACTGGGTCAGCGCTATGCAAGAAGAGCTGACTGAATTCGAAAGAAACAAAGTTTGGAAACTTGTTCGAAGACCAACTGACAAAACAGTGATAGGCACTAAGTGGGTCTATCGAAACAAGTTGGACGAACATGGTACTGTAACTCGCAACAAAGCTCGTCTTGTTGCTCAGGGATACAGACAAGAGGAAGGCATAGATTATGACGAAACCTTTGCTCCAGTAGCAAGACTTGAATCTATTCGTCTTTTCTTAGCATATGCTGTACACAAAAACTTCACTGTACATCAAATGGATGTTAAGTCAGCGTTTCTAAATGGAAAGTTGAATGAAGAAGTTTATGTGGAACAACCTCCAGGATTCTCAGATCCTAAGCGTCCAGGTTATGTTTATAAGCTGGATAAGGCACTTTATGGCTTGAAGCAAGCTCCTCGTGCATGGTATGACACTCTTTCTACTTATCTCCACCTTGAAAAATTTGAGAGAGGTAAGATTGACAAAACTTTGTTTTTTAGAAAAATAAAAGGTCATATCATTTTAGTTCAAATATATGTTGATGACATTATATTTGGTTCTACTAACCCTGAGCTTTGTACTCGTTTCGCTGATAGAATGAAAGATGAGTATAAAATGAGTATGATGGGTGAACTAACATATTTCCTTGGTCTTCAGATTAAGCAAACTGAAAAAGGAACTTTTATAAATCAGGGAAAGTATGTTAAAGATATGCTGAAGAAATTCGACTTAACTAAAAGTTCAGCTATGAAAACCCCTATGGCACCACCGCTGATACTTGATAAGGACACAAAGGGTGTTCCTGTCAATGTCACGCTGTACCGTGGGATGATCGGCTCACTACTGTATCTTACAGCTAGCCGACCCGATATTATGTTTGCAACATGTCTGTGCGCACAATATCAAGCTGAACCTAAGATATCCCATATGAAAGCTGTAAAGAGAATCTTTCGATATCTTAAGGGTACAGCGAATCTAGGTCTTTGGTATCCCAAAGATTCAGGATTCGATCTAACCGCCTATTCAGACAGTGATTTTGCAGGTTGCAAAATGGATAGGAAAAGAACCACAAGAGGATGTCAGCTCCTGGGTGGAAAGCTGGTAAGTTGGACAAGTAAGAAGCAAAACTCAGTGTCCACTTCCACAGCTGAAGCTGAGTATGTAGCCGCTGGAAGCTGCTGTTCTCAAGTCTTGTGGATGAGAAATCAACTACTAGACTATGATCTTCAGCTCTCCAAAATTCCAATCTATTGCGACAGCACAAGTGCCATCGCTATAGCAAACAATCCAGTGCTACACTCAAAGACAAAACACATAGAAATCAGATATCATTTTATCAGAGATCATGTGATGAATGGTGATATAGAACTTCATTTTATCCCAACTGATTATCAGTTAGCTGATTTGTTTACCAAACCTCTTGATGAGACAAGATTCAACTTTCTCATCAGCGAGCTTGGAATGCTGAACTTTGAAGGATAAATCTTCAGCGGTTCACATTTAATCAGCGATACGTTTATACATTCTTGTATAGGCTCTCGGATAAAATAAACTTGTACAATCCATTTCATCATCTTCTCTCTGAATAAATTTGGTTAAACTGATATCAAGGTATGTTTTCTCTCTCTGACAAAACGCATGAAAATGCAAGATTTCAAATTCTTACATCGCTGAATATCTCTTCCTTAACAGCGATATTTTGAAACTTCTTTAAACCCTCACTGATATTTCTATTCAGTGCTTCATATTTTCCAAAGAGTCCTTGAGTTTTTCAAAACCTCAGAGACAACGAAAGAATGTGAAAGGACAGTTGTGACGTCATTGCAACGGATAACACCAGGCACGCCCTTTTTCTGACACACGTTTGCACGTTTCGTTGTCTATCCAATCAAATGCAAACACGTGTCCGTGTCATGATGAAACAATTTCCCGCTCAAGTTTTTCTCTCTCTACTCTCTTCCTATATAAACACTCTCAAAGTTTATATTTGTCTTTTACGCGAATCAATCTTTCTCCGCAAGAAAAGAACACTGTTGCATTTTGTGCTCTCAATCTTCAAGAACTGTTCATCATCTTCTTCATCAAACTCAAGGTTAATATGTTCTTATCTATTATCAAATGCGAATAACTTGTTTTCGATCTTATCATTGTTTTACACAAGATCAAACAAAAGAACTCAAAAATAAAATCATTTTCTTTCATGGTTTTATAAACACAACCATTTCATGGTTGTTCTTCAAGTTTTAAATCTAAAATCTTAAACTTGTTCTTCTTTCGTATCCATTTTTTTAAGAAACTGGAATACAAGGCTTATGGGTGTTATATTCGTTTTTTCTTAAAACAAGAAAAACCCTAATCTTCATTAAGATTTTTTTGTCTGAATGAAATGGACAAAATTCGAAAAATCTTAATGGAAATTTTCTTTCCACATTAAGATATTTCTTATTTGTTAACATCTTTGGTTGAACTGATAATACAGTGAAATGGCAACTTCAAAGCTGAATGTTACCGCTGAGTCCATCTCCGCTGATTCTGAGGAACTGGAAATCACCAAAGCTCCTCAGGTTAAGTTTGAGCTGGATCAACTAGACTGGACAAAGGCAAACAACCTCTCAGCGCTTCTCGAGTTTCCTCCTCGGAAGCAGGTATCCCATCTAGACGACGCTGTAAATCTTTTGAAGAATAGCCCCATCTACACAGCACTGACAATCTCACCTCCTGCTAGTCAGCGTCTATTATCCCAATTCTGGTACTCTGCCAGACACACCGACCTACCCTCCGCCAAAGATCCATCTAAAACCATCGACTGCATACTCAGCGATACTGAGTATGGCACCATCAAGATAACCCCCGCAATAATCCGCAAAGCTCTGAAATTCCCTAACGCTACCTCAGAAAATCCTTTCATTCCATTACCTGACCACAAGAAGCACGCTGACAGGGAAGAAATCATTGCTTTCCTTGATGCGATGGGTTATATCTGGGAGACTAGAAGAGACAAGCTACCTGAGAAGAAGCTGACGCTGATAAAGAAATCCAAGATGCCCAGCGAGATGAACTTCATCTTCGCTCACCTGATCAGCTGCATGACAGCGAAATCCGGATCTTCTGATCAAGCCGCTCAACCTCAGCAGGCCATGGGTTACGCACTGCTGAAAGGTCTCAACATTGACTGGGCCTCCATCATCTATGAAGACCTCATTCAACGTGTTGATTCTGCCGCTGACCGACCAGCATGGGTCCCTTACCCACGATTCATCAGCGCCATCTTTCAATATGGCCTGAAGGACAGCTATCCTGAAGAGGGTGATCTGAAACTCTCTCAGATTGGCCCTAAAGTTCTCGACTTCAAGCCTGTCGCCAACGAGGTACGTCTCTCTACCCTTCTCACTCTACTTAATTCTCCGCTTTCTGTGGCTCCTTCAGCGACAATACCCCTCGCTGATTCCCTGGCCATAAAATCCATTCCTTCTAAGAAAAGGAAACAATCTCTTACCCATCTTGATTCCAAAAGGATCAAGAAAACCAAGGAGCAACCCCAGCAATTCCATGCTGAAGACTCCTCAGCTCATTCTGAAGAGCTGAAGGAAAGTTCCGTGGTACGCTCTGCCACACCAATTCAAGCCATCCCTTCTAAACCTACTTCAGCGTCCTTACACGCTGAGGTTAGAACTTTGGAATCTACCCTACCTTCTTCAGTCTCTCAAAAGACTGATGAAGTACTTCTCAGCGAATCCAACGCTGAACTTGCAACCCAACCCCAATTCTTATCCTTCGATCCTCCCTCTATTTCTTTGGACACTCCTCCAGTTAAAGCTGGAGATGCCATCATTCAAGAAGCCGTTGAAGCTTCTCAACGAATGACGAAGAAAGGACCTGCAGAGATCTCCATCCCTCACGGAACTTTTGAGGGAGATATGGAACACTATGGAGGGACTCGAAACTTTGATGAGTTCGTCAACGCTCCTGCAGGTACAGATCCCACCTTAAACACTATAACTAAACCTGAAACTTCTGAGCTTTCCTTTGTTCACAAGTACTTATATGTTACAGGTCCTTATTTGGGAGACATCAACCAGTCTCTGAAGTCCATGGAGATGAAACTTACAGATCTCACCACCGGTCTATCAAATAACTCTACAGCTGTAACAAACGCTGGAGAGAATCTGACGAAGCTGACTGCTGTGGTGGAAAAGAAGGCCTCCTCTGATGACATCAAAGACCTTGATAAAACTCTCGCTGACTTTGCCAAAGTGCTCTCCGACATCTACACTGACTACACCAACCTCAAATCGTCAGTTTCCACCGTTTCCAGCGAGGTTACAACGCTGAAGAAATCGGTTGGTACACTCGAAGGTGATATGTCAGTGGTCAAGACCGACTTGGGCTCAGTGAAGACCGACCTTAGTTCTGTCAAGACAATGATCGAGACGCTGGTGAACAAGGCAAACAATCCAGCTCCTGCTCCGGCCCCTGCACCTATTTTGGACTCATTCACCGCAGCGGATCGCCAAGAGCTGAAGAAAATCACCCCTGCTATTTCTGGCCTAGAAGACAGAATAGCTAAGCTTGAAGGTTGTGTGAAAGTCTCTGGCCCAGAAGACAGAGACAACACCAATGCTGAGTCTACCCATTCCTCCCCCGCCCATCATGAGAAAGAGGGGGAGAAGAGCGCTGAAGATCAAAATAAGAGCGCTGAAGACCTTTCCCATGATGAATCTATCAGGGGAGAGGGTAATGAAGATCTGATTACTGGACCTCAGGGAGATGAAAACCCTGAGGGAACCGAGAACCTCGCCTCTGTATCTGAGGGGGAGCAACTCGAAGAAGATGCTGAGGAATCCGAAGCAGAAGAAGACGAAGACATCGACATCCCTGAAGCTGAACCATCCTCCTCTCCAAGGAACGATGATGATGATGATGAAGATGACGAATTCTTTGTCGTCAAACATGCTCCTCGAAAAGCTCTTAAAGGGATCGTGATAACCGGATCCACAGGGGAGAAGACAAAAACAAAGACAAAGCACTCAGCCTCTGGCGCTGAGAAAAGCAAAGACAAAGGCATCGCTGAAGATGATAATCTGGCGATCCTACTTGCAAAGCTGATTTGTCAGTCCTCTCCCCTGTTTGAGGATATCGCTGAAGGGTCTACTATTGCGACTTCACCAATAATTCCAGCTACCGCTGAAGACATTATCCCAGTCTTAGATTTAATCTCTGAGACTGATGAATCAGAAGAACAACCTCTCTCGCACAGAAACAGACCTTCCTCAGTTCCTCAAAAGCTGAGTGAAGAAGATCAAAAGAGGAGAGAAGAAATGATAAAGCGATTCGAGGATCAGCGAATCATTCTAAGGCGCGATCAACTACCTTCAGTTCCTCCTAAGTTCAGAATTTCAAAAGCTGAATACCAGGATCATCTCAGAGCTGAACGCCTCATCGCTGAAAGGAAGGAAGCTGAAGATAAAGACAGAGAATACGCCATCAAGCTCACTCAAGAATCTGTCAAAGACCCCAAGCTGAAGCGTATTCCCATTCAAATCCAACGAAAGCTTTGGGAACAAGCCCAGAAGATCGTGGAAAAGAAAGCTGAAGTTTCTCAGACCACCCTGATCTGGTGTAAAGAGAAAATCCACTTCAGATATCGTCCAGCGAAGATCAACAAGGTATTCATCTCTGGAAGAACCTCCATCGGAGTACCTATTGTTGACATCAAACTGTTCAGAGAAGATGGCTCATCTGAAACCTTTCGTGCTGACACTTTAAAAAGGTATGGTCTCTCTGAATGGCTGGAGATGAGGTTAGCTATCCAACCATCACAATCTAAGTACAAGGATCATTTCGAAAAGCTGATAAACAGACAGATCGATTTGATATCTTCTTGTGTGGATATTCCTCCTGTTCCTGATCTAAAGCCGAAAAGAAAAAGGGGCTCACCAAAGAAGAAACGTCAAGATTCAAACTCAGGTCCTGTCATACGAAATGAAACTGGAATTGGTTTCTCTCGCGCTGAAGTACTTGGTCCTGATCCTGATCTATCTGCCCTTGACATCTCTTTGCCACCATGTGAACTTTTCGTCCCTGGTAAAGTCATCAGTAATCCTTATGGAATATTCTTTCTTGACTACGACGGACGTAAATGCTTTCAACGGATCGCTGAGCTTCCAATCACTCCAATCGAACAGCTCATAGATCTCATCTACTGGTGCGACTTCAGAAAAGACATTCAGGCACGACACCTAAAACCCTTGATTTTTGAAGCTGCTCTGAAGCTAAAGAATAAAGGAGAAAAGGTTCCTGACTGGATGATTCCAACTGAAAAGACAACCCTTGATGAACTTCTCATTAAGGAAGAACCCTTTGAAGGCTGACAACAATCACCACTTTCTCTATTGTATCAGTCATCCTTCAGTACTTGTAATTTATTTCGCTTGTACTTGTAATCTTTCTTATTCATATTGTAACCTGATTCAAAGATTTAAAGAAAGATTTCCGCGAATGTACTTAACTCCATCAGTACTGAAAAAGTTCCCAGAAAACAGTAAAAGGGACAAATATTTTATGAGTTCTTTTTATCCTTATGTTTTCATTAAATAGCAATTTTCTTTGTTGCTATGTCATAATCAAATAGGGGGAGATTGTTGATCCAAACCCTCAGTGATTTGATAATGACCCTATCTTAAATACTTAGTGAAAATTGTAAGTAAACAATATGTATCAGAGTTTCACTATCGCTGATAAGTACTAAGATCTTACAGTACTGCTGATAGGAACTCTCGCACTTTTAGATTAAACATTCAGCGAACACTGTTCACCATATCGCTGAGTCTGTTCAGTCCTTATGGTGATCGCTGATAAGTTAGTTGTTTACTTATGATCCCTGAAGACAAGATTCACGTCAACAAAGGTTCTACGCTGAAGTCGAAGATCAAGCTCAAGAACCAGCGACAAGTCTCCTAATGAACTGATGCGGATCAGCGAAGACTCAGATTTGTCCACTCAACGTGAAGTATCAAGTACAAGACTTTAGCTATCGCTGAACTTTATCATTCGCTGAATAGTAAATGATAATCGCTGAATCAACGAAAGCTGATCATGAAGTCCTCCGTACAAAGTACTTTTGTCTTAACCTCCCTTGCACGCCACCGTACGAAATGTCAGAAAAGAACCTCCGAAAATCTGAAATCGTACAACCACTCTGATACTACACTGTTCATTCATGCGGCTACTAAGGTTGTCAACAAAGGTCAATGACATGCAACCAATCCGCTGATGACACGTGTAAAGTGTATACTGAATTGCATTAAATGCATGCAGTATATAAAGAGATGAACTCACTTCATTTGAAGTAACTTGCTAACTCTGGACAAGTTCAAATCTCTCTTAAGATAAGATTTTATTAGTAATCTCCTTATCTTTCTTAGTGCAAGAAACCTTAGTGTTCCAACTTGTTTAGATTTAGGTTTATCCTTAATCTTGTTTCCGCAACAAGCTGTAAATTGTTAATGATTTATCAATAAACAATTTAGAAAAGTAAAATAGTGTGTTTGTATTCAACCCCCCCCCCCCTTCTACAAACTTGTTTTGGCCTTTCGGGACCAACATATGGCTTCTGAACAATTCAGTTCAGGACCCATACTTCAAAGTCTAAGACTTCTAAACAAATTAGTTTAGAACTCATACTTCTCAGCTGATATCCTTAACTGTCACATCTTTCTGTTTCAAGGAAGAAGTGGTGAAAGGTAACATTGCATTATGTTTTATTTCTACTGCTTTGAATGTTTGAATCTTTACAAATTTAATTCAATGAGATGAAATTTTTCAATTTTCATTCAATGAATGAAATGTGTGTCAAAGGTGACTTTACAAGTGTTTTTGTATTATATGAGTTATATTTGTTTCATCTTTCACTTCTGAAATAAATCGAAAGGTCAACAAAACATGAATGAAATTATGCTGAATGCTCGAAAATATGTAAATCTGGACTTATATAGAATATAATGCTAAAAAAAGCCTATTTGTCAAAATGATGGATGGAAACGAAAATATGGGGGAAGCACTATGTTTTAGAACCAAGTGATTGAGATAAAATTATGCACTATCATTTAGTTTGAAAGTTTGTACCTGTGGCCTTTCTGGTTTGGGAGAGTAAGTTATAAGGGGTGCTAGACACCTAGTCCCTAAGGCCAACTGGTCTGGGTTCTGCTGACCCAAATCCTGCTATAGAACCAGATAGAAAGTCATGTTTAACGGTGTATCTTATTCCTACTAAACTTTTTGATTAAAAGATGCCAATGAGCACAAAATCAAAAGATGCCAATGAGCACAAAATCAAAAGATACCAATGAGCACAAAATCAAAAGATGCCAATGTGCACAAAATAAAAAGATGCCAAAGAGCACACATCTCTTGATACTTGGGGAAAATACAAAGTCGCGATAAACCTGTAAATTTGTGAAAATCCTGATTTTGGACAAATAGTGTGAGTAGAGCAAAGTATTCTTATATGCTTTAGAATTGCATATGCTTGATGCTAATCATATTTCGCATGCTAGCACACCAAATAGATTTAATAAAGGGGTTGAAACTGAACATTCTTAACTTGATATGCAATGATGTCTTGTTTTTGAATCCAAACACATGCATTTGATTTCATTTGATTGAAAAATCTGTTACATTTCATTAAGTTGGATTTCTTTTGTAAAGTTTTCAAATGATCAAATGTTAGTAGTTATAAAATATGGTTCAATGAATTTTATATTCCTTGTATAAATGTTTTCATTAATACACTGTATTCGAAATGAATATTTTTAATGAAATATATGCATACTTTCAGGGGGAGAAAACAAATTGCTCCAGAGTTCTTATTTTGAGGGGGAGCAAGGTTATTCATTAAGGAGGAGATTGTTAGTAATACTCAGAGATGCGACTGAAATTGAAAAAGGTTTTCGATGATCATGATGCTCACTATCGTCGAAAAAGGGGGAGAAATGTTTAATTCAATTTCATGTCGAAGATAATTCAAGATCAAAGATATGAAGATACTTAGTTCAAGAAATCATTCAAAATACAAGAAATATTGGTTTCGAATCTTGTGAAGTCAGAAATGTTGCTGAATTTGGTTATCTTAGTTCTGAGCGTTTCGGATTGTGCTTACACCTAAAAGTTCAACAATATGGATGGTTTCGCATCTCTCTATTCCTATCTCAAATGGTTTCGGATTCCATTTATTCAAATTTGACATGGTTTCGCATCCTTCATGATACGAATTCTCATGATTTCGGACCCAACTTAATTCGACTTCCGTTGGTTTCGTACTTGCCTTGATACGGATTCCTTGATTTCGCACCCTTCTTGATTCGAATCCCCATGGTTTCGAACCCTTATTGATTCGAATCCCCATGGGTTCGAACCCTTATTGATTCGAATCCCATGGTTTCGAACCCTTATTGATTTGAATCCTCATGGTTTCGAACCCTTATTGATTCGAATCCCATGGTTTCGAACCCTTATTGATTCGAATCCCATGATTTTGAACCCTTCTACATTCGAACTCCATGGTTTTGTATCCAACTTAATACGAAACGGATGGTTTCGCACCCTCTTGCATCCGAATTCTATGATTTCGCATACTTCTTGGTCCGAGATCTGATAGTTTCGGATCCTTAAAGTTAATATGAGAACTAAGGTTCTTGCATCAAGAAGGATACGAGAAGTTACTGTTTGTCAAAGACTGATAAAGCTGCAAAGATCTGTTTTTCATGTACAAGAATTGAAGATGGTTTGATAGAGTGTCTGTTGGAGAAGATTGACTTTACAAAGAGCTGAAGACTGCTGTCATATTTTTTAAATCTTGAATCCAAAGGGGGAGATTGTTAGAGCATTATTGTATTCAAGATTTACTGTAAAGTCAATGTACTGTATTAGATCATAATGCCTTTATACCTTGTATGTTATGGGTATAAATAGGCTTGTCTAGTTCATTTGTAAGTAACAATCTAGAACACTTGTAGCATTGTGTCATTTGTACTCATTGATCAATATATGGATGACTTTTGCTCTCTAAATTCTCTCTCTATATTTGATTGCTAGATTCTGGGTTTTATCAAAAAAAATCAGCGAATGTACTTTACTCCATAAGTACTAAATATATCCCAGAAAACAGTAAAAGGGACAAATACTTTATGAGTTCTTTTTATCCTTATGTTTTCATTAAATAGCAATTTTCTCTGTTGCTATGTCATAATCAAATAGGGGGAGATTGTTGATCCAAACCCTCAGTGATTTGATAATGACCCTCTCTTAAACACTTAGTGAAAATTGTAAGTAAACAATATGTATTAGAGTTTCACTATCGCTGATAAGTACTAAGACTTTACAGTACCGCTGATAGGAACTCTCACTCTTTAGATTAGATATTCAGCGAACACTGTTCATCATCTTATAACCCTGAGCCTGTTCAGTCTATGAGATGATCGCTGATAAGTTAGTGGTTTACTTATGATCCCTGAAGACAAGTTTCACGTCAACCAAAGTTCTACACTGAAGTCGAAGATCAAGCTCAAGAACCAGCGACAAGTGTTGGTTCCCGTTTTGCTTAAACAAGATTATCAGATCTATTAGTTCAAGTTTAAGGTTTGATGCGGAAGCGTATTTAAAGAACTAACAGATAAGTTTGATAAATTTAGAACAAAATATAAATAAACAGTGAACAGAATATTATATCTCAAAGTTTACTGAATATATATCAAGAACAGGTTTATGAACCGTGAGTAAGAAAAGCTTTAAAACAGATATGACTTTTAAGGTGAATAAGCTTTTGTGTTCTTGATGTTCGATTGAAGTGGTGTAAGGAAGAACTCAACATGAGTCTTCCTTATATACTACTCTATAGGGGACCATAAAGCATATGCTACTATTCAAAAGGTACGTATGAATAGAAGAGCGGATGTCGTGAACAGTTGCAAGGATGGCATGAACAGTCAGACGTGTTGTATTGCATTTAATGCAGCAGACGTCTAATATGTACTAAGCCCTACTGAGTCCAATCAGAGTTTGACACGTCGACGTTGGACAGGGCATGCTACCATGCAAGTTGATGAACGGGTCCTGTAACAGTAGCAAGATATTATAAATATCTTCAAGTCTTTCAGTGAGGACCATAGAGACTCTGTAATGAGTTACAGAGGTTCTGTGGTCTGGTCCTCTGTGGAGCAGTCCACCTTTGTTTCCGAGTCTTGGGTCTTCTTTGAGTACAGCAGAGGTTCTGTAGGAAGCCTCTGCTGCTTCTGTAGCTTCTTGACCTTGATTTCTCGGTAATGTCGGCAGAGCCTCTATAAGAGGCTTTCTTCACTTAGCCTATTTTTCACTACTTCTAAATACTTCTATGATTAGGAAGATTGAAGCTAACAATCTCCCCCTAAGTAGTGAAAAATAAAAATTTGAACTTGAGTTAAGTTAGGCTAAGTTAGATAAGACAGAGGTTAAACAATACCTCGAAATTTCTTTCATTTAGAAATATTCCAGAGGCATTTTACATTTGAGTACAATGAAAGATAAACTTTAACTTTGTTTGCAGAGATTGGAGGTCTGAGAATCAGATTTTGGCATCTTTGAAATCGTTGTAGCTTCTGTTGTCTCTTCCGACTCTTCTGATCTCTTTGTAGAATCTGTTGCGTCAATCTCTCTGATGATAGTATATACAGCATCTTTATCCAATTTTTTGTACCTCTGTATTTCACAAGGCTTGCTCTGAACTTGTTCAGAGTACTTGTTGCGTACTTCTGACAGTCCATGCATACAAATTGTTTAGTTTCGCCTTGAGGGTTTTGAAATACTAACCCAAACCGTGGTTCTGTGATGATTGAGTTAGGTACGGCGTCCGGTGGGCAGCGATCCTCTGGTGGTCGTAAATCCAGATGCTTGAGACCAAGATCCTTTCCCAGCTAGAAATCTATCATGCTGTAGAGCAGAAGCTTTTCCCTCATCGCTTTTCTTAACACTTGATAGGCTCTGGTGTTTGCCTCTGTGTTGTAGTTGTCCTTTGTCCATTGCAGAAGGTCAGGTAGATCATAAGGATTGATATTTCTTAAATCAGCATCAGCGAAGGTAGTTTCTGAATTGTCTTCTCTTCTGACTTTGTAAAGATTGTACCTGACCCTTGGATAGGTTCTTATGAAGGAGAATTTGCAGAAGATTACCTTTTTGATCTTGTGGATTGAGAAGACATCTGCTTTGGTTCTTGGCTTTGTCCTTGTGAAGATGTTCTCAAATTCTTCTCTGATCCTTGGATCTGTCACATGATATGTTGGATAATTGGTCTGAAAGGATTGTTTATAGAGGTATTTGTATACCACTTCTTCCATTTCTTCATATGTTAGACTAGGTTGTGGTACTTGTCTTCTGAGACTCTTCATCTGTTGAACAACTTATGCGGCTCTACCAGTTAGAGGAATGTCTGACAGAGGCTTCAATCCATGTGCCCAGTCAACTACTTCAGGCTTTGGGGTTTGAAAGGCATCAAACGCACTCTTCATTAGTTTCTCTGTTGGCTTTGGCAATGTTTTCTTCTTAGGCTCTTCTGTCAGTATTCCTTTGCCCTTATCTTTGGCTTTTGGCGGGGCAGAAACTGTTGCTTCTGTAAGTTTGGAGATTGGCACTTCTGTTGGCTTGATGGGGGTTGCCTCTGTGGGTTTTGACGTTTGTGATTTAGAGGACTTTTGTGGCGATGGTTCTGTTGGCTTTAGTTGCACTGTAACCTCTGTTGGAGGTTGTTTGTTGACTTCTTCTGTGAGCTCAGTTTCTGTTGATGAAGTATTGACATCGAATCTTCTTGCCATTTTGAAAGCTAACGTGAACCTGTGCCTTTCTTCTTCTCTCTGTGCCATACGATTACTCATTGTTGTGTGCATCCTTTTCAGAACGTCAGAAGCAGAGGTCGTTGCTCTTTTTGGTTTGGTGGCAATCGACTTTCTTCTCGGTATGGTTTGGGGTGTTTCCACAGAGGTGGGTGTTTTCTTTGTGGTTTGTTCATCTGTTTCTTCCAAAATGATTACCTCAGGGGCGGTTGTTGCCTCTGTGGTTTGCTGATCTGCTTCTGGAATTTTGGTTTCGTCAGGAGATGATTCCACAGAGATGGGTGTTGTCTCTGTGGTCTTTTGGGTTTGTTGTTGTTGGGTTTGTTCTGGAGGGGCTTGGCTGATTGGTTCTGCTGCGATTGGTGGACTTTGTATTCCTCTGCTCGTAGCTTTCTCTCTTAGATTCTCCCCCTCAGGATTATCTGATGGACCAGGTTGGTCATTATCAGAATCATCCTGACTTTTATCAGAAGTACCCTCTGCTCTGCAAGAAGTGTTGGGCTTCTTCGGTAATTCAGCTCCTGCTGCCATCAACTTTTCACAGACATCATCGCAGAGGCCAATCAATGTCGCAAGCTCTGCTTCTGTTTTGAAACGCATTATGCCGACGCTCTTTCTGAAATCCTTGACATAGTTGGCATTTACAGTTGTGAAGGAGACAATGACTTATGTGACCTGGTTAATGATGTTCTGTCCGAGCTCTGTAAGCTGTGCTCTGGTCATATAGTCTTTTGGTTGCATCATTGTCGTGTTGCGTATTGCCTCTGCTTGTACTTGTGTTAGGGCATTCTGTAGATCTGCATGAGTAATGCCCTCTGCTCTGTTGGATTGCGTATTCATTTGTTCAAGGAAGTTTTTGACAGAGTCCTTGAACGCGGAAGTTGCAGCTGTTCCAAATTCTTGAGCGGCAGAAGTAGATGTAGCTTTGGCAGTAGTTTCGGCAGAAGACTTCATCTCTGAGATGGCGGTTTTTACCTCTGTGGACAGATTGTCCATTTTGGTGTTCAGATTCAGGATAGCTGTCGATGTTGTCTCTGTAAAAGATTTGAAAGAGCTTTGCAACTCTTTCATTGTTTGGTTCACAGAGGTGACAAGGGTTTGGAACTCATCCCCTGATACTTGTGTTCCTTGTGTAACCTCTGGAGGAACACATTCGTCTCCAGAGTGAGTCCCTGTTCCTGGGACACCTTCGTTCACCCTTGTTTGTACGATGGGGGTGGAAGGATTTCCTTCTGATCCTCGAGAAGAAACCTGAGTTTCGATCTCTACAGAAGTTCTGTGAAGAACAGTGTCCAAATCCACTCCAGAGGTGGTTATTGGAATGTCCTTCTGTTGACTGGGAGACTTGTCTAGAGTCTCTTCGTCTCTGTGCTCACTACTTCTCTCTGAAAGAAGTTTTGGTCCTAATGTGTGCGTGGCAGAGGAAACGAATTCCTCTGTAGGGTGTTCTAGGGTGATCTGGGGCGACTGATCACGAACAATAGGTGAGTCTCTTTGAGGAGACTCCCTAGGAATGGATTCCCCGGTTTCTGTGGGCACAGAGGTTGAAAGAGTAACCTCTGGCTGGATGGGTTGGGTTAGGATCGAGCTGTGCTGCTCTTTTTCAATAACTCCTTCTGCAGCTAGACCTGCGGAGTTAGAAATGTGGGTTGCACTGGGAGTTGGTTTTGGTTGTGTGCCTCTATTTATCCAGGCATCTTTTCTTGCTTCTTCCTCTGTTAAGCATCCAAGCACTACATCATTGTCTATCATTTCATCCTCTGTAGCTATCCTACGGCTTGGTGCTTCTTCCCTTGCTTCTGTTGAGGTTCCTTGCTCTGGTCGTAAAAAGTCATACATTTGATGAGATCCGTATAATCTCATGACATGTGGATGATAGAGACCTTTACGTATCCAGACAGCTTCTTCTTCATCTGAATCTACCTCTGAGACCTGTATTCTTGTCTCAGAAGCCTCTGTTACTTCACCTCTATTCCACTCAGCTTCTGTTTGTTCTATTTCTTCTGAAGCTGGGTTTGGACTTCTTCTGTGGACGTCCAATCCTTGAATGAAAGGGTTTTGTAAAATAACAGGGGTGTTGGCTGGTTGATCTTTGGGTGTTGTGTCATCTTCTTGCAGATGTGTGTCAATGCCAGAAATGGAGAAATCTTCTTCTTCTGGAGAGTGGTGGTCGAGAGGTTGTGCCGTCCACCCTGCTGTATTTAGGGTGTTGGCAATGTCAGGGTTCTGTAAGAAGTCGTTCAGGTCTCCTTGGTGAGCAAATCTATCTGGAGATTGATAGGGTGATTGATACTCTTCTGTAGCCATTCCTTCTTCTGCAACTTCTTCTTCAGTTCTTTCTTCTGCATTTTCTTATTCTGCAGTTTCCTCTTCTACAATGGTAACCAACTTTTCAAGTGATTTACCATGCTTCTTTTTGGTTTTCCTTCTCTTAGGTTTTGGTGCCCCTTCCTCTGTTGATTTCGATCTTCTTTTCTTCTTCATTTTTGGGGAAGAGGGAGGAGCAGAGGAGCCAATTTCTGTGGCATGAGGAGGTGAAGGTTGATCTTCTGCAGCGCTTGTTGAGGTGCCTTCTGCAGTTTTTCTCTTCTTAGCTTTTGGAGTAGATGCAGAGGTTCTTGATGAAGACTTCTTTCCCATAAGTTCTGCACGTTTGGCTATAAAGCTGAGTTGAATAGCCATGTGCTTTGCTAACTTCTGATCCTTTTCTCCTTGAGTGGAAAGAGGTTTTGCTATCATTGTTCCTAGGGGGACACCTAAACGCGGGGGTGTCATAGGACTCGGTTTAGGAGTTCTATGATCGCGTATATACTTTTTCTTAAGGGATTTATTCGATGCGTAGCGCAGAAGCTTCTTTGACAGAGGTCTGTAGTGTGAGTAGCCATCAGTATGATCAGTGGGGGTATTCTTGTTCATCGGGAACTGTTTGGGAGTTGGTCCTTCCATTGGCCATTTTTGGATTAGCAGTAGAGGTTCGAACAGTACTCCCAATATTCTTTGGAATTGCAGAGGTGGTAGAAAGTTGGGATCGTTCTTTTTGACCCTTCTCGTGTTGTTCTTTCTGTCGATGGTGTTTATGATCTCTTGCATCATTATGGTCGCATAATCTAGTGGAAGATCATAGTAAACCCCATACATGATGCTCAAGATTTGATGTGAGCTTTGGTCAATACTCCCTATTTTCCCTGTCAGGCATCTGTTAAGAATAGAGAACAAAGTGTTCCACATAGGTGGTAATCTTCCTCTGCGGATGTCATTTCTCTTCCGTAGTTGGGTGTTGTACCCAAGCATTTCCACGAAGCGACAGAGCTCTTCGTCTGTTGGTTGCTCTGCATAACTCTTCAATCCCAGAAGACCCCTTGTTGGTAGGTTGAATTCAAGTGAGAACATTGTTCTGTTGAACTTGATTTCAAGATGCTCAGATTTATCAGGTCTTGAAATGTACCCTTTGATAAGAGAATCGTCTTTATCGAATCGGCAGCTTTGCCAAAATTGGTTCAGATAACGGACTGGAATTTTGTTTGGGGTTCTTGAGAGTAGAGGGAAGAGGATGTGATTTTCCATTATGTTCAGAAGAATAGCATGGGCTTCGCCGAAAGCAGTGGGTGAGGGAACCAAATAGCAGTTGTTGGATTTGATAGGAAGTATGGTTTCGAAGTGATCTTTTGCTATGAAGTTTTGCAAGTGTGTCGTCGGAGCAAATTCTGCTGAGTCCCCGGAATCTTGTTGTTCAATAGCTCTTGCAAGGTTGGGGTTTTCTGAATGTTCAGAATGGGCAGGTGAGTGTTCCGGTGAGTTCGCCGGAGAGAGTTCTTGGGAGATAGCTTTAGAAGATGAAGCCATTTGATTTTAAGAACAAGGTTTTTGCAAGCTTTTGCAGGGTTTCGCCGGAGAAGAAGATAAGAGTTTGTAAAAGGTTTTATGAGAGGGTAAGCTTGGTTTTTATAGGAGGGTAAAACGGTAGTATTCGAAAGAGTAAAATATATGGCAATGGATTAAAATTTGGAATCCGTACTCGAGTTTGAACGGCGGGTTCAACTTTCCAAATAAAAACGTTCCATGTACGCCTAATGAAAATGGGACACGTAGGCCTTGTCAGAATATGACAGGACGTTGTGCGCGGCCCATTAATGCTAGGCGCGTGAGGTTGTTTTAGCCACATGAGTTTCACTCTCAGTAAAAGTAACCGTTATTACTACAGAAATGCCCAGATAATAAAATGGCAGAACTTTTGTGTTTTACAGAAGCTCTGTGATTTTGAAAATATTGATTTTTAACCTCTTCTCATATATCTCATTGTTATCATGACTCTGTAGGTTCTTCTTTGAACGAAAACGTTTGTAAAGACATTGGAGAGGATCAATAGGATTTTTTCAAGAAATTTTACTCACAGAGGTTTTGTGGCTCTGATGGAACTTGCAGAAGCTCTGTGAGAGCCAGCAGAAGCTCTATGAGAGAAAAAATCTTATAACTCGAATTCTATTAACTTTCTGATCATCCAATTTTTGATCTGTGTTAAGAGATGTTTTTCGCACATTATTGAAAGTTGGTGTCCGAGAAAACTATTTTGAAAAACGTTTTGTTCGAGAAGGTCATGGTGTGTGTTTTCGGTTTCCGAGATAACATTCCAAAAGATCGACAGAGGGTTAATTTGTGATCACAGAGCATATTTCCTGCAGAACCTCTGTTGAGCTCAGCAGAAGCTCTATGACCTTAAATTTCTCCTATTTCGAATTTTGTTAAACTTTTTGAACTTTTGATTTTTGAAATGTTATTCATAGTATATTTAGGACATATTTGACAATTCTTGTCCTAGAAAACTGTTTTCCAAAAACCTTTTGTGCGAGAGACATACCTTTTGGTTCTTCTGTTCTCGGCAGTTTTGTCTTACTTCTGTCGATGGAGAATTATCGACATTCTTCTTTGGCTTTCCTTTGAAAGATTTACCTCTGTAGATCATTTCAGGGTCCCTTTTGCTCCCCCTTGATCTGATCACTTCTGTAGATCAAGAATTTTCCTTTTGCTCCCCCTTGATCTATGCTTGGTTCAAAGAATGGTAAGATTTGTATTGAGCATAGATCATGTTTACCAGAGGTTCTGTAAGGATTATCAGAAAATCTGAGCGGACCCGCAGAAGCTTTGTAACCAAGAATTATTTTTGCACACAAAAAATACATACAGAAATAAATTTATCAAAGCAATAACTTAAGTAATAATAGATATTTATACTTATTTACAGAAGATAAAGCTATACTTACAGAGGATTTTCACACCATGTTAATCATTCCTAACTTACCCACCAAGAAGTTGAATCTTTTCTCGTCTAGTGCTTTGGTGAATAAGTCAGCGAGTTGATATTCTGTGGGCACGAAATGCATTTCGATTGTACCGTATTCAACATGATGTTTCAAGAAATGGTACCTTATATCGATATGCTTGGTTTTTGAGTGTTGCACAGGGTTGGAAGAGATAGCAATGGCACTTTTGGAATCACAGAAGATGGGTATTTTGAACAGGATGTGGCCGTAGTCTTTTAGCTGAGTCTTCATCCATAGAACCTGAGAACAACAGCTAGCAGCAGCAACGTATTCAGCTTCTGCAGTGGATGTGGAGACACAATTCTGCTTCTTGGACGTCCAACTGACTAGTTTACCACCTAGGAATTGACAACTCCCAGAGGTACTCTTTCTGTCGAGCATGCATCCTCCATAGTCTGAATCTGTATAAGCTTTAAGACTAAAACCAGAGTTCTGTGGATACCAGAGACCAAGATTGTTGGTCCCCTTCAGGTATCTAAAGATTCTCTTTACAGCATCATAATGTGATTTCTTTGGATTAGCTTGATAACGTGCACAAAGTCATGTGGCATGCATAATATCAGGTCTGCTTGCTGTTAAGTATAACAGAGATCCAATCATGCCTCTGTAGAGAGTACATTCTACAGAAATACCATTTGGATCTAAGAATAACTTATTTCCAGTGGCCATTGGAGTCTTCATTGCAGAGGTATCAGAGAGATTATATTTTAAAAGTATGTCAGAGACATATTTGGCTTGATTTATAAAAATTCCCTCTGAAGATTGTTTGACTTGAAGTCCGAGGAAGAATGTTAATTCTCCCATCATACTCATTTCAAACTCACTCTGCATGAGTTTTTCAAATCTTTTACACTCTTCTGAATTAGTAGACCCAAAAATTATGTCATCCACATAGATTTGTACAAGCATTATCTCACTATTTTTATGTTTATAGAATAAGGTAGTATCTGTTGTACCTCTGTTGTAGCCATTGACTAGAAGAAAGGTAGAAAGTCGTTCATACCATGCTCTTGGAGCCTGTTTCAGTCCATATAGAGCTTTTTCAAGGTAGTATACATGCCTTGGAAACTTTGAGCTTTCAAACCCTGGTGGCTGATTTACGTAAACCTCTTCTTGGATTTCGCCGTTGAGAAAAGCTGATTTTACGTCCATCTGATAGACTTTAAAACCTCTGTGGGCTGCGATGGCTAAGAATATTCTTATTGCTTCGAGCCGTGCGACAGGGGCAAAAGTCTCATCGTAGTCTATGCCTTCTTCTTGTCTATATCCTTTTGCTACTAATCTTGCTTTGTTTCTGATGACCACTCCATCTTCATCCTTCTTGTTTCTGTAGACCCATTTAGTCCCAATGGCCTGTTTCCCTCTTGGAAGAGGTACTAAAGTCCAGCCTCTGTTACGCTCAAATTGCAGAAGTTCTTCTTGCATGGCGTTTTACCCAGTTTGGGTCATCTAGGGTTTCAGAAATCTTCTTTGGTTCTATCACACTAATAAAATTTGTAAAGAAACAAAAATTAGCAGTGGCAGACCTTGTTTTTACTGAGTCAGAAGGTTCTCCAATTATTTGGCTTGGAGGATGGATTTTTGTCCACTGAGTTGTGCGTGGAAGATGAACATCAATGTCATCAAAACTTTCTTCAGAGGCTTCTGGTGTTTCTTCTTCTCGTGTAGCCTCTGTCGTTTTTCGTGCCTTGGTAGTTGATCCTACCGTTTGCTGAATGATTGGTATGAGTGGTGGTGGAGTTTGTTCCTCTGAGGACGTATAGTCTTGGTCCTCAACTTCCTCTATAATTGGTTCTTCTGTGGATTGTGGAGTTTGATTTTCAGCAGCTTCTGTGGTCGTTATTCTTGAAGTTTCATCTTCTGCATTTTCTTCTTCGGCATTTGCTTCTGTAGTATTTATAGAAGAAGATGAAGCATTATTTGGACCAGTTAGAGTCATACCTGTAGGATTTTGTCCGACAGAGGATGGTTCTTCAGAAACTCTGATGTTTCCAACAGAAGGATCAATGTTATCGTGTAACATCTCTAAAAATAGAAGATTTAAGTCTTCTTTTGCTTGTGAGATGACAGAGGATTTTCCTTTAATTCCGAGTTCTGAACTGATTTGCTCAGAAGTCATTTGGAATGAGTCATCAAAAGAAACATTGATGCTTTCTACAATCTTGTGAGACTTTGTAAGGAATGTTCTGTAGGCTTTGGAAGTGGCAGAGTATCCAATGAATTTGCCTTCATCAGCTCTTACATCAAACTTTCCTCTTGAATCTCTGTCATTTAAGACAAAGCATTTGCATCCGAATACATAGAAAAATTTGATGTTTGGCCGCCTTAAGTTAAGCAATTCGTAAGGCGTCTTGAGGTGTCTTTTTACAACGGTTGAATGATTCTGAGTATTACACGCAGTAGAAATTGCTTCTGCCCAAAAGTTCATTGATAATCCGCATGCTGACAGCATAGTTCTTGCGGCTTCCACAAGTTTTCGATTCTTTCTTTCGACAACACCGTTCTGTTGTGGAGTGCGAGCTGCAGATAAGTTCTGTGATATTCCTTCTGTTGAAAGATAGGCTTCAATGACACAGTTTTTAAATTCTGTGCCATTGTCACTTCTTAACTTCTGTATTCTGCAATCATAAAGAACTTGGATTCTTTTCATTAGATTTATCAATACATTTGGAACATCTGATTTCTTTCTAATAAATTCAACCCATGTGAAACGTGAATATTCATCAATTAGGACAAGTATGTATTTCTTGCCTCCTAGGCTCTGTATAGCAATGGGACCGCAGAGGTCGACATGAAGCATGTACAGAGGCCTAGTGCAAGACACGTCTGTTTTGCCTTTGTGGGAAGCCCTTCTGTGTTTTCCCATTTCACAGGTCGAACACAAGTGATCCTTATTGAATTTAACATTTGGCAAACCTTTAACTAGATTGAGTTTTACTAGTTTATCCAAGGTGTGAAAGTTTAAGTGACAGAACCTGTTGTGCCATAACCAAGCTTCTTCACTTTTGCAGGCTACTAGGCAAACTTTGTCCTTGGATTTTGAAGTAAAATTCATTAGGTATAGATCACCTCTTCTTTCAGCTCGCAGAAGTTCCATTCCTGTGTTTTCACTCTGTAGAGAGCAGAAAGTTCTTTTAAATAACACATCGAATCCTGTATCACAAAGTTGACTTACACTAAGTAGGTTGTTTTTGAGGCCATTCACATATGCAACTTTGTATACAGAGACATTTTCTTTCTGTATGACTCCATAGCCTTTGATGTGTCCCTTCATGTTGTCTCCAAAAGTTACAGATCCACCATCGTGTGTTTCTTTGTATGTGGATAGTAATCTTCTGTTGCCAGTCATGTGCCTTGAGCATCCGGAGTCAAGATACCAAATTGGCACATGTTGCTTCTGTAAGACAATCGCAGAGATTTAGGTACCCATATCCACATGGGTCCAATATTGTTAGAATTTTTCAAGTTTGCCTTAGCATTCTTGAAATACATTTTATCTTTAGAAGAATCAGATTGTTTCTCTTTTGGTTATGACTTTCGAATTTCAGTGGTGAGAAAGCAATCTGGACTTGAGAAGTGTTTATTCAATTTAAACATAAGATCAAAACAATGACAGTATTGAATATGAGATGTGATTTGTTTGAACTTTTCATTGAATTCTTTGAACTGAGCCACAGAGACATTACACTCTTTCTTTACATTAGATTTCCTATTACAAGAAGATCTATGAATACTAGAATGTTGTTTGCAAAAGTCTTGTTTAGTTCCTGCCTTCTGTGGTGAACATCTTTCTTCACTGTCACAGAGGAAAAATATTTGTTAGCTTCAGGCCATTTTCCCTTTTGTTGCCAAGTGGGATTCTCTTTGATTTTCCTTAAAGGTTTTGAAAATTTTAAGCTTTTTGGATTTTCAGAGGCCTTTTTCAGATTTTCAAGCTCTGTAGAGGTTTTAACTTGAATATACATTTTGAGAAAATCTGGACAGATAGGGATCCCCGTGATTTTCTCTTTTGGAGAGATGGTTCTGTTAAGAACCTCAGAGGAGAATTTAACATCCTCTGTGTCACAGTGAATTATCCCAGATTTGAAATCAGTCTCTGAGTCGTCAGAGGATGAATCGTCCTCATATGCAGAGGTTGAGTCATCTCTTTCGACAGAGGCTGGATTTTCTGAGCATGTATCATACGAGCTTTCTTCCTCTGTAGAAAAACTTTCATAGATGGCAGAGGTTTCTGATGAGATCTCTTCAGCGAGTTTTTGATCTATAGAAGATGTACAGAGATTTTCTAAAACATTTGATTTCAAAACTTCCAAAATTTCTTTTTCAATAGATTCTTCAAGTTTTTCTTCTGAAAAGATGGGTTTAAACTCAGGAGCTTCTGCTGACAATTTCTTTTCGACATTTATCATACAGACAAAAGCGACCTGTGTTTGAGTCTCTGGTTTACCAAACTTAAAGATACCAATCTGATCTTGTGTTTTCAGATATTTCTTTGGTTTGATTCCTCTATTGACAGAGGTTGAAGATGATGAATCTGTGTTTTCAAACCACACATTGATCATCTTTGTATGTTTCCTCAAGTGAGGTTCTGCAGAGATTTTAACCCTTTTACTTACAGAGAGTAAGTTTGGAAAGTTTGGTTTGTTAGTTTTTCCCAAAACAAATAGAGAGGACAGAGGTTTTAGTCGTTTATTTTCAACTCCTAAGGTAATATCAATGTACCCTATACCTCGTCTTGCTATTTGAGAGTTTACCTTTTCATACACCTTCTGTGCATCTTTATAGTTTTTAAGTAAAACTTCTCTTCTTAAAAGATCTTGCCAAAGTACCTCTCTTTCTCTTTGAAAGTATTCTTTGAGAGCTCTTATGTCTGTTGTTTCACTTTTTGAAACTGAAAGTTCTTTTGTTTTGATTTTTAAAGCATAGGTTATATCAGAAATTTGCCTTTTTAAAGGATCTATATTTTTGCTCCAATATTTTTCGATTTTTTCTTTTTCTTCAAAGATTTTGGCTTTTTCTTGAGTGAGAAGCCTTACTTCTCTCTCATTAAAGGTCAGTCTTTTCTGAATGCTTTCATTTACTTCTTTCAGTTCAATGTTAAGTTTAAATAAATCATCATCTACAGAATCAGTACTTGAGATAGAGTTTGAAGTGGATACCTCATTGTCAGTGCCGGAGTTGACTTCTGCCATACCACAGAACAGGGCATTTGTAGGGAATTCATCGTCAGAGGTGGAGTCTGATTCAAAGTCCTCCTTGTTTGCCTCTGAATGCCATTTGTTTGCCATTAGAGATTTTTGTGCGTAATACTCGGCCTTCTTTTTGTAAAAAGCTGAGTCCTTCTGTGGGCGATTTGGTCTACTTCTGCATTCTTTTGCGAAATGACCTGGCTTGCCGCAGTTGAAACAACCTTGGGAGGTGTTTCCTGTTCGGCCGTCAGACTTCTGTAGGTCTCCACCTTTCTCTGTTCGGCATTCGTTTGCGTAATGACCGGGTTTACCACATTTGTAGAATTCTTGTGTGTGGCCTACCTTGTCATCTGATCTCTGTCGATCATTTTCTCTGTAGCTTCTGTCGCTCGACCTCTGTTGGTCATCATTTCTGTAGTCTGACCTCTGTCGGTCACTTGATTCTTCTCTTCTTCCATCATTTCTTCTACCAGAATTCCTTTGGTTATTTCTAAACTCTCTTGTCAATAAAGCCATTGATTTAGTTAATGACGCAAGAGTTATCTCTTCCTCTATCAGCTCGTCTTCTTCGCTATCAACCATTACCATCTTCTTTTTCTCCTTCTTTTTCTCCTATGTAGATCTCTCATTTCTTGGTCTGTCTGCCGCCTCTGTAGATTTACTAACCAATGTGTATGGCACAATGGTTAGTGTTTTAGCTTGAGCTATTTGAGGCTCTTGTGCAGCAAGTGTTCCATAGAGATCAGAGAGTGTCCAGGAGTCTAGATCTTGATTTGTTTGTAAAGACATAGACAACTGAAGCCACTCATCGTTCAGGCTCTTTAGAAACATGACGTTATTTTCTTCCGTGGTTCTGTGAATACCAGACTTTCTGCATTTGTTTATGAGAGAGTTGAACCGATCATATGTTGTTTGCAGAGATTCTGTTGCAGAAGCTCTGAAGGCATGATACTCGTTTATGTATTGTGCCCTTCGGTTCTTTTGTGTTTTAGCACCCCTTCCAACTGTCTTTCTAATTCTTTCCAGAGATCGTGCGCTGTTTCGCATGCATCTAAGGATTGAAAAATTTCGTTGGGGATAGCCATGATCAGTATTCTTTTTGTTTTCTGTGCAACTTCATCTTCTGCCTTATCTTCATTTGACCATTCTTCTCTTGGCTTAGGTTTTTGATGTTCAGGGATTTCAGCAGATTCAGCAGTAGCTGGTACACGTGGCATAGTTATCATAGGAACTGGAGGAAGATTGTATAGATATTTTTTGAGAGTTTTTTCAGTACCCTCAAAAAAATGAACCATTCTTATTTTCCATTGAGGATACTCATCTCTAAGAAGAGTAGGAGGTTTGGTTAAAGAGCCAGCAGTGAAAAAGTTATTTGTATTTGTCATTTTGAGGAAAGGATAATCTGATGGAGGATTTATTAGTATGAAGATCTGGGAGGTTTTCTGGGTACAACTAATATCCAGAAATATGGTGATGAAGAGAAATGAAATCTATCAACAATGTTGTAAAACAAGGATCACTTGATATTGAAAATCAAGCTTTGCTCTGATACCAATTGTTGGTTCCCGTTTTGCTTAAACAAGATTATCAGATCTATTAGTTCAAGTTTAAGGTTTGATGCGGAAGCGTATTTAAAGAACTAACAGATAAGTTTGATAGATTTAGAACAAAATATAAATAAACAGTGAACAGAATATTATATCTCAAAGTTTACTGAATATATATCAAGAACAGGTTTATGAACCGTGAGTAAGAAAAGCTTTAAAACAGATATGACTTTTAAGGTGAATAAGCTTTTGTGTTCTTGATGTTCGATTGAAGTGGTGTAAGGAAGAACTCAACATGAGTCTTCCTTATATACTACTCTAAAGGGGACCATAAAGCATATGCTACTATTCAAAAGGTATGTATGAATAGAAGAGCGGATGTCGTGAACAGTTGCAAGGATGGCATGAACAGTCAGACGTGCTGTATTGCATTTAATGCAGCAGACGTCTAATATGTACTAAGCCCTACTGAGTCTAATCAGAGTTTGACACGTCGACGTTGGACAGGGCATGCTACCATGCAAGTTGATGAACGGGTCCTGTAACAGTAGCAAGATATTATAAATATCTTCAAGTCTTTCAGTGAGGACCACAGAGGCTCTGTAATGAGTTACAGAGGTTCTGTGGTCTGGTCCTCTGTGGAGCAGTCCACCTTTGTTTCCGAGTCTTGGGTCTTCTTTGAGTACAACAGAGGTTCTGTAGGAAGCCTCTGCTGCTTCTGTAGCTTCTTGACCTTGATTTCTCGGTAATGTCGGCAGAGCCTCTGTAAGAGGCTTTCTTCACTTAGCCTATTTTTCACTACTTCTAAATACTTCTATGATTAGGAAGATTGAAGCTAACAACAAGTCTACTCATGAACTGATGCGGATATCAGCGAAGCAAGACCTGTCCATTCAACGTGAAGTATCAAGTAGAAGACTTCAGCAATCACTGAACTTTATCATTCGCTGATAAAGATCTGACTCAACGAAAGCTGATCATGAAGTCTCCCTGCATGTTACTATTGTCTTACCACCCTTGCGCGTCTCCGTACGAACTGTCAGAACGAACATCCCTTTTGTTTGTAATCGTACAACAACTCTGATTCTACACTGTGCACCATGCGGCTACTAAGGTTGTCTACAAAGGTCAATGACATGCAACCACTCAGCTACTGCCACATGTAAAGTCATACTGCTATGCATTAAATGCATGCAGTATATAAGAAGAACCTTACTTCAGTTTTGAAGTGTGCTCGGACCATCTTCTTATCTTTCTCTTATTGTTAAGTTATTATTCGTAATTTCTTTAACTCTTTCTAGTGCAAGAAACTTAGTGTTTCTCAAGACTTGTTAAGATTAGGTTTATCCTTAATCTAGTTCCGCAACAAGTTGTAAATTGTCTTGATTTATCAATAAACAATTTAGAAAAGTAAAAATGTGTGTTTGTATTCAACCCCCCCCCCCCCCCTTCTACAAACTTGTATAGCCCTGCGGGACCAACACTCCACCCGGTGCACATCCACAACAGATGGAAGAGGTGGTGTACAGATATTTGTACAACAGAAGTGCCAGAGATCTTCTGCCACCAACCATTCAAGATCCCAACTACCATGCTGACCTCGAAAATACCTTCACAAGAACAACACCCAAGCCAAAACACCAAGTCTTCTCAGAGTCCAAAATCGACAAGGTCATATACTGTAAGTTTTCTCAAACCAGAACCACTCCTAAGGTTTCCTATAACATCTATAAGGTCAAAATGGAGGACAGAACCGTGACCCAATTCTCAGATGTTGATCTGAGAATTCTAAGTCCCTACGACCTACCCGACCTTCTCAAATGGACGAAAGAGAACTTCACTACATATGCAATTTGAAGGGCATACAGGGTGATCAGGAAAGCCATGCGAGAAAAACTTCTACTATACAGCCTTGTCGACTTCCAATTAGGACGAGATCTCGGAGTAAGAAACCTAAATCTCCGACCACCAGAAAATGACTGCCCATCCTCTGCCATACCAAACTCGATCATTACATCTCCAAGAGTTGGGTTAGTTTATCAAGATCCTTCTGGGAAGTCTAGACTGTTCGTAGAGATCGACTGTCAGAAGTATGCAACAAATACTTTGACAGAGTTCAGAGCAAGCCTCATGGAGCATAGAGGAACGGAGCTCATGAATCAAGCTCTCGCAGATAGACTAATAGAGGTTATAGACCAAGTAATCAACTTCAGAACCCTCTGCATCAGTTTCTATCAAGAGCTTAGAGAATTAGGATTCGACAACAGAAGTTTCAATGACTTCAAAGACGCCAACGTCTGATATCCTCTACCAACCTCTGCAAATCTTTCCTTTCATAATGTAATCAAATGTAAGTGCCTCTGGCATAATTCTGTATGAAAGAAAAGTAAAATCTTTTGAGGTATTTTATTTCACCTCTTGTCATGTACTTAGCCTAGAAAACCTTGCACTTTTCAATTTTTTATTTTTCAATACTTAGGGGGAGATTGTTAGCTCCAATCTTTCTGTTTATAGAAGTATTGAAAAATAGGCTAAGTATAGAAGTCTTCGATAGAGGCTCTGCCGAGTCACCGAGAAGACCGAAGCATAGAAGTCTTCGACAGAGGCTCTGCCGAGTAACCGAGAAGACCAAAGTAAAGAATCGCCAGAAGACTCTTCAATGCAGACAAGGCCACAGAGCCTCTGTCGCACTTGACAGAGCCTCTGTGGTATAAAAGACTAGAGCTCTATTCAAGGACAATCGTGCTTCTCACGATTTCTGCTGTACGAAGATCCTGAAGATCATTCGTACAAGGCGTGACCTAACAACTCCACGTGTCAAACTCTGATAGGTCTTAGCCTTAGTAGAAGTCGGTGTATTTAATTAACGTCGTACCTTCAACAGTACCTGAATAGTGTCTTTGTACCTTCAGTCCTTTTTGTCTAGAGCTTGTCCCCTTTAGAAGTAGTATAAATAGAAGACTCATGTTGAGTTCTTTTATTAAGCTTTGCACAACACACACACCATTAGAACAGAATTTTGTTATATCATCGGTGTTCTTGGTGTTTTATTCATATCAATATACAGTGGGTTATTGAGCTATTTATCTGTGTTATTTACACTATACGTATTTGATATTGTGTGTTCTTCTACCTTATTATATCTTGTAGTTCGTTAAAAACGCTTCTGCATTATATCTTGTTTGAACTATTCGATAGAATCATCATTGTTAAGCAAAACAGGAACCAACACAAAGGAATCCTACCTTATTGATGTAAAGAGGATCTTCAGATACCTAAAGGGAACCAAACATCTTGGCCTCTGGTATCCGAAGAACTCTGGCTTTGATCTTATGGCCTACACAGATTCAGATTTTGGAGGATGCAAGCTTGACCAAAAAAGTACCTCTAGGAGTTGCCAATTCCTGGGTGGTAAACTAGTTAGCTGGACTTCAAAGAAGCAGAATTGTGTGTCGAAATCTACAGCAGAAGCTGAATATGTTGTTGCTGCTAGCTGATGCTCCCAGGTTCTGTGGATGCGAACTCAGATAACGGACTACGGTTACAGCATATACAAGATACCCATCCTTTGTGATTCAAAAAGTGTCATTGCAATCTCTGCCAATCCTGTACAACACTCCAAAACAAAGCATATCAATATCCATTACCATTTTATAAAGCATCATGTTGAACAAGGCACAATCGAGATGTACTTTGTGTCAACGGAATTTCAGCTTGCAGACTTATTCACCAAGGCACTCGATGAGAAAGATTTCTTTTCTTGGTGGGTAAGTTGGGTATGCTCAACATGAGTTGATCCCTCTGTAAGTATGACTTGATCCTCTTGTAAATATGTATATGTTGGTTCCCTGTTTTTTATTAACAAGGATTATCTAATCTATTAGTTCAAATAAGATGTGTTGCGGAAGCGTATTTGAAGAACTAACAGATATGTTTATGTAGAAACAACACACAATATCAAATAATCAGTGTATGAAGAACAGATGAATATCTCAAAGATTATTGTATTTGATATATATTAAGAACACCAAGACTTCAAAGGATTGACAAGAAATATGCAGTTAATGGTGTGTGTGTTATGCTTAAGCTTAAAAGATATATGAGTATTTTTGTGATTGTTAAGCTTAATAGAAGAACTCAACATGAGTCTTCTATTTATACTACTTCTAAAGGGGACATACTTTAGACAATAAGGACTGATCTACAGTAGACAGGATCGTATGAATAGTAGCAGGTACGGTGTTCATTTAATGCGCATGTTCTAATTTTGACAGAGCCCTATCAGAGTGTGACACGTGTAGTTGATGTCAGGGCACGCCTGGAACAAGTGGATGAACGGATCCTGGAACAGTAGAAAGATATTTGTAAATCTTCCAAGTCTTTAGTATAAACCGCAGAGGCTCTGTCAAGGGTGACAGAGGTTCAGCGGCTCGGTCCTCTGTGAGTAGTACTTCTGTAGTTCGATCTTTGGTCTTGGCGATTCTTGATTGATCTTCTTGTTTACTTCGGCAGAGCTTTGGTGATACTCCGTAGAACTTCTGTGACCATTTGGCAGAGCTTCTGTCGAAGTCTTCTGTACTTAGACTATTTATCAATACTTCTAATATTATGAATATTGGAGCTAACAATCTCCCCCTAAGTATTGAAAAATGAAAATTTTGAATTATGCTTGATTAGGCTAAGTAAATAGACAGAGGTTAAACAATACCTCAAAGATTCATTTCATTTGTTTTCATTTTGAATTATGCCATAGACATTTTACAGTTTACAGAGGTATGTAGATGAGACTCAGACATTTGCATTTGTGAAGTCGTTGAAACTTCTGTTGTCGAATCCCACTTCTTTGAGCTCGTGGTAAAATTTGATGCATAGTTCTCTTAAGCCAATTGTAGCATCGATTTCTCTGATCATTCTGTCTGCCGATTCTCGATCCATAAGCTCAGTATCTCTGTTCTCTTCTAGGATTGATCTGAACTTGTTCAGAGTACTGGTTGCATACTTCTGACAGTCCATTTCCATAAAAAGTCTTAATTGACCAGCAGGATCCTTATACACTGACCTGTACCTTGGTGTTTTTATGATTGAGTTGGGCACGGCAGAAGGTGGGCAGTAATCCTCTGGTGGTCTTAGGCTTAGTTTTTGACTTCAAGATCTCTTCCCAGTTGAAAGTCTATCATACTATATAGCAGAAGCTTTTCCCTCATCACTTTCCTGAATACTTGATAGGCCCTTCTGTTAGCATCGGTGTCGAAGTTTTCTTTCGTCCAAAGTAGAAGATCTGGCAGATCGTAGGGGTTTAAGTTCCTTATATCGGCATATGAAAATTGACTTTCGGACTTGTTCTCCCTTTTGACTTTGTAGATGTTGTACCTGATCTTTGGAAAGGTTCTTGTTTGAGAGAATTTGCAATAAATTACCGTTTCAATTTTGGACTCTGAGAAGACTTCTGCTCTTGCTTTTTTTGTTCTCGTGAAGGTGTTATCAAGGTCAGCTCTGAGTTGAGGATCTTCGATCTGAGGCAGAGGATTTTTCTGGTTTTGCTGTTTGTAAAGATACCTATACACCACCTCTTCCATTTCTGCATGTCGTGTACTCGGTGGAGGTATTGGTCTTCGCAGAGCATCCATTTCTCGTTTTATCTCTGCAACTCTACCCTCTGTTACCTTTGCTTTTGGATCAAAGATTGGAATATTTGACAGAGGATCTAAATTGAATGCCCAGTCTTCTTCAGGTTTAGGAGTGACAAAGGCATCGAATGAGCTCTTCATCAACTTCTCTGTTGTCTGAGGCATTGGCTTTTTCTTCTTCGGTTCTTCTGTCATGATATCCTTTCCTTTATCTTTGGCTTGGGGAGGCTCAGAACCTGTTGCTTGTTTTGGATTTTCTGGGATTGCTTCTGTTGGTTTGGGGGTTTGGTCCTCTGTGGGTATGATGGGGATTGCCTCTGTTGTTTTTGACACTTCAGTTTCTGAGGACTTTGATGGTGATGGTTCTGTTGGTTTGATTGGGGATTTTGGTTCTGTAGACAGTTCTTCTGTGAGCTCGGTTGTGGATTGTGGAGGGATATCAAAATGTCTTGCTGTTCTGAAAGCAGATATAAATTCCATTCTTTTTAGGACATAAGTAGCAGAGCGTTTTGGTCCTTTTGGTTTGTGGGCAATCGATTTTCTTCTTGGGTATGTTTTGGGTTGGGATATTGGTTTTGGTGGAGGAATGGAAAGTTCTTCTCAGGAGGAAGATGATAGGATTTGAACTTGTTCTGGAATAGGGACATCTTCTCCAAAGACAGAGGTGGTTTCCACAGAGGCTGGTGTTTCCTCTGTGGGCCTCTGTTGGTTTCCTTGACTTTGGGTTGGGGGATCTTGTGTTTCAGGCTCTGCGGTTGTCGTAGTTTCTGCAGGTGTAGCCTCTGTTGTTTTCTCAGTTTGGTTCTGCCCCTCAGGATGACCTGATGCATCATCATCATTAGGGTCATCATGCCTCCTTTCTTTAGAACTTTCTGCCCTGCAAGTATTTTCGGGATTCATTGCAGCTTGTTGCCTCATCTTTTCAAGCTAAATCCTGATGGAGTTTTTGAATGCAGAGGTTGCACTTCTTTCGAATTCGGCAGCATGTATTCTGGCAGAGGTTGTGACAGAAGATTCGGCAGCAGACTTCATCTGGGACAGAGCTTGTTGTACCTCTGTGGACAAGGCATCATTTTGGTATTTAGGCTTGTAATGGTTCCTGAAGTAGTCTCTGTAAAATTAGAAAAGGAGCTTTGCAACTCCTGTAGTTTTTTATTAACAGAGGTTACAAAGGTTTGGAACTCATCCTTTGTCACATGAGAGTCAGTGGTAACCTCTGGAGTAACATATCTATCCCCAGAGTGAGTCCCTGTTCCTGGGACACCTTCGTTCACCCCTGTTTTTACGTTGAGGGTGGAAGGATTTCCTTCTGATCCTTGAGGAGAAACTTGTGTTCCATCCTCTACAGAAGTTCTGTGAAGGTAAGTGTCCAAATCCACTCCAGAGGTGGGTATTGGAATGTCCTTATGTTGACTCGGAGACTTATCTAGAGTCTCTCCGTCTTTGTGCTCTCTACTCCTCTCTGAAAGGAGGTTGGGCCCTATTGTTGTGTGCGTGGCAGAGGCAACATATGCCTCTGTTAGAAGTGCGATTGTGGTCTCGGGCGAATGACCACGAACTATGGGTAAGTCCTTTAAAGAGGACTCCCCTGGAATGGTTTCCCTAGGTATAAGTGGCACAGAGGTTGAAAGAGTAACCTTTGGCTGGTTGGATGGGGTTTAGATCGAGTTGTGCTGCTCTTGTTCAATGATACCCTCTGCCGCTAGACCGGCGGTGTCAGATATGTGGGTTTCACTAGGAGGGGTTGGGGATTTGTGCCTTCTACTTCTGCGGCATCTTTTTCTGTAGTACCCTCTGTGGTTTCTATCCTAACGTCCTCTATTGTTTCACCTATTTGGACCTCTTCTTCTGCGGTCTCAACTCTAGTCGCTTCTTCTGTGTGTGTAGGGGTTGGTTCCTGAGTGTTAAGCTCTGGATGGAGAAAAGGATTGCGCAGAACCTCTGGAGTCTGATGTTGAATGTTCTGAGGAGTTTGATCATGTTCATCCAAGTTTGAGGCTATCGTGTAGTTGGGTGTCCCTGTCGATTCATGAGACAATGGTTCTGCGGTCCATCCTGATGGATCTAAGGTGTGAGCTATTTCGGGTTGGTTGAGGAAGACATTAAAATCTCCCTGTTGATCTGCATAATTTATTGGGGAGGGAGGTTGCAGAGGTATAGTTTGGTCTTCCTCTTCCTGTTCGACTCCCTCTGCAATGGACTGCAGAGGTGATGTGGGTTTCTTCTTTTTCGACTTCCTCTTCTTTGGCTTAGGGGCTCCCTCCTCTGTGGATTTGGTTTTTCGTTTCTTTTGTTTTAGAGGGGAGGGAGGTGCAGAGGATCCTGTTTCTGTTACAGGGGGTCGAGATGGTTGAGCTGCAGAGGTTGAAGTTTCCTCTGTGGGTTTCCTTTTCTTGCTCTTCTTTTGGGGTGTGGTTGCAGAGGTTTTTCTCTTGGATGAAGAGGGGTATATGTCTTCTCTTTGGGCATGGAACCGATCCTGTACTGAGTAATGTTTTTCTAAAGATCTGGCCCATTCTTCTTCTGTCATCCTCTCCACTATTCTAGTACCTATGGGGATACCTAAACACGGGGGTGTCACAGGACTTGGTTCTGGAGTCCTGTGAACGCGTATATACTCTTCTTTTAGGTCTTTATCTCTTGCATATGTCAGAAGATTTTTCGACAGAGGTCTGCAGTGAGGATAGTCGTCTTCATGCTCTGTAGGAATGTTTTTGTTCATGGGAAAAGTTTTACAGTTGGCCCTTCCATTGGCCATTTCTCCATAAGAAATAGAGGCTCGAATAAGACTCCTAGAATTCTTTGATATTGCAGAGGTGGCAGATATCCTGGTGTATTCGTTTTGGCTTTTTGGGTTGCAAGCTTTTTGTCGATCGTATTTACCATCTCTTGCATCATGATGGGGGCATAATCAAGTGGAAGATCGTAATAGATCCCATACATGATGGTCAGGATCTGGTGTGAGCTATGGTCAGGGCTGCCAATTTTCCCTGTGAGACAACGGTTCAGGATGGAGAAGAGGGTATTCCACAGAGGTGGTAGTCTGCCTCTGCGGAAATCATTGCGTTTCCTTAGGGTTGTGTTATACCCTAACATCTCTACAAAACGACAGAGTTCCTCGTCCGTCGGTTCCTCAGCATATTTCTTTATTCCATGTAGACCCCAGGTTGGTAGGTTGAACTCAAGCGAGAACATAGTTCTGTTGAACTTGAGTTCGAGGTGTGCAGATTTTTCTGGCTTCGAAATATAGCCCTTAATCAGAGATTCATCTGAATCAAATCGGCAACTTTGCCAAAATTGATTCAGATATCGAACGGGGATTTTGGATGGGGTTTTGGAAAGGAGGGGGTATAGGATATGGTTTTCCATGATGTTGAGGAGAAGGGCATGGGCTTCTCCGAAGGCTGTTGGTGAGGGTACCAGGTAGCAGTTATTTGATTTTAATGGAAGAACATCCTCAAAATGTTCTTTGGTCAGAAAATGTTGAAGGTGAGTGGTTGGTGTAAAATTAGCAGAGTCGTCGGAGTTTTCTTTTTCTGCATTTCCGGCGACGTTAGGGTTGTGTGAGTGCTCTGAATGTACTGGGGATTGTTGAAGAGAGTTCTGAGCATCGTGGGAACTGGAAGCCATTTTTGCACAGTAAGAGTTATGATAATTTGCAGGTTTCGCCGGAGAAGAAAGTAAGTTCGTATAGTTTTTGTGAGGATGGGTAACTTGGGTTTTATAGTAAACGGTAGAATCTGAAGAGGTAATATATGGAAGTGAATAATTTTTGGGGTCCATACTTGAGTGTGAACGGAACTTTCCAGGAGAACGTGTGTCGTGTATGTCCAATGAAAATGTAACACGTCAGCAGTGTCAGAGCATGACTTGACGTCGTGCGAGGACCATTAATGCTTGGCGCGTGTGTTTTTTTTCCTCCACATATTATTTACTCGCAGTAAAATAGCCGTTACTATTGCAGAAATGCCCAAAGTAAAAACTGACAGAGGCTCTATGATTTACAGAGGTTCTGTGATTTGAAAACCTTGTTTTTCTTTCCTCTGTAGGTTGAAAAAAAGCATTGGAGAGGATCGATAGATTTTTAGTGAAGAAATTGCTTTCACAGAGGTTTTGGAGCTCTGTTTGAGCCAGCAGAAGCTCTATGAGAGTAAATTTCTCATAACTAAAAATCTATTAAACTTTTGATCATCCAAGTTTTTAATTTGTTTTAAGAAATGTTTTTAGGACATATTTGTAAGTTGGTGTCCTAGAAAACTGTTTTTTTTTTAATTTGTGCAGCAAAAAGTGACATTTGATGGTCTACAGAAGTTCTTTATTGTGGGAAGAACTCTGTAACCAATGACTTCTGTTGCAGTGCATTTGTACGTGAAGATTCTCTTTGAAATTGACACTCAAGGTGATCGACAGAGTTTCCAAGATTATTGATTTATGATCATAGAGCTTTTGCCTACAGAACCTATGTTGGACTCAGCAGAGGTTCTATGACCTTAAATTTCTAATAATGGAAAGCTCAAAATTCTTTTTGATCAAATTTTATTTGGAATGTTTATAATAATGTTTCTAGAACATATTTAGAAATTTGTGTCCTAGAAAATTATTTTCAAAAAGAATTTGTACGAGATACCAACCTTTTTGTTCTTCTTTGTTCGGCAAAGTTCTTTTCTTTTGTTGATGTCATCTCTTCCTTGGCTCCCCCTTGACTTGTAAATCTCTGTAGATTAATCAAGGTCTTCTATTTCTCCCCCTTGATCTAATCAACCTCTGTAGATCAAGTATGTTCTCCTTCTGATCCCCCTTGATCTAATAAACCTCTGTAGATCAGGTATGTTCTCCTTCTGCTCCCCCTTGACCTATGCTTGGTTTTAAAATGTGAAGTAAAGCATAGAACATAGGTCAACCTCATCAGAGGTTCTGTGGAGATTGTCAGATGTTCTGAGCAATTCCACAGAGGCTCTGTGAAGTATAGAACCTTTGAAGGATGAGTCTTAAACTGAGTATTTAAGAGTCATTGTGAACTTTGAAGCCTGAGTCCTTAACAGAAGTATTAAGGAGTTCATTGTTCACTAAAGTGCGAGTCCTTAACAGAAGTATTAAGGAGTCCATTTACCTGCAAGACAGATTAAAGACATTTTGGTACCCATATCCAAATGGGTCCTAGAATATTAGGATTTGGAGCTGTCTTCAGGTCCTCTGGTTTGCCAGACTTTGCTGGTTTGCCAGGTTCCTTTCTGTGACTCTTCTCACTTTGGGTCTTTGGAATTTTCTTTTGAAATGACCCATTTAGAACACAGAAAGATTTAGAGAAAAGGTTTTTTAATTGAAACAGAAGATCAAAGCATTTATAATTATGAGAATGAAGAGATGAATGCTTAGTAGAAATGATAGGTGGGTCTCACCCCCCCTAAATCTAACCGCAAGTGTACGGTGTCGAATCAAGTAATAACGTACGGTAAGTACGAGTATCGAATCCACGGGAACTAGGAACTAAGTATCACAATTACTACAATCGCTATTAACTGAGCTGTCGAATTGAGAGATGGTTGGCTATTGTTAAACTACTTAATTGCAGAAAGTAAATTACAACTCAAACACAAACGAAACAAATAACGACTTAGGAAACTTCGATAGAGAGAAAGTTGGGGGTTAGAAATCCTAAGGTTTTCCACATGCAAACGCTTGACTCAAAACAATTACCAATTTATCCCTTTAATGATTCCCAAATCTTTTAAGATCACCGTTGTTCTCTTTCAAGCAACAACAAATTTTATTTTGAAAAGGACAAGTTAAATCTCTCGACCTCAACTTATGGATTCCAAAACACATTAAGCACCAGTTTATATTAAACTGCTAGATTTCATCTCTCGATTTCAACCTAACGGTTCAATTGGGACTAAGACTTATTCGATATATCTCTATCATCGATTTATCGTCTTAGGCATGCAATTCCTAGTTCTTTTTAACAGATAATTCTCTCGAACTCAACTGAAAATAATAAATCAATTGAAAGCTAGCTAGACTCTCAAAGGCATTAAACACAAAATCACATGCTTCATTAATAACGGAAAAACTGATAAAATATCAAGTCAATTGTTTACATGCTTGATAAACCGAATTCATTCCAACCCCCAACATGAACCGGTTAGTTCATGTCGGTGGTGGATTCAAACACAAAAGAAAAGATAATGGAAGTGTATGTAAACATGATTAACGTGATCGTGGTGAATGTGAAAGATGTAGTAATGAACTCCCTTCTCCCGTGATTAAATCTACTTCACGTGTTGAATGTCTCCTTGATCGGCTCTCGATCGTGACTCCGAAAGCTCCGAAAAGTCTCCAGGAATCGCCCCAAAATCGCCCCTGGCCGTCGTGTGAAAGTTGCGTCTCGAATGAATGACCTAAAAATCAGATTTAAAGCTGGGATTCGCGAAACAGTGGGTTACGCCACTTGCCACGCGACTTGTAAGTCGCGTGGTAAGTCGCGCGTATCATTTTGGCTACGTGGGTCGTTTTCTGGTTCGCGGTTCGGGTCCTGGTTCGGTCGCGGGTCTTGGGCTTGGCTTTTGGGCTTCCGTTGGGCTTCGTTTTGGCTCTTTTTTGGGCTCTTTTTAGCTTCTTTTCTCGATGATTGCCGCCTTTTAGATAACCTGTATAAATCACTCGATAAACTGTAAAATACCCGCCTTTTTACTTGAATACAAGCCAATCTCATTGGTTTGAGAACTGAAAATAACGCCAAAAAGTGGCGTTATCAACAACCCCAAACCGAGCGTTTCTTGTCCCCAAGCAAATTAGCGATAAAAATAGAATAAAAGCACACAGTGAAATAATAATGGCTGCACAATTCCCAATCTGTACCAAGTGATGCATCGCTGATTTCCCATACCTGTGAATATCTATCTCACTCTCGCCTCATCTCTATTTTGTTTGATCTATGACTTGAATACAAGCCAACCCATTGTGAATACAAGCCAATCCATTGTGAGTTGAACTCGTGGCAGTTCCGATTACGTTCGGGTTAGACTAGGTCCAAACATACTAGGGAAAATATTTCGCCTCGACCCTACCTCACGGGATACTCTCGTTTCGCTCGAACCTAGGTTATTGCTCGTGTTGTCATGTTTAAGGAGGTTATGTACAAGAATACTCAAATTATTACATGACAACTCTAAGGAAAGACGCACAATTGTCTAAAAATTTGATCTCGGAAAGAGTCAAGTAACAAGACAGGGAATATCGATGAGGGTGGTCGTATACCGTAATCACATCTTCCAAAAGATCATCCAGGTCTTTACAAGGGTTGTAATGGGGATAGGGCTATGGCTGAGAAACGAAGGGTAAAATGGTTCAAAAAAATCCTCGGCGTGTCAATCATTCGCAATTCTGAACTCTTGTTGCTTCACACTCGCTCACTTGGCCCTTTTCGTCACTGTTGGAGTCGCTTTGACTCTCTTATTCAGCTGCTAGAAACACTATCTGACTAACTGTATTTTTTTTTTAAATTTTTTTTGGGGCATCATTGGCCCTCTTTTCTATTTCTTAGGTTACATTGACCCATTTTATTCTCATGATTGGCCGGAATTCTTTCTTTTCTGCTCTATCTCTAGTAATTCATTACTGCTTCCGATTGACAAACTTTCAGATAGGGTTGGCTAAGGCTTTTGGCTGAAGGTGTACTGGTAGGTTTAGAAACGAATAAGGTGCGTGTTTGGCTGCAAAAGGGCTATGGATACAGACAGAAGGGTAAAAGGTAACGATTTCTAAAACGGGTTAAAACAAAACACACAATGTCCACACGATATGGTCTACTATACCCTTACCCAATATCCTGATGTTCGTCTTTGCTACTCAATGCAATAATGTAGCGAGATCATTCTACATTCACGACAAGGAATTCGAAGAGTGAATAAGAATTAAGTGTATGAATCCCTCGAAATGAAAAACGTCTTTTAGGCTCAAAACTCACTATCGGGTGGTCTCCACTAATGTCCCTAGTCATGTCCTTTCCCGGTCCTTCCCTAACGGTCACGTCACTATCGCAAGATTCTTCCCACAATGGTCGGTCTCAATCATTCAAAACAAAAATTTTAGCTACTATGATCTAGACACTCAGAAGTGTAGGAAATCTATGTGCATAACTTGGGCCCGATTGGGCAACCCCAAACCTTACCCACACATTGTCCCCAATGTGCAAGTAAAGTCGTAGGTGATGCGACTCGAATCATTGTGCAGTTATTACAGTTATCACAAAGGACAAGCAAGGCATTACATAACATCAAAAGAAAACCCAAAATTTCTAATATGGGCACCCCAAACCTAGGTCGTGGCCTAGTTTTGCCAATAGAAGCCAACCCCAAACCTCGGTAAAACCGAGGTTTGCACAGGGTCAAATGTGAGTGTGTAGATGTGAAAGATGAGGCACCCCAAACCTAAGTGAAACTTAGGTTTGGTGCATCTCGTTTAAAATTACAGATCCCAACATCATATACCACTCGTTACTATGCAAGGTTAGAACGTACCTGTTTTGCCCGGACGGAAGAGCAGATCTTGAAAGATTGAGCGACCGGAGGAGATTCTTCTCAAAAGATTTGAGCACTTAGAGGAGACGGAGAGAGCATGCAAAGCCAAAACACTCAAATCAAAAGACAAAAGACAAAAAACAAGAAAAGGAAACACACAAAGAAAGAAAGGAACAAAGATTGCACGAACAACGAACGATACACAACAGGGGGACTCCCGCGGTTTTGGCCGCGGGATGTAAGTCGCGGGATAACCTGCGTATGTCCCTGTCTCAGAAAACCAATAGGGTGCCCCGCGGCTTGCTGCGCGGTATGCAAACCGCGTGGCAAGTCGCGTATGTCTCTGTTCGTTTTTCGCTTTTTCGATTTTTTTCAAATTTTATGGTTTTTTCGGAAATAAAAGCACACTCAAACAAAAGTAAAAACTAAGCACGCAAATAAAATGGAAATCAAACCTTGGTGGGTTGCCTCCCACCCAGCGCCGTATTTAAAGTCGTGGCACGACTGTGTGGTTTTCAGCTTGGCTCGGTATCTGCGGGGTCAAATCGCCCACACTTGCGATTCTTCGTGGATTCTTCTATCTTCGGTCTTCCATGACCAGCTCCGGATCCTTCTTCTCTTCCAACTCGCACTTTCTCAAACATTTTGAACATCACCTTCTCGCCGCCAACTCTGAAGGTCACCTCTCCTTCCTCCACATCAATCAGTGCTCGGCTCGTGGCCAGGAATGATCGTCCCAAAATTAACGGGACCTCTTCATCTTCGTCTATATCTATGACTACGAAGTCGACTGGAAAGTAAAACTTACCGACCTTGATCAACACGTCTTCGATCACTCCATATGGGTATCTGATTGATCGATCGGCGAGCTTTAACGTCATGTATGTCGGGCTTACCTCACCCAGGCCGAGTTTCCTGAAAATAGAAAGAGGCATCAGGTTAATACTTGCCCCTAAATCACATAAAACATTATTAAAAGTAAACTCCCCAATCTGAATAGGGATCGAAAAATTCCCTGGATCTTTAAGCTTCGGGGGAAGCTTATTCTGAAAAATCGCGCTGCACTCTTCAGTGAGTGCAACGGTGGCCTGGTGATCGATCGCCCTCTTTTTGGATAAGATCTCTTTCATGAATTTCATGTAAGAGGGCATTTGCGCCAACGCATCTGCAAAAGGGATGTTAATTGTTAACTTTTTAAACACATCAATAAACTTTGAAAAATTAACATCATCCTTATTCTTTTTGAGTCTGTTCGGGTAAGGCACTCTTGGAATTTCTTGCTTGACCGGTGGTTGCTTTAGCTTGTTCTCTTCACACTGCTTGCTCTCTTCACCCTCCGAGTTCTCTTTGATTGCACACTCTTTATCAGCTTCTAGTTCAGTCACTTTAATGTTCTCGATCTCTTTCTCTTTCGGACCGGTCTCCCTTGATGACGACTCTCGTAATGGCTCTCCATTCAGCTCCTTGCCATTTCTCAGATAAATGGCATTGCATGTTTCCCGGTTAGTCCTTTCGGTTTGACTGGGAAAGGTTCCGGGAGGTCGGTTTTGTAGAGCTTCACTAATCTGCCCCACTTGCCTCTCGATAATCTTAATTGAAGCCGTATTCTGATCGGTTGCATCTTTGACTATACTCACCGTGCTCGCTAATCCCTCAACCGTGCTTTCCATCTTTGTCATGAACTTCATCATCATCTCTTCCAGCCCCGGTTTCTTCTCTCCGGATGGTCCTTCGTTCCTTTGCTGGAAACCTGGAGGACGGTACACATTATTAGTATTGGAGGAATTTGAAGAGTTAGGAGGATTACCTTGTGTTGGTTGACCGGGCTGATTCCATGAAAGATTGGGATGCTTCTTCCACCCCTCATTGTAGGTGTTCGAGAAAGGATCGTTTCTCGGTTGATAGTTCCGGCTTTGCGTAAACTGAACTTGCTCGGGTGCTTCCGGAATACCTCTATTCAGCTGATTTGTGATAAAGGCCAGTTGAGCTTTCAGTTCATTCAGCTCATTACTTTCTTGCACACTTGCCACCCGTCTCACGGCTGATCTCGGGGTGGAAAAACTATGCTCCGCCAAATTCTCGATCAGTTCGCACGCTTCTTCATAGGACTTATCCATTAGTGCCCCACCCGCTGCAGCAGTGATGTCATTTTTAAACTGCGGGTGAAGGCCTCCGAAGAACGTTTGGATTATCACCCAACCGTGTAATCCATGATGCGGGCACTTCTTCAACATATCTTTATATCGCTCCCATGCCTCGTATAAGGTCTCTTGATCCTATTGCGCAAAGTGCGTGATGTCGGCCATCAACTGAGCGGTTCTTCCCGGTGGAAAGAATTTCTGGAGGAACGCGGCTTTCAGGTCTGCCCATGTGGTGATAAGATCTGATGGGAGGCCCTCTATCCAAATTTCAGCTCTACCTTTTAGGGAGAAGCTGAAAAGTCTTAGCTTGATCGCGTTCTCTTCCATCCCGTTGATCTTGAACGTATTGCAGATCCATTCAAATGCCCGTAGATGCGCGTGGGGATCTTCAGTCGGTGCTCCCCCGAATTGGTTCTGTTGTACCATGATGATGGTACTCGGCTTGATCTTGAAGTAATTAGCCGCGGTGGTTGGTGCTTGAATGCCTATTCGTGCCGCTGCCACATTCGGGTCGGCAAACGACCGCATAGGATGCCTTTTCGGCGGTGGTGGTGGGTTATTGCGAGGTCTCTCGTCACCCATCTCTAATTTCCTTTGGGCTTTAGATTCCTTGCGTATTCGGCGGATGGTTCTTTCGATTTCTGGATCGAGTGGTTCGATTTTCTTCCCTCGGGTGCTCCTTGGCATAAACCAAGTGGTACCTGAAAAGAAAGAAAGCAAAGTAAGTAATCCAAAAACTGAAAGTGATGGAATAAAGCAATTAATAAAAAAAATGCTCAATCTAATAGCGCTTATAGATGGTAGTGCTATCAGTTACAACTAGTTCCCCGGCAACGGCGCCAAAAACTTGATAGGTGGGTCTCACCCCCCCTAAATCTAACCGCAAGTGTACGGTGTCGAATCAAGTAATAACGTACGGTAAGTATGAGTATCGAATCCACGGGAACTAGGAACTAAGTATCACAATGAGGTTGGCTATTATTAAACTACTTAATTGCAGAAAGTAAATTACAACTCAAACACAAACGAAACAAATAACGACTTAGGAAACTTCGAAAGAGAGAAAGTTGGGGGTTAGAAATCCTAAGGTTTTCCACATGCAAACGCTTGACTCTAAACAATTACCAATTTATCCCTTTAATGATTCCCAAATCTTTTAAGATCACCGTTGTTCTCTTTCAAGCAACAACAGATTTTATTTTGAAAAGGACATGTTAAATCTCTCGACCTCAACTTATGGATTCCAAAACACATTAAGCACCAGATTTATATTAAACGGCTAGATTTCATCTCTCGATTTCAACCTAACGGTTCAATTGGGACTAAGACTTATTCGATATATCTCTATCACCGATTTATCGTCTTAGGCATGCAATTCCTAGTTCTTTTTAACAGATAATTCTCTCGAACTCAACTAAAAATAATAAATCAATTGAAAGCTAGCTAGACTCTCAAAGGCATTAAACACAAAATCACATGCTTCATTAATAACGGAAAAACTGATAAAATATCAAGTCAATTGTTTACATGCTTAATAAACGGAATTCATTCCAACCTCCAACATGAACCGGTTAGTTCATGTCGGTGATGGATTCAAACACAAAAGAAAAGATAATGGAAGTGTATGTAAACATGATTAACGTGATCGTGGTGAATGTGAAAGATGTAGTAATGAACTCCCTTCTCCCGTGATTAAATCTACTTCGCGTGTTGAATGTCTCCTTGATCGGCTCTCGATCGTGACTCCGAAAGCTCCGAAAAGTCTCCAGGAATCGCCCCAAAATCGCCCCTGGCCGTCGTGTGAAAGTTGCGTCTCGAATGAATGACCTAAAAATCAGATTTAAAGTTGGGATTCGCGAAACAGTGGGTTACGCCACTTGCCACGCGACTTGTAAGTCGCGTGGTAAGTCGCGCGTATCATTTTGGCTACGTGGGTCGTTTTCTGGTTCGCGGTTCGGGTCCTGGTTCGGTCGCGGGTCTTGGGCTTGGCTTTTGGGCTTCCGTTGGGCTTCGTTTTGGCTCTTTTTGGGCTCTTTTTAGCTTCTTTTCTCGATGATTGTCGTCTTTTAGATAACCTGTATAAATCACTCGATAAACCGTAAAATACCCGCCTTTTTACTTGAATACAAGCCAATCTCATTGGTTTGAGAACTGAAAATAACGCCAAAAAGTGGCGTTATCAAGAAACAAAAGGCTTTGGAGCATTTTTTACAGGAGTAGAGTTTTTGACTTTCCAAACCATTTTCACTCTTTTGAAAACAAGATTATTTGTATTATCAGCACAAGAGTTTGTGAAACAAAAGTCCTTAACCCTTTTAGCTAAAACATCTTTTTCTTTAAGATTTAAATCAAACTTCTTTAGAAGATCTGATTTATACTTTTTCTCCAACATAATCTTGGTTGACAAATCAGATATTCTTTTTGTTAATTTGGACATTTCAGCTTTAAAAACCTTTCTTTTTCGTTCAAAATCATCTTTTAAACACTTTGTTTGAAATCCTTCAACCTACACCTTTTCAGACTCTTTTCTATTAAAATCATGCTCTCTCCTCTCCTTTTCAAGAGTCTTCTGTAATTCTGAGATTTTGTAAGAAAACTCCATAGATTTTGTTTCAATAATGGTTCTCTCTTTTTCAAATTTCTTTCTCTCACAGATCACAAGTTTCTCAAAATCAGAAATCAGACTAGAAAATTTTAAACATTTGAGTTCAAGTCTTTTCTTCTCTTCTTCAAAAATTGTCTTAACTTCCTCAACCTTCTCTTTCTCCTTTTCACAAAGCTTTTCTGACTCAGATAATTTCCTTTTTAGTTCAAAATTTTCACAGTTTAGAAGTTTACCTGACTCTTCAAGCTTAGCAATTTTATCTGAATCACTAAGAATGCTTTTGTTCCTTTCATCTAGTTCTTTCTCAAGAGTAGGAATTATCTTGCGAAAATTAGTACTTAGTTTCGAATAATAATGAGAATCAACATCACCACATAATTTTATTCTAGACATTGTTACTTGGGAAATCTAGAGACAAATGAATAATGATTCAATCACCGACAATTTTGCACTTTAGTGGAGTTTTAACGAAAGAAACAGTTTCTTGTTTTACCAAAAATCGAATAAATCGAAAATGGCTGAGAAACAGAATCTGTTTGAAGGAATGAATAACAGGTTAAAATCAGACCACGTTTCTACCAATAATCTTGTTAAACGATGATCGCTTGATTAAAAATCAAGCTTTGCTCTGATACCAATTGTTGGTTCCCTGTTTTTGATTAACAAGAATTATCTAATCTACTAGTTCAAATAAGATGTGTTGCGGAAGCGTATTTGAAGAACTAACAGATATGTTTATGTAGAAACAACACACAATATGAAATAATCAGTGTATGGAGAACAGATGAATATCTCAAAGATTACTGTATTTGATATATATTAAGAACACCAAGAACTTCAAAGGATTGACAAGAAATATGCAGTTAATGGTGTGTGTGTGTTATGCTTAAGCTTAAAAGATATATGAGTATTTTCGTGATTGTTAAGCTTAATAGAAGAACTCAACATGAGTCTTCTATTTATACTACTTCTAAAGGGGACATACTTTAGACAATAAGGACTGATCTACAGTAGACAGGATCGTATGAATAGTAGCAGGTACGATGTTCATTTAATGCGCATGTTCCAATTTTGACAGAACCCTATCAGAGTTTGACACGTGTAGTTGATGTCAGGGCACGCCTGGAACAAGTGGATGAACGGATCCTGTAATAGTAGAAAGATATTTGTAAATCTTCCAAGTCTTTAGTATAAACCGCAGAAGCTCTGTCAAGGGTGACAGAGGTTCTGCGTGTCGGTCCTCTGTGAGCAGTACTTCTGTAGTTCGATCTTTGGTCTTGGCGATTCTTGATTGATCTTCTTGTTTACTTCGGCAGAGCTTTGGTGATACTCCGTAGAACTTCTGTGACCATTTGGCAGAGCTTCTATCGAAGTCTTCTATACTTAGCCTATTTTTCAATACTTCTAATATTGTGAATATTGGAGCTAACAGTATATATTCAAACTCTTTTGTATGTACATTCTTTATCATCAAAAATTATGTACCCAACAGAGCTTCTGTGGGATTGCTCAGAGCCTCTGACAATCTCCACAGAACCTCTGGTGAGTTTGACCTATGCTCTATGCATTACTTATCTCATTTGATCCAAGCATAGGTCAAGGGGGAGCAGAAGAAGACCTTGAGTTAATCTACAGAAGTTGTTAATTCAAGGGGGAGCCATAGAAGAGTTGTGATCAACCAAATCCACAGAAGTCAGGTACTTTGTCGAGCAAAGGTAAATCAAAAGGAGGATGTCTCGCACAAAACCACTCCCTAAAACAGTTTTCTAGGACACCAATTTCAAAATATGTCCTAGATACACAGTTTAAAACATTAAAAACCTTGGATGATCAAAAAAAATTATGAGCTCTCTGTTATTCGAAATTTTCTGTCACAGGGCCTCTACCGAGCTCAGTAGAGCTTCTGTAAGCCAGAGCCTCTGTAACTTTAAATTTCGACACATAGACTCTATCGATTATTTTCATTGTCTTTTCAAATGTTTTTGGTAAAGGTGCAAGCTCAAAGATTGTGGAATAAGGTTTCAAATCACTGAGCTCATTCCACCACAGAGCCTCTGTTGATTTAACACTTATGCACATAAATGGATTCTGTAAATGCGGGTTATTTACTACAGTGACAGTCATCGGTAAATAGAGATGCCCACGCGCTCAGCATTAATGGGCCGCGCACGACGTCTAATCGTGCTCTACCGCCTCTGACGTGGCACACCTCTATTGGTTGTGTCAGCCAAACGTCAGTACAAAGCGTGGTACTAGCTGTAGAAAACTTGAGTGCGGACCCCAAATTTCATTAAATTCGCCTATTTCTGTAGAATTCTATCCGTTTCACCCACGACTTATAACCCCGTTTCACCTTCTTCTTAAATCCTTACGATTTACTCTCAAGAAACACCTCCGGCCAACTTTGCAAAACCTGCAAATCTAACTTTTCTACTCCATTTCTTCAAGATCTCTGCAATGGCTTCCACCAGAAACTCACCGGCGACATCCCCTGCTCACTCTGAGCACTCACAACACCGAACCAGGGATACAAATCTTGAACATGAACAAGGTGAATCTGTTGTGTTGGTGCAAGTGTACCACATCTCTATATATCTATATATATTTATTTTGATGATTACAAACACACCGTATTATTGTTTATCTAACAATTTAATCCAAGTGTGCAGTTGTAGAAGAACACGAAGATTTAATCTGAAGGGTTCAAGACGGAAGTGTTTACGTCGTCATTATTGTTTATAACTAATAATGATAAACACCCTAAAATAATATACCACTTGGATATTTCTAAAAACCTTTTAAATAATTTTTTAAAGAAATTTTGGTTCTAGAAGTATCTGCCATGCGTACTGTTTCTGCAACCACTATCTGACGAGGATACAATACGTGTTTCCTGACGAGGATACAATACGTGTTTCCTGGCGAGGTTATAATACGTGGTTTCCTGACGAGGATACAATACGTGTTTCCTGACGAGGATACAATACGTGTTTCCTGGCGAGGTTATAATACGTGGTTTCCTGCCGAGGTTATAATACGTGGTTTCCTGCCGAGGTTATAATACGTGGTTACCTGCCGAGGTTATAATACGTGGTTACCTGCCGAGGTTATAATACGTGGTTACCTGCCGAGGTTATAATACGTGGTTACCTGCCGAGGTTATAATACGTGGTTACCTGCCGAGGTTATAATACGTGGTTACCTGACGAGGTCATAATACGTGGTGATTTTTTTTATCACATAAAATTAACCGAAAATTGAAGCCTTAAGATCCGTTTTGGTGCAAGTGTTTCGTATTGGTTTGTATATCTTATGTCTCTATTGCTTTTTGCATTTTATTTTATCCCTCAAATTTTATAAAATCAAATTGATATCGTTATTAATTTGAGGGGGAGCGTTTTAGCTCTTTACCCATGAGTTTATGCTACCTCAATTATATGCATATTTTGAGGGGGAGCATCTCTCGAGGGGAAGCATACCGTCTTTCTTGACCCTTTTTGTTTCGACAAACGGGGGAGAGAAACCGCATATGCTCGTGCTTAGCGGTTGTGTTTGTCATCATCAAAAAGGGGGAGATTGTTGGTGCAAGTGTACCACATCTCTATATATCTATATATATTTATTTTGATGATTACAAACACACCGTATTATTGTTTATCTAACAATTTAATCCAAGTGTGCAGTTGTTGAAGAACACGAAGATTTAATCTGAAGGGTTCAAGACGGAAGTGTTTACGTCGTCATTATTGTTTATAACTAATAATGATAAACACCCTAAAATAATATACCACTTGGATATTTCTAAAAACCCTAAATGATTTTAAATAAGGTTTATTGAGAAGATCCAGCAAGATTTGGTTGCGTCCTGGAAGCTGTCCTTTTCTGACGCCGGTATACCGCGGCGATACAGCCGGTATACCGCGGGTACATATTGGCCGGTATACCGCGGGTGATCAGCCGGTATACCGCGGCAGGCTCCGTGTGCATTTCTGATTGGTTGCAAGTACTTTTTTCTGACGGCGGTATACCGCGAGTCCTAGCCGGTATACCGCGGGTACGTTTTCCAGAAGTCAACTTTGCATGAGAGCCGTTGTGTGTCAGTGTCCTTTTTACTGCACGGTATACCGCGTGCATTTGGCGGTATACCGCGCCTCACATTTCCGTTGGAAGCTTCATGCTATATATTTGCATACTGATGGTGAAGAAAGCAGACCACACAGACCAGACAATACAGATACAACCAACACCATTACTTCTCATCTGATCTCTCTCATTTATAATATATATATTTTATAAAACATTTTTTATAAAATATCCAAGTGTGAGATATTATACAAGAGTGATTACCCATTGTGAGTTATACTCCTCTTGTAAGTATTTGAATAACGGGTGTGTGATCCTGTACATCTCAATAAGCTGAGGCTTAGAGAACCGTTTACTTTGCTCTGTATTTGGTTTGTATTCTACCGTAAAGAATACATTTATTGGATCGTGTCGGGAAGTGTCTCGGCTGCTGGTTTATCACAGTTGGTGGTAAATCAGTAAATCTCCGTGTCAAGTATCTCTTACCTTATCTCTTTATTTATTCCGCTGTGCTTTTAATTATATCTGTTTATATAATTGTTGTATATTTATTATTTGTATACTCTGATTTATTTATACTGTTTCTGTACTGTATTTATTTATAAAAGAATTTTTGAAAGTAAAAGATTTTAAATACAACCTTTCCCCCCCCCCTAGTATACCGCGGCAGGCTCCGTGTGCATTTCTGATTGGTTGCAAGTACTTTTTTCTGACGGCGGTATACCGCGAGTCCTAGCCGGTATACCGCGGGTACGTTTTCCAGAAGTCAACTTTGCATGAGAGCCGTTGTGTGTCAGTGTCCTTTTTACTGCACGGTATACCGCGTGCATTTGGCGGTATACCGCGCCTCACATTTCCGTTGGAAGCTTCATGCTATATATTTGCATACTGATGGTGAAGAAAGCAGACCACACAGACCAGACAATACAGATACAACCAACACCATTACTGCTCATCTGATCTCTCTCATTTATAATATATATATTTTATAAAACATTTTTTATAAAATATCCAAGTGTGAGATATTATACAAGAGTGATTACCCATTGTGAGTTATACTCCTCTTGTAAGTATTTGAATAACGGGTGTGTGATCCTGTACATCTCAATAAGCTGAGGCTTAGAGAACCGTTTACTTTGCTCTGTATTTGGTTTGTATTCTACCGTAAAGAATACATTTATTGGATCGTGTCGGGAAGTGTCTCGGCTGCTGGTTTATCACAGTTGGTGGTAAATCAGTAAATCTCCGTGTCAAGTATCTCTTACCTTATCTCTTTATTTATTCCGCTGTGCTTTTAATTATATCTGTTTATATAATTGTTGTATATTTATTATTTGTATACTCTGATTTATTTATATTGTTTCTGTACTGTATTTATTTATAAAAGAATTTTTGAAAGTAAAAGATTTTAAATACAACCTTTCCCCCCCCTAGGTTGTCTAACATTTGGCCGGTATACAACATGTTGATTTCACTCCGACCACTCACCTGCAACTCTTTCTCGAAAATGAGCATTTCGAGAACTCATTACCCCTCAAACCCAACAACCACTTCCTTGTGCCCTCAAGAACAGCTTTTGAAGCTGAACATGCCATTCTACTGAATATCCTTGAAAACCACCCATTGAACACCCTACTCACCAAAAACGTCACTTGCATCCCTGCCAGATACCTGAACCAGTTCTGGCAGAGCTGTTATTATGATTCAGAAACAAGAGAAATTAGAGGTTACATCTCCAAACCTGATAAATCCAAGAACATAGAGCTTAGGTTTAACAGAACCATGTTGTCTCTGGAGTTCAATCTGCCCACAAGAGGGCTTTTAGGGATTAAGAAATATGCATAAATCCCCTCTGATAGAGAGCTCTGCGACTTTGCAGAGATGTTGGGATACAATACCCACCAGAATAAAAGGAATGATTTCAGACGAAACCGATTCCCACCTCTATGGAATACCTTATTCTCGATCCTCAACAGATGCCTCACAGGCAAAGTAGGGAGTCCAGATCAAACCTCACACCAAATCCTTGCCATAATGTACGGTGTTTATTATGACTTACCCCTTGACTTTGCAGCTCTGATGATGCAAGAGCTTGTGAACACAATTGATCGTCACATCTCAACACAGAAGGACAAGGGCCCAAATGTTCAAGATCTCCCTGCCCTACAGTTCCAGAGGACAATCGGAGTCATTCTGGAACCGCTGCTACAAATCAATAAATGGCCAATGGAAGGGCCTACTGTCAAAACTTACCCCATGGGCAGAATGACAACCACAAAACACGCAGAGGGATATGCGATCTGTAGACCTCTGACAGCCAAACTTCTGACCTACGCGACAGATGACCAACTTAGATTAGATTACATACGCGATCACAGGACTCCAGAACTGAGTCCTACGACACCCCCGCGTTTAGGAGTCCCCCTAGGAACCATAGTGGTATAAAAAACGAGCCCCGAAGAGCACGCAGAAGTTGTGGCCAAACACGAGCAAAAACCTTCCAAGATCCGTCTACAGAGGAAAAAGATGATCTCCTCTGTATCCTCGACAAAGACAGCCACCCCCTCCAAGACACAAAAGGCTCCCAGAGCAAAGAAACCTACAGAGGGAACCTCTTCAAGTGCTGCACAGATCCCCCAACCTCCACCAGAAATGGTCGTCGCATCCTCTGCTCCTCCTCCTCCCAATAAGAAAAAGAAATGCAAAAAAAAAGCATCAGAGGAGGGAGCCCCAAAACCTAAGAGGAAGAAAACCATGAAATCCATGACTCCTCTGCAAACCATCGCAGAGGAAACCATAGCAGAAGAAGCAGCCACTGAACAGCCTCTGCCATCCCCCACTCCAATCAATTATGCAGATGAGACTGACTTCTCTGCTTTCATCCAAAGGCCTGACATTGCTGAATCTCTAGACACCTCTACATGGATTGTAGAAGCCCTTCCCGAAGTCAACCCGGAAGAAGCCCAACAGGACTCTCCTATGCCAGAGGTTGATCCTGACTTAGAGGCACACGGTGACCAATTCCCCTCTCCTCTGAGCTATGATTCGGAACTATAGAACACGGAGGAGATGCTGGACACAGAGGATACTTGGGTGGAGATACAATCCAAGCCAACAGCCCCAATCTCAGAAACTCTCCCACAATGGACCACCACAAACCCATCAATTATTATCTCAGAGGTGGATTCTGAGATGGAGGCAGGTGACAAAACCCCAGAGGGTATTAATGCCGCTACCCCAGAAGGACTCCGACACCTAGATCTACAAACCTTACAAGGCTTCCACCCATGTTATGATGTACTATGAAAAATCCCAGAGGATATGGTAGAAGCTGAAGGAAATGGGGCAGAGATAGATGCTAGAACAGAGACCACTAGGTTAGGGTGTATGACAGAGGCTGAAGCCCAAAAAGATGCCGAAGTTAGAAGAGGCACACAACCACAACCCCCTCCCAGTGCATCCCATATCTCTGACACCGCCAGTCTAGTGGCAGAAGGTGTCATTAAACAAGAGCAGCACAGCTCGATCCTAACCCAAACAAACCGGGCAGAGGTACCTTTTTCCACCTCTATGCCACTAAAAACCGGGGAAACCATTCCAAGAGAGTCCTCTCCAAAGGACTCACCTTTAGTTCGTGATCATTCGCCCCGGATCACATCTGAAATCCCTGCAGAGGAATTCGTTTCCTCTGCTACACGCACACACTCAGGACCGATCGGTTCTTCAGACGAGCCTAGAGAGCACAAAGACAAAGGGACTCTAGACAAGTCCCCAAGTACACTTAAGGATACTCCTGTACCCACCCTACTGAAGTGGATCAGGACAATGTGCTCAACAGAACTTCTGTAGAGTTTGAGGCCTCAAAAACCTCTGCTCAAGGATCAGAAGGAAATCCTTCCACCCTCAACATTAAAACAGGAGCGAAAGAAGGTGTCCAAGGAACAAGGACAAACTCTGGGATGAATGTGTTCCCCCAGAGGTTACCACTGGCTCGTATGTCGCAAGGGGTGAGTTCCAAACCCTTGTCACCTCTATGACCAATTCATTAAAGGAGTTGAAAAGCTCCTTTGATACTTTTGCAGAAACCTCTACAAGGGCAATTACCAATCTGACCACCAAAGTGGACCACCTGTCCACAGAGGTGAAAAATGCCATGGCTAAACTGACACCTGCTGCAACTACCTCTGCAACCACTACACCGACCTCCACTTTTGCTCTGGAAACCTCCATCGTCAATCTTTCAAAACAACTGAAGAAGGCCCGAAAAGCATCGAAGAACATCCCTCAAACCTATGCCCCCGTCATCACCACCGGAGATCTTCAAAAGGCTCTGGATAAAGTCCAAGAGCATACTCTCGATCAAACCAAAGCTCTAAAACCTCTGGACTATATCACCAGAGCTCAACTCACAGAACTGGGTCAAGGTGTATTGAATGAAATGACCGACTTCATCAAAGCATTCACCATCGCCAACGCCAATTACGTAAAGGACTGTTGATCCAAACCCTCAGTGATTTGATAATGACCCTCTCTTATATCCTTAGTGAAAATTGTAAGTAAACAATATGTATCAGAGTTTCACTATCGTTGATAAGTACTAAGATCTTCCAGTACAGCTGATAGGAACTCTCACTCTTTAGATTAAACATTCAGCGAAACTGTTCACCATAATACTCTGAGTCTGTTCAGTACTTATGGTGATCGCTGATAAGTTAGTTGTTTACTTATGATCCCTGAAGACAAGTTTGACGTCAACATAGGTTCTACGCTGAAGTCGAAGATCAAGCTCAAGAACCAGCGACAAGTCTCCTAATGAACTGATGCGGATCAGCGAAGACTCGGATTTGTCCAATCAACGTGAAGTATCAAGTACAAGACTTCAGCTATCGCTGAACTCTATCATTCACTGATAAAGAATGATAGATCGCTGAATCAACGAAAAGTTAATCATGAAGTCCTTCGTACAAAGTATTTTTGTCTTAACCACCCTTGCACGACTCCGTACGATATGTCAGAAAAGAACCTCCTTATTGTCTGAATTCGTACAACCACTCTGATACTACACTGTTCAAACATGCGGCTACTAAGGTTGTCAACAAAGGTCAATGACATGCAACCATTCAACTGCTGCCACGTGTAAAGTGTAAAATGCAATGCATTAAATGCATGCAGTATATAAGAAGAAGAACCCACTTCATTTTGAAGTAACTTGCTAACTCTGGACAAGTTCATCCTTCTTATCTTGAGATAGGTTATTATTAGTAATTTCCTTCTCCTTCTTAGTGCAAGAAACTTAGTGTTCCAACTTGTTTAGATTTAGGTTTATCCTTAATCTTGTTTCCGCAACAAGCTGTAAATTGTTAATGATTTATCAATAAACAATTTAGAAAAGTAAAATCTGTGTGTTTGTATTCAACCCCCCCCCCCCCTTCTACAAACTTGTATAGCCCTTCGGGACCAACAAGTGGTATCAGAGCGGATTTGTTTAAACTCATAAACAAGATCTAATCTATACTAAGATTTCTCTTCCTTGCTATTTCTGAAAAATGGCTACCAACACAAACACAAATTACATCGACAATGGTTCTCTTGCAAAACCCCCTAGATTCTCCAGAGATAATTTTAATCTATGGAAAAATAGGATGACTCTCTTCTTAGAAGGTGTAGACCCTACTATGCCTTATTATCTTGAAAACGGCCCATTTATTCCTGTAAGAATTGATGCCGCAGTACCTGCCGCTGAGAATAGACCTGCTATTCCAGAAAGGCTGGTACCTAAAGAAGTTCATACGTGGACTGACGAAGATAAGAAGAAAGTGGCTATCGATACAAAAGCCAGATCCATACTATCCATGGCTCTTCCTGACGAAGTCTACCATTCCATCATGAACCTGAAATCCTCAAAAGCCATGTGGGACACAATATGTGTTCAGTATGAAGGTACTGCTGAAGTCCAGGACTCTCGAAAGATCAACCTGGTAAGACAGTATGAAAGTTTCATTTGTGGTAAGAATGAGACTCTCTCTGAAGTTCACCAACGTTTTAATTGTTTAATAATAGATCTGAAAACTGTTGGTAAGGAATATTCTAAATTTAAAGTGCTGACAAAGTTTCTAGAATGTTTACCTGAAAGCTGGGACAGTTATTCTATGTGTCTCAAGCTGTCAAAAGATCTAAGATCAATGACCCTTGCTACCTTATATGGCACGATGCTGAATCATGAGCAATCAAGCCATCTTAAGAAGAATCTTGTAAAAGATTCCAAAAGCACCCATGTTGCTTTAATCTCAGAGGAACCCTCTACTCAGCGACCCTCGGTCACTATCACTGAGTTAGAGAGTAACTCTGAAAGGTCGCCAGATTCTGACTCTTCAGATGATGATGAATCTTTGGCTCTCGTAACTAAAAAGTTCAGGAGATTCGCCAAAAAGAAAATGATCAGAAAGAACAAACCTCTTTCTATAACTGATAAGCCAAGTTCATCAACTACTGTTGATAAGGCTACTGCTACTTGTTTTAACTGCGAAAAGATTGGGCATTTCGCTAACGAGTGCAGGTCTAAGAAAGTATCGAGAAACTCAGCGTTTCCCAAGAAATCCTTTATTCCCAGGAATAAAGATGACAAATATTCTAAGCTGAAAGAAAAATATGCAAAGCTGAAAAGCTTCAAGAAGAAAGGCAAAGGCCTGATGGTTTACGATTGGGCTGCTTCTAAAGAAGAAGAAGAATCATCTGATTCTGAGGATGATGAAGCCAATCTCTGTCTTATGGCAAAGATTGAAGATGAGGAAGAAAGTTCAAATATTCCCTCTACTTCAACATCTGCAATTCAGGTATCACCTTCCTTCTTCACAAATATTGCAAATATTGATGAAGCTGATAGTCTCCGCAAAATCGATCTCTTGACTAGAAGTTTATATGAAGCCATGAATGGCAAAACAATAGTTGAAAACCAAAACCTTGATCTCGCTGAACAGCTTAAAACTGTCACCTTCAAATAGAAAAGCTATCTAAAATTGAAGAAGATTTTAAAGATCAAGTGCATTTAAATCAGCTAGTCAAGATCGAACGAGCAGAAGCTATTGCTGCTTTGAAAGCTAAAAAAGCTACTGTTGAAGGATGGTGTAACTCTTCAACCACTGAGATAATTAAGTCTCAGATACCCCTGAGTGATAAACGTGGTCTTGGTTACAAATATGAAACTAAAGAACCAACCAATGATCGTTCCATGCTCTTATTTGGAACTTTTGTATCCTCAGTCGCTGACACTTCATCTTCTCAGTGTTCGTCCTCTAGACCGCCTATCCCTGAGGAAATCTCTGCCCCTTCAAAAGGTAAAGAGAAAATGGTTTATCCAAAACCTACCTCTGTCTTTAAAGATAAAGGTAAAGGAATTGCATTGAACCAAAATCCTCAGAAGGGTACTTTAGTACCAAAGCTGAATGCTTCCAAAGCTTTAGTGATTTATTCCTCTGGATCAAGGAATCAGATCTCTGGATCTACTCAGCGTGGGTCTATTCAGCGATCTACTCCTAGACTCAGAGTGGATGTCCTTCGTAAGAAATCTGAAGAACTAAATGTTCCTCCCATTTTGAAAGCCAAAAGCTTATTTGGTGCTGGTCCTTCTAATTCAAAATCAAAAGCTCAGCATTCAAATGGTCCTAGAACTACTTTTAGTTATAGGAAATGTTATCACTGTGGACTCACTGATTATATTGCTAGTAAGTGCCCCACAGCCACCAAAGCTGATAAGATAGCTAAGGTGAAAATTGCCCCCAAGGCAAAGAAGACCACTGAGAAATTAACCAAAGTGAAGACTGACAAAGCTGAATCTTCAAATGCTGCGAAGATTGTTGAACCTTCCATTCCAACTACTTCCACTGACAAACGCGTACACATGGTTAAGTGGGTTCCCAAGAAAAACTAATCTTCCTTTTTGATGCAGGTTCAGAAGGGTATCTGGTATCTCGATAGCGGATGCTCTAGACACATGACTGGAAAGAAAAGTCGGCTCGCTGAATACAAGGAAGAGAAGGGTCCTTCTGTGACCTTCGGTGGAAATGGAAAAGGACATACCCGAGGGTTTGGTGTACTCTCTAATGGTACAACCACCTTCAGAAGAGTCGCATATGTTGAAGGGCTGAAGCATAATCTTCTAAGCATCAGTCAGCTTTGCGACAAGGATAACAAAGTAATCTTTACTAAGGAATCCTTCTTTGTCACTGACAAAAAGGAGAAGATAGCTCTTAGCGGTTATCGTTTGGAAAATGTTTATGTAATAAACATGGACTCAACAACCACTCAGAACTCCTGTTTCTTCTCAAAAGCCTCATCTGATGTCAACTGGCTATGGTATAAGAGGCTCTGTCATCTGAATTTTAAGACACTGAACCCTCTTTATTCAAAAGAGTTGGTTACTGGTCTACCTCAACACTCATACGCCAAAGAGTCTCTATGTTCAGCGTGTGAAAAAGCGAAGCAGACCAAAGCAAGCTTTAAGTCAAAGCAAGTTTCCTCAGTGTCATCTCCTCTACAACTACTTCATATGGATTTGTTTGGCCCTGTTAACAAACAATCCATCGCTGGAAAGAAATATACACTGGTCATAGTTGATGAATTCTCTCGTTATACATGGGTTATGTTTCTCCGTTCCAAGAGTGACACCCCTGAAGAACTCATCACCTTTATTCGGAAGATGGAAAACCTGAACAATTTGACCGTTCGCTCAATAAGGAGTGATCATGGGACTGAATTCAAAAACAGTTCTCTTGATTCCTTCTTTGAGAGTAAGGGTATTTCTCACAACTTTTCTTCAGTGAGAACACCGCAACAAAATGGAGTCGCTGAAAGAAGAAATAGAACAATTGTTGAAGCTGCACGTTCAATGCTCAGCGATTCTCACCTGCCTACTCAGTTTTGGGCAGAAGCTGTCAACACCGCTTGTATTACGCAAAACAGGTCACTGATAGTCAAAAGATTCAATAAAACAGCCTATGAACTTTTTCATGGGAGAAAGCCTTCAATCGGCTTTCTTCACATCTTTGGATGTCAGTGTTTCATACTGAACAACAGAGATGCCCTTGGAAAGTTTGATCCTAAGGCTGATGATGGAATCTTTCTTGGATACTCCTCGGTTTCCAAAATCCTTCAGAGTCTTCAATCGAAGAAGACAAACTGTTGAAGAAACAATTCACGTCACGTTTGACGAATCTCGTTCAGCGAACTCTAAACCGAACGCTGACACTGAATAACTGAATCAATGGATGTTTTCTCATCTTGGTGATTCATAAGATATTCCCACTCCTCGTGCTCACACAGTTGAAGATGATGGTCCTACTATCATTTCAGATATGCAGAATAGTGAAGCTGAAACATCATGGGTCTCAGATGTTCCTATAAACACTATACCTGCTTCTGAACCAAATGTCTCAGACATTCCATCTACTTCTCAGCAATCAGTGAATATAATGACAACTGCATCCATTCCTCTCTTGGCTGATACTCCAGACGTCGCTGAAGCCTCATCTTCAGCTCCTCCAGTTCAGGTTGAGTCAGTGTCTCACGCTCCGGCTCAGCGATGGACTATAAATCACCCAATTGATCAAATTCTTGGTGATCCAAACGCTGGTATTCAGACTCGACGAAGTGCAGGTAATATTTGTTTATTTGTTAACTTTATTTCACTAACTGAACCAAAGAAAGAAGATGATGCCCTCAAAGATCCAAACTGGGTCAGCGCCATGCAAGAAGAGCTGACTGAATTTGAAAGAAACAAAGTTTGGAAACTTGTTCGAAAACCAACTGATAAAACAGTGATAGGCACTAAATGGGTCTATCGAAACAAGTTTTACGAACATGGAACTGTAACCCGCAACAAGGCTCGTCTTGTTGCTCCGGGATACAGACAAGAGGAAGGCATAGATTATGACGAAACATTTGCTCCAGTAGCAATATTAGAATCTATTCGTCTATTCTTAGCATACGCTGTACACAAAAACTTCACAGTATATCAGATGGATGTTAAGTCAGCGTTTCTAAATGGAAAGCTGAATGAAGAAGTCTATGTGGAACAACCTCCAGGATTCTCATATCCTAAGCATCCAAGTTATGTTTATAAACTGGATAAGGCACTTTATGGCTTAAAGCAAGCTCCACGTACATGGTATGACACTCTTTCTACTTATCTCCATATTGAAAAATTTGAGCGAGGTAAAATCGACAAAACTCTATTTTTCAGGAAAGTAAAAGGTCATATCATTCTTGTTCAAATATATGTTGGTGATATTATATTTGGCTCTACTAACCCTGATCTTTGTACTCGTTTCGCTGATAGAATGAAAGATGAGTATAAGATGAGCATGATGGGTGAACTAACATATTTCCTTGGTCTTCAGATAAAACAAAATGAAAAAGGAACTTTCATTAATCAGGGAAAGTATGTTAAAGATATGCGGAAGAAATTCGACTTAACTGAAAGTTCAGCTATGAAAACCCCTATGGCACCACCGCTGACACTTGATAAGGATACTAAGGGTATTCCTGTTAATGTCACTTTGTACCGTGGGATGATCGGCTCTCTTTTGTATCTTACAGCTAGCCGACCCGATATTATGTTTGCAACATGCTTGTGTGCACGATATCAAGCTGAACCTAAGATATCTCATATGAAAGCTGTAAAGCGAATTTTTCGATATCTTAAGGGTACAGCGAATCTAGGTATTTGGTATCCCAAAGACTCAGGATTCGATCTAATCGCCAATTCAGATAGTGATTTTGCAGGTTGCAGAATGGATAGGAAAAGCACCACAGGAAGATGTCAGCTCCTGGGTGGAAAGCAGGTAAGTTGGACAAGTAAAAAGAAAAACTCAGTGTCCACATCTACAGCTGAAGCTGAGTATGTAGCCACTGGAAGCTGCTGTTCTCAGGTCTTGTGGATGAGAAATCAACTACTGGACTATGACCTTCAGCTCTCAAATATTCCAATCTATTGCGACAGCACAAGTGCCATCGTTATAACCAATAATCCAGTGCTACACTCAAAGACAAAACACATCGAAATCAGGTATCATTTTATCAGAGATCATGTGATGAATGGTGATATAGAAGTTCACTTTATCCCAATTGATTATCAGTTAGCTGATCTGTTCACCAAACCTCTTGATGAGACAAGATTCAACTTTCTCATCAGCGAGCTTGGAATGCTGAACTTTGAAGAATAAAATCTTCAGCGGTTCACATTTGATCATCGATACGATTATACAAACTTGTATAGCCTTCTAGATAAAATCAACTTGTATAACCTATTCTATCATCTTCTCTCTGAATAAACTTGATTCGCTGATATCAAGGTATGTTTTTCTCTCTCTGACAATCGCATGTAAATGCAAGATTTCAAAATAATTTTCATCGCTGTATATCTCTTCCTTATCAGCGATACTTTGAAATTTCTAAAAACCTTCACTGATATTTCTAAAATTAGTGCTTCATGTTTTCAAAAGTGTCCTTGAGTTTTCAAAACCTCAGAGACAACCAAGAATATGAAAGGACAGTTGTGACGTCATTACAACGGATAAGCCCTGGCACGTTCTTCTTTCTGACACACGTTTGCACGTTTCGTTTACTCGCCAATCAAATGCAAACACGTGTCCGTGTCATGATGAAAATCTCTTCCCGCTCAAGATTTTCTCTTTCTAAAATCTCTATATAAACAAATTCGTCGTTTATATTTTCCTTTTACGCGAACTTCTTCTCCAAGCAAAGAAAGGATTCACTGTTGCATTTTGCTCTCGATTTTTCAAGAACAACTGTTCATCTTCTTCAAACATCAAAGGTTAATATGTTCTTATTTTTTTTACCAAATGCAAATAACTTGTTTCTGATCTTCTCATTGTTTTAACAAGATCAAACAAAAGAACTTCTTAAAAATGAAATCATTTTCTTTCATGATTTTATGAACACAACCATTTCATGGTTGTTCTTCAAGTTTAAATGAAAAAATCTTAAACTTGTTCTTCATTCGTTTTTCTAGAATCCCAATCTTCAAAGGAAACTGGAAAACAAGATTTTTATTGGTTTTGAAATTTCATTTTTCAAAAACAAGAAAAACCCTAATCTTCATTAAGACATTCTGTCTAAATGAAATGGACAAAATTCGAACCATCTTATTGAAAAACCCTTTCCTCATTAAGATTATTCTTATTTGTTAATCTTTGGTTGAACTGATAATACAGAAAATGGCATCTTCTGACATTCCCAAGAACACCAACGCTGAAAACACTACTGCTGATGATACTGCTGAGGAAATGGAAATCCTCAAGGCTCCTCAGGTCAAGTTCTCTCTTGACAAACTGGATTGGACTAAGGTAAACAATCTTTATGCGCTTCTCGAGTTTCCTCCTCGAAAGCAAGTCACACATTAAGATGATGCTGTGAAATTCCTCAAGAATTGCTGCATCTCCACAGCCCTGACCATAACCCCTTCCGCACATCAGCTTTTGTTATCCCAATTCTGGTACTCTGCCAGACACTCTCAGTTACCATCAGCCAAAGACCCCTCCAAAACAATTGACTGCATCCTCTGCGATATCGAATATGGCACCATGAAGATCACCCCTGCCATCATTCGCAAAGCTCTCAGCCTTCCCATTGCAACCAAAGAAAAACCCTTCGTTCCCCTCCCTGACCCCAAGAAAAACTCAGACAGGGAAGCCATCATTGCATTCTTTGATGCAATGGGCTATGTATGGGAAACTGGAAGGGATATGAAGCCCGAGAAGAAGCTGACCATTATAAAGAAATCAAAAATGCCCAGCGAGATGAATTTCATCTTCGCTCATCTGATCAGCTGCATGACTTCCAAGAGCGGCTCCTCTGACCAAGCCGCTAAACCTCAGCAAGCAATGAGATATGCATTGCTGAAAGATCTACATATAGACTGGGCATCGATCATCTATGATGACCTGGTACTTAGAGTGGACACCGTCGCTGACAGACCTCCATGGGTTCCGTATCCTCGATTCATCAGCGCCATATTCCAAAAGGGTCTGAAGGACAGCTATCCTCAAGAGGGTGACCTGAAGCTTTCTCAGGTTGGCCCTAAGATACTCGACTTCAAACCAGTGGCGAATGAGGTACGTCTTTCTACACTCTTAACTCTTCTAAATCCTTCTACTTCTTCTACTTCTGTAGCTCCTTCAGCGGACAAACCCACCGCTGATACCCCCGCTGCAACCTCCATTCCTCTTAAAAGGAAACATTCTGACACCCAACTTGGTTCCAAAAGAACTAAGAAAACCAAGGAGCAACCCAAGCAATCTCCTGCTAAAGACTCCTCAGCTCCTCCTGTTGAGCTGAAGGAAAGTTCAGTGGTACGCTCTGCCACAGCTGAAAAAGCCACCCCTTCTATCCAAACTTCAGCGTCTCTAAACGCTGAGGTTACAAATTTGGAAACTACCCAACCTCCCTCGGTCTCTCAAAAGACTGATGAAGTGATTCTCAGCGAATCCAACGCTGAACTCAGTAACCAACCTCCATTCTTACCCTTCGATTCTCCCTCCACTCATTTGGACACAACTCCAGTTATCACTGAAGCACCTATCATTCCTCCATAAGCTAAAGAAAATACTCTTCAAGGAGTGATGGGCATAGGACCTGCAGAGCTGACCATACGTCCACGTACTCTCGCTGACGATATGGAACTTTACTCAGGAACCCGTGATTTTGATGAATTCACCAATCCTCCTGCAGGTACTCACCAACCCCTATACACTGTTACTAAACCCCAAAATTCTGAGCTTTCCTCTGTTCACAAGTTTTTATATGTTACAGGTCCTAATTTAGGAGACATCAACGCGTCTCTGAAGACTGTAGAGACAAAGCTGACAGGTCTCACATCTACTCTTTCCGGCAACTCTTCAGCGGTAAAAATCGTTGGAGAAAATCTTACAAAGCTTACAACCGTTGTCGAAAAGAATGCCTCCAAAGCTGATGTGGAGAAGGTTGATAAATCACTCGGTGATTTTGCCAAAGTTCTAGCTGACATCTACACAGACTACCTCAACATCAAGAAATCAGTTGACACCATGTCCAGCGAAGTCACAACGCTGAAGACATCGGTTGGCACACTCGAAGGTGATATGTCTGTTGTAAAGGCTGATGTTAGTTCAGTAAAAACTGATATGAGTTATGTGAAGACTGATGTCAACACGATGAAGAATGACATCTCTTCTATTCAGAACTTGTTGCAGCAGATTCTGACCAACACGACCGCCCCTGCACCTGCCCCTGCCCCTGCACCTCCTTCTTTTACTACGGCGGATCGTGCTGAACTTGTGAAGATCAATCCTGGTATTTCTGACATAGAAAACAGATTATCAGCGATTGAAATGTATATAGGGATCCCTGGCCAAGAAGATAGGGAAACCACACGAGCTGCTGAATCTTCTCATTCCTCCCCCAGTCATCATGAAAAAGAGGGAGAGAAGAGCGCTGAAGACCCTTCCAAAAGCGCTGAAGACCTTTCCCATGATGAATCTATCAGGGGAGAGAAGAATGAAGACCTCACCTTCACTGAAGAGGGTGAGAAGACTATTGAAGCTGAAGCAACTGCTGGACCTCATGGAGATGAAAACCCTGAGGGAACCGAGAAGCTTACCTATGTTTCTGAGGGGGAGCAACTCGAAGAAGAAGCTGAAGAATCTGAGTCTGAAGCTGAAGATAAAGAAGCCATCGACTTGTCTGATGCTGAACCATCCTCTTCTCCAAAGAATGATGATGACGAAGATGACAATGATGACGATTCTTTTATCGTCAAACCTGCTCAGAGAACTAAAGCTCTTAAAGGGATTCTGATAAATGAACCTTCAGAGGGGTTCTGAAAACCTCTATACACAATCCCATTCTTTCCATCTCTGTTCTACCCATGTTCTTACTTGTAAGATCGCTGCGTTTCAGCTAGTCCTCTTCCCTGTTTGAGGATATCGCTGAGGTTCCTACAGCTGCGACTTCATCAACAATAATCCCAGCTCCCATCGCTGAAGAAATAATCCCAGTCTTAGATTTAATCTCTGAGACTGATGAACCTGAAGAACAGATGCTCTCTCACAAAAACAGACCTTCCTTGGCTCCTCAAAAGCTAAGTGAAGAGGATCAAGAAAATAGAGATGCAATGATCAAGAGACTCGAAGATCAGCGAATCATTCTGAAGCGTGATCAACTTCCTTCCGTTCCTCCAAAGTTCAGAGTTTCCCAAAAGGAATACAAGGAACACCTCAGAGTTGAACGCTTAATCGCCGAAAGAAAGGAAGCTGAAGAAAAAGATAGAGAATACGCCATCAAGCTTACTCAACGATCAATAAAAGACCCCAAGCTGAAAAGAGTTCCCATTGATGTTCAACGTCAGCTATGGGATGATGCTTAAAAGATCGTTAGAGAAAAGACTAAGGTCTCTGACACGACTTTGGAATGGGCTAAACAAATGCTGACCTATCGATCTAGACCATCCAAAATCATCAAAGTAAACATCAGAGGAAGACTATACGCCGACGTTCCTGTTGTTGAAGTGGATGTCTGCAGAGAAGACAAAACCAAGCAAACTTTCTATGTTGCTACCTTAGAAAAGTTTGGTCTCTCTAAATGGTTAGAAACGAAATAAGCCATTCAGGGATCGCGCTCAAAGTTCAAAAGCCATGTCGATAAGATCTTAAACAAACAGATCGACCTGCTTTCCTCTGCTGTGGATATTCCTCCTCTTCCTCCTCAACAAAGAAAAGTCTCTGCTATGAAAAAGAAAGTCTCTGATTCAGGTCCTCCTATACGGAATGAAACAGGTATTGGTTTCTCTCGTGCTGAAGTTCTTGGCCCTGATGCTGATCTCTCAGCGCTTGACACCTCCCTACCACCTGGAGAAACTTTCATTCCTGGCACAGTTGTAAGTGATCCATATGGTATATTCTTTCTAGACTACGATGGAAACCATCACTTTCAACGTATCTCTGAGCTCCACATCGCTCCCATCGAACAACTCAGAGATCTCTTATACTGGTGTGAAGTCAGACGCGACATCAAAGCTAGACACCTGAAGCCCTTGATTTTTGAAGAAGCTCTGAAGAAAAAGAATCAAGGAGTAGATGTCCCTGATTGGATGATTGCCACATCAATGACCCTTGATGAACAACTCATTAAGGAAGAACCTTTTGACGGATAGGATCGCCTAGTAATTCTTTCTATCCTTATCTGTCTACATCTTTTGTACTTGTAATTTTATTCGCTGTACTTGTAATTTTTCCACTTCCCTCTATAATCTTTACAAAGTTTAAACAAAAATTTCAGCGAATGTACTTTACTCCATCAGTACAGAAAAGATCCCAGAAAACAGTAAAAGGGTCAAATATTTTATGAGTTCTTTTTTATCCTTATGTTTTCATTAAATAGCAATTTTCTCTGTTGCTATGTCATAATCAAATAGGGGGAGATTGTTGATCCAAACCCTCAGTGATTTGATAATGACCCTCTCTTATATACTTAGTGAAAATTGTAAGTAAACAATATGTATCAGAGTTTCACTATCGCTGATAAGTACTAAGATCTTCCAGTACCGCTGATAGGAACTCTCACTCTTTAGATTAAACATTCAGCGAAACTGTTCACCATAATACTCTGAGTCTCTTTAGTACTTATGGTGATCGCTGATAAGTTAGTTGTTTACTTATGATCCCTGAAGACAAGTTTCACGTCAACATAGGTTCTACGCTGAAGTCGAAGATCAAGCTCAAGAACCAGCGACAAGTCTCCTAATGAACTGATGTGGATCAGCGAAGACTCAGATTTGTCCAATCAACGTGAAGTATCAAGTACAAGACTTCAGCTATCGCTGAACTCTATCATTCACTGATAAAGAATGATAGATCGCTGAATCAACGAAAAGCTGATCATGAAGTCCTCCATACAAAGTATTTTTGTCTTAACCACCCTTGCACGACTCCGTACGATATGTCATAAAAGAACCTCCTTATTGTCTGAATTCGTACAACCACTCTGATACTACACTGTTCAAACATGCGGCTACTAAGGTTGTCAACAAAGGTCAATGACATGCAACCATTCAGCTGCTGCCACGTGTAAAGTGTAAACTGCAATGCATTAAATGCATGCAGTATATAAGAAGAAGAACCCACTTCATTTTGAAGTAACTTGCTAACTCTGGACAAGTTCATCCTTCTTATCTTGAGATAGGTTATTATTAGTAATTTCCTTCTCCTTCTTAGTGCAAGAAACTTAGTGTACCAACTTGTTTAGATTTTGGTTTATCCTTGATCTTGTTTCCGCAACAAGCTGTAAATTGTTAATGATTTATCAATAAACAATTTAGAAAAATAAAATCTGTGTGTTTGTATTCACCCCCCCCCCCCCCCCTTCTACAAACTTGTATAGCCCTTCGGGACCAACAAGGACTTCCAAAACAGCGTAGGTAGGTTGTGCTTCAACTCAGAGGCAGAGGTCGCTTACCTTCTTGGCATCTGCGATGACTTGTGCCCCAAAATGCTTGCCGCAGGTGCCTCCCAACCCAAAAAGCCAAAGACTACATATAGAGCAGAAGGTACTAAAGATAAGGGTCAGGATGACTCTGATGATGATTCTGATGGATCATCAGGTCATCCTGAGGGGGAGAAACAGAGAAAAGAAAGAGCATCTACCAGAGGTCTACCAACTCAACCACCAATAAATGCCGAACCAATAACCCAAATACCTGAAACCACGGAAGATCAACAACAGCAAAAAGCCACAGAGGACATGCCCACCTCTATGGAAACTACTCAATAGGAGAACCTCCCAAAACCCACAACTGAGCATGTCCAGCTGCTCACCTCCTCAGAAGATAAACAACCTTCCCCAACACCTAAGCAAACAGAAGAAATTACCCCCAATCACCAACACTTATACCAACAGAAGAAAACCTACCTTCCCTAACACCAAAAACACTAGAGGAACCCAAGTTACCATCCCCTACACCAGAAGTTGAAAGGACAAAATCCCCATCTCCCAAACCCAAAACAACAGAAGAACCCAAAACCAAATCTAGAACCAAAACAGTAGCTCAAAAACCAAGGAAATATCTGATCAAAACCACATTATCAACCAAGTCCTCTGACAAACCAATAGAGGCAACCCCACCAGAATCCACAGAAAAAGCTCCATCGGCAAAGACCTCAGAAGCTCAACAGATAAAACCAACAGAGGCAACCTAAACCCAAAAAGCAGAACAGCCTAAGGCCAAAGACAAGGGAAAGGGAATACTGACAGAGGAACCTAAACCCAAGAAGCAGAAGCATCAACCCACAGAGAAACTGATGAAAAGCGCCTTCGATGCTTTTGTTACACCAAAACCTGAAGAAAAAGACTGGGCCTTCAGTGTTCCCTCTCTGTCAACCAAGCATGTCCTGGATCCAAAGGCAAAACCTACAGAAGACAGGGTGGCCAAAATAAAAAGCAAAATGGATGCTCTATGCAGGCCCATGCCTCCACCCGTTGCACCTCCACGACAATGGAAGAGGGGGTGTACAAGTACTTGTACAGCACAGCCATCAACGATCCTCTGCCACCATCCATTCTGAAGCCTGACTTCCTTAAGGAGCTCGAAGATGACTTTAACAGAACATCAGCCAAACTCGTAAAACAAGTCTTCTCAAGCTCTAAAATCGACAAGGTCATATACTGCAAGCTTTCTAACACCAAAGGCACTCAGATCCACTACAACATCTATAAAGTCAAAAGGATGGACAGAACCGAGAACCAATTCTCAGATGCTGATCTAAGGAACCTAAGCCCCTATGACTTGCCTGATCTTCTGAGCTGGGCAAGAAAGAACTACAGCACAAGACTTGAAGTTCAGAGGGCATATAGGGTGATCAAGAAAGCCATGTGCGAAAGGCTTCTGCTATACAGTCTGACTGACTTCCAAGTGGGACTCGACCTCGGAGTAAAACAAATAAAGCTCCCACCACCAGAAGATGACTAACCATCCTCTGGCAGACCAAACTCTATCATCACATTCCCAAGGATTGGGTATGTCTATCAATATCCTGCTGGAAAGTCAAGGTTATTCCTAGAGATTGATTGTCAGAAATACGCTACAAAGTCTCCGCTCGAGTTCAGAGCCAATCTCCTGGAATACAGAGGAACAGAGTTCATGGATCAAGCACTTGCCGACAGATTAATAGAGGTCATTGAATCTGTCATCAACTTCAAAAACCTCTACATCAAGATCTATCGTGAACTCAAAGATGGAGGAATCGACAACAGGAAAATCAACGATTTCCCAAATGCCAGAATCTGAAATCCTCAACCATCCTCTGCAAGTTTGCTTTTCATATCTGGTACTGTAATCAATTGTAAATGCCTCTGGCATATCCTTATATGTTAGGGCAGGTTTTATAGTTGATTTAAAGTTCAAGGGTTGATTTGTATTAATTCATTTTGAGCCTTATTAGTGAACGGGTCGTAGGCTTGCTAGCCACGGGCCCATAGTATTTAATGTAAGATTAGCTTGGAAAAACAAGCTAATCATCTCTTTAGCTTTCTATTCGTATTGTAAACATTCTCTCTGAAAGTTAATGAAAGGGATGACAGTTGGAAATCATTGTTCTTATTGATTCATATTACTGATTTCTTATTTGTTGCACGGATCTGGTTCTATCAATTGGTATCAGAGCAGACAGACGGATTCGATTCAAAGCCTCTCTAGTGATTTATGGTTAGATTTTAACTTTTCACGTATGTGTTCATCTTGAATTTTCGAAATCTTGATTCTGATTAAATTGATCGATTTTTCTCGTTGGGTATTGTTAGCATCATTACTAATAGTGATTCTGCAAATTTTCACATCTTTATTCGATCGTTTGAGTGGTTTATTAAGCAATTTAAGATCAAATGTTTTGGTAGTGTTCTTGATAAAAAATCGGATTTTTAACCATCAAAACTTGTTGTTTTTGCATTGAAATCGATTGGATTAGTGTTGCTTTTGTGTTTGGAATTGTTACTAATCTTCCAGGATCGATTTTGGGCAACCCTAATCGAAAATTCGATCGATTTGAGCAAACAATCGACTTTTCCGAATAAACCAGCCGACGTTTCCGGATAACTTCAAAGTGTCCGGACGTTTGTGTGATTTCCATCCGGGTAATTCCAATTCTTCCGGACACGTCTAAACCTTCCGGGTAAGTACTGCATCCGGGTAAGTCTCTATTCCCTATACAATCTGGGTAACATTTGTCTCCGGAAACCCAGTGTTTCCGGACATATCTTATCCGGACAATGCCATTGTACCCGGAAACTTCATTGTATCCGGAAATATCTTGTTTCAGTTTTCTATTCGGTAACTTAAGCCATCCGGTAACCTTGGTTATCCGGACAACTCAAGTTATCCGGACTCTTCCTCTTATCCGGACATTTTTGTTTTTATTGATCTACTTGCATCAAATCTAATCTGGACACTTCCAGATCATATCACTTATTTGGATTCCTATCCAGTAAGTTCAGTTTAGTCCAATCACTCGTAGAACCTGCGTTAGGACATCACTCTTAGTACCTTGCGTTAGGTTTACACTCTGAATCGATCAACCCGTCTGACGATCACTCCGTTGCAACCAAAGATGTCTACTTCTCGTGATGCTCTCGCAATTGGCACTGACACCAAGCCACCGTGTCTCTATCCGAACGAGTACAGGCAATGGCGAGATAGGTTCATGATCTTCATAGAGTCCAAGGACAACTATGAGTACATCAAGAGAGCTCTGGATAATGGCCCAATTCCCAAACCAATGAAGGACATAGATGCAACTTCAACTGCAGTAGCTCGACGTGAGGCCAAGACTCTTGCTAAAATGACTGAAGATGAAAGAGGCATGATTAAAGGCGAAAAGCATGCTAAGAGATATCTGGTTCAAGCCCTTCCCAACTCGACCTATACTGCCATCGACAGCTACAAAGACACGGCTAAAGGCATGTGGGATCAAGTTGCCAGAATGATGCGTGGGAGCGTGGTTGGCAATCAACTGAAGATAAATAGCGCAATAACCAAGTTTGATGGTTTCAAGCAGCGCAACGGCGAAACTCTCACCTAGGCTTACGAACGTTTTTGCCAGCTCCTCAATGAACTGAACAAGAACAAGATCGTTTGTTCGAATACTGAAAACGCTCTTAAGTTTCTCAACAATCTATTGCCGAAATGGAAGGTGTATGCTTCTCATGTCAAACATAACCACCTGATAGAGAATATCAGCATCAACAAACTGTATGAGACACTTCTTCAAGATGAAGATGAAGTGAATGAGCTCCTAGGCGAGAAAAAGACTGAACCAAAGCCATTTGCCGATCCTATTACTCTCATTTCCTCCAAGCAAGGAAAATCATCGGGAAGTCACTCCAGACGTGCTCCAAAGCAAAGTTCTTCTGAGTTAGAAGATGAAGATAAGCAAGACAACGATTTTGATGATGAAACGGTTTCCGAATTCAAAAAGGCCATAGCTTTGCTTACCAAATCCTTCGAACAACAAAGGTACTACAAGAAGCCTTCATCCAATAGTCAGCGCTACTCCACTTCCTCCAATAAGCGCCATGACTACAAATACCGATACGAAGGAAAGAAGAAGGACAGTGAGCAAGACAAGTCTGAGAAGAATGGAAAGCCAGAGAAAGAAGAAGGGAAGAAGAGAGATGAACCCGTAAAGTGTTACAACTGCGGGAAACTTGGTCATTTTGCAAAGGATGTTCGCCAGCCAACAGTAAAGAACTCTCACTACTACGAGGCCAAGCTTGCATTGTCTCGTCAGAAGGAGGCTGGAGAAGCTACGTTTGCTGAGAACGACTACTGGTTGGAAAGATCTGATAATGAAGGCAATTCTGATGTTGCTGATGCCTTCATGGGATACCACTCCTCCGCCGAAGAAGAAATGGCACCTACACGTCAGGTATGTGATTCTTGCCAACCCGATTTCATGAATAAAATGCAAGCATTTACCGATCAGGCAAATTCCTTCCAGGCCACCTCTAAACAACAAAAGCTTGAAATTAGGTAACTAACTGAAAAGCTTGATGCTTAAAAGAGAATAACAGAGAAGTATAAGTCTGATTTTGCTAATTTAACTGATAAATGCAAAAATCTGTCATTAGCACCTAAAGACTTAAGAGCCAAATTATCTGATCTTCAGTCTCAGTTTGATAAGTGCTTGAATGAGAAAGAAGAAATTGTTTATCAATGTTCTTCTCTTCAAATCCAACACAAGGAGTTTGTGAATAAAATCCTTGATTTTGAAAACAAACTCCACAAAAGGGGTCAAACTGATCAAACCATTTTTTTGAACAAACCCAAAAAGTTCACGTACTTCAACAAAGAGTGGGGAATCGGATATGATAACCCACACTACTTAAAAAAGGGAAGATATCAAGTCCCTACTTTGTATGATTTTGCTTGCTATGGATTAGATAAAAAGTATCCAGAGTACGCAATTGAATGGACTGGTCCTCTTGAACCAGAAAAGGAGGAGGAAACCGAGGAACATAAACGCACACAAAAACGAGGAATTCAACTTCCATTTTGTTATGAAACTTTAAACTACTCCTATCAAAAGGACAAAAAGTATCTTTCCAATGACTACTTCGACCCCTACAAGGTAGCTACACCCAAGGATTCCTCCAAAAAGGATGAGGACATAGCACCTGCAACCAAGACCGAGACGGATGAGTTTAAACTCTATGTTCCCCCTCTCATCTTGGAAGCAAAGATAGTCGAGTTGGAGGAGTCCATTGAGAAAGAAAGGTCAATGTTTCAAATGGAGAAGCAAGTTTTACTTACAAAGCTTGAGAATCTACAACAAGTCAAAACCGAAGTTGTGTCTGGTGAAGGACAGGAAATCCTTCGGAGTGAAATCAATCGACTCACATCACATATGTCTGCCTTGGCAACAGAAAAGATGGAAGAGTACACGAGAAATGGTCAGCTTCAAGAGCAAATTGACCAACTGCTATCTGACAAGAAGATTTCACCCGAACCTTCCTCAAATTCATCCGACACATCTTCGTGCAAAGCCTTCTTAGGCAAGATTTCTAGTACACAATGTTGGGTTTTGTTCAAAAATCGATTTCTAAAATCATAAAATTTGCAACGGAAGCTTTAAAACTTTGAACAACATTAAAACATTTTAACACCCACCAAGGATCCATTTGCATGAACATGAAAGATTAAATAAAACATAGGGGGTTTTAGAAAATACAACCTTTGTAGTCCTTTGCAAAATCTTCTAGTTGGAGAAGATGGAGATGGCAAGAACTCAAGCAAGAGCTCCTCTAGAGTAGTCCACCAACAAGCTCCAACACCAAAGTATGCTAGTACTTTCTTGATACAAGATGCAAATATGTTTCTAACTCTATACTACACTAGTATGAGAAGTGAAGAAACAAAAACCACCACCAAGAGTGGTGGTTTCGGCCGAAAATTAGAGAGAGCAAGAAGAGAGAGAGCAAAAATCTTATTTGTGTATTTTCAAGTGTCATCTTTTGGAAGGCTTCCTCTTTTCTTTTATGCACAAACACAAGACAAGGTGAGTAATTTTTATTGGCTCACAAAGTGGTCCAATGAAAATTAAACCTTCCATGCAAACTTTCATTTCAAGCCCCTTTAGTTTAAGATAGTTTAAAATCTTTATTTTAATAGTTTTAAACTTGCTACTTGTAATCTCTCCTTGTATCCACTAGTTATTAAAATCATCATATTTTAATAAACTAGATTTCCTTTTTGCATCTTATATTAAAAATTATATTTATTAATATAATTAATAATATTCATCAAGAAATAATATTTATCAAGAATCAAATTCTTATAAATATTAATTTAGTGTCTACTTGTTGTTCGGTGTGACCCTATAGGATCATATATTACCGGTAATATTATTTTACAATTACTCTTGAGCACATTTAACCAACAATCTCCCACTTGCTCAAGATTGCATTATAAAATAATATAGACAGTGGTGGACGTCTAGCAACATCTCACTGCCCCCAGTAATGTATGACGGTAAGTTCCATTCCACAACATTCAATTCCCATAAGCTCGTATCTTCAATTGATGTATAAGGTGTGGTATCAGTTATCCCTTTGTTTAGACATCATGTTGAACATGAGACATGGATCACTATCATTCTCATCTATTGTTCAACTTTTGGTAAGGCGCCTTAGATGTCTCACTCTTAATATATTTAGAGAAACAAATCCCATCTTGACTACATACGCCTCTCATGCCGTTCATGCCATGCTCAATAATAGCCTTTATAGCTGCCTTTTTCAAGAACAACGGTTAACCATATCAAAGCATAACACTCCCTACACTTGAGTCCCAAATATGCATCTCAGGTCGAAGGATACAAAGATACTACCTTTTATTCAAGAATCACTTATGACGACGATCCATGAAGTGATCTTGAAGCGGGTCTGGTCCAGTACTCGTTCCCTAACAAGTACCTATGAACCTGGTTGCAACACTTTGCCACTTTTACTTTTAAAAGTCAACCAATCCAATTCATATTAGTCTTACTTCATAGTTACTCCCACAACTATGATCGACTATGGACATTTAGAATAACTAATTTATTCAAGGATTTAAACATGCTAATATAGAACACAACGAGTATGAAAAGATCATATTCTATATATCTAACTAAATACTATACTTGTTGCTTAACCTGTTCCAATATCCAAATACTAAATTCAAATCAAATCCCATCACTAGAATAACGAAGTCCTAAAGCTCAAACATGACACTTCAAGTTTAGCTTATGAAAGGAGCTTCGTGAATGGGTTCATCCAGAAACTTGATTTGAGTAAACTTTGTGAACACTAACATCTCCATTTTTAACTTTATTCCAAATATAGTTAAATGTTTGGAGTAGATGCTTGGTACTCTGATGAGAGGTAGGGTCCTTTAGCTTGCGTAATGGCACCCGTATTCTCACAAAGGATTTCTAGGTGATCCTGAATGGGAGGCGTCTACCTAGCTTTTCAATGAACTCTTTCATCCAAGCATCTTTCTTTTGCGGCTTCTAAAGCGGCAGTGTGTTCTTATTTGTAGTGTATTATGCAATTTGACCTTCGCCTTGAACCTTTTCAAACGAACTAGTTCTTCATTCACAATGAAGACATTTCCCCTTTTGTGATTGAGAACCTTCTCAATCTTTATGGAAGCTATCATTAGTGCAGCATTTTGCTATGATCTTCTTCCATTCCTCAGTTAAAGAACACTTCCTTGGTTCTTTCTAAGTACCTTAAATCGTTCTTTATAGTCATCTAATGACCTTCCCTTGTTTTTCGTAGGTATCGTTTTCTAATGCTCTAAAGAATTTTGACACGCTCGATCTAGTGCATGTCATGGCATATATGATAGATCCAATTGCCGAAGCATATGGAATACTAATCATTTTATCTAGCTCGTCTTTTGTGCTAGAATATTGAGACATGCTTAAAATGATGTCATATCATATTTGCAAGAAACTACCTTTAGAGCCTTGCATCTTGAATCTTTCAAGATCATGTCAACATATGCACTTTGACTTAAACCTATAAGTCGTCTTGATCTAATCTCTAAAGATTTTTATTCCAAGAACAAAATAGCCCTTTCTAAGTCTTTTATTGAGGAAATACTGTCCGAGCCGAAACATGATGTTTTGCTATGTCGGAAAGTTAATTTCCAAAAACTAGTATGTCTTGCTCATATAGGTTTAGGAATTTTACTGCCCTCCCACTAGTTTTAGTAAATACATGAGTCATCTTTTATTTTGATGAAAATTAAACTTTTAATTTTCCTGTTAAAATAAAGATTCCAGTTTTGAGATACTTTGTACTGATCCATGAATGGATTGTATCTCAGTGTTCATGACTCTAAGCCACTCACCAGATTCAGAATCTGACATAGCACTTTAGCAGTTGATGGGTTTACTAGAACCCAGTCATACATCATTCTTTATAAGAGATTGATATATCTCGAATTTTCTGAATGATTCTACTAGATTTGCGAATACTTGGTGTTTTTACTAAGTTTCTGATCAATCAAATCGCTCAGTTTTCAACGACCTTTGTTTGATAACTAGTGCCAACCAATAAGTGCATTAGGTTATGAAGTTCTTGATTCCCTTCAAGTTCCTTAACACTCCCACTTGCCTTGTCCATTAAAAAACTTGCTTTCTAAGAACTTGGCTTTGGAACAATAAACAATTTTATTGTTTGTGGGTTTGTAGAATCGGTATATAAAACAATTTATAGTATATTCTACAACATATGCATTTGGTAGATATTGGGTCGAGTTTACTTGAAGCTTATTGTCTCACATGAGCTTCATAAACCCACGCCTTCAACTAAGATTAAGGATGAAAAAACTTTTCATATGAAATCTTATAAGGTGTTTTGTCTACCTTTTGGTTGGTGTCAAAAAGTACGGATTACTTTAACTAGGGCATAATTCCGAATTTGATATAGGAATAGTACTTCTACTCATCATAGAGCGAACCATATTTAATAAGGTTCGGTTCATCCTTTCGGATGTATACAATTTCTATGATGATCCAAGAGTTCTTGGTTTAGTTACTATCCTCATATATCAGAAAAGACTTTAATGGTCCTGCTGAGTTGTTTTCTTAATCTTCACTTTGAAACAACTTGAATTACATCAGATGCTTCATCTTTATGTTCCATAAACTTCAACAATTGAAATCGTCAGTGAAGGTATTATCTATCACCATATCTAGACTTGGTTTTGAGAGACCATATACATCAACATGCATCAATTCAAAAAAAACCTTTTTTTTTCTTCTCTATGAATTAGAGAAAAGAGCTATATTCAACTTTATCAAGATCGCATATATCAAATGAAAATATTTATATTTAGTTTCAAAATACCACAGTTTTGAAAAAATAAGATATGCGTTTAATTTTCTTGATTAAGTTGACTATTTCATGTGTAGACTTGATTCAAATCACATTTGAGTCTTATGGTGTTTATATAGAATTATGTTTTAGAAGGCTTTTGAGATTCACTTTATTATTCAATTAAGAGAACTATTTCTCGAAATAGAATAATTCATTTTGAATATGAATATAATCGTTTCCAAAACGGTTAAGTGAATTTCATTCAATCAATAAACATGTGACTGAAAAACAATAATTTAGTCAAACTAATTTAAACATTGTTCGAGACAAACTTGTTTAACAATACAAGCCATATGGTTTCATAATAAAATCTCCTATAAGCTTGGTATGCAATCTTGCTTCCTTGCTTATATGGATCACCATTTTGCTTGTCTTTCAGTCATTTACCTTTCTTGATTATTTGTAACATATTACAAAAGTGAGTTCTACACTTAGTATCAAATACACAAGTGTAAGATAAAAAAGTAAAAGTTCTATCTTAAATATTGATACCTGAAGGACTTTCCTTCGTTAGAAAACATTTATTTCTCAAAAGGACAATCTCCTCTTTTATGACCAATGTTGCCTCATCTATCACTACATTCAGATTCTCGACAAAAACATCAAATGCGTTGGTCAGAGATTTGAGGATCATATCTATGGCTCTCCCATTGGAATAAGGATAGCCAAGTCTATCCAAATAGTCAAGGTGCGTCCTCATTTTGTGAATATGAGAGCTTACATATTGGTCTTTTGTCCAATTGTATCGAAGCATTCACGGACCATATACATTTGGTAATATTTTGGTAATCGGTTTACCATGTCAAATGCCCTCAGTGGAAACGTTTCCATTCTTTCTAACAAGGATGGAACCATGGTTTCAAGCATAAGACGTGATACCTTGATTGAATTATGTCTCAATCAAGTATCGTTAGCTTCTATGGAGGTAAGAGGAGGTTCTTCAGGACGAGGTACGATAAGTGCGTATGATTTGTTTTCACGTCTGAGAACGTGTCTCAATTTGTGAAACCAAATCGGGAAGTTCTGAGTGTTTAACTTTTCTTCGTTAAGAAAGGCTCTTAGGGGTGATCTATTGTAGTATTTTCATTTTGGGCCATCTACAAAACTTAACAAAGTTAATGTAGTATTTTCAATATTTATTATTAAGCAAATTAATTACCCTTTCGTTTTCTAAAACATTAATTTGCATAAAATCTAGGATCCAACATTGCAAAACAAATGAAACGGTTAGGTGACCTTTATCCCGTCCATTTAATTCAACAAGGTAGATAACGTTTATCGATTACATCGAATGTAATTCCTAGTGTTATGGGATCCTTAACAACTTGTTTGTTAATTGGCATGTTTGATCCCATCTATGCCTTGGGTTTCTAATGCTTAGGTGACCTTTATCACAAAAGATTCCCAATCAAGTCATCCTACTTGAAACAACATGTGAAACTCACATCCATGCGGTTAGGTGACCTTTATCCCACAAAGACATAAGAATCACCTCATCCATCTCAAGACAATCCAAGTGGTTAGGTGACCTTTATCCCACAAGGGTGTCATAGTGACGTATTGAGTGTTTTTCAAAAGGACGGCATATGACTTGCTATTTGAAAAAGGGATTTATAATGTTTTATAATTCTAGTTTTAAAAACATTTTAGTATTGCATGCATTTAATAATATATGGTATAAACTTATTTCTCATTAAATGGTTCCTATTAGTTTAAATAAAATCTTAATTTTATCAACTAAGTATGTGTCATCAATTTTTAATATCAAATATTAATTTTTGAGTTTGAGCATTATAAGACCATTTATAGTCTCTTAATAAACATTTTTATTAATACTAGACTATGAGTTTGTATGAGTTTTGAAATTTCCATTTAAAATCTCAATTTTAATTTTTAAAACTCATGGTACCATATTATTGCATGCATCCATTAATCAATGTGTTCTTTTAAGAAACTATTTCTCATAATAAATTTAAAATCTCTATTTTAAATAATTTGGTTAATTTTAAAATCTCTATTTTAAAACTAGGTTCATCATAAAATCTAATTTTAAAACTTGTCGCTTCAATGTTAAACGATCTTTAAATAAGCGCTTTTGAACCAATTTTATGTTCCTCTAAAATATCCTATATTTTAAAGCAAATAAAATCTAGAGTTTTATAATCATATAATGTCATGTATATTGCATGCATCCAATATCACATGACACTTGGAGTTTGTAAGAGTTTTTAAAATCGCCATTTTAATTTACTTTGACATTTCAAAATTTTATGGGTTTTTAGAATAAAACTCATTTTATTTATAAAACCATTTTTAACCATTTTACTTTTAAAATGTTACCTTTTAAAATAAACTCCTTTTATTTAAAACTCATTTTTATCACTTTACTTTAAAATGTTATTTTGAAAGCCAAACTCCAAAAGATGATTTATTTTATGTTCAAAATATTATCTAGCATGCAAGAACCTATTTCAATCATACATGATAATATCAACATAAAATATAAACATATAAAATATGTAGAAAATGTATAAACCAAGCCAAAAAACTAATGACAATTCTTGTGAACCAAACAAGAATGTCAAGTCCATTCCTAAGGGACCAAAAAAGAAAAAGAAAACTTCATGCTCCCACTTGATTTGTCATCTCCATGCAAAGAAGTCACCAAGCTCCATCTTCATGCTCCATGTTGATCTCCATTTCTTTGTAGTTTATAAAATAAAAAAAATATTTCTAAACTAATCTAAAAAAATGGAGAATAATAAATCCTATTTATTATTACAAACCAACATGAATAATAAAATTACAACCATAAAAAAAAGGGTCTTGGCTTGTTTATACATATCATTCATATGCAATAAAAATAAATAAAACAAACAAACACTTTGTTTTTCTAAGGCAACTTTTATGACCAAAAATGCATGTAAAATTTTGGTCACATAAAATAACAATTATAGACTAAAAAAATTGCCAAAGATGCCATGTATGAACTTCTTCATACAAAATGAAAAATCATCCATGGCTTCCAAAAACCAAGCATTTTTCATATCAACAAAAAATCTAAACATGCATGCAAAAGAGGCTCTGATACCACTTGTTGGGTTTTGTTCAAAAATCGATTTCTAAAATCATAAAATTTGCAACGGAAGCTTTAAAACTTTGAACAACATTAAAACATTTTAACACCCACCAAGGATCCATTTGCATGAACATGAAAGATTAAATAAAACATAGGGGGTTTTAGAAAATACAACCTTTGTAGTCCTTTGCAAAATCTTCTAGTTGGAGAAGATGGAGATGGCAAGAACTCAAGCAAGAGCTCCTCTAGAGTAGTCCACCAACAAGCTCCAACACCAAAGTATGCTAGTACTTTCTTGATACAAGATGCAAATATGTTTCTAACTCTATACTACACTAGTATGAGAAGTGAAGAAACAAAAACCACCACCAAGAGTGGTGGTTTCGGCCGAAAATTAGAGAGAGCAAGAAGAGAGAGAGCAAAAATCTTATTTGTGTATTTTCAAGTGTCATCTTTTGGAAGGCTTCCTCTTTTCTTTTATGCACAAACACAAGACAAGGTGAGTAATTTTTATTGGCTCACAAAGTGGTCCAATGAAAATTAAACCTTCCATGCAAACTTTCATTTCAAGCCCCTTTAGTTTAAGATAGTTTAAAATCTTTATTTTAATAGTTTTAAACTTGCTACTTGTAATCTCTCCTTGTATCCACTAGTTATTAAAATCATCATATTTTAATAAACTAGATTTCCTTTTTGCATCTTATATTAAAAATTAAATTTATTAATATAATTAATAATATTCATCAAGAAATAATATTTATCAAGAATCAAATTCTTATAAATATTAATTTAGTGTCTACTTGTTGTTCGGTGTGACCCTATAGGATCATATATTACCGGTAATATTATTTTACAATTACTCTTGAGCACATTTAACCAACACACAAGACGGTCAAGATTCTCAAGACGAGAGTGTTTTAAGGAATTTGAACTCTGAATTTTTATTAGCTTCAGCTCCAAATTCCCCAAAGCACACAAGCACAGAGAGTTCCTCGCCTTCCCCGCCTGATCCAAGTCCAGTACTTCACGAGATAAATTTTTCTAAGTACATGAACTCCGAAGGTAACTGTGAAGAAGAGTTCGAGTCGTTCCCCTTCGACAAACCTCTTCCAAGTCACACTGATTTTCTATCCCCGTTGTCAATCGTCCGGTTAATTTTCTAAAGGGTAGCAGTTCTCAAAGAAAGGCCCCAGCTGTGATCAAGATTTCTCAATCAAAACCAACTTCGAAACCTGTTTCCAAAAAGCAATCACAGCCGAGGCAAGAGACCGGACCATTGCCTACCAAAAATACTATTCCTCTAAAAGTCACTGATCATACTGTCCCTGCTATTTCAGATAAAAATGGTCGAGCTAATAAAGAAACACCAAAGTGGCTAAAGAGGGAATCTGTCAAGAAGGATGCGTCAAAGTCTTTCCCAACTGTTTTTAATTCTAGAATAGACAAAGACAATTATGCTTGGAATCATTGGAACCATTTTGAAGTTTCTTTTCCCGTTAAAGTTAATTCTCTTAATCAATTGATTCAGTTATCGCATGATTGTTTATGTTGTTCTAATTGTGGTTGGAATGATTTTGATGATATTCACAATAATGATTGGTATGCGCCTTATTTTGTTGGTAACTTATTTCATAAGCGAAAACCCCACAATAATAAGCAGAAACACCATTCACAACGGGGTTCCAATCAAGCGGTTAAACCACAGCAGGAGACTCACCCCATTCCTACACGGGCTGCTCCTACTGGGGTTAAACCGGCACCCAGGTGGAAAGCTGCTACAAAACCTGTTACTCCAAAAGGTGTAAACTCTGCACCTAAGAGGAAACAAGTGCCAAAACCAGTTCCTTCTAACAGTGTAAATCTTACACCTAAAGGGAATGCTGGGACAAAGCAAGCTTCCCCAAGTGATGCCAAACCTAACCCTCCAGGACCCAAGCAAATTTGGGTACCTAATCTTCACTAATCTTGTTTTGCAGCACGGTCATGTGTGGTACTTAGATTCTGGATGCTCCAAGCACATGACTGGAAGGAGGGAGCTTCTCACGAACTACAGAGAAGAATACTGTGGAAACGTGAGATTTGGGAATAACGAGAAGTCGCCGATCGTGGGCTACGGCGACATCGTCCAAGACAAGATCACAATCAAGAAGGTATCCAACGTCGCGGGATTAGGACACAATCTATTCAGCATCGGTCAATTCTGCGACAAGGATCTCGAGGTCAGCTTTAAAGCCACAAGGTGTAGAATCCTCAACAACGACGGAGAAGAGCTACTGGTTGGGACTAGAAAGACCAATCTCTACACCATTGACCTCGCAGCAATCAAATCCGATAAACCTATCTGCCTCTTGTCAAAAGCCGACTCTGATCAAGTTTGGCTCTGGCATAGACGAATTTCGCACCTCAACTTCAGAAGTATCAATCAACTGGTGCTAGGCAGACACGTCAGAGGCGTGCCCAAACTTCCGTTCGTGAAGGATCGTCTCTGTGGGGCATGCGAAAAGGGAAAGATGAAGCGCACATCACATCAGCCGAAGGCAACTCCGAGCATGTCCCGGACCCTCGAACTCATTCACATGGATTTGTGTGGTCCAATGCGTGTTCCGAGCATAAATAAGCGCAAATACGTGCTTGTGATGGTGGACGACTACTCGCGCTACACTTGGGTGATGTTCCTACGCTCGAAGGACGAAACTCCGGAGCTCATTATTGATCACCTGAAGACTGTCCAGAAGAACAAGCTTCAACACGTTCAGTCCATCAGAACTGACAACGGGACGGAGTTCAGGAATCAAAAGGTGGATGACTATCTAAGGTCAGTCGGCATCTCACACACCTTCTCTGCAGCACGCACTCCTCAACAAAACGGAGTGGTGGAAAGACGAAACCATACCCTCATTGAAGCTTCTCGTACAATGCTTTCCCATGCAAATCTACCGCTATATCTCTGGGCTGAAGCGGTGTCTACGGCATGTTACATGCAAAACCGCTTTATCCTTCTCAAACGGTTCAACAAGACGCCGTACGAGATCATGAACAACCACGTTCCGACCATCGGCTACTTTCACGCCTTCGGGTGCACTTGCTATGTTATGAACGACAAGGATGATCTCGGAAAATTCAGCCCCAAGGCGGACGAAGGAGTTTTCATCGGATACTCCATGTAGGCTAAGGCGTATCGCGTTTACAATAAACGGACCAAATCCGTTGTTGAAAGCATAAACGTGACATTCGACGAAGCCGCTGATTTGGCTTCTGAACAACTCAGTTCAGAACCCAGTTTAACTGGAGTGCTTGCTTCCGGACCTTCGAGTTCGGGATCTGCACAAGCCATAGTAAATCCGAATCATGCATCTTCATCGAATGCTGACTATTCTGATTTGGATTTACTATTTCAATATTTTTATGATGACATACTTAACTCTTCTGCTCCTGTCTCTGTGCAACCGCGACTTGACGCTGCCTGCATTGAGGATTCGACAACTTTATCTGGTCCGCATCCTTCTACGAGCACGCCATCAACAACAATAGAGACAGCTCAACCGTCATTATCAGATACGAATGCACCTGGTGCTGTAACCCCCCTGGAGGAACCTATAATCTCGGAGATAGCTCCTACTGATTCGTCATCTGCTACAACCGATGCTCAACCTCTGAACTCCTCGGAACCAGAAGTTGTTCAACCATCGACGAATCCTCCCCCACTTCCTCCAAGAAACAAGACTGCTACTCTTGAAGCGGTTCAAGACCTTCCATCTGGTTCGTATGTGGATCCGGATGCGTCTCACTCCACCCAGCAGCCGCTTCCGCATTCCACCAAATGGACGAAGGCCCATCCCCTACATCAGATAATCGGTGATCCTTCTATTCCTGTTCGTACACGAGGCATTTCCGCCAACTTCTGTCTATTTTCCGGCTTCTTAAGCAAGATTGAGCCGACGAACGTACGCGAAGCACTCGAAGATCCGAACTGTATCATAGCCATGCAAGAAGAGCTAAATCAATTCGAAGCTCTCAAGGTATGGCGACTGGTTCCACGTCCAAAGCACAAGACGGTGATCGGCACCAAATGGATCTTCAAAAATAAAAAGGACGAAGATGGCATCGTTGTTCGCAACAAGGCACGTCTCGTGGCCAAAGGATACCGACAACAAGAGGGGATCGACTATGATGAGACCTACGCTCCGGTAGCACGCATCGAGGCAATCCGTATGTTCCTCGCTTATGCTGCGCACAAGAACTTCACAGTCTTCCAAATGGATGTGAAGACCGCCTTTCTTTACGGCGAACTCCAAGAAGAAGTCTATGTGTCGCAACCAGACGGATTTGTGGACGACTCAAAGCCTGATCATGTCTACATCCTAGACAAGGCTCTCTATGGCTTAAAGCAAGCTCCGTGAGCATAGTACAACACACTGTCAAAGTTCTTGTTAGAATCCGAATTCACACGAGGTACCATTGATTCTACTCTGTTTATCAAGAACGAAAAGGGTCACATCATCCTAGTCCAGGTATATGTCGATGACATCATTTTTGGTTCTACTAGTGCATTATATGCAAAGAACTTTGCCACTCTCATGGGAAAAAAATTTAAAATGAGTATGCTTTGTGAGATGAATTTTTTCCTTGGTCTTCAAGTTAAACAACTGTCGACAGGAATATTCATAAACTAGTCCAAATACATCCGGGATATTCTTCGGAAATTCCAGTTAGACCAGTCCTCACCACTGAAAGCTCCCATGGCAACCAATACAAAGCTTGACGCCGATCCTCATGGAAAGGCTGTCAACACCAAATTGTATCGGGGAATGATCGGCTCTTTAATGTACTTAACTGCCAGTAGACCGGACATCATGTTTTCGACATTTCTTTGCGCCCGTTATCAGTCAAATCCTAAAGAGTCTCATTTCACTGCTGTTAAAAGATTTTTTCTTGATTTACGTGGTACTGCTGATCTTGGCCTATGGTACCCGAAAGAGACAGGTTTTGGCTTATCCGCTTACTCTGATGCGGATCATGCGGGATGCATGTTGGATCGCAAGAGCACCTCGGGACACATTCAGTTCTTGGGAGATAGCTTGGTAAGTTGGGCATCGAAGAAACAGCAATGCGTCTCAACGTCAACTGTCGAGGCGGAGCATGTGGCCGCCGCAAGCTGCTGTTCCCAAGAAATCTGGATGAGGACGCAACTCAAAGACTACGGTTTCACGTATGTCAAAGTCCCGATCTATTGTGACTCGAAGAGCGCAATTGCCATATCAAGCAACCCGGTCCAACACACCAAGACGAAGCACATCGACGTTCGGTATCATTTTGTTAAGGATCACGTCGAAAGAGGTACAGTCGAACTCTACTTCGTAAATACTGAGCATCAGTTAGCAGACCTGTTTACCAAAGCCTTGGACAAAAAACGTTTCAAAACTCTTTGTGTTCAAGCTAGGTATGCTAAATCTGAAGACTTAATCCGAATGTGTGCCCATTACAAGTTCCATACATCTACGCGTAACTGTCTACTCCTCATCCGGTGTTATCACTCCTGATGGTTGAGTATACACTTCCTCGCACCTGTCGTCTGGATTTCCTTTCCCTGTCTCTGTGTTTTCACCATATGTTCTCGTGTTCAGGGGGAGCACAATGCAGTATCAAGTAAGTTTTTCTCAACTGTTGAGGGGGAGCATCACACACAGTTTTTCTTTACAAGTCAAAAAGTTTTTTTTGTGTGGGCACTCCTATGAGCATGGTCATCATCTGAGGGGGAGCGGCACAAGTCTCTTTCATAATGTCTTACCAGCTTTTTTTGTGTGTGTCGGCCCCTCCACTGCACTCTACTGCACTATCCGAGGGGGAGCAAGGGATTCCCCATGCTCAGTTTGAGGGGGAGCGAGAGAAAGTCCTTTTTCAGTCATGATTCTTACAAAATTCCAAGGAAAAGGATTTTTTGGAGTTATCGTTAAATGAACCCTTGTCCGGGTTGTTCATTTTATCCGGACACCCATGTTATCCGGACAGCTTTGGTTATCCGGACAGTTTGGTACTTCAGTTTATCATATCCGGACACCCCTGTTGTGTCCAGTACGTACCTGTTTTATCACTGCCAGTCCTCGATCTATCTCAGAATGAGCCTTTCAAAGCAAAGGTACGCACCAACATGTGTTCATCCGTCCCAGTTTCTAACTGTGCGCTCTTTTACAGATATTGCAATGGCGGATCAGCAAAATCCATAACAACCTCCGGAAGAGCATATACCTCAAGAAGAGGAAATCATAGACGAAGCAGCAGATGCTGCCTTGGTTGACCCTGACCATGGCACCGAGATGGAGGCAAACAATCACTACCTGGACCCGGCGCTCTTCAGCCCCAACCCTAACCACCAGGTTATACTGGACATTCTCATGCGCCATCCCATCCATGAGGCCCTGACCCGCACTACTGACGTCCCTTTGCTGTATGTTCTACAAGTTTGGTTCACGGCACATGTCCGCACGGCCGGCACTTCACAGACTATAACGGCAATGATAGACAACCAGCTGTTCACCCTGACGCCTGATTCCTTTCGCCGCCTCCTTTCTCTTCCGGCTGCTGACGCCGCAGGTCATGAACGGTACGATCCTACCGTAAATGACGACACGCTATGCGCACAAATCCGCGCGCTCGGCTACAACCATGATCTTCCCAGACCTTCAGCGTTCAACCGGAAATACCTAGCCCCCATCTGGTACACCTTGTTTACGATACTGAACAGGTGCCTATCATCTAGATGGAAAGGTATAGATCAGTGCACCGGAGACTTTCTACGCCTAGTTCACGCCGTCTGCTACAACCGCCATGTCAACTTCTCCATGATCATCTGGCGTGAACTTGTTACCGCCATCCAACACATCGGAGGAACAAAACAGAAGAAGTTCCTCCCGTACCCGCGTTTCCTATTGCTAGCAGTGCGTCAACACATGGACGCTAATCCAGCGATACCCAGACGTGCTGCACATCTGGTATGCCCTATCCGCCATCTTCAGTTCCTGGTTATCCGCAACCCATCCAATGCGATACCTATGCCCATCCCTGAAGCCCTATTAGCCATCGGTGATCCCAATGCACCAGGGGTAGTTGCTTATAGAGGAGAGTTAGGTAATCCCATGGTCCCGCCAGAGCCGGAGGGACCTGCCCAGGGAGATAGACCCGAGGAACGTGAGGGTCTGAGGATGAGAGGTGGAAGGGCCCGGCAAGCAGGTGCTGTCGGGCGGGGTGTGTTAGTTGTGAGAGGAAGGGGAGCGAGTGTAGGCGGTGCAGCGGGATCGCTACCCGGTTCCAGCCAACCCCAATCTAGACCCGCACTTCATCGTTCGACCGAACCATATGTTACTAAACCCCCTTCCCCACCTCACCATGTTGAAGACGTGGAATCTGACTCCACGGACTCCGATACCGACCGTACCGTACGCCTGAAACACATACCTCACGGTATCGGACCCAACCCAGATTTCACTGTTGGAATCCCTCTTGACTCACCTCCTCATACTGGAACCGGACCTATTATTAGGACTTCTGAGGGAGAACAAGTAGAGGAGTTAGATCATGCGAGGCGGAGAGAACTGCGTTCAGAGTTGAACCAGGAAAGATTGAGCCGTAAAGAAAAAGAGGCTCATGAGCGACCCCAAACGAGTGACATCCGGGTAGCCACATCTGCTATCCCGTCTCATACGTTGGGACGGGGTATTGAAGAAGCCTCCGTGGACCCAGCGGAGCAATTGCACGACCCCCTCAGACACTCATCCGTCTCTCAAAAGACGGATGTTTCAGTCTTGCACGGGGATATAGCACAACTTCCACTGGTCCCTCATTTGGAGGGTTCTAGTGTTGAAACAAGAGACCAGCCACCCCCGGTCTCGCCTTCATTTCGTGCACAATCGAGTCTAGCGCCTTTCGTTATTGAACATCCTTCGGCTAGGACACTCGAACCGGAGCAACACCAAGTCGAGACTCTTCGTGACTCGACCGGAACCACCGTAGTGTCTTCACCTCCAGGTGGAACACAAGGATCGGCGGGAAATCCTACCACGGCTATCATCACACCAACTGTGAACGTAGGTGGCTCTACCCCTATGGTAGATGCCTCAACGGGCAATCTAAGTGATCCCGGTGTTACTTTACCCGACTTTGTGTCACCAGAGTCCCTGGACAGCACCCTTAAAGCTGTTCGCCAGGATATGGCGCAACAGATGCAGCAACATGTAGCCGCTGAACTTGCCAAAGCGATGCGCGCTATCAAAGGTAAAGGCCACCTCGTCGAAATTGAAATCGCCCATGTACCTCCACCGATTCAACCGCAACCTATCTATTCGGTGGACACCCTGAAGACGATGCTATTGACCCAACTGCTCCAGGAATCAGACACAACCGCCTCTACCGAAGCAGACCTGATCTCCGTTCTGAAATCCCAGGTCACTGCTCCTTCATCATCTATCATCACCCGTTTAGACGCCATTGACTCAACCCTCAAGGACTACAACAAAGCGCTCACCACGCTGTCTGAGAGGATCCGCTCGCTCGAAGAAACCTGTAAGAGTCAAGCAGGCGGTCTGAAACGTAAGCACGATGACCAGGATGATCCTGATCACCGTGAGGGGGAGAAACGACAACGCCTAACCGAGACCACCCAGATCCTCACTGTTGAAACTACAATTGTGGTTCAACCGGAACCTTCAACTACGGCTACTACAACCGAAACAAATCCTGAAGCCGAGTTACCTTTAGCAGAAATGGTGATTGATATGGATATATCAGATGATGAAGACCCGACGGTTGAAAAGCCCGAGGGTTCAACACAGGAACTGATCGACCTTGACTCATCAGACAGACCGATTCTGGACATGATAGATCCAGATTGTGAAGCCAACCCGGAGACCGAAGATGCATGGTACGAAAAAGCCGCCAGTGCCGTAAATCTCCAGGTAAATTTGGTCTTCCCCACTGATGAGGACGACAACATTGATTATGATCAGTTCCTGCTCCAAAATTTGTATGGAACATCCCCCGTTCACTGTGCTCAACCCACCGGAACTTCTACAAGACCTGAGTCTACTACTTCCGATCTTCCGACAACTCCTCTGCCAACGACAGCTTCTGATCTTCCTCCCCCTCCTCAACAACAACAAATATGTTGGGAGAAGATCATGGTACTTATCCCTCATTTGGAGGAATCTTTGAAGAAGCTGTTCGTCCACAAGCTTCGCCCGATCGAGTCGACCTTTTGCCTTGGGATTTATAACCTCAATCCCGAATACCAACGGCGATATATCAGCATAATGCAGCGGTGTCTTCCAGTCAACCAAGTCAGAACCAAACTTCGGATCACAGAGGTAATCAGTATCTATTCAAGACGGATTGTGAGGATCGTCTACCCAGTATTCACTGTCCGACGTGAAGATGGGAATGAATGGAAATTCTCTGAAGCCGACTTCCAGCACCTCCGACCGTTCGACTTCCTGGCTATTCTGAAAGACCTTCGTCAAAGAACCATCCGACCGCTTGAAGTTACAAAGGCGCTCGAAGCTGTTCGTCGATACCTGGTCCGTACCATTATGATGTCATATCTAACGGACTTTCAAATGGCTGTCGAGAACAGGGCAAAGAATGTAAATCTGATCAAGCCGAATCTGAAAGCACCTGAGTTAAATATGTATCCCGAGAATGCTATGCTTCTGGAACCTGAATTCGGGATTGTTTATCTCAACGAACAGAACGAAAAGAAGTTTTTGCGTTTCAGTCAGGTAGACAGATTTTGTGACGGCACGCTTATAAAGGTCAGAGATGCTCTTCGAAAGATTATTCAGCACGAGTCTGAGAATCCGAAGCGTTCGTATGTTCCGAATCCGAATGAAGTAATTGCTCGGAATGCCTTGGAAATACTTGAAGATTGCATCGACTACCGCCGTGCAATCAGATGGTTCGAGGTACACTTCGCGCTTCGCAAAAGATATGTCTTCAACTGGAGAGATCTAGAGAGCCAAATCGAACTTCAAATCAAAGGGGGAGATTGTTAGGGCAGGTTTTATAGTTGATTTAAAGTTCAAGGGTTGACTTGTATTAATTCATTTTGAGACTTATTAGTGAACGGTCGTGGGCTTGCTAGCCACGGGCCCATAGTATTTAATGTAAGATTAGCTTGGAAAAACAAGCTAATCATCTCTTTAGCTTTCTATTCGTATTGTAAACATTCTCTCTGAAAGTTAATGAATGGGATGACAGTTGGAAATCATTGTTCTTATTGATTCATATTACTGATTTCTTATTTGTTGCACGGATCTGGTTCTATCATTATATGAAAAGAAAAGTTTCTACAGAGGTCAAATACCTCTTGTCGTGTTCTTAGCTTAGAAAACCATGCATTTTTCAATTTTTTATTTTTCAATACTTAGGGGGAGATTGTTAGCTCCAACTTCTATGATTAAAAGAAGTATTGAAAAATAGGATAAGTGTAGAGACATCGACAGAGCCTCTGCCAACGACAGCTTCTGATCTTCCTCCCCCTCCTCAACAACAACAAATCTGTTGAGAGAAGATCATGGTACTTATCCCTCATTTAGAGGAATCTTTGAAGAAGTTGTTCGTCCACAAGCTTCGCCCGATCGAGTCGACCTTTTGCCTTGGGATTTATAACCTCAATCCCGAATACCAACGGCGATATATCAGCATAATGCAGCGGTGTCTTCCAGTCAACCAAGTCAGAACCAAACTTCGGATCACAGAGGTAATCAGTATCTATTCAAGACGGATTGTGAGGATCGTCTACCCAGTATTCACTGTCCGACGTGAAGATGGGAATGAATGGAAATTCTCTGAAGCCGACTTCCAGCACCTCCGACCGTTCGACTTCCTGGCTATTCTGAAAGACCTTCGTCAAAGAACCATCCGACCGCTTGAAGTTACAAAGGCGCTCGAAGCTGTTCGTCGATACCTGGTCCGTACCATTATGATGTCATATCTAACGGACTTTCAAATGGCTGTCGAGAACAGGGCAAAGAATGTAAATCTGATCAAGCCGAATCTGAAAGCACCTGAGTTAAATATGTATCCCGAGAATGCTATGCTTCTGGAACCTGAATTCGGGATTGTTTATCTCAACGAACAGAACGAAAAGAAGTTTTTGCGTTTCAGTCAGGTAGACAGATTTTGTGACGGCACGCTTATAAAGGTCAGAGATGCTCTTCGAAAGATTATTCAGCACGAGTCTGAGAATCCGAAGCGTTCGTATGTTCCGAATCCGAATGAAGTAATTGCTCGGAATGCCTTGGAAATAGTTGAAGATCGCATCGACTACCGCCGTGCAATCAGATGGTTCGAGGTACACTTCGCGCTTCGCAAAAGATATGTCTTCAACTAGAGAGATCTAGAGAGCCAACTCGAACTTCAAATCAAAGGGGGAGATTGTTAGGGCAGGTTTTATAGTTGATTTAAAGTTCAAGGGTTGATTTGTATTAATTCATTTTGAGACTTATTAGTGAACGACCGTGGGCTTGCTAGCCACGGGCCCATAGTATTTAATGTAAGATTAGCTTGGAAAAACAAGCTAATCATCTCTTTAGCTTTCTATTCGTATTGTAAACATTCTCTCTGAAAGTTAATGAAAGGGATGACAGTTGGAAATCATTGTTCTTATTGATTCATATTACTGATTTCTTATTTGTTGCACGGATCTGGTTCTATCATTATATGAAAAGAAAAGTTTCTACAGAGGTCAAATACCTCTTGTCGTGTTCTTAGCTTAGAAAACCATGCATTTTTCAATTTTTTATTTTTCAATACTTAGGGGGAGATTGTTAGCTCCAACTTCTATGATTAAAAGAAGTATTGAAAAATAGGATAAGTGTAGAGACATCGACAGAGCCTCTGTCAAAACACCAAGTGATGACTTTACAGAAGACGTTCTAAGAGGACAAGGCCATAAAGCCTCTGTCACCCTTGACAGAGCCTCTGTGGTATGAAGACTTGAAGACTTATAAGAATGAAGATCAAGACAAAGAAGATCGTGCCTCTCGCGTGCCTCTGCTATACGAAGATCCTGAAGATCATTCGTACAACGCGTGCCCTGCCAACTCCACATGTCAACCTCTGATGGGTTACAGCCTTTGCAGATTACGGAGCACTAATTGAAGGCTCATGTTGAGCTCTTCTATTAACTTTTGCACAACACACACACCTGTTAGAACAAAATATTATTCATACCTTTGGTGTTCTTGGTGTTCTTAATCAATCAATACAAAGTGAATCTTTGAGATAAAACCCTTGTGTTATTACTATTCACGTATTTGATTATGTGTGTTTTTCTACCTAAAATATCTTAATAATTCGTTAAAACACTTTCGCATATTCATATTTGTTTGAACTAATAGATAGTTATATCATTGTTGAGTAATATCGGGATCAACAAATATTGAAATACTAATATTGAACAATTCAATACAACCATGATAATGAAATTCCACGTGCACCTTAATTTAATTATTGTGTTATGAACAAAAAGAAATAGTTCATCCCTTATATACATAAATGGTTGAAACAACCCATCCGTGATTCAATGTCCTAAACTCAAAAGAACTTGAGTAAATATATTAATATTCAAGGTAAAGACTATTTTTGTTGGAAAGGTACAAGAATATACCTAAAACACATCAACTCCATATTGACCCTAAAAACCAATCTCCTAAAAAGGTAGAAGCAAATACCATCATGTTTTGAGACGACATATCAGTAGTAGCTTTCATATGGAATACCTTCTACTAGAAACGCTCAAAGAACCGTGGGATGCCCTGAAAAGGAGAATCGGGAGTACTCATGAACATGTACTTCCTAAGATAATCATTTAGTGGAATGAAACCCACCTACTTGATTACAAGAAGGTAACTGATTTCAACAAAGAAATGTTGCATCTCAAAACATGTCTCAATCTCTGTAGCAAGGAACTCATAAAAGGTGACATACCTCATAACATTATTTCCACCATTCATATAACACTAAATATTAATGAACCAATATAAGTTGGAATGTAACCTTTAGATGTACTCATCAACCTACTGCAAGTGGTTGAGAGACATAACAAGGTTATTTCGCATAAAAACAACAAATATGTCGGGACAAAGAAAATTCTCGAGATCAATAATGAAAGCATTAAAGGTGGAAGTAATTCCAAAGGATAGTGAGTTAAAAACAATTTCACACATGTGACATTTATGCATCATGTGGACGAGACCCTCAAAAGGGTCAGGGTCAAGGTAAGAGTCAAGAATAATTTTTGAATACCTAAAGCAAATATACAACTACTGCCCCAGGTGATAATGGACAATCAAATAAGAAGTGCACTAACTGCTCCTAATAGAAAATGTAACAGGTAGAAAAATGAACTATGCCATATCTAAGATTATTTGAGTATAAGTTTATTTGAATATATTCTAACTATCAAATTAATCGCATTTGCGTATATATACACATGAGTTTATAACCATTAGAGATGTAAATGAACACATAAAAGAACAAATGCAAAACTCTCAATGTTCTTCATTCCATGTTGGAATGTATCGAGGAGAACTTCATTGTTTTTGTGACATATCATACAATCATAAGAAATAGATTGTTATTCATTGAATTAATAATTTTTAATTTCTCCAAACACTTAGACGATGGACTGTCACTTGTTGCTTAATGACACAAGATCAATCACTAAAACACTATATTAATAGGAACCTTGTTAAGATATTCGTATCAATGAGAAATCATATTATAAGAATGGAAATGGGTATATGTACATCAACTCTAATGATATGAAAGCAACATACGTTAGAGAAAGTAATGTATCAAATTAATGGATTATCTATGTCATTAAATCATATTTTGTTACTGTTAATGCCAAAAATCGCACCAAAGGGACAACTTAAGGTCGATGTGGACTTAAACAACTAAAGAAAGATCTTTCGACGAGACGTGCGACGAGGATAAAAATAAAGAAACAAGGGATTTAATGACGCAGGAAAAACCTCAAACGAGGAAAAAACCTGCGGACGACAGGGGGTGTCGTCGCTGCACTATGGTCGCCAATCAGGGGCGATGTCCTTGGTACTGGCGTCGGTCATACAATGATTACAATACAAATGAAGGAAATGCTTCGAAATGTAAAGTACAAATGTTTGAACGTAAAAACAGGTGTTTGTCGTGTGAATATAAGTGTAAACAACTGTTGGTCGAAAGCTGTTGGCGTGCGTCAAGAGCGATGACTTGAGCTTTTCTTCGAGTGTTCTTGAGTTCGCTGTAGGGTTCTGGTTTTCAATACTTGATTTCCAGAGTTTGAGGGTTCTTAGCTATAAGCTTGAATGTTTTTCTCTGATGTTCGGTGATGTTCGCTAATGATTGTTGATGTGTATCGGATGTTAACTGATGATCCTTTATGTGAAGACTTAGCTTGGTATTTATAGTCTTCGCGTCATTAATTAGCTCCATTAATGCTTTGATCAACGGCTACAACGGCTGGAAACGGTCGCCGGAGTGATTATCCATAATGTTCTTCGTCCGTTACGGCTGCTTGCTGTTAATGGCTTTGACTCCTGCATTAAATACTTAACAAACGTAACAGTCAAGGTTAACGTTAGCTTTGGTCGAAGGTGCAATGATCTTACACGATGGTCGTACGGGACGGGCGATGCTATGGTCGAGCGTCATGGGGGACGTACGACTTACCTTTTACAGGAGACGAAGGATGTTTTGCTGGCCTTGGTCGTGACCTTATATTAATCCAAGATGTCTTTCATGACGCGTGTCTTACCTTGTATGGTCGTGGTCGTACGACGCGAATTTTTGCCCAAATAGTTTGCCCCCAAAATTTGAAAGAAGGATGGCAAATTCGAGTTTAAATTTTGTCAATCAGACGCGTAAAAAATAGAGCAAGGGTCAGAAAAAATTACCTTGACCGCCTTGTAACTGGGCTGGTTTGCCTCTAACTGAACGAGAAGTTAAAAAGGGGAACGAGGTAGTGACGTCATGCTGTCATACGATCGTGCTTACCAGCTGAATGTCGACGGAGCCCAGAGGTGCTATTAGAAATGAAAAAGATTTTGACGACTTTGGAAGTCTAGCGAGGATTCTCATGTGTATTACCATAAGCAAGGTTGGCGAGGTTCGACCGGAGATGTGTCCTGATGGATATGCCGTGATATATGAGTACCTGTTTAAGATGGGCTTCCACTGGCCGTATTAGCCTTTGGTCGAAGTGTTCATGCGTGAATTCGATCTTTCACTAAGGCAACCGATGCCCCAGTTCTGGCGAGTTATCCTGATCATCGAGCGACTTACCTCGCACTGGGAGTGGCGTATAAAGTCACGACCGATCAATATCGTCGTTATAGTTTACTTTCAGGACTTAAGGGTGATTGTACCTTAGTTTTGAACACTGCTGTCGATGATCGCAAATGGAAGACGAGGTATGTGCTGGATACGGACAGTGATTGGATTGGATTGATACTGCACAACTGGCGACGATATCTCATATTGCGCAACTGGCAACGAGGTCTCATACTGCGCAACTGGCAACGGTGTTTCATACTGCGCAACTGGTGACGGTGTTTCATACTGCGCAACTAGCGACGATGTTTCTTACTGCGCAACTGGCGACGATGTTCTCTACATCCTCGTCGACCCTTTCGTCAGCCGCCAGGGGCAAGGGTGTAAAGACGGGAGAGAAAGAGGGAGAGTTTATGGCGACGAACAACTTTTCGTTGTCGTCAACCCTCCAGATTGACTATGTCCTCGTCAGGGCAGAGTCACTTTCGCATCTGGGGAAATATCAGCTCTTATCTTTCAAGGAGCGTTTTTGAAGAATCTTTGTTGAAGAGATTGGACTGTGTTTAGCCGAACTGGCGTTCTTTGTAAGTTTTTCTTTCAAAACTTGTGTTATCGAAGTTCTTTCGCTGAGCATTTAGTATGTTTCTTTTGTAATTTGCAGATGCTTCTGTTTCCTCTCATTGAATATGTGAAGGTAGAGGAAATACTGGAGTGGAGGTCGATCGTTGAGAAGGATATATTCCTTCCTCCAACCTTAACATTAATCTTTAGAGCCATATTCTCAGAATGTCGAGGCGTAAGGAGTTGGAAGACCACTCCTAATATACTCGTTTGATCCTTGCATCAGTTCTTCGGGATTGGCAGGGCTTCGAAGGTCGGGACTTTTGGGCAGAGCTTGCCATCGACGCTTTTCTCTAGGTTTAGGAAATGCTATGTCTTTTCATGTCTCGACCATTGGTGGTCGAACCATTTTAACTTTGTATACTCGACCGTCGGTGGTCGAGTTCTTTTGAATATAACCGACAGTTTTGTAAATGAAACTTTGAACTTTTGTTTGAACTTGCGTTTTATATATTTGGTAAACAAATACCATATCAATTATGAAATTGAATCTGGGAATCATGCGACTAAGGCATTCATTGTAACACAATAACTGGTACGTAAGCCATAAGACTTTTAAATCGTGTGTATAAACATAAGCACATGCGACTAAAGCATACATTCGGAGTATGAAATTTTTCCAAGTTAAGAGGCTTAGATCATGAGATCGTTAGACATCGCAATCGTATGACTAAGTCGTGTGATTAATTTGAATCGTATGTCCCTGTAAAGGATGCTCAAATCATAGATTTAGTCGTTTATATCGTGCGACCTTATGAATTTAAAGTCATATTGTAGACTTAATGACTACTGTCGTGCGATCCTGCGATAAACTGTCGTGTGATTCTACGGTGAAACGATGTTAAGGGTTGGTTGTTGGCTAACCAACGACCCTCCGATGCTTAAGTCAGTTGTGAGAAAAAATCGTATGAAAAAGATTTAGAAACATACCGTTAGATTCTCTTTTTAGTGGGATATTGCCCCCCTGTCATTTATTATCTTATTCTTTTCGGAGGAAAGATAGGTTTTAAATGACAGGATGACACTGCGATCTGATGAGATATTGTCGTGCGACAGGGCACCATAGTAGACTTATCCCTTTGGAAAAGGTATAATTTTAGAAGAACGAACCTGTCAAAGGCGCCTGACTGTGGAGTATGTCAGACCATACATATCTGAACCACCGGTGATGCAATTGACGACTTTCGCATGCTCGGGGGTCGTCGTTTGATGTCCATTAGCTGAAATAGCGACATCGTCGATGATATCTTTGAGATTTCCTTTCGGAAAATGATATGCTAGTTCCTTCTTCGATGCGATACAATCGTCTGTCGCATGACCATGATCGTCGTGGAAGTCGCACCACTTTGATTTGTCTTTTTTAGCATCGTCCAGGTCGGACTTCTTTGGCCATCGAATGGTCGCTTGGGAACTTTTCATAGCTTCGACTAGGTCCTTAGCGGTCCCTTTGAATTCGTAAGAGGATATCTTGGGGTACTGAGTGAACTTAGTCGCGGTCTTGGCTTCTGCTTTCGTCTTGAAACGAACATTTGAAATTTGGCGCGCGGGCTCTATTCTGGAAACAACGTTTGTCTTGAACTCTGGCTTTCTGACGCCTAACGACTTCTTGTCGTCAGTGTGCTTGCGACGAAAGGCGGCATCATCCTCGACCCTCATATATGCTAAGGTTCGGGCTTGGACGTCTTCGAAATTCTCTGGGGGATACTTGGTCAGATCGATATATAGACCTGAACTATCGTCCAGACCACGCTTATAGGCTTCGATCATAGTTTTGATGTCACAATTGCGGATACTGATCATTTCGGCATTGAATCTATTGAAATAACTTCGAATAGACTCATTGGTCTTCTGCACGACATAGTACAGATCACTAGTCTGCTTTCCCATCTTACGACTGCTGGCGAATTGCCGGGAGAATTGGTTGACCAATTCGGCGAACGACCCGATAGATTTGGGTTTGAGATTGATCAACCACTGGAAAGCTGGACCAGTGAGAGTCGCCCCGAAACTCTTGCACATGCATACTTCCTGGTACATGTGTGGAATCGAGATTGTCCACATGAGCTGCTTATACTGCGCGACATGCTCGGTTGGATCGGTCACACCCGAATACTTGGGAGTGAAGGCAGGAATGTTATACTTCTTTGGGACCTCGACGGTGGCGATCTCGTCGATGAAGGGCGACGCCTGATACCCCGAGCGAGGCTCGACGTCAACAGGCACGGCTGCCCCAGGCAACTTGGCAAGCAAGGACAGGACGCACTCATTTTGGTCTTCTAACATCTTCAAACGCTGGGCGACGGGATCGTTAAGATTAGGATTTGCCCCTGTCGAGGGATTGGTCCCTGGACTAGTGCCATTTCCATGCGACGAACCATTGGTGTCCCCGTTGAACGGAACAAAATATGGCTGCGACCCATAGTGGAATTGCTGCGGTCCATTTTGAAACGATTGTGGTCCCTGCTGAAATGGCTGCGATCTCTGCTGGAAAGATTGCGATCCTTGCTGGAGAGGTTGCGATTCTTGCTGGAAAGGTTGCGGACCACTTTGGAACGGCTGGGATTCATTCTGAAAAGGACGGGTGCCACCTTGCAATGGTTGGGATCCATTGTTCAAGGGTGGTGGTCGGATGTGCTGAGGGGGAATCTGCCCAGACTGGGGATTCGGAATGAACAGACCCGGCTGCTGATTCTGCATGAATGGACCTGGATGCTGATTCTGCGTGGACGGGCCTGGTCCCGGACCTGGATTCTGGATGAATGGTCTAGGACCATTCTGGGGTCCAAAAGGATTCCTTAGCCGCGCGATCTCTTCAGCTGCTCTGCGATTCTGCTCTGCCATTGCATTGAGTTGATTCCTGGCAACCTCGAGCTCCTGATACATCTGAGCGACGGATTGCTGCGGATTTCCAGGGGCTGCCATTTTCCTGCAACAGAAAATAGAAGAAACTTCAAGAAACTATTAGTAGAATGCACGTTCGTCGAGGATTTTCTCTAGATGTAGTCCCACGGATGGCGCCAAACTGTTAAAGCCAAAAATCGCACCAAATGGACAACTTAAGGTCGATGTGGACTTAAACAACTAAAGAAAGAATCTTTCGACGAGACGTGCGACGAGGATAAAAATAAAGAAACAAGTGATTTGATGACGCAGGAAAAACCTCAAACGAGGAAAAAACCTGCGGACGACAGGGGGTGTCGTCGCTGCACTATGGTCGCCAATCAGGGGCGATGTCCTTGGTACTGGCGTCGGTCGTACGATGATTACAATACAAATGAAGGAAATGATTCGAAATGTAAAGTACAAATGTTTGAACGTAAAAACAGGTGTTTGTCGTGTGAATACAAGTGTAAACAACTGTTGGTCGAAAGCTGTTGGCGTGCGTCGAGAGCGATGACTTGAGCTTTTCTTCGAGTGTTCTTGAGTTCGCTGTAGGGTTCTGGTTTTTAATACTTGATTTCCAGAGTTTGAGGGTTCTTAGCTATGAGCTTGAATGTTTTTCTCTGCTGTTCGGTGATGTTCGCTAATGATTGCTGATGTGTATCGGATGTTAACTGATGATCCTTGATGTGAAGACTTAGCTTGGTATTTATAGTCTTCGCGTCATTAATTAGCTCCATTAATGCTTTGATCAACGGCTACAACGGCTGGAAACGGTCGCCGGAGTGATTATCCATAATGTTCTTCGTCCGTTACGGCTGCTTGCTGTTAATGGCTTTGGCTCCTGCATTAAATACTTAACAAACGTAACAGTCAACGTTAACGTTAGCTTTGGTCGAAGGTGCAGTGATCTTACGCGATGGTCGTACGGGACGGGCGATGCTATGGTCGAGCGTCATGGGGGACGTACGACTTACCTTTTACGGGAGACTACGGATGTTCTGCGGGCCTTGGTCGAGACCTTATATTAATCCAAGATGTCTTTCATGACGCGCGTCTTACCTTTTCTGGTCGTGGTCGTACGACATGAATTTTTGCCCAAACAGTTACCAATAAAGAACTTTGGGACAATGACACATATATGTTTCAGCATGACCACGTGGGACACCATGGTCAAGACATAGTGATCTATGTATCGGAAAATACACATAGACACATTCTCTTTCGAGTGAAAGACAAAACGAGGGAATTAACCAAATTGCAACTGTTGACTTCTATTGCACAAGAAGCAACACCACCATCATAATATGCCCTCTCCAACACCTCAAACTTTTGTATACCCTGATTCTTAGCCAAGACAGGAATGATATTGTTAGTGCATAAAAATGTATTCAAGATTTAATATGTAATTGTATTATTTGTAAGAGTCAAATGCAATAGTCAAAGTCAAAGATAGAGGTGTTGAGAGTCAAAGTCAACACACTTAGTGTGGTAGTCAATGTATATAAATAGTGAGCTTGTAATAGAAGTCTTGAGGTTGTCATTGTAGAAGTCATCCATACGTACATTGAGAGAGAGTGGGCAATATAGAGGGATGACTTTCTAGAGAGAAGTTAGAGAGAGAAAGTAGATCTCATTCATAATCTTTGTATTCTTTCTCTAATTCTAATGAAGATCATGGAGTTTATCATTGTTACTTGATTAGATCTGGGATCACAAGTGGTATCAGAGCTAGATCAGTCCGGATTATGCACAATTTGAAGAATTTTTTTTGTCAATTTTGAAGAAATTGATGAGTTCTTGAGATTTTGAGATTTTTCTTGAAAAATCTTCAAAAATTGGAATTCATTTGTGTTTTTGGATTGATTTCAGTTCACAAATTGATATGATTTGTTGTTTGAATCCAAAGTTTGATTTTAATACAACAAAAATGATTTTAATTTTTTTTTAAATGAACAGTGATGATGTTCGACATTTTTAAAGAAGATGATGATTTGCTTTGATTGATTTCCTGATTTGTTATGTTCTGATTGTTAAAATCTCATAAGTGATCATTTCGTTTAGAGATTTAGAACATGCAGCAAGTTTCAGATCTGAAAATTATCAAGAAATCATGGAGATCGAAAATCTAGCAAGTTGACAGATCGTTTTTTTGTTCATCGTGAATGTTGGTTGATGATGTTTGTTTTTTTGAAAATTTAATGTAGTTTGATCTATTTTTCTTTCACAGATATGTTTACACTTCAATTTCGATCGGATTGCAACATTTAGAAGTGGAAAACAAGAAGAAATCAGCAGGTTTTGTGGTTGAAAAAAGTTTGCCGGAGACCTTCGCCGGAATCTGGAAAATCTCGCCGGAAAACTCATAACTCTCGGACGTTCTTTGAAGTAGGACACGTTTTGTACGACTTGTTCTTCATAACTCTCGTACAAAACACACTCATAACTGTCGGACAACAAACACACTCATAACTGTCGTACAGTGTGTTGTCCGATCAAAATTCTAATCGGGCGAATCTGCTGTCGTACAACCCTTTGTCCGACCAGACCTCTTAGTCGCACAACTCCTTGTCGTACAGAACTAACTCTCGGACAAGACCTTCTAGTCGGACAAAACTGAGTATCTCTCGTCTGAGTTTAGTTCGGACGGAAAAACGGGGTGGTCAAACGAGGCTTGATTCATCGCTGCATGATCGACAACAACTTATTGCATTCGATTTGTCGTTGATTAAGAAGCATAACGCAAAAAGAATTGTTCGATTTGGTTGAGTATTGAGCGAGAAAAACGAAATCGAAGTTTTCAGATCGTAAACTCGTATCTCGTGAAGATGATGAACAATAACTTAACGGACTCCGTTAAGTTCGTTAAGTCCGTTAAGTTTCTGACATTTTTGGTCCTAAATCCGTTAACTCTGTTAGGTTCGTCGTTAGTTTAGTTAGTTTTAGAAGTTAACAGGTTTGGTCCCTGCAGTATAGACTTTAGGTTAGTTACATTTTTAGTACTTGTAGTTTCTAATTTAGATTGAGTCAAGTTTAGTCCCTGTAGTATTAGTTTTTAATTTTTGACATTTGTAGTCCTTATAGTTTTTACGTTTAAATTTTAACAATTTTAGTCCTTTTACTTAGTGTTTTAGATTTTGACATTTTTAGTCCCTAAATTTTTAGGTGTTTTAGAATTTTACATTGTTAGTCCTTTGAGTCTTTATGTTTAGATTTTTGTCATTTTTAGTCCTTGTCTTTTAGAAGTGTTAGCATTTTACACGTTTAGTCCGTATTTTTCGTTTTAATTTCGTATTGTGTCATTTTTAGTCCCTATTTTTAGTATTTTCTCATTTTTTGTCCGTTTTATCAAACTTTTATCTGCTTTTGCTCGAGACTGATATATTTCTCTTATTTTTTGCAGGTTTGCCGATTTAAAGTCAAATATTCCGCATTAATTCTTTCAGAATTAATTTTTGAACGACAAATTTTTATAATTTGTTACTCAAACTTTGATTTTGAATATTTTTCTGACTTTAATCGATTTTTCTCTGATTATCGTGTGTGCATAATTCTACTTCTCACAAAGTATCTCATAACGATCATTTTTAATCTTTTCAGGTAACAATGCCTTATTTTGATTCTGAAGACGAGATGTATTGCCTTATGCAATTACCTGTTCGTACACGAGACAAAATCAAAGCTTTAGAAAGAAAGGTTGAAGAACTTGAGTTCAACTCAAAAGTTAGTGATGAACAAAAGGCAAAGTTTTTCAAGAAAAGTTTGAAAAGGATAAGAAATCTTCTGATTCTCAAATATCTGAATTGAACATGTTAATCAAAGATTTAGAATCAAAGAATAAAGAAAGTGAATTATCTTTGACAAATCTTTCAGATAAGAATTCAGAATTTTTAACCAAAATTGAAAGTTTGGAAAAGAAGCTGTATTTGAGAGATCAAACTGATCAAACAATTTTTCGGAACAAGCCAAGAATGGTAAGCAATGTTAATAAATATTGGGGACTTGGTTACGAAAACCCAAATCATTTGACCAAAGCTATGATTGAATTACCGACATTACATAGATTCGAATGTTTAAAATATGCAAGCTATTGGCCTGATTTTGAAATCCATTGGACTGGTGAAAAAGAAACACAAGAAGAAGAACAAAAGAAAAGAGCTTTAACAACTCATATACAACTTCCATTTTGTTATACTAATGAAACGTTGAAAATTCTCAACAATATAAATAAACAACTTCCAAATAACTACTTTGACATTTGTGCTACAAAGCCAGTCAATAACCAAAACCAAGTCGTTGAAACAAAGAAATATGTTCCTACATTGGTTCTTGAAGGGAAAATTGTTGAATTGGAAATCTCTCTTACTGAACAAAGGATCAAATATGATTATGAAAATGATCTCCTTTCAACTATTTTCTCAACTACTTTTAAGGAAATATCTTCTAGTTTCAATGACTAAGGATGCTGAAGGGTTCGAATTCAATGAATTCGAATGAATAAGGGTTCGAAATCAATGAATTCGAATGAATAAGGGTTCGAATTCAATGAATTCGAATGAATAAGGGTTCGAATTCAATGAATTCGAATGAATAAGGGTTCGAATTCAATGAATTCGAATGAATAAGGGTTCGAATTCAATGAATTCGGATGCTGAAGGATTCGAATTCAATGAATTCGGATGAAGAAGGATTCGAATTCACCCAATTCGGACTTAACTGGGTTCGAATTCACTCAATTCGGACTTAACTTGGTTCGAATTCTTTACTTGGAAAATTAAACCAACTCATATGAATCCACAACTTCTCAATTCGAATCTAACAGGGTTCGAATTCAACTCAATTCGAATCCATAAGGGTTCGAATTCAACTCAATTCGAATCCATAAGGGTTCGAATTCAACTCAATTCGAATGCTTCTTGAGTCGAATTCTATACTTGTGATGCCAAGAACACTCTGAATTCCCTTTGAATGATCCGAATTGTGTATGAATGATCTGAATTCACCAAGAATGATCCGAATTCATCACTTCGAACACGAAAATCACTAAATCAGCCATAACTTTTTCAATTCTTGATCAATTGTTATGAAATTTGCACAGATTTGTTCGAAATTTGATTCCACACACTTTCTTAGTTAATCACAAATCCTAATTCGATCAATTTAATCGAATTATGATCCAAAATAGTAAGAAAATGTTTTCGAACAAAAACAGATATAAAATGATTAGATCTGCAAATTCTGTGCAGATTTTGGTATAGATCCTTGAATTAAAGATGTTCAGGGTTGAAAATCGAGTGCAATGATGTCAAGAATCAATCCAAAAGATCAAAAAATGAAAAAGATGATGATTCTAGATGAATAGTAATCGATGAAGGGTAAGAAATCATCATGAACAGTGATGAATGAAGGATCTGAAATCTTCAAGAACAGTGTAAAAAATCTTCAATTTGCTCTTTGATCTACTTGAATTTTCTGTTTAGCTCTGATACCAAATGTGAAATCCCAAATCTAGCAAGAAATCAAGAATGACGTTGAGAGAGAATCTAGAGAGAACTTGTCATCCATATATTGATCTCTAAAGTGTAAATGACAAATGATCAAGAAGTTATCAAAAGGTTCTAGATTCCCTTTTAACTAAGAACTAGACATGCCTATTTATACCCATAACATACAAGGTATAAAGGCATTAGCAACTAATACAGTATATTGACTTTACAGTAAATCTTGAATACAACAATGCTCTAACAGAAAGGAAACTGGTAGAATTGAACATTCTTTGATCAAAAAGTTTTCTGTTAGAGCATTGTTGTATTCAAGATTTACTGTAAAGTCAATGTACTGTATGAGTCTATACAGTATTGTGAATGCCTTTATACCTTGTATGTTATGGGTATAAATAGGCTTGTCTAGACCATTTGTTAGTAACACTTCGAAACACTTCAAAAGTTTTAGTAATCTTTTAGAAACCTTTTGTAATCCTTTGAGCTCAATACATGGATGATATATTTGCTTTCTAGATTCTCTCTCACTACATTCATATCTTATTGCTAGAGATTTGGGATTTCACAATTGGTATCAGAGCTAAACAGAAGATTCAAGCAGATCGAAGACCAAATTGAAGAATTTTTACACTAAAGCTGAAGAATTCGGATTGGGTGTTCATCACTATTCATCTGATTTTTTTTAAATTTTGATCTTTTGAATCAATTTCTTGCATCACTGAACTCGGAATTGATTACTGATCATCTTTAATTCTTGGATCAACATCAAAAACTGCACAGAATCGACAGATCTGATCAATTTTTGAAGTTTTTTCAAAAAGGTTCAAAATCACTGTTTGGATCTTAATCTGGTTAAATTGTCCGAATTGTGAATCGTGATTAACATGAAAAGTGTGCGGATTTGAATTACGAGCATTTTGATATAAGATTCATCAAAATTGATCAAGAATTGAAAGAGATATGGCAAATTAAGTGATTCTGAAGTTCGAAGTGGTGAATTCGGATCATTCTTGGTGAATTCGGATCATTCAAAGAGAATTCGGAACATTCATAGAGAATTCGGATTGTTCTTGGCATCATAAGTGTAGAATTCGACTCAAGAAGAATTCGAATTCATAGAATTTGAATCCTATTAGATTCGAATTGTAGAGAATTCGAACCCTTGTGGATTCGAATTGGATGAATTCGAACCTTTATGGATTCGAATTGGATGAATTCGAACCCTTATGGATTCGAATTGGTTGAATTCGAACCTAAGTACATTCGAATTGAGTGAATTCGAACCAAGTTAAGTCCGAATTGGGTGAATTCGAACCAAGTTAAGTTCGAATTGAGTGAATTCGAACCCAGTTACATCCGAATTGAGTGAATTCGAATCCTTCTTCATCCGAATTCATTGAATTCGAACCCTTATTCATCCGAATTCAGTGAATTCGAATCCTTCTTCATCCGAATTCATTGAATTCGAACCCTTATACATCCGAATTCATTGAATTCGAATCCTTATACATCCGAATTCATTGAATTCGAACCCTTATACATCCGAATTCATTGAATTCGAACCCTTATACATTCGAATTCATTTTTGAGAAAAAATTTTATCCCGAAATCTTTCCTATAGTGTATTTCATACACTGTAAGAGCTTTTCAAGAAAAATTTTTATATAATTTTTTTTGTGTATTTTCATACACTGTCTGCTTGATCTTCTGAACGATCAATTTCTAGCAATATTCAAAATGGTTTTACAACAAGTTATTGTTAAAAGCAGTGGTGAAGATTTGAAGCAAACTCTGAAAAAGGAGATTCCTCCAATTGCAAAAGTTTTTGTTAAACCAAATGTAAAGTTGCAACAAGTCATTATAACAGAAACATCTGTTAATTCACATGTATCTGTTAAACCAAATAATGAAGTGTTGCAACAAGTCATAATAACAAAAACACCTCCAAAGCCACTTGAAAAAGCTAAGGAAAATAATGGAATTTTGCAACAAGTTATTTTATCAGAAACATCTCCTGTTAAAGATAATGCTTCAAATTCTTCAACTCCTATTTTAAATAAAGCATTGGAAGAAGAAAATGTTAATCTGAAAAGACAAATTTTAGACATTTCTTCTTCAAATGCTAAACTTACTAAAAGAATAACTGATCTTGAAGTTTATATTGCAGGTCTTGAAACAAAGAAAGACAAAGACAACTCAAGTCTGCACGATCAAATCGAGAAACTTCAAGAGAAAGTAACAACTCTTAAAAAGGAAAATGCTGATCTGAAGAGCATTGAAGACAGGAGAGAGAAGATTCTTAAAGAAAAGGAAATAATTGAACTTAATTGTATAAAACTTTCAAAACAAGTTTCTGACTTTGAGAAAGTTTTATTTTTAGAAAAAGACAAGCTCGAAAAAGAAAGAGCTAAATTTGAAACTGAACGCAAATCTTTTGAAATTAAAAGTTCTGAACTTTCCGTGAAAATCTCTGAATTAGAAAATCTTTTGGAAAAGGAAAGAAAAGATTTCACGGAAAAGAAAAATCTCTTTGAAAAGGAAAGTAAAACCCTTAAAAAGAAAAATATGGAAATTTTCAAAGAGATTACTGATAAAAGAAGGTTTTTGGAAAAAGATTTTGAATCGGAACGTGAATATTTTGAAGATGTGATTCTTAATCTTACCAAAAGATTATCTGGTTTATCAGCTGATATTATGAAGGATCAGTTGATCAAATCTGATCTCCAAAAGAAATTTGATCTAATTTCTAAAGAGAAAAATGTTTTGATAAACAAAGTCAAAGAACTTGAAGACGTCATTTTTAAATTTGATGTCTCAAAGCAGACCAGTCATAATTCTATCTTTCAGACTCCATTTGTTGATTCAAATGATTCTGAATGTTCTTTTAAAACTGCTTCAAGTTCAAGTTTTAAAAACATTCCTTCTAAACAACTTAATAGATCAACAGATTTCTCAAAAGGTCAGATTCGTTCGTCTAATCTTTTCTATAATCCTCTGTTTGATAAATCGGATGATATTGTTAATGTGCCTAAAGTTAATACTTCCAAACCTGAAGAACTTCCAGTCTTCAAGAGGGTGAAGATGGAATGGAGAGTAAAAGGCACAACAGTTCCAAAGAAAGAAGTGCCAAAATCATCTGTATTCACATCAAATGCCAAGAAGAACAATGCGCCAAAAAGTAAATCTTCTGCTAAACTTAATCCTATTCATTCTGTAAATCATCTGATTAGGTTGGCACATAAGAAAATCTGTTGTTCTTACTGTGGATCAAATGATTTTGTGCATAAAGATTATACTTCTTATTGGTATGGTTCTTACAGTATTCCTTGTAAGAAATCTACACCTAACCCACTAGGACCCAAGTGCCATTGGGTACCAAAATCTGCTTAATCTGTTTTGCAGGTTCTTCATGTGTTGTACTGAATTGTAGATACATACCACACACATGACTGAAAACAGAAGAGAAGCGGCGTATTTTTTGAAAAATATTTGTACCATTAAGGGGGAGACAAATATCATTGGCTTTTGGACAAATCAGTTCAAAACCCGTTCTTCAAAGACTATGGCTTCTGAACAATTCAGTTCAGGACCCATACTTCAACGACTAAGACTTCTAAACAAATCAGTTTTGTTGGGTCTAGAAAGCCCCAATTATATAGAAAGTTTTATAAAGTCCATGTAAAGTCAACAAAAGTCAAATGTGTTGTTATTAGCTTTATAAGTATTTTTGGGCTTTGGGAGTTTAATGGGAAGTTAAATGGGCTTGGGCCCATGTCTTGTATTTTAGACACTATAAATAAGTGTCTTGGGCTTACATTGTAATTTGAGACTTTGAGAGTCATTTGAGAGATCAGTATACTTTGAGAGAGTCGTATACTTTCAATTCTCCCTCCATTGTATTGTAAAGCATATGAATAGAAATCATTCAACAAATTGTTCTTCTTGCCTATTTCTATTCAATCTTTATGGAGTTTCTTGATTGTTGCATCAATTATGGGACTTACAATTGGTATCAGAGCCACATCGAATCAATTTTAATTCGATACGATCAATTTTGCAACAATTCAAGCTTTCAAGATCTAATTTGAAGATTTAGAGATTCAAGATTGTTCTTATTCGTATGTTACAATTCAAGGTAAATTCTCTGTGATCTTATACATCTTGAAGATTGATTTTGTGTTTTGGAGAATATTTTATAGATCTTGATGGTTCTTGGACAAAAAAAGAGGTATGATGTTCTAGATCTACTTCTTAATCAATTTCTGCACGCCAAATGCTCGATGAATTGTCTGAGAAAAGTTTGATGATGTGTTAATTGTTCAAAGTCAGATCTGAAACTATTTTTGGATCTTCGATTGATTAAACTTAACTTTCTGAAGTGATCAATCAGAAACTCAAGTTTCTGCAATCTTTGTTCTAAGAAGATATAAGGAGATCGATTTGTTCGTCTACATCAAATCAAGTTTGTGAGCATTTATTTCATTTGGAGGATTTCAAAGTGAATTCGATGTTGAAGTTTTCAAGAGTTTACTTTTGTGTTCAGAGGATTGCTAAGAGATTGCACAAGACAACTAAGAAGTTCTGATTTCGATCATGAGTATTCAGATTTCTGAATTCAATGTTCAGAATTCTGATCCGAGACTAAAGGCAATTCAGATTTTACTCTTGTTGAATCTGGATTTTAGAAGATTGGAAGAGTTATGTTAGTTGTTATTAGAGCTCAAAACAGATTAGTGCTGTCCATAGAAAGCCGTACAAAACAGAAAATTCAGAAAGTCTTAATTTGACAGCTTATTCGGTGTTGTGAGCGCATAATAGCTTGCTGTTTGGTGCTGTTTGCTTGCTGTCAAAACTGTTTGGTGCTGTTTGCTTGCTGTCAAAACAGTTTGGTGCTGTTTGGAGCTGAAAATTCAGAAAATCGATGATGTTTGCTGTCAAAACAGCAAGTTCTTTGTTGTTGGAACTGTCCAGAAAATTTGCTGCTGTTTTGTTGCGGTTAAACATAAAATTAAAGCTGCTGGTTCATAACAGAAAGTTGAAAAGATAGCCGTTGTTGAGTTCTAAAACAGAAAACAGAAAGTTGCGGTTGTTCTTCTTAAATTGAAACAGAAAGAGTGCGAGTTCAGATGTAGTTTGATGGTAAACAAAACTAACAGATCAGTTCAAGAGTCGGATACAATGTAATCAGAATTGAATTTGTTCAGAATTGATCGTGTGTATTCAGAAATCTGACTTCAATACTCAGAATTCTGATTTGGAGTTCAGAAACTATTCAAAGATGTACGAGAGTTGTGGTTGTGGCTATTCAGATTTCTGATCAAGAGGGTTCAGATTTATACTTAGTCTCCTTCAGATGCAATCGATCATATTCAGACCATTCAGAAGTTTGTCATTGAATTCAGAAGTCAATTGATGGTTCAAAACTATTTTTTCGAAGCTTAATCAGAATTCTGACTCCAAGAGTCAGAACTTTATCGTGAAGAGTCAGAACTTTCAGACTTAGAATTTTTTTAAAAAAAAAATTCTTTAAGGATCAGACATCTGATTGACTTACTCAGAGGTCTGAGTGGTCTTCTCAGAAATTTTACTTAGTATTTTTCTGAGTAAAGGTGCATTTCAGAATTTTTCAACAGCTTTGCGCACCTGTCGTATTTTGATCATAACTCCCTCCTCAAAGCTCGAAATTTGACGATTTCAGATGCGCTGAATTCCTAAGACACAGATGAACACTTTTCATGTTTTGAGTTTGTTCTGAATCAATGTGCTTAATTGTCAGATTCTGTGTCTAATTCAGTGTATAGCTGCTGGACCGAAGCAACGTTTTTCACGATATTTCTCCCAACTTTCAGAAAGATGTTCTGTCTTCTATTTTTTTGTGGATCCAAGCTGAGTTATTGAAGTGTATGAAGACACTCCCTCCTATGATCTTAATGGATTAAGCTCTTGAGCTTAATGATCATACAACTCGAATTTCAAGGACGAATTCCTTATTATAAACTGAGGTTGTTTCAGTCGAGCTTATTGCACATGGGATTCGATTTTAAAGTTGTAATTTGTGAAGAAGAAGAGCAAATTTTGAGGGGGAGCTTGGATAGTTTTGCAAGGCATGAAGATATGCAACATCAAAGTTTTCAAAGAAATCAAGGGGGAGATCATTTGAAGATGCTTTCTTTATAAAACTTTAGGGGGAGATTGTTGGGTCTAGAAAGCCCCAATTATATAGAAAGTTTTATAAAGTCCATGTAAAGTCAACAAAAGTCAAATGTGTTGTTATTAGCTTTATAAGTATTTTTGGGCTTTGGGAGTTTAATGGGAAGTTAAATGGGCTTGGGCCCATGTCTTGTATTTTAGACACTATAAATAAGTGTCTTGGGCTTACATTGTAATTTGAGACTTTGAGAGTCATTTGAGAGATCAGTATACTTTGAGAGAGTCGTATACTTTCAATTCTCCCTCCATTGTATTGTAAAGCATATGAATAGAAATCATTCAACAAATTGTTCTTCTTGCCTATTTCTATTCAATCTTTATGGAGTTTCTTGATTGTTGCATCAATTATGGGACTTACAAGTTTAGAACTCACACTTCTCAGGTGATATCCTTAACTGTTACATCTTTCTGTTTCAAGGAACAAGTGGTAAAAAGCAACATTGGATTATATTTGTTTCTACTGATTTGAAAACTTGAAACTTTACAAATTTAATTCAATAAGATGAAATTTTCAATTTTCATTCAATGAATTAAATGTGTGCTAAAAGGTGATTTTACAAGTATTTTTGTATTATCTGAGTTAGATTTGCTTCAACTTTCACCTCTGAAATAAATCGAAAGGTCAGCAAAACATGAATGAAATTATGCTGAATGCTCAAAGTTATGTGAATCTGGACTTATATAGAATATAATGCTAAAAAAAAAACCTATTTATCAGAATGATGAATGGAAACGAAAATATGGGGGAAGCACTATGATTAAGAACCTTGTGATTGAGATATCATTCATATTTTGTGATGGAAATTCGAACTTATATAGAATATCATTTAGTTTGAAAGTTTGTGCCTGTGGCCTTTCTGGTTTGGGAGAGTAAGTCCTAAGGGGTGCTCGACACCTAGTCCCTAAGATCAACTGGTCTGGGATCGGCTGACCCAAATCCTGCAATAGAACCAGATAGAAAGCCATGTTCTACTGGTACAAATGGGTTTAAGATATATCGATGTGGCCTTTCTGGTTTGGGAAATTAAGTTCTAAGGGGTGCTCGTCACCTAGCACCTAAGGCCAACTGGTCTGGGATCTGCTAACCTAAATCCTGCTATAGAACCAGATAGAAAGCCATGTTTAACGGTGTATCTTATTCTTACTAAACTTTTTGATCAAAAGATGCCAATGAGCACAAAATCAAAAGATGCCAATGTGCACAAATCAAAAGATGCCAATGAGCACAAAAGAAAAGATGCCAATGAGCACACATCTCTTGAAACTTGGGAAAATACAAAGTCGCGATAAACCCGTAAATTTGTGAAAATTCTGATTTTGGACAAATAGTGTGAGTAGAGCAAAATATTCTTATATGTTTTAGAATTGCATATGCTTGAAGCTAATCATATTTCCCATGCTAGCACACCAAATAGATTTAATAAAGGGGTTGAAACTGAACATTTTTTAACTTAATATACAATGATGACTTGTTCTTGAATCCAAACACATGCATTTGATTTCATTTGATTGAAAAATTTGTTAAATTTCATTTAGTTGAATTTCTTTTGTAAAGTTTTTCAAATGATCAAATGTTTGTAGTTATAAAATAAAATTCAATGAATGTTATTTTCCTTGTGTAAATTTGTTTTAAAATTTGTGCTACAATTTCAAATATTGTACGTTATTGAAATATATGCATACTTTCAGGGGGAGAAAATAAATTGCTACAGAATTCTTATTTTGAGGGGGAGCAAGGTTATTCTGTAAGGAGGAGATTGTTAGCAATACTCAAAGACACAACTGAAATTGAAAATGGTTTTCGATGATTATGATGCTCACCATCATCGAAAAAGGGGGAGAAAAGTTTAATTTCAATTTCATGTCAAAGAATTTTCAAATCAAAGATATTTCAAGTCAAAGATTCGTGAACAAAGACTGAATATTGGGGAGAAGGATCATGTGAAGTCCAAATGTTGCCGAATTTGGTTATCTTAGTTCTGAGTGGTTATCGGAATGCGCTTACACCTAAAAGTTCAACAATGTGGATGGTTTCACATCTTTCTGATCCAAACTCTAATCGTTTCTGATTTATCTTGTTCCGAATTGATGGTTTTATACAAAGATCGGAATTTCATGTTCAAGACTTGAAGACAATCTGTTGAAGATTTTATTGAAGAAGATTGACTTTTCAAAGAAAAAGACAATGACTTTCATGTTTGTCTGAAGATTCTTCAAAGCTGAGTTCTTAAAGAGTGTCAAAGCATATAGTTCGCCGTGAACTAGTGGAGATAAAGCTATTTGAAGATGGTTTGATAGAGTATCTGTTTGAGAAGATTGACTTTACAAAGAGCTGAAGACTGCTGTCAAATTTTTAAATCTTGAATCCAAAGGGGGAGATTGTTAGAGCATTGTTGTATTCAAGATTTACTGTAAAGTCAATGTACTGTATGAGTCTATACAGTATTGTGAATGCCTTTATACCTTGTATGTTATGGGTATAAATAGGCTTGTCTAGACCATTTGTTAGTAACACTTCGAAACACTTCAAAAGTTTTAGTAATCTTTTAGAAACCTTTTTGTAATCCTTTGAGCTCAATACATGGATGATATATTTGCTTTCTAGATTCTCTCTCACTACATTCATATCTTATTGCTAGAGATTTGGGATTTCACATTTTCTGAATCAACAAAGAACATCTTTGATGGAAAACAAAAGATAGATAAAAAATGTTTCAAACTGTCAAAGAAAGTGGTAGATCTTGAGAGTATTCTTCTCTCCGAGCATACTAATTTGGAAAATGAGAAAGCCAACTTTGTTAATCAAATCAATTCATTTGAAGTAAAGTTGACTGAGTTGTTAAAGACAAAAACTGATTTAGAGATTGTCTTAGAAAATGAAAGAAATGAATTTGCTTTGAAAAACTGGTTCAATCTTGAGGAAACCAACTTTCTTAAAGAACAAAATTGTGAACTTTCTCGAAAAGTGATGACATTGGAAAAATCTTTGCAAGAAGGAAACATTAATACAATGTCTGATTTCAAAAATACTTTTAATCTTGAAAGAGCACAGTTTGAATTTGAGAAAGTCAGCTTTGAAAAGGAAAAACAATCTTATGAAATGAAGATAATTGAGTTTCTCAAGATGTGGACGAGTTAGAAAAGGAATTGGCAAAAGAACGAAGAGAAAATGCTTTCAAAAGATGGAATTCACCTGATTCAAATAAGGATTTTGAAATTCACAATGCCGATTCTGATTCTGACTGTGATTTTGTGCCTAATGATCAAGTTTTCGAAACCAAGTCAAAGCCAATGGATAATGATAAAGGAAAGCTTGTTTATTTGATTTCTCAACGAAGCTTCCGGACCATACTGATTTTATATTTACAAATGAAAAGCCTTCAAGTATTTTTTGTAAAGGTGATTGTTCAAACACAAAGGAACCACCTTTAGAGAAAAGAAAGAAGAATAAAAGGTCAAAGAGAACTGAAGTTCAAAGTTCTCAAGGATCTAATTCTAAGTCTTTTGTTGGTTCAAATACACCCATCTACAAGCCTGTGAAGATGGAATGGAGAGTTAAAGGTACACCACCTTCAAAGAATGATGTACCAAAATCATCTGCTTCCACATCAAATGCCAAGAAGAACAACACTCTGAAAGGTAAATTTTCTGCTAAACCTAATCCTATTCATTCTGCAAATCATCTGATTAGGTTGGCACATAAGAAAATTTGTTGTTCTTACTGTGGATCAAATGATTTTGTGCATAAAGATTTTACTTCTTATTGGTACGGTACTTACAGTATTCCTTCAAAGAAATCTACATCTAACACACTATGACCCAAGTTCCATTGGGTACCAAAATCTGCTTAATCTGTTTTGCAGGTTCATCATGTGTTGTGCCGAATGTTACATATATATCACACACATGACTGAAAACAGAAGAGAAGCGGTGCAATTTTTTGAAGAGTATATGTACCATTAAGGGGGAGCATATGAGAAATAATGGTTTCTAAATGTTAGAGCATTATTGTATTCAAGATTTACTGTAAAGTCAATGTACTGCATTAGTCCATGTTGTATTGCTTTGCATTTATACCTTGTATGTTATGGGTATAAATAGGCATGTCTAGTTCAATAGTTAGATAACAATAAGCAATCTAAAATACTTGTAACACTTGTAGCAATTTGTCATTTCTATTCATTGATCAATATATGGATGACAAGTTTGCACTCTAGATTCTCTTTCTACATTTGATTGCTAGATTCTGGGTTTATCAATTGGTATCAGAGCTAAACAGAAAATTCAAGCAAATCAAAGACCAAATTGAAGATTTTTTACACTTAAGCTGAAGATTTCGGATCCTTCATGGAACACTGTTCATCGAAGATTTCGAACCCTTAGTCGATTACTATTCATCCAGATTTCATATTTTCTGCCATTTCTGATCTTTTTGATTGATTCTTGACACTACTGAACTCGATTTTCATCCCTGGTCATCTTTAAAACAAGGAATTTTATCAAAATCTGCATAGAATTTGCAGATTTGATCATTTTAGATCTGTTTGTTCGAAAACCCCAAACTTACTGTTTTGGATCTTAATTCGATTAAATTGATCGAATTAGGATTTGTGATCAACTAAGAAAGTGTGTGGAATCAAATTTCGAACAAATATGTGCAAGTTTCATTACAATTGATCAAGAATTGAAAAAGTTATGGCTGATTTAGTGATTTTTGGTGTTTATGTGAAGGTTTTGGATCATTCATAAGGATTTCGGATCATTCATAAGGATTTCAGATCATTCATAAGGATTTCGGACCATTCATCATTTACTGTAGCTTGGTTTCGGATCACAAAGAGAAGTGTTTTTTGTTTAAGTTTTGGTTTCGGATCCTTAAGAATACGAAATCCATTGGTTTCGAATCCTTCTTGGTCCGAATCCCTTTGGTTTCGAACCCTTCTTGGTCCGAATCCATTTGGTTTCGAACCCTTCTTGGTCCAAATCCATTGGTTTCGAACCCTTCTTGGTCCGAATCCATTTGGTTTCGAACCCTTCTTGGTCCGAATCCATTGGTTTCGAACCCTTCTTGGTCCGAATCCATTGGTTTCGAATCCTTCTTGATCCGAATTCGTGTTGTTTAAAAAAAAAGATTCTGGGTTTATCAAATAATTGCCTCACCATCATTCACACTACCAACCTTGCCTTCTCCTAAATCCAAAAGCCAGTTTGCAAAAATCCTTGTTTGTTCGATATCAGAAGCTTGACTGTCAACAGTTAACCTCATGTTTTTAGTTAACCTTAGGACTTTGCATTTTTCCCAAATGTAAGATGAACTTAACGACGCATTAACAATGTCTTGTCTACTTGCGTTGGGAATAACCGGCAGAATTTGTCTGAAATCTCCTCCAAAAACAACTACTTTGCCACTAAAAAGCATTTCCGAGTCAGTAATGCCTTGACTACCAAAAATATGTTCATACTTCTATCCAATGCTTCAAATGCATGCCGATGAACCATTGATGCTTTATCCCATATAATCAACCTAGTCTTCTTTATTAACTTGGCAACATCACTGTCTGGCTTTATGTAACCAAGAGAATCTTCATTAAGAATTAGAGGAATTTGAAAGCGAGAGTGTGTTGTCCTACCTCCTGTAAGAAGTAAAGAAGCAATACCACTCGAAGCAACGCTTAAAACAATTTCTCCTCTAGATCCTATTGATGCAGATAATGTCTTCCATAGAAATGTTTTACCTGTTCCTCCATAACCATATACAAAAAACACACCTCCTTGGTTATTTTGAATCGCTGTGATGATATCGTCATAAACACCCCGTGGCTCGTTTGTTAAAGCACCTAGAAGTTGACGAAACTCGTTCTGTAGATTAGCTATGTCGTAATCTAGCTCCTCCGTAATCAAACGATTGTTTGAAGACTCAACAGAATCATCATCAGGGTAAGGCATAGTGGTGAACTTTTTTAGGCTGGAATTGTTACGAAGTAAAATCTTTTAATCTCAAACAATATCAAGTTTTGACTTGATCATCATTAAGGGATAAAGTTGTAACATATTGTTAGGGTCATTTATTGTTGAATTAAAGTTCAAGGGTCTGTATTGTATTTCTTTATTTTGAGCTTAGTTAGTGAACGGGCCGTGGGCTTGTTAACCACGGGCCCATCATATAAATAGTTTTCTAAGCCTCTGTTTTAGGCTAGTTGTTCATTTGCTTTCATTATTCCTTATTGTAAACACTCTCAAAGTTGAAAGCTAAATTGGATGACCAGTTGAAATCATAATCATTGTTTCTTATCTATTGATTTCATTGTTCGTTGCACGGATATGGAACTATCACATATATAATATAAATGTTAAACAACCATACCATAGAAATAATAACTAAAAAAATATTTAAGAAAGAAAATAATATTTAAAAAATAATAAAACAATAAATTGTTTCGTATTTAAATAATAATTGTATAAATACCTAAATAGATAATTAACATACCTGGAGACTTGATAAGCGTGGCGCCTTAAATATCTATATCAATCGTATACTTATAGTTTATAATAATATCGATCAAAAAAAATTATATAAATATAACCAAATCCACTATTATGAAAGATTAATTTTGAGTGAATTGACGCGAAACATAACAATTTGACTTTGAAAATATCATTAATTAACCATTTGTTGATAACTGATATTATGTAGTTCAATTAAAATTAGATGAAATAATATAATCATGATTAAGAAAGTATAAATAATTAAATATACCATACTAAAATATTTGCATATTTATATTTTTTTTAAAAGATTCGAACTCATAATCCAAAAGTCAGTTGATAAGTGATATTTTTTTCCAACTAATTAAATCTCTTATGATAATTCTAAGGGTGTTTCGTTGACAGAATGAAATTTGATAGAATTGTAATTCGTCGAAGGAATTCGACTTTGAAGTAAAAATTGATATGAAATTGCAAAAAGAAAATCACGACAATTTAGTGATTATTTGTATCAAATCCCATACTAACAAATCTCATACTAATCATGACACATTAATTCGTATATATTTATGATATTTAATGATATAATTAAATCCAAAAATATTCAATATTTGGCTCATTTCGAAGGTATTGACGAAGCGATTACAATGGTATAATTTGTAAAAAATAGAAATGTTTTTTTAATGCATTTTCGTTCATATAGATTATTTATGTTTATATGATAAGAGTCTAAAATGAAAAATAAAAAAGTAAGGGATTAAAAGTAAACTACATACCTAATTATAAGGGTAGTAAATGTAACGTATAAATTGAAAAAAATTGAATTAAGGAGAGATTTAAAGATGAGTGAATGTAGGTGTGCTAATTGAACTTATAATGTAAACTGCGTCCAGATACATGTTTAGGCAGGAAAATACTGAAGTCGGCTCACTAGAAGACGACACGTGGCATGCTAGTTGCTTATTTATTATATGTATAGATAGGGGCGGATCTAGTTGGTACTTAGTGGGGGAAGGGCCCCCATGAAAAAGAAAAAGAAATGAAATTTTTAGTGTAAAAATTTGAATTTTTTGGTTTTATACCATAATATCCCCCAGTAATTTTTCGTCCGAGACCCCATAAATCAAATTTTTTTTCTTGAAATCAACCAAAAAACCAAAATTAACTCTAGAAAATAGACTAAAACCCCAAAAACAATTCCTCGAAATCGACAAAAAGACATAAAATCCCTTAAAATCAACCAAAATAAGCTTTAAAAAGCTCTCGAAACGTTGGATCTGGACTAAAACTACATCGGACAACTTTACGGGTATTTAAGCTACCTTAAAGGTGCCCCACCAGGAAAAAAATCCTGGATCCGCCAATGTGTATATATATATATATTCTAAGCATTCCTTTTAATCAAAGAGGAAGTTTAACAATTCAAATGCAAATAATGAAGTTAATTCAAGCCGATTGGTTTCATATAAATGGTATAAAAAAGAAAATCACATGCCTCGAAAAATCGATACATCCCTGTCAAACAAAAGTAAGAAATCAAAAGAAATCAAACTTGCAAGAGCGAACAGTGACCCAATCGACAAGGATGCACAACTGCGAAGGTCAACAATCGACTTGAACCAGGCGACAGAGAACCAACTGAGGTGCGATTTCAATGGAGAAGAAACATCGATCTAGGATGAGAAGCAACTCGTCGATTTATTTGGTGGAGAAGAAAGAAGCCGCTTGGAAGAAGTCTAGGTTTGAGAGAGGGTAAATCGGCATATTAGTTGGAGACGCATCTGATGGATAAAGCAAGGGTAATATAGTCTTTATTTTTCTGTCCCACATTGTTCCAGGGGTTTACCTTGGGACAAAAAATAATGAAAACTGTCCCATGTTGTACCATAGTGTTCCATACTTTTACCCTTCCAAACGTGGGACAAATTTTTTTGTTCTGTCATGTCCTATGCTGCACCATGAACCAAACGCACCCTAAAAAACGAGAGTTATCATATCACAAATTAAGTTTCCTCTCAAAATCTTACAAGACTTAAAACAACTACTATTAATATCGTATCTCACATTAACCTTTTATTTAAATAACTTCAATTGAGAAGTTAATATGAAGCCCTTCTGAATTAGAATTTTGGTTACGCATGTGGCTTGGAGATTGATTTTGTACGTAGCTGATTATCTATTTTTTATCCAAATATTATTCATAAAAAATCTATATATATATATATATATATATATATATATATATATATATATTAAAGGAAAATCCACTAAGAATGATGTGACACATTGTTAGAGTATGATTTGTCTAAAGAAATTTTCTCATTGTTTTGAATTTTTTTTAATACTGAATAAGTTAAAGACTATACTACCCCTAAATGAAAAACATGTATTTCATTATAAAAAGGTTTTTTTGGTAATTTCATTTCCACTTTAATTAGCTTTAACTTTCAAATTACACAACTTCCTAGAGATATTCATCATAGTCTTTTCATATTTCCATCACCTAATTAAGAAAAAACTTACAATAAATGATGTGACACATTGTTACAAGATGATTCTTTATAAATATAATTAAGTTAAAGACGTTATAAATGTTAGTTAAGTTAACGATTTTTCTACCCGTAAATAAAAAATGTGTATTTCATTATTCTCTCCAAAATGATAACAAATCGAAACCAAAGACGTATTTAATTGAGAATCTCACATTAGTAGTTCACATATATCTAAACATAAAATATGAAGTTTCTTATGTGGCATTTTGTAGAAGAGTTATTTCATAATTCATTTTTTCTGAAAATTTTAGATTTTTTAACTTATTTTGATGGTTATATTAATTGTCTTTTATTAACTCATAAATGTCCTAGACTTTTTGGTTTTCTATTCCGTTTTTATCCCGTCTATATATTATATCTCATTTAACATTTTTTCTTTTGTTTTACTTAATCCTCCATCATATTGCAAACTATACAATCAAATGTCTAATGAAGATAGAAAGATTTTTTCTTTTATTTTACCGAATTCTCCATCATATTGCAACTACACAACTGAATGTCTCATCAAGATGGAAGCTACATTTTATGGTTTATTTTATGTTTTTATATGAGCTATTTGATGTTATTGATGTCTTGTGTTTTTTTTTTGTAGAATTTTTATCGTGAAACCGTTATTCTTCCTCTATAAAATCCATGTAAGAGTTGTTATATTTTATTTTATGATTTGTCTCGGTTATATATTGTTGATAAATGTTTTTATTCCATGTTATTATATTTGTTAAGTATTGTTACGTCTATTGTTCTGTGTGATATGTCGTATTTATGAGTCTCTAAAATGTTTTTTTTTATTGTTCATACTGAATGTTATATTACCAGGTAACAAATAATACATAATATTTTATGATTTGTGTGAGTTGTTATTAATGAATGTTTTTTTTTTCAAAATTTCTTCCTTATTATTATATTTTATTCATTATGGTTTTTCATCCCTAATTTTTCGAAAGTTATTTATTTATTATTTGTTACCTGAAAAAGTTTATGGTTATATAACATTCAGTATGAAAAAGTTTATGGTTATTTGTACTTTTTATTTTGCAAAACTTTGTTTTACTAATATTGTTGTAGTTATTCAAGTTTTATTTTTTGTTTCTTGATAACAGTTGTAATTATTATGTGTAAATCTCTTCATAATCTGTTAATAATTAAGTTGTAAAACAAACATTATTAGCTAAATTGGAAAACTAATTTTGTGTACACTCATCGTAACAGTTAATATTCCACATATGATTGAAACTAACAATCTTCGTACAAATTTTAACTTTAATGTCAAATCAATATTTTGCAACAAAAAGAAGTGTATGACATTCTATTTGTTACAAGAAACAATATCAATGAAAATATATAATTTACATCTAAACAACCCACTAAATTTATTGTGTTATACTACATCTAATTAGTTGTCATTTATCAAATTGCATTTTATCTTAACTTAATACGGATTTTCTAACAATAATTTTTTGCCGCCGTCCAACACGAATATATAAATTAAGGCTATAAGGTATTAACATGACATAATGAAAACTTATTATCCTCAAATCAATATTGTAATTAAGCTTGGGTTATCCCACGTTGATAAGAAATAGAAATATTAGAAAATGTAGTTGTGTATATAAAAGGAGAACGATAGCTTGAAAATCAGTATCAGATTCTTCACAAATAAGCACAAATATTAATTTATTTAATAACTACCACTTTTCTTATAATAAAAAAAATGGAAAGAACTATTTATTAAAGTTCTTAACACACTAATAGTTGCCATGTTATTTTTCGGTTAAGAAATTACCTTTGGTAAAACAACATTTCTTACATAGTACTTTTATGTATGGAGAATAAGCTGAAGAATCACTATTATGCATGTGCTAATTTGGTTAGAGTTTAGAGTTTTGCGATGAGTAGACACGCCTATATCATGTTGGATTCAACTTTACATATTGAGTTTTATATAAAATACTCATCATTTTCATGTTTTTTGAAACGAATCACAATATTTATTGCTACTTTTTGTCATGTTTAACATCTACGTTATACTTCATACAATGCTCTTACATCTAATGTCATAGACTCTAAAATTGAATAACATATACAACTGAAAGAATTATAATTTCACACCATAACCAACTTATATATGTAATTTTGATCATAAGATTTTATTACCACGCAACGCGCGATGTCAGACCTAGTTAAAATAAAATAAGAATAAGAGAAGGTTTTGTAAAACGTGATTCAGGTAAATAATCCAATAAACATATGCGATTAAGATAAAAATAAAACGATTAAAGGAGAAAGAAAGGAGAGGAAAAAGCATATTTCATTCCGAGGAGTAAAAGCCCCAACGCAATCCTCAAAAGTTGATGTGTGTGTGTGGACTCCGCTGCTTCCTTCCAAGAATGAACTAATAATCCATCCAGTCCTCGAAAGAAATCATGGCCGCCAAGAAACTTCAGGATTCCTTCTCCAAGGCTCTGATGGAGGAGGTGCACCGATGGGGTGCTATGAAACAGACCGGCGTCACCCTGCGTTACATGATGGAGTTCGGCTCTAGATTCACTCACCGTAACCACATTCTATCCGCTCAATTTCTTCACAAAGAGCTCCCCATAAGGATTGCTAGGCGTGCCATTGAGCTCCAGTCTCTTCCATACGGCTTATCCCAAAAGCCTGCTATCCTCAAGGTATTTATTTTTCTTCATATACATACATATATATAAAAATTTATGCTCTTTTAATTGAGACACTTTTAAGCCTCTGTTACTTTGTGATCTGCAAATTGGGTTTTGTTTGACAAGAATTCCATCATCAGTTTCTTTTTTCATCTGTAAATATTCCTTCAATATTTGATGAGAATTACAACTATCGGAGGATCTTGGTACAAGGATTGAATTTGTTTCCTAACTTTCCTTTACACAAAGAGACACAGCCACTGCATTACAATTTGCTTTCAAGATTTGAGCTACTTTTTATGAACTAGGCAATTAGGCATTTTATAGGCTATGTTCTAACTTACTACCTGACTGTTAGCTGTTGGCTAATAAGCAGTGGAGTTTTTTCAATAAGTTTAAAAATAAAACTAGCTTATCCTTCAAAAACATGGTCACAACAATCTTGTATGCTTGTTACTTGTTAGAATTGAAAATGCGAATTTGTTGATGGTGCATGGTTGGTATAAGTTTGAAAGCCTTTGAGATTATTAGGAGTTAAAAGCTGATTTTCTAGTAATCTGATTGGTCTTATTCAAATGCAGCAGCGGCTGATTCAGCATCTTCTTCTCAGTTTCTTTTGTTACTAGCTATGATTTTGGACAACTGATTCCATGTTTTCATGTGTTAACAAGGTGCGAGATTGGTATCTGGATTCGTTTCGAGACCTTAGATCCTTTCCTGATATCAAGGACAAAAACGATGAGCTAGACTTCACAAAAATGATCAACTTGATCAAGGTGAGACACAATAATGTGGTCCCCACCATGGCTTTAGGAATCCAACAGTTGAAGAAAGGTCTTGACCCGAAACTTGATTACCAAGACCTGGATGACATTCACCAGTTTCTAGATCGCTTTTATATGTCAAGAATTGGTATTCGGATGCTGATTGGTTAGTCTCAGTATACTATACTATTATTCATTCATCTTATTTATTGTTAAGCGGTATATAAATATTCTATACTTAAAAAAAGAAAGAAAAAAAAAACTAAAATTGGGTGAAACCCCAGGGCAGCATGTGGCACTGCATGAACCTAACCCAGAACCTGATCGTATTGGTTACATACATGCAAAGATGTCTCCAGTAGAGGTAGCAAGAAATGCAAGTGAGGATGCTCGTTGTGTTTGTTTACGTGAATATGGCAGTGCACCAGATGTTAACGTCTATGGTGATCCTGATTTCACTTTCCCGTGAGTCAGTCTCGTAACAATGATCTCATCATCTCAAATTTAATTTTTATTATTATTATTATACATTTTGTTTACGTGAATATGGCAGATATGTCCCAACTCACTTGCATCTCATGGTCTTCGAGTTGGTCAAAAATTCATTGCGTGCTGTTGAAGAACGGTTTATGGACTCGGACAAGCTTGCACCTCCTATTCGAATAATAGTTGCTGATGGGTTGGAAGATGTTACTATTAAGGCATGTTGGTCAGATTGTGATTGTATTTTGTTTTTGTTTATTTTTTGGCAAATTATTAAAATCTTCAGATGAATGGATATGACAGGTTTCTGACGAGGGAGGTGGTATACCAAGAAGTGGTCTGCCTCGGATTTTTACGTATCTCTACAGTACTGCCAAAAATCCACTTGACGAGCAGTCGGATCTTGGAACTGGAGATATGGCAACAATGGCGGGTTATGGTTATGGCCTCCCAATATGTCGCTTGTATGCTCGCTATTTTGGAGGGGATCTGCAAATCATCTCCATGGAAGGCTACGGTATGTCCAACTCGTTATATATATATATATATGTAAACCAAACTAAACGAACGAACCCAATAAATCCCATATGAAGTAGGATTTGTGGACCACCCTGAAGATTAGAAACGTTGTTTCCTTGATGACCCCAACTCGTAAAATGTACATATCTACGTTCCAATTATTTGTCATTAGTACTCTAGGATTCTAAAATATTGGAAATGCATTTGAATACACAACAATCTAATATGCTAATGCTCATGATTTCGAGAGCCAGAACGGTGATTCTCAAAGCACCCGATGCGGGGATTCTTGTTTCAAGTCCTAACCTTAATTCTTGAAAACTTTTTATTATGATCCCCAAAAGTTCTTTATGCAAACTCTAGCAACATTGGGGTCTTGAGTCTTGACAGAAACATCTTCACTCTTAGGGAAGAGGTACGTTTTTTACCCTTCCCATACCCTACTCGGTGTGAAATTTACTGGTTTTGTTTGGTTTAGTTTCAGCTAATCGTTAGATCTAATACATGAAAAGCATAATGTATGTGTATTTTTGGATTGAATTGCATGTTGACACAACTATATTACAACTAAACTAGTCATCTGATTGAAGAAACCTGAAGTGACAGAGGCTGATCTAAAAACTTGTAATTAGCTACAATTGAAACAAGGATCGGAAGTTATTAATAACCCACTACTTAATGGGAGATTTGCTGGTTCATAGTCCATCCATAGGAAATGCGAGTGGATGCCATTTTCTAACGTCCCAAACCCCAAAGTAACCTGCAATTCAGTTGATAGGATAGGAACTTATAAAAAGAAGCAACGTACATACTATGCAAAAGGTTCATTTGCTTTCTGTTATAGTGTATTTCCATAGTACAAGAAAGGTAATGAGATTTTATTTATTTATTGTGTTTTTGCAGGAACAGATGCATATCTTCATCTGTCTCGTTTGGGAGATTCACAAGAACCATTGCCATGATAATTGAATTTAAGAATGTAAATGATTTGAATGCAGCTGAAATGTTAGCGGTTCATTTGCTCCTATTTGTATAAGCTGCATCTCTTTCAAACATGTTGCTTAATCTAGTTTGCAAATTTGTTTCTACCCATTTGAACTGAATGTATAGGATGCACCCTGAATTGATTCACCTCAAAAATACTTAAGAGCTTGATCTCGCATTGGAGAAACTAGGGGATTAGAATGGTATCATAGCCATGTACGATTGCCTAAACCTTTCTTCGATTTGTGTTTTGAATCTGTCTTGTTTCTACCTGAATTCTATTTCACCATGGGAGCCACTTCATCCAACAGTGATGCAAATTCAATGGTAGACTTTTCGAATCCATATAACCTTCATTATTCGGACAATGCCGGACAGATGCTAGTCTTGCAACAACTATATGGCGAAAATTGCATGAACTTGAACAAAGCTATGCTTATGGCTTTGAATGGCAAGAACAAGGTCGGTTTCATTGAAGGTTCTTATAAAATAACCAGAAGGTAACAATGCTCAACAAATGCTTGAAATAGAAACAAGAATATGATGAGCATCAAGAACAAAATTCTGAGCATTTATTTTACAAAGATGAAAACAATATGGGAGGAATTGAATAACTATAAGGATGCGTTTGGTACGCAAACAGGATAGAACATGACAAGATGGGAAAGGACAGAACAGGACAGAACAACTATTAGACGTTTGGTAGACAGAACTGAACATATAACATTAGATAAAATACAATAAATAAAATTTAAAGAATGAATAAAATATAAAATAGAACGTGTATTTGATGTTTTAGAAGAAAATTAGATTTTATTTTGAGGTTATATTGGTAAAACATAAGTCTGTTCCAGCTTGTTCCATGGGGTCGAGGTGGAACAGGCCTGTTCTAGCTTGTTTCACTCTGTTCCTGTCTGTTCCACATAAAAATCCTACCAAACATAGGACAGTGATCTCTGTTCTGTTCTGTTCTGTCCAGTCCAGTGTACCAAACGCACCCTAAGGGTCTGTTTGTTTATGGCTTAAGAAGCTTAATAGGCTATATGCCTTATTCGTTAAGCTATGTTTTGTTGTTTGTTTGGGGCTTACCGAGTAAGCACATGGCTTATTCGCTAAGTAATTTTGGACTCCTTGTATTCACTCAGCTCTCAAAATAACTTCTACTACCCGTCTCTAAAATGAACGAATCTTGCCTAAAGCCTAAAACACCTTTCTCTTTAATCTCCCAGCCTTCATCGACTCCTTTTCCTCATTGTCTCCTCATCTTTTTGAGAGGAATAGCTCTAGGCAATTTTATAAACGGCGATAAAAAGTTTGGCAACTGCCAAGTACAAAAAGGCCAAAGCCTCAAAGAAACAAATAAACTTGGTAACTAAGCCATACCAAGCAACGAGCAACTAAAACAAACAAAGACTAACGGAACTAACAAGGCTACAAAAGAAAATACACATCCAAAACAGCCTTAAAACAGCCCCAAACGCAAGCAGAACCGTAAAGCACCAAAATCATCACCCATCATGTTTGCTTCCATCTTTAAGCCTCGTCTTCCATTTGGCCCGCATCATAACAATCCCCATTATGTCTTTGCAAAGATGAGCCACCGTACGCTTCTAATTTCTGAAAATACGATGATTTCATTCTTGCCATACAAAGTAAACACTAGCCGCAAGTAGAAGTTTGTGCACTAGGTTTTTAGGAGACATCCGTACATCCGAGATAGCAAGAAGAATATCGTCCCATGAGTTCGGAAAATACGCAGTTTCTGCAATACAAGCTTCCAAACCTCATTCGCATAAGGGCACCCAAAAAATAAGTGGTTATGAGAGTCCATTCCACTTTGACAAAGTGCACAAACCAAATCTGGCGTTTCATGCTTCCTAGCCATGATACGGTCTCGAGTAGGGTGTCGTTTATGGCATGGAATCCAGAGAACAAACGGATGTTTCGGGATATGCCCCGAAAACTAAATCGCCGAATGCCATGGGACCACATAGTGAGTGTCGTCTAATGTTTGCCAAGCATCACTATTAGTCCCAGATGGCTAATAAGAACAAGAACAAGTATTGTAGAAGGAGGGGGGGGGGGGTTGAATACAATACACAATTTTTTCACTTTAATTAATTCTTTTATTGAAAATATTCAAATCAAGAATTACACATAGAACATATAGAACAATTAGATTGTTGCGGAAAGAACAGATAAAATCTATTCTAACAATCTTCACACAGTAATACTGAAAACTAAACAACTTCTAAAACACAAAGATTGAAAGCTATAAAGTTCAAGGAGAGAAAGGTGTAGAGTGTCTTGAGCACAGAGTAATCTTCAAGAGTTGTAATTCTGCATGGAGAAGTCTTCATCTTTATATAGTGTCATGAACAAGTGATGCATGGGACACTTGTCACTTTGTCATTTGAAGGATAGGTTTGACTCTCAAAAGTTGATGTGTCTTTTCCTATGATGCTAGAAATGTTTGATGGTGACAATATCTAAGAATGGGAAAAAGGACAAATGAACCTTTTTCTTCCATACCCAAACATTCCTTCTTTGAGGAAAACCTTTTAGCAAGGACACAAGGGAGGATCCTCCTATTTGAGGATCCCACCGATTTGTCATGGACAAAGTAGGTGAGAGTCCTCTTAGGAAGGATGTTATGAGAGGATCCTTCAATTTTGAGGACCCCACCGATTTTCATGGGGACAATCGATGGGATAGTCAAAGTTACCTCTTATGATGAAGATCTTTTTGGCAAGGAGATAAGGGGGAAATCTCCTGTTTGGGATCTCACCGATTTTCATGGAGACAATCGGTGAGACAACTTAGTTTGGGTTGAGAAGTTCATCTTCAATCCGCATTGGTAGATATACTTCTTCTTGATTTCGGATGATGTTTGACTTCACTGAACTTTGACAGTATGACTAAGCTATTACAAAGAACCATCTAAAATTTCTCTAAGTATAAAAGATGTTTTTCAAAGTATGTAAGGAGATCAGGTCATCTTCAAATCTTTGATGACCCAACAATCACGAATCGTGAACTCCACCGGAGAGTTTTGAGCATCCACCCATAACACTTTATCTCGTCCATTCGTATCCAACTCCGGCAAAGCATTATTAGAAAAAAATCATATATTTGAATCCAAGCTTACGGCCAAACTCCTTGCATGTCATCAATAACGTGTCGAACCGTGGAAGAGGGGGAATAACCACAAGAGTGTATGAACATATAGGATATGACTGCCGAAAGAATACCGCATGGGAGCCACAAGTCCTCCCATGAATTCATGTCATTTCCGTCCCCTATACGAGTCACAAAAAACCTCCGAAGTTGAGGTCGAAGATCCATGAGCTTACATAAGACGCATGACCGTTTAGGCGTCCTCCGAGCATTCCAAAGTGGGTTGATCAAAATAGGATAAATACATCCATCTCACCCACAATGAATCACATTTTCGCAAGATATCCCATATATGTTTTGCTAGAAGAGAAGATTCCATGTAGCCAATCTTTTAATCCCAAGGCCACCATTTACGCACGGGCGACACACCTCACTCCACACCATACCACCTTGCGCCCAAAGAAAATCCCGGAAAAGGTCTTCTAAATCGTGGATCACACCAGAAGGGAAAAGAAAATCGCCATCCAATATAATTGCAAAGATTGGAGGACCGATTTAATAAGTTGTCGTCGGGAACTTATTCTTCCAATTCTATACCCGAGCTTTGACTTTAGAAACAAGAGTCCCATACTTAGAAGCTTTCAACCTCTTAGGCGAGAGAGGGACTCCCAAATATCAAATTGGGAACGTGCCCAATCGAAACGGAAGACAAGCAAGAATGGCATTGCGGGTTTCCGTTGGGACATTACCGATAAAAATCTCACTTTTTTCCAAGCTAGGGGAAAGACCAGAACGGGACTTGAAAATATGAAGCGCCTTCTTTAGAACCTCCACTGAGGCTACATCTCCCCTTGTGTAAAAAAATAAATCATCAACAAAACCTAAATGGGTTAAATCCAAATCGAGGCACCCTCTATGATAAACAAATGATGTAGCTTATATAATACATTGTTTGAAGATCATAGAAAAGCCCTCCATGACGATCGCAAATAGGTAAGGAGGTAGAGGGTCTCCTTGACAGATACCCCTCCCTCCCATGAAGAAACCATGTGTATCGCCATTTAACGCCAACGAGTAAGAAGGAGTAGTGATTAACTCCTTAACCCAATTCACCATGATCGGATGGAAACCAAACGCCATAAGCATGTTGAGTAGATGTTGCCAATCCACCGTATCGTAAGCCTTTCGGATATCGATCTTGAAAGCACATTGAGGGGGACCCGAATCTTTTTGATATCCCGACACTAGTTCATGCGCCATAAGAATATTATTCGTAATGCGTATCCCCGGTATAAACGCCGATTGTGTCACACCCACAATCGAGTCCAAATAACCTTTCATTATTTCAACAATTACCTTTCTTATACATTTGTATAAGGCCGAACAACATGCAATAGGTCAAAAATCTGTGACCCAAGAAGCATTAGAATCCTTGGGAATCAAACATACAAGTGTGCGGTTTAACTCCATAGCAAGATGGCCCGATAGAAAAAAATTATGGATTGCTATTGAAATATCTTGGCCTACAATATCCTAAGTCGCCTTGAAAAATTTGGAAGAAAACCCATCCGATCCCGGAGCTTTGTCATTGCCAATATTAAACATGGCATGACGTATCTCCTCATCCAAAATAGGCCGAATCATATGATTCGCCTCCCCAACCGTGAGCTTATTCAAGAATAAGCTAAGAGGCATATTTGGGTCGATCTCCGTATCTTTCATGCCAACAGAAGATTTAAAGTACTCCACAAACACCAAAGGGACGTCACCGCCATATAAAAAAGAGCCGGAAGAATTATATACCGAATGAATGTGGTTCGAGTGCCTTCTTTCCTTCACGACCCGATGGAAAACTTTAGTGTTCATATCTCCCTCGTTAAGCCATCTAATATTTGATCTTTGCCTCATCGCAACCTCCTCGTCCGAACATGCTTGCTGATAAGCCAACCGAAGGTGATCAAGGTCATCCCGGATGTCGGGATTCATAGGATCTACATCGAGAGCCAGTTGGACCGAATCCAACTCCTTCAAGATAGAGACTCAGACCGAAAGATTACCATAGGAATCCCTCAAACGTCGAAACGATTTGTCACCTTAAACATAAATGTACCCTCCACCGGCACTTCAAATCCATCCTTTATAACCTACAAAAATAAAGGGTGATCCACCAAAAAGTTGTCCAATTTGAAACCCCAAACTTTCCTCCGAACACCTCCCCAAAATGTGAGAAGAGCCGGAGAATGGTCTGAGATTCCACGAGGAAGAAACCGAACAGAAGCATCATGGAAGCAATCCGTAAACTCCAGATTCCCAACACCCTATCCAATTTGCGCCGAACCCCCTTCCTCATTCGGTTTTTGGCACCAAGAGTATTGTATTCCCGTGAAAGACTTCAACGTCCTCCACACAAGCAAATAAATCATTCATCTCTGCATTTCTCCTCGAGACACCACCATATCCATCATGTAGAAAGAGCATCACGTTAAAATCACCCATAACAACCCACAGTTTAGCACCCATTAACACCTTAAACTTCCTTATACCCGACCACAACTCCCTTTTCGTGGCCCCATTGTTGGCACCATAGACCACCGAAAAGAAAATGGGTTGTTGGATACCCCTAACATTAACCTACAAATGCATAAACTATCCACGCATTTTGTTGATCCAAACTCTCTTAGTGATTTGATGACGACTATTTGAATACCTAGTGAAAATTACATTTAACATCTGTATGTATTAGTGTTTCGCCATCAGCGATCATAAGCTGAGTCTGTTCAGTGGTTGATGAACACTACCTATGCAATATGTTATTATAATATCTGAAGACAAGCCTCGCGCCAAAAAGAGTTTATCGCTGACGTCGAAAACCAAGATGATGAACAAGACAAGTCTGCTTATGATCTGAAGCGACATTCAGTGAAACCAAGACAAGTCTATAACACATGACAATTCAAGAACACAGCTTCAGCGATAGCTGAGACTTTCATCAGGCCTCATTGAAGAAAGACTACATCAGCGATCACTGATCATGAAGATTGCAGTTCAAATTTGTTTGTCTTATCCTCTTGCACAAATAGTACGAATGTACAAAAGCAAACCTGCTTTTGTCCATAATCGTACACCCACTCTGCCAACTACACTGCTCACCATGCGTCCAAGAGCATGTCTTTGACAAAAGTCAGAAGCATACGCCTAATGAAGTTTTGACACGTGTAATGTACCTCTGCCATGCATTAAATGCATAGGGTATAAATATGATTGATACCCTTCATTTTGAAACGTCCTAAATCTCCTCTGTGTGCATTTGTAGAAAACTTATTTTCTACAATCTTCCTTTTTTCTCTTTTCTGGTGCAAGAAAGCTTAGTGATCCTCATAGTTTGTTTAGATTAGGTTTACCTTATCAATTTTCGCAACAAACTATAAATTGTGTTTTTGAGTTATCAATAAACAATTTTAAAAAGTATAAAATTTGTGTTTGTATTCAACCCCCTTTTACAAACTTTCACTTTTGTAGAACCCCTTTCGGAGCAATAAGTGGTATCAAAGCGGATTATTTAATCTCATAAACAAGATCTTGCTTTGGTAACTCCATTTCTTAATGTAAAAGTATTCAAAAAGAAGTTAAGGATAAATCGCAGAAGACCTCTTCGCAAAAGCCTCGAACCTCTGCCGTTATTCTTCCAAAAGACAAAGCCTAACCTGAAGATTAGCCTCGGATCACAGAACCTCTGTGAAGCCTCCCAGAGCCTCTGAAGCGGCCAACCTCTGAACCACTATATGTAATGTGCACATTCACTGTTTTACAATAACGCACTGTTAGATTAAATTAGCCATAATTTAATTGAATGTTTTATAAGTAATTAACGTATAGGATTTTTAATTAGCTTTTGGGCTTTTTAGCAAAATTATGGGCTTACTTTAAAAAAAAGTGTAGTTTACTCTAAAAATAACACTGTTGATCTACAATAATCACACAAAATTTTGATGTAAATATATTCATCCATCTGACCCTAATTTGCCACCTAAAAAACAGGAAACGTTCAAAAAGTTCACATTCTTTCAATAAACCCTCAGCCTCCTCCTTCCACCGCAGTTCGTCGTTTTCGTTCTGAAAGAGAAACTCCGACAGTCGGAAATTCAATCGAATGGCGAACGATGCCGACGTAGATGCGCTGGACTTTTTTCTATGTAAATGGACCCTCAATAAAGGTGTCTAGGGTTTCATTCCTTAGAATTAGGTCATTTTGAAGTAACACACAAAAACATACATAGACTATTCTCATGAGAGTTATCTAAATTTTTAAAGTGTGGTGTTCTTCATGTTTTCTCTTCCATATTGTGATTCAATGAATATGAGATGAGATTTCTTTTATGATTGTTCTTCATGATTTATCTTATCTCTACATCTTATATATGGAGCTTGTTAATCTATTGTTTGCTTGTCCTAAATGGGACCAACAATTGGTATCAGAGCCTATTGAAGAAACTTTTCTTCAAAATCGGTCATCTATGGCAACAATAGAAGATTAGATGATTTATTTGTTGTTTGGTGCTTAGATTGATTCATTCTAAAATATCATTCTAATGTTTATTTTTTCTGTTTTGTGCTTATTGGAAATCTAATCTTTGATTTAAATAAGATTTGGATAAGTTTTGACAGAAAACTATTGATTCTCTTCACAAAATCTGATTCTGCACACCACATGTTTGATGAAATGTCTAAGTGAAGATTTGATTCTATTTGGGTTAAATCTGATCTGATTTATTACATGTGTGTGTTTTGATTCTTTCTCATTCATTGGTCTTATTTGATAAGCACAAAATAGATGGTTGATCTATGATTCCATCCTTGTGTGTGCTTTAGTCCTTTGCATTTTTTCATCTTGGTAGTAAGGTTGTTGATCTTTGATCTAACCTTTATTTAAATCCAAGATTGGACTCTCTTTGACCCAGGTTTGTTTATTTTCCGCTGCTCATAATTGTTTAAATGAAAAACAAATTCATTTGGGTCTTGGAAAATGTTGATTGAGAAAAGATTTGGTGTTATGCTACGTATTCAAAGTCTGATCTGAAAAGTTTTTATAACTTTGAGTGCTTCTAATCAGTTTTCTGTCCTGATCAATTAGATATCTGAGTATTTGCACTCACGGTTCTAAAAGTTATATGGAGATCGTCTTATTTTCAACATCAAATCAGTTTTGATGACAACATGCTGCCAGATTTGCGATGCTGTAGTAAATTGATCATGTCTTACTGATCAAGACACCAATTGATGCGATTCAAAAGGCCCTGGATTGAAAACACATTGATGAACAAATTTCATGTTTTGAGATTTCAATGATTGGAAAATTAGAAGGGTCATATGCACCGTTGAAGTAGACAACAGTGTGCTGATACAAAGCTGTTGGACATATCTGCGCGACTATGGTACATCAACCATATCTTCTTCGTCCGAATTCTAAAAGGGGTGATTCCAGATGATCTGAACAGATAACAAACCAATGCACACTCTTTATGTTTTGAGTTTTTTCAAACACCAGAGCTATCATGGTCTAAATTAGTGTCGAAGTTGGTGTAAAACTGCTGTCAAAGGCTGTCCTTCTGGATATGTGCAGAAGGTATAAGTTGTTGTCCAGGCTGTTCAGAGATGGCACCTTCAGAGATGGAATATTCAGAGATGGCATCTTCAGAGAGGGCATCAGAGGTAGGTGGATCAGAGATTGCATCACAGGGTGGATCAGAGATTGGAGGATCAGAGGTCGGTGGCTCAGAGGTCACGATAATTCAGAGCCTGTAGCCCAACTTCTTAGTTATTGTTGTCAGCTTTGCGCACCTATCGTATTTTCATCAGAACTTCCTCCTCGAAGCTCCAAATTTGATGGGCCCAGATGCGTTGGATTCCTAAAGCAAATATGAACATTTTTCATGTTTTGAGCTTGGTCTGAATCAGTGTTCTTCTTCTCTATTAAAGTCAGTATATAGCTGCTGGACAGAAAGTTGTGTTTCTCTGAACTCATCATCAGAGAGCCTCTGAAGTCATCATCAGAGCCTCTGAACTCAGTGCCCGAAGCCCGAATTGTTTTTGGATTTTCTGAAAGATTTGCACGGTTTCAGAAACATGCGCACACCTTTCTACTCGATGCTCCACATTACATGGATCCAGTTGCGTTGGAAAGATAAGTCACAAATATACGACTTTGAAGATTTGATTTTTCTCAAATTCCTTGAAATGATATGTCAGAAACAGTTCCAAAGTCTGCATAAAGGTGCTGGAACGAAAGCATTGCATTTCACTCTTGCTTCTTCCGCTTTCAAGAACGGTGTTCTCTCGACGGTTCTTCATGGTTTCATGATGCTATTGTTACACATTAGTTGTCACTCCCTCGTATGTTATTCATGTTTAAAGCTCGGTGCCGAATGCTTACTCAACGGGATCTTAAGAGTCAAATGTTTTGTTTTGATGACCATTATGCGCAACTAAGGGAAAACTTTCACAACTCACTCGTTTTTCATCCAAAATGGATGAATATAAGCTCGTTGGAAATCTAATAGACTTGAGTTCAATGTGCATGTTTTATGTTTTCTCTTACTCAGGTTCCTTGATGGTTAGAAACAACGGTGAAGTTGAGTCATGAAAGCTGGACAAAATGGGGTTAATTGTCTCGGTCTTTCAAGAAGATGAGCCTACATTTGAGGGGGAGCTCGTGATGCTTTGAAGACTCGAAGAACAGCACACCAAAGTTTCTAAAGAAAGCAAGGGGGAGACTATAAGATGATGCTTTCTTTATATAACATTAGGGGGAGATTGTTAGATTAAATTAGCCCCTAATTTAATTGAATGTTTTATAAAGAATTAATGTATAGGCTTTTTAATTAGCTTTTGGGCTTTTTAGCAAAATTATGGGCTTAGGCCTTTTTTCTATGTAAATGAAACCTTTATAAAGGTGTCTAGGTTTTTTTTTCTTAGAATTAGGTCATTATGAAGTAACACACAAAAACACACATAGACTATTCTCATGAGTCATCTAAATTTGTAAAGTGTGGTGTTCTTCATATTTTCTCCTCCATATTGTGATTCAATGAATATGAGATGTGATTTCTTTTATGATTGTTCTTCATGATTCATCTTATCTCTACATCTTATATATGGAGCTTGTTCTTCTATTGTTTGCTTGTCCTAAATGGGACCAACACGCACACACACAGATTTCACCTGAGATTTACACATAGTGAGAGAGAAACATGGAGAGAAAAACACATACTACTGTGTGTTCTTGGTGTAAACAATTTATGAACATTAATGAGAGATGACTTATTGGATTCGTTACATGATTTATTAATCTTTCATTCTGTGTTATTTAATCTACCATCATTACTCAAACTTTACTATTTATAAAGCTTCCACGCACATATCATTCTATACTCTGTTTTCTTCATTATTGTTTGAGTTTGTGATATTGCTATAGATATACATCGATCAACAATTGGTATCAGAGCAACTTTGATTCCTATAATCAAAGGATCATCTCTGAAATTGATTTTATCTCTTATGGTAGATTTTTAAGTGTGATTTCTAAACCTGTTCTTCATCTTAAACGGTCCCTGTTTTTGGGCTATTTTCAACTTGTTTGAACATTGTTCATTCCAGGATCTGTTTCTTCCTAGAAATAATTCTTGTGTGTGTAATCTGATCTACAAATTATCTTCAAGGCTAAATCTCCACTTTATTAGCCTTTTACCTTGTTCAAAATCTTTGTTCCCCGGTTTTCCATCTATTTCTTTCTCAAAACTGTTCATACCTTCTATTTTTTAGTTCTTCAAAAATGGCAAATCTCAATTCTATTTACACTGCTGGATCTCAAACCAAACCTCCAACTTTTTTAAGAGATGAATATGCTCAGTGGAAAATTAGAATGATGCATTTTCTTGAAGGAGTTGAAAAGGGTCTTGTGGAAGTAGTTAAAAACAAACCCTATGTACGTATGGTTACTGTTCCAAGGGTCCCTGCAACAGCAACTACTCCTGAAGTTTCTGAGTATGATAAACCCAAGGAAATACGGGATTGGTCTCCTGAGGATTGGGAGAAATATGAACTGAGAAAGAAGGCCAAAAGGTTGCTTATCATGGCCATCCCAAATGATCTCTTTCAAACCTTAGATTCTTGTGAATCAACCATTAATTGTGGGTGGAACTTGAAAAACAACTTGAAGGTGGGATAAATACCCAAAAGAACAGAAGAGCCCAATGTCTGAATGAGTATTATGGTTTTAAGGCCTTTCTAGCTGAATCACTTCAACACACATATGATAGGTTCAACACTTTGATAAATAGGTGTAAGAAATATGGCATCCACAGAACCTCTGATGAGAATAATGTCATATTTCTTAAGAGCCTAAATGAAGAGTGGCTTCAGTTGTCAATGTCTCTGCAAACCAAGACCTAGATGCCTGGACTTTGACTGACCTCTTTGGTACATTGGTTGTATAAGAAAATTATGTTGTCCCATGCAAACCTCAAGTGGGTGGACCTCTGAAACTAGTTAGCAACACAAGAGAGGGTCATGATAAGCAGAGACAGAAGGAAAGTTCTAAGGGTAAGAGAAAAGGAAAGAAAGTGTTCATGGTAGAAAGTGAAGAAGAGAAGGATCCATTAGAAGAAGTGGAGGTGAACATGGCTTCTATTGCCAAGTCTCTAGCTCTGTTGACCAAGGAGTTCAACAAGGGCTACAAGAAGAAGACATCTTTCAATAGAGGAACTGAAGAAAGGGATGACAAGGGTGGCAGATACCAGAGTTCTGCACCACAAATGGAGAGATCATACGTTCAAGATCCAAGGCAATTTGCCCCACCACAGATGTATGAGCCAAGATTCCCTAGTAGAGAGGAATTTCATGATCAGAGAATGTTTGAACAAAGGTATGATCCGAGGTATTATGAGCAAAGGCCAGTGGAGTACCAACAAAGACCAATAGAGTACCCACAGATGGGCACACAGAAGGAGGAGCATAGAGCTCCTGAGAAGCCAACAATGCCAGTCCCACAGAGCAATAATTGTTTCAAGTGCGGCAAGCCTGGACATTATGTTGTAAAGTGCAGAAGTCAACCCACCAGAAGCCAACCTGTCAGAGATCCTGCCTTTTACAAAAAGAAGGCAGAGTACTACGCACATAAGTCACTTATGGATGAACAAGAAAAGCGGGTCTCAGATGAATCATCTGATGAAGGAGAGACAAGAATGCCATGTTATGTGGAATGGCAGAGGTTGGTAAGTCAGATTCTTATAGTGAGGTATCTACTAGTTCGTATACTTCCTCTAATGACTCTGAAGTTAAATTGCTTGAACTAACCAAAGAATTTCATGATTTTGAGAAAAAAATCTTTGGAAACTGAAAAGAATCTTGCATTTTATGAAAGAGAAGCTGGTCTTCTAGCACAAGAGAAGGCTAAGATTGTTTTAGAAAAGGAAAACCTTCAAAACAAATACTTCTCAGAAATCAAACTTTTGAAAGATCAAGTTAGTGATCTTGAACAGGCTCTGAAGAGTCAAACAAAGAAGCTAAAAGACACTGAAAGTGACAGAATGAACATTTTGGCTCTTAATTTTTTTTTTGCAAAAAGAAAGAGAGGATCTTCATCAAGACTTGTTTGACAGAGATTTAATGATCAAGAAATATCAAGATGCTCAAAAGGTGCATACCAAGGTTATTACCCAAATAGGCAGAAGAGGAATTGGGTTCAGTGATCTGGATCCCTTTATTGGAAATAAAAGAAACAAATCTTTGTATTCTTTATTCTGCCTAGGAAAGGTTAGAAAACCTGAGTTTCCTCAAATGCATTATGTCCTAAAGAGGCGTAAAACCTCTGGAGAACCGAAACAAAGGAATCCACCGAGATTTATAAACCCGGTTTATTCTCTTGTTCCACCAAAGAAAAACTCCTTGTTCAAGTTTGGATCTCCAGAACATCGACTACTTTTGTTTGCATAATGACCTCTGAAAAGAAGTTGTGCGCAGAGGTAACTGAATACGTTCCCTCTTTGATAGAAGACAAGTTACAAAACCTTTTTGAGAATGATTTGTTGAAAGTATTTCAAAATTGCATTTCTCTTGATGATCCTAAAATTGCCTCTAATTTTAAAAACATCTTCGAAAAGGATCTGCTAAAATCACCGAGGAGTGCAAATTTTTTGATGAACCAAAAATTGTCCCATGTATAGTAAAAGATTTAAATCTTTCTAAGGACAAAGATGAAAATGGAAGTGATACATGTCCATGTGAATAAGACTCTGATAAGGTAAATAAAGACTTTCTTGATTCAGACTCAGACTCTGAGGGTGACTCAACTTCTGTTGCACCAGAGACTGGTTCTGCAGAACCAGAGATAGTTTATTGCAAACTAGAGGGAACTAAACTCTCCTATGGCATCTTAATCAGAGTAATTTCTCCAAAGGAATCCATTGCAAGAATACCTTTCTGTCCTAAATTCATTGACATGTGTCTACAAGACAAAACATCTCTTGAGCTTGAAAAGATTCAAAAACAAAAAGAGATGGCATCTTCAAGTCTTAAACCTTCTGGTTCTTCTAAACCAAAACCTGAGAAATTCACTTGGCAAAAAAAGGAGAAATGGATTAAAAGTAACAAATCTTTTCCTTCTGTGGCAGTGAAATCAAGCCTAGTTCACCACAGAGAGAGATGGGTGGAAATGAAGAGTTTTCCACAGAGGAAGATTTACCAAAATAAGTCTAGCCTAGATAGGACTTTTTGCAAAAAGTCTGATGCTAGGAGAGATCATTTCCATAAACCCTCTGTAATTCAATGAAAAGTTTAAGCAAATTTCTTCTCATGTGCATTATTGTGATTGTTTTGAGCTTTTGTTTCAATTGAAGAATCATTTTTCCAGCCCTCGGTGTTCAGACCTGTTGACGACTGTCGATAGAGCATGTGTCGATTCATGAGGTATTTGGAAGCTTTGAATCTGATATTGCGCGCTTCCATTCGGTCTTCCATTAGTTAGTCATGCATACGGTAATCCTTGATATCACGCGACCAGTCATTTTCTTCACCGAGGACATGGACATCCTCATTCTTCTTGATAGACGAAGATGCTAGGTGGATCATAGGAATATTGTGGAACGACGGTTTGCCAAGTGCTAACCCATGATTGGATAAAGCATCAGCTGGTGTGTTTTGGTCTCTTGGAATCTTCACGGTTGAGAAGCGTTAAATTCTTTGGATTTCGTTTTGGCTACTTTAAGGTATGCTGTCGTTTTGGAATCTTTTGTCTCGAATTCCCCGTTCATCTGATTCACGACGAGGAGGGAATCCCTTTTAACGTGTAGTACGGTTTCCGCCAAGTCTCGTGCCATGCGCATGCCTATGATCAATGCTTCGTACTCAGCTTCGTTATTTGTGGCTTTAAGACGACGCCATCTTGTCCCCCCTGTGGCGACTTTAAGACGATGCCTAGTCATGACCTCTGGCGTTGGATGATTCATCGACATGAAGTATCCAAGCCATGTCGTCGAGAGTCGCCACAGTATCTGTTTATACGCCTGCGTCTAATTCCGGGCTGAAGTCAGAGACGAAATCTGCTAGGTCCTGTGATTTGATCGTTGTCTTTCGTTTGAAATCTATGTCGTAGCTACTAAGTTAGACGCTCCATTTTGCTAGTCGACCTGTTAGCTCTGATTTTCTTAAGACAGACTTAAGAGGATAATTAGTAGCGACAATTATGGGATGTGTTGGTCCCGAAGGCCTATACAAGTTTGTAGACGGGGGGGGGGGGGGGGGGGGGGGGGGTTGAATACAAACACACATATTTTACTTTTCTAAATTGTTTATTGATAAATCATTAACAATTTACAGCTTGTTGCGGAAACAAGATTAAGGATAAACCTAAATCTAAACAAGTTGGAACACTAAGGTTTCTTGCACTAAGAGAGATAAGGAAATTACTAATAATAACCTATCTTGAGATAAGAGATTGAACTTGTCCAGAGTTAGCAAGTCACTTCAAATGAAGTGGGTTCATCTCTTTATATACTGCATGCATTTAATGCAAGTCAGTATACACTTTACACGTGTCATCAACTGGTTGGTTGCATGTCATTGACATTGGTTGACAACCTTAGTAGCCGCATGGATGAACAGTGTAGTATCAGAGTGGTTGTACGATTTCAGACAGTCGGAGGTTCTTTTCTGACATTTCGTACGGAGTCGTGCAAGGGAGGTTAAGACAAAAGTACTTTGTACGGAGGACTTCATGATCAACTTTCGTTGATTCAGAGCATTATCATTTTCTATTCAGCGAATGATAAAGTTCAGCGATAGCTGAAGTCTTGTACTTGATACTTCACGTTGAGTGGACAAATCTGAGTCTTCGCTGATCCACATCAGTTCATTAGGAGACTTGTCGCTGGTTCTTGAGCTTGATCTTCGAATTCAGCGTAGAACCTTTGTTGACGTGAAACTTGTCTTCAGGGATCATAAGTAAACAACTAACTTATCAGCGATCATCATAATGACTGAACAGACTCAGAGCATTAATGGTGAACAGTGTTCGCTGAATGTTTAATTTAAAGAGCGAGAGTTCCTATCAGCGGTACTGTAAGATCTTAGTACTTATCAGCGATAGTGAAACTCTGATACATATTGTTTACTTACAATTTTCACTAAGTATAAGAGAGGGTCATTATCAAATCACTGAGGGTTTGGATCAACAATCTCCCCCTATTTGATTATGACATAGCAACAAAGAAAATTGCTATTTAATGAAAACATAAGGATAAAAAGAACTCATAAAATATTTGTTGTAACAACCCAAATCCCATATACACAACAAATCACATAATGTAACATAACATTGATTAATCAAACGAAACATCATATTACAAGTATGGTCCCTTAAACTATTACAATCAAAAGAAGACATTCTACTACAACTTCTTACTAAATACATACATAACATTTAATCATTATAATACAACTGCTAAACATGCCAAAATCTTCGTCACATAATCCTCCACATAAGCCATCCATCGATTACTCTAATTACTTGCTCTTACGCGATCCACCACCTGGAATACATATTTTTAAAACGAAAATGAGGGTTAGACACGATGGTCTAAGTGAGATAAATCCCTGTTAGTTTGAAATCATTTATATAAACCCTATTCATATAAATCATTCAGCACAATCAAATATATCAATTTGATTTCACACATCGTGTACCTTCCTTTCTCATTCCTCCTGGCCATATTAGTTGGTTTCAAGCCAACTAATAATTTACAACGCTGTACAACATCTACAGCCAAACAACGCTATACAGATTCTATAGCCAAACACACCGGTCCTAAGCCCGGCCAACGTATTATAACACATTATAATACTCATGTAAACATAATACCTCAATATATTATAATTCACATATACATACATATAAACACGTAATCACCAATTATCACATTCCCAAACCATATGTATATGCATTCCAGTTAAAAATACGTTTAAAGTAAAACTCACCTGTTTTGCTTATCAAACACGCACGCAACCTTCTTTCAAAAAGATTATATCTTTCACTTCTACTCCACAGTATCTGAAACAATTTAAAACACATATATCGCTTTACTAGCCAATTACATAAAGCCTAACAAGTTCCTTTCCTCAACTGTTCTCCCTTCAGCGACTTATCACGGGGGTTCCGCTACCCGGATAGCGGATGGGGTCAAGGGGCAACGCCGTTGCGGGGTCTGGGGGCCGCCCAGGAAGTTTTCGGAGCAACTTAATCCAAAAATACAATCAGAAACTATAACCGGACACTACCAAAACTACCGGGACTCACTGCACCGGGACTCCAATGTACCGGGACTCTCCAGTACCGGGACTCTCCAGTACCGGGACTCTCCAGTACCGGGACTCCATAACACCGGGAGTTGGTATTACCGGAAGTTAACCATACCGGGAGTTCATACTACCGGGAGTCGACTATACCAGGACTCCACACTACCGGGAGTCGATATGACCGGGAGTCTACCGGGACTCTCAAGAACACAGTCGGTTCCAAATTTTCCAGATTCGATTGAGACTATCACTAAACAATGAAATCGACGTTTCTAAACCGATAGACCTCTTCTATTATCGATTACAAACACATAATGAAAAGGGTTTACCTCAAAATCGATTCCAATTCAATCGATTGATGTAGCAACCGTAACTTTCTTCTTCTGCTCCTTTTCGCTTCCACACACACGAACACTTTCTCTATTTGGGAACTGAGGGTTATCTGATACCTAATAGGTATCTATACAACAATTTATACTTTTGGCTTAAACTATTCGATAAGTACTAAAAACACCCTTGAACTTATAACTTATCTCAAACTTACCCTAAACATCAAATCTTAAGGTTAATTACTTTAACTGATAGGGAATTTATCTAACTGACTTACCCGGGGTATTACATCATCTCCCCCTTAAAAGAATTCCGTCCCGGAATTCAGTTAAGCAAAAAGATGAGGGTATTTGGCTCTCATTTCCGATTCGGATTCCCACGTAGCATCCTAACCTCTATGATGCCTCCAATGAACCTTCACTTGCTTGATTTCTTTATTCCTCAGCACTTTGACTTTATGATCAACTATAGCTTCCGGCTCTTCCACATAATTCAGTCTTTCATCGACTTGTATCTCTGGTAGGGAGACTGCCTGATCTTGAGTAACCAAACACTTTCGAAAGTTTGATACGTGAAATGTGTTATGAATCCTGCTCAACTCCGGCGGAAGATCTAAACGGTAAGCTACTTCACCGATCATTTCTGTAATTGCAAACGGTCCGATATACCTTGGGCTAAGTTTACCTTGTCGTCCAAATCGGATGACTCCTTTCCACGGCGAAACCTTTAACATTACGTAATCCCCAACTTGAAATTCCAATGGCTTTCGGCGTCGGTCAGCGTAGCTTTTCTGTGTGTCTTGAGCCACTTTCAATCGTTCACGAATCTGAGTAACCTTATCGGCGGTTAACTGAACTATTTCCGGTCCCGCTAACTGTTTCTCTCCCACCTCGTTCCAACACAGAGGTGTTCGGCATTTCCTACCATACAGTACTTCGAACGGTGCCGCTTGTATGCTGGAATGATAACTGTTGTTGTATGCGAATTCGATCAACGGTAAATGCTTATCCCATGATCCCCCAAAATCAACAATGCAAGCCCGGAGCATATCTTCTAAGGTTTGAATCGTTCGTTCACTCTGCCCATCTGTTTGGGGATGATACGCCGTACTTAACTTTATCTGTGTCCCCATTTCCCTTTGAAAACTTCTCCAGAATCTTGAAGTAAAACGACTATCACGATCAGAAATAATCGATATTGGAACTCCATGTCGAGTTACTATTTCGTCAATGTACAGCTTAGCTAATCGTTCCATTGAATCGGTTTCCTTTATCGGTAGAAAGTGTGTAGACTTGGTCAATCTGTCGACGATCACCCAAATAGAATCAAATCCCTTCGGAGTCCTTGGTAGCTTCGTGATGAAGTCTGTGGTAATCTGCTCCCACTTCCACATAGGTATTTCTAGCCGCTGTAGTTGACCAAACGGCTTTTGGTGTTCGATCTTCACTTTCTTACAAGTATCACATCTTTCCACATACTGAGCAATCCCTCTTTTTATTCCCGGCCACCAATAGAATTGCTTTAGGTCTTTATACATCTTGTTTGTACCTGGGTGAATAGAGAAACGTGATTGATGAGCTTCTTGTAACACACGATCACGTAACCCACCCAAACGAGGTACCCACACTCTGTTTCCCAGACACAATAACCCACGATCATCTTTTACTAGCAATGCTGACATCCCTGCTAACCGTTCTGATTTCAGATGTTCATCCTGATAAGCTTCCACTTGACACTTCTGCAATTCGTCAAATATGTTGGGTAGGAGTTCAGTTCGTAGCGAATTAACTTTTATTGTTCCACCCCTTTCTTGACGACTTAATGCATCAGCTACCACATTTGCCTTTCCCGGATGATAAAGGATTTCACAGTCGTAATCGTTCAGCAATTCTAGCCATCTCCTTTGTCTCATATTCAATTCCTTCTGATCAAAGAGGTGTTGGAGACTCTTATGATCAGTATAAATCTGACATTTGGAACCATACAGATAATGTCTCCAAATCTTCAACGCGAAGACAACTGCTGCAAGCTCCATGTCGTGCGTAGGATACTGTCTTTCATGATCCTTTAATTGAAGAGAAGCATAAGCGATAACCTTTCCACGCTGCATAAGTACACATCCCAATCCCAGCTTTGACGCATCACTATAAACAACAAAGTCTTCCGAACCTTCAGGTAGTGATAGAATCGGCGCGCTGCACAGTTTCTCTTTCAATATCCGGAATGCCTCGTCTTGTTCTGCTTTCCATTCAAACTTCAGGTTCTTCCGGGTCAGCTTAGTCAAAGGCGTTTCGATACGACAGAAGTCTTTTATAAATTTCCTATAGTAGCCGGCTAAACCCAGAAAACTACGTACTTCGGTTGCTGTCTTCGGCGGTTCCCACTTTTCAACTGCTTCCACTTTCATCGGATCAACTTGTATACCTTTCTCAGAAACCACGTGCCCCAGAAACTGAACTTTCCGTAGCCAGAATTCACACTTAGAAAATTTTGCATACAACTTTTCCTTTTTCAGTAGCTCCAGAATCAAACGAAGATGTTGCGCGTGCTCTTCCTTGGATCGGGAGTAGATAAGTATATCATCGATAAATACAATTACAAATTTATCGAGATACGGCTTACATACCCGATTCATTAAATCCATAAAAGCAGCTGGAGCGTTCGTCAGTCCGAACGGCATCACTAAGAATTCGTGATGTCCATACCTTGTTCGAAAGGCAGTCTTTAGAACGTCTTCTTCCTTAACTTTCAACTGGTGATAACCGGATCTTAGATCAATCTTGGAGAAATAGCAAGCTCCAACTAACTGATCAAAGAGGTCATCAATTCGGGGTAACGGGTACTTGTTCTTTATCGTGCGCTTATTCAGTTCTCGGTAGTCGATACACATTCTCATCGAACCATCCTTCTTTTTCACAAATAACAATGGTGCTCCCCATGGCGAAGAACTAGGTCTGATGAAGCCTTTATCGGATAGGTGTTGTAGTTGTGCCATCATCTCTTTCATCTCTGGAGGTGCCAAACGATACGGTGCACGAGCAATAGGAGTGGCTCCAGGAATCAGGTCTATACCGAACTCTACTTGTCTAACGGGCGGAAGACTATTCAAGTCTTCGGGGAACACTTCAGGGAATTCACTAACAATAGGAATATCTTCCATCCTATCCTTTTCTGGCTTAATATCTATCACGTAAGCCAAGTAACTCTGACAACCCTTATTAACACACTTACGTGCTTTTACCATCGATATGAAGCAAGACTGATGATTCCTACGATCACCATAAATCACTACTGGTCCCTTCTCAGGTAATACCACATTTATTAATAACTTCTTATCACACACTATGTTAGCCTGATTCTCGGCTAACCAGTCCATTCCCACTACGACGTCAAACTCTATCAAAGTTATAGGAAACAACTGTATCGGCACTCTACATTCCTCTATATTTATCACACAGTCATCAAATACTTCTTTAACTGACACCTGATTATTATTTGCCGTATCTACTGATAGAGCATGTTCTAGCACTTTAGGTTTCAAACACAGGCAAGCAGCAAAAGCAAGAGACACAAACGATCGGTTTGCACCGGAATCAAATAACACCTTAGCACGTGTAGAGTTTATTAAAAATGTACCTGTGACCACATCCGGAGTTTCCTCCGCTTCTTTCTCAGTCATTTGAAATGCGCGACCCTTGGTTACTGGCGGTTCCAGTCTTGGTATTACTGGTTTAACAATTGCTGGCCTGCCCGATGACCCACCTTGCTGTATCCTCCCCCGCGGACAATCCGACTGAAGGTGATCCAGAGAATTGCATAAGAAGCATAACCGCGTTACCTTACTATCTTTAATGACGTGTCCGGTCTTCCCACACTTATAACATGCTCGTAAATCACCTTGGCAATTTCCTTGGTGGACCCGGTTGCACTTCTGACATGGTCTTTCCGCTGGTCGAAACGGCGGACGGTTATCATACCTCTGAAATCGGGACTTCTTCGGATCATGTTGTGGTCCTTCCCACTTCCTCTTCCCGATACTTTTATCGCCAGCATCCCTTCTAATATCTCTTTCAACATTCTCCGCGGCATCAACTGCAGCCGAGAAGGTATCAGGTCCTTTTGCAGTCACTAGCCTTCTAACTTCTGAGTTCAGCCCAAAGATAAACCTTTCCGTCTTCATCGCCTTCGTAGCAACGTAGTACTCAGCAAACCGAGACTTTTCTAGAAAACTAGCGGTGTAATCTCGAACGGATAAGTTTCCTTGTTGTAAGTTCATAAATTCCCCTTCCAGTTGTTTGACGGCTGCTTGGGGACAAAATGCATTCCTGTAGGCTATCACAAATTCTTCCCAAGAGAGGGTAGAATAAACATCAGATCCTTTAGAATGAATAAAGGATTCCCACCAATACAAAGCATCCCCCTTTAACATTGCTGTTCCGTACAATACTCTATCTTCGTCAGCGCACTTACTCGTCTTGAAAATAGCTTCTATTTCCTTCATCCATCTCATTGCTTTCACTGGATCCCTGTCTCCTGAGTAGGTAGGAGGTCTACAGCTTAAAAACATTTTGTAGTCGCACCTCCTTTGTACTGGTACAACAGTCGATGTGATTGGCATTTCATCTTCCAGTCCGGGATCCCGTATTCCAGTTTCATTATGACGGTTCCGATCAAACATTGTTTGTATGCTAGCCTGCAATCTTCCCATTTCTGCCATTAGATCATCCCTAGTAACGAACTCTGTACCCTGTGGCTGGACTCAGCCTCCGGCTCGACCTCCAGCTCTACCCCCGGTCCTACCCCCGACTCTGCCCCAGTTCTGCCTCCCCTGTCCCCCGTTCCTATCGGCAGATTCGTACTATTCGGATTTCTTCCTCCTCCTCGATTCGAATTCCGTGTACCGCTTGCCATTCTGTAGATTTAAACAAGGTTAATATACACATAAGCACATACCCTATATAACAAGGTATTCCAGTTCAAACATGTACCTGTAAGATCACAGTTACACTGGCCAGGTGTAATATGAAATTACCTTACATGATGTCCCTTCTACCCTTTTTATACTTCATCATCCCAAGGTTCTATAATGATAGGGACATCCTACTTCACATGCAGTTTAAGTCTAGGTACAGATACAAATACCTAAATCCCTTAAACTAAGGCTCTGATACCATTTGTAACAACCCAACTCCCATATACACAACAAATCACATAATGTAACATAACATTGATTAATCAAACGAAACATCATATTACAAGTACGGTCCCTTAAACTCTTACAATCAAAAGAAGACATTCTACTACAACTTCTTACTAAATACATACATAACATTTAATCATTATAATACAACTGCTAAACATGCCAAAATCTTCGTCACATAATCCTCCACATAAGCCATCCATCGATTACTCTAATTACTTGCTCTTACGCGATCCACCACCTGGAATACATATTTTTAAAACGAAAATGAGGGTTAGAAACGATGGTCTAAGTGAGATAAATCCCTGTTAGTTTGAAATCATTTATATAAACCCTATTCATATAAATCATTCAGCACAATCAAATATATCAATTTGATTTCACACATCGTGTACCTTCCTTTCTCATTCCTCCTGGCCATATTAGTTGGTTTCAAGCCAACTAATAATTTACAACGCTGTACAACATCTACAGCCAAACAACGCTATACAGATTCTATAGCCAAACACACCGGTCCTAAGCCCGGCCAACGTATTATAACACATTATAATACTCATGTAAACATAATACCTCAATATATTATAATTCACATATACATACATATAAACACGTAATCACCAATTATCACATTCCCAAACCATATGTATATGCATTCCAGTTAAAAATACGTTTAAAGTAAAACTCACCTGTTTTGCTTATCAAACACGCACGCAACCTTCTTTCAAAAAGATTATATCTTTCACTTCTACTCCACAGTATCTGAAACAATTTAAAACACATATATCGCTTTACTAGCCAATTACATAAAGCCTAACAAGTTCCTTTCCTCAACTGTTCTCCCTTCAGCGACTTATCACGGGGGTTCCGCTACCCGGATAGCGGATGGGGTCAAGGGGCAACGCCCTTGCGGGGTCTGGGGGCCGCCCAGGAAGTTTTCGGAGCAACTTAATCCAAAAATACAATCAGAAACTATAACCGGACACTACCAAAACTACCGGGACTCACTGCACCGGGACTCCAATGTACCGGGACTCTCCAGTACCGGGACTCCATAACACCGGGAGTTGGTATTACCGGAAGTTAACCATACCGGGAGTTCATACTACCGGGAGTCGACTATACCGGGACTCCACACTACCGGGAGTCGATATGACCGGGAGTCTACCGGGACTTCCCCGGGACTCTCAAGAACACAGTCGGTTCCAAATTTTCCAGATTCGATTGAGACTATCACTAAACAATGAAATCGACGTTTCTAAACCGATAGACCTCTTCTATTATCGATTACAAACACATAATGAAAAGGGTTTACCTCAAAATCGATTCCAACTCAATCGATTGATGTAGCAACCATAACTTTCTTCTTCTGCTCCTTTTCGCTTCCACACACACGAACACTTTCTCTATTTGGGAACTGAGGGTTATCTGATACCTAATAGGTATCTATACAACAATTTATACTTTTGGCTTAAACTATTCGATAAGTACTAAAAACACCCTTGAACTTACAACTTATCTCAAACTTACCCTAAACATCAAATCTTAAGGTTAATTACTTTAACTGATAGGGAATTTATCTAACTGACTTACCCGAGGTATTACATTTGTCCCTTTTACTGTTTTCTGGGATCTTTTCAGTACTGATGGAGTAAAGTACATTCGCTGAAATCTTTCTTTAAAAACTTTGAATCAGGTTACAAAGAGAAATGGAAAGATTATAAGTACAAGCGAAATAAATTACAAGTACAGAAGAATAACTGATACAATAGAGAAAAGGGCGATCATATCAGCTTGTAAAGGGTTCTTCCTTGATGAGAAGTTCATCAAGGGTCTTTGATGTGGGAATCATCCAGTCAGGGACGGTTACACCTTGTTTTCTTTTGATCAGAGCTGCTTCAAAAATCAAGGGCTTCAGGTGTCTAGCTTTGATGTTGCGTCTGACTTCACACCAGTATACGAGATCTCTGAGTTGTTCGATGGGAGCGATGTGGAGCTCAAATATACGTTGAAAGTGATGATTTCCATAGTAGTCTAAAAAGAATATACCATAGGGATCACTTACAACTGTGCCAGGAATGAATGTTTCTCCAGGTGGTAAGGAGGTGTCAAGCATTGAGAGATCGGCATCAGGGCCAAGAATTTCAGCACGAGAGAAACCAATGCCCGTTTCATTCCGAATAGGAGGACCTGAACCAGATGCTTTCTTTTTCTTATCAGAGACTTTTCTTGGTTGAGGAAGAGTAGGAGGAATATCCACAGCAGATGAAAGCAGGTCGATCTGTTTGTTTAAGATCTTCTCGACATGGCCTTTGAACTTTGAGCGCGATCCCTGAATGGCTAATTTTGTTTCTAACCATTTAGAGAGACCAAACTTTTCTAAGGTAGCAGCATAGAAGGTTTGCTTGGTTTTGTCATCTCTGTAGACATCCACTTCAACAACAGGAACTTCAGCGTACAGTCTTCCTCTGATGTTTGCCTTGATGATTTTGGATGGTCTAGATCGATAGGTCAGTATTTGTTTAGCCCATTCCAAAGTCGTATCAGAGACCTTAGTCTTTTCTCTAACGATCTCTTGAGCATCATCCCATAGCTGACGTTGAACATCAATGGGAACTCTTTTCAGCTTGGGGTCTTTTATTGATCGTTTAGAAAGCTGGATGGCGTATTCTCTGTCCTTTTCTTCAGCTTCCTTTCTTTCAGCGATTAATCTTTCAGCTCTGAGGTGATCCTTGTATTCCTTTTTGGAAATTCTGAACTTTGGAGGAACTGAAGGAAGTTGATCACGCCTCAGAATTATTCGCTGATCCTCGAATTGCTTTATTATCTCCTCTCTTCTTTTCTGATCCTCTTCACTTAGCTTTTGAGGAGCTAAGGAAGGTCTGTGTCTGTGCAAGAGTAGCTTTTCTTCAGGTTCATCAGTCTCAGAGATTAAATCTAAGACTGGGATTATTTCTTCAGCAGCAGCTGGTATTATTGGTGAAGTCGCAGTTGTGGAGCCTTCAGCGATATCCTCAAACAGGGGAGAGGACTAGCTGAAACACAGCGATCTTACGAGTAAGAACTTGGGTAGAATCAGATAGAGAGAATTGGTTCAAGTGTATAGGCTTGGGTAGTAGAACTGATAGTGTATGATAGAGGAGGGATGGAGTGAGAGATGTTTAGTGTACCTGACAAACCGGCTTTTCAAGCAAGATCGTCAGATTGTCATCTTCAGCGACGCTTTTTCCTTTGCCTTTCTCAGCTCTAGAGGCTGAGGGCTTTGTCTTTGTCCGCTCCCCTGAAGGTTCATTTATCGAGATTCCCTTAAGAGCTTTGATCTTCGGAGCAGGTTTGACGATAAAGAAGTCATCGTCATATTCGTCATCATCATCATCATTCATTGGAGAAGAGGATGGTTCATTATCAGGGATGTCGACGGCTTCATCATCTTCTGCTTCGGATTCGGTTTTATCAGCTTCTTCTTCGAGTTGCTCCCCCTCAGATACATAGGCGAGCTTCTCGGTTTCCTCAGGGTTTTCATCTCCCTGAGGTCCAGCGGTGGTTTCTTCAGCATCCTTCTCTCCCCTGATAGATTCATCATGGGAAAGGTCTTCAGCGCTCTTGGAGAGATCTTCAGCGCTCTTCTCCCCCTCTTTCTCATGATGAGTGGGGGAGGAATGGGTTGACTCAGCAGCGTTGGTAGGTTCTCTATCTTCTTGGCCAGAGATACCTATCAAATCTTCAATCTTTGCTATTCTGTCTTGAAGGCCAGAGATAGCAGGATTGATCTTTTCCAGCTCAGTGCGATCCGCCGCTGTGAAATTGTCAGATGCAGGGACAGGGGCAGGAGCAGGAGTATTCGCTTTCTGTAGTAGCTGCTCGATCATCGATTTCATCGAACTAACATCGGTCTTTATAGAGCCTAAGTCAGTCTTTACAGTAGACATATCTCCCTCTAGTTGTCCAACCGATGTCTTCAGCGTTGTGACCTCGCTGGACATGGATGAAACTGAATTTTTGAGAGAGGTGTAGTCTGTGTAGATGTCAGTGAGCACCTTGGCGAAGTCGCTGAGAGTGTTATCAACTTGCTTCATGTCATCTGTTGAAGCCTTCTTCTCCACCACCGTTGTCATCTTGTTCAGATTCTCTCCAGCGTTTGTTACAGCTGTAGAGTTATTAGAAAGAGTAGTGGTGAGATCTGTCAGCGTTGTCTCCATAGCATTCAGAGAGGCGTTGATGTCTCCCAAATTAGGACCTGTAACATATAAAAACTTGTGAACATAGGAAAGCTCAGAAGTTTGGGGTTTAGTGACAGTGTTTATGGGTTGGTGTGTACCTGCAGGAGGATTGATGAACTCGTCAAAATTACGGGTTCCTGAAAAGTGTTCCATGTCATCTTCAAAAGTGCCCATGGATTGTCCTGCAGGTCCTGTCTTCATCATTCCTGGAGAATCAGCTTTAGGTTCCGTAGAAATGATGGCAGCTCCAGCGAGATCTGGAGGAGAGACCAAAAGAGTAGAGGGAGGAGCGAAGGATAAGAATGGGGGTTGGGTTCTGAGTTCAGCTTTGGATTCGCTGACAATCACTTCATCAGTCTTTTGAGAGACTGAAGGAGGTTGGGTAGGTTCCAAGTTAGTAACCTCAGCGTTTAGAGACGCTGAAGTTGGGATGGAATGGATGGGTTGTTCAGGTGTGGCAGAGCGTACCACTGAATGTTCCTTCAGCTCTGCAGAAAGAGCTGAGGAGTCTTCAGCATGAAATTTCTAGGGTTGCTCCTTTGTTTTCTTGATCCTTTTAGAACCAAGTGGGGTAGATGAATGTTTCCTTTTCTTAGAAGGAGAGGATTTTGTGGCCAGGGTATCAGCGATGGGTATTGTCGCTGAAGGAGCCACAAAATTAGAAGAAGAAGGGTTGAGAAGAGTCAAGAGTGTAGAAAGACGTACCTCATTAACCATTGGTTTGAAGTCGAGTATCTTTTGGCCGACCTGAGAGAGTTTCAGGTCACCATCAGTTGGGTAGCTCTCCTTCAGGCCATATTGGAAGATGGCACTGATGAATCGGGGGTAAGCAACCCATGGAGGCCTGTCAGCGACGGTGTCCACTCTTAGAACTAGGTCATCATAGATAATCGATGCCCAGTCTATGTTGAGACCTTTCAGCAGTGCATATCCCATTGCTTGCTGAGGTTTAGCGGCTTGGTCAGAGGAGCCGCTCTTTGCAGGCATGCAGCTGATTAGATGAGCGAAGATGAAATTCATCTCGCTGGGCATTTTTGATTTCTTGATAATCGTCAGCTTCTTCTCGGCCTTCATGTCTCTGCCGATTTCCCATACATAGCCCATTGCATCGAAAAATGCAATGATGGCTTCCCTGTCTGAGTTTTTCTTGGGGCCAGGGAGAGGAACGAATGGTTTTTCCTTGGTAGCGATGGGAAGGCTGAGAGCTTTGCGAATAATGGCAGGGGTGATCTTCATGGTTCCATATTCGATATCGCAGAGGATGCAATCGGATGTTTTGGAGGGGTCTTTGGCTGAAGGTAGTTGAGAGTGTCTGGCTGAGTACCAGAATTGTGAGAGCAAAAGCTGATGTGCAGGAGGTGTTATGGTCAGGGCTGTGGAGATGCAGCAATTCTTTAGGAATTTCACAGCATCATCTAGATGTGTGACTTGCTTTCGAGGAGGAAACTCGAGAAGCGCATAGAGGTTGTTCACCTTAGCCCAATCCAGTTTGTCAAGGGCAAACTTGACTTGAGGAGCCTTGAGGATGTCCACTTCCTCAGAATCAGCGGAGATGTTCCCAGCGGTAGCAGGAATGTCAGACGATGCCATTTCTCTGTATTATCAGTTTAACCAAAGATGTTAACAAATAAGAATTATCTTAATGTGGAAAGATTTTCCATTAAGATGGTTCAAATTTTATCCATTTCATTTAGACACAAATGTCTTAATGAAGATTAGGGATTTTCTTGATTTTAAGAAACGAAATGTAAAACCCATTTATTCTTGTTATCCAGTTTTCTATGAAGAATTAGATTCTGGAAACGAATGAAGAACAAGTTTAATATTTTCGCATTTAAACTTGAAGAACAACCATGAAATGGTTGTGTTCATAAAACCATGAAAGAAAATGATTTCATTTTTAAGAAGTTCTTTTGTTTGATCTTGTTAAAACAAGGAAAAGATCGGAAACAAGTTATACGCATTTGGTAATAAATAAGAACATATTAACCTTGATGTTTGATGAAGAAGATGATGAACAGTTCTTGAAGTTTTTGAAAGCACAAATGCAACAGTGAATTCTTTCTTGCGGAGGAAGATTGACCGCGTAAAAGAAAAACATAAACCACGAGTTTGTTTATATAGAGAGATTAGAGAGAGAAAATCTTGAGCGGGAAAAGATTTTCATCATGACACGGACACGTGTTTGCATTTGATTGGAAGTTTGAACGAGACGTGCAAACGTGTGTCAGAAAGAGAAAATGTGCCGGGGTTTATCCGTTGCAATGACGTCACAACTGTCCTTTCATATTCTTTTAGGATGTCTCTGAGGTTTTGAAAAACTCAGGGACTTTTTTATAAACATGAAGCACTGAATGAAAATATCAGTGATGGTTTTAAGAATTTTCAAAATATCGCTGTTAAGGAAGAGATATTCAACGATGCATTTTGTTTTGAAATCTTGCATTTTCATGCGATTGTCAGAGAGAGAAAACATACCTTGATATCAGCTTTAACCAAGTTTTATTCAGAGAGAAGATGATTGAATAGGTTATACGAGTTGATTTTATCCTATCGCTGATCAATGTGAACCGTTGAGGATTTTACCCTTCAAAGTTCAGCATTCCAAGCTCGCTGATGAGAAAGTTGAATCTTGTCTCATCAAGAGGTTTGGTAAATAAATCAGCTAACTGATAATCAGTTGGGATAAAATGAAGTTCTATATCACCATTCATCACATGATTTCTGATAAAACGATATCTGATTTCTATGTGTTTGGTCTTTGAATGTAGTACTGGATTGTTTGCTATAGCGATGGCACTTGTGCTGTCGCAATATATTGGAATTTTGGAGAGCTGAAGATCATAGTCTAGTAGCTGATTTCTCATCCACAAGACTTGAGAACAACAGCTTCCAGCAGCTACATATTCAGCTTCAGCTATGGAAGTGGACACTTAATTTTGCTTTTTACTAGTCCAACTTACCAGCTTTCCACCCAGGAGCTGACATCCTCCTGTGGTGCTTTTCCTATCCATTTTGCAACCTGCAAAATCACTATCTGAATAGGCGGTTATATCGAATCCTGAATCTTTGGGATACCAAAGATCTAGGTTCGCTGTACCCTTAAGGTATCGAAAGATTCTTTTTACAGCTTTCATATGAGATAACATAGGTTCAGCTTGATGTCGTGCACAATGTTCAATACATAATATCAGGTCGGCTAGCTGTAAGATACAAGAGAGAGCCGATCACCCCACGGTACAGCGTGACATTAACAGGTATTCCCTTTGAATCCTTGTCAAGTGTCAGCGGTGGTGCCATAGGGGTTTTCATAGCTGAACTATGAGTTAAATCAAATTTCTTCAGCATATCTTTAACATACTTTCCCTGATTGATAAAAGTTCCTTTTTCAGTTTGCTTAATCTGAAGACCAAGGAAATATGTTAGTTCACCCATCATGCTCATTTTATACTCATCTTTCATTCTATCAGCGAAATGAGTACAAAGCTCAGGGTTAGTAGAACCAAATATAATGTCATCAACATATATTTGAACTAGAATGATATGACCTTTCACTTTTCTAAAAAATAGAGTTTTGTCAATCTTACCTCGCTCAAATTTTTCAATATGGAGATAAGTAGAAAGAGTGTCATACCATGCACGAGGAGCTTGCTTCAAGCCATAAAGTGCCTTATCCAGTTTATAAACATAATCTGGACGCTTAGAATCTGAGAATCCTGGAGGTTGTTCCACATACACTTCTTCATTCAGCTTTCCATTCAGAAACGCTGACTTAACATCCATCTGATGTACTTTGAAGTTTTTATGTACAGCATATGCTAAGAATAGACGAATAGATTCAAGTCTTGCTACTGGAGCAAATGTTTCGTCATAATCTATACCTTCCTCTTGTCTGTATCCCTGAGCAACAAGACGAGCTTTGTTGCGGGTTACAGTACCATGTTCGTCCAACTTGTTTCGATAGACCCATTTAGTGCCTATAACTGTTCTATCAGTTGGTCTCCGAACAAGTTTCCAAACTTTGATTCTTTCGAATTCAGTCAGCTCTTCTTGCATTGCGCTGACCCAGTTTGGATCTTTGAGGGCATCATCTATTTTCTTTGGTTCAGTTAGAGAAATAAAGGTAACAAATAAACAAATATTACCTGCACTTCGTCGAGTCTGAACACCAGCGTTTGGATCACCGAGAATTTGATCAATTGGGTGATTTATGGTCCATCGCTGAGCCGGAGCATAAGTCACTGACTCATCTTGAACTGGAGGAGCTGAAGATGAGGCTTCAGCTACTTCTGGAGTTTCAGTTAAGAGAGGAATACTTGCATTTGTCATTTCATTTACTGATTGCTGAGAGATAGATGGAATGTCTGAGGCATTTGGTTCAGCGGTAGGTATAGTGTTTATAGGAACAGTTGAGACCCATGATGTTTCAGCTTCACTATTCTGCATGTTTGGAATGATAGGACTATCATCTTCTACGGGATGAGCATGAGTGGGAATATCTTCTGAATCACCAAGATGAGAAAACATCCATTGATTCAGTTCTTCAGTATCAGCGGACGGTTTAGAGTTCGCTGAACGGGATTCGTCAAACGTGACGTGAATAGTTTCTTCTACAGTTTGTCTTCTACGATTGAAGACTTTGAAGGCTTTGGAAACTGAGGAGTATCCAAGAAAGATTCCATCATCAGCCTTAGGATCAAACTTTCCAAGAGCATCTCTGTTGTTCAGTATGAAACACTGACATCCAAAGATGTGAAGAAAGCTGATTGAAGGCTTTCTCCCATGAAAGAGTTCATAGGCTGTCTTTTTGAATCTTTTTACTATCAACGAACTGTTTTGCGTAAAACAAGCAGTGTTGACAGCTTCTGCCCAAAACTGAGTAGGCAGGTGAGAATCGCTGAGCATTGAACGTGTAGCTTCAATAATTGTTCTATTTCTTCTTTCAGCGACTCCATTTTGTTGCGGTGTTCTCACTGAAGAGAAGTTGTGAGAAATACCCTTACTCTCAAGGATGGAATCAAGATAACTGTTTTTGAACTCAGTCCCATGATCACTCCTAATTGAGCGAACGGTCAGATTGTTCAGGGTTTCCATCTTCCGAACAAAGGTGATGAGTTCTTCAGGGGTGTCACTCTTAGAACGGAGAAACATTACCCAAGTGAAGCGAGAGAATTCATCAACTATGACCAGCGTATATTTCTTTCCAGCGATGGATTGTTTGTTAACAGGGCCAAACAAATCCATATGGAGTAGTTGTAGAGGAGATGACACTGAAGAAACTTGCTTTGATTTAAAGCTTGCTTTGGTCTGCTTCCCTTTTTCACACGCTGAACATAAAGACTCTTTGGCGTATGAATGCTGAGGTAGACCAGTGACTAACTCTTTTGAAGAAAGAGTGTTCAGTGTCTTGAAATTTAGATGAGATAGCCTCTTATGCCATAACCAGTTGACATCAGATGAGGCCTTTGAGAAGAAACAGGAGTTCTCAGTGGTTGTTGAGTCCATGTTTATTACATAAACATTTTCCAAACGATAAACGCTGAGAGCTATCTTCTCCTTTTTGTCAGCGACAAAGCAGGATTCCTTAGTGAATATTACTTTGTTATCCATGTCGCAAAGCTGACTGATGCTTAGAAGATTATGCTTCAGCCCTTCAACATATGCGACTCTTCTGAAGGAGGTTGTACCATTTGAAAGTACACCATACCCTCGGGTATGTCCTTTTCCATTTCCACCGAAAGTTACAGAGGGACCCTTCTCTTCCTTGTATTCAGCGAGCAGACTTTTCTTTCCAGTCATGTGTCTAGAGCATCCGCTATCAAGATACCAGATACCCTTCTTAACCTGCAATACAAAAGAAGATTAGTTTTTCTTGGGTACCCACTTAACCATGTATACACATTTGTCAGTGGAAGTAGTTGGAATGGAAGATTCAGTAGTCTTCGCAACATTTGAAGATTCAGCTTTGTCTTTCTTCACTTTGGTTAATTTCTTAACCTCAGTGGTAGGATTCACCTTGACCTGATTTGCACCAGGGTTGGTCTTCTTTGCCTTGGGGGCAATCTTCACCTTAGCTATCTTTTCAGCTTTGGTGGCTGTGGGGCACTTACTAGCAATATGATCGGTAAGTCCACAGTGATAACATTTCCTATAACTAAAAGTAGTTCTAGGACCATTTGAATGCTGAGCTTTTAATTTCGAATTAGAAGTGCTCGCACCAAGTAAACTATTGGTTTTAGAAATGGGACGAACATTCAGTTCTTCAGATTTCTTACCAAGGACATCCACTCTGAGTCTAGGAGTAGATCGCTGAATAGATCCAGAGATCTGCTTCCTTGATCCAGAGGAATGAGCCACTGAAGCTTTAGAAGCATTCAGCTTTGGTACTAAGGTACCCTTCTGAGGATTCTGGTAAATAACAATTCCTTTACCTTTGTCTTTAGAGACAGAGGTAGGTTTTGAATAAACCATTTTCTCCTTGCTTTTTGAGGAGGTAGGAGTTTCATCAGGGATTGGTGTAATGGACGAGGAGCACTGAGAGGATGAAGTATCAGCGACTGAGTATACGAACGTTCCAAATTTAAGCATTGAACGCTCAGTGGTTGGTTTTGGAGTATCATATTTGTAACCCAAACCACGTTTATCACTCAGGGGAATCTGAGACTTTATTATCTCAGTGATCTTTGTTGAAGAATTACACCATCCTTCAACAGTAGCTTTTTCAGCTCTTAATGCAGCGATAGCTTCTGCTCGTTCGATTTTGACTAGCTGATTTAAATATACTTGATCTTTAAAATCTTCTTCAATTTTAGAAAGCTTTTCTATTTGAAGGTGGCAGTTTTTAAGCTTTTCAGCGAGATCAAGGTTTTGGTTTTCAACCACAGTTTTGCCGTTCATGGCTTCGTATAAACTTCTAGTCAAGAGATCGATCTTATGGAGACTATCAGCTTCATCAATATTTGCAATATTGGTAAAGAAGGAAAGTGATACCTGAATAGCATATGTTGAAGTGGAGGGAATGTCTGAACTTTCCTCCTCTTCTTCAATCTTGGCCATAAGACATAGATTTGCTTCACCATCTTCAGAGTCAGATGATGATGCTTCTTCATCAGAAGCAGCCCAATCATAGTTAGCCATCAGGCCTTTATTCTTCTTCTTAAAGGTTTTCAGCTTAGCATATTTTTCTTTCAGCTTTGAATATTTGTCATCTTTATTCCTTGGAACAAAGGATTTCTTTGTAAAAGCTGAGGGTCTAGAAACTTTCTTAGACCTGCACTCGTTAGCGAAATGTCCTGTCTTTTCGTAGTTAAAACAAGTAGCAGTAGCCTTATCAACAAAAGCTGATGATCTAGGCTTGTCAGTTATGGAAAGAGGTTTGTTCTTTCTAAACATTTTCTTTTTGGCAAATCTCCTGAACTTCTTAGTTAGGAGAGCCAAAGATTCATCATCATCTGAATAATAAGAATCTGATGACCTTTCAGAGTTACTCTCTAACTCAGTGATAGTGACCGAGGGTCGCTGAGTAGAAGGTTCCTCTGAGATTAAAGCAACAGCGGTGCTTTTGGAATCTTTTACAAGATTCTTCTTAAGATGGCTCGATTGCTCATGATTCAGCAACGTGCCATATAAGGTTGAAAGGGTCATTGATTTTAGATCCTTTGACAGCTTGAGACACATAGCATAATTGTCCCAGCTTTCAGGTAAACATTCTAGAAACTTTGTCAGCACTTCAAAGTTAGAATATTCCTTACCAACAGTTTTCAGATCTATAATTAAACAATTAAAACGTTGGTGAACTTCAGAGAGAGATTCATTCTTACCAGAAATGAAGCTTTCGTATTGTCTTACCAGGTTGATCTTTCTTGAGTCCTGGACTTCAGACGTTCCTTCATACTGAACACATATTGTGTCCCACATGGCGTTTGATGTTTTCAGATTCATGACGGAATGGTAGACTTCGTCAGGAAGAGCCATGGATAGTATGGATCTGGCTTTTGTATCTATAGCCACTTTCTTCTTATCTTCGTCAGTCCATTGAAAGATTTCCTTAGGTACCAGCCTTTCTGGAATAGCAGGTCTATTCTCAGCGGCTGGAATAGCAGCATCAATTCTTACAGGGATGAATGGACCATTTTCTAGATAGTAAGGCATAGTAGGGTCTACACCTTCTAAGAAGAGTGTCATCCTATTTTTCCATAAGTTGAAGTTATCTTTGGAAAATCTAGGGGGTTTAGCAAGAGAACCATTGTCTATATAATTTGTGTTTGTGTTGGTGGCCATTTTCAGATAATAGCAAGGAAGAGAAATATCTTATATTAGATCTTGTTTATGAGATTAAACAAATCTGCTCTGATACCACTTGTTGGTCCCGAAGGCCTATACAAGTTTGTAGAAGGGGGGGGGGGGGGGGGGTTGAAAACAAACACACATATTTTACTTTTCTAAATTGTTTATTGATAAATCATTAACAATTTACAGCTTGTTGTGGAAACAAGATTAAGGATAAACCTAAATCTAAACAAGTTGGAACACTAAGGTTTCTTGCACTAAGAGAGATAAGGAAATTACTAATAATAACCTATCTTGAGATAAGAGATTGAACTTGTCCAGAGTTAGCAAGTTACTTCAAATTAAGTGGGTTCATCTCTTTATATACTGCATGCATTTAATGCAAGTCAGTATACACTTTACACGTGTCATCAGCTGGTTGGTTGCATGTCATTGACATTGGTTGACAACCTTAGTAGCCGCATGGATGAACAGTGTAGTATCAGAGTGGTTGTACGATTTCAGACAGTCGGAGGTTCTTTTCTGACATTTCGTACGGAGTCGTGCAAGGGAGGTTAAGACAAAAGTACTTTGTACGGAGGACTTCATGATCAACTTTCGTTGATTCAGAGCATTATCATTTTCTATTCAGCGAATTATAAAGTTCAGCGATAGCTGAAGTCTTGTACTTGATACTTCACGTTGAGTGGACAAATCTGAGTCTTCGCTGATCCGCATCAGTTCATTAGGAGACTTGTCGCTGGTTCTTGAGCTTGATCTTCGACTTCAGCGTAGAACCTTTGTTAATGTGAAACTTGTCTTCAGGGATCATAAGTAAACAACTAACTTATCAGCGATCATCATAATGACTGAACAGACTCAGAGCATTAATGGTGAACAGTGTTCGCTGAATGTTTAATTTAAAGAGCGAGAGTTCCTATCAGCGGTACTGTAAGATCTTAGTACTTATCAGCGATAGTGAAACTCTGATACATATTGTTTACTTACAATTTTCACTAAGTATAAGAGAGGGTCATTATCAAATCACTGAGGGTTTGGATCAACAGGATGTGATTCGAAATAATGTCGAAGTTTTTTTAGCAGCAGTGATTAGTGCTAACAACAGTTTTTCCATGGACGAGTACCTGGTTTCAGCGTCTAGTAAAGACTTACTTATGTAATAAATCGGGAGCTGACATTTGTCGTCCTCTCGGGTTAAAACGGCACTTACCGAGTTTGAACTGACTGCCAAGTACAGCTGTAGGATCTCATTGTCTTTAGGTTTCGACAACAGGGGTGGCGACACCATATATTCGTTCAACGTTTGCAATGCTTGCTCGTGGTCGTTCGTCCACTCAAATCCCCTATTTTTTCTACTCCTTCGGATGTATATACTTCCATCGTGTCTCCAAGATAGTCTTTGAGCATTTTGTTGACCAGTCTTTGATACGTCGACCCTGCATTTTTTAGACCAAATGGCATAACTTTGTAGCAATAAACACCTTTATCCGTCATAAAGGTGGGGTTTTCCTGGTCGGCAGTATGCATCAGTATCTGGTTATATCTAGAATAGGCGTCCATGAACGTTAGAAGTTCTTGACTAGCAGTCGTGTCGATATGTGGTAGTGGAAAGGGATCTTTCGGATAGGCCTTGTTGAGGTTTGTGTAGTCGATGTACACCCTCCACTTCCCATTTTTTTTTGTACGACGACGACGTTGGCCAACCAGTCGGAATATTTGATTTCTCTGGTCTTTCCGGTCTTTAGCGGGTTGTCGACCTCCTCGTTGATCACTTTGTTCCGCTCCGGGGCGAACTTGCGTCGTTTTTGTTTTACAGGTTTATATGACGGATCAACGTTCAGTTTGTGGAAAATGACATCTGGGTCGATGCCGACCATATCTTCATGCGTCCAAGTGAAACAATCAACATGCTCCTGCAAAAAAGAAATTAGTTTCTCTTTGATCCGATGAAGACGATCCTGTCAGGCTTGTCCTTGTCGAGGACGTCTTCTTCCAGTCGATAGTCTTCGACAGACGAAGGGACATCATGGACCTGTAATTGCTAGATGTCCTTCTTCGGGGGTTTCATCGTTGTCTTGTAGCATTCACGGGATATCTTCTGGTTGCTCTTGATCTCCTGGACTCCCCATGGCGTCAAGAGTTTTACTGTTTGATGACACTTTGAGGGCACAACCTTCATGTCGTGGATCCATGGTCTGCCCAAAATAATATTGTAGGCTGAAGAGCAATCGATCACGTTGAACTTAGTCTGCTTGTTGATCCCCGACGGTGCTTGTCGAGTCTCCGTTGAATCCCACCAAGACTACAGAATGTCGAGTGATTTCCAACATTGTCGATCCCCATTGCCTTGATCGTGCTGAGGAAAATGACGTTTGCTGAACTTCCTCCGTCGATCAAGACTCTTTTAGTCAAGCAGTTACCTACCGTCAATTGGATTATGAGTCCGTCGTGATGTTTCTACAATGGTTCTTGGAGGTCACTTTGATCAAATGTCAACTGCATAGCTTCCAGTTCTAACTCTTGCTTAGACTTTGACGATCGTAAGACAGGATGATCGTCAGGACCTCGGCTGGCGTGACTTTTAGTTGCGGACTAGGTTAATCCACACACGTCGGATCCTCCAGTTATGCAATTTACATCCTTAGCATGGAATGGGGATGGAGGTCGTGTGAAACGTTGCCGACGACATGGGCATCGTTTGGTTCTGAAATAGGGAAGCGGAAAACCCCGTCCGTACGACGGGAAATAAAAATAACTAGAGATAGCAGAGTTTGGTGGCGCAGAAAACACCATAGAGGGTAAAAACCACAGTCGACAGTAGATGTCGACGGTGCACTATGGTCGTCAAACAGGGATGACGTCCTTCAGTAACAAGTGTCGGGAGTATAATAGATTACAATAATAGAAAAGATAAATTTAATCGTAAAATTCTATCATGCGTCGTGAGTAAAAACACTTCGTTGTGAGTTTCTTCGAAGGAAAAATGTTAGTAATCGCTTGAGAGCTACGAGAATGCTTCTGGAATTGTGTGTTCGCGAGTATAGCTTCGAGCTTGATTTATATAGGCTTCGATGTCTTTAATGCCCTCCTTAAATGTGAATAACGGTATTAGTCATTTAATAAGCTTGAATGTGGTCTTTGGTTATATCCGTTGCTATTTAAAGTGCTTGACCTGCATTAATTAGACACAAAGAAAACGCTTTTCGAGGGTTAATAAGTTATGGTCGAGGATAATCTTACGATGGTCGTACAATTTGATAAGGACCTTGGTCGTAAGTCGTGGATATCTTATGACCAATACATTAAGTGACGACTATGGTTATGGTCGTACGTAGATTACAGGACCTTATCTTAATACAAAATTTGTCGTGCAACATATGTCGTTTGATTTATTGCGTCGGTCGTGAGGTGTGGTTTTTTTACCCAAACATTCTGCTTGCGAAATGGGTAAACTCAAAAGAGCTTCCCATAAAACCAAGTCAGATGTGTCTTGCACTAGACCTCTGCACATGCTACACGTTGACCTCTGCGGTCCTATTTTTGTGTAGAGCCTAGGAGGCAAAAAGTATATTCTTGTTCTAATTGATGAATTTTCAAGATATACATGGGTTGAATTTGTTCGAAAGAAGTCTGATGTCCCTCAAACACTAATCAATCTTATGAGAACAATCCAGGTTCTGTTTGATTGCAAAGTGCAGAAGTTAAGAAGTGATAATGGCACTGAATTCAAGAACTTAACCATAGATGCCTGTCTTACCGAAGATGGAATATCACAGAACTTCTCTGCTGCAAGGACTCCACAACAAAATGGTGTTCTAGAAAGAAGAAATCGAACACTTGTGGAGGCCGCCAGAATGGTGCTCAATGCATCAGGATTACCAACTTCTTTTTGGGCAGAGGCTATTTCAACCGCATGTTTCAATCAGAATAGATCTCTGATAGTGAAAAGACACATGAAAACTCCATACCACTTGATCAACCAAAGAAAACCTAACATGAAGTTTCTTCATGTTTTTGGTTGTAGATGATTTGTGTTAAATGACCGGGAACAATTGAGAAAATTCGACAAGAAAGCTGATGAGGAAAAAGTTGTGGGTTACTCATCCTCATCAAAGGACTATAGAGTATTTGTCCTGAAAACGAGAATGATACTAGAAAGCATCATTGTCTCTTTTGATGATTCAATTCAGGAAACTTCTGAGCAAATCAGCTCAGGACTCGGGCCAAACAACCAAGCCTCAGGCGCATCATTATCTTGAAAAGCTGAACTCAGTCTACTGTTTGAAGAGATGTTTGATGATTTAGAAACCTTTGTAAACGTTCACAAAGCCTCTGCAAACCTAGAGTCTGCGGACCAAATAGCACAAGGTATAGCTCTAACTGGTCCTACGAATCCTTCACCCCTTTCCACTAATTGTGTAGGGCCTACAGTTGAGGGGGAGCATGTAGAAACTCCACAGAAGTACATGCAGAGGATTTGACACCAGAGCATGCAGAGAATTCGACACCTGTGATCGTCGAGGATTCTACATCGAAGCACGAAAAGGATTCTACACCAATACCTACAGAGGTCTCAACACCAACTCATGCAGAAGACCCAAGTCCAGTATTGAGCACAAATGACATACCTTCCACTACAGAAGTGGTGCTCGACCCAACAAATATTCCTACAGAAGTAGAACGTGATGCTGCAAATGACCATCTCCCACGGATGACTAAGTGGACAAGAAGTCATCCACAGAGCCAGATTATTGGTGATCCTTCTGACAAAGTAAAAACGAGATCCGCCACTACTAATTTTTGTTTCTACACAAACATTATTAGTTTGATAGAACCTAAGAGTATCACTAAGGCTCTTAAAGACACAAATTGGGTAGAAGTTATGCAAGAAGAGCGCAATAAAGTCTGGTCCATGTACCTCTGCCAAAAGGCAAATCTTCCATAGGGACCAATGGGTCTTCAGGAATCAGAAGGATGAAGATGGAGTTGTGATAAGGAATAAAGCAAGATTGGTGGCCAAAGGATATTGCCAAGAAGAGGGAAGAGACTATGATGAAACCTTTACCCCTGTCTCACGCTTAGAGGGCATAAGAATCTTTCTTGCCATTGCTGCCCACAGAGGTTCTAAGGTTTATCAAATGGATGTTAAGTCTGCCTTTCTCAATGGAAAATTACAAGACAAGGTCTATGTTCAGCAACCACCAGGATTTGAGAGCTCAAAGAACCAAAATCACGTGTATATTCTGGATAAGGCCATCTATGGATTAAAGCAGGCCCCAAAGCATTGTATGAGCATCTCACTTCTTTCTTGCTTAAAAACAAGTTTGAAAAAGGTAGAACTGATACTACTTTGTTTAAAAAAAGAGGAAAGGTGAGATTTTTACTTGTACAAATATATGTGGACGGTATTATTTTTGGCTCTACTAACCCAGAGTATTGTGAAAAGTTTTCAGAGCTCATGAGGACTGAATTTGAAATGAGCATGCTGGGAGAACTTAACTTCTTCCTCGAGCTTCCAGTCAAACAAACAATAGAGGGTATTTTTATAAGTCAATCGAAATATGTAAATGAAATTTTGTCAAAATACAAACTCTCTGACTCTACTGCCATGAAAACACCAATGGTCACTGGATATAAGTTAGATTCAGATCCCTCGGGAAAATATATGGAATGTAAACTCTACAGAGGCATGATTGGTTCACTTATGTACTTAACAGCTAGTGGATCAGATATTATGTTTGCCACATGTCTCTATGTAAGGTACCAATCAAATCCCAAAGAATATTTTCTTTATGTTGTAAAAAGAATCTTTAGATACCTAAACGGGACCAAGAATGTTGCCCTCTGGTTTCCAAAAGATTTTGGATTTGATCTAATGGCTTACACAAACTCAGATTATGGAGGATGCAAGTTATACAGGAAGAGTACTTCTGGAAGTTGCCAACTTCTTGGGGGAAAATTGGTGAGCTGGACATCCAAGAAGCAAAATTGTGTGTCAACATCTATGGTAGAAGAAAAATATGTTGATGCTGCTAGCTGCTGTTCACAAGTCTTCTCGATGAAGACTCAACTTAGAGACTATGGTCTAGACATTGACAAGATACCCATCCTCTGTGACTCAAAGAGTTCAATAGCCATTTCTTCCAATGCAGTACAACACTAAAGAACAAAACATATAGATATCAGGTATCATTTCCTCAAGGATCATGTTGAAAAGGGAACCATCGAAAGGTATTTTGTGCCCACAAAGTATCAACTTGCTGACCTTTTCCCTAAAGCTTTAGATGAGAAAAGATTTATGTTTTTGGTTAGCAAGTTGGGGATGTTGAATATGAGTTGATCAATAGAGCCTCTGCACCTTGGTACAGAGCCTCTGCACCTTGGTACAAAGCCTCTGATCCTGTAAATATGTATCATTCTTTTTACCTTGTATAGTTGTTTCTTTTGAATAGTTCTTATGTTTCAGTGCTTTTGTGACATTGCACAGAGCCTCTGGGCCATTGTTACATAACCTTTTTAAGCCATTTGTTCTATGCCTTGTGTACTACTTATCACATTTTATCCAAACATAGTTCAAGGGAGCAGAAGATGACCAGTATTCAGAAGAGAAAGTAAGAAGGTAATCTTTCAAGGGGGAGCAAGATATTTTGTGCATAATTTATAAGTAAATCAAATTTCAAAGACACTTTTTCCGGGCAAAACTTTTTAAGCCCATCCTAATATACCTCGTTAAACAAATCAAAACTTTGATTGGTCAAAATATTTTGAGACTTTCCTTTTATAGCAAATTTTGGGTCTAAGAGCCTCTGTGACCATTCACAGAGCCTCTGTGCCACAGAGCTTCTTAGAATGAGATTTCGTAAGAGTGATTCCATCTCTACCAACTCAATGATTTTCAAACGTTTAGGTATTAAAAGGTGTAATCTTTGTACGAGGAAAAACCAACCCTAGCTCTCAGAGGATCTCTCTTTCACACAGCCTCTGTCTATTCCTACACTTGTGTGTTTTGGAAATTCTTTTGAGGTGCGGGTTCTTTTCAAAGTGACAGCCTTGACTCTTTAACTTAACTCACGCACGTGGGAGGTGATGGAGGCGACGTCTCTTCATTCTGAACCGTCTATGCACACATGGCGGTCTGTGATTGGCTGTACACTGTACCGTCGTTCGTGAACCATTTCCGTTTGAGTGTGGATTTCAAATTTCATCAAATTTGTTTTTTCCCTCACTAATTCAATTTAAAACCCCTATTTTTATCCTTGCTGCTCACTTTTACTCGCAAGAACTCCGAACCTAAAATCTGCAATTATCCTCAAGAACTTCATCTTCTTCCCATTTTCTTAACAATGGCGTCTCCAGCTGCTCCTCAACATTCAGAGAACCCGATTCCCCCAAGAAACAACGACGATATTCAATCCGATTATAAAGTCTCAGTGAACTGTGAGCCATCTACGAACCTTCAATCGTTCATAAATCATGAATGGTATGCAAAACCACTCCCTCTAAAACCCAATAACCATTACGTTATCTTGAACAAACAATCATTTGAGTTTGAGCCCATTATAAATTTACTTCAAAACCAACCCCTGAGCAAGATTCTGACAAAGAACACCACTACAATGCCAAGTCGATATGTTTATCAATTTTGCCAAAGTACCAGATTTGACCCTGCCTACAAATCTATCATAGGATATATGTCTATCCCTGACAACAAGAAGAACCTGGCAATTGGAATCAACAGAGCCATGATTTCACAGACTTTCGATTTACCCACAAGAAACCAACTAGGATTAGTAAAGTACGCTACAGAGCCGTTTGATGAGGAGTTAGTGGACTTCATGACAATGTTGGGATATAACGAAAGACTTAAGAAGAGAACCGACTTCAGAAGGCACAAACTTCCATCTCTATGGAACGTGCTCTTCAGTATCCTGAACCGCTGCCTATCTGGAAAGACAGGGAGCCCAGACCAGAGCTCTAATCAAATCCAATCGATAATGTACGGGGTGTACATAGACCTACCCTTAGACTACGCATGACTCATTATGCACGAGATGGCTGGTGCGGTAGAGAAGAAGAAAGATTTTCAAGTTGTCAAGAAGGATCTGCCAACTCTACAGTTCCCTAGAATCCTGGCCATAATTCTGGAACCTCTGCTCAAGGAAGAAAAGTGGAGCATGGAAGGCCCTTTGATAAAAACCTATCATCTGGCAACCCTCAAACCCACTTTCCACTCAAATAGCTACTGCTTCTGCAGGCCTCTATTCGAGAAAATGCTAGAATATATTGATGATGAAGAATTAGTGCAGAAGTACATGTGTGAGTTCAGGACTACCATACCTAGTCCTAAACCCCACCACGCATAGGATTTTCCATAGGTCAGTAGGTAGTTGAGCGTATGACAGAAGAAGCTAGGTTGCAAGCGATGCAAAAAATCAGAAAACCCAATGAAGCACCTTCTACTAGTCAACCAGAGCCAAGAGTGACATAGGAAGAAAACCCAATCACTGAAGAAACCCAAACCCAAATCCCACAAACCCCAAAGCCCTCCAAACAAAAAAAGAATAAGAAAAAGAAGAGAAAAACCTTAGACCCCAACCCATGAGAGGATGCCCCCAAGCCCAAAAAGAAGAAATCAACGAAGAAGAAAACCAGCCTCTCTCTGCAATCCATACCTGAAGAAGCCGAACAAGTTCTCACCAACCCCCACAGAAGAACCCCAACCAACCCCACCCGCAGAACCTCAGGACCAAATCCCCGAGGACTTCCAAAACCCAACCTCTGAAGAACCACAGAGTGAAAAGCCCACAAGTTCATTTGAGAACTTCCTTGAAACCACAACCATGGATACATCTCTTGATACATCAAAATGGAATGTTCGATATCAAGGAGATGGCAAGTCTCCACTCATCACAGAGGTTGATTATGATAGGAAAATTTATTTTGACGCATAACAGGGGAGTAGACACACCGAAGAAGAAGAAGAAGAGGTGTTAAGAAAAAAATGCGGAGGAGGAGATAACTGTAGTAAAAGATGCGTCTGACACACATCCAAGCCTAACTCCCAGTGCAACCCACATTCCTATCCTAGCTGGTCTAGCAGTAGAGGATTGTAGGAACCAGGATTGATCTTACAATCAAATTAACAATCAAGAACACAATCAAATCATAGAAATATAGAGAGAATTGATGCCAAATGCTTTGTATTCATTTGAGAACAAAGTACAGATCTAGAGAGAGAAATCTCTCAAAGATTACAAGACTGAATACGGAAGTTAGTTAGCTTACAGTTTGCTAACAACTATATATATTGTATGGAAATACTAAAGCTACAGTACATATACAAAACTGACCATTAGAACAATCACACGTGTTCTAATATGTTAGTTATCAACTGAATTACAAAGATAGAAAATGTCTAAGTCATAAGTTCTGAACCACTAGTTCAGAACTTCTGAACACTATTCTGACTAAGCATACTCAGAACTAAACACTTAAGCGCAGGAACATTTTCTTCTTATTCAGAACTTCTGAGTTCTCCTTCTCAGAAGTCTGAGTCTTCTCATCAGATATGAACACTTAGCACTTGACAAATACTTTTCATCCAGAACTTCTGAGTTCTCCTTCTCAGAAGTCTGAGTCTTCTCTTCAGACTTTAACACTTAGGTTTTTTGACAAACTTCAGATCTAACAATCTCCCCCTTTTGTCAAACAACCTTGTAGTTGTCCAAATTGTCTTCTTTCAAAGCAGAAACAAACTTTAGAAGAATCAAGTTTCTCCGGGCTAGTCTTCTGTCAATCTTCTAAATAATCTCCTTTATTTCTTTGTCATTAATTCCCTTTGTCAGCTTTCTTTCCATATTACTCTTTATGAATCTGAGTGTTCCAGAACTATACTTGGCAACTTCACTAGCTCTGAAGAACATCTTTTCACTGTGATTATTTGACATAATGACTCCCAGTTCTGGCCATGTACACACATATACTCTTTTCAATACATTCAGATGATTGTGATCAATATTTGGTCTTGACAAATAAACACATGGTCTACCTACAGATAGAGCAATCTGGAAATCATTATAAGCAGCCCATTTTAAAGCACGAAACATTCCTTCCTTTACAATGGCCAATGATACTCTTTCCTTCTTGTATCTGCTATCTTCTTTGTTTCTCAAAAGACAATACAGACCATAGAAATCAAACATTGAAATCTTCCCAAAATCAGCTTCAGAGAAGTAGTAGATCTTTCCATCTTCTCTCAGAACTTCAAATCCATAATCATTCTTCCTAAATTTCTTTACACATATTTCTCTGAGACCAGTGATCATGAAGTCAGAATACACATAATTTATTTGCTTTCCTATGCATCTGATCAGTTCTGCATAATACCTCTGAGAGTCTTGAGACTTGTCATGAAATACATCAGTAAATTGGACAATTCTGTTTTCAAAGAAGTTTGGAAACTCAAATTCTAAGAACAATGCATTCAGATCAAGTGGAACTTGTTCTGAACCAGCTTCAGAATTCTCAGGATTTTGTTCAACATCCTGCATTTGAACATCTTCTTGAACAGGAACAACTTCTGGAATGATTTCTTCAACAATATCATCATACACACCATTTACTTGATATTCTGAAGGGAACATAAAATCAATGCGAAGAATTTTCTTAGGATTCTCTTCTGATAGCAACAAATCATAATAGTTTCTGATTTTGGTTTTGAGCTCCAATCTCTCATTTACATGCCTTATACACTTTTCTTTCACAGAAGCTATAACACCTTCAAAATTTGCTTTCATTTTTATCAAAATCAATTCCAAAGTAGCATCACTATACTTTACTAGATCATTCAATCTGAACAGAATAAGTTTGCTGGAATTTGCATAAATGAAGTCTTCATTACCAATTCCCTCACCAACAAACCCAACAATGCTAATATCATGCTTTGGACTTCTGTTTGGGCAGGTCAGATTGCACTTAACCTTTCTTGCTTCAATAGCCAGTTGAAAATCATACATGTACAAATTTCTAACATAAATCCCCAAGAGTCTTCTAAATTCAAGCTCAACCCATGTTTCTTCAGTACTTGCAAAGAATTTCACCAAGAATATCTAATCATCCAAAAACAGCCTGTGAAAGTCAAAGATTGTAAAGTTAACTTTAATATTTCCTTCTTTCAGAACTTCAATGCTGACATACTTGAGATCAGCAAAGTCTTCTATTTGGAACTCCAGAACATTAACAATCTTTTTCCTTAAGAACAGTCTTTCATCTGGTTTTCTGAACCTGTTAGAAGCTTCAAAGTAGACCATTTGCAGCTTTTGATCCATGTACCCATCAATAAAGTGTTTAACTTCAACAAATTCATCCTCTTTGCAGTACAGTGACCAATAGTTGTCTTCAGGAAAGATGTCATAGTGATAATTTCTGGCCAAAGGAACATTCTTCTGTTTCACAATGAAGTCACAGATTGGTTCTTCCAAGATAGGAAATTCAAGTCTTGGAATGATGATTGGGCTTCTATACATAAACTTTGAAGGCATAATGTAGTTAGCAACTCTTTCTGTTGGTCCCGAAGGGTTATACAAGTTTGTAGAAGGGGGGGGGGTTGAATACAAACACACGATTTTTACTTTTCTAAATTGTTTATTGATAAATCAAGACAATTTACAACTTGTTGCGGAACAAGATTAAGGATAAACCTAATCTAAACAAGTTAAGAGCACTAAGTTTCTTGCACTAGAAAGAGTTAAAGAAATTACGAATAATAACTTAACAATAAGAGAGAAATAAGAAGATGGTCCGAGCACACTTCAAAACTGAAGTAGGGTTCTTCTTATATACTGCATGCATTTAATGCATGGCAGTATGGCTTTACACGTGGCAGCAGCTGAGTGGTTGCATGTCATTGACCTTTGTAGACAACCTTAGTAGCCACATGGTGCACAATGTAGAATCAGAGTTGTTGTACGATTACATACAAAAGGGATGTCCATTCAGACAGTTCATACGGAGACGTGCAAGGGAGGTAAGACAATAGTAACATGAAGGGAGACTTCATGATCAGCTTTCGTTGAGTCAGATCTTTATCAGCGAATGATAAAGTTCAGCGATTGCTGAAGTCTTCTACTTGATACTTCACGTTGAATGCACAGGTCTTGCTTCGCTGATATCCGCATCAGTTCATGAGTAGACTTGTCGCTGGTTCTTGAGCTTGATCTTCGACTTCAGCGTAGAACTTTGGTTGACGTCAAACTTGTCTTCAGAGATCATAAGTAAACAAACTAAACTATCAGCGATCATCAATAGAAATGAACAGGCTCAGAGCTATATGATGATGAACAGTGTTCACTGAATATCTAATCTAAAGAGTGAGAGTTCCTATCAGCGGTACTATAAAGTCTTAGTACTTATCAGCGATAGTGAAACTCTAATACATATTGTTTACTTACAATTTTCACTAAGTGTCAAGAGACACTCTCTTGTTCCGATTGCTGTCAGAATCAGTGTTGGTAATGATGATCAACTCTAATCCTTCAAGCTGTTTGATCATTGCATCTCTCTTTTCTTGATCCTCTTCACTTAGTTTTTGAGGAGCCAAGGAAGGTCTGTTTTTGTGAGAGAGCAACTGTTCTTCAGGTTCATCAGTCTCAGTGGTTAAATCCAAGACTGTGATTATTTCTTCAACTCTTGTGGCTGGGATTATTTATGGTGTAGTCGTAGGAGCTTCAGCGGGATCCTCAAACAGGGGAGAGGACTAGCTGAAACACAATGATCGTTTAAGTAAGAAAAGTTGGGAGGAAAGAGATAGAGAAAAGAATGTGGTTAAGTGTATAGAGGTTTTAAGGATATAAGGATTGAGATTGAGAAGGGATAGAGGAGGGATGCAGTGTAAGGGAATAGAAGGTAGTGTACCTGACAAACTGGCTTTTGAAGCAAGATCGTCAGATTGTCTTCTTCAGCGAGGCCTTTGTTTTTGCCTTTGTCAGCTTCAGACGCTGCAGGCTTTGTCTTTGTCCGCTCCCCTAAAGGTTCTTTTATCTCGTTCCCTTTTTAAGCTGGGGCTTTTGCAACAGGCTGGACGTAATCATCTTTGGGGGATGCTGATGGTTCTTCATCAGAGATGTCGACAGGTTCATCGTCTTTAGCTTCTTCTTCAGACTCGACCTCTTCAGCATAAGGTTCGGTCACGTCAGCAGCAGCTTCCTAAAGTTGCTCATCAAGTTGCTCACCCTCAGATACAGAGGGAGGTTTCTCGGTTTCCTCAGGGTTTTCAACTCCCTGAGGTCCTGAAGTAGAAGTAGCAGCATCAGCATTTTCAATACCCTCCCCCTCAGCATTATGGGGAAGGTCTTCTTTAGTCTTCTCCCCCTCTTCCACATTATGGTTGGGGGAGGTAACAGATTGTTCAGCAGCAGCAGTGTGTATTTGGTCCCTGTCTTCTAGGCCAGAGATCCCAACACAGTTCTCAATCGTTGCTAATCTGATTTCCAGGCCAGTTATAGCAGGATTGATCTTTTGAAGATCCTCTCGATCGACCTGAGTAAAATGAGAAGTTGGGGCGTTCAGGCGATCGAGTACTTTCTGAACAATTTCTTTGACGGCGGAGACCTCAGTCTTGATCGTGGAGACTTCACCCTTAAGAGAACCAACCTCTGCCTTCAATGATGTGACTTCATTAGATAGAGTGGTGAAGTTTGTTGAAAGAGAGGTGGTGGCGGTTGAATTGTCAGCGAGGGTGGTAGAAAATTGAGCAATGCTACCATCCACCTTCTCCAGATCAGCTTTGGAGCCTTTCGTATCAACGATCGCGGTCAACTTTTTGAGTTTCTCTCCAGCGTATGTAACCGCTGAAGAGTTCATGGAGAGAATGGTGTTGTAATTTTCCACCTTTGTTTCCAGGGCCTTCAGGGAGGTGTTGATATCCCCCAAATTAGGACCTGAAACAGTTATTAACTTATGAACAGAGGAAAGCTCAAAAGTTAGGGGTTGAGAGAAAGAAGTGTTTGGGATAATGTGTATACCTGCAGGCGGGTTGGCGAAGTTGTCGAAGCCTCGTAACCCTGAGTAGGTTTCATAGTCATCTTCAATAGTTCCCTGACGACTGGAAGTACCTGCAGGTCCTGTGTTTTGTTCTATCATCCTCTGAAGATGTTCAGCAGTAGTGTCGCTGAGGACGATGTTTGTTGAGGAGAATAGGGGAAGAGATTGAGTGACCAAAGGAGAGGTGGGAGGAATGATGGTTGAGAAAGTGGGTTGGGTGCGGGGTTCAGCGTTGGATCCGCTGACAATCACTTCAGTCTGTAGAGAGGCTGAAGGAGGTGGGTTCATTTCCAAGTTTATAACTTCAGCGTTTAGAGACGCTGAATCTGGGATGGAAGGGGTGGCTTGATCAGCTGTGGCAGAGCGTACCACGGAACTTTCCATCAGCTCTTCAAGATGAGCTGTAGAGTCTTTAGCGTGTGAATGCTGGTGGGGTTGCTCCTTGGTTTTCTTGATTATTTTGGAACCAAGTTGGGAAGATGAGTGTTTTCTTTTTCGAGAAGGAGTGGAGGGTCCAACGTGGGTATCAACGGTGGGGATTTCCACTGAATGAGCTGCAGAAGTAGAAGAAGGAGGATTGAGAAGAGATAAGATAGTAGAAAGACGTACCTCATTTTCCAGCGGCTTGAAGTCGAGCACCTTAGGGCCAACCTGAGAGAGTCTCAAATCACCCTCTTTTGGGTACTTCTCGCCAAGTCCTTGTTGAAAGACTACGCTGATGAATCTGGGATAAGGAACCCATGAAGGTCTTTCAGCCTTATCCACTCTGAACGCAAGGTCGTCGTAGATGATTGAGGTCCAGTCAACATTTAGACCTTTCAGCAATGCATAGCCCATTGCTTGCTGAGTTTGAGCAGCTTGATCAGAAGAGCCACTCTTCGCTGTCATGCAGCTTATCAGATGTGCGAAGATGAAGTTCATCTAGCTGGGCATTTTGGACTTCTAGATCATGGTCAGTTTCTTCTCAGGCTTCTTGTCCCTTCCAGTGTCCCATGCGTAACCCATTGCATCGAAGAATACAGTGATGGCTTCCTTATCAGCATGGTTTTTGTGGTTTGGGAGAGGGACAAAGCGGTTTTCTTTGGTAGAGGTAGGAAGACTCAGTGCTTTCCTGATAATGGCAGGGTTGATTTTGGTGGTGCCAAATTTGGTGTAACACAGAATGGAGTCAACGATCTTCGTTGGGTCTTTGGCATAGGGTACCTGAGCTCTTCTGGCAGTATACCAGAACTGAGATAGTAGGAATTAATGAGCAGGGGGTGTAATAGTCAGGGCTGTAGATAAGCAACATGTTTTGAGGTAATTCACAGCATCGTCCAGATGTGTGACTTGCTTTTGAGGAGGAAACTCGAAAAGCGCATGGAGGTTGTTCGATTTTGAAAAATCGACTTCCTCAAGCTTGAACATGACCTGAGGAGCTTTGACGAGAGTCCGTTTCTTTGCCGCAGTGGATTTCTCAGTGGTAGGAGCAGGAGTAGAAGATGCCATTTCTGTTTAACATATCAACCATGAACACAGATAAAGAATAGTCTTAATGTGAAAGATTTTCTAATAAGATGTTTTCGAATTTTGTCCATTTCATTCAGACAAAAATGTCTTAATGAAGATTAGGGTTTTCCTGTTTTGAAAAAAAAACAAACCCAGTAAAAGTCTTGTTTTCCATTTTCCTTTAGATAAGGATTCTGGAAAAACGAATGAAGAACAAGTTTAAGATTTTGAGTTTTAAACTTGAAGAACAACCATGAAAAGGTTGTGTTCATAAAACCATGAAAGAAATGATTTCATTTTAGAAAAGGTTTCTTTTGTTTGATCTGTTAAAAGCAACAAGAAGATCAGAAACAAGTTATGCAGGTGAATAATAAGAATATTAACCTGGTTGTCGAAGAAGAAGATGAACAGTTTTATGGAAAAACTCGAGTTCAATAAGAAACAGTAAATCTTTTCTTTCTTGGAGAAGAAGTTCGCGTAAAGAAAAAATATAAACTCGAAATAGTTTATATAGTGAGATTTGAGAGAGAGAAAAACTAGAGCGGGAAAGTTTTTCATCATGACACAGACACATGTTTGCATTTGATTGGATGGTAAACGAAACGTGCAAACGTGTGTCAGAAAAAGAACGTGCCAGGGTTTATCCATTGTGATGATGTCACAAACGTCCTTTCATATTTTAGGATGTCTCTGAGGTTTTGAAAGCTCAGGGACTATTTAAAAAAAACTTGAAGCACTGAATAGAAATATCAGTGTTAGTTTTAGAAATTTCAAAGTATCGCTGTTAAGGAAGAGATATTAAGCGATGTGATTTGTTTTGAAATCTTGCATTTACATACGAATGTCAGCGAGTAAAGAGAGACATACCTTGATATCAGTGAATCAACTTTGTTCAGAGAGAAGATGCTAGAATGGGTTATATAAGTTGGTTTTATCCGATCGCTGATCAAATGTGAACTACTGAAGATCTTACTCTTCAAAGTTCAGCATTCCAAGCTCGCTGATGAGAAAGTTGAATCTTGTCTCATCAAGAGGTTTGGTGAACAGATCAGCTAACTGATAGTCAGTTGGGATAAAATGAAGTTCTATATCACCATTCATCACATGATCTCTGATAAAATGATACCTGATTTCGATATGTTTGGTCTTTGAGTGTAGTACTGGATTGTTGGTTATAGCGATGGCACTTGTGCTGTCGCAATAGATTGGAATTTTCGAGAGCTGAAGGTCATAGTCTAGTAGTTGATTTCTAATCCACAAGACCTGAGAACAACAGCTTCCAGCGGCTACATACTCAGCTTCAGCAGTTGAGGTGGACACCGAGTTTTGCTTTTTACTTGTCCAACTCACCAGCTTTCCACCCAGGAGCTGACAGCCTCCTGTGGTGCTTTTCCTATCCAATTTGCAACCTGCAAAATCACTATCTGAATATGTTAGAGCATTATTGTATTCAAGATTTACTGTAAAGTCAATGTACTGTATTAGTTCATAATGCCTTTATACCTTGTATGTTATGGGTATAAATAGGCATGTCTAGTTCTTAGTTAGAAATGGATCTAGAACTCTTGTAACACATGTAGCATTTGTCATTTACACTCTAAAGATCAATACATGGATGACTTGTGCACTCTAGATTTTCTCTCTACATATCCTTGCTAGATTCTGGGTTTCACATTTGGTATCAATGACTTGTGCACTCTAGATTTTCTCTCTACATATCCTTGCTAGATTCTGGGTTTCACATTTGGTATCAGAGCTAAACAGAAAATTCAAGCAGATCAAAGACCAAATTGAAGATTTTTTACACTGAAGCTGAAGATTTCGGATCCTTCATAGATTACTGTTCATCAAGATTTCTGACCCTTCTTCGATTACTATTCATCCAGATTTCATTTTTTCTGCCATTTTTGATCTTTTGGATTGAAATTTTACATCACTGTACTCGAAATTCATTCCTGAGCATCTTTAATTCTTGGATTTCTATCAAATTCCACAAGAATCACATCGATTTTGATCATTTTTACAAAGTTTGTTCGAAAACCCTATTCTACTGTTTTGGTTCTTAATTCGATTAAATTGATCGAATTAGGATTTGTGATCAACTAAGAAAGTGTGTGAATTCAAATTTCGAACAAATCTGTGCAAATTTCATAACAATTGATCAAGAATTGAAAAAGTTATGGCTGAATTAGTGTTTTTCGAGTTCGAAGTGAAGGTTTCGGATTGTTCTTGATGGTTTCGGATCATTCATAAGGATTTCGGATCATTCAAGCTTGGTTTCGGACCCTTCATTGTTTACTGTTCATCATGGTTTCGAACACTTAAGGAACCGAAACCAAGGATTTCAAACCCTTAAGGAACCGAAACCAAGGATTTCGAACCCTTAAGGAACCGAAACCAAGGATTTCGAACCGTTAAGGATACGAAACCAAGGATTTCGAACCCTTAAGGATATGAAACCAATGATTTCGAACCCTTAAGGATACGAAACCATGGATTTCGAACCCTTAAGGATACGAAACCAAGGATTTCGAACCCTTAAGGATACGAAACCAAGGATTTCGAACCCTTCTTGGTCCGAATCCATTGATTTCGAATCCTTCTTGATCCGAATTCGTGTTGATTTAAAAAAAAAAGAGTATTTTGAGAAAAAAATTTATTCCGAAATTTTTTCTATAGTGTTTTTCATATACTTTAAGAGTTTTTCAAGAAAAATTTTTATATATTTTTTTTAGTGTATTTCATACACTTACTACTTGATTTTCTGAAAGATCAATATCTAGCAATACCAAAAAAAAGAAATGAGTTTGAAGCAAACTATTATTAAATCTAGTGGTGAAGATTTGAAGCAATCTTTTGTTAAATCAAATAATGAAATTTTGCAACAAGTTCTTATAACAGAAATACTTCCAACTCCACAAGTTTTTGTTAAATCAGATAGTGAAGGTTTGAAGCAAACTTTTGTTAAACCTAATATTTCAAATCCTTCATTTCCTGTTTTAAATAAAGCACTGGAGGAAGAAAATGTTGATCTAAGGAGACAAATTTTAGACATTTCTTCTTCAAATGCTAAACTTACCAAAAGATTATCTGGTTTATCAGCTGATATTATGAAGGATCAACTGATCAAATCTGATCTCCAAAAGAAATTTGATCTAATTTCTAAAGAGCAAAATGTTTTGATAAACAAAGTCAAAGAACTTGAAGACATCATTTTTAAATTTGATGTCTCAAAGTAGGCCAGTCATAATTCTATCTTTCAGACTCCATTTGTTCATTCAAATGATTCTGAATGTTCTTTTAAAACTGCTTCAAGTTCAAGCTTTAAAAACATTCCTTCTAAACAATTTAATAGATCAACTGATTTCTCAAAAGATCATATTAGTTCAACAAATCTCTTCTATAATCCTCTGCTTGATAAACCAGATAACAAAACAAATGTGCCTAAAGTTAATACTTCCAAACCTGAAGAAGTTCCTGTCTTCAAGAAGGTGAAGATGGAATGGAGAGTCAAAGGCACAACAGTTCCAAAGAAAGATGTACCAAAATCATCTGCATCCACATCAAAAGCCAAGAAGAACAATGCGCCAAAATGTAAATCTTTTGTTCCACCTAATCTCGTTTATTCTACAAATCATCTGATTAGGTTGGCACATAAGAAAATCTGTTGTTCTTATTGTGGATCAAATGATTTTGTTCATAAAGATTATAATTCTTATTGGTACGGTACTTACAGTATTCCTTTTAAGAAATCTACACCTAACACACTAGGACCCAAGTGTCGTTGGGTACCAAAATCTGCTTAATCTGTTTTACAGGTTCATCATGTATTGTGCTGATTTGGAAATATATATACCACATACATGACTGAAAACAGAAGAGATGCGGTGATTTTTTTTAAAAGAAGAGTACTTGTGCCATTAAGGGAGAGCAAAATTAATGGCTTCTAAATATATCAGTTTAGGACCCGTTTTTCAAAGAAATATTGGTTTCTGAATGCATCAGTTCAGGACCCGTGCTTCAACGTTTTAGGTTTTTGAACATATCAGTTCAAAACCCGTGCTTCAACGACTATGGCTTCTGAACAATTCAGTTCAGGACCCGTACTTCAAAGTCTAAGACTTCTAAACAAATCAGTTTAGAACTCATACTACTCAGGTGATATCCTTAACTGTCACATCTTTCCGTTTCAAGGAACAAGTGGTGAAAGGTAACATTGCATTATGTTTTATTTCTATTGAATTTGAAAGTTTGAACCTTCACAAATTTAATTCAATGAGATGAAATTCTCAATTTTTCATTCAATGAATAAAATGTGTGTCAAGGGTGATTTTACAAGTATTTTTGTATTATCTGAGTTACATTTGTTTCAACTTTCACTTCTGAAATAAATCGAAAGGTCAGCAAAACATGAATGAAATTATGTTGAATGCTCACAATTATGGAAATCTGGACTTATATAGAATATAATGCTCAAAAAGCCTATTTGTCAAAATGATGGATGGAAACGAAAATATGGGGGAAGCATTATGTTTTTAGAACCAAGTGATTGAGATGCATCAAATAAACAAATAAAAATCATTTAGTTTGAAAGTTTGTACCTGTGGCCTTTCTGGTTTGGGAGAGTAAGTCCTAAGGGGTGCTAGACACCTAGTCCCTAAGACCAACTAGTCTGGGATCGGCTGACCCAAATCCTGCTATAGAACCAGATAGAAAGCCATGTTCTACTGGTACAAATGGGTTTAAGATATATCGATGTGGCCTTTCTGGTTTGGGAAATTAAGTTCTATGGGGTGCTCGACACCTAGCACCTAAGGCCAACTGGTCTGGGATCTGCTAACCCAAATCCTGCTATAGTACCAAATAGAAAGTCATGTTTAACAGTGTATCTTATTCTTACTAAACTTTTTGATTAAAAGATGTCAATGAGCACAATATCAAAAGATGCCAATGAGCACAAAATCAAAAGATGCCAATGTGCACACATCTCTTGAAACTTGGGGAAAATACAAAGTCGCGATAAACCCGTAAATTTGTGAAATTCTGATTTTGGACAAATAGTGTGAGTAGAGCAAAGTATTCTTATATGTTTTAGAATTGCATACGCTTGATGCTAATCATATTTCGCATGCTAGCACACCAAATAGATTTAATAAAGGGGTTGAAACTGAACATTTTTAACTTGATATGCAATGATGACTTGTATTTGAATCCAAACACATGCATTTGATTTCATTTGATTGAAAATTTTGGTATACTTCATTAAGTTGGATTTCTTTTGTAAAGTTTTCAAATGATCAAATGTTAGTAGTTATAAAATGTAGTTCATTGAGTTTTATATTCCTTGTATAAATGTTTTCATTAATGCACTGTATTTGAAATGAATAATTCTTTAACGAAATATATGCATTCTTTCAGGGGGAGAAAACAAATTGCTCCAGAATTCTTATTTTGAGGGGGAGCAAGGTTATTCATTAAGAAGGAGATTGTTAGTGATATTCAGAGACGCGACTGAAATTGAAAAAGGTTTTTGATGATTATGATGCTCACATTCATCAAAAAAGGGGGAGAAATGTTTAATTCAATTTCATGTCGAAGTCAATTCAAGGTCAAAGAGATGAAGATAGTTTTGAAGAAAATTGACTTTACATTGTGAAAGACAAAGATTTTTAGTTCATAATGCCTTTATACCTTGTATGTTATGGGTATAAATAGGCATGTTTAGTTCTTAATTAGAAATGGATCTAGAACTCTTGTAACACTTGTAGCATTTGTCATTTACACTCTAAAGATCAATACATGGATGACTTGTGCACTCTAGATTTTCTCTCTATATATCCTTGCTAGATTCTGGGTTTCACATTTGGTATCAATGACTTGTGCACTCTAGATTTTCTCTCTACATATCCTTGCTAGATTCTGGGTTTCACAGAATAGGAAATTAGATCAAACCCTGAGTCTTTGGGATACCAAAGACCTAGGTTCATAGTACCCTTAAGGTAACGAAAGATTCGCTTTACAGCGATCATGTGAGATTCCTTAGGTTCAGCTTGATATCGTGCACACAAACATGTTGCGTACATAATATCGGGTCGGCTAGCTGTAAGATACAAGAGAGAGCCGATCATCCCACGGTACAGCGTGACATTAACAGGCATTCCATTTGAATCCTTGTTTAGTGTCAGCGGTGGTGCCATAGGGGTTTTCATAGCTGAACTCTGAGTTAAATCGAATTTCTTCAGCATATCTTTAACATACTTTCCCTGATTAATGAAAGTTCCTTTTTCATTCTGTTGTATCTGAAGACCAAGGAAATATGTTAGCTCACCCATCATACTCATTTTATACTCTTCTTTCATTCTATCAACGAAACGAGTACAAAGGTCAGGGTTAGTAGAACCAAATATAATGTCATCAACATATATCTGAACAAAAATGATATGACCTTTTACTATTCTGAAAATAGAGTTTTATCGATTTTACCTCGCTCAAAATTTTCAATTAGGAGATAAGAGGATAGAGTGTCATACCATGCACGTGGTGCTTGATTTAAGCCATAAAGTGCCTTATCCAGTTTATAAACATAACCTGGACGCTTAGGATCTGAGAATCCTGGAGGTTGTTCCACATAGACTTCTTCTTTCAGCTTTACATTGAGAAATGCTGACTTAACATCCATTTGATATACTTTGAAGTCTATGTGTACAGTGTATGCTAAGAATAGACGAATAGATTCTAGTCTTGCTACTGGAGCAAATGTTTCGTCGTAGTCTATACCTTCCCATTGTCTGTATCCCTGAGCAAAAAGTCAAGCCTTGTTGCGGGTTACAGTTCCATGTTCGTCCAACTTGTTTTGATAGACCCATTTAGTGCATATCAGTGTCTTGTCAGTTGGTCTTCGAACAAGATTCCAAACTTTGTTTCTTTCGAATTCAGTCAGCTCTTCTTGCATGGCGCTGACCCAGTTTGGATCTTTGAGGGCATCATCTATTTTCTTTGGTTCAATCAGAGAAATAAAGTTAACAAATAAGCAAATATTACCTGCACTTCGTCGAGTCTGAACACCAGCGTTTGGATCACCAAGGATTTGATCAATTGGGTGATTTACAGTCCATCGCTGAGCCGGAGCATGAATCGCTGACTCAAATTGAACTGGAGGAGCTGAAGATGAGGCTTCAGCAACTTCCGGAATATCAGCCAAGAGAGGAGTAGGTGCAGATGTCATCTCATTCACTGATTGCTGAGAAGTAGATGGAAGGTCTGAGACATTTGGTTCAGAAGCAGGTATAGTGTTTAAAGGAACAGGTGAGACCCATGATGTTTCAGCTTTACTATTCTGCATGTTTGGGATGATAGTAGGACCATCATCTTCAACGGTATGAGTATGAGGAGTGGGAATATCTTCTGAATCACCAAGATGAGAAAACATCCATGGATTCAGTTCTTTAGTATCAGCAAAAGGTCGAGAATTCGCTGAATGGGATTCGTCAAAGGTGACGTGAATAGTTTCTTTAACAGTTTGTCTTCTTCGAATGAAGTCTCTGAAGGCTTTGGAGACTGAGGAGTATCCAAGAAAAATTCCATCATCAGCCTTAGGATCAAACTTTCCAAGGGCATCTATGTTGTTCAGTATGAAACACTGACATCCAAAGATGTGAAGAAAGCTAATTGAAGGCTTTCTCCCATGAAAAAGTTCATAGGCTGTTTTATTTAATCTTTTGACTATCAGTGACCTGTTTTACGTAAAACAAGCAGTGTTGACAGCTTCTGCCCAAAACTGAGTAGGCAGATGAGAATCGCTGAGCATTGAACGTGCAGTTTCAATAATAGTTCGATTTCTTCTTTTAGTGACTCTGTTTTGTTGCGGTGTTCTCACTGAAGAAAAGTTGTGAGAAATACCCTTACTCTCAAAGAAGGAATCAAGAGATCTGTTTTTGAATTCAGTCCCATGATCACTCCTTATTGAACGAACGGTCAAGTTGTTCAGGACTTCCATTTTCCTGACAAAGGTGATGAGTTCTTCAGGTGTGTCACTCTTAGAACGGAGAAACATTACCCATGTATAGCGAGAGAATTCATCAACTATGACCAGCGTATATTTCTTTCCAGCGATGGATTATTTGTTAACAGGGCCAAACAAATCCATATGGAGAAGTTGTAGAGGAGATGACACTGAGGAAACTTGCTTTGACTTAAAGCTTGCTTTGGTTTGCTTGCCTTTCTCACACGCTGAACATAAGGACTCTTTGGCATATGAGTGTTGAGGTAGACCAGTGACTAACTCTTTAGAAGAAAGAGTGTTCAGTGTCTTGAAGTTTAGATGAGAGAGCCACTTATTCCATAACCAGTTGACATTAGATGTGGCTTTTGAGAAGAAACAGGAGTTCTCAGTGGTTGTTGAGTCCATGTTTATTACATAAACATTTTCCAAACGATAACCGCTGACAGCTATCTTCTCCTTTTTGTCAGCGACAAAGCATGATTCCTTAGTAAAGATTACTTTGTTATCTATGTCGCAAAGCTGACTGATGCTTAGAAGATTATGCTTCAGCCCTTCAACATATGCGACTCTTTTGAAGGTTGTGGTACCATTAGAGAGTACACCAAACCCTCAGGTATGTCCTTTTCCGTTTCCACCGAAAGTTACAGAGGGACCCTTCTCTTCTTTGTACTCAGTAAGCAGGTTCTTCTTACCAGTCATGTGTCTAGAGCATCCGCTATCGAGATACCAGATACCCTTCTTAACCTGCATTACAAAGGAAGATTAGTTTTTCCTGGGTACCCACTTAACCATGTGTACACACTTGTCAGTGGGGGTAGAAGAGGAGGTGGAAGGTTCAGCAGAATTCGCAGCATTTGAAGATTCAGCTTTGTCAGTCTTCACTTTGGTTAATTTCTTAACCTCAGTGGTCTTCTTTGCCTTGTGGGTAATGATCTTCACGTTAGCTATCTTTTAAGCTTGAGTGGCTGTGGGGCACTTACTAGCAATATGATTGGTAAGTCCACAATGATAACATTTCCTATAACTAAAAGTAGTTCTAGGACCATTTCCATGCTGAGCTTTTGATTTTGAATTTGAAGGACCATCACCAAGTAAGCTATTGGCTTTTGAAATGGGAGGAACATTCAGTTCTTAAGATTTCTTACCAATAATTTCCACTTTGATTCTAGGAGTAGACCGCTGAATAGATCCACGCTGAATAAATCCAGGGATCTTATTCTTTGAACCAGAGGGATAAGTCACTGAAGCTTTAGAAGCATTAAGCTTTGGTACAGAGGTACCCTTCTGAGGATTTTGATTAAAAATAATTCCTTTACCTTTGTTTTTAAAGACTGAGGTAGGTTTTGGATAAACAACTTTTTCTTTACCTTTAGAAGTTAAGGTAGAGATTTCCTCAGGGATAGGCAGTTTAGAAGAGGAACACTGAGATGAGAAAGTGTTAGGGATAGAGGATACGAACATTCCAAACTTAAGCATGGAACGGTCAGTGGTTGGTTCTAGAGTATCAGCTTTGTAACCAAGACCACGTTTATCACTCAGGGGAATCTGAGACTTAATTATCTCAGTGATCTTTGTTGAGGAATTATACCATCCATCATCAGTAGCTTTTTCAGCTTTTAATGCAGCGATAGCTTCTTCGCGCTCGATTTTGACTAGCTGATTTAGGTGAACTTAATCTTTAAAATCTTCTTCAATTTTAGAAAGATTTTCTATTTAAAGGTGACAGTTTTTAAGCTGTTCAGCGAGATCAAGGTTTTGATTTTCAACAACAGTTTTTCCATTCATGGCTTCATATAAACTTCTAGTCAGGAGATCGATCTTTTGAAGACTATCAGCTTCATCAATATTTAAAATATTGGTAAAGAAGGAAGGTGATACCTTAGTAGCAGAGGTTGAAGTAGAGGGAATGTCAGAATTTTCTTCCTCATCTTCAAGTTTGGCCATGAGACATAGATTGGGTTCATCATCATCTTCAGAGTCGGATGATTCTTCTTCGTCAGAGGTAGCCCAATCATAGTCAGCCATAAGGCCTTTGCCTTTCTTCTTAAAGGTTTTCAGCTTTGAATACCTTTCTTTCAGCTTTTTGTATTTTTCATCTCTAGTCCTGTAAGTAAAGTTTTTCTTGGGAAACGCTGAGGGTCTAGAGACTTTCTTTGACTTGCACTCGCTAGCAGAATGTCCTATCTTTTCACAGTTATAGCAAGTAGCAGTAGCCTTATCAACAGGGGTTGATGATCTTGGCTTGTCAGTAATAGCAAGAGGTTTGTTCTTCTTGAAATTACGCTTTCTAGCAAATCTCATGAACTTATTAGCCAAGAATGCCAGAGTTTCATCATCATCTGAAGCGTCAGAGTCTGATGAACGTTCAGAGTTAGTTTCCAACTCAGTGACAGTGATAGTCGATCGCTGAGTGGAAGGTGACTCTGAGATTAAAGCAACAGGGGTGCTTTTGGAATCTTTTACAAGATTCTTCTTAAGATGACTCGATTGCTCATGATTCAGCATTGTGCCATATAAGGTAGAAAGGGTCATTGATTTTAGATCCTTTGACAGCTTGAGACACATACAATAACTGTCCCAGCTTTCAGGTAAACATTCTAAGAACTTTGTCAGTACTTCAAAGTTAGAATATTCCTTACCAACAGTTTTCAGATCTATTATTAAGCAGTTAAAACGTTGGTGTACTTCAGAGAGAGTTTCATTCTTACCACAGATGAAGCTTTCGTACTGTCTTACCAGGTTGATCTTTCGAGAGTCCTGGACTTTTGAAGTACCTTCATACTGAACACAGATTGTATCCCACATAGCTTTTGAGGTTTTCAGGTTCATGACGGAATGGTAGACTTCGTCAGGAAGAGCCATGGAGAGTATGGATCTGGCTTTGGTGTCGATAGCCACTTTCTTCTTATCTTCATCAGTCCACATATGAATTTCCTTGGGAATCAGCCTTTCTGGAATAGCAGGTCTATTCTCAGCGGCTGGAACTGCAGGATCAATTCTTATAGGAATATATGGGCCGTTTTCAAGATAGTAAGGCATAGTAGGGTTTACACCATCTAAGAAGAGAATCATCCTATTTTTCCATAGATTAAAATTATCTCGGGAGAATCTAGGGGGTTTTGCAAGAGAACCGTTGTCAATATAGTTGGTGTTTGTGTTGGTAGCCATTTTAAGAAATAGCAAGGATGAGAAATCTTAGTATAGATCAGATCTTATTTATGAGATTAAACAAATCTGCTCTGATACCACTTGTTGGTCCCGAAGGGTTATACAAGTTTGTAGAAGGGGGGGGGGGGGGGTGAATACAAACACACGATTTTTACTTTTCTAAATTGTTTATTGATAAATCAAGACAATTTACAACTTGTTGCGGAACAAGATAAAGGATAAACCTAATCTAAACAAGTTAAGAACACTAAGTGTTAGCTTCAATCTTCCTAATCATAGAAGTATTTAGAAGTAGTGAAAAATAGGCTAAGTGAAGAAAAGCATCTTACAGAGGCTCTGCCGAACTTACCGAGAGATCAGAGTCAAGAAGCCACAGAAGCAACAGAGACGTCCTACAGAACCTCTGTTGAACTTAAAGAAGACCCAAGACTCGGAAACAAAAGAAGACTGTTCTACGAAGGACCAAACCGCAGATCCTCTGTGACACTTCATAGAGCCTCTGTGGTCTTCAACAAAGACTTCAAAGATATTATTAATATCTTGCTACTATTCCAGAACCCGTTCGTCAACTTGCATGGAAACATACCCTGTCCAACGTCGACGTGTAAAACTCTGATTGGATTCAATAGGGCTTAGTACATAATAGACGTCTGCTGCATTAAATGCAATACAGCACGTCTGACTGTTCATGCCATCCTTGCAACTGTTCACGACATCCGTTCTACTATTCATACGTACCTTCTGAATAGTAGCATATGCTTTATGGTCCCCTTTAGAGTAGTATATAAGGAAGACTCATGTTGAGTTCTTCCTTACACCACTTCAATCGAACATCAAGAACACAAAAGCTTATTCACCTTAAAAGTCATATCTGTTTTAAAGCTTTTCTTACTCATGGTTCATAAACCTGTTCTTGATATATATATTCAGTAAACTTTGAGATATAATATTCTGTTCACTGTTTATTTATATTTCGTTCTAAATCTATCAAACATATCTGTTAGTTCTTTAAATACGCTTCCGCATCAAACCTTAAACTTGAACTAATAGATTTGATAATCTTGTTTAAGCAAAACGGGAACCAACAATTGGTATCAGAGCAAAGCTTGATTTTCAATATCAAGTGATCCTTGTTTTACAACATTGTTGATAGATTTCATTTCTCTTCATCACCATATTTCTGGATATTAGTTGTACCCAGAAAACCCCCCAGATCTTCATACTAATAAATCCTCCATCAGATTATCCTTTCCTCAAAATGACAAATACAAATAACTTTTTCACTGCTGGCTCTTTAACCAAACCTCCTACTCTTCTTAGAGATGAGTATCCTCAATGGAAAATAAGAATGGTTCATTCTTTTGAGGGTACTGAAAAAAATCTCAAACAATATCTATACAATCTTCCTCCGGTTCCTATGATAACTATGCCACGTGTACCAGCTACTGCTGAATCTCCTGAAATCCCTGAACATCAAAAACCTAAACCAAAAGAAGAATGGTCAAATGAAGATAAAGCAGAAGATGAAGTTGCACAGAAAACAAAGAGAATATTGATCATGGCAATCCCCAACGAACTTTTTCAATCCTTAGATGCATGCGAAACAGCGCACGATCTCTGGAAAGAATTAGAAAGACAGTTGGAAGGGGGTGCTAAAACTCAGAAGAACCGAAGGGCACAATACATAAATGAATATCATGCTTTCAGAGCCTCTGCAACAGAATCTCTACAAACAACATACGACCGGTTCAACTCTCTCATAAACAAATGCAAAAAGTCTGGTATTCACAGAACCACGGAAGAAAATAACGTCATGTTTCTAAAGAGCCTGAACGATGAGTGGCTTCAGTTGTCTATGTCTTTACAAACAAATCCAGATCTAGACTCCTGGACACTCTCTGATCTCTATGGAACACTTGCTGCACAAGAGCCTCAAATAGCTCAAGCTAAAACACTAACCATTGTGCCATACGCATTGGTTAGTAAATCTACAGAGGCTGCAGACAGGCCAAGAAATGAGAGATCTACAGAGGAGAAAAAGAAGGAGAAAAAGAAGATGGTAATGGTTGATAGCGAAGAAGACGAGCTGATAGAGGAAGAGATAACTCTTGTGTCATTAGCTAAATCAATGGCTTTATTGACAAGAGAGTTTAGAAATAACCAAAGGAATTCTGGTAGAAGAGATGATGGAAGAAGAGAAGAATCAAGTGACCGACAGATGTCAGACTACAGAAATGATGACCAACAGAGGTCGAGCGACAGAAGCTAAAGAGAAAATGATCGACAGAGATCAGATGACAAGGTAGGCCACACACAAGAATGCTACAAATGTGGTAAACCCGGTCATTACGCAAACGAATGCCGAACAGAGAAAGGTGGAGACCTACAGAAGTCTGACGACCGAACTGGAAACACCTCCCACGGTTGTTTCAACTGCGGCAAGCCAGGTCATTTCGCAAAAGAATGCAGAAGTAGACCAAATCGCCCACAGAAGGACTCAGCTTTTTACAAAAAGAAGGCCGAGTATTACGCACAAAAATCTCTAATGGCAAACAAAGGGCATTCAGAGGCAAACAAGGAGGACTTTGAATCAGACTCCACCTCTGACGATGAATTCCCTACAAATGCCCTGTTCTGTGGTATGGCAGAAGTCAACTCCGGCACTGACAATGAGGTATCCACTTCAAACTCTATCTCAAGTACTGATTCTGTAGATGATGATTTATTTAAACTTAACATTGAACTGAAAGAAGTAAATAAAAGCATTCAGAAAAGACTGACCTTTAATGAGAGAGAAGTAAGGCTTCTCACTCAAGAAAAAGCCAAAATCTTTGAAGAAAAAGAAAAAATCGAAAAATATTGGAGCAAAAATATAGATCCTTTAAAAAGGCAAATTTCTGATCTAACCTATGCTTTAAAAATCAAAACAAAAGAACTTTCAGTTTCAAAAAGTGAAACAACAGACATAAGAGCTCTCAAAGAATACTTTCAAAGAGAAAGAGAGGTACTTTGGCAAGATCTTTTAAGAAGAGAAGTTTTACTTAAAAACTATAAAGATGCACAGAAGGTGTATGAAAAGGTAAACTCTCAAATAGCAAGACGAGGTATAGGGTACAGTGATATTACCTTATGAATTGAAAATAAACGACTAAAACCTCTGTCTTCTCTATTTGTTTTGGGAAAAACTAATAAACCAAACTTTCCAAACTTACTCTCTGTAAGTAAAAGGGTTAAAATCTCTGCAGAACCTCACTTGAGGAAACATACAAAGATGATCAATGTGTGGTATGAAAACACAGATTCATCATATTCAACCTCTGTCAATAGAGGAATCAAACCAAAGAAATATCTGAAAACACAAGATCAGATTGGTATCTTTAAGTTTGGTAAACCAGAGACTCAAACACAGGTTGCTTTTGTCTGCATGTTAAACGTCGAAAAGAAATTATCAGCAGAAGCTCCTGAGTTTAAACCCATCTTTTTAGAAGAAAAACTTGAAGAATCTATTGAAAAAGAAATTTTGGAAGTTTTAAAATCAAATGTTTTAGAAAGTCTCTGTACATCTTCTATAAACCAAAAACTCGCTGAAGAGATCTCATCAGAAACCTCTACCATCTATGAAAGTATCTCTACAGAGGAAGAAAGCTCGTACGATACATGCTCAGAAAATCCATCCTCTGTCGAAAGAGATGACTCAACCTCTGCATATGAGGATGATTCATCCGCTGACGACTCAGAGACTGATTTCAAATCAAGGATAATTCACTGTGACACAGAGGATGTTAAATTCTCCTCTGAGGTTCTTAACAGAACCATCTCTCCAAAAGAGAAAATCACAGGGATCCCTATCTGTCGAGATTTTCTCAAAATGTATATTCAAGTTAAAACCTCTACAGAGCTTGAAAATCTAAAAAAGGTCTCTATAGCTCCTAAAAGCTCAAAATTTTCAAAACCTTTAAGGAAAATTAAAGAGAATCCCACTTGGCAACAAAAGGGAAAATGGCCTGAAGCTAACAAATATTTTTCCTCTGTGACAGTGAAGAAAGATGTTCACCACAGAAGAGAGTCACAGAAGGCAGGAACTAAACAAGACTTTTGCAAACAACATTCTAGTATTCATAGATATTCTTGTAATAGGAATCTAATGTAAAGAAAGAATGTAATGCCTCTGTGGCTCAGTTCAATGAATTCAATGAAAAGTTCAAACAAATCACATCTCATATTCAATACTGTCATTGTTTTGATCTTATGTTCAAATTAAATAAACACTTCTCAAGTCCAGATTGCTTACTCTCCATCAACTTTCAAACTCAAAAGTCAGAACCAAAAGAGAAACAATCTGATTCTTCTAAAAAGGATAAAATGTATTTCAAGAATGCCAAGGCAAACTTGAAAAATTCTAACAATATTGGACCCATATGGATATGGGTACCTAAATCTCTGTGATTGTCTTACAGAAGCTACATGTGCCAATCTGGTATCTTTACTCTGGATGCTCAAGGCACATGACCGGCGACAGAAGATTACTATCCACGTACAAAGAAACACACGATGGTGGATCTGTGTAATAACCAGGTATTTTTATCTAAGTTAAATTTAGAATTTTATAAGTCCTTATGTTAGTATTTTGAGAAATTAAAAGTTAAGAGATAAGATTTAAATTTTTATAGAAAGTTGGGGGCGTGTTTCGACAATTGAGAGAAGTTTAGGGTTAGTTTGGTCTTTTTGCTAACCTTGTATACCACAACCGACTTCCAGCAAGGGAAAAGGAAAATGATGTCTTCACTTTTAGATATTCAAACTATATTCAAGTGTTAGTGTGTGAGTGTGAGTTCGGTTAGAGAGAGAGAGAGAAATCGAGAGAGTTTGAAGGGAAGAAGAAGGGAAAAGATTTAAGAAGTTTGTTGCTGTGATTCAGGTAAACAATCCATACCTTTTATGTGTTTTAATTCTCTAAAGTGTTCTTGAGGTTTATATTTAAGTTCTTGGTGGGTTATGTTATTTTTAGAAGGTATATGAATTATGGGTTTGGAATAGTGTTCTAATAGTAGTATAAAACCTATCTGCAAAGTTACATAAACATGCATAGTATAAATCTGCAAAAATCTGGGTTTTAGGATGAAACAGTAGGCTGAGATATTCATCGGAATCGCAGTAGACTAACATTCATCGAAGTCGCAATAGACGACTGCGACATTCAACGAAGTCGCAACAGTTGGTTGCGACTTGGCATTGAAGTCGCAATGGTCGTTTGCGACTTGGCTTGAAATCGCAGTAGTTGGTTGCGATTCAAGTTTGGAATCGCAGTTGTTGATTGCGACTCCAAGGTGGAATCGCAATAGTGCGTTGCGACTCCAAGGTGGAATCGCAATAGTGTGTTGCGACTCCAGGGTGGAATCGCAATAAGGGGTTGCGACTTCAGGGTGGAATCGCAATAGGAGATTGCGACTTGGTACTGTTCATTACGGTTGCGATTTGTACTGTTGATTTCGATTTCATATATTTTGGGTTGCGACTTGGGTTAAGGATTTTGTAAGTTTAAGTATTAAAGGAGATATTCGGTATTTTATCTGATTTCAGATTCTGTGAAGGATTGACCTACTTGAATTATCTTGGAAGGGTTTTTGCGATCAAAACAAGAGGTGAGTTTTTATTTGAAATATTTTCAAATGGAATACATATATGTGTGATTAAATGTAATATGGTGCATATAATGTTTATATGAATATTGCATTGTATGAGTACTAGTTGGCCGGGCTTAGGACCGGTGAAAGTTGGCTGTACAAAGGGACAGTGGTGTTGGCTGTATTTAGTACAGCGGTGTAAATTAATTAATTGGCTTGCTACCAATTAATATGGCCAAGGAAAAGAAAAGAGAAAGAGATGGAAGGATTACATGAGTCATAATTGGTATTCTTATGTGAATAATATGTATGAATATGTGCAAATGTTTTCTTTAACTAACGGGGATTTTTCTCACTAGACCTCAAGGTCTAACCCTCATTTTTGTTTTAAAAATATGTATTCCAGGTCATGGAGCAAACAAGAGACAATGATAGGATTATCATGTTAGCTTTTGTGGACGTTGAATGATTATGAAGATTTCAGTTATAATTAGTAGTTGTTATGTATTTTACTTTATTCGATAAAGTTTGTACTGAAAGACCTAATTGTAGAACTTAAGGGACCGTATTTGAATTATGATATGTTACTTTGTGGTGAATTATATGAAACTTGTATGTTGGGATATAAGGGATGTTACAAATGGTATCAGAGCCTTAGTTTAAGAGATTTAGGTATTAGTATCTGTACCTAGACTTAAACTGCATGCGAAGTAGGATGTCCTTGTTATTTTAGAACCTTGGGATGATAAATATAAAAAGGTAGAAGGAACATCATGTAAGGTAATTTCAGATTACACCTGGCCAGTGTAATTATGATCTTACAGGTACATGTTTGAACCAGAATACTTTATTATATGGGGTATGTGCTTATGTGTATATTAACCTTGTTTGAATCAACAGAATGGCAAGTGGAACGAGACAAACAGCCGGAGGAAGGGGAAGAGGGGGAGAAAGAGGCAGAGGTAGGACAGGGAGCAGTGTACAGGGGGGAGGCACAGAGTTTGTTACAAGAGACGATCTAGCGGTTGAAATGGGAAGACTTCAGGCAAATATTCAAGCCATGTTTAACCAGACTCATCATTCGGAAACAGAAATACCAGACCCTACCCTTGGAAACGAAGTACCTATCGCGCCTATTGTCACATCAGTACCAAGAAAGTGTGATTATAAAATGTTTTTAAGCTGTAAACCACCCACGTATGGAAGAGACAAAGATCCAGTAAAAGCAATGAGATGGCTGAAGGAAGTTGAAGCTGTATTTAAGACCAGTAAATGCGCGGAAGAAGATAAAGTGTTATATGGAACAGCAATGTTGAAAGCGGACGCCTTGTATTGGTGGGAGGCCCTTATTGACTCTGAAGGACCTGAGGTATATTCAACTTTTACTTGGGGCGAATTCTCGAGAGCATTTAAGGAACAGTTTTGCCTGCAAGCCGCAGTTAGACAGTTGGAAGAGGAATACCTGATCCTACAGCAAGGAAATTTATCGGTAAGAGACTACACTGCTCGTTTCTTGGAAAAGTCGCGTTTCGAAGAATATTATGTTGCCACCGAAAAGATGAAGATGGAAAGGTATGTATTCGGATTGAATTCGGAGATCAGAAAGTTGGTAACTGCAGCAAGACCTAATACGTTTTCAGAAGCAGTCAATGCTGCGGATAATGTGGAGCGAGACAATAAGAGGGATGTTGGGGATAAAAGTGCGGGAAAGAGAAAATGGGAAGGACCGCCACATGATATGAAGAAGTCTGGGTTTCAGAGATCTGATAATCGTCCACCTTTTCGAGCAGCTGAAAGACCTTGCCCAAAGTGCCACCGTTTCCACCAGGGAAGCTGTCAAGTAGATCTTAGAAACTGTTATAAGTGCGGGAAGTTTGGTCACATTGCTAAAGATTGTCGGGTGGTTAGATTTTGTTATTCATGCAATTCTCCAGATCATCTTCAATCGGATTGTCCACTGGGAAGAATACCATCGGGAGGCACGTCAACAAGAGCAAGAGGCCGTTCATTTCAGATGACAGCAAAAGAAGCGGAGGAAACTCCGGACGTGGTTACAGGTACATTCTTAATAAATTCTACACGTGCTAAGGTGTTATTTGATTCCGGTGCAAACCGATCGTTTGTGTCTCCTTCATTTGCTACTCATATGCGTTTAAAGCCGAAAGTGTTAGATCATGCTTTAATGGTATATACGGCAAATGAAAATCAAGTATCAGTTAAAGAAGTATTTGATGGTTGTGTGATAGATATAGAAGGGTGCGGGGTACCGATTCAGTTATTTCCAATAGCCCTGGTTGAGTTTGATGTGGTAGTAGGAATGGACTGGTTAGCCGAGAATCAAGCTAATATAAATTGTGATAAGAAGTTAATAAACGTTGTGTTACCTGAAAAAGGCCCGGTAGTGATCTATGGCGATCGTAGGAATCACCAGTATAATCTTATTTCTATGATAAAAGCCCGTAAGTGTGTTAATAAAGGTTGTCAGAGTTACTTAGCTTACGTAATAGATACTAAGCTAGAGAAGAGTAAGTTAGAAGACATCCCAATTGTTAGTGATTTTCCAGAAGTGTTTCCTGAAAACTTGAACAGTCTTCCGCCCATTAGACAGGTAGAATTCGGTATAGATCTAATTCCTGGAGCCAACCCTATAGCCCGTGCACCGTATCGTTTGGCGCCTCCGGAAATGAAAGAAATGATGGCACAACTGCAAGATCTATCCGATAAGGGTTTCATCAGACCAAGTACTTCGCCATGGGGAGCACCAATTTTGTTTGTGAAGAAGAAAGATGGTTCGATGAGAATGTGTATCGACTACAGAGAATTGAATAAGCGCACGATCAAAAATAAGTATCCCCTACCTAGAATTGATGACCTCTTCGATCAATTAGTCGGAGCTTGTTGTTTCTCCAAGATTGATTTAAGATCCGGTTATCATCAGTTGAAGGTCAAGGAAGAAGACGTTTTGAAAACTGCTTTTCGCACCAGGTACAAATAAGATGTATAGAGATCTGAAGCCATTTTACTGGTGGCCGGGGATGAAAAGAAGCATTGCAAAGTATGTGGAGGAATGTACTACTTGCAAGAAGGTGAAGATTGAACATCAAAAACCGTTTGGTCAACTGCAACGATTAGAAATTCCAGTGTGGAAATGGGATCAGATCATAACTGATTTCATTACCAAGTTACCAATAACTTCAAAGGGATTCGATTCTATTTGGGTGATTGTGGATAGGTTGACGAAGTCTGCTCATTTCTTGCCAATAAAAGAAACCGATTCTTTGGAACGTTTGGCCAAACTGTACATTAATGAAATAGTAACTCGACATGGAGTACCAATTTCGATTATTTCTGATCGAGATAGTCGTTTTACTTCTAGATTTTGGAGGAGCTTTCAAAAAGAGATGGGAACGCAGATAAAGTTAAGTACAACATATCATCCTCAAACTGATGGACAAAGCGAAAGAACAATTCAGACGTTAGAAGATATGCTTCGGGCTTGTATAGTTGATTTTGGAGGATCATGGGATAAACATTTGCCTTTGATAGAGTTCGCTTACAACAACAGTTATCATTCTAGTATTCAGGCGGCACCGTTTGAAGTATTGTATGGTAGGAAATGCCGAACGCCTTTGTGTTGGAATGAAGTGGGGGAAAAGCAGTTAGCAGGGCCAGAAATAGTACAGTTAACAGCAGATAAGATTACTCAGATCCGGGATAGATTGAAAACGGCACAAGACAGACTGAAAAGTTATGCAGATCGACGCCGGAAACCGTTAGAATTTCAGGTTGGGGAATTTGTGATGTTAAAAGTTTCACCTTGGAAAGGAGTCATACGTTTTGGGAAACAAGGTAAACTCAGTCCGCGGTATATTGGGCCATTTAAAATTACAGAAAGAATTGGTGAAGTAGCATACAGATTGGATCTTCCGTTGGAGTTGAGCAGGATTCACAACGCATTTCATGTGTCGAATTTTCGGAAATGTTTAGTTACACCGGACCAGGCAGTCTCTCTACCGGATATCCAGGTTGATGAAAAGCTGAACTACGTGGAAGAACCGGAAGCTATAGTGGATCACAAAGTTAAAGTATTAAGGAATAAGGAAATCAGGCAGGTAGAGGTTCAGTGGAAACATCATCGAGGTCAGGATGCTACATGGGAATCAGAGTCCGAGATGAGAGCCAAATACCCTCATCTGTTCGCTTAATCGAATTCCGGGACGGAATTCTTTTAAGGGGGAGATGTTGTAATAACCAGGTATTTTTATCTAAGTTAAATTTAGAATTTTATAAGTCCTTATGTTAGTATTTTGAGAAATTAAAAGTTAAGAGATAAGATTTAAATTTTTATAGAAAGTTGGGGGCGTGTTTCGACAATTGAGAGAAGTTTAGGGTTAGTTTGGTCTTTTTGCTAACCTTGTATACCACAACCGACTTCCAGCAAGGGAAAAGGAAAATGATGTCTTCACTTTTAGATATTCAAACTATATTCAAGTGTTAGTGTGTGAGTGTGAGTTCGGTTAGAGAGAGAGAGAGAAATCGAGGGAGTTTGAAGGGAAGAAGAAGGGAAAAGATTTAAGAAGTTTGTTGCTGTGATTCAGGTAAACAATCCATACCTTTTATGTGTTTTAATTCTCTAAAGTGTTCTTGAGGTTTATATTTAAGTTCTTGGTGGGTTATGTTATTTTTAGAAGGTATATGAATTCTGGGTTTGGAATAGTGTTCTAATAGTAGTATAAAACCTATCTGCAAAGTTACATAAACATGCATAGTATAAATCTGCAAAAATCTGGGTTTTAGGATGAAACAGTAGGCTGAGATATTCATCAGAATCGCAGTAGACTAACATTCATCGAAGTCGCAATAGACGACTGCGACATTCAACAAAGTCGCAACAGTTGGTTGCGACTTGGCATTGAAGTCGCAATGGTCGTTTGCGACTTGGCTTGAAATCGCAGTAGTTGGTTGCGATTCAAGTTTGGAATCGCAGTTGTTGATTGCGACTCCAAGGTGGAATCGCAATAGTGCGTTGCGACTCCAAGGTGGAATCGCAATAGTGTGTTGCGACTCCAGGGTGGAATCGCAATAAGGGGTTGCGACTTCAGGGTGGAATCGCAATAGGAGATTGCGACTTGGTACTGTTCATTACGGTTGCGACTTGTACTGTTGATTTCGATTTCATATATTTTGGGTTGCGACTTGGGTTAAGGATTTTGTAAGTTTAAGTATTAAAGGAGATATTCGGTATTTTATCTGATTTCAGATTCTGTGAAGGATTGACCTACTTGAATTATCTTGGAAGGGTTTTTGCGATCAAAACAAGAGGTGAGTTTTTATTTGAAATATTTTCAAATGGAATACATATATGTAAGTTTCAGGATACATTCTTACAATCAAATATGAACAATTAAGATTGTATTAACAACAACTGGTCATATGATCTATTAACAATCTGTGAATTACAAGATATTACAATGAATTTCTCTCTCAATAGATCTAACAATTTATGCGTAAAGAGTTATCCAAAAGGTTAGCCAAAGATTCAGTTAGCTACAGTTGCTAACTCCTATATATACTGTAGATAATAGCTAAAGCTACAGTACATATGAGAAACAGACTAATAGAACAATTACACGTGTCCTAATTAGTAACTGAATATAACAGATAATATCCCAAGATATGAATTCTGAACATACTTCTGAATAAGCGCTTCAGAACATTTGTCTTCATAGTCAGAAGTTCTGAGTCTCCTACTCAGAACTCTGAACCTTCTAGTCAGAATCCAACACTTAGAATCTTTTTGAGATTTCTCACTCAGAACTTCTGAGTCTTCTACTCAGAACTTCTGAGTCTTCTGAGTCTTCTTTAGTCTTCTTACTCAGAACTCAACACTTGTGTTTTTGACAAAACTCTAGACCTAACAATCTCCCCCTTTTTGTCAAACACACTTGTACTTTTCACCATCAAATTCTTAGAGCAGGAACAATCTTCAGAAGGAGCTCTTCTGAATGTTTTGACAACTTTTGCTCAGAATTCTGAATAATCTGAGTTAACAACTTCTGGTCAGTCTTTAATCAGCAGCAGCAACGATTTCCAAATTGATTTCTGTTATATATTTGCTTTTTCTTTGCTCCCTCTTGAAATGACAATTCTCATCTTCATTTCAGCTTTCATAAGATTTCTTTATAAGAAACAACCGATCAGTTTCCTTTTCCTCTTCTTCTTCTTAAAATAACATTTCTCTCTTTTGTTATTTCTGTACAAAAACCATATCAATCTTCAAAATCTTTAGCTTTTCTCCCCCTAAAGTTTTGGAAAGCAAAATCATCTTCAAAATCTTTAGCTTTTCTCCCCCTTGATTTTCAAAACTTTAGCGATGCTTTTTCTTCGAATGAAGTCTATGCTTTTTCTCCTCCTTAATGAATAACCTTGCTCCCCCTCAAAATAAGAATTCTGGAGCAGTTTGTTTTCTCCCCCTGAAAGTATGCATATATTTCATTAAAATTATTCATTTCAAATATAGTGCTTTAATGAAAACATTTATACAAGGAGAATAAGATTTACTGAACTACACTTAATAACTACTAACATTTGATCATTTGAAAACTTTACAAAAGAAATCCAACTTAATGAAATTTATCAGATTTTCAATCAAATGAAATCAAATGCATGTGTTTGGATTCAAATACAAGTCATCATTGCATATCGAGTTAAAAATGTTCAGTTTCAATCCCTTTATTAAATCTATTTGGTGTGCTTAGCATGCGAAATATGATTAGCTTCAAGCATATGCAATTCTAAAAACATATACGAATACTTTGCTCTACTCACACTATTTGTCCAAAATCAGGATTTTCACAAATTTACAGGTTTATTGCGACTTTGAATTTTCCCAAAGTTTCAAGAAATGTGTGCTCATTGGCATCTTTTAATTTTGTGCTCATTGACATCTTTTAATTTTGTGCTCATTGACATCTTTTAATTTTGTGCACATTGGCATCTTTTAATCAAAAAGTTTAGTAAGAATAAGATACATCGTTAAACATGACTTTCTATCTGGTTCTATAGCAGGATTTGGGTCAGCATATCCCAGACCAGTTGGTCTTAGGTGCTAGGTGACAAGCACCCCTTGGAACTTAATTTCCCAAACCATAAAGGCCACATCGATATATCTTAAACCCATTTGTACCAGTAGAACATGGTTTTCTATCTGATTCTATTGCAGGATTTGGGTCAGCCGATCCTAGACCAGTTGATCTTAGGGACTAGGTGTCGAGCACCCCTTAGGACTTACTCTCCCAAACCAGAAAGGCCACAGGTACAAATTTCAAACTAAATGATTTTGTATATATATATTGCATCTCAATCACTTGGTTCTAAAACGTAGTACTTCCCCCATATTTTCGTTTCCATCCAACATTCTGACAAATTATGCTTTTTGAGCATTATATTCTATATAAGTCTAAATTTCATAACATTGAGCATTCAGCATAATTTCATTCATGATTTGCTAACCTTTCGATTTATTTCAGAAGTGAAAGTTGAAACAAATATAGCTCAGATAATACAAAAATACTTGTAAAAGCACCATTGACACACATTTTATTCATTGAATGAAAAAAAAAATCATATCATTGAATTAAATTGTTAAGATTCAAACATTCAAAGCAATAGAAATAAAACATAATACAATGTTACCTTTCACCACTTGTTCCTTGAAACAGAAAAATATGACAGTTAAGGATATCACCTGAGAAGTATGAGTTCTAAACTGATTTGTTTAGAAGTCTTAGTCTCTGAAGTACGGGTCCTGAACTGAATTATTCAGAAGCCATTGTCATTTAAGTACGGGTTTTGAACTGATATGTTCAAAAGCCTAAAACGTTGAAGCACGGGTTTTGAAATTTATCTTGAAACAATCAGATCAAATTTTGAGACAATATTCCCTCTCAAATCAAGATAATCCTGCAAAATCAAGAGATTTTGGTAATCATCTTCGATGATTCCTCATTAGATATCAAAAATCCAAATTCTGAGTAGTTGAGTCAGAATTCTGAGTAGAAAAGTCAGAATTCTGAGTAACTTGTTCAAAATTCTAAGTATCAAAGTCAGAATTCTGATTAGTTGAGTCAGAATTCTGAGTAGTAGACTCAGAACTTCTGAGTAGTAGAGTCAGAACTTCTGAGTAACAGAGTCAGAATTCTGATAAAACTATCCAGAGAAAATGCCTTAGAAAAATGTTTGGATTTGGTGATTTTTGAACATTCTGAACTTCAAATCACCATAACTTGCTCAAAAATCATAATTTTTCAACCAAAATTTGCAGGGTTGCTTAAAATGTGATTCTGAACACATTCTCTGGAAATGTTTTCTACGAAAAACACTCACATCTATGAGTTCGATAACCTCATAGCAAACATAACTTTTTCAAAAAAAATCTTCAAAATCAACAAATTGATCTATATGAATCAGAAATCCATAATTACATTCAGATCGAGTTTTGGACTGAATTATCCAAAAGTCAAGATTCTCAATTTAAGCACAGCATCGGTTTTAAGTCATGTGTCAGTATTATCATTCAGCTCTACACATGAATAACCTACAAAACAGATTAAGTTGACTTTGGTACCCATATGAACTTGGGTCCAGGTTTGTTAGGTGCAGTGGCATATGCAGATATTCTATAAGAACCATACCAGTGCTGAATAAAATTCTTGTTCACAAAATCATTAGTCCCACAATATGAACAACAAAGTTTCTTTTGTGCAATTCTGACTAATTGATTTACAGAATAAATCACATCAGGTTTAACAAAAGATTTTCTTTGAAATGTATTGTTCTTCTTGACATTTGAATTAGGAACTTTTGATTTTGGCACTTCTTTCTTGGAAGTTGTTCCTTTAACTCTCCATTCCATTTTTATCTTTTTAAAAGAACAATTATAAGATTTATCAATAGCAGAATCATAAAACAGATTAGAAGAACGAATCTGATCTTTTGAACTATGATTTGATTTGTCAACAACTTTTGTTTCAAATTCCCTAAACTTTTTAACATACAAATCAAACCTTGACTGCAAATCAGATTTGGACTTCCTCTCTATCATGATTTTAGTTGATAAATCAGATAATTTCTTAATAAGCCTCCTTATCTCCAAATGAAAAACTTTCTTTTCCTTCTCAAACTCATCTTTTAAGCATTTTTCTTTAAAGCCATTTACCTTCTTCTTTTCAGTCTCTTTCCTTCCATCTTCTAACTCTTTCTCCAACTCATTGATTTTTACAGAAAACTCATTTAACATTCCTGTTTTCTTTTTCTCAAAACCAATCTTTTCTTTTTGAAAAACATTTTTCTTGCATTCAAACTCTTTTCTTTCTTTTGCAAGAATTTTCTCCAAATCAGAAATTTTCAAAGATAATTCAACAGACTTTGTTTCAAAACCTTTCCTCTCAGTTTGAAAGTCTCTTCTCTCTTTCTCAAATTTCACTCTTTCAAGTATAAGAACTTGTTCAAAATCATAGATCTGTTTCAAGAGTTGACAATTTTTCATTTCACATGATTTGATTCTATTTTCAGACTCTGTCAACATCTTTCTTCTAAAATTGATTTTCTCTTTCAAATCAACATTCTCTTTTTCTAACAACTTTGTGTTCTCTTGAGCCTTTTCGAAATCTTTTAGAAGATCGAATTTATCTTTTTGAAAATTTACAACAACTTTTGCACTTTCCTCAAATTTGGCTTCAAGATTAGCAATCTTGCTTTCAAAATGAACAATCTCAGTTTTTGGTTTAGAAATTGTTTCTTTTGCTTTTACAGGACTTAATTTTTGTAAATTGTCTGAACTGGTTATAGAAATTGCAGGTCTCACAAAAACTTCAACAATCTTAGGCATGATGAAATGACAAATTCAAATATCAACTATGAGTTACGATCAAAAATGAGAATCAACACAAATCTAGAACATGCAAGAATTAATCAAATCTGTCACATGCATTTCATCAAACAGTTAGAGTACATGAATTAATGAAATCTTCTTTTCAACAAAAAATTTGAATACTAATCAACATGCAGCAGATATAATCACTTTGATCCAGAAACCAATCAAGAATTTCGAAAACATACCTGTGATCTCTGTTTAATTTCGAGAATTAATCAGCATAGAGAGAAAATCTTTGGATGACTTGATTGTAAGATATCGATTCAACAGAAAGACAAATTCAAATTTCTTGAATCAATGATAGAAACGAATTCAAGAATTGTTAGGAATTCAAGAATTGTTAGCAGCAGCGGAATCAATTGTCGAATTGATCAAGAAACTTCAAGAACGCGATCAAACACACTCTTGGTCGAATTTGTTTGTTGATTGGCTCTGATACCAATTGTAAGTTTCAGGATACATTCTTACAATCAAATATGAACAATTAAGATTGTATTAACAACAACTGGTCATATGATCTATTAACAATCTGTGAATTACAAGATATTACAATGAATTTCTCTCTCAATAGATCTAACAATTTATGCGTAAAGAGTTATCCAAAAGGTTAGCCAAAGATTCAGTTAGCTACAGTTGCTAACTCCTATATATACTGTAGATAATAGCAAAAGCTACAGTACATATGAGAAACAGACTAATAGAACAATTACACGTGTCCTAATTAGTAACTGAATATAACAGATAATATCCCAAGATATGAATTCTGAACATACTTCTGAATAAGCGCTTCAGAACATTTGTCTTCATAGTCAGAAGTTCTGAGTCTCCTACTCAGAACTCTGAACCTTCTAGTCAGAATCCAACACTTAGAATCTTTTTGAGATTTCTCACTCAGAACTTCTGAGTCTTCTACTCAGAACTTCTGAGTCTTCTGAGTCTTCTTTAGTCTTCTTACTCAGAACTCAACACTTGTGTTTTTGACAAAACTCTAGACCTAACAATATATGTGTGATTAAATGTAATATGGTGCATATAATGTTTATATGAATATTGCATTGTATGAGTACTAGTTGGCCGGGCTTAGGACCGGTGAAAGTTGGCTGTACAAAGGGACAGTGGTGTTGGCTGTATTTAGTACAGCGGTGTAAATTAATTAATTGGCTTGCTACCAATTAATATGGCCAAGGAAAAGAAAAGAGAAAGAGATGGAAGGATTACATGAGTCATAATTGGTATTCTTATGTGAATAATATGTATGAATATGTGCAAATGTTTTCTTTAACTAACGGGGATTTTTCTCACTAGACCTCAAGGTCTAACCCTCATTTTTGTTTTAAAAATATGTATTCCAGGTCATGGAGCAAACAAGAGACAATGATAGGATTATCATGTTAGCTTTTGTGGACGTTGAATGATTATGAAGATTTCAGTTATAATTAGTAGTTGTTATGTATTTTACTTTATTCGATAAAGTTTGTACTGAAAGACCTAATTGTAGAACTTAAGGACCGTATTTGAATTATGATATGTTACTTTGTGGTGAATTATATGAAACTTGTATGTTGGGATATAAGGGATGTTACAATCTGTAACTTTTGGAGACAACAAGAAGGGACATATCAAAGGCTATGGAGTCATACAAAAAGAAAATGTCTCTGTATACAAAGTTGCATATGTGGATGGCCTCAAACACAACCTACTCAGTGTAAGTCAACTTTGTGATACAGGATTCGATGTGTTATTTAAAAGAACTTTCTGCTCTCTACAAAGTGAAAACACATGAATGGAACTTCTGCGAGCTGAAAGAAGAGGTGATCTATACCTAATGAATTTTAATTCAAAATCCAAAGAAAAAGTCTGCCTAGTAGCTTGCAAAAGTGAAGAAGCTTGGTTATGGCACAACAGGTTCTGTCACTTAAACTTTCACACCTTAGATAAACTAGTAAAACTTAATCTAGTTAAAGGTTTGCCAGATGTTAAATTCAATAAGGATCGTTTGTGTTCGGCCTGTGAAATGGGAAAACACAGAAGGGCTTCCCACAAAGGCAAAACAGACGTGTCTTGCACTAGGCCTCTGTACATGCTTCATGTCGACCTCTGCGGTCCCATTGCCATACAGAGCCTAGGTGGCAAGAAATACATACTTGTCCTAATTGATGAGTATTCACGTTTCACATGGGTTGAATTTGTTAGAAAGAAATCAGATGTTCCAAATGTATTGATATATCTAATGAAAAGAATCCAAGTTCTTTATGATTGCAGAATACAGAAGTTAAGAAGTGACAATGGCACATAATTTAAAAACTGTGTCATTGAAGCCTATCTTTCAACAGAAGGAATATCACAGAACTTCTCTGCAGCTCGCACTCCACAACAGAACGGTGTTGTCGAAAGAAAGAATCGAACACTTGTGGAAGCCGCAAGAACTATGCTGTCAGCATGCGGATTATCAATGAACTTTTGGGCAGAAGCAATTTCCACTGCGTGTTATACTCAGAATCGTTCAACCGTTGTGAAAAGACACCTCAAGACGCCTTACGAATTGCTTAACAAAAGGCGGCCAAACATCAAATTTTTCCATGTATTCGGATGCAAATGCTTTGTCTTAAACGACAGAGATTCAAGAGGAAAGTTTGATGTAAAAGCTGATGAAGGCAAATTCATTGGATACTCTGCCACTTCCAAAGCCTACAGAACATTCCTTACAATGTCTCGCAAGATTGTAGAAAGCATCAATGTTTCTTTTGATGATTCATTCCAAATGACTTCTGAGCAAATCAGTTCAGAACTCGGAATTAAAGGAAAATCCTCTGTCATCTCACAAGCAAAAGAAGACTTGAATCTTCTATTTTTAGAGATGTTACACGATAACATTGATCCTTCTGTTGGAACCATCAGAGTTTCTGAATAACCATCCTCTGTCGGTCAAAATCCTACAGGTATGACTCTAACTGGTCCAAATAATGCTTCATCTTCTTCTATAAATACTACAGAAGCAAATGCCGAAGAAGAAAATGCAGAAGATGAAACTTCAAGAAAAACGACCACAGAAGCTGCTGAAAATCAAACTCCACAATCCACAGAAGAACCAATTATAGAGGAACAAACTCCACAATCCACAGAAGAACCAATTATAGAGGACCAAGACTATACGTCCTCAGAGGAACAAACTCCACCACCACTCATACCAATCATTCAGCAAACGATAGGATCAACTACCAAGGCACGAAAAACGACAGAGGCTACACGAGAAGAAGAAACACCAGAAGCCTCTGAAGAAAGTTTTGATGACATTGATGATCATCTTCCACGCACAACTCAGTGGACAAAAGCCATCCTCCAAGCCAAATAATTGGAGAACCTTCTGACTCAGTAAAAACAAGGTCTGCCACTGCTAATTTTTGTTTCTTTACAAATTTTGTTAGTGTGATAGAACCAAAGAAGATTTCTGAAGCCCTAGATGACCCAAACTGGGTAGACGCCATGCAAGAAGAACTTCTGCAATTTGAGCGTAACAGAGTCTGGACTTTAGTACCTCTACCAAGAGGGAAACAGGCCATTGGGACTAAATGGGTCTACAGAAACAAGAAGGATGAAGATGGAGTGGTCATCAGAAACAAAGCAAGATTAGTAGCAAAAGGATATAGACAAGAAGAAGGCATAGACTACGATGAGACTTTTGCCCCTGTCGTACGGCTCGAAGCAATAAGAATATTCTTAGCCTTCGCAGCCCACAGAGGTTTTAAAGTCTATTAGATGGACGTAAAATCAGCTTTTCTAAACGGTGAAATCCAAGAAGAGGTTTACGTAAATCAGCCACCAGGTTTTGAAAGCTCAAAGTTCCCAAGGCATGTATACTACCTTGAAAAGGCTCTATACGGACTAAAACAGGCTCCAAGAGCATGGTACGAACGACTTTCCACCTTTCTTCTAGAAAATGGCTACAACAGAGGTACAACAGATACTACATTATTTTATAAACGCAAAAATAGTGAGATAATGCTTGTACAAATATACGTATATAACATAATTTTTGGGTCTACAAATTCAGAAGAGTGCAAATTTTTTGAAAAACTCATGCAGAGTGAGTTTGAAATGAGTATGATGGGAGAATTAACATTCTTCCTCGGACTTCAAGTCAAACAATCTTCAGAGGGAATTTTTATAAATCAAGCCAAATATGTCTCTGACATACTTTTAAAATATAATCTATCTGATACCTCTGCAATGAAGACTCCAATGGCCACTGGAAATAAGTTATTCTTAGATCCAAATGGTATTTCTGTAGAATGTACTCTCTACAGAGGCATGATTGGATCTCTGTTATACTTAACAGCAAGCAGACCTGACATTATGCATGCCACATGTCTTTGTGCACGTTATCAAGCTAATCCAAAGAAATCACATTATGATGCTGTAAAGAGAATCTTTAGATACCTGAAGGGGACCAACAATCTTGGTCTCTGGTATCCACAGAACTCTGGTTTTATTCTTAAAGCTTATACAGATTCAGACTATGGAGGATGCATGCTCGACAGAAAGAGTACCTCTGGGAGTTGTCAATTCCTAGGTGGTAAACTAGTCAGTTGGACCTCCAAGAAGCAGAATTGTGTCTCCACATCCACTGCAGAAGCTGAATACGTTGCTGCTGCTAGCTGTTGTTCTCAGGTTCTATGGATGAAGACTCAGCTAAAAGACTATGGCCACATCCTGTTCAAAATACCCATCTTCTGTGATTCCAAAAGTGTCATTGCTATCTCTGCCAACCCTGTGCAACACTCAAAAACCAAGCATATCGATATAAGGTACCATTTCTTGAAACATCATGTTGAATACGGTACAATTGAAATGCATTTCGTGCCCACAGAATATCAACTCGCTGACTTATTCACCAAAGCACTAGACGAGAAAAGATTCAACTTCTTGGTGGGTAAGTTAGGAATGATTAACATGGTGTGAAAATCCTCAGTAAGTATAGCTTTATCTTCTGTAAATAAGTATAAATTGTTGGGTTTTGTTCAAAAACGATTTCTAAAATCATAAAATGTGCAACGGAAGCTTAAAATATTTGAACAACATTAAAACCTTTAACACCCACCAAGGATCCATTTGCATGAAATGAAAGATTAAAAAAAACATACATAGGGGGTTTAAGAAACACAACCTTTGTAGTCCTTTGCTAGTTCTTCAAAAATGGTGATGGCAAGAACCCAAAGTAGTGTTCCTCTAGAGAAGTCCACCAAGCAAGCTCCTTCACCTTGTAGTATGCTAGTACCCTCTTGAAAACTTGATGCAAAGAACAATTTCTAACTCAAGCATACAATAGACTTGAGAATTAAAAGAAGGAAGAACAAAAACACACACTTGGTGTGTGTTTGTTTTCGGCCGAAACCAAGAGGAGAGAGGGGAGAGCATTTTTATTAGTTTTTGTCTAACCACAAATGAGCTCTTCATGTGGTTTACATATCCAAGGCTTATGACATTGTCATTCAAAAGGACCAATGAGTGTCAAGCCTTCCATGCAAACTTTCATCCAAGTCCTTCTAGTTTAAAATATGTTTAAAACAAAGTTTAAGTATCTTAAACTTTCTCCTCAAGTCCCTCCTTTCAATTTTAGTTATAAAATAAATCCATCATATGTATTATTTTATATAACCAAAATTTATTATTTGCATCTAATATTATAAACTATATTCAATAATATAATTAATAATATTTATCAAGAATATAGTTAATATTTATAAAGAATCAAATTCTTATAAATATCAATTCGGTGTTTACTTGCTATATGGTGTGACCCTATAGGATCATATATTACCGGTAATATTATTTTATAATCATTCTTGAGCATATAGAACCAACAATCTCCCACTTGCTCAAGATTGTATTATAGAATAATATAGACAGTGGTGGACGTCTAGCAACATCTCACTGCCCCCAGCAACGTATGATTGTAAGTGCCATTCAACAACATCCAATTCCCACGAGCTCATAGCTTCAATTGATGTATTAGGTGTGGTATCAGTTATCCCTTTGTTTGGACATCCTGTTGAAACATGAGACATGGATCACTATCATTCTCATCTATTGTTCAACTTTTGGTAAGGCGCCTTAGATGTCTCACTCTTAACGTATTTAGAGAAACAAATCCCATCTTGACTACATACGCCTCTCATGCAGTTCTTGCCATGCCCGATAATAGTCTTTATAGCTGCTCCTTTTCAAGAACAACGGTTAACCATATCAAGGCATAGTACTCCCTACACTCAAGTCCCTAATATGCATCTCAGGTCAAAGGATACAAAGATACTACCTTTATTCAAGAATCACTTATGACGACGATCCATGAGGTGATCTTGAAGCGGGTCAGGTCCAGTACTCGTTCCCTAACAAGTACCTATGAACTTGGTTGTAACATTTTGCCACTTTTACTCTTAAAAGTCAACCAGTCCAATTCATATTAGTCTTACTTCATAGTTGCTCCCACAACTATGATCGACTATGGACATTTAGAATAATTAATTTATTCAAGGATTTAAACATGCTAATATAGAACACAACGAGTATGAAAAGATTATATCCTATATATCTAACTAAATACTATACTTGTTGCTTAACCTGTTCCAATATTCAAATACTAAATTCAAATCAAATCCCATCACTAGAATAACGAAGTCCTATAGCTCAAACATGACACTTCAAGTTTAGCTTATGAAAGGAGCTTCGTGAATGGGTTCATCCAGAAACTTGATTTGAGTAAACTTTGTGAACACTAACATCTCCATTTTTAACTTTATTCCAAATATAGTTAAATGTTTGGAGTAGATGCTTGGTACTCTGATGTGAGATAGGGTCCTTTAGCTTGTGTAATGGCACCCACATTCTCACAAAGGATTTCTAGATGATCCTGAATGGGAGGCATCTACCTAGCTTTTCAATAAACTCTTTCATCCAAACATCTCTCTTTTGCGGCTTCTAAAGCGGCAGTGTGTTCTTATTTGTAGTGTATTATGCAATTTGACCTTCGCCTTGAACCTTTTCAAACGAACTAGTTCTTCATTCACAATGAAGACATTTCCCTTTTGTGATTGAGAACCTTTTCAATCTTTATGGAAGCTATCATTAGTGCAGCATTTTGCTATGATCTTCTTCCATTCCTCAGTTAAAGAACACTTACTTGGTTCTTTCTAAGTACCTTAAATCGTTCTTTATAGTCATCTAATGACCTTCCCTCGTTTTTCGTTGGTATCGTTTTCTAATGCTCTAAAGCATTTTGATACATTCGATCTAGTGCACGTCATGACATATATGATAGATCCAATTTCCGAAGCATATGGAATACTAATCATTTTATTTAGCTCATCTTTTGTGCTAGAATATTGAGACATGCTCAAAATGATGCCATATCATATTTGCAAGAAACTACCTTTAGAGCCTTGCATCTTGAATCTTTTAAGATAATGTCAACATATGCACTTTGACTTAAACCTACAAGTCGTCTTGATCTAATCTCTAAAGATCTATATTCCAAGAACAAAATTAGCCCTTTCTAAGTCTTTTATTGAGGAAATACTGTCCGAGCCAAAACATGATGTTTTGCTATGTCGAAAAGTTAATTTCCAAATACTAATATGTCTTGCACATACAGGATTAGGAATTTTACTGCGCTCCCACTAGTTTTAGCAAATACATGAGTCATCTTTTATTTTGATGAAAATTAAACTTTTAATTTTCCTGTCAAAATGAAGATTCCAGTTTTGAGATACTTGTACTGATCCCTGAATGGATTGTATCTCAATGTTCATGACTCTAAGCCACTCACCAGATTCAGAATCTGACATAGCACTTTAGTAGTTGATGGGTTTACTAGAAACCTATCATACATCATTCTTCATGAGAAATCGATATTTCTCGAGTTTCTGAACGATTCTACTAGATTTGCGAACACTTGGTGTTTTCACTAAGTTTTGATCAATCAAATCGCTCAGTTTTCAACGACCTTTGTTTGATAACTAGTGCCAACCAATAAGTGCATTAGGTTATGAAGTTCTTGATTCCCTTCAAGTTCCTTAACACTCCCACTTGCCTTGTCCATTAAAAAACTTGCTTTCTAAGAACTTGGCTTTGGAACAATAAACAATTTTATTGTTTGTGGGTTTGTAGAATCGGTATATAAAACAATTTATAGTATATTCTATAACATATGCATTTGGTAGATATTGGGTCGAGTTTACTTGAAGCTTATTGTCTCACATGAGCTTCATAAACCCACGCCTTCAACTAAGATTAAGGATGAAAAAACTTTTCATACGAAATCTTATAAGGTGTTTTGTCTACCTTTTGGTTGGTGTCAAAAAGTACGGATTACTTTAACTAGGGCATAATTCCGAATTTGATATAGGAATAGTACTTCTACTCATCATAGAGCGAACCATATTTAATAAGGTTCGGTTCATCCTTTCGGATGTATACAATTTCTATGATAATCCAAGAGTTCTTGGTTTAGTTACTATCCTCATATATCAGAAAAGACTTTAATGGTCCTGCTGAGTTGTTTTCTTAATCTTCACTTTGAAACAACTTGAATTACATCAAATGCTTCATCTTTATGTTCCATAAACTTCAACAATTGAAATCGTCAGTGAAGGTATTATCTATCACCATATCTAGACTTGGTTTTGAGAGACCATATACATCAACCTGCATCAATTCAAAAAAAACTTTTTCTCCTTCTCTATGAATTAGAGAAAAGAGCTATATTCAATTTTATCAAGATCGCATATATCAAATGAAGATATTTATATTTAGTTTCAAAATACCACAGTTTTGAAAATTTAGATATGCGTTTAACTTTCTTGATTATGTTGACTCTTTCATGTGTAGACTTGATTCAAATCACATTTGAGTCTTATGGTGTTTATATAGAATTATGTTTTAGAAGGCTTTTGAGATTCACTTTATTATTCAATTAAGAGAACTATTTCTTGAAATAGAATAATTCATTTTGAATATGAATATAATCGTTTCCAAAAACGGTTAAGTGAATTTCATTTAATCAATAAACATGTGACTGAAAAACAATAATTTAGTCAAACTAAATTTAAACATTGTTCGAGACAAACTTGTTTAACAATACAAGCCATATGGTTTCATAATAAAATCTCCTATAAGCTTGGTACGCAATCTTGCTTCCTTGCTTATATGGATCACCATTTTGCTTGTCTTTCAGTCATTTACCTTTCTTGATTATTTGTAACATATTACAAAAGTGAGTTCTACACTTAGTATCAAATACACAAGTGTAAGATAAAAAAGTAAAAGTTCTATCTTAAATATTGATACCTGAAGGACTTTCCTTCGTTAGAAAACATTTATTTCTCAGAAATCTCCTCTTCTATGACCAATGTTGCCTCATCTATCACTACATTCAGATTCTCGACAAAAAACATCAAATGCGTTGGTCAGAGATTTGAGGATCACATCTATGGCTCTCCCATTGGAATAAGGATAGCCAAGTCTATCCAAATAGTCAAGGTGCGTCCTCATTTTGTGAATATGAGAGCTTACATATTAGTCTTTGTCCAATTGTATCGAAGCATTCACGGACCATATACATTTGGCAATATTTTGGTAATCGGTTTACCATGTCAAATGCCCTCAGTAGAAACGTTTCCATTCTTTCTAGCAAGGATGGAACCATGGTTTCAAGCATAAGACGTGATACTTTGAATGAATTATGTTTCAATCAAGTATCATTAGCTTCTATGGAGGTAAGAGGAGGTTTTTCAGGACGAGGTACGATTAGTGCGTATGATTTGTTTTCACGTCTGAGAACGTGTCTCAATTTGTGAAACCAAATCGGGAAGTTCTGAGTGTTTAACTTTTCTTCGTTAAGAAAAGCTCTTAGGGGTGATCTATTGTAGTGTTTGCATTTTGGGCCATCTACAAAACTTAACAAAGTTAATGTAGTATTTTCAATATTTATTATTAAGAAAATTAATTACCCTTTCGTTTTCTAAAACATTAATTTGCATAAAATCTAGGATCCAACATTGCAAAACAAATGAAACGGTTAGGTGACCTTTATCCCGTTCATTTAATCCAACAAGGTAGATAACGTTTATCAATTACATCGAATGTAATTCCTAGCGTTATGGGATCTTTAACAACTTGTTTGTTAATTGGCATGTTTGATCCCATCTATGCCTTGGGTTTCTAATGCTTAGGTGACCTTTATCACAAAAGATTCCCAATCAAGTCATCGTACTTGAAACAACGTGTGAAACTTACATCCATGCGGTTAGGTGACCTTTATCCCACAAGGACATAAGAATCACCTCATCCATCACAAGACAATCCAAGTGGTTAGGTGACCTTTATCCCACAAGGGTGGCATAGTGACGTATTGAGTGTTTTTCAAAAGGACGGCATATGACTTGCGTTTTGAAAAAGGGATTTTTAATGTTTTATAATTCTAGTTTTAAAAACATTTTAGTATTGCATGCATTTAACAATATATGGTACATCTCTATTTCTCATTAAATGGTTCCTATTAGTTTAAATAAAATCTTAATTTTATCAACTAAGTATGTGTCATCAATTTTTAATATCAAATATTAATTTTTGAGTTTGAGCACTATAAGAACCATTTATAGTCTCTTAATAAACATTTTTATTAATACTAGACTATGAGTTTGTATGAGTTTTGAAATTTCCATTTAAAATCTCAATTTTAATTTTTAAAATTCATGGTACCATATTATTGCATGCATCCAATAATCAATGTGTTCTTTTAAGAAACTATTTCTCATAATAAATTTAAAATCTCTATTTTAAATAATTTGGTTAATTTTAAAATCTCTATTTTAAAACTAGGTTCATCATAAAATCTAATTTTAAAATTTGTCGCTTCAATTTTAAACGATCTTTAAATAAGCGCTTTTGAACCAATTTTATGTTCCTCTAAAATATCCTATATTTTAAAGCAAATAAAAATTTAGAGTTTTATAAACATATAATGTCATGTATATTGCATGCATCCAATATCACATGACACTTGGAGTTTGTATAAGTTTTTAAAATCACCATTTTAATTTATTTTGACATTTCAAAATTTTATGGGTTTTTAGAATAAAACTCATTTTATTTATAAAACCCATTTTAACCATTTTACTTTTAAAATGTTACCTTTTAAAATAAACTCCTTTTATTTAAAACTCATTTTTATCATTTTACTTTAAAATGTTATTTTGAAAAGCCAAACTCCAAAAGATGATTTATTTTATGTTCAAAATATTATCTAGCATGCAAGAACCTATTTCAATCATACATGATAATATCAACATAAAATATAAACATATAAAATATGTAGAAAATGTATAAACCAAGCCAAAAAACTAATGACAATTCTTGTGAACCAAACCTCATCTCCAGCCATTCAGAGAGACCATACCTTTTTACAGTGTCAGCACGAAAGGTTTCAGATGAGTCATCTTCTCTGAACAGTTTGATGTCAACAATAGGTACTCCGATGGAGGTTCTTCCAGAGATGAATACCTTGTTGATCTTCGCTGGACGATATCTGAAGTGGATTTTCTCTTTACACCAGATCAGGGTGGTCTGAGAAACTTCAGCTTTCTTTTCCACGATCTTCTGGGCTTGTTCCCAAAGCTTTCGTTGGATTTGAATGGGAATACGCTTCAGCTTGGGGTCTTTGACAGATTCTTGAGTGAGCTTGATGGCGTATTCTCTGTCTTTATCTTCAGCTTCCTTCCTTTCAGCGATGAGGCGTTCAGCTCTGAGATGATCTTGGTATTCAGCTTTTGAAATTCTGAACTTAGGAGGAACTGAAGGTAGTTGATCGCACCTTAGGATGATTCGCTGATCCTCGAATCGCTTTATCATTTCTTCTCTCCTCTTTTGATCTTCTTCACTCAGCCTTTGAGGAACTGAGGAAGGTCTGTTTCTGTGCGAGAGAGGTTGTTCTTCTGGTTCATCAGTCTCAGAGATTAAATCTAAGACTGGGATTATGTCTTCAGCGGTAGCTGGAATTATTGGTGAAGTCGCAATAGAAGATCTTTCAGCGATATCCTCAAACAGGGGAGAGGACTGACAAATCGGCTTTGCAAGTAGGATCGCCAGATTATCATCTTCAGCGATGCCTTTGTCTTTGCTTTTCCCAGCGCCAGAGGCTGAGTGCTTTGTCTTTGTCTTCTCCCCTGAAGGTTCTTTTATTGAAATACCTTTAAGAGCTTTGGTTCGAGGAGCAGGTTTGACAACAAAGAAATCATCGTCATCTTCATCATCATCATCATCGTTCCTTGGAGAGGAGGATGGTTCAGCTTCAGGGATGTCGAAGTCTTCGTCTTCTTCTGCTTCGGATTCCTCAACATCTTCTTCGAGTTGCTCCCCCTCAGATACAGAGGCGAGGTTCTCGGTTCCCTCAGGGTTTTCATCTCCCTGAGGTCCAGTAATCCGATCTTCATTACCCTCTCCCCTGATAGATTCATCATGGGAAAGGTCTTCAGCGCTCTTATTTTGATCTTCAGCGCTCTTCTCTTGTTCAGCGCTCTTCTCCCCCTCTTTCTCATGATGGGCGGGGGAGGAATGGGTAGATTCAGCATTGGTGTTGTCTCTGTCTTCTAGGCCAGAGACTTTCACACAACCTTCAAGCTTAGCTATTCTGTCTTCTAGGCCAGAAATAGCAGGCGTGATTTTCTTCAGCTCTTGGCGATCCTCTGCGGTGAATGAGTCCAGAACAGGTGCAGGGGCCGGAGCAGGAGCTGGATTATTTGCGTTGTTCACCAGCGTCTCGATCATTGTCTTGACAGAACTAAGATCGGTCTTCACTGAGCCCAAGTCGGTCTTGACCACTGACATATCACCTTCGAGTGTACCAACCGATTTCTTCAGCGTTGTAACCTCGCTGGAAATGGTGGAAACTGATGATTTGAGGTTGGTGTAGTCAGTGTAGATGTCGGAGAGCACTTTGGCAAAGTCGGCGAGAGTTTTATCAAGGTCTTTGATGTCATCAGAGGAGGCCTTCTTTTCCACCACAGTAGTCAGCTTCGTCAGATTCTCTCCAGCGTTTGTTACAGCTGTAGAGTTATTTGATAGACCGGTGGTGAGATCCGTAAGTTTCATCTCCATAGACTTCAGAGACTGGTTGATGTCTCCCAAAAAAGGACCTGTAACATATAAGTACTTGTGAACAAAGGAAAGCTCAGAAGTTTCAGGTTTAGTTACAGTGTTTAAGGTGGGATCTGTACCTGCAGGAGCGTTGACGAACTCATCAAAGTTTCGAGTCCCTCCATAGTGTTCCATATCTCCCTCAAAAGTTCCGTGAGGGATGGAGATCTCTGCAGGTCCTTTCTTCGTCATTCGTTGAGAAGCTTCAACGGCTTCTTGAATGATGGCATCTCCAGTTTTGACTGGAGGAGTGTCCAAAGAAGTAGAGGGAGGAGCGAAGGATAAGAATTGGGGTTGGGGTTCAAGTTCAGCGTTGGATTCGCTGAGAAGTACTTCATCAGTCTTTTGAGAGACTGACGAAGGTTGGGTAGATTCCAAAGTTCTAACCTCAGCGTTTAAGGACGCTGAAGTAGGTTTAGAAGGGATGGCTTGAATTGGTGTGGCAGAGCGTACCACGGAACTTTCCTTCAGCTCTTCAGAATGAGCTGAGGAGTCTTCAGCATGCAACTGCTGGGGTTGCTCCTTGGTTTTCTTGATCCTTTTGGAATCAAGAGGGGTAAGAGATTGTTTCCTTTTCTTAGAAGGAATGGATTTTGTGGCCGGGTTATCAGCGATGGGTATTGTCGCTGAAGGAGCCACAGAAAGCGGAGAATTTAGAAGAGTGAGAAGAGTAGAGAGACGTACCTCGTTGGCGACAGGCTTGAAGTCGAGAACTTTAGGGCCAATCTGAGAGAGTTTCAGATCACCCTCTTCAGGATAGCTGTCCTTCAGGCCATATTGAAAGATGGCGCTGATGAATCGCGGGTAAGGAACCCATGCTGGTCGGTCAGCGGCAGAATCAACACGTTGAATGAGGTCTTCATAGATGATGGAGGCCCAGTAAATGTTGAGACCTTTCAGCAGTGCGTAACCCATGGCCTGCTGAGGTTGAGCGGCTTGATCAGAAGATCCGGATTTCGCTGTCATGCAGCTGATCAGGTGAGCGAAGATGAAGTTCATCTCGCTGGGCATCTTGGATTTCTTTATCAGCGTCAGCTTCTTCTCAGGTAGCTTGTCTCTTCCAGTCTCCCAGATGTAACCCATCGCATCAAGGAAAGCAATGATTTCTTCCCTGTCAGCGTGCTTCTTGTGGTCAGGAAATGGAATGAAAGGATTTTCTGAGGTAGCGTTAGGGAATTTCAGAGCTTTGCGGATTATTGCTGGGGTTATCTTGATGGTGCCATACTCAGTATCGCTGAGTATGCAGTCGATGGTTTTAGATGGATCTTTGGCTGAGGGTAGGTTGGTGTGTCTGGCAGAGTACCAGAATTGGGATAATAGACGCTGACTGGCAGGAGGTGTGATTGTCAGTGCTGTGTATATGGGGCTATTCTTCAAAAAATTTACAGCGTCGTCTAGATGGGATACCTGCTTCCGAGGAGGAAACTCGAGAAGCGCTGAAAGGTTGTTTGCCTTTGTCCAGTCTAGTTGATCCAGCTCAAACTTAACCTGAGGAGCTTTAGTGATTTCCAGTTCCTCAGAATCAGTGGAGATGGACTCAGCGGTAACATTCAGCTTTGAAGTTGCCATTTCACTGTATTATCAGTTCAACCAAAGATGTTAACAAATAAGAAATATCTTAATGTGGAAAGAAAATTTCCATTAAGATTTCTCGAATTTTGTCCATTTCATTCAGACAAAAAAGTCTTAATGAAGATTAGGGTTTTTCTTGTTTTTAAAAAACGAATATAACACCTATAAGCCTTGTATTCCAGTTTAAAAAAAATGGATACGAAAGAAGAACAAGTTTAAGATTTTAGATTTAAAACTTGAAGAACAACCATGAAATGGTTGTGTTTATAAAACCATGAAAGAAAATGATTTTATTTTTGAGTTCTTTTGTTTGATCTTGTATAAAACAATGATAAGATCGAAAACAAGTTATTTGCATTTGATAATAGATAAGAACATATTAACCTTGAGTTTGATGAAGAAGATGATGAACAGTTCTTGAAGATCGAGAGCACAAAATGCAACAGTGTTCTTTTCTTGCGGAGAAAGATTGACTCGCATAAAAGACAAATATAAACTTTGAGAGAGTTTATATAGGAAGAGAGTAGAGAGAGAAAAACTTGAGCGGGAAAGTTTTTCATCATGACATGGACACGTGTTTGCATTTGATTGGATAGACAACGAAACGCGCAAACGTGTGTCAGAAAAAGAAACGTGCCTGGTGTTATCCGTTGCAATGACGTCACAACTGTCCTTTCACATTCTTTCGTTGTCTCTGAGGTTTTGAAAGAAAAACTCAGGGACTCTTTGGAAAATATGAAGCACTGAATAGAAATATCAGTGAGGGTTTTAAGAAATTTCAAAATATTATTCAGCGATGAAAGAATTTGAAATCTTGCATTTTCATGCGTTTTGTCAGAGAAAACATACCTTGATATCAGTTTAACCCAATTTATTCAGAGAGAAGATGATGAAATGGATTGTACAAATTTATTTTATCCAGAGCCTATACAAGAATGTATAAACGTATCGCTGATTAAATGTGAACCGCTGAAGATTTATCCTTCAAAGTTCAGCATTCCAAGCTCGCTGATGAGAAAGTTGAATCTTGTCTCATCAAGAGGTTTGGTAAACAAATCAGCTAACTGATAATCAGTTGGGATAAAATGAAGTTCTATATCACCATTCATCACATGATCTCTGATAAAATGATATCTGATTTCTATGTGTTTTGTCTTTGAGTGTAGCACTGGATTGTTTGCTATAGCGATGGCACTTGTGCTGTCGCAATTGATTGGAATTTTGGAGAGCTGAAGATCATAGTCTAGTAGTTGATTTCTCATCCACAAGACTTGAGAACAGCAGCTTCCAGCGGCTACATACTCAGCTTCAGCTGTGGAAGTGGACACCGAGTTTTGCTTCTTACTTGTCCAACTTACCAGCTTTCCACCCAGGAGCTGACATCCTCCTGTGGTGCTTTTCCTATCCATTTTGCAACCTGCAAAATCACTGTCTGAATAGGCGGTTAGATCGAATCCTGAATCTTTGGGATACCAAAGACCTAGATTCGCTGTACCCTTAAGATATCGAAAGATTCGCTTTACAGCTTTCATATGAGATATCTTAGGTTCAGCTTGATATCGTGCGCACAGACATGTTGCAAACATAATATCGGGTCGGCTAGCTGTAAGATACAGTAGAGAGCCGATCATCCCACGGTACAGCGTGACATTGACAGGAACACCCTTTGTGTCCTTATCAAGTATCAGCGGTGGTGCCATAGGGGTTTTCATAGCTGAACTTTCAGTTAAGTCGAATTTTTTCAGCATATCTTTAACATACTTTCCCTGATTTATGAAAGTTCCTTTTTCAGTTTGCTTAATCTGAAGACCAAGGAAATATGTTAGTTCACCCATCATACTCATTTTATACTCATCTTTCATTCTATCAGCGAAACGAGTACAAAGCTCAGGGTTAGTAGAACCAAATATAATGTCATCAACATATATTTGAACTAAAATGATATGACCTTTTATTTTTCTAAAAAACAAAGTTTTGTCAATCTTACCTCTCTCAAATTTTTCAAGGTGGAGATACGTAGAAAGAGTGTCATACCATGCACGAGGAGCTTGCTTCAAGCCATAAAGTGCCTTATCCAGCTTATAAACATAACCTGGACGCTTAGGATCTGAGAATCCTGGAGGTTGTTCCACATAAACTTCTTCATTCAGCTTTCCATTTAGAAACGCTGACTTAACATCCATTTGATGTACAGTGAAGTTTTTGTGTACAGCATATGCTAAGAAAAGACGAATAGATTCAAGTCTTGCTACAGGAGCAAAGGTTTCGTCATAATCTATACCTTCCTCTTGTCTGTATCCCTGAGCAACAAGACGAGCTTTGTTGCGAGTTACAGTACCATGTTCGTCCAACTTGTTTCGATAGACCCACTTAGTGCCTATCACTGTTTTGTCAGTTGGTCTCCGAACAAGTTTCCAAACTTTGTTTCTTTCGAATTCAGTCAGCTCTTCTTGCATAGCGCTGACCCAGTTTGGATCTCTGAGGGCATCATCTATTTTCTTTGGTTCAGTTAGAGAAATAAAGTTAACAAATAAACAAATATTACCTGCACTTCTACGAGTCTGAATACCAGCGTTGGGATCACCAAGAATTTGATCGATTGGGTGATTTACAGTCCATCGCTGAGCCGGAGCATGCGTCGCTGACTCAGTCTGAACTGGAGAAACTGAAGATGAGGCTTCAGCTACTTCTGGATAATCAGCTAAGAGAGGAATGCTTGCATTTGTCACTTCATTCACTGATTGCTGAGAAATAGATGGAATTTCTGAGACATTTGGATCAACTGCGGGTATAGTATTTATAGGAACAGCTGAGACCCAAGATGTTTCATCTTCACTATTCTGCATATTGGGAATGATAGTAGGACCATCATTTTCAGTTGTATGAGTATGAGTAGTGGGAACATCTTCTGAATCACCAAGATGAGAAAACATCCATTGATTCAGTTCTTCTGTATCAGCGTTCGGTTTAGAGTTCGCTGAACGGGATTCGTCAAACGTGACGTGAATAGTTTCTTCTACAGTTTGTCTTCTTCGATTGAAGACTCTGAAGGCTTTGGAAACTGAGGAGTATCCAAGAAAGATTCCATCATCAGCCTTAGGATCAAACTTTCCAAGGGCATCTCTGTTGTTCAGTATGAAACACTGACAACCAAAGATGTGAAGAAAGCTGATTGAAGGCTTTCTCCCATGAAAAAGTTCATAGGCTGTCTTTTTGAATCTTTTGACTATCAGCGACCTGTTTTGCGTAAAACAAGCCGTGTTGACAGCTTCTGCCCAAAACTGAGTAGGCAGGTGAGAATCGCTGAGCATTGAACGTGCAGCTTCAATAATTGTTCTATTTCTTCTTTCAGCGACTCCGTTTTGTTGTGGTGTTCTCACTGACGAAAAGTTATGAGAAATACCCTTGCTCTCAAGGAAGGAATCAAGAGAACTGTTTTTGAATTCAGTTCCATGATCACTCCTTATTGAGCGAACAGTCATATTGTTCATAGTTTCCATCTTCCGAACAAAGGTGATGAGTTCTTCAGGGGTGTCACTCTTAGAACGGAGAAACATTACCCATGTATAACGAGAGAATTCATCAACTATGACCAGCGTATATTTCTTTCCAGCGATGGATTGTTTGTTAACGGGGCCAAACAAATCCATATGGAGTAGTTGAAGAGGAGATGACACTGAGGAAACTTGCTTGGACTTAAAGCTTGCCTTGGTCTGCTTCCTTTTTTCACACGCTGAACATAAGGATTCTTTGGCGTATGAATGTTGAGGTAGACCAGTGACTAACTCTTTGGATGAAAGAGTATTCAGTGTCTTGAAGTTGAGATGTGAAAGCCTCTTGTGCCATAGCCAGTTGACATCAGAAGATGCCTTTGAGAAGAAACAGGAGTTCTCAGTGGTTGTTGAGTCCATGTTTATAACGTAAACATTTTCCAAACGATAACCGCTGAGAGCTATCTTCTCCTTTTTGTCAGAGACAAAGCAGGATTCCTTGGTGAAAATCACTTTGTTATCCATGTCGCAAAGCTGACTGATGCTCAGAAGATTATGCTTCAGCCCTTCAACATATGCGACTCTTCTGAAGGATGTTGTACCATTTGAAAGTACACCATACCCTCGGGTGTGTCCTTTTCCATTTCCACCGAAAGTCACAGAGGGACCCTTCTCTTCCTTGTATTCAGCGAGCAGGCTTTTCTTTCTAGTCATGTGTCTAGAGCATCCGCTATCGAGATACCAGATACCCTTCTTAACCTGCAATACAAAGGAAGATTAGTTTTGCTTGGGTACCCACTTCACCATGTATACGCGTTTGTCAGTGGAAGTGGTTGGAATGGGTTCAGCAGTCTTCGCAGCATTTGAAGATTCAACTTTGTCTTTCTTCACTTTGGTCAATTTCTTGACCTCAGCGGTAGGAGTCACCTTGACCTGACTTGCAACTGGTTTGGTCTTCTTTGGTGCTATCTTCACCTTAGCTATCTTATCAGCTTTGGTGGCTGTGGGACACTTACTTGCAATATGATCGGTAAGTCCACAGTGATAACATTTCCTATAACTAAAATTAGTTCTAGGACCACTTGTGTGCTGAGCTTTTAATTTGGAATTAGAAGTGCCAGCACCAAGTACACTATTGGTTTTTGAAATAGGACGAACATTCAGTTCTTCAGATTTCTTACCAAGGACATCTACTCTGAGTCTAGGAGTAGGTCGCTGAACTGATCCAGAGGTCTGATTTCTAGAACCAGATGAATGAATCACTAAGGCTTTGGAAGCATTCAGCTTAGGTACTAAAGTACCCTTCTGAGGATTTTGATAAATTACAATTCCTTTACCTTTATCTTTAGAGACAGAGGTAGGTTTTGAATAAACCATTTTCTCCTTACCTTTTGAGGAGGTAGGAGTTTCCTCAGGGATTGGTGTAATCGACGAGGAGTACTGAGATGAAGAAGTGTCAGCTACTGAGGATACGAACGTTCCAAATTTAAGCATTGAACGTTCAGTGGTTGGTAATGGAGTATCATATTTATAACCCAGACCACGTTTATCACTCAGAGGAATCTGAGCCTTAATTATCTCAGTGATCTTTGTTGAAGAATTACACCATCCTTCAACAGTAGCTTGTTCAGCTTTTAAAGCAGCGATAGCTTCCGCTCGTTCAATTTTGACTAGCTGATTTAAATGGACTTGATCTTTAAAATCTTCTTCAAATTTAGAAAGCTTTTCTATTTGAAGGTGGCAATTTTTAAGCTTTTCAGCGAGATCAAGATTTTGGTTTTCAACCACAGCTTTGCCGTTCATGGCTTCGTATAAACTTCTAGTCAGTAGTTCGATTTTACGGAGACTATCAGCTTCATCAATATTTACAATATTGGTAAAGAAGGAAGGTGATACCTGAATGGCAGATGTTGAAGTGGAGGGAATGTCTGAACTTTCTTCCTCTTCTTCAATCTTGGCCATGAGACATTGATTTGCTTCATCATCTTCAGAATCAGATGATGAGGCTTCTTCATCAGAAGCAGCCCAATCATAGTCAGCCATTAGGCCTTTTCCCTTCTTCTTAAAGCTTTTCAGCTTTGCATACTTCTCCTTCAGCTTTAAGTATTTGTCGTCTTTATTCCTTGGAACAAAGGATTTCTTTGTAAAGGCTGAAGGTCTCATGATTTTCTTTGACCTGCACTCGTTAGCGAAATGACCTGTCTTTTCGCAGTTAAAACAAGTAGCAGTAGCCTTATCAACAAAAGCTGATGACTTAGGCTTGTCAGCTATAGAAAGAGTTTTGTTCTTTCTAAACATTTTCTTCTTGGCGAATCTCCTGAACTTTTTAGTTAGGAGAGCCAAGGATTCATCATCTGAAGAATCAGAATCTGATGATCTTTCAGAGTTACTTTCTAACTCAGTGATAGTGACCACAGGTCGCTGAGTAGAAGGTTCCTCTGAGATTAAAGCAACAGGGGTGCTTTTGGAATCTTTTACAAGATTCTTCTTAAGATGGCTAGATTGCTCATGATTCAGCAATGTGCCATATAAGGTAGCCAGTGTCATTGATCTTAGATCTTTTGACAGCTTGAGACACATGGAATAATTGTCCCAGCTTTCAGGTAAACATTCTAAAAACTTTGTCAGAACTTCAAAGTTAGAATATTCCTTACCAACCGTTTTAAGATCTATAATTAAGCAATTAAAACGTTGATGTACTTCAGAGAGAGTTTCATTCTTACCAGAGATGAAACTTTCGTATTGTCTTACCAGGTTGATCTTTCTTGAATCCTGGACTTCAGACGTTCCTTCATACTGAACACATATTGTGTCCCACATGGCTTTTGAGGATTTCAGGTTCATGACGGAATGGTAGACTTCGTCAGGAAGGGCCATGGATAGTATGGATCTGGCTTTTGTATCTATAGCCACTTTCTTCTTGTCTTCATCGGTCCAATGATGGATTTCCTTTAGAATCAGCCTTTCTGGAATAGCAGCTCTAGTTGCAGTGGCTGGAACGGCAGGATCAATCGTTACAGGGATGTGTGGACCGTTTTCAAGATAGTAAGGTATAGTAGGGTCTACACCTTCTAAGAAGAGTGTCATCCTATTTTTCCATAAGTTGAAGTTGTCTCTGGAAAATCTAGGGGGTTTTGCAAGAGAACCATTGTCGATATAGTGAGTGTTTGTGTTTGAGTTGGCCATTTTCAGATAATAGCAAGGAAGAGAAATATCTTAGATTAGATCTTGTTTATGAGATTAAACAAATCTGCTCTGATACCACTTGTTGGTCCCGAAAGGCTTAAACAAGTTTGTAGAAGGGGGGGGGGGGGGGTTGAATACAAACACACTATTTTACTTTTCTAAATTGTTTATTGATAAATCATTAACAATTTACAGCTTGTTGCGGAAACAAGATTAAGGATAAACCTAAATCTAAACAAGTTGGAACACTAAGGTTTTCTTGCACTAAGAAAGATAAGGAGATTACTAATAAAATCCTATCTTGAGAGATTTGAACTTGTCCAGAGTTAGCAAGTTACTTCAAATGAAGTGAGTTCATCTCTTTATATACTGCATGCATTTAATGCAATTCTGTATACACTTTACACGTGTCATCAGCGGATTGGTTGCATGTCATTGACCTTTGTTGACAACCTTAGTAGCCGCATGAATGAACAGTGTAGTATCAGAGTGGTTGTACGATTTCAGATTTTCGGAGGTTCTTTTCTGACATTTCGTACGGTGGCGTGCAAGGGAGGTTAAGACAAAAGTACTTTGTACGGAGGACTTCATGATCAGCTTTCGTTGATTCAGCGATTATCATTTACTATTCAGCAGATGATAAAGTTCAGCGATAGCTGAAGTCTTGTACTTGATACTTCACGTTGAGTGGACAAATCTGAGTCTTCGCTGATCCGCATCAGTTCATTAGGAGACTTGTCGCTGGTTCTTGAGCTTGATCTTCGACTTCAGCGTAGAACCTTTGTTGACGTGAATCCTGTCTTCAGGGATCATAAGTAAACAACTAACTTATCAGCGATCACCATAAGGACTGAACAGACTCAGCGATATGGTGAACAGTGTTCGCTGAATGTTTAATCTAAAAGTGCGAGAGTTCCTATCAACAGTACTGTAAGATCTTAGTACTTATCAGCGATAGTGAAACTCTGATACATATTGTTTACTTACAATTTTCACTAAGTATTTAAGATAGGGTCATTATCAAATCACTGAGGGTTTGGATCAACATTTTGGAAAACAGTTTTCTAGGACAAGAATTGTCAAATATGTCCTAAATATACTATGAATAACATTTCAAAAATCAAAAGTTCAAAAAGTTTAACAAAATTCGAAATAGGAGAAATTTAAGGTCATAGAGCTTCTGCTGAGCTCAACAGAGGTTCTGCAGGAAATATGCTCTGTGATCACAAATTAACCCTATGTCGATCTTTTGGAATGTTATCTCGGAAACCGAAAACACACACCATGACCTTCTCGAACAAAACGTTTTTCAAAATAGTTTTCTCGGACACCAACTTTCAATAATGTGCGAAAAACATCTCTTAACACAGATAAAAAATTGGATGATCAGAAAGTTAATAGAATTCAAGTTATAAGATTTTTTCTCTCATAGAGCTTCTGCTGGCTCTCACAGAGCTTCTGCAAGTTCCATCAGAGCCACAAAACCTCTGTGAGTAAAATTTCTTGACAAAATCCTATTGATCCTCTCCAATGTCTTTACAAACATTTTCGTTCAAAGAAAACCTACAGAGTCATGATAACAATGAGATATATGAGAAGAGGTTAAAAATCAAGATTTTCAAAATCACAGAGCTTCTGTAAAACACAAAAGTTATGCCATTTTGTTATCTGGGCATTTCTGTAGTAATAACGGTTACTGTTACTGAGAGTGAAACTCATGTGGCTAAAAACAACCTCACGCGCCTAGCATTAATGGGCCGCGTACGACGTCCTGTCATATTCTGACAAGGCCTACGTGTCCCATTTTCATTGGGCGTACATGGAACGTTTTTATTTGGAAAGTTGAACCCGCCGTTCAAACTCGAGTACGGATTCCAAATTTTAATCCATTGCCATATATTTTACTCTTTCGAATACTACCGTTTAACCCTCCTATAAAAACCAAGCTTACCCTCTCATAAAACCTTTTACAAACTCTTGTCTTCTTCTCCGGCGAAACCCTGCAAAAGCTTGCAAAAACCTTGTTCTTAAAATCAAATGGCTTCATCTTCTAAAGCTATCTCCCAAGAACTCTCTCCGGCGAACTCACCGGAACACTCACCTGCCCATTCTGAACATTCAGAAAACCCAAACCTTGCAAGAGCTACCTGTCACACCCCGCTAAAGCGGAAACACGGGATGTGCAACTCAAGTTTCATAGCAAAAGTTACAAGATCACAACAACCATCAAAATACATTCAGAGGTTAAACCTTGTCTTTTACAATTGTTTTTACGGAAGGGAAATGAACATGAAATTTAAAGATAGTAAAGAAAAGCTTCATCACGTGTAGCCTTCCTAAGTTCCAACCTTAAAGACGTTCTCCTGAAAAGCATGTAAATGAGAGTGTCAACTAATGAATAGTTGGTGAGATCACAGGTTTAAATAGTATAACATTGTTGCCATTGCAAAATATGTTGCAAATCCACACAAGGGATAAATAATACGGTTATAAAAACCACTTGTTTGCCATTGCAAAATAGTTTAGATCCACACAAGGGATAAATAAAACGGTTATCAAAACCACTTGTTTGCCATTGCAAAATAGTTTAGATCCACACAAGGGATAAATAAAACGGTTATCAGAACCACTTGTTTGCCATTGCAAAATAGTTTAGATCCACACAAGGGATAAATAAAACGGTTATCAGAACCACTTGCTCGAGGTGATCATATGTAAAATGCTAAGTTATTGAGCCCGTTACCCGACCTATATCGACATAATTTGCCCCTACCACAACGGTGGAATCATTCCACATACGCGCATGTTCTATCACCAACAATACGCAATACAACAATAATTATGCACTCAAACAAGCGCTACTTGTGAGTGGGGGTGTCAACCCAAATAACGTTATTCATAATTACCAACGGCTCACACTCGTGAGTTAAACGGGTAACGTATACGTGAACGGGGACTTTATACATGATAGCAATCTAAACTCAAACTTACAACATTTGCAAAACATAGATACCATAGAGCATAAATAAACAAGTTTCGTATTTCCAAGAAAACGATATAATCGATGCATAAAATATTTGTAGTAACCACATGCTTTTCACCCCAAAATATGTAAAACATTGAAAAAGGGGCTGTGAATACTCACATGATACGTGATAGAATCCAAGATTCTCCCACAAATACTCCGAGATGATCCTACTTCAAACCTATGAACGTAAGGTCACTAGTGAGTTCTCAATCTCGAAGGTTCGGTACTAATTATCCAAATCATCATAAAATGCCTTGTTGTGTTTTAATATTATAACGTAATAAACGTATACATTGTTCTTCTTAGATTAAAGTTTCCACAATTTCGTCCCAATAAGTAACGAAAAGGGTTTTAAAGAACATAAACATATATAGTACATATATATGTATAAACCGAAATTTTATCGTAACGACGATAAAATTAGGGGTCGTAAACGAAATGACAAATATTTAAATGTATAAATATATAGACATAATATATATTTATACTCCACTATTTCATCATAAAATGATGAAATGGGATCAAGAATAAAATGCATAAATATATATAAATATATTATATATATATAAACATTCCACAATTTCATCATAAAAGATGAAAAGGGATAAAGAATAAATAAAATGCATAAATAAAGGACATAAATAAATTTCATAGATAAAAGATATACTTATATACTCCACTATTTCATCATGAAATGATGAAATGAGATTAGAAATAGTCCTTATAATAAATAATAAATTGTCCTTTACTGTCCAGAATTTGATGTCACTTTGTGTCCAACTTTGGGTAACTTCCAGGTATTATTTGATCATGAAATTTTATGTCCAGTTGGTTCAATGAGTTAGAAAACTTTTGGCATTAGTTTCATAATTTTTGGAAGAGTATAAGTACATGAAATAATACACGACGTAAAACCCGACATAATACTTTGCTGTTTGCATCCGGAATTTGTGAGGACTGTTTGATAAATAAAATCTTTGAGTTTTTAAATGAAACCACTTGGGTTTGAATCTTAACACACTAAAATGAATTCCAGAAAAAGAATCACTCCATTTGGAGTTAAAATGAGTGAGATATGACTCTTTGATGTGAGGTGTAATTTCTGGCAGCAAGCTGTCCAACCAACACCTTGTGCATGTGCACCCAACTTGACTTTTAAACCAAAATTGTTATTCCTTTGCATGCAAAATCCGATTTGACTCTCATCCATACAAATATTTTCAGTTCCAAACATATTTATGATCCATTTAAAATGCATGCAAAACAACCATCAACTCAAACCTTGAACACTTTTGCAAAAGACCCAATTTGAAGATTGTTGATGTTCTTGCCAAGAACATCAACATGCAACTAAAAATTCAGTATTTTGAGCTCATGCATGTGGGTTTAATGTGGTTTTAGTGGTTTTCAAAGATACATTCGTAAGACTCTTGAACAAAAATGATGGATCTTTCAAGATTACTACATGCATGTGTTTAAAATGTTCATCTTTGATCTTAACCTTGGTTTGATTTTGGATTCGCCATCTTTTACTAACAAAAGATGTTATGATGGTAAATCTACAAATATTAAGACCCATAAAGATGATTTTAAAAGATGTGAAGAAAGTGTAACAAAAAGATGAAGATCATACTTTTAAAAATGCAAAAATATGAAAGAGACTTGAAAGAATGTGTGTGGTTTTTACCCAACACACTTATGTTTACCTTAGGTTTTCTTGAACTCTTGAAGACTTTGATTTTTGGGGCTGGAGTTGTGATGAAGGTTTGAAGGTTTGAAGATGAAGATATGATGATTTGAAGGTGGAGAGAGAGAGGGATGATAACTAGAGAAAGAGTGAAATGAGAGAATGGTTTAACAAGTGAAGTATAGATGTTTATTAATGCAAAATGAGAGAGAGGGGAGGGGATGGCCGGCCCTCACATGGGGGGGGGGGGGTGGTGGTGTGACATTTAAGTATTTTGTCACTTCTTGTACAAAAATAAAAGTCTAAATACAAGTATTTTCTTTTTAAAGTAAAATACATGTATATATGCATAAAGTAAAGTATTTATATATATATATAATATAATTGAAATATATAATTTATCAATTACATAAATACTTGTAGTATATAAATATTTTAGGTTGGCATTTTATGAGATTTATGGATAATTTCCTAATTCAAGGATTTCTTAGGCAAAATTTCTCAATTTTTCCTATTGTACCGGGTTTACTGCTAAAATTGCACTGTGTAAACTATGTCAAAAAAAATAAGGTTTCCAAAACAGTTCTAACCTGAGATGTGAATTTGACAGTTGTCACAGTCTCCCCCGGTTAGAAGAATTTCGTCCCGAAATTCAAGTGTTACTAGCGTTAACAGGTTTGCTTGCAAAGAGGTGAGGATACTTTGGTAACATGTAATCCTCCCGTTCCCAAGTATATTCAGGCCCACGCCTTGTGTTCCAATGGACTTTTACTATCGGGATTTTGCTTCTCTTAAGACGCTTGACTTCCCTATCGAGTATTTCCATTGGTTCCTCTACGATGTGCAGTTTATTGTTGATTTGGACTTCTTCCAAAGGCACGGTTAGTGCTTCATCAGCTAAACACTTTTTAAGGTTCGATACGTGAAACGTGTTGTGAATAGCACTTAACTCCATTGGCAAATCCAGTTTATAAGCTACCGAACCAATTCTTTCCGTGATCTTAAATGGTCCAACATACCTTGGACTCAACTTTCCTCTTTTTCCAAAACGAACTGTTCCCTTCCAAGAGGATACTTTTAAAAAGACTCGGTCACCCACTTGGAATTCTAAAGGCTTTCTTCGATTATCCGCATAACTCTTTTGACGATCTTGAGCTGCTTTAAGTCTATCCCTGATGATTGCGATCTTGTCGGTGGTTTCTTGAACAATGTCCGGACTAGATAGTTGTCTATCCCCAATTTCCAACCAACAAAGAGGTGATCGACACTTGCGACCGTATAGAGCCTCATATGGTGCACACTGAATACTAGTATGATAGTTATTATTGTAGGAAAACTCAACTAATGGCAAATGGTTATCCCAACTTCTTCCAAAATCTATTACACATGCCCGAAGCATGTCCTCCAACGTCTGAATAGTTCGCTCACTCTGACCATCCGTTTGAGGATGATAAGCCGTGCTTAAGTTTAACTGCGTTCCTAATGCTTTTTGTAGTGATTGCCAAAATCGAGATGTAAAACGACTATCTCTATCCGATATAATGGAAATTGGAACTCCATGCCGCGTAACGATCTCCTTGATGTAGATCTGAGAAAGCTTTTCCATCTTATAATCTTCTCGTATCGGTAGGAAATGTGCGGACTTCGTAAATCGATCTACTATAACCCAAATCGTGTAATGCCCTTTGGCAGTTCTTGGGAGTTTGGTTATGAAATCCATAGTGATTTGCTCCCATTTCCACTGGGGAATTTCCGGTTGTTGCAACAGTCCCGATGGCTTTTGATATACAGCCTTGACCTTTGCACACGTTATGCATTTTCCTACATATATGGAAATATCCTTCTTCATTCCTTGCCACCAATAGTATTCCCTTAAATCCTTGTACATCTTATCCGCTCCTGGGTGAATTGAATACTTCGATTTATGAGCCTCCTCTAAAATCATTTCCCGTAGGTTATCAGCCTTTGGGATCCATACTCTGCCTTTAAAGTAACGTACTCCATCAATCTTAGTTTCAAAACTAGACTCTAAACCATGAAGAGTCTCTTCCTTCAGGTTTTCAGATTTCAATGCTTCGATCTGAGCTTCAAAAATTCGGGTTTTCAAACTTGTTTGAACCAGTGCTCCTAACGCTCGGACTCGTGAAGGTTTTTCCCTTTCTTTCCTACTCAGGGCATCGGCTACCACGTTGGCCTTACCTGGGTGGTAACGTATCTCGCAATCGTAATCGCTGAGCAGTTCTACCCATCTTCTTTGCCTCATGTTCAACATCTTTTGATCAAAGATGTGTTGAAGACTTTTATGATCGGTGAAAATAGTACACTTGGTACCATATAGATAATGTCTCCATATCTTCAGAGCGAATACCACAGCTCCGAGTTCCAAATCGTGTGTGGTATAGTTCTTTTCGTGAACTTTTAATTGTCTCGAGGCATATGCTATCACCTTATCATTTTGCATCAATACGCAACCTAATCCTTGATGTGATGCGTCACAATACACTACAAAATTCTCCGTTCCTTCCGGTAAAGCTAAAATCGGTGCATTGCACAACTTTTTCTTCAGAAGTTGAAATGCTTCTTCTTGTGGAACTCCCCAGACGAATTCCTTCTCCTTTTGAGTTAACGTGGTAAGGGGTTTAGCGATCTTAGAGAAATTCTCGATAAAACGTCGATAATACCCTGCCAAGCCTAGAAATTGGCGAATTTCCGTTGGAGTCCTTGGGGCTTCCCATTTCTTAATGGCTTCCACTTTAGCCGGGTCCACGTGAATCCCTTTGTCTCCGATTACGTGACCTAAGAAATGTACTTCCCGAATCTAAAATTCGCACTTAGAGAATTTGGCATATAACTTCTGTTCCTTAAGGAGCTCTAAAATCACTTTTAGATGCTGCTCGTGACCCTTCTTACTCTGAGAATAGATTAATATGTCATCGATGAACACAATCACGAACTTATCAAGATATGGCCTACATACTCTATTCATTAGATCCATAAACACAGCTGGCGCGTTCGTCAATCCAAATGGCATAACTAAAAACTCGTAGTGTCCATAGCGAGTTCTAAAAGCTGTCTTAGGAATATCTTCCTCTCGGACCCTCAACTGATGATATCCCGATCGAAGATCGATTTTAGAAAAGTAAGTTGCACCTTGCAACTGGTCGAACAAATCGTCTATTCGAGGGAGAGGATATCGGTTCTTGATTGTTAACTTATTAAGCTCCCTATAATCGATACACATTCGGAATGCTCCATCCTTTTTCTTGACAAAAAGAATCGGTGCTCCCCAGGGTGATGAACTCGGTCGAATAAATCCCTTATCCAAAAGTTCTTGAAGTTGATTCGATAACTCTTGCATTTCCGCAGGTGCTAGGCGATACGGGGCCTTGGCTACGGGCGCTGCTCCAGGTACAAGATCGATCTGAAATTCGACTTGTCTAAACGGTGGAAGTCCAGGCAAATCGTCTGGAAATACTTCTGGGTGATCCTTCACCACAGGAATATCTTGGACTCGCCTCTCCGCAGACTTCTTCTCAATTACTTGCGCCAAGAACGCAACATACTTCTTCCTCAAATACTTATGGACCTTCATACATGATACTATCTTCAGATTCCTTCCAACTCTATCTCCTTGAACGACTAAGGTTTCTCCCCCTTGTAATGGTAACCTAACCGTCTTTTCAAAACAACTAACCTCAGCTCGGTGCTTAGACAACCAATCCATGCCTATTACTACATCAAAACCCCCCAATTCAATTGGAATAAGATCAACACTAAACAGTTTATCCGCTAAATTCAAAGTACAACCTAAGATTACATCCTTAGCTTCTAATTCAAATCCATTAGCAACCTCAACAATATAAGCATTCGGCATTTTCTTAGATTCTAGATTGATCAAAGGCTTAAAATCTAACAAAACAAAACTCTTATCGGCACCAGTGTCGAATAATACGGATGCATAATAATCGTTTAGAAGAAACGTACCTGTCACCACATTGGGGTCTCGACGTGCTTCTTCTGCTCCTATGACAAATGCCCTTCCTCGAGCTTGTCCTCCTTGGTTTCCCTGATTGGCTTGCCTTGCTTGATACCCAGCGTTGTTATTGTTTGGTCCTCTTTTCATCCTTGGGCACACATTTCGGAAGTGATCCGGACATCCGCACTCAAAGCATACCCTTCCTTCTTCCTTCACATTCTTTATCGTCTTACAAAATCGAGCTAAGTGACCCTTTTGCTTACAAATGCTACAGATGAGACAGGCTCCCTCATGATGCGAACCACATTGGTTGCACTTTGGGTGGGGTTTATTGTAACGTCCTACCTCCTTGGTATTCATCCCAAAGTTTCCCACTGCTTTCTTGTTTCCACTTGAACTACCTCCACTTGCCTTTCCCGGATAATTCTCCGGCCTTCTCTTAATACCGACACCTTTCTGAGTTAGAGTTCCCGCTCTGACCGCATCATGGGTCAAACTAGTTTCTAGTGCCACGGCGGCTTGGATTATGGTCGGACTTGATGACTTTACCATTCCTCTGATTTCCGGGGTTAATCCATACAGATATCGGTCGATCCGCTTGCTCTCCGGGGTAACCATGTGAGGTACTAACTTCGCAAGTTCGTGAAAACGAGCGGTGTAGCGATCTATGCCCGAACCAACCATAGTAAGATCCCAAAGTTCAGTCTCTAATTTTTGAACCTCGCTTTTGGGACAGTATTCCTCCATAAGCAATTCCTTGAACTCAGTCCAGGTCAGTTTGTATGCATCTTCCCTTCCACGGGTCTGCACTTGAATAATCCACCAAGTTAGAGCTCGCTTTTGCAACTGACAGGCCGCATACTCTACCATGCGATCCTCCGAACACTTACAGATATGAAGTACTGACTCCATACTATCAAACCATGAGAGTAATCCTATAGCACCTTCCGTTCCATGAAACTCCTTGGGCTTACAAGTCATGAATGTCTTGTAGTACATCCCCTATTGTCTTGAGTGTTATTAGGAGTTCCTCCTCCTACATTAACATTTCTTTGACTCTCATTAATACCCGCGGTAACTTGAGCTATGATGTTAGGTATCGCCTCTTGGATACCTTGAGCTATGAGTTGGGCGATATCGGGGTTCGGATCAGGATTTCCTCCCGTGTGCCGTGTGGATCTTCGTGGTGGCATTTTTCTAAAACACAATTGCAAAAATCGAGTTGATTAAAAATTTGAGTAATTAACGGCGGATGTTTTTGTAAAGAATACATTTGAAGTTTCGAATGTGTTGGGAAAATAATTGAATAAGTATTGCACGTTTCACATATATAATTAAAACATAAAAATGCCTTTTCATTGAAGTCATTAATAATAGCCGACTACTTACAAAATTTCTGATGTGTATCGCACATCAGTATAGACTTACAAACTGAAATTTAAGATTGAAACAACTAGAAATTAAAAAGTTCCATTTTCTAAATTTTCCACCGTCCACGTCAATATCTGCCCCGATGTACTTCGATCGAAACCCATAACACCAATAGCGTTAACAGCATCACTACTACTATGATCATTATCTCGGCTCGTAAAGCTATCCTCCGAGCTAGTTTCGCTCCGCTCACGGCTTCGGATGACATGTTGGTCAAAAGGTGGCTTAATTCCACTAGCTCGGTTATCACTTGACTCTGATGACTGACTCTTGTTTGACATCCGTGCAAGTCCATTCCCACGACCCTAAAGCGTTGCTCTTCGGTCCAAGTCATGCAAGGCGCTCGACTAATCGGCACTCCCTCGATCACCCGTGAGGGTTCCGGTGCGTCTCGCTGATCAGACCTAAAAGACACTCGTCTAGGTATTGGCACGCTCTTCCTAGCGGTTTGCCTCGTACGTGGACCCCTAGGTGGCATCACTACCGGGATAGGTTGTGGAGGATCCACAACCGGAGGCATCCTCGGCTCATCATAAGGGTCTCGTTCTACGTCGGACGTACGCTCACTTGATGGCGTGTAGGAAGGTTCCGAGCTCGATGATGATGACGACATGGTATTGCTGAAGTAAGAGTGTGATGAGGATGTTGACATAGTGATATTGAAGTAAGAGTGTATAACATTACTACCGCGCAAGATAAAGACTAAGCGTACTATACTATTGCATACTATAGGAAATAACTACGCTCCTACTAGGCATACAACGTGAAGCATCAAGTGTGAAAACACACATCTTCCTAGTATATCCATTTCCGATCTCGCATTACTCTTTCTTTAATTAAACATAGGTGATCAGGCTTTGTTTAATTAAAGACAAATGATGCAATACCCGAATTAGTTATACTAGCAACATGTTTAGCAAATTAAATGTTCATTCCCGTTTTTGGTTATAGTTGCAGTTTTCCAAAGGAAAACCGGTATTCTCTATAACCTTTAACTCTGATACCAAATCTGTCACACCCCGCTAAAGCGGAAACACGGGATGTGCAGCTCAAGTTTCATAGCAAAAGTTACAAGATCACAACAACCATCAAAATACATTCAGAGGTTAAACCTTGTCTTTTACAATTGTTTTTACGGAAGGGAAATGAACATGAAATTTAAAGATAGTAAAGAAAAGCTTCATCACGTGTAGCCTTCCTAAGTTCCAACCTTAAAGACGTTCTCCTGAAAAGCATGTAAATGAAGTGTCAACTAATGAATAGTTGGTGAGATCACAGGTTTAAATAGTATAACATTGTTGCCATTGCAAAATATGTTGCAAATCCACACAAGGGATAAATAATACGGTTATAAAAACCACTTGTTTGCCATTGCAAAATAGTTTAGATCCACACAAGGGATAAATAAAACGGTTATCAGAACCACTTGTTTGCCATTGCAAAATAGTTTAGATCCACACAAGGGATAAATAAAACGGTTATCAGAACCACTTGTTTGCCATTGCAAAATAGTTTAGATCCACACAAGGGATAAATAAAACGGTTATCAGAACCACTTGCTCGAGGTGATCATATGTAAAATGCTAAGTTATTGAGCCCCGTTACCCGACCTATATCGACATAATTTTCCCCTACCACAACGGTGGAATCATTCCACATACGCGCATGTTCTATCACCAACAATACGCAATACAACAATAATTATTCACTCAAACAAGCGCTACTTGTGAGTGGGGGTGTCAACCCAAATAACGTTATTCATAATTACCAACGGCTCACACTCGTGAGTTAAACGGGTAACGTATACGTGAACGGGGACTTTATACATGATAGCAATATAAACTCAAACTTACAACATTTGCAAAACATAGATACCATAGAGCATAAATAAACAAGTTTCGTATTTCCAAGAAAACGATATAATCGATGCATAAAATATTTGTAGTAACCACATGCTTTTCACCCCAAAATATGTAAAACATTGAAAAAGGGGTTGTGAATACTCACATGATACGTGATAGAATCCAGGAATCTCCCACAAATACTCCGAGATGATCCTACTTCAAACCTATGAACGTAAGGTCACTAGTGAGTTCTCAATCTCGAAGGTTCGGTACTAATTATCCAAATCATCATAAAATGCCTTGTTGTGTTTTAATATTATAACGTAATAAACGTATACATTGTTCTTCTTAGATTAAAGTTTCCACAATTTCGTCCCAATAAGTAACGAAAAGGGTTTTAAAGAACATAAACATATATAGTACATATATATGTATAAACCGAAATTTTATCGTAACGACGATAAAATTAGGGGTCGTAAACGAAATGACAAATATTTAAATGTATAAATATATAGACATAATATATATTTATACTCCACTATTTCATCATAAAATGATGAAATGGGATCAAGAATAAAATGCATAAATATATATAAATATATTATATATATAAACATTCCACAATTTCATCATAAAAGATGAAAAGGGATAAAGAATAAATAAAATGCATAAATAAAGGACATAAATAAATTGCATAGATAAAAGATATACTTATATACTCCACTATTTCATCATGAAATGATGAAATGGGATTAGAAATAGTCCTTATAATAAATAATAAATTGTCCTTTACTGTCCAGAATTTGATGTCACTTTGTGTCCAACTTTGGGTAACTTCGAGGTATTATTTGATCATGAAATTTTATGTCCAGTTGGTTCAACATCAACATGCAACTAAAAATTATTTGATCATGAAATTAAATAAAGATTGTTGATGTTCTTGCCAAGAACATCAACATGCAACTAAAAATTCAGTATTTTGATCTCATGCATGTGGGTTTAATGTGTTTTTAGTGGTTTTCAAAGATACATTCGTAAGACTCTTGAACAAAAATGATGGATCTTTCAAGATTACTACATGCATGTGTTTAAAATGTTCATCTTTGATCTTAACCTTGGTTTGATTTTGGATTCGCCATCTTTTACTAACAAAAGATGTTATGATGGTAAATCTACAAATATTAAGACCCATAAAGATGATTTTAAAAGATGTGAAGAAAGTGTAACAAAAAGATGAAGATCATACTTTTAAAAATGCAAAAATATGAAAGAGACTTGAAAGAATGTGTGTGGTTTTTACCCAACACACTTATGTTTACCTTAGGTTATCTTGAACTCTTGAAGACTTTGATTTTTGGGGCTGGAGTTGTGATGAAGGTTTGAAGGTTTGAAGATGAAGATATGAAGATTTGAAGGTGGAGAGAGAGAGGGATGATAACTAGAGAAAGAGTGAAATGAGAGAATGGTTTAACAAGTGAAGTATAGATGTTTATTAATGCAAAATGAGAGAGAGGGGAGGGGATGGCCGGCCCTCACATGGGGGGGGGGGGGGTGGTGGTGTGACATTTAAGTATTTTGTCACTTCTTGTACAAAAATAAAAGTCTAAATACAAGTATTTTCTTTTTAAAGTAAAATACATGTATATATGCATAAAGTAAAGTATTTATATATATAAAATATAATTGAAATATATAATTTATCAATTACATAAATATTTGTAGTATATAAATATTTTAGGTTGGCATTTTATGAGATTTATGGATAATTTCCTAATTCAAAGATTTCTTAGGCAAAATTTCTCAATTTTTCCTATTGTACCGGGTTTACTGCTAAAATTGCACTGTGTAAACTATGTCAAAAAAAATAAGGTTTCCAAAACAGTTCTAACCTGAGATGTGAATTTGACAGTTGTCACACTATTGAACAACAAGATTCCGGGGACTCAGCAGAATTTGCTCCGACGACACACTTGCAAAACTTCATAGCAAAAGATCACTTCGAAACCATACTTCCTATCAAATCCAACAACTGCTATTTGGTCCCCTCACCCCCTGCTTTCGGCGAAGCCCATGCTATTCTTCTGAACATAATAGAAAATCACATCCTCTTCCCTCTACTCTCAAGAACCCCAAACAAAATTCCAGTCCGTTATCTGAACCAATTTTGGCAAAGCTGCCGATTTGATAAAGACGATTCTCTTATCGCCCCAGATCACCCTAGAACACCCTACAGAGGAATTCGTTTCCTCTGCCACGCACACATTAGGACCAAAACTTCTTTCAGAGAGAAGTAGTGAGCACAGAAACGAAGAGACTCTAGACAAGTCTCCTAGTCAACAGAAGGACATTCCATTACCCACCTCTGGAGTGGATTTGGACATTGTTCTTCACCGAACTTCTGTAGAGATCGAAACTCAGGTTTCTTCTCAAGGATCAGAAGGAAATCCTTCCACCCCCATCGTACAAACAAGGGTGAACGAAGGTGTCCCAGGAACAGGGACTCACTCTGGAGACGAATGTGTTCCTCCAGATGTTACACAAGTATCAAGGGATGAGTTCCAAACCCTTGTCACCTCTGTGAACCAAACAATGAAAGAGTTGCAAAGCTCTTTCAAATCCTTTACAGAGACAACATCTATGGCTATCCTGAATCTGAACACCAAAATGGACAATCTGTCCACAGAGGTAAAAACCGCCATCTCAGAGATGAAGTCTTCTGCCGAAACTACTGCCAAAGCTACAGCTACTTCTGCCGCTCAAGAATTTGGAACAGCTGCAACTTCTGCTTTCAGGGACTCTGTCAAAAATTTCCTTGAACAAATGAATACGCAATCCAACAGAGCAGAGGGCATTACTCCTGCAGATTTACAGAATGCCCTATCACAAGTCCAAGCAGAGGCAATACGCAACACGACAATGATGCAACCAAAAGACTATATGACCAGAGCACAACTTACAGAGCTCGGACAGAACGTCATTAACCAGGTCACAGAAGTCATTGTTTCCTTCACAACTGCAAATGCCAACTATGTCAAGGATTTCAGAAAGAGTGTCGGCAGAATGCGTTTCAAAACAGAAGCAGAGCTTGCGACATTGATTGGCCTCTGCGATGATGTCTGTGAAAAGTTGATGGCAGCAGGAGCTGAATTACCGAAGAAGCCCAACACTTCTTGCAGAGCAGAGGGTACTTCTGATAAAAGTCAGGATGATTCTGATGATGACCAACCTGGTCCATCAGATAATCCCGAGGGGGAGAATCTAAGAGAGAAAGCTACGAGCAGAGGAATACAAAGTCCACCAATCGCAGCAGAACCAATCAGCCAAGCCCCTCCAGAACAAACCCAACAACAACAAAGCCAAAAGACCACAGAGACAACACCCATCTCTGTGGAATCATCTCCTGACGAAACCAAAATTCCAGAAGCAAAATTCCAGAAGCAGATCAGCAAACCACAGAGGCAACAACCGCCCCTGAGGTAATCATTTTGGAAGAAACATATGAACAAACCACAGAGAAAACACCCACCTCTGTGGAAACACCCCAAACCATACCGAGAAGAAAGTCGATTGCCACCAAACCAAAAAGAGCAACGACCTCTGCTTCTGACGTTCTGAAAAGGATGCACACAACAATGAGTGATCGTATGGCGCAGATAGAAGAAGAAAGGCACACGTTCACTTTAGCTTTCAAAATGGCAAGAAGATTCGATGTTAATACTTCATCAACAGAAACTGAGCTCACATAAGAAGTCAACAAACAACCTCCAACAGAGGTTACAGAGCAACTCAAGCCAACAGAACCATCGCCACAAAAGTCCTCTAAATCACAAATGTCAAAACCCACAAAGGCAACCCCCATCAAGCCAACAAAAGTGCCAACCTCCAAACTTACAGAAGCAACAGTTTCCGCCCCGCCAAAAGCCAAAGATAAGGGCAAAGGAATACTGACAGAAGACCCTAAGAAGAAAACATTGCCAAAGCCAACAGAGAAACTAATGAAGAGTGCGTTTGATGCCTTTCAAACCCCAAAGCCTGAAGAAGTTGACTGGGCACATGGATTGAAGCCTCTGTCAGACATTCCTCTAACTGGTAGAGGCGCAGAAGTTGTTCAACAGATGGAGAGTCTCAGAAGACAAGTACCACAACCTGGTCCAACATATGAAGAAATGGAAGAAGTGGTATACAAATACCTCTACAAACAATCCTATCAGACAAATCATCCAGTAGATCATGTGACAGATCCAAGGATCAGAGAAGAATTTGAGAACATCTTCACAAGAACAAAGCCAAGAGCCAAAGCAGATGTCTTCTCAATTCACAAAATCAAAAAGGTGATCTTCTGCAGATTCTCCTTCACAAGAACCTATCCAAGGGTCAGGTACAATCTTTACAAAGTCAGAAGAGAGAACAATTCAGAATCTACCTTCGCTGATGCTGACCTAAGAAATATCAATCCTTATGATCTACCTGACCTTCTACAATGGACAAAGGACAACTACAACACAGAGCCAAACACCAGAGCCTATCAAGTGTTGAGAAAAGCGATGAGGGAAAAGCTTCTGCTCTACAGCATGATAGATTTTCAGCTAGGAAAGGATCTTGGTCTCAAACATCTAGATCTACGACCACCAGAAGATCGCTGCCCACCGGATGCCATACCTAACTCAATCATTACAGAACCAAGGTTTGGGTTAGTATTTCAAAACCCACTAGGCGAGGTCAAACGTTTTGTACCCATGGATTGTCAGAAGTACGCAACCAGTACTTTGAACAAATTCAGAGCAAGCCTTGTAAAATACAGAGGTACAGAGAAAATGGATAGAGATGCTGCAGATACCTTCATCAGAGAGATATACGCCACAATCCGCCTAAGAGAACTCTGCATCAGATTCTACAAAGAGATCAGAAGAGTCGGAAGAGACAACAGAAGCTACAACGATTTCAAAGATGCCAAAATCTGATTCTCAGACCTCCAATCTCTGCAAACAAAGTTAAAGTTCATCTTTCATTGTACTCAAATGTAAAATGCCTCTGGCATATTTCTAAATGAAAGAAATTTCGAGGTATTGTTTAACCTCTGTCTTATCTTACTTAGGCTAACTTAACTCAAGTTCAAATTTTTTATTTTTCACTACTTAGGGGGAGATTGTTAGCTTCAATCTTCCTAATCATAGAAGTATTTAGAAGTAGTGAAAAATAGGCTAAGTGAAGAAAAGCATCTTACAGAGGCTCTGCCGAACTTACCGAGAGATCAGAGAGAAATAAGAAGATGGTCCAAGCACACTTCAAAACTGAAGTATGGTTCTTCTTATATACTGCATGCATTTAATGCATGGCAGTATGGATTTACACGTGGCAGCAGCTGAGTGGTTGCATGTCATTGACCTTTGTAGACAACCTTAGTAGCCGCATGGTGCACAGTGTAGAATCAGAGTTGTTGTACGATTACAGACAAAAGGGATGTCCGTTCTGACAGTTCGTACAGAGACGTGCAAGGGAGGTAAGACAATAGTAACATGCAGGGAGACTTCATGATCAGCTTTCGTTGAGTCAGATCTTTATCAGCGAATGATAAAGTTCAGCAATTGCTGAAGTCTTCTACTTGATACTTCATATTGAATAGACAGGTCTTGCTTCGCTGATATCCGCATCAGTTCATGAGTAGACTTGTCGCTAGTTCTTGAGCTTGATCTTCGACTTCAGCGTAGAACTTTGGTTGACGTGAAACTTGTCTTCAGAGATCATAAGTAAACAAACTAAACTATCAGCGATCATCAATAGAACTGAACAGGCTCAGAGCTATATGATGATGAACAGTGTTCGTTGAATATCTAATCTAAAGAGTGAGAGTTCCTATCAGCGGTACTATAAAGTCTTAGTACTTATCAGCGATAGTGAAACTCTAATACATTTTGTTTACTTACAATTTTCACTAAGTGTCAAGAGAGGGTCATTATCAAATCACTGAGGGTTTGGATCAACACTTTCATACACTTCTTCTGACAAGTCATCAAAGAAATGTTCTGAAACATCATCTTCAAATTTCAATGAATACCCAACTGTGCAATCTTTATCACCCATCATTTCAATTGGAGTTACACTTCTCAGACATCTGGGAACATTTTGACAATTCAGAACACTTATCATCATACTGTGCATCATCCTTGCCAATATATTTTGCATCCTCCTTTGCTCATATTCAGAAGCTAAATTTTCTCCAGTGTAGATGTTAGATTAAATTAGCTCATAATTTAATTAAATGTTTTATAAATAAAAAGTGTATGGGCTTTTTAGTTAGCTTTTTAGTTAGATTTATGGGCTTGAGCCTTTATATTGTAAATGAACCATTTAAAAAGAAGTTTAGGGTTTCATTTGTCAATTGACATAGGGTTTTAGAAGGATTCACAAAACACACAGACTAATGAGAGTCATCTGATGTAATGTGTAGAGTTCTTCAACATTTCTCCTCCATATTATTCATCAATGAATATGAGATAAGTTTCTTTATGATTGCTCTTATTGTTCATCTTATCTCTACTTATATATGGATTTTATCTTCTATTGTTTGTCTGTCCAAAATGGGACCAACAATTGGTATCAGAGCTGGATTGAAGAAACTCTTCTTCAATCGGTCATCTATGGCAACAATAGAAGATTAAATGATTTATTTGTTGTTTTGGTACTTAGATTGATTCAATCACATGAGCCTAAACACAAATATCATTCTAATAGTTTATTTTCTGTTTTTGTGCTTATTGGAAATCCAATATTTGATTTCAATAAGATTTGGATAAGTTTGACAGAAAATTAGTGTTTCTCTTCACAAAATCTGATTCTGCACACCACATGTTTGATGAAATGCTTAAGTGAAGATTTGGTTATGTTTGGGTCAAATCTGATCAGATTTAATACATGTGTGTGTTTTGATTCTTTCTCATTCATTGGTCTTATTTGATAAGTACTAAGTAGATGGTTGATCTATGATCCCATCTTTGTGTGTGCTTAAGTCCATAGCATTTTTTTGTCATCTTGGTAGTAAGGTTGTTGATCTTTGATCTGACCTTTATTTAAATCCAAGATTGGACTCTCTTTTACTCAGATTTTGTTAGTATTCCACTGCTCATAATCGAGTAAATGAAAAACAAAATCATTTGGGACTTGAAAAAGTTGTCTGAGAAAGATTTGGTGTTGTGCTACATTTTCAAAGTTTGATCTGAATTTTTTTTATGACTTTGAGTACCTATAATCAGTTTTCGGACCTGGTCACTCAGAGATATGAGCATTTGTAGTCATTGTTCTAAAAGGTGTTATGAAGATCGTGTCATTTTTCCCACACCAAAGGTTTTGTGAAACATGGAAACCAACAGCCATGTGCATTAGTGTTTGTTGGGTTTAGAGCGTAAAACAGTAAGCTGCCGGGGGTGTTTGTTTGCTGTCAAAGCTGAAAATTGCTGCTGTTTGGCTGTTGTATTGCTGCTGAATTGGCTGCTGTTTTGCTGCTGAATTGGCTGTTGTTTTGCTGCTATTAAGCTGCTATATTGATGCTGTTTGGCTGCTAGTTAAGTTGTTGTCTTGCAGCTGTACAAACAGCTTAATCATGCTGTTGTTTTAGAAATTTCGCTGCTGTTTGTTGCTTTCCAAAACAGAAAATCCATGTTGTTTCAGAAAGTTGTTCGAAAGAGCTTAGTGCTGATTACAGAAAAGATGTTTGGTGCAGCAGAATGGAGCTGATGTTTAAGGTTGTGCATCTGAATTCTTCACTGTCTAGATTAAGCTGCTCTTACAGCAGATTATGCAGTAGAAACAACAAGAGGGTAGATAGTTTTTGATCAGAAGCTGCTTATGGAGAAACACAACAGAGGAGCTTTTTGCTGCTGTTCAACAGAGGCTGCTATCCACGTTCAGAAGCAGAAAGATAAGTCAAATCACAGAGCTCTGAGCAATATCACAGAGCTCTATTGATTTTTCAGAAGATTGATCAGAGCTTGAGCTTGCTTGATCAGAGATGGATCACATTGTCCAGTGGTGATTAAAGGATGTATGTATTTTCTGTTGTGTTGAAACAGAAGTAACATTTTAGAAAGTCAATCAAAATTCATACAGAAGGGTTTGTCAAAGTCAGAGCTGCTTCATTTAAGCAGCTGCTGCCATTAAGCAGTTGATATGATAAAGCTGCTGAGAAGCTGTTGCTATTATGAAACTGACTAAGCTAGTGAGACCAAGTCATTAAGTGCTGATGTGCAAGTCTTTTAGCAACATAATTCGATGAGCTCTATTTCCAGAAGAAGCTGTTGTCCTAAATTCGGTTTTAAGGATGTGCAGATCAATCAAGAAGCTGTTGCTCTTAATGCTCAGGCATAGTGGTTCTCAGGCTGTCTCAACAGAAAGTTGTTGATTGGTTTATTCAGATAAGATGTTTCAGAAGTTCGTCGTGTTAAATTAAAAGTTAAATTAAAATCATGATTGATATGATGATGTTCATCCTAGTCCAGAAACAGCCAACTATGATGCAGATTTTGGTTTGTCATGTACAGACTGATTCGAGAAGTTGTGTGTGAGTTTCCCTGATGTGAGTTTGGCTCCATTGCTTGACCATCAAATCTTTATTTCATCAAGCCATCCTACATCAAAATAACAGAGAAGGAAGCAGCTGTCGTTTGAGTTTCAGATCTGTGCAAAACTCGACCTTAATGGTGTACAACGTAAAGATGCTATTTGCTGCTGGAATAAGAATGAACACACAAAGAAAATCAGTTCCGATGATGCTGAAAAAGTTGTACACGGGCTGGATGGTTGTACAACTTCTAAATTAGAATTCGATCAGAAGTATGCAGCTGATGTGCAGAGCTTAACTACAAGCAGTCCAGGAAGAGTTCAAGCATATCTTGATCAAGATTTCGATTAAGTGCTGGGCAAACCACTCAAACAGCTAATGCTCTGTTAAGTGTTTTACCTGTTGGTCCCGAAGGGTTATACAAGTTTGTAGAAGGGGGGGGGGTGAATACAAACACACGTTTTTACTTTTCTAAATTGTTTATTGATAAATCAAGACAATTTACAACTTGTTGCGAAACAAGATTAAGGATAAACCTAATCTAAACAAGTCCTGAGAAACACTAAGTTTCTTGCACTAGAAAGAGTTAAAGAAAATACGAATAATAACTTAACAATAAGAGAGAAATAAGAAGATGGTACGAGCATACTTCAAAACTGAAGTAAGGTTCTTCTTATATACTGCATGCATTTAATGCATGGCAGTATGGCTTTACACGTGGCAGCAGCTAAGTGGTTGCATGTCATTGACCTTTGTAGACAACCTTAGTAGTCGCATGGTGCACAATGTAGAATCGGAGTTGTTGTACGATTACACACAAAAGGGATGTTCATGATCAGCTTCGTACGGAGACGTGCAAGGGAGGTAAGACAATAGTAACATGCAGGGAGACTTCATGATCAGCTTTCGTTGAAACAATTCTTTATCAGCGAATGATAAAGTTCAGCGATCGCTGAAGTATTCTACTTGATACTTCACGTTGAATGGACAGGTCTTGCTTCGCTGATATCCGCATAAGTTCATGAGTAGACTTGTCGCTGGTTCTTGAGCTTGATCTTCGACTTCAGTGTAGAACTTTGGTTGACGTGAAACTTGTCTTCAGAGATCATAAGTAAACAAACTAAACTATCAGCGATCATCAATAGAAGTGAACAGGCTCAGAGCTATATGATGATGAACAGTGTTCGCTGAATATCTAATCTAAAGAGTGAGAGTTCCTATCAGCGGTACTGTAAAGTCTTAGTACTTATCAGCGATAGTGAAACTCTAATACATATTGTTTACTTACAATTTTCACTAAGTGTTTAAGAGAGGGTCATTATCAAATCACTAAGGGTTTGGATAAACAATCTCCCCGTATTTGATTATGACATAGAAACAGAGAAAATTGCTATTTAATGAAAACATAAGGATAAAAAGAACTCATAAAATATTTGTCCCTTTTACTGTTTTCTGGGATCTTTTCAGTACTGATGGAGTAAAGTACATTCGCTGAAATTTTTCTTTAAACTTCGTGAAAATTACAGAGGGAAGTTGAAAAATTACAAGTACAGCAAATAAAATTTACAAGTACAGAAGATGTAGACAAATAAGGATAGAAAGAATTACAAGGCGATCCTATCCGTCAAAAGGTTCTTCCTTAATGAGAAGTTCATCAAGGGTCTTTGATGTGGGAATCATCCAGTCAGGGACTGTTACACCTTGATCCTCTTTGTTCTTTACTTCTTCAAAGATCAGGGGCTTGAGGTGACGTGCCTGAATGTCGCGTCTGACTTCACACCAGTATATGTGGCCTCTGAATTGTTCGATGGGAGTGATTGGAAGCTCAGAGATGCGTTGAAAGTGTTGATTTCCATAGCAGTCTAGAAAGAATATACAATAGGGATCACTCAGGACTTTGCCAGGGATTAAAGTTTCACCAGGTGGTAGGGAGGTGTCAAGCGCTGAGAGGTCAGCATCAGGACCAAGAACTTCAGCACGAGAGAAACCAATACCTGTTTCATTCCGTATAGGAGGACCTGAGTCTGAGGTTTTCTTTTCCTTAGCATAGACTCTTCTTTGTTGAGGAGGAAGAAGAGTGGAAGGAGGAATATCCACAGCAGAAGAAACCAAGTCAGTCTGAGAATTAAAAATTTTCTCGACATGGCTCTTGAACTTTGAGCGAGATCGCTGAATGGCTAATTTCACTTCCAACCATTCAGAGAAACCAAATTTCTCTAAAGTAGCAGCATAGAATGTTTGCTTGGTTTTGTCTTCTCTGAATACGTCAACTTCAACAACAGGAACGTCTACGAACAGTTTTCCTCTGATATTTACCTTGATGATTTTGGATGGTCGAGATCGATAGTTCAGCATTTCTTTACACCATTCCAAAGTCGAATCAGATATTTTAGTCTTTTTTTCAACGATCCTTTGGGCATCATCCCATAGCTAACGTTGGACATCAATGGGAGTTCTTTTCAGCGCGAGGTCTTTCACCGATTGTTGGACAAGCTGGATGGCGAGAGCCTTATCTTTTTCTTCAGCTTCCTTCTTTTCGGTGAGTAATCTTTCAGCTCTTAGATGATTCTCGTATTCTTTCCTTGATATCCTGAACTTTGTGGGAGCAGGGATTTTGTCACGAGGAAGAATGATTCGCTGATCTTCAAGCTGTTTAATCATTGCATCTCTCTTTTCTTGATCCTCTTCACTTAGCTTTTGAGGAGCCAAGGAAGGTCTGTTTTTGTGAGAGAGCAGCTGTTCTTCAGGTTCATTAGTCTCAGTGGTTAATTCCAAGACTGGGATTATTTCTTCAGCTCTTGTGGCTGGGATTATTTCTGGTGTAGTCGTAGGAGCTTCAGCGGGATCCTCAAACAGGGGAGAGGACTAGCTGAAACACAGCGATCGTTTAAGTAAGAAAATTTGGGAAGAAAGAGATAGAGAAAAGAATGTGGTTAAGTGTATAGAGGTTTTAAGAATAGAAGGATTGAGATTGAGAAGGGATAGAGGAGGGATACTGTGTAAGGGAATAGAAGGTAGTGTACCTGACAAACTGGCTTTTGAAGCAAGATCGTTAGATTGTCTTCTTCAGCGAGGCCTTTGTTTTTTCCTTTGTCAGCTTCAGACGCTGCAGGCTTTGTCTTGGTCCGCTCTCCTGAAGGTTCTTTCATCTCGATCCCTTTTTGAGCTGGGGCTTTTGTAACAGGCTGGACGTAGAAGAAGTCGTCATCATCATCATCTTTGGGGGATGATGATGGTTCTTCATCAGAGATGTCGACAGGTTCATCGTCTTCAGTTTCTTCTTCAGACTCGACCTCTTCCGCATAAGGTTCGGTCACGTCAGCAACAACTTCCTTAAGATTCTCATCGAGTTTCTCCCCCTCAGATACAGAGGGAGGTTTCTTGGTTTCCTCAGGGTTTTCAACTCCCTGAGGTTGTGAAGTAGAAGTAGCAGCAGCAGCAGTTTCAATATCCTCCCCCTCAACATTATGGGGAAGGTCTTCTTTGGTCTTCTCCCCCTCTTCCACATAATGGTTGGGGGAGGTAACAGATTGTTCAGCAGTAGCAGTGTGTATTTGGTCCCTGTCTTCTAGGCCAGAGATCCCAACACAGTTCTCAATCTTTGCTAATCTGACTTCCAGGCCAGTTATAGCAGGATTGATCTTTTGAAGATCCTCTCGATCGACCTGAGTAAAATGAGAAGTTGGGGCGTTCAGGCGATCGAGTACTTTTTGAACAATTTCTTTGACGGCGGAGACCTCAGTCTTGATCGTGGAGACTTCACCATTAAGAGAACCAACCTCTGTCTTCAATGATGTGACTTCATTGGACAGAGTGGTGAAGTTTGTTGAAAGAGAGGTGGTGGCGGTTGAATTATCAGCGAAGGTGGTAGCAAATTGAGCAATGCTACTGGTTCGTGGAAAATATATCCCTAAAATCAACAATGGAATAGCACACAAGTATACATGCCAAACCAATATCGTTCCTGAAAAACAAGTAATAAAGTGGTACTAAGTACCAAGTATCGATCCCACAGAGACAAGCAAAGCAAGCGGTTAGTCTTAAGCCAAACTTAAAATAAGATCTCGAGAACAGAATTCGAAGGAATAATCTTTGAGTGAAGTAACAGCTTTGTAAACGTTTGTAAAACAGTAAAAGAAATGCAAGGGTGTAAGTTCTGGCTGGATTACAGCAACATTATGCTTAGGAAGAATGCTACAGCATGATGCTGCAACATTGGTTCTCAACTTTGCTACTGAATAGATTAGCCTCTTTGCAGAGTTTAGATCGGACTATCTACTGGCAGCTCCACAAAAGAGGGAGACCCAGCCAGTAAGGGCAGCTCACGCAAATGGGAGACCCAACCCATGTAGTAAAATCCACTAATCGATTCATATAAGTCACAATTTACAATAAATTGATATTACAACATCTCAGAGCTCTAAAATCTTACGTTGGCTTGCATTCAAGACCAACTCATTTAAGTAGAACAACATGTGTCACTTTGTCAAGAAAACTACTTAAATGAAGCTTAGAAAACAAGGGATGAATAGCAAAGTCGGTAGCCAATAGCGAAAGCATTCTCCCACTACATAAAGGCTTTTATCTCCCAACCATTACTTACACCCAAGCTCAGGAATTAGCCCATCATCGCTCTTAAACACCTATAAATCATGATGATCAAACAGAAATATAAATATCAAGAACAACAAATGTGCCAACGGTTTTAGATTAAAACTTGAAAGGAAATAACAATTGCTTCTAAGTAGCTATATGAACTACCTAGCTAATTTCCTTGTTAGGAGAAATTAGATTTAAAGTAAAGTAAAGTACAAACTAGAAATTAGAACTAGAACTAAAGAACTACTTGCTTAAGGCAAGAAGTGGTGTGTTTAACATCAGGGAGATCGGCTCCTATTTATACAAAAGAAAAGCATCTTAAGTCAACTTAGCTAGTACAAGATTCTTTAACCAACGGTTTTTATCCAAAAGCTTAAGAGATTATAAGATGCTCTTGTTGAGGTGATCTCTATCAAGCATATATTCTTCTGCAGATGCCCCTGCCTTCCAGCTTGCAAAAAGGGCTGAAGAGTTTGCTTAAAGATTCCCCAACCAAAAAGTTTATGAAGTGACGTCTTTGACTTTCCTGGATCTGCGACTCATGCTGTAGCATCCTGCTGCAGCATACCGAACTGTTAGATTTTTCCACAAAACAAGCACAAACAGACCCATTTCTCCTACTTAGCTCCAAACTATAATAAAAGATAAAATCAAACTAAAAGACTCAATTAAGCTAATTGGGAGACTAAAATAAGACTAAAAACCTATAAAATAAGTGCTTAGAATGTGATAAATTATGCACTTATCAGCTACCATCCACCTTCACCAGATCAACTTTGGAGGCTTTCGTATCAACGATCTCGGTCAAATTTTTTAGTTTCTCTCCAGCGTCTGTAACCGCTGAAGAGTTCGTGGAGAGAATGGTGTTGTAATTTTCCACCTTTGTTTCCAGGGCGTTTAGGGAGGTGTTGATATCCCCTAAATTAGGACCTGAAACAGTTATTAACTTATGAACAGAGGAAAGTTCAGAAGTTTGGGGTAGAGAGAGAGGAGTGTTTTCGATTGTATGTATACCTACAGGCGGGTTGGCGATGTTGTCGAACCCTTTGTGTCCTGAATGATATTCCATGTCGCCTTCAAGAGTACCTTGGCGCATGGAGGTGCCTGCAGATCCTAAGTTTGCATCCATCATCGTATTTAGAGTGTCTACAGCTGAGTCATATACGATGAAGGGTGTCCCCGAGAAAGTTGGGAAAATTGGTAGAGAGACCAAAGATTGAGTAGGAGGAATGAGGGATGAGATTGATGGTTGGGTGCGAGGTTCAGCGTTGGATCCGCTGACAATCACTTCAGTCTGTAGAGAGGCTGAAGGAGGTGGGTTCATTTCCAAGTTTATAACTTCAGCGTTTAGAGACGCTGAAGCTGGGATGGAAGGGGTGGCTTGATCAGCTGTGGCAGAGCGTACCACGGAACTTTCCATCAGCTCTTCAAGACGAGCTGTGGAGTCTTCAGCGTGTGACTGCTGGGGGGTTGCTCCTTGGTTTTCTTGATTCTTTTGGAACCAAGTTGGGAAGATGAGTGTTTCCTTTTTAGAGAAGGAGTGGAGGGTGCAGCGTGGGTATCAGCGGTGGGGATTTCCACTGAATGAGCTGCAGAAGTAGAAGAAGGAGGATTGAGAAGAGATAAGATAGTAGAAAGACGTACCTCGTTTTCCAGTGGCTTGAAGTCGAGCACCTTAGGGCCAACCTGAGTGAGTCTTAGATCACCCTCTTTTGGGTATTTGTCCCCAACTCTAAGTTGAAAGATGGCGCTGATGAATCTGGGATAAGGAACCCATGAAGGTCTTTCAGCCATATCCACTCTGAACGCAAGGTCGTCGTAGATGATTGAGGCCCAGTCAACATTTAGACCTTTCAGCAATGTATAGTCCATTGCTTGCTGAGGTTGAGCAGCTTGATCAGAAGAGCCACTCTTCGCTGTCATGCAGCTTATCAGATGTGCGAAGATGAAGTTCAACTCGCTGGGCATTTTGGACTTCTTGATCAAGGTCAGTTTCTTCTCAGGCTTCTTGTCCCTTCCAGTGTCCCATGCGTAATCCATTGCATCGAAGAATGCAGTGATGGCTTCCCTATCAACAGGGTTTTTGTGGTTTGGGAGAGGGACAAAACGGTTTTCTTTGGTAGAGGTAGGAAGACTCAGTGCTTTCCTAATAATGGCAGGGTTGATTTTGGTGGTGCCAAATTTGGTGTCACACAGAATGGAGTCAACGATCTTCGTTGGGTCTTTGGCATGGGGTACCTGAGCTCTTCTGGCAGTATACCAGAACTGAGATAGGAGGAATTGATGAGCAGGGGGTGTAATAGTCAGGGTTGTAGATAAGCAACATGTTTTGAGGTAATTCACATCATCGTCCAGATGTGTGACTTGCTTTCGAGGACGAAACTCGAAAAGCGCATGGAGGTTGTTCGATTTTGAAAAATCGACTTCCTCAAGCTTGAACTTGACCTGAGGTGCTTTGACGAGAGTCAGTTTCTTTGCAGCAGTGGATTTCTCAGCGGTAGGAGCAGGAGTAGAAGATGCCATTGCTGTTTAACATATCAACCATGAACACACATAAAGAATAGTCTTAATGTGAAAGATTTTCCAATAAGATGTTTTCCGATTTTTGTCCATTTCATTCAGACAGAAATGTCTTAATGTAGATTAGGGTTTTCTTGTTTTGAAAAGGAAAAACAAACCCAGTAAAAGTCTTGTTTTCCATTTTCCTTTGGATAAGGATTCTGGAAAAACGAATGAAGAACAAGTTTAAGATTTTGAGTTTTAAACTTGAAGAACAACCATGAAAAGGTTGTGTTCATAAAACCATGAAAGAAATGATTTCATTTTAGAAAGGTTTCTTTTGTTTGATTTGTTAAAAGAAACAGGAAGATCAGAAACAAGTTATGCAGGTGAATAATAAGAATAGTAACCTGGTAATCGAAGAAGAAGATGAACAGTTTTCTGGAAATATGCAACAGTAAATCTTTTCTTGCTTGGAGAAGAAGTTTGCGTAAAGAAAAATATAAACTCGAAATAGTTTATATAGTGAGATTTGAGAGAGAGAATAACTAGAGCGGGAAAGTTTTTCATCATGACACGGACACATGTTTGCCTTTGATTGGATGGTAAACGAAACGTGCAAACGTGTGTCAGAGAACGTGCCAGGGTTTATCCGTTGTGATGATGTCACAAACGTCCTTTCACATTTTAGGATATCTCTGAGGTTTTGAAAGCTCAAGGACTATTTTGAAAAACATGAAGCACTGAATAGAAATATCAGTGTTAGTTTAAGAAATTTCAAAGTATCGCTGTTAAGGAAGAGATATTCAGCGATGCAATTTGTTTTGAAATGTTACATTCACATGCGAACGTCAGCGAGCAAGAGAGAAAACATACCTTGATATCAGCGAATCAATTTTGTTCAGAGAGAGAATGATAGAATGGGTTATATAACTGTTTTATCCTATCGCTGATCAAATGTGAACTACAGAAGATTTTACTCTTCAAAGTTCAGCATTCCAAGCTCGCTTGATGAGAAAGTTGAATCTTGTCTCATCAAGAGGTTGGGTGAACTGATCGGCTAACTGATAGTCAGTTGGGATAAAATGAAGTTCTATATCACCATTCATCACATGATCTCTGATAAAATGATACCTGATTTTGATATGTTTGGTCTTTGAGTGTAGCACTGGATTGTTGGCTATAGCGATGGCACTTGTGCTGTCACAATAGATTGGAATTTTCGAGAGCTGAAGGTCATAGTCTAGTAGTTGATTTCTCATCCACAAGACCTGAGAACAACAGTTTCCAGCGGCTACATACTTAGCTTCAGCAGTTGAGGTGGACACTGAGTTTTGCTTTTTACTTGTCCAACTCACCAGCTTTTCATCCAGGAGCTGACAGCCTCCTGTGGTGCTTTTCCTATCCAATTTGCAACCTGCAAAATCACTATCTGAATAGGCGATTAGATCAAACCATGAGTCTTTGGGATACCAAAGACCTAGGTTCATAGTACCCTTAAGGTAACGAAAGATTCGCTTTACAGCGATCATATGAGATTCCTTAGGTTCAGCTTGATATCGTGCACACAAACAGGTTGCGTACATAATATCGGGTCGGCTAGCTGTAAGATACAAGAGAGAGACGATCATCCCACGGTACAGCGTGACATTAACAGGTATTCCATTTGAATCCTTGTTTAGTGTCAGCGGTGGTGCCATAGGGGTTTTCATAGCTGAACTCTAAGTTAAATCGAATTTCTTCAGCATATCTTTAACATACTTTCCCTGATTAATGAAAGTTCCTTTTTCATTTTGTTTTATCTGAAGACCAAGGAAATATGTTAGCTCACCCATCATACTCATTTTATACTCTTCTTTCATTCTATCAGCGAAACGAGTACAAAGATCAGGGTTAGTAGAACCAAATATAATGTAATCAACATATATCTGAACAAGAATGATATGACCTTTTACTATTCTGAAAAATAGAGTTTTGTCAATTTTACCTCGCTCAAAATTTTCAATTAGGAGATAAGAGGATAGAGTGTCATACCATGTACGTGGAGCTTGCTTTAAGCCCTAAAGTGCCTTATCCAGTTTATAAACATAACCTGGACGCTTAGGATCTTAGAATCCTGGAGGTTGTTCCACATAGACTTCTTCATTCAGCTTTCCATTGAGAAATGCTGACTTAACATCCATTTGATATACTTTGAAGTCTTTGTGTACATCGTATGCTAAGAATAGACGAATAGATTCTAGTCTAGCCACTGGGGCAAATGTTTCGTCGTAATCTATACCTTCCTCTTGTCTGTATCCCTGAGCAACAAGTCAAGCCTTGTTGCGGGTTACAGTTTCATGTTCGTCCAATTTGTTTCGATAGACCCATTTAGTGCCTATCACTGTCTTGTCAGTTGGTCTTCGAACAAGATTCCAAACTTTGTTTCTTTCGAATTCAGTCAGCTCTTCTTGCATAGCGCTGACCCAGTTTGGATCTTTGAGGGCATCATCTATTTTCTTTGGTTCAATCAGAGAAATAAAGTTAACAAATAAACAAATATTACCTGCACTTCGTCGAGTCTGAACACCAGCGTTTGGATCACCAAGGATTTGATCAATTGGGTGATTTACAGTCCATCGCTGAGCCGGGGCATGAATTACTGACTCAAATTGAACTGGAGGAGCTGAAGATGAAGCTTCAGCAACTTCTGGAATATCAGCCAAGAGAGGAGTATGTGCAGATGTTATCTCATTTACTGATTGCTGAGAAGTAGATGGAATGTCTGAGACATTTGGTTCAGAAGCAGGTATAGTGTTTAAAGGAACAACTGAGACCCATGATGTTTCAGCTTCACTATTCTGCATGTTTGGGATGATAGTAGGACCATCATCTTCAACGGTATGAGTATGAGGAGTGGGAATATCTTCTGAATCACCAAGATGAGAAAACATCCATTGATTCAGTTCTTCAGTATCAGCAGAAGGTCGAGAATTCGCTGAACGGGATTCGTCAAATGTGACGTGAATAGTTTCTTCTACAGTTTGTCTTCTTCGATTGAAGACTTTGAAGGCTTTGGAGATTGAAGAATATCCAAGAAAGATTCCATCATCAACCTTAGGATCAAACTTTCTAAGGGCATCTATGTTGTTCAGTATGAAACACTGACATCCAAAGATGTGAAGAAAGCTAATTGAAGGATTTCTCCCATGAAAAAGTTCATAGGCCGTTTTATTAAATCTTTTGACTATCAGCGACCTGTTTTGCGTAAAACAAGCAGTGTTGACAGCTTCTGCCCAAAAATGAGTAGGGAAATGAGAATCGCTGAGCATTGAATGTGCATCTTCAATAATAGTTCTATTTCTTCTTTCAGCGACTCCGTTTTGTTGCGGTGTTCTTACTGAAGAAAAGTTGTGAGAAATACCCTTACTCTCAAAGAAGGAATCAAGAGAACTGTTTTTGAATTCAGTCCCATGATCACTCCTTATTGAGCGAACGGTCAAGTTGTTCAGGGTTTCCATCTTCCTGACAAAGGTGATGAGTTCTTCAGGGGTGTCACTCTTAGAACGGAGAAACATAACCCATGTATATCGAGAGAATTCATCAACTATGACCAGTGTATATTTCTTTCCAGCGATGGATTGTTTGTTAACAGGGCCAAACAAATCCATATGGAGAAGTTGTAGAGGAGATGACACTGAGGAAACTTGCTTTGACTTAAAGCTTGCTTTGGTCTGCTTGCCTTTCTCACACGCTGAACATAAGGATTCTTTGGCGTATGAGTGCTGAGGTAGACCAGTGACTAACTCTTTTGAAGAAAGAGTGTTCAGTGTCTTGAAGTTGAGATGAGAGAGCCTCTTATGCCATAGCCAGTTGCCATCAGATGAGGCTTTTGAGAATAAACAGGAGTTCTCAGTGGTTTTTGAGTCCATGTTTATTACATAAACATTTTCCAAACGATAACCGCTGAGAGCTATCTTCTCCTTTTTGTCAGCGACAAAGCAGGATTCCTTAGTAAAGATTACTTTGTTATCCTTGTCGCAAAGCTGACTGATGCTTAGAAGATTATGCTTCAGCCCTTCAACATATGCGACTCTTCTGAAGGTTGTTGTACCATTAGAGAGTACACCAAACCCTCGGGTATGTCCTTTTCCATTTCCACAGAAAGTTACAGAGGGACCCTTCTCTTCTTTGTACTCAGTGAGCAGGTTCTTCATACCAGTCATGTGTCTAGAGCATCCGCTATCGAGATACCAGATACCCTTCTTAACCTGCATTACAAAGGAATATTAGTTTGTCTTGGGTACCCACTTAACCTTGTGTACACACTTGTCAGTGGGGGTAGAAGAGGAGGTGGAAGGTTCAGCAGTCTTCGCAGCATTTGAAGATTCAGCTTTGTCAGTCTTCACTTTGGTTAATTTCTTAACCTCAGTGGTCTTCTTTGCCTTGGGGGAAATGATCTTCACCTTAGCTATCTTTTCAGCTTGGGTGGCTGTAGGGCACTTACTAGCAATATGATTGGTAAGTCCACAGTGATAACATTTCCTATAACTAAAAGTAGTTCTAGGACCATTTGTATGCTGAGCTTTTGATTTTGAATTTGAAGGACCAGCAGCAAGTAAGCTATTGGCTTTTGAAATGGGAGGAACATTCAGTTCTTCGGATTTCTTACCTATAATTTCCACTTCGATTCTAGGAGTAGATCACTGAATAGATCCACGCTGAATAAATCCAGGGATCTTATTCTTTGAACCAGAGGGATAAGTCACTGAAGCTTTAGTAGCATTCAGCTTTGGTACAGAGGTACCCTTATGAGGATTTTGATTAAAAATAATTCCTTTACCTTTGTTTTTAAGGATTGAGGTAGGTTTTGGATAAACAACTTTTTCTTTACCTTTAGAAGTTAAGGTAGAGATTTCCTCAGGGATAGGCGGTTTAGAAGAGGAACACTGAGATGAGAAAGTGTCAGGGATAGAGGATACGAACATTCCAAATTTAAGCATGAAACGGTCAGTGGTTGGTTCTAGAGTATCAGCTTTGTAACCAAGACCACGTTTATCACTCAGGGGAATCTGAGACGTAATTATCTCAGTGATCTTTGTTGAGAAATTATACCATCCATCAACAGTTGCTTTTTCAGCTTTTAATGCAACGATAGCTTCTTCGCGCTCGATTTTGACTAGCTGATTTAAGTGAACTTGATCTTTAAAATCTTCTTCAATTTTAGAAAGATTTTCTATTTGAAGGTGACAGTTTTTAAGCTGTTCAGCGAGATCAAGGTTTTGATTTTCAACAATAGTTTTGCCATTCATGGCTTCATATAAGCTTATAGTCAGGAGATTGATCTTTCGAAGACTATCAACTTCATCAATATTTAAAAATTAAATATTGGTAAAGAAGGAAGGTGATACCTTAGTAGTAGAGGTTGAAGTAGAGGGAATGTCAGAATTTTCTTCCTCGTCTTCAAGTTTGGCCATGAGACATAGATTGGCTTCATCATCATCTTCAGAGTCAGATGATTCTTCTTCGTCAGAGGCAGCCCAATCATAGTCAGCCATAAGGCCTTTGCCTTTCTTCTTAAAGGTTTTCAGCTTTGAATACCTTTCTTTCCGCTTTTTGTATTTTTCATCTATAGTCCGATGAGTAAAGTTTTTCTTGGGAAAAGCTGAGTGTCTAGAGACTTTCTTTGATCTGCACTCGCTAGCAAAATGGCCTATCTTTTAACAGTTATAGCAGGTAGCAGTAGCCTTATCAACAGGGGTTGATGATCTTGGCTTGTCAATAATAGCAAGAGGTTTGTTCTTCTTGAAATTACTCTTTCTAGCAAATCTCCTGAACTTATTAGCCAGGAATGCCAGAGTTTCATCATTATCTAAAACGTCAGAGTCTGATGATCTTTCAGAGTTAGTTTCCAACTCAGTGACAGTAATAGTCGATCGCTGAGTGGAAGGTGACTCTGAGATTAAAGCAACATGGGTGCTTTTGGAATCTTTTACAAGATTTTTCTTAAGATGACTCGATTGCTCATGATTCAGCATCGTGCCATATAAGGTAGAAAGGGTCATTGATTTTAGATCCTTTGACATCTTGAGACGCATAGAATAACTGTCCCAGCTTTCAGGCAAACATTCTAAGAACTTTGTCAGTACTTCAAAGTTAGAATATTCCTTACCAACAGTTTTCAGATCTATTATTAAGCAGTTAAAACGTTGGTGTACTTCAGAGAGAGTTCCATTCTTACCACAAATGAAGCTTTCGTACTGTCTTACCAGGTTGATCTTTCGAGAGTCCTAGACTTCAGAAGTACCTTCATACTGAACACAAATTGTGTTTCACATAGCTTTTGAGGTTTTCAGTTTCATGATGGAATGGTAGACTTCGTCAGGAAGAGCCATGGAGAGTATGGATCTGGCTTTGGTGTCGATAGCCACTTTCTTCTTATCTTCATCAGTCCATATATGAGTTTCCTTGGGAATCATCCTTTCTGGAATAGCAGGTCTATTCTCAGCGGTTGGAACTGCAGGATCAATTCTTATAGGAATATATGGGCCGTTTTCAAGATAGTAAGGCATAATAGGGTCTACACCTTCTAAGAAGAGAATCTTCCTATTTTTCCATAGATTAAAATTATCTCTGGAGAATCTAGGGTGGTTTTGCAAGAGAACCGTTATCAATATAGTTGGTGTTTGTGTTGGTAGCCATTTTAAGAAATAGCAAGGAAGAGAAATCTTAGTATAGATCAGATCTTGTTTATGAGATTAAACAAATCTGCTCTGATAACACTCTTTGGTCCCGAAGGGTTATACAAGTTTGTAGAAGGGGGGGGGGGGGGGTTGAATACAAACACACATTTTTACTTTGCTAAATTGTTTATTGATAAATCAAGACAATTTACAACTTGTTGCGGAACAAGATTAAGGATAAACCTAATCTAAACAAGTCCTGAGAAACGCTAAGTTTCTTGCACTAGAAAGAGTTAAAGAAATTACGAATAATAACTTAACAATAAGAGAGAGAAGATGGTTCGAGCACACTTCAAAACTGAAGTAAGGTTCTTCTTATATACTGCATGCATTTAATGCATGGCAGTATGGCTTTACACGTGGCAGCAGCTGAGTGGTTGCATGTCATTGACCTTTGTAGACAACCTTAGTAGCCGCATGGTGCACAGTGTAGAATCAGAGTTGTTGTACGATTACAGACAAAAGGGATGTCCGTTCTAACAGTTCGTACGGAGACGTGCAAGGGAGGTAAGACAATAGTAACATGCTGGGAGACTTCATGATCAGCTTTCGTTGAAACAGTTCTTTATCAGCGAATGATAAAGTTCAGCGATCGCTGAAGTCTTCTACTTGATACTTTACGTTGAATGGACAGGTCTTGCTTCGCTGATATCCGCATAAGTTCATGAGTAGACTTGTCGCTGGTTCTTGAGCTTGATCTTCGACTTCAGCGTAGAACTTTGGTTGACGTGAAACTTGTCTTCAGAGATCATAAGTAAACAAACTAAACTATCAGCGATCATCAATAGAACTGAACAGGCTCAGAGTTATATGATGATGAACAGTGTTCGCTGAATATCTAATCTAAAGAGTGAGAGTTCCTATCAGCGGTACTGTAAAGTCTTAGTACTTATCACCGATAGTGAAACTCTAATACATATTGTTTACTTACAATTTTCACTAAGTGTTTAAGAGAGGGTCATTATCAAATCACTGAGGGTTTGGATCAACATTACCGACACTGATTCTGACAGCAATCAGAAAAAGAACACTGATTTGGCCTTTGATTTTAATGTTTACAGACTCAGTTTGCTGCAGTGTACAAAGTCTACGCAAAGCTTGATCAGAGGAAGATCAGAGAGTGTACATCTATTGCTCACAGAGCTTCTGTATGGCTCTACAGAGGGTTGTCCAATGTTCAGAGATGATCGTGCAGAAGCTGTTCAGATGTTGCTGTTATGTACAGAGGCTGTTAAGAAGCTGATCCAGAGCTCTGTTATTTTTTTAAGGTTGTCCAGATTAGGACAGCATGTGCGTACAAAGATCATGTTTTATCAGAGCTCTGATCACGTTTAATCAGAAGTTGTGATCAGAGATTGGGTTTATCAGAAGTCATAACAGAAGCTTATCACAAAGCTTATCAGAGCTCTGTTGATATTTCAGAGACACCAGAGCTCTGTTAAATTTTTCAAAGGCTTACAGAGCTTATCAGAGCTCCGATCATCGACAGAAGCTGTCCAGAGCTCTGTTGATTTTTCAGAGACATCAGAGCTTACCAGAGCTCTGTTGAGCTTACCAGAGCTCTGTTGATTTGTTAGAGGATGTCCAGAAGTATTAAGCCATCCAAACAACCATTAAGTCACTGAATAAGCTGCTTCTGTTAAGACCATCCAGAGACTTAAAGATCAAAGTCTACTTGTGCAGAGTTTTGAATGAGAAATTGTTTTTGAGTAGCTACTGAAGTCCAGAAAGACGTGGTTGTGCAGATTAAGCCATTGCTGTAAAGAGCTTAATTATGATTAATTCATACAGAGGTGATGCACATTATCTCTATGAATGCTCAAAAATTCAGGTGTTGTTCAGAGGACATGCAAGGCCTCTGAAAGTTAGTTCAGAGATGCTCATATGCACATCCAGAGGAGTCGGTTCAGAGCTTAATCAAGAGACTCTCTAGATCAAATTTCTTAGAAATAAGAGCAATGACCAGAAGGGACCAGAGGCAGACTCAAGCATGTTTATCATAGTTTGTTGGTCCAGAAATCAAAAGAAGCCAAAAGCCCGGAGCCCGAAAATTTTCAGTTTGTTTGACAGCTTTGCGCTGCTTCAGAAACATGCGCACAACTTTTTACTCGGTGCTCCAATTGACACGAGTCCAGTTGCATTAGAAAGATAATTCACAGACGCACGACTTTGATGTTCTAAGTTTCTATAAGGTGCTGGACCGAAAGCATTGCATTTAATTCATGCTCTTTCCGCTTTCAAGAACGGTGTTCTCTCGACTTTTATTCACGGTTTCATGCTGCTATTGTGATATATTGATTGTCACTCACTCCTATGTTATTCATGTTTAATGCTCGGTGCTGAATGCTTACTCAACAGTGAAGTTGAATCTCGAAAACTGGACAAAATGGGGTTAATTGTCTCGGTTTTTCAAGAAGATAAGCCTACATTTGAGGGGGAGCTCGTGATGCTTTGAAGACTCGAAGAACGGAACACCAAAGTTTCTAAAGAAAGCAAGGGGGAGATTATAAGATGATGCTTTCTTTATAAAACATTAGGGGGAGATTGTTAGATTAAATTAGCTCATAATTTAATTAAATGTTTTATAAAGAAAAAGTGTATGGGCTTTTTAGTTAGCTTTATGGGCTTGAGCCTTTATATTGTAAATGGACCCTTTAAAAAGAAGTTTAGGGTTTCATTTGTCAATTGAGAGAGGGTTTTAGAAGGATTCACAAAACACACAGACTAATGAGAGTCATCTGATGTAATGTGTAGAGTTCTTCAACATTTCTCCTCCATATTATTCATCAATGAATATGAGATAAGTTTATTTATGATTTCTCTTATTGTTCATCTTATCTCTACTTATATATGGATTTTATCTTCTATTGTTTGTCTGTCCAAAATGGGACCAACAGTAGAGAACAATATCAGAACAAGTATTTTCCACTACCACTTCTTCTAATTCTATCACATTTTCAGAACTTTGATTCTCAGAACTGTTGCTTGGAACAACCATATACTCAGTATTTGCCTTTTGCCTTTTCTCCCCCTTTTGATGATCATAAGAATCATCATCATCAAACCTCCTCTTAAAGGACTGAGTTGAACATGACTCTGGCACAGCAGCAGCCACAGGCATAACCTCCAATGGCTTTGACACAACAGCCAAATGTGAACTTAAAGCTTGAAGTAGAGAAGACTTCATATCATCCATGCTTTTTAGAATATCCTGTTGAAACTTTGAGAAATCCTCTTTGATCTCCTTTTGATGAGATTCCAAAGAGATTTTAACAGCATCTACCTTTTCTTCAACAGATTTTGCTTTATTCTCCAACAAAGTTCTGAGATCCTTGACTTCAGTTTTCAAGGAAGTCACCTCATTCTCCAAGTTCTGAACCTTATTTTCCATGCCATGATAATTATTCTGAATCTTTTCAAATTCAGAAGTGAACAGTGGTAACCCTGGAGCAACAGATGATCCAGTTTTCATATGTTCAGAGAACATATGGCCTGTAGGTGTCACGGAGTCACCTAGTGCAACAGATACACTTCGTAAAGAAGCTTTTGAGATGTTCACTTCCCAAAGTCTTCCATCCAATCCTTGACACCCAATATTATGTATGTCTATGGATGTTGTTACAGGAAAACAAATTCCCTGTGATGTGCTTGTGTGAAAAGTCAATTCAGGCTAAAAAATGATATTACTGTGCAATCCAGGCTCAATGTGATAAAATGAAGATTGGGATTGATTTCCAAACTCTAAATGAGAAAGTAATGGTTCCCCTAAAGAAATTGAAACAGTAGCTTGTGGAGATACTACTGAGTGGGTGGAGATGGGTATTTCAAAATCTACCATGGGCTCAGTGGTATTTTCAATATTGGTCACCAAGAATGGTGAACCAATAGCAGATGTGGTTGCCCGGTTTAGATCAACTAGAACAGAGTCGTCTCTTTTTTATAACTCTGGCGACATTCTCTCATACTCACCACCCTCTATCTGTTTTTCAATCTCATCTCTACCCATACTCTCTGAATTTTCCTTCTCAGCACTCTGAGAATGTTCTCCCCCTAGAACATCCTCCCCCTCTCTTTCTACATTAGACCCCTCACCTCTCATCTCTTGGTTTTCCTCATGGGTAGGGACCTGAGGTTCATCAAGTCCCATAGAGGTGCAATAAGCTTTTAAAATATCACTGTCCCTTGGAATATAAGACCTAAGTGTTTTTGTTAACAGTTTATGTTCTGGAAAGTTAACAAGTTTCAGAGATGATGTCATTGTACCCGTATAGAAGATTGGCCCTTGCTCCTCATCTGCTCTCCTTGGAATTTGAGGATTCTCCCTTAGTGCATACCACAAGAATATTTGCCAATATCTCTGAAACGGAATGTAGGACAGAGGTTTGTCATTTGTTAATCTCTTCAGTGCTTTCTGATGTCTTTCAAAAGTATTCTTCATATCCTCCCACAAGATAGAAGCATAATTATAGTGTTTATTCTTCACCAATCCATGAAATATCTGCATCACTTGCTTTGACCCCTGATCTGGTGAACTATGCTTTCCAGATAAGCATTTGTTGACAACTGTAAAGAAACACGCCCAAATTAGAGGTAACTTATTCCTTCTGAATGAGCTTAAGTTTTTCAATTCATCACAATCACTAAGTCTCTTAAAATCTGCAACCATTTCCTCTGAAGTAGGCTCATCATCAAAATCAGATCTTCCCTCTAATTCATCACTCTCTGGTAATCTCAACATAGTCCTTAGAATTCCAATGTTCAAAGTTAATTGAACTCCCCCTACATTCGATACAAATACATTGCCCTGCAATTCTAAATGTTTCCACCATTGTTGAATGTATTGCACATGTACAGTCTTCTTCAAAGTAAACCACTTTCTAAAGGGATGATATTTCAATAATTCAATGATGATCCTATACTCTTCCTTACACTTTGTTATATCATGCACCAAAACACAATTATTCTCCAGAATATCTAAATACTCCTCCTCTGGTACTAATCTTTCCAATGAAATAGGTTTAGAAAACATCACAGACCTTACTGCACTCTGTTGATGTTCAATCTCAGCGTTTCCCTGTTCAACATCACCCTCAGATTCAGCCGTTTGATTTTCATTCACATTCTGTTCCACATTTTGATTTTCTATCTCATTTCCCCCCAATAGCCTCCTCCACTTCAGCCATTCTCTCAGGCATCATAACCTCATTCTCCGAATCCAACGAAGACTCCATTAATGTTCTAGCAGTGTGTAAGGATCGAGTAACAGTTCTTCGTGAGGCAGACATGGTTGAAGTACAAGAATTTGCAAGAATACAGAATCAATGAACTCGAGAGTTTTGCGATAACAATCTGCGAACTTAGAGTTTGAAAAAGTTGGAAAGAGGGATTTTAAGGTCTATTTAAAATCCACGAAGCTGAAGGGTTTAAATAACTAACAATGCTTTTTGACAGAATTGAATAGTAACAAACGCCGTGTAATGCCACCAAAAGATTTTATTTAAGACGTGGCATTGTCAGTGAATAAGAAGCTGACACGTGGTATTGCATAGAATTCAACACAAGTTAAAGTTCTGAATATCTCGCTCAGAATTCTGAGATTGCATATTCAGAAGTTCTAAGTATACAATTCAGAATAATTCCCTTGTAACAAAACACATTTAAAATTCCAACTTCTGATGATATAAATCTTTTAAACACGCAGAAGTTAGTTTGAACAGAAATAAAATTGTTTTGTCATCAAAAGTCTGTCCCTCTTCAGATGATTTGAAATTAAAAAAAAACTTTAAAATCTAACTTCTGACCTTGTAAACCTTTTTAAGGATTCAGAAGTAGTTTGAACAAGTAAAAAACATTTTATCATTAAAAGCTTGTCCTTCTTAAAATGATTTGAGATGAGAACAGAATACAAACCTTATAAGCAACCCATAATGATTATTGAACAATATCAATGCTCCCCCTTGAATAAAGCATAAACTCAAACACATATTATAAGTAAATGAATCATATGGAAAAGATAAAACAGAAAGAACTTAACAACTAATTGAAACATTTGTAATTTCCAGAAATGAATATGTTCTGAAAGGTATATTCAGAAGATCTGACTAACCTTACCAGAATTAAAAAAAATTAAGTCAAAGCTCTGAAGTATTGTCTCAGAAGTTCTGAACTCAAGACTCAGAACATCTGAGTAAGAGAGTCAGAATTCTGAGAACACTACTCAGAAAAATTTACATAGAAAAAAAAGATTCATTTCTGAAGAATAACAAACATAATCAATTAGTCAGATTAAGCATACCAATCTTGCAAATGATAAAGTTGAACCTTTTGTGATCAAGAGGCTTCGTGAACAAGTCTGCCAATTGATACTTTGTATGTACAAAGTGCATCTCTATGGTTCCTTTTTCCACATGATCCTTAATGAAATGATATCTTACATCAATATGTTTTGTTTTTTAGTGCTGAACAGGATTCTGAGATAAGGCAATAGCACTTTGTGAATCACAATAAATAGGAATCTTGTTTATCTGATAGCCATAATCCATGAGTTGTGTTTTCATCCATAAGGTTTGAGAACAACAAGCAGCAGCAGCTACATATTCTACCTCAGCAGTGGATGTGGACACACAATTTTGCTTCTTTGAAGCCCAACTCACTATCTTGTCTCCCAAAAAGTGACATGCACCTGAAGTACTTTTCCTGTCCAGTCTGCTTCTAGCATGATCTGCATCAGTAAAAGCAGTTAGTTTAAAATCAGTTTCTTTTGGATACCAAAGGCCCAATTCAGGTGATCCTTTAAGGTATCTTAAGATTCTTTTAACAGCTAATAGATGAGATTCATTAGGATTAGATTGAAATCCAGCACAAAAGCATGTAGCAAACATTATATATGGCCTACTTGCAGTCAGATAAAGCAGAGAACCTATCATGCCCCTATATACCTTGTTATCTACTGATACTCCAGAGAGATCAGCATCTAACTTAATATTAGTAGCCATTGGGGTTCTCATAGCAGCACAATCAGACATCTTAAACCTTTTCAAAATATCTTTTACATATTTTCCTTGCTTAATGAAAATCCTATTTGGTAATTGTTTAACCTGTAGACCAAGGAAGAAATTTAATTCTCCCATCATACTCATTTTAAATTTGTATTTCATGATGTCTGAAAATTCTTCACATAAATCTGCATTTGTAGAACCAAATATGATATCATCTACATATATCTGAATTAAGATTAAATCCTTACCTTCCTTCTTTAAGAATAAAGTTGTATCAATTTTACCTTTCTTGAAGCCATATTCTAACAAATAGTGAGTTAGAGTGTCATACCAGGCTCTTGGTGCTTGTTTCAGACCATATAAAGCTTTATCTAAAACATACACATGGTCTGGATACTCAGGGTCAACAAATCGTTCTGGTTGATAGGCATAGACTTCCTCATTAAGTATACCATTCAGAAATGCTGATTTGACATCCATTTGGTACACCTTGAAATTCTTGTGTGCCGCATATGCCAAGAATATTCTGATTGCCTCAATTCTTGCAACTGGTGCAAATGTCACATCATAATCAATGCCTTCTTGTTGTGAATATCCCTTTGCAACAAACCTAGCCTTATTTCTAACCACAATACCTGCCTCATCTTTCTTATTTCTGAAAACCCATTTTGTTCCAATGATTGATTTAGCCTCAGGCCTTGGAATTAGTCTCCAAACTTTATTTCTTGTAAACTGTAGCAACTCATCTTGCATTGCTAAAATCCAGTCTGGATCCTCTAGGGCTTCAGTGGCTTTCTTAGGTTCAATCATGCTAAAACCCCCTGCAAACATAGCCTCATTTGCTGTTGCTGATCTAGTCTGCACTCCAACTGATGGATCTCCTATCACTTGATGTATAGGATGGTCTTTTGACCATTTATTTGAACTTGGAAGCACATCAATATTTGAAAGATTATTGTTTGTATCATTCTCATCCATAACAGCTTGTAATTCTGAACTTCCTCTTTGCTCTGAAAATTGTTGAGGTGTAGCATCTAAGTCCAAATTCTGATTAGTAGAGTCAGAATTCTGAGTAACTTGTTCAAAATTCTGAGTACCTTGTCCAGAATTCTGAGTACCCTGTTCAGAATTCTGAGTACCAGATTTAGATAATTCACCACTTGTATCTATTAAAGTTGGACATTCTTTAGATGGACCAGAATCAGATATCACTGTTGTTGCTTGGACCTCTGAACTTTTTCCATTCATCTCTTGAATCATTTAAGGATTTCCATAATCTGCATAAGATTCAGAAGTTAGTTCCATAAAAGCATCCTTAAACAATAAACTTAGTTCTGAATAGTTAGGATTAGAATCTGATTCAGAAGTCTTCATTTTTGTCTTATTCTGATTGAGTTTTGAACTGTCTTGATCAGAAATCTTTGCCTTTGACTCATCAAATGTAACATTAATGCTTTCCATAATTCTCTTGGTTCTTTTGTTGTAGATTCTGAAAGCTTTGGAAGTTAAAGAGTAACCAACAAAGTATCCCTCATCTGCTTTCTTGTCAAATTTACCAAGATTTTCTCTATCCTTGAGAACATAACATCTGCAGCCAAAAACATGATTTTTTTTGGCTTTCTGTTATTTATCAATTCATATGCAGTTTTATTTAATCTTTTATTGATCAAAGTCCTATTCTGAGTAAAACATGTGGCAATTGCTTCAGCCCATAAGAAGGTTGGAAGATTGGAATATGCCAACATGGTTCTGGCAGCTTCAACTAAAGTCCTGTTCTTTCTTTCAACAACTCCATTTGTTGAGTAGTTTTGACAGCAATAAAGTTATGAGAAATTCCAGTGCTTTGCAGAAAGTTCTGAAGAGTCTCATTTCTGAATTCTGTTCCATTGTCACTCCTAATCTTCAGAACTGAGAGTTGCAAAAATATTTGAATCCTTTTGATGAAGTTAATCAATACTTCTGCAGCCTCAGATTTTGCTCTTAAGAATTTAACCCATGTATATCTATAATACTCATCAACAATGACAAGCATGTACTTCTTCCCACCCATTGACTGAACTGCTATAGGACCACATAAGTCTATGTGTATCATCTCCAATGGTGATTTGCATGAAGAATCCATTTTCACCTTATGAGAACTTTTCTTCATTTTGCCCATCTCACATGCTGGACACAAAGACTCCTTTTCAAACTTAATCTTTGGCAGTCCTTTAACCAACTGTTTGCCAACTAAATTGCTTAATTCCTTAAAGTTCAAGTGAGAACATCTTTTGTGCCCTAACCAACATTCATTGGCAGTTGCATTTGACAGTAGACATACAAAAATTAATGCTTCAATTGTGAGTTCCAGATCAGTGCAACAAGTAATAGAAATCAATAGTTAATAACACAAACGATATGATTTCTAATGGTCATCCACTTTACTTTCAATATGAGAGAGAATTACAATAAGTTCAAGAAAGTGAAAATAGACAACTATCTTATTTTTCAAAGCTAATGAACATTAAATACATTGGGCCCATAGCATGGAAGCCCACGGCCCGTTACACTATTAAGGCTCAAATTAAGGAAATAACATATTAGCCCTTGAACTTCTATTCAATCAAATTTGACCCTAACAATCTCCCCCTTTGAATTGAAGTTCGAGTTCGCGCCAGTTCTCGACATATCTCTTTCGGAGCGCAAAGTGGACCTCGAACATTCGGATGGCTCGGCGGTAGTCGATGCATTCTTCAATCACTTCTAAATCATTTCATGCGGTTGTCTCATTCGAGTTAGGAACATACGAAAGTGATGATGTTACGAAGAGCATCTTTGACTTTGAGGAGCGTACCATTGCAGAATATGTCGACCTGACTGAAGCGAAGAAACCTCTTTTCCTTCTGATCGTTGATGTAGACTGTCACACCCCGCTAAAGCGGAAACACGGGATGTGCAGCTCAAGTTTCATAGCAAAAGTTACAAGATCACATCAACCATCAAAATACATTCAAAAGGTTAAAACCTTGTCTTTTACAATCGTTTTTACGAAAGGGAAATGAACATAAATAAAAGATAGAAAAGAAAGCTTCATCACGTGTAGCCTTCCTAAGCCCCAACCTTAAGGACGCTCACCTGAAAAGCATGTAAATGAGAGGTCAACTAATGCACTAGTTGGTGAGATCACAGGTTTAACGAGTTCAAAAAGTTGTCATAGAAAATAGTTCCAATCCGCACAAGGGATAAATCAACCGGATATAAAAACACTTGCTCAAGGTAATCGTATGTAAAATGTTTAAGTTATGAGCCCGTTACCCGACCTATACCGACAGAATCGTCCCACCGCATGTTCTATCGCCAACAATGCGTAAATACAAACAATAATTATGCACTCAAACAAGCGCTACTTGTGAGTGGGGTTTCAACCAAATAACGTTATCCATAATTACCAACGGCTCAATACATGAGTTAAACGGGTAACGTAAAAATAAACGGGGACTTTTGAACGATAGCAAAAGAAAACTCCAACTTACAACATTTGCGAAAACATAGATACCATAGAGCATAAACAAGTATAGCAAGTTTCGTATTTTCAAGAAAACGAGATAACCGGTGCGTAAAATAGTTGTAGTAACGACATGCTTTTCACCCCAAAATATGTAAAATATTGAAAAATGGGCTGTGATAACTCACTTGATAAGCGATAGAATCCGGGAATCTCTCACAAGTACTTCGAGACGATCCTACTTCAAACCTATGAACATAAGGTGTTGGGTCATTGACCAGCATCTTCCTAAATCGAAACGTGACGCTGGCTGCTACGCTATATGGAAATAAGTTGCGTCTTCTCCACCAGCAATTGCTTTTGGCGTAGTGGTAAGCGCTTGGATCCTAACATGTGGTATCAGAGCAGGTCACGGGTTCGAATCCCATGGAGTGCATTATAATGCCAAAGGCATGCTGTGCAGCCAAGAGTGCTGGCAGATGCTGGGGGGAGGATTGTTGGGTCATTGACCAGCATCTTCCTAAATCGAAACGTGACGCTGGCTGCTACGCTATATGGAAATAAGTTGCGCCTTTTCCACCAGCAATTGCTTTTGGCGTAGTGGTAAGCGCTTGGATCCTAACATAAGGTCACTAGTGAGTTTTCGATCTCGAAGATTCGGTACTAATTAACTATCCAAATCGTCATAAGATGCCTTTATTGTGATTTAATTATTATAAATCGTATGGAGTTATCAAAATTTGTAATTGTAACATATGTATACTTCGTTCTTGTTAGATTAAAGTTACCGCAATTTCGTCGTAATAAGTAACGAAAAGGGTTTAAAGAATGTATATATATAGTACATATATATATATATATATATATATATATATATATATATATATATAAACCGAAATTTTATCGTAAGAACGATAAATAGGGGTTTTGAATGAAAAGACGAAGTATTTAAAGTGCATAAATATAAATGTATAGTATATATCTATATTCCACAATTTCATCATAAAATGATGAAATGGGATCAAGGATATATAAAATGCATAAGTATATAAAGATATGTTATATATATGTATATTCCACAATTTCATCATAAAATGATGAAATGGGATCAAGAGTAAATAAAATGCATAAATATATAAATATAAGATATACATATATATTCCACAATTTCATCATAAAATGATGAAATGGGATTAGAAGTTAATCTTCAATTATAGTAAGACATTTGTCCTTTGCTGTCCAGATTTTGGTGTCACTTTGGGTCCACTTTTGGGTAACCTCCAGGTATATTTAGGTCAAGATATTTTATGTCCAAGTGGTTTAATGAGTTAGGAAACTTTTGACATAAGTTTCATAATTTTTAGAGGTCGTTAAGTACATGAAATAATACTTGACGTAATATATGACAGAAAACTTTGCTGGTTGCGCACTGTTTTTGTGAAAACTGTTTGGTAGACTAAATCTTTTAGTTTTTGAGTGAAACCACTTGGGTTTGAATCCTAACACATGAAAATAATTTCCAGAAAAAGAATTACTAAATTTGGAGTTTTATTGAGTGAGATATGACCCTTTGAAGAGGGGTGTTTAATCTGACAGCAAGCTGTCAAATATGCATGTGCATTCTCTTGACTTTTTTTTTTACCCAAAACTCTTATTCCTTTTTGCATACAATCCGATTTGACTCATCCCCATACAATTATTTTCAGTTTTAAAACTTGATTTTTAGCCATTTAAACTACATGCAAGTTACCCATCATCTCATCTTTTATAAAATCTTGAAAGTGGTTACTTTTGAAGAATGTTGGTGTTTATGCCAAGAACTTCATCATGCATCTTAAAATTGTGTATTTTTAGCTTATGCATGTTGGTTTAAACATGTTTTTAGTGGATTCAAAGACCTACTCATGAAATATTTGAACCAAAAGATATGGATTTTCCAAGAAAACTACATGCATGTGTTTAAAAGTTCATATTTGATCTTAACATGGGTTTGATTTTGGATTCACCACCCTTTTTAATAACAATCAAGTGTTATGGAGGTGAATCTACAAACATTAAGATATGTAAAGATGATTTTTGAGAAGATTAAAGAAAGTATAGAAGAAGATGAAGAACATTCATAAGAAAAATGCAAGAAAATGAAAACTTGACAAAAGAGAGTGTGTGGATTTCATCCAACACTCTTGTAATTACCTTGAACAGTTTTATCTCTTGGAAGAGATGTGTTTAGGGGCTGGAGTTTTTGGATGAAGATGGATGAAGATGGTTGAAGATGGAGAGAGAAAGAGATGAGAGAATTCTAATGAGAATTTAGAGAGAGAGTGAGATGTGTTGTAAGTGAATTATAATAGCATAAAAGAAATACATATGGAGTGTAGAGAGAGGGGGGGGGGGGTGGTGTGATGCAAAAATAAAAATGTCATTTCTTGTCTTTTTGATTTATTTTAAAACAAGATGTATTTTTCTTTTAAATTGTAAATAACATAACAATTATATAAAGTAAGGTATTTATATAAAATTTAGTTGAAGAAAATTAGTTGCTAATTATATATATACTTGTGATATAATTGTAGCTTAAGTTGGCATTTTATGAGATTTATGGATAATTTCCTAAGTTAGGGGTTTCTAGGCAAAATTTCTCAAATTTTCCTATTGTACCGAGTTTACTGCTAAAATTGCACTGTTCGAACTATGATATGAATAAATGAAATATCCAGTGTTGTTCTAACCTGAGGTGTAAATTTGACAGTTGTCACATAGACTATCCCAAATTCTGGTTCCAGAAGCAGTGCGTTCTCGGGATACATCTTCAGTTCGGGCGCTTTCAGATTCGGTTTCAACACGTTTACCTTCTTAGCTTTGTTCTCGATTGCCATTTGGAAGTCGGAGAGGTAGGACATCATAATTGTCCGAATTAGGAATCGACGAACAGCTTCGAGCGCTTTGCTTACATGAAGTGGTCGAATAGTTCTGGTTCGGAGGTCTTTCAGTATAGCTTGGAAGTCGAATGGTCTGAGGTTCTTGAAGTCAGCTTCGGAGAATCTCCATTCATTTCCGTCTTCTCGTCGGACGGTGAACACTGGAAACATGCCTTTTAGAATTCGGCATGTTTGGACATTAAGCACTTTGGTGATCTTGTGCTTAGTTCGGACTTGGCTAACTGGCAGACACCGCTTCATTGCGTTTAAGTACTGGCTTTGGTATTCCGGGTCGAAACTGGAAATCCCAAAGCAAAATAAAGGCTCGATAGTGCGTAACCTGTGAACGTATAGCTTTTTCAGAGATTCCTCCAGGTGAGGAATGAGGATCATGATCTTCTCCCATCGGATTTGTTGTTGTTGAGGAGGAGGATGATCGAAAGCTGTCGGTTGTTGAGGAGATGTCAGATTTGCAGCAGTTGAGGTTTCGGGTCTTGTAGAAGTCTCGAGGGCCTGAGCTGAGTGAACGGGTATACCATATAGGTTTTGCAGCAGAAACTGGTCGTAGTCAACGTTGTCGTCTTCATTAGTAGGAAAGATCAGGTTTACCTGGAGATTTATCGCACTGGCGCCTTTTTTGTACCATGCATTTTCGGTCTCCGGGTCGATCTCGGTGTCTGGATCAATCAGATTGAGAGCAGACCTATCTGATGCATCACATGTGACCAATTCCTGTGTTTCTCCCTCAGGCTTTTCAACCGTTGGGTCTTCGTCGTCGAAGATGTCCATATCTATGACCATCTCGACTAAGCTCAACTGGGCTTTGGGTTCGTCTTTGGTTGTAGTTGCCGTAGTTGATGGTTCCGGTTGAACCACATTAGTTTCAGTGAGGATCGGGGAGGTCTCGGCTAATCGTAGTCTTTTATTCTCCCCCTCACGGTGATCAGGATCATCCCGATCATCGTGTCTTCGCTTTAGACCGCCTGCTTGACTCTTGCAGGTTTCTTCCATAGAGGCGACTCTCTCGGTCAAGGTGGTTAAGGCTTGCTGAACATCCTTGAGAGTTGTGTCAAGCTGGTCCATTCTTGTGGTGATGGATGACGAAGGAGCATATACCTGTGATCGTAGAACGGAGATCAGGTATGCTTCGGTAGAGGCATCGGTGTCGGTGTGTTGGAGCAGCCGAGCGAGGAGCATGGTCTTTAAGGTTTCCACCGAGTAAGTTAGCTGAACGGGAGCCGATGGAGGTGTTGGTGCGGTTTTAGCTTCGACTACTTTCTCCTTTCCATTGATCAAGCTTTTTAGTTTATCTAGCTCGTTGGTGAATCGCTGCTCCATGGCCTCACGGACAGCCTTTAGGGCGCTGTCCAGATATCCCTGTGACACAAAGTCGGGTAAAGTAACTCCAGGATCACTTAGATTACCCGTTGAGGCATCTACCTTAGAGGCAGAGCCACCTACGTTCACGGTTGGCGATGGTGTGGCCGTGGTAGAATTTCCTTCTGATCCTCGCGTTCCGCTTAAAGGCGGAGACACTACGGAAGTTCCGATCGAGTCACGAAGAGCATCGATTTGTTGAATCTCATCTTGTGTCCTAGCCGAAGAATGTACTATTTCAAGTGGCTCTAGACTCGATGGTGCTTTGAAAGAAGGCAAGACCGGGGGAGACTGGTCTCTTGTTTCAATACCCATACTCTCCAAGTGAGAGATCGGTAGAAGTTGTGCTAAGTCCCCGTGCGAAGTTGAAACACCCGTATTTTGAGAGACGGATGAGTGGCCAGGGAGGTCGTACAATTGTGCCGCTAGCTCCACGACAGCTTCTTCAATACCTCGTCCCAACAAATGAGACAAAGTAGCAGATGTGGCTACCTGGATGACGCTCAGAAGCCTCTTTATTTTTACGGCTTATCCGCTCATGATTCTTTTTAGATCTGACTTCACTCTGTCGCACCTCTTCTGGATTTTCAACTAAAACTCCCTCCGCTCTCCTTATGTCTCCCGTATCAGGCTGTGTAGTAGGGGTTAGAGGGGTTTTGGGTGAGTCAGATGGGATTCCTTCGGTCAACTATGGGTTTGTTCGATACGGGTAGGTATTAGGGATGCGCGTATAGCACGGTGCGTATCGGATTTGGTGGATTCAGATTCCACATCCTCAATCTATCTGGTCGGTGAGGGAGGATCAGATATGTAAGGCTCCGGGTCACGGTGAAGCATCGGTCTAGGCGACATTCCAGCTTCGGTCGTCGTTCGGGTGATAGGAATGGAAGGTTGATGGCTTGTACTGGCTTGGTGGGATTGGGTAGTATCGGCACGCGTATCCAATGCATCGCCCGCTCCTGTTCCCCTCCCATGTAATTTCAACACACCCCGTCCGGGAGCCCCAGCTGCTCGGACTCTACCACCTCTCGTTCTCGGATCCTCACGTCTCTCAGTTCTATGTCCCGGGGGAGGTCCCTCCGGCTCTGGTTGGACCATGGGATTGCCTAACTCTCGCCTATATTCTATCACACCTGGTGTATTGGGGTTCGCGTGTGCCAGTAAATGTTCAGGTATAGGCATGGCTGGGGTATCAGGTGGATTACGAATCACTAAGTACTGAAGGTTATTGTGAGGACATACCGGATGATTGATACGTCTCGGGATAAGGGGATTCGCATCCATGTGCTGTCGAACGGCCAGAGAAAATAAACGTGGGAACGGTAGGAACTTCTTCTTGGAGCCGCCAGTCTGTCGGATTGCTTGCACCAGTTCACGCCAGATGATTGCTGAGTAGTCTATGTGCCGGTTGTAGCACACAGCGTGAAATAGGTGCAAGAAGTCAATGGTGCATTGATCGATTCCCTTCCATCTGGAGGACAATCATCTATTCAAGATTGTGAATAGTGTGTACCAGACGGGCGCGATGTATTTGCGGTTGAAGCCTGACGGGCAATCGAGATCGTGGAGATATCCAAGCGCACGAACTTCAGCACAGAGTGTGGCATCATCGATGGCGGGTGCATACGCGGCATGGCCTCCGGCATTAGGTTCCAGAAGAGACAGGAGTCGTCGGAATGACTCCAATGTTAGGGTGAATGGATGATGGTCGATGGTTGCCGTGATAGTCTGGATGTTGTTGATAGTGACAACTCGAGCTGTACGCCAAACCTGGTAGACGTAGAGTACATGCACATCAGTTGTGGCGGTGAGTGCTCGACGAAGTGGATGGCCGAGCATGATGTCGACGACCACTCGGTGTATGGGTCGGAATTCGGCGGCGTCAAGATGGTGGTTGTTCGGATTGATCTCAATGCCATGGTCCTCGGGAACCAAGGCATTGTCCGCCTCGTCGTCTATAATATCCTCAGGTGGAGGAGCGTTCTGCTGTTGCTGCTCTTGTTGTTCCGCCATGTAGAGTGCCTGTAAAGTACAATGTCAGATTATGGACGGGATAACATCAACTTCAATGCGTACCTTAACATTTGAATGGCTCAATCAGCGGTTGATTGAAGACTGGCAGTTGAAGCATGACATTGGGATTGCCAATGTGTGAAAAATGGCAGAGGCACAGGACTCAAGCAGTGTCCGGATAAACAGGGTATCCGGACAGATAGGTGTTACCGGATAACACAGGGGTTACCGGATACGACAGGGGTTACGGGATGTAGGAAGTGACCGGGTAAGTGTAGGTTACCGGGTGATGTTTGGTTACCGGAAAACACTAACTTACCGGATAGGATAGTACTTACCGGGTAAAGTATGGTTACCTGACACGAACTTACCGGATTGCCGAGCTTACCGGATACGAAGTATCCGGACGACATGAGTTACCAGAAGTCATTCTGTCTGAGTAGAGTCACCGGGTAACAAGATGGTTACCGGGTGTGATGACTGATACCGGGTGTTATGCATGTTACCGGGTAACATGAGAGTTACTGGGTATTTAGGGTTTCCGGGCGCGAGACTGTGCTACCCGAATCAAACCAAACACTGTCCAAACCGTAATCAACTTGGTTTAGTATGTTCTAACAGTTAAAATACACCACAAACCATGATTTATAAAACGCAAAATGATCTGTATAAGAATCGACGCACAAATGGGGTTTTGGAAACCCGGTTAGGTCACTGTTTCGATTGACTCGACATCGATTCATGGATGTGGGTGCGTGACAGTGATCGATAACTAGTGGAGAGGTGAGAGTGATCCGTACCTAAGAATTCTGAGACTAAAAATGATAATCTGAGCAAAAGTCGATGGTTTCCGAGTGAGAGAGAGTCGAGAGGGTTTGTTGAGGGTTTTGAGAATGTTTCCGGGTAAAGAGAAGAAGGTTTCCGGATTCTTATTTATATAGGAGGGGACACTTACCGGGTGAGTTAACTGGTAACTTGCCAGGTCCGGTAAGTGAACCCGGTAACTTTTGGTTACCGGGTAAGTGTCCAGAAATACAGAAAAACTTCCAATTTTGTCCGTTTCTTTGAAAAAAAATGTTTTCTGCTCCCCCTCGACCGTTGCATGGGTATTTCCCTGCTCCCCCTTGGAACAGGAATGTGAGTGAGTTATGAAGCGTGAACACAAAAAAACTTTTATACGTTTAAGAAAAAATATGTGTGACGCTCCCCCTCAAATGACTAACACCAATGGTTGAGCTCCCCCTCAGAATTGTGCACGGAGTGTGATGTGAAGTGCATTCGGGAATGTCCACACACACAAAAAAACTTCTCTAATAGTTAAAGAAAAATGTGTGTGACACTCCCCCTCAACAGTAGGTGTAACATACCTGATAGCTGGTCGTGCCCCCTGAACACATGAACACTTGTGAAAGCACATATATAGGCAAATAAACTAGACGGCAGTAATAAAGAAAAGAAACACACGTGGAAAGAAAGTAAACAAACGAAATCTACCTAATAAATACAGAGACTCAACCTAACTGTGTAACTAATACAAGTAGAATACAGGTGCGAGAAAGTGTATGCTCAATCATCAGGAGTGTGAACAACGGATGATGAGTAGACAGTTTCTCGTAGATGGATGGAACTTGTAACGGGCACACAATCAGATCAAGTCTTTAGATTTAGCATACCTAACCTGGACATTAGATAATTAAAGCGGTTTTCGTCCAGGGGTTTTGTAAACAGGTCGGCTAACTGATGTTCTGTATTTACAAAATAGAGTTCGACTGTACCTCTTTCAACGTGATCCTTGATAAAATGGTACCGAACGTCTATGTGCTTCGTTTTCGTATGCTGGACTAGATTGCTGGATATTGCAATAGCGCTCTTCGAGTCGCAGTAGATGGGCACCTTGACGTATGTAAAGCCGTAGTCCTTGAGTTGTGTGCGCATCCATATCACTTGAGAACGACAGCTTGCGGCGGCCACGTATTCCGCCTCGGCAGTCGACGTAGAGACGCACTACTGCTTCTTGGATGCCCAACTCACCAAGCTATCGCCCAAGAACTGCACATGACCCGATGTGCTCTTCCGATCCATCATGCTGCCCGCGTGGTCCGCATCAGAGTATGCAGACAGCTCAAAACCTGTCTCTTTCGGGTACCACAAGCCAAGATCAGCAGTACCACGTAAATAACGAAAAATTCGTTTGACAGCTATTAAATGAGACTCTTTCGGTTTTGGCTGAAACCGGGCGCAAAGAAACGTCGAAAACATGATGTCCGGTCTACTAGCAGTTAGGTACATCAAAGAACCAATCATTCCCCGGTACGTTTTAGTGTCCACATCCTTTCCGTTTGGGTCGGCGTGTAACTTTGTACCGGGTGCCATGGGGGTTTTCATCGGTGAGGACTGTTCCATCTGAAATATCTTAAGAATATCCTGGATGTACTTGGCCTGATTTATGAATATCCCGGTCGACAGTTGTTTAACTTGAAGATCGAGAAAGAAATTCATCTCACAAAGCATACTCATTTAAAAAAATTTCCACATTAACTTGGCAAAGTTTTTAGCAAACTGAGGATTAGTAGAACCAAAAATTATGTCATCGACATACACTTGAACTAAAACAATATGACATTTTTTGTTAGGACCATAAATGTCCTACATATTAGAAAGATATATAAATAATTATTTAGAGCTTAATTAGTTTAATTAATCATTTTGTAAAAGCCTTTAATTATAAAAGGGCTTAGATTAGTTTGATGGGCCATGGGCCTTTGTGCCTAAAGCCTTGGTATATAAGGCTTCCTTTAACCTTAGAATTAGGTTAGTTATTGATTAGCCATTCCTAGAGACTTTCATATAGACAAAATCAGTTTAGAGAGCAATTGATTAGCATTCCTAGAGATAGTCATCGTGAGCTTAATCGTTTAGAGAGAGATATTTGAGTTTTTCATTCAAACCTTTGTAACTATCTTGAATCATGAATATGAGAGGGATGACAAGTTGAAATCATCAATTGTTCGTGTTATTGCTTACTGATTTATTGTTATCAGAGCAGAATCGGTGATTTGAAGATACGAAAGAAATCGAACGAAAGCAAGAAAAGGCAAGAAATTCGTATTGAATTTTCTAGAAAAACGCAGCGAGCCGTTTCGCTTATTCCCGGAGATTTAACCGTCGGATCGTCACGATTTTTGGACAGTAGCTTCACGACATTCCGTTTTACATTCTGAACAGTTTGATTAATCGTTTGATGTCCAGAAGGCATCTGTTTGTTTTTCGAAACAGTGCAGTTTTTCTTGGGTTAAATCGTTCTTCAATCGGGTTTGCAAAGTTCCTTCATCGATTAAATATTTTTCTGTTATATCTCGATTGGTTAATTGCTTTAATCTTGTATTTATCTGCGTTTACAAGGACTCAAAGGTATTAATTTTTCAAGTTAAAAATCAAATCTTGAGTTTTTGGTGTTCTTCAATTTTGTGTGGTGATTATTGAAAAATAAGATATATTTTGCTTAGAAATCGATTTGGGTATGTTTGTGTTTGTGTTTTTGGTTATAATCTAACCCTACAGGAGTGAAGTCAAGCAACCATATCGATCCCTGATCCGATTTTTCAATCAGCCGCAGTTACTGGGTAAGTTTCCTAGTATCTCAGGTTACCGGGTAAATTTCAAAGTTACCGGATAAGTCTTGTTCCGGTCACTTTATTTTTTGGGAGAAAACATCACTTTCCGGATGATTTTTTTTGGGTTACCGGATGATTGTTTAATCACTTTCCGGATAATTTTCTCCCGGTTACATCTCACATACATACATCTTTCGAATATTAGTTTTGTTTGAGCCGTACTTGTTGACTCATTTGCTTCATAGTTGACCATACAGACACACGCCTTGCATTCTTCTTATTTCATACGCACATATATACATTTATATTTCGTTGATTTTTTTTATTTGTTTTGTTTATTTTATTTTTTCTTTTTGCTTGGTTTATTTTTCATCCGGTAAACAAGGTTCTTCCGGTAAGCTCCCCATTCAGACAATCAATCTCATCCGCTAAGATTAATTTTTCATCCGATAAGCTTCTCATACGCGATTGAAGTATCCGGTAATCCAACCATCACCCGGTAAGTCCACATTATTTTTGTCCATAAAGCTTCTCATTCGCGAATCAAGAATCCGATAACTTTCGTCCGGTAAGTCTCAATTCAATTCATCCGATAAGTTCCTCTCCTTCCGGTAAGTTTATTTTAATTTTCATCCGGATTTCATCACAACCGGTAAGTTTCTCATTCATCCGGTAAGTTGTATTTAATAAGTTTTGATTGGTAAGTTCTCGAAGATTGATTTCGTTTGGTCCTATAATAACCAAATTTTAAAATTTTAAAACGAATTTATTTTATAGATTTGTTTTTCAGATTTTTTTTTTATTTTTCTTCCGCAATTTTTTCTTCAAAATTACACCGATTAACGATCAATTTTTCAGGTAACAATATCGTTTTATTGTTCAAGTCATGAGTGTAAATACTTGATAAAATACGCTAAAGAGGATTTCGAGCGTGCAAATGAATCGTGCATAAAGCACCGCAAAGAACTGAAGGCACGGGAAAATCAAGTCTGTGAATATTATGAGAAGCTGGCTAAAGCAGAAGAAAAGGCAACGTTTTTAGAATATGAGAACACTGAGCTGAAAAGGAAGATCTCTGACTTTCCATCACAAGACAAGATAAAGGAACTGAAATTGCAAACAATTGAAAGTTCTGAGAAGTTTGCTAAATCTGAAGAAAAGGCAACTGCATTAGAGTCCGAAAACATTGTGCTGAAAAAGAAGCTATCTGATTTATCATCACGAGGTGATATCAAGGAGACTGAGAAAGAGCAAGCAAGTCTACATGAACAGAATATCAAGCGATCAGATGACTTGTGCAACAAGTACATAAAAGAACTGAAAGAACTAAAATCTCAAATCTGGAATAGTTCTGAGAAGTTGGCTGAAGAAGAAGAGAAAGGTAAACTCCTGAACTGTGAAAACCTTGAGCTTAAAAATAAACTAACTACTGTTGAAAAGGTTTTTGAAAAGGAGAAAGAAAGTTTTGAAAAAGAAAAACAATTGTTTATTCAAAAGCAAGCTGGTGTTTCAACCATATCTCTTGAAGAGAAGAAGAGACTTGAGCTTATGTGTTTAAAACTTTCAAATCAGATCTCCGACTTTGAAAAAGTTTTGATTTCAGAAAGAGAGAAGTTTGAATTAGAACGCAAATCTTTTACTAAAAATAATGGCGAACTTTCTTTGAAAATAACTGATTTGGAGAAAGAATTAGACGTTCTAATCAAAGAGTCTGAGAAAAAGAAAGTTGAAAGTTTTAGGGCAAAAAGTGTGAAAGATGATTTTGCAGTTGAAAGAAAGATCTTTCAGACTGAGATTTCTAAACTTACAAAGAGATTATCTGAATTAGCAACCGAGATTCTGAAGGAACAAATGGTTAAATCTGATTTACAAAAGAAATTTGATTTCATTCTCAAAGAACGAAATGCTTTATCCGTTAAGGTCAAGAAACTTGAAGAAAGCAATTTCAAAGGTGTTCAACCTTCTTATGCTTCAAGTTCATTTTCAACAAATCGTTCTTCAAAGAATTTTGTCAAATCAAATGATTTTTCAAAAGATCAGATTCGACCTTCCAATCTTTTCTATAATTCTCGTGTTGATAATAAAGATAATCAATCTTTCAAGAAAGTGAACATGGTTTGGAGAGTTAAAGTATCCACTCCTGCTCCAAAGTCATTCGTCTCTGTTAAGAATGACATGAACAACAAAGCTTTCCACACTAAACCTTTTGTGAAAACTGATCGTGTTTAGTCTGTTAATAAGCTGTGTTGTTCTTATTGTGGAACATGTGATTTTGTGGATAAAGACTATGCTAAGTGTTGGTATGGTACTTATAGTATCCAAGGTCCTCATAAGGCATCTAACCAACAAGGATCCATCAAAAGATGGATACCAAAATCCCTCTAACCTGTTTTGCAGGAATGTCATGTGCGTTTCAATTCCTATTTTTCACATCACATGACGAGCATTCAAAGGTTTTGCCAATTTTGAGGGGGAGTACTATCTTATGAAAGGTAAGTGAACTTTAACTGAATTCAAAAACCGTGGTAAATCATTCTAAATAACTAACTTGTGTTTGTTATTCTCCAATTTTAACTTCCATGATTGCCACGTGTTATGTTTCATTGACTTAGTTATTTCCATGTCTCACATATTCGTTGATTTCTCGATGGAAATACACTCGTTTGAATTCATAGTTGTGTTCCAAGTTCTCTATTTCTTGCAAATGATTCTATTCTTATCTGATATAATAATTGTGACTTGTTCTTCACAATTAAACATTCTGATCATTGTTTCATTTCTTGCAAAATACGGTGCTTACTGAGTCAATCTGTTTTGCGCTTGATTTTGTTTCTTGAAATTCTGGCATTTCAAATATGACTTCTGATTACCTCATATCAGAACTTGGACTTCATTTTAGTGACTTATGATTATCTCAGATCAGGACTCGTTCTTAAATGCGTTGACTTCTAAACATTTCAGTTTAGAACTCGTATTTTACTGTTTACTTAAATGCTTTACTCGATGCATAAAAGGAGTGTTAGGACTTACATCGTTTCTATGGTATATCCAGAACCGGAAGGACCTACCCAAGAAACACACCCATTTATAGATAACAGTGAGACGTCTAGATTGATAGATGAGTTTGGAGAGAAAAGAATATGGTGAGGCTGTGACAGGACTTAAAAGAATTATTGGTCCTTACCAAACCGAGTCAGTTATTCGGGTAACCACACAATCTATTCATTCTCGTTCTTTGGAGATGAATATTGAAACAGACATGGACCTAGTGTCGATAACTCGTGTCACCCCACCCAGCCACTCAAGTATCTCACAAAAGATTATTGTTTCACATATTCACGGAGAATTAGCACATATTCTGTCTATTCCTCACTCGGAGGTCTTTGATATTGAAACAGGAAGACATCAGCTCCGGCCTCCGAACTTCATATTCTAATCACTGTGTCAATTGATTTTTAACTTGCGTCCCAAGTTAAATCAATTTTTGAGCAAAACATATATACTTTATTTCTTTCACACAAGCACGAGTCTTTGTGATTCCAATCGCATATCTTCGTGATATTGCCGGAACAGATTGAGAAGTAAGTTTTAAAATTTTCCATCAGTGATATCTGTAAGTCCTATCAGAGATACCCCATTGCCAACTCTGAACATAGGCCACACAATTTTTTAAATTGTTGTGATAACAGTTACTAACGTGTTTTTGTGTTAGTAGATTACCCCGTTCTGGTTACTTAATGTTTTTATCTGGATTTTTTTGCTACTCGTTACTCTTGTCTTTGAACATGCATGATGCTCCGGATGATCCTACTCATCATGAGGGAGAGAAAGGGTACAAATTCAAAGACACCGAATATCAAGTTGAGGGGGAGTTTGCAAAAGCCGAGCGGGAGTAAAACCGAGGGGGAGTAAAGAAATCCCCATGCAAAACCGAATTTTTAATCGAATGATTGATCTGTTCCGAGATCCAAGAGGCTCAAAGTGCATACTAGTGATCATCTCTTCTCATCGTTTATCAAGTGGTGTTCGCTTCAAAATATTTCCTCCATCAAGCATATTGGTTCTACAAGTTCTTTTAGAGCTGAAAGCAAATTCAAGAGCTTTAATCAAGAGCTTTATTCAAGGGGGAGCGTCGAAAGATATGAAGACAAACAACATCGAAGGGTTTCAAAGATTTCAAAGGAAGAGAGGATCAAGACTTGAAGATTTCAAGACCGATTTTTATTTATATATCTTTAGGGGGAGATTGTTAGGACCATAAATGTACTACATATTAGAAAGATATATAAATAATTATTTAGAACTTAATTAGTTTATTTAATCATTTTGTAAAAGCCTTTAATTATAAAAGGGCTTAGATTAGTTTGATGGGCCATGGGCCTTTGTGCATAAACCCTTGGTATATAAGGCTTCCCTTAACCTTAGAATTAGGTTAGCTATTGATTAGCCATTCCTAGAGACTTTCATATAGACAAAATCAATTTAGAGAGAAATTGATTAGCATTCCTAGAGATAGTCATCGTGAGCTTAATCGTTTAAAGAGAGATAGTTGAGTTTTTCATTCAAACCTTTGTAATTATCTTGAATCATGAATATGAGAGGGATGACAAGTTGAAATCATCAATTGTTCGTGTTATTGCTTACTGATTTATTGTTACCAGATCAAACTGGAACTCACATTTCTCATTTTTGATAAAGAGAGTTGAATCTATTTTACCTCGTGTGAATTTCGATTTTATCAAAAACTTTGTTAGCGTATCATACCAGGCCCGTGGAGCTTGCTTCAATCCGTAGAGCGCCTTGTCTAGGATGTAGACATGGTCATGCTTCTTCTCGTCCACGAACCCGTCTGGTTGCGATACGTACACTTCTTCCTTGAGTTCACTGTTGAGGAATGCGGTCTTCACATCCATTTGGAAGACCGTGAAGTTCTTGTGTGCGGCGTATGCACGGAACATACGTATAGTCAATCCTCGCCACCGGAGCGTATGTTTCGTCGTAGTCAATCCCTTCTTGTTGATGGTATCCCTTAGCCATGAGACGTGCCTTGTTGCATACTATGACGCCATCCTCGTCCTTCTTGTTCTTGAAGATCCACTTAGTGCCGATCGCCGTCTTATAAGATGGACGTGGGACAAGTCTCCATACCTTGAGAACCTCAAATTGGTTAAGCTCCTCTTGCATGGCCATGACCCAGTCGGGATCTTCGAGTGCTTCGCGGACGGTTGTAGGCTCGATCTTACTCAAGAATCCGAAGAAGAGGCAGAAATTAGACGATGCCCCTAGCGTTTGGACTGGAGTGGAGGGATCACCGATGATCTGGTGTAAGCGATGAGCTCTTGTCCATTTGGTGGTGTGTGGAAGTGGCTGCTGAGTTGAGTGTGAGGCGTCCGGATCCACGTAATCACCAGATGGAAGGTCTTGGACAGCTTCAAGTGTTGCAGTTTAGTTTCGCGGAGGAGACGGTGGTGGATTCATCGAAGGCTGAGCAACTTCTCGTTTCGAGGAATTCATAGGTTGATCTATGATTGTAGTAGATGACGAATCTGTTGGAGCGATCCCCGGTTCTTGAACAGGTTCCTACCGGGGGATGGTTGTATCAGATGATGTTGAGGATGATGACGGTTGAAGTGTCTCCACAGTGAGTGTTGGACTGCTGGTCGAAGGTGGCTGACCGGAGAGATTTGTCGAATCCTCGATTTGGGCAGCTTCAATACGAGGTTGCGCTGATACACAAGGGGTAGCAGTGTTAAACATGTCATCATAAAAATATTGAAACAATAAATCTAAATCAGAAAGATTAGCATTCGACGTAGATGCATGATTCGGATTTATTGTCGTTTGTGCAGATCCCAAACGTGGAAGTTCAGACGCTAGCACGCCAGTTAAACCGGGTTCTGAACTGATGTGTTCAGAAGCCAAATCTGCAGCTTCGTCGAATGTCACGTTTACACTCTCGGTAATGGTTTTAGTCCGTTTGTTGTAAACGTGATACGCCTTAGCCTGCATGGAGTATCCTATGAAAACTCCTTTGTCCGCTTTCGGGCTGAATTTGCCGAGATCATCTTTGTCGTTGAGGACGTAGCACGTGCATCCGAACGCGTGGAAATACTTGATGTTCGGAACGCGGTTGTTCATGATCTCGTACGGCGTCTTGTTGAACCGCTTGTTGATGATGGAGCAGTTTTGCGTGTAACATGCAGTAGACATCGCTTCGGCCCACATAAATAAAGGCAGTTTGGACTGAGAAAGCATCATGCGAGCAGCTTCGACGAGGGTACGGTTGCGTCTTTCCACCACTCCGTTTTGTTGAGGAGTGCGTGCGGCCGAGAAGGTTTGTGAGATACCGACTGAAGTCAGGTAGTCGTTCACCGTTTGATTCTTGAACTCCGTCCCATTGTCGGTCCTGATAGTCTCAACTTGTCTTTGAAGGTTCAGTTGGAGGGTCTTCAAATGGTTATTGATCAGCTCCGGGGTTTCATCCTTCATGCGTAGAAACTTGACCCATGTGTAGCGTGAGAAATCATCCACCATCACCAGGACATACTTGCGCTTGTTGATGCTCTGGACACGCATTGGTCCACACAAATCCATATGGATAAGTTCGAGGGACCGGACGTGCTCGGAGTTGCCTTCGGCTTATGCGTCGCTCGCTTCATCTTTCCCATTTCATATGCCCCGCAGAGTCGATCCTTCACGAATTGAAGATCGGGCATGCCTTTCACGTGTCCGCCCAGCACCAGTTTGTTGATACTCTTGAAGTTCAGGTGCGAGAGACGTCGATGCCAAATCCATGCTTGTTGAGAATTGGCCTTTGACATCAGGCAGACAAAGTTATCGGTCTTCAGGGCTGCGATGTCGATGGTGTAGAGGTTGGTCTTTCGCTTTCCAACCAGTAGCTCCGTTCCATCGTCGGTGAGAATGCTACACCTTTTGGCTTTGAATCTGACCTCGAGATCTTTATCGCAGAATTGGCCGATACTGAACAGGTTGTGTCCCAATCCCGCGACGTATGAGACTTTCTTGATGGTGATCTTGTCTTGGACAATGTCGATGTAGCCCAAAATCGGCGCCTTGTCATCATTCCCCAATCTCACGTCTCTGCCATATAGTTCCTTGTAGTTCGTAAGAAGCTCCCTCCTTCCAGTCATGTGCTTGGAGCATCCAGAATCTAAGTACCACACATGACCATCCTGCAAAACGAGATTAGTGGACTTTAGGTACCCATATTTGCATGGGTCCTGGAGGGTTAGGTTTTACACCTTTCGGAGGAACTTGCTTTGAAACCGGTTGCCTCTTGGGTGTAGAGTTTACACCTTTTGGAGGACCTTGTTTTGAAGCAGGTTGCCTCTTGGGTGTAGGTTTAACCTCAGTAGGAGGAACCCGTTTTGAAATGGGTTTCCTTTCTTGCTTCGGTTGAACCTCAGATTGGGAACCCCGTTGTGTATGGTGTTTCTTTTTGGTTTTACGAGGTTTGCGTTTGGGTGAAGAATTATACGTATGATACGACCCAAACCAATCATTATTATTAATATCATCAAAGTCATTCCAGCCACAACTAGAACAACAAAAACAATCATGCGATAATTGAATCAATTGCTGAATGGAATAAAGCTTAATCGGAAATTTAGTCTCATGTTTAACAAAATCATTCCTGTGATTCCAAGCACAATCGTTTTTGTTCATTCTAGGATAGAAAACAGTATTAAATGACTTTGATGCAGCATCCTCGATAGATTCCTTAGCTAGCCACTTTTGTTTATCCTGTTTAGCGCGACCGGTTTTATCTGAAACAACATTGACAGCATGGTCAGTGGCTTTTGAGGAAACAGGGTTTTTGGCAGTCTATCGGTCGGTCTTTTGCCTCGGCTGTGATTGTTTTTTAGAATCAGCCTTGGTTTAGAAACCTTAATCACAGCCGGGGTCTTTGTTTTGGAACAATCGCCCTTTAGAAAATTGACCGATCGATTAACCAGTGGTGACAGAAAATCAGTATGACTTGGAGGAGGTTTGTCGAAGGGGAACGACTCAAACTCTTCATCAGAATTGCCTTCGGAGTTCATAAACTCTGAAAAATCAACATATGGAATTACAGGACTTGGATCGGTCGATGAAGCTGAGGAACACTTTGTGCTTGTGTGTTTCGGGGAATTTGGTGCGGAAGCTAGGACAAAATCAGAGTTTAAATTCCTTAAAACACTTTTATCTTGAGATTCTTGACCGTCTTGTGAAGAGATTTGGCCAATGAAAGCTTTACACGAAGACGTGTCCGACGAGTTGGAGGAAGAGTCAGGTGAAATCATCTTTTCAGATTGGAGTAGGTCAATATGCTCTTTGAGCTGACCATTTCTCGTATGCTCCATCATCACTTCTGTTGCCAAGGCAGATAGTTTTGATGTGAGCTTATTGATTTCACACCGAAGGATTTCCTGTCCTTCATCAGACATAGCTTCGGTTTTGACGGATTTTAGATTCTCAAGTTCCGTGATAAGCGCTTGTTTTTCCTTTTGAAAACTTGACCTTTCTTTCTCGAGGGACTCCTCTAACTCGACTATCGTTGCTTCCAAGATGAGAGGGGGAACATAGAGTTTGAACTCATCCGTCTCAGTCTTGGGTTCGGTTGCTTGGACCTCATCCTTTTTGGAGGAATCCTTGGGCGTTACAACCTTATAGCAATCAAAGTAGTCATTTGAGAGGTATTTCTTTTGATTCTTCTCATAATAATAATTCAAAGGCTCATAACAAAAAGGAAGTTGCATTTTAGACGTTTGTGCGCGCTTGTATTCCTCAGTTTCCCCTTCCTTTTCAGGTTCAAGAGGACCAGTCCATTTTATCGCATATTCCAGATACTTTTTGTCTATTCCAAAACAACCAAAATCATACAGTGTAGGTCTTTTGAATATACCCTTTTTCAAGTAGTGTGGGTTATCATATCCGATTCCCCATTCCTTGTTAAAATAAGTGAACTCCTTGGGTTTATTCATATGGATGGTCTGATCAGTTTGACCTCTTTTGTGGAGTTTGGTTTTAAGATCAACTATTTTATTGACAAACTCCTTGTGCTGAATTTGAAGAGCAGAGCATTGATAAACAATTTCTGCTTTCTCATTCTCACACTGATCAAGCTGTGTTTGAAGTTCAAATATTTTGGCCCTTAGGTCCTTAGGTGCTATTGAAAGATTTTTGCATTTTTCTTTTAAATTAGCATTTTCGGACTTGTGTTTCTCAGTTATTCTCTTTTGAACATCTAGCTTTTCAGATAGTGATTTAATCTCAAGCAGTTGTTCTTTAGAGGTGGCCTTGTAGGAATATATCCGTTCAGCAAGAGATTGCATTTGATCAAAGAAATCTTGATGGATAGGTTCACATACCTGACTTGACTTTGCCTTTTCTTCATCAGTGGGAGAGTGGTAGCCCATAAAAGCATCAGCATCATTAGGCTCGCTTTCATCATCAGAACGACCCAACCAATAGTCGTCTTCAACAAATAAAGCTTCTCCAGCTTCCTTCTGTTCTGCCAATGCGAGCTTCGCCTTGTAATAATGAGAATTCTTTACAACAGGCTTTCGACAATCTTTCGCAAAGTGACCAAGCTTCCCGCAGTTATAACAAGTCACGGGTTCGTCCTTCTTCTTGCGGTCATCTTTCCCTGTCTTCTCCTTCTTGTCAGGTTGGTCGGGCTCATCGGCTTTCTTCTTTCCTTCATATTTGTCTTGATAATCATGGCGCTTGTTGGAGGAGGTGGAGTAGCGCTGATTATTGGACGTCGGCTTCTTGTAGAACTTCTGTTGTTGGAAGGATTTGGAGAGAAGGGCCATTGCTTTCTTAATGGCAGATACTTCCGGATCAGAATCACCGTCTTCCTTTTCTTCAGGTTCTGACTCAGATTCGCTTTGCTTTTGGGCACGTTTGGAATGACGGCCAGAAGATTTTCCTCATTTGGAGGACATAAGAGCTAATGGATCAGTAGGTGGCTTCGATGCAGACTTCTTCTCGTTCAGAATCTCCATCACTTCATCTTCGTCCTGCAGAAGCATCTCATAGAGCTCGTGGATGCCAACTTTCTCCATTAAGTGGTTGTGCTTGACGTGAGATGTGAATACTTTCCATCAGGCAAGAGATTGTTGAGGAACTTAAGTGTGTTCTCCGTGTTAGAACGAGTAATTTGGTTCTTGTGAAGCTCGTTGAGAAGGAGGCAGAAGCGTTCATAGGTCTGGGAGAGGGATTCGTCGGTGCGCTGCTTAAACCCATCAAACTTGGTTATGGAGTTGTTGATTTTCAATTGGTTCCCGACTTCTCTCCCGCGGATCTATTTCTCCACTTGATCCCACATGCCCTTAGCTGTCTTTTTGTAGCTATCGATGGCTGTGTAGATCGTGTTGGGTAGAGCTTGAACAAGGTACCTCTTAGCATGCTTTTCTCCCTCAATCATGCCTCTTTCGTCGGCAGTCATATCGGAGAGCGTCTTTTTCTCGACACGAGGTTGACCACGTGCTTCAGTTGGTGGAATAGTCTTCATGGGTTCAGGAATTGGCCCGTCTTCTAGAGCTCGCCAGATAAACTCGAAGTTATCCTTTGATTCAATGAAGATTTGAAATCTGTCCCGCCATTGGCTGTATTCACCTTGGTAGAGATAAGGCGGCTTGGAGTCGGTGCCGACAGCAAGAGCGTCGCGTGAAGACATTTTGTGTTGCACTAACGTGATCGTCAGACGATTGATTCGATTCAAAGTGATAACCTAACGCAAGGTACTAAGAGTGATATCCTAACGCAGGTTCTAAGAGTGGATTATGCTAAATCAGGTAAGAAATCGACTAAGCAGAACATACCGGATAGGAATCCGAATGAAAAATATCTGATCTGGAGGTGTCCGGATCAGATTGTGAAAAGCAGGTAAATTTGCAAAGGTTACCGGATGAGCTTGAGTTACCGGGTAACAGAGGGTTACTGGGTGAAACAAGTTACCGGATGAATTACAAATGAGCAGAAATGAAACTTACCTGGTGGAACAGCTTACCAGAAGAAAGGCTTACCGGGTGTGGAGGAAGTTACCGGACGTAGTTAGTTACCGGATGAAACAACTCAATAAAAAATGACCGATAACAATATAAAACAGATGTAAAGCTTACCGGATGAGATGACTTACCGGATGAGCTTACCGGGAACTTGTCCGGTAAGAGTGAAATGTATCCGGTAAGAGATATGTTACCCGGTAACTTGGAGTTACCCGGTAACAATTGACGAATAGGAAACTTACCCGGTAACACAATGAAGGACCCGGTAACCACGGTTGTGGTATCCGGTAACTGCGGCTGTGGTTTCCAAAAACGCAGGAATTCGACTAGGGTTCTTCAAAATCGTTCCTGAAAGGTTAGGAACTCGACCAAACACAATAATAACAATACCCAAATCGATTTTGAAGCAAAACAACAAGTTTTTGATGGTAAAAATTGGATTTTTGGTAAGAACAGAGACCAAAAACTTGAACCTTTGATTTTGCTTAAAAAACACTAAGATGATCGAATTAGATGATGAAAACTTGCAAATTCGTTTTTAAAGATGATACGAACAGAATGTGATACCAAACGAAAACAGTCAATTTTAACTAAATCAAAATATGAGTTTTCACAGCCAAGAACAAGTCGAACGTTTCCAGAAAACTTACCAGAAATCAAGAAAATCGCTTTGAATCGATTCGTCCGTTTGCTCTGATACCAATTGTGAGTTCCAGATCAGTGCAACAAGTAATAGAAATCAATAGATAATAACACAAACGATATGATTTTCAATGGTCATCCACTTTACTTTCAATATGAGAGAGAATTACAATAAGTTCAAGAAAGTGAAAATAGATAACTAGCTTATTTTTCTAAGCTAATGAACATTAAATACATTGGGCCTATAGCATGGAAGCCCACGGCCCGTTACACTATTAAGGCTCAAATTAAGGAAATAACATATTAGCCCTTGAACTTCTATTCAACCAAATTTGTCCCTAACACTTTTATTGATAGTATTCAGATTACAATTGCATCTATTACAAGAACTACTTATTTTGGGCTCAGAAGTAGTATTCAAGGAAATCTTCTCAGAATTCTTTTTCAAGTCATCTTTCCCTTTGCACTCTTCTTTTTCTGAAACATTTAACTTTGCAGAATTAGTAGATACTCTAGATGATTCACCTTGCTCAAAAGTTCTTGATTCATTAAAGAATTCTTTATTTTCCTCTAAGGCTTTAATCTTAAAAAGATCATACTCAGATTTTAACTTCTCAAGCTCTTCTATTTTCAAGATATATGTTTTGTTTTCTTTTAAAACTTCTCCAAGTTTAAAACCAGCATCACAAAAATCATTTTCAAGTTCATCAAAGCTTTTTCTTAACTCTTCAAGCTCTTGATTAACCAGCTTAAACCTATTTTCAAGTTCTGAAAAACTTTCTTACTTTGAGTTCTGAATAGTTTCTTCAGAACTCTGAACTGACTCAGAATTATGAACAACAGACTCAGAATTCTGACTTATTGACTCAGAATTCTGACTAACTGTTTCAGAATTTTCTTTGTTTTCAGAAACCTTACATGCTTCATTAAAGAATACATTCTCAATGTCAGTATAGGAAAAACTTGGTTGTTTATCTGTATAACTAACATTCAGAGAATCGTACTAGAATTTAGCAGTATTGTATCTTGGTTTCTCTTCAGTTGGTTTTGAAATTTCTTTCTTAACCTTTTCTTCTTAAATTTCTGAGTTTTCAACTTTTGGTTCAGAAATATTTTCCTTTGCTTTTTCAAAACTTGATTTTTTAAATTGTCTGAACTTGTTATTGAACTTGCTGGTCTCACAAAAACTTCAACCAAATCTGGGATTTCTGGTTTAGGAACTTTTAATTCCTCAAAATCATAAAGATTCATTGGTGCCTTTTTCAAAATAGTATTTTCTTCTAAACCCAATCCATTTTTGGATTGTAAAATCTTGTATCTTTAACATTGCTTGTGAGAAGACTTAAATTGTTGCGGAATAAAGCGATATGTGGATTTCGCAGTGGTTGCAAACTGTCCACAGTGGGAAGCGCAAGTGTACACTGTCCACTATGATCGTCACAGCAAGTAATAGTCGGTAAAATACCGGAATCGAATCCACAGGGACTGGACAATCAAGACAATATGGTTCTTATGAGCTCCTTTTACAAGTTTCGATTAGAGAGGAAAATAATATCTTGAGTTGGTTTGGTGAAATAACTACTTTTAACGATTTTACTAAAGATTTAAAAGATGGAATGTAGGTTAGATTTTCCCTAGATTTTATAGTAAATACTTGATCTCAAAAAGTGATCCTAGTAATTGAAGTCGGTCTTTTCGCTAGAAAAGCCCGGTTACAAAATACTCACACTGTTAAGTAAAAATCCCATACTAGTTGTACTTATTGTTTTGTCAATGGTAATCTCAGAATGGACCCTCTCGGGCCTCGATGGAATGTGTAGAGACAAATACTCTAAGTGTTTTAAATACACAAATTAGCTTGTCTACTACTCCAGTGGGGAGAGATTAGCTCAATGTGCTGACCTCACTCTCGTAAGTGTCATAAGAATTCTTTCGAACTCCCTAGCATTATCCAAGCTCGTGTCACTACGTTCTACCCATTTATGAGTTGAGAACTAGACTTTTAGATCCTTACAAGTGATCGGCTTGTTCGCATCCTTGGGGTATAATCGAGAATGAATAACCAAAACAACAAATATTCTAAGTATAAAGATTACTCAAGCATTTTCTCTAAAATCTAGGTACTTCTCTTGCCTACATCCCAAAGGATGTTTAGCCTAACATAACTGAAGTAAATAAAATACAAGATGAAGATTTAGACATGATTGAAAAAGTGACTTTGAATTACTGCTCACAGTGGGGAACGTAAGTTGCCCACTGTTCGAGAACTACAACTGAAAGTTAAACTAGAACTTTAAAAACACCAGAAATTAAAGTTACACTACTGCAGAGAATTAAAACTAACAATTGTTCTAAACTTGAGAGAATTTTAGTCTACAAACTAAGATGCTTGCTAAAATTAAAGATTGACAATTGATTGATGATGATCCATTTAATGACCCAAGCCCTTCCTTTTATACACCAAGGAAAGAGCTTGGGTAATACCCAATGAGATCTTTTGACTTTGCATCAGCTGAATTATGGGAGCACAAGGACCATTTGTGCTCCATGTTTCTTCTTTAACCAAGGGCTTGATGCTTCTAACCATGGGACTCTTCAAAAAGTTGACTTCTAGGCTCTTAGGTATGAATATTAAATTCACTTTGCCATCTTCTTTAGGAGCAAGCCTAGAATAAAATAATCCCCATGCTTGTACTTGTTACTGAACCTTCTAACTGCCCCCACCATGCTGTCTAACTCAGATTTCTTCTTTTTGTCTTTTCCAGCGGCAGCAGTGGGGAACCGGAGTGAGCACTGTTCACGTCACTGCAGATAAAACGTGAAAACTACCCAAAATCCACCAAATAATTTATTAAACACAAAGGTTTACTCCATTTGCTCATTTTCGACATTTATACTAAGAATGGGGGTTTTTGAGAGGCGGAATGGCTAAATTTGACAAAATAAAATCCGAAATTCAAAGAAATAATAACTCTATAAATAGAGTTATCACAACCTCAAACTTAAACCATTACTTGTCCCCAAGTAATAAAATATATACAAAACAATGCATTTGAAATTTTAGGGACTTACCGACTCTTTACTTTGAATGGACGTTGATCTCCTCCTTTAGATACTTCTTTCGGTTCCAAAATTGAAGTTTCACTTTTGTATTTGACGAAATCTTTCCCTTGTTCACAATTGAAAAATAGGGCTTTTCTTGGGTTCGAAAGGTTTTTTGGCTTTGAAGATTTTTCCAAGGGTTTTTCTTTGCACGGATTTCCAAACATGGACCGAAGATCTCGCTTGGAGATTTTTATTTCAAGAAGTGGGTGTTTTGGATTTTTCATGGGTATGCACGCACACTTTCAGGCTTTATTTTGGGTATGGCTATTTTTGTGAGAGTGGGCATTCTGATGGTCCAGAAAAGGCACACCATCTTTTTCTGGGAGTGGGCACTTTGATGGTCCAGAAAAGGCACACCATCAACTTTGTTAGTGCAACTCCGTTTTTTCTTCTGTTTTTGTATTTTTGTATTTTTCTCTTTTTTTTGGGAGGTGGGTAAGGCTTTACCCACCTCAAACTTATGACCTCACAGTGTCCTCACTGTGGACAGACTGGAAGTCCCATCTGGAAGTCCCCACCTCAAACTTAAAACTGCACAGTGTCCCCACTGTGACTTGGAAGGGTTCAACGAGGTGTGTTGGGGAAACACCAAAAAGTTGTGATTGGATGCAAAAAGGACCTATTTCACATTGTGGGATAAGTTGAGATTTGTACTTACAAAAGGGACCCTTGAATTGTCGGAAACCGAGAGTTGTACCATAAAAAGGAAAAAAATCATGCAAGCATTCAAACCAAATAATCAAGTTAGTAACCAAAATTACCTACCTACGGTAGGATTTTCATGCATCGTTAACGGATAGTTTAAAGCAGCAAAAGTGTCAAAAGCCTAGCCATAGGCATCATACAGAAAATTAATTTGTTTTTGGGAGCAAACTGGTAAAACCAATGTTTTAACAAACCATTCAGTGGCTCGGGGTGGTACTTGGTGAACTGTCGGCATCATCCTCCGCAAAGTCATCCTCACTAGCATACGTTGCGCAAATATCCTCGGGAAAGCTCGGGAGTTGGGCTGCCAACACCGGGTTGGTTTCATTCACAAACTGCCCCATGACCTCATCCCGTTCCCGCGTGTACATCCAAAAAGAATTCGTGGCCCTTCATTGGTATCTTTGCTCGGCTTCCATCAAGTCTAAGCGGTAATTGATCTTACGTAAAGCGGACAAGATTTCGGTCATTTGATTGCTGGAAGGTCCTGCATCGGTAGTGCGCACTGGTGTACGAGGCGTTTTTGCAACGTGCTCCTCAGCTATGAACACAGTGGGGTTAACAGTCCCCACTGTGGGGATATCTTCTTCCTGCTCGGGTGGAGGGGTGGTGATGTGCCGTCACATCTTTCGGATGGTTCCCACATTGATATTACTCGTGGAATCTAACCACTGGTCCTCCACAGCCGACGGTACACCTGCGTCTATCATCAACGAAGTAATAAGGCAAGGGAGGGGCAAAATTACCTTCTTCCGAGTACGTGCTTGATCGATGGCCGCATGCATGACAGTCCCCACGTTGATCCTTTTTCCCGTGAGGATGCAGTACAACAGCGCACACTTATGCATCGACAAAGTGGTGTCGTGCGAAGTTGCGGATAATGAAGCACAGAGAAACTGGAACCAAACGGCAGCCTCGGTAGTGAGGGAACCAGCATTTAGGCACCGTCGTTGACCGTCCTTATTCCATGGTTTCCCTTCAGCTGCTATCTCTCTTAAAATGAGGTCCTCACTTGCGGGAGTCATCTTCTTCAAGAACTGCGCAAACTCACAAATACCCGAATTTCCTCTCCCCAATACTCGGTTAATTTCCCCTGGATTGTAACAAACTTTCCTACCTCGAACTACCACAAATGGGTCTTTACTTTGAGAGGCCTCGGCGTAAAATTCACGCACTAGCGAGGCATTGGCACGTCGATTAGCAGCAGAAATAATCGACCAATCATGCACCACAATTCTATCCTTGACAAATGAATTAGCTTCAACGAAATCGGGGTCAAAACCCCTCTCTAATTTCAACTTTTGCTTCGCAATGCAGTCAAAGTGGGCAGCCACCTCCGGGGAGGTGAACTGCCTGGGCACCCCACTGGGGGCATGCTCAGTACCCACGATGGATTGATGTGGGTTTTGGGTTTGAATTTGTTCATCCCCACCATCAATTTCCATAGACGATGAACTTAGAGAGGTTGCAGGGTTTTTACCTTTTCGTGAATCTTGCTTAGCAGGCCTCTTTGTCGGTGTTTTTCGTGCCCTGGCCACCGTGGATCTGGTAACCACTCTCCTCTTCTTTTCGGCCTGGGGAATAGGGTTCTCCCCACTGTGGACATCTTCCGAAACAGCACTCTTCTCCTTATCAAACTTAAAACCAACATACTGACTTTGATAATTTTCCTCCACTATTCTATGCAACTCCTCGTTCTCAGCAAACAATTCTGCTTCAGCCTTCTTCCTCTCCTCCTCGAAGATCCTCTCCTTTTCTGCCTTAATCCTTGCCTCCTCTAGTTTCTTTTCCTCCTCTTCTTTACGGACTCTTTCCTCCTCTTCTCTACGGACTCTTTCCTCCTCTTCTCTACGCCTTCTCTCGGCGTCCTCCTTCCTCTTTCTTATCACTTCCTTTCGTTGAATGTATTCCTCCTCCAATCGCCGTTCTTCCTCTTCGGCTTGCAGAGCCTCGGTGTCAAAAAGGCTGGTACTCGTGGTTGAGACGCGTGGAGAGGAAATAGCCTTCGGGCTTTCTTGTTTGGAGGAACCTTCGTCTGGTGCACCAGATGTCATCGGTGCACTAGAAGTCACCGGATGCTCGCCGGAGACCGGCGGCAGTTCGTTAAAGTCACCGGTGATGGTTTCCGGTGGGGTGTTTTTGGTGTTTCGACGGCGGATCGCCGCTCGAGTAGGTGCTTGAGGGTTCGAAATCGGCCTCTTACTTCTAGCCATTGGAGGGATTTTGGTTCTGGTTCGTGAGAGAGAAATGGAGAAGAAAAAGATGGTTTTTAGGATTTTTGAAAGGGTTTTAGGGTTGAACCGTCGGTTTTCAGGAGAGAGAGGGAAAAGGACAATGATGATTTTCTTGGAAAATGGAGAACTAGGGTTATGTGGCAGCAAAAGTTGAGTAGTTGGCAGAAAAAGTGAAGTCTTGTCAGCATTGGGCCCCACAAATGGTCCCATCATCCGTCAGATTCCAGAGTGGGGAGCGCAGTGACTTGCGCCTTCCCCATTGCGAAGCGTTTTGTTGACTTTTTCTTTGAAAATTTGGAGCTGTGCCTACACACATGAAATCAGACTACCATGCAATATTAAAAAGAACAAAAAGAATAAAAACACATCAAATAACAGAAATAAAATATTTACAAGTGGACCCAATGTTTCTTAATCATAGTGCGGTGGGGAGTGGGCAGGGATGTGGGCACTCTCATGCAGAAAATGCTTTACCCTTTGCCCGTTGACTTTAAAGGTCTGACCAGACTGTGGAGACTTTAATTCCACTGTTCCAAAGGGACTCACCTTCACAATGGTGTATGGTCCCGTCCATCTGGATTTGAGTTTACCTGGGAAGAGCTTGAGATGGGAGTTGAATAGTAGTACCTTTTGTCCTTCCAAAAATTCCCTATGGTTGATCCTACGATCGTGCCACATCTTGGTCTTCTCTTTATACAACTTGGCGTTCTCATAGGAGTGATAACGCAACTCCTCTAACTCATGCATTTGTAAACTTCTTTTGATACCCGCAGCATCCTCACTCATGTTAAGCTCTTTAAGGGCCCAAAACGCCTTTTGCTCCAATTCAATCGGTAAGTGGCAAGCTTTGCCAAAAACTAATTTAAATGGAGACATTCCCAAAGGAATTTTATAGGCCGTTCGGTAGGCCCAAAGAGCATCATCAAGTTTGGTTGACCAATCTTTTCGGTGCGGTTTAACAACTTTTTCCAAAATCCCTTTTATTTCACGATTTGAAAGCTCGACCAAACCATTGGTTTGCGGATGGTATGCGGTGGCCACTCTATGATGAATATCATATTTAGCAAGAACAGCGGCCATGATTTTATTTACAAAATGGGTACCCTCGTCACTAATCAATGCCCGTGGTGTTCCAAAACGAGTCAAAATATTTTTATGCAAAAATTTCACCACGGTGTTGGCATCATTTGAGTGGCAAGCAATGGCTTCTACCCATTTTGAAACGTAATCTACCGCTACCAAAATATACAAGTTGTTGTTGGAATTTGGAAAAGGTCCCATGAAATCGATTCCCCAAACATCAAAAAGTTCGACCTCGAGAATGTTGTTAAGAGGCATTTCATTTCTTTGCGAAATGTTCCCTGTACGTTGACACTGCTCACAATTTTTCACAAATTCATATGAGTCTTTAAAAACAGTGGGCCAAAAGAATCCACTTTGCAAATTTTTTGCAGCGGTACGGTTTCCACCAAAGTGACCACCGTAGTGGGATGTGTGACAACCATGGAGGATTTGATGTTGCTCACTCCCATGGACACAACGCCTCAATATTTGGTCCGCCCCTATCTTATACAAGAATGGATCGTCCCAAACATATTGTCGTGTGTCGTGTTAAAATTTCTTAAATGGTTGTCCAATCATCCCATCGGGCTTAAGTCCACTAGCTAAAAAGTTTGCAATATCAGCATATCAAGGAACATTATTCTCATGATGCTGAGCGGATAACAATTGTTCATCAGGAAAAGTTTCTTTTACCGGAGTGGGATCAGGAGTGGGATGAACAGTTCCCACTGTCTTCTCAATTCTTGACAGGTGGTCAGCGATCTGGTTACTTGTTCCTTTTCTGTCTACAATTTCTAGATCAAACTCCTGTAGCAATAATACCCATCTAATCAACCGTGGCTTGGAATCGGCCTTGTTGATCAAATATTTAATTGCCGCGTGATCTGTGTGTACTATCACCTTCGTCCCTATCAAGTATGACCTGAAACGATCAAAAGCAAACACCACCGCAAGTAATTCTTTTTCCGTAACAGTGTAATTAATTTGAGCTTCAATCAGTGTTTTACTTGCATAAAAAATGGGGTGAAAGACTTTGTTCTTTTTCTGTCCGAGAACAGCCCCCACAGCCCACTCGCTGGCATCACACATTACTTCGAATGGGAGTGACCAATCAGGAGTGGTCACTATGGGTGCTGTGACTAATGCTACCTTGATTTTTTCAAAAGCCTCTCGGCATGCTTGGGAAAAAATGAAATCTTTTTCGTGTTGTAATAGGTTGCATAGGGGTTTTGTAATTTTCGAAAAATCTTTGATGAACCTCCTATAAAAACCCGCATGACCCAAAAAACTTCGAATGCCTTTTACCGTGGTGGGTTCGGGAAGTTGTGCTACTACTTCAAGCTTGGCTTTATCAACTTCCAACCCTCTTCTTGAGACAAGATGCCCTAACACACTACCCTCTTCGACCATAAAATGACATTTTTCCCAATTTAAAACTAGGTCGTGGGTTTCACATCTCACTAGGCTTTTCTCTAAATTTCCCAAACAATTTTCGAATGATGTCCCTATCACAGAAAAATCGTCCATAAAAACTTCTATGGTGTCTTCTATCATGTCGGTGAAAATGGCCATCATACAACGTTGAAAAGTGGCGGGGGCATTACATAATCCAAATGGCATTCTCCGGAATGCAAAAGTGCCGTAGGGACAAGTAAAGGTGGTCTTTTCTTGGTCCTCGGGTGCAATGTGGATTTGGTTGTATCCGGAGTATCCATCTAGAAAACAATAAAATTCTTTTCCCGCCAACCTATCAAGCATTTGGTCTATGAATGGTAAGGGAAAATGGTCTTTCTTAGTGGCTAAGTTGAGTTGTCTATAGTCCATGCATATCCTCCATCCCGTGACAGTCCTAGTGGGAATGAGCTCGTTCTTTTCGTTCTTCACTACGGTTGTCCCTCCCTTTTTAGGGACACATTGGACGGGGCTCACCCAACTACTACTAGCAATGGGATAGATAATGCCGGCATCTAACCACTTCAAGACTTCTTTCTTAACTACCTCTTTCATGATGGGGTTCAACCTTCTTTGAGGTTGGACTTTCCCCGGGCTTTCACTTTCCAAATTGATCTTATGTTGACATAAAGAGGGGCTTATTCCTCTAATGTCCGCTATCGTCCAACCAATTGCCTTTTTATGCTTCATTAACAAATCGATCAGAAGTTGTTCTTGTTTCTCGCTAAGTTTGGAAGATATAATAACGGGAAGTTTGTTATCCTTAGCGAGATAAGCATATTTTAAGTGGGAAGGCAATGGTTTAAGCTCTAACTCGGGGGGCTGTTCTATTGAAGGGGGTTGAACATTTCTATCCATAAAGTCGAGAGGTTCAAAGGCTGCTACTAAGGCGTTACACTCATCCTTAAAAGTGTCTTCACTCCTGGATTCAGAGTGTTCACTCTCACTCCCCACTGTGGGCATTGTTTCAAAATTGTGGGTTTCATTAATCAAACTCAAAGCAAAACAGTCCTCGGTATCTATATACTTAAGAGACTTAAAGACATTGAAGGTTACTTCTTGGTCATTGACTCTCATCGTGAGTTCTCCCTTGTGCACATCAATCAAAGTTCGCCCGGTTGCAAGAAACGGACGTCCTAAGATGATCGGGATTTCTTTATCGGCCTCATAATCTAAGACTAGAAAATCGGCGGGGAAGATAAATTTGTCCACTTGGACCAAAACGTCTTCTATTTTTCCCTTGGGATAGGCAATGGACCGGTCGGCTAGTTGTAATGTCACGGTTGTGGGTCTAGCCTCTCCAATCCCTAACTTGTTAAAAATGGATAGCGGCATCAAGTTGACACTAGCTCCTAGATCACAGAGTGCTTGACCTACTTCTTGTCCTCCTATTGTGCATGGAATGGTGAAACTACCCGGGTCTTTCAACTTAGGTGGAATCTTGCTAGTAAGGAGGGCACTACATTCTTCGGTCAAAGCCACAGTCTCAAATTCACCCAACTTCCTCTTTTTGTTCAAAATATCCTTTAAAAATTTAACATAGCTTGGCATTTGCTCGAGAGCCTCTACCAAGGGTATGTTAATATGAAGTTGTTTAAAAATGTCTAAAAACTTTTTAAATTGAACATCGACATTTTTAGGCTTTATTCTATGAGGAAATGGTATGCTTCGTGGGTCAATTTGAGCTTGCTGTGGTATTGGCCTTGGAATAGTCGGCTTTGGGTCAGGTCCAGGAGTTAGAAGATCAGGGATGTCGATCCCCACTGTGGGGATCACAGTGACTTGAGGAGTGCCCACTGTGGTGCTCACAGTGGGTTTTTGAGGCGAATCATCAGATTCGAAGACGATACCTTGCAGATCCTTTCCACTCCTCAGTGTGATGGACTTGACATGTTCAGGTCCTTTTCCTATCACTCTAGCGTGTTCGGTATCACTAGGTAACGTTCCTGGTGGTCTGTTCTTAAGTTCAACGGCTAACTGTCCTACTTGGGTCTCTATATTCCTAATGGCTGCTTGAGTTTGATTCATAAAACCTTTGAGAATTGACTCGATTGATTATTGTGCCTCAGTGGGTTGAGTAGGGCCTGATTGGTATTGTGAGGATTGGCCTTGGTGAAAATTTGGTGGGTTCTGCCCACTGTGATGTGAGTTCTGCCCACTGTGATGTTGCTGAAATCCAGGTGGGTTGTGTGGTCTTGATTGGCCATGACTCTCCCCGGGGGGTTGGAGTCCTTGATTTCCCGACCAAGAGAAATTTGGATGATTTCTCCAACCTGGGTTATAGGTTTGTGAGTACGGGTTGTTTCTTGGGTTGGTCCCTATAACACTTACGGACTCGGGATTTGCTGGACAGAAGTCAAAAACGTGCTCTTCTCCACAGAGTGAGCAGTTTTCAGGGAGATGTGTTGCGGAATTGACTTGGCCTCTATTTTGGTTCAAAACGATTTTGGTCAAGGCCACTAACTGCGCATTCATGGTTTTAAGTGCCTCGGAGTCGATGGTGTTGGTCTTTGGCATGGGTGCTCTCGGATTGGACCACTCGGTATTGTTGTTGGACACTTTTTCTAAGATTTGATACCCTTCGTTGTAAGTCTTACTTGTGAATGTTCCACCGGTTGTTGCATCTAAGATGATTTTGGCTGCATTGGAAAGACCATTGTAAAAGGTCTCCAATTGGATGCAACATGGGATGCCATGGTGTGGGCATTTGCGAAGTAAATCTTTAAATCGTTCCCACGCATCCGAAACAGCCTCATCTTCTTCTTGTCTAAACAAAATAATATCATTTCGCAATCTTACATTTTTCGTGGGAGGAAAATATTTTTGCAAAAATTTATCGGCAAGTTCATCCCAAGTGGTTATCGAATGAGGTGCATGTGAGTTCAGCCATGACTTTGCCTTATCCCTTAGTGAAAAAGGAAAAAGTCTTAGTCTTAATGCTTCATCACTCACACCTTGCAACTGAAAGGAATCAGTCATTTCTAAGAAAGATTTTAAGTGCGAGTGCGGATCCTCAGATGGTGATCCCCCAAATTGACCCATGGCTTGGATCATTTGGAACATCACCGGTTTGAGTTCAAAGTGGTTTGTTTCAAGATTGGGCCTTCTAATCCCGGAGCTTAAATCACTGACTCCGGAAGTAGCATAGTCTCGTATGTTTCGATCTCTGCTATCGGCAATCGTCACTGTGGTCTCCAATATAGGTGGCGGTACTGCAGCCATGTTCACAGTGGGGATCACAGGGGGTTGTCGATTTTTGTTTCTGCGACTTCTTCGAAAAGTTTTCTATATTTCAAGATCGATTGGTAACAAAGGTTCGTGTTGTTGCCTTGGCATACAACACGAACGGTGCTAGAAAAACGAGTTACTCGGGCTCGAACAAAAACTAATGTCTTGAGATTTAAAAATCACGCCAGTCCCCGGCAACGGCGCCAAAAACTTGTTGCGGAATAAAGCGATATGTGTATTTCGCAGTGGTTGCAAACTGTCCACAGTGGGAAGCGCAAGTGTACACTGTCCACTATGATCGTCACAGTAAGTAATAGTCGGTAAAATACCGGAATCGAATCCACAGGGACTGGACAATCAAGACAATATGGTTCTTATGAGCTCCTTTTACAAGTTTCGATTAGAGAGGAAAATAATATCTTGAGTTGGTTTGGTGAAATAACTACTTTCAACGATTTTACTAAAGATTTAAAAGATGGAATGTAGGTTAGATTTTCCCTAGATTTATAGTAAATACTTGATCTCAGAAAGTGATCCTAGTAATTGAAGTCGGTCTTTTCGCTAGAAAAGCCCGGTTACAAAATACTCACACTGTTAAGTAAAAATCCCATACTAGTTGTACTTGTTGTTTTGTCAATGGTAATCTCAGAATGGACCCTCTCGGGCCTCGATGGAATTTGTAGAGACAAATACTCTAAGTGTTTTAAATACACAAATTAGCTTGTCTACTACTCCAGTGGGGAGAGATTAGCTCAATGTGCTGACCTCACTCTCGTAAGTGTCATAAGAATTCTTTCGAACTCCCTAGCATTATCCAAGCTCGTGTCACTACGTTCTACCCATTTATGAGTTGAGAACTAGACTTTTAGATCCTTACAAGTGATCGGCTTGTTCGTATCCTTGGGGTATAATCGAGAATGAATAACCAAAACAACAAATATTCTAAGTATAAAGATTACTCAAGCATTTTCTCTAAAATCTAGGTACTTCTCTTGCCTACATCCCAAAGGATGTTTAGCCTAACATAACTGAAGTAAATAAAACACAAGATGAAGATTTAGACATGATTGAAAAAGTGACTTTGAATTACTGCTCACAGTGGGGAACGTAAGTTGCCCACTGTTCGAGAACTACAACTGAAAGTTAAACTAGAACTTTAAAAACACCAGAAATTAAAGTTACACTACTGCAGAGAATTAAAACTAACAATTGTTCTAAACTTGAGAGAATTTTAGTCTACAAACCAAGATGCTTGCTAAAATTAAAGATTGACAATTGATTGATGATGATCCATTTAATGACCCAAGCCCTTCCTTTTATACACCAAGGAAAGAGCTTGGGTAATACTCAATGAGATCTTTTGACTTTGCATCAGCTGAATTATGGGAGCACAAGGACCATTTGTGCTCCATGTTTCTTCTTTAACCAAGGGCTTGATGCTTCTAACCATGTGACTCTTCAAAAAGTTGACTTCTAGGCTCGTAGGTATGAATATTAAATTCACTTTGCCATCTTCTTTAGGAGCAAGCCTAGAATAAAATAATCCTCATGCTTGTACTTGTTACTGAACCTTCTAACTGCCCCCACCATGCTGTCTAACTCAGATTTCTTCTTTTTGTCTTTTCCAGCGGCAGCAGTGGGGAACCGGAGTGAGCACTGTTCACGTCACTGCAGATAAAACGTGAAAACTACCCAAAATCCACCAAATAATTTATTAAACACAAAGGTTTACTCCATTTGCTCATTTTCGACATTTATACTAAGAATGGGGGTTTTTGAGAGGCGGAATGGCTAAATTTGACAAAATAAAATCCGAAATTCAAAGAAATAATAACTCTATAAATAGAGTTATCAAGTCTGTTGAGTTTGACCTCTTTTTATATTAAGATCTTCCAACTCTTTAATTTTTGTATACAAATTCTTCTTTTCATTAAGCAACATTTCCACTTTATAGGACAAATCACCTTTTTCTCCTTTTACTTCTGAAAGTTCATTTTGTAAATCAGATATCTTTTTCAAAAGATCAGAATTTTCTTTTCTGACTTCTTGTTTCTCAACCTCGGTTTCCTCAAATCTTATTTTAAACATTTCTTTTTCTTGTCTGAATTTGTTAACCATAATTCTTTCACCTTTAATCTATTTTCTGAGGTTAACAAATTCAGATTTCATGTTTCCAATTTGAATCATCAAATCAATTTCAAGACTAGAGTGTACCTCAGCAGAAGACTCGGAGCCTGCTTCTTCATAGTCTGAATCATCCTCAACATTCATTTTGGCCATGTAGCTCTGCATTTGTGAAAAATGAATGTAGTCTTCTTTATCAGATGAGTAGTATAGCCATTTTTCCTCTTCAGCCAAAATACCAATCCCACTATCTTTTGTTTTGGCTAAATGTGCTTTCTTGACATAGTACTCATAGTCTTTTACCACCTTTACTTTGCACTCTCTTGAAAAATGACCAGGTTCCCACACTTGAAACACAAATCTTTTTCTTTCTTCTCTTCTCTTTTCTCATACCTATTCTCTTCTCTATAATCCTTCTTTTTGTATCTCTTTTCTGAACTCCTCTGTCCATCCCTTCTGAATTTACCTTCTTTATATTTCTTCTTTCCAAATCTTTTGTTGAAAGTCTTGGTTAACAATGCCAACTTCTCTGCTATCAACTTGATATCATCATCCTCATCAGATCCTTCTTCCTTTTCTGATCCCACTTGTACATTTGGAATTTCAGAAAGAAACACAGATTTCTTATTTGTCTTGCTAGTCTTGTTTTTAGACAGAAGAGCCAACTGTTCTGAAACAGTCTTCTTTTCTTCAACATTTAGTTTTACAGAATCTTCATGCTGATTTAGAATACAAAACAAGTCATTCAAATCTTCCTCACACATGTTTTTATTCATCTGCAAACGTATAGCATAAGTCGACCATTCTGCATTAAGACTATTCAGAAATTTGTAATTGATTTCTGACATGGTTTTCTTCAAAGCATTCCTTCTGAGATCATTCAAGATTGTACAGAACTTATTATACGTTTGTGTCAGACTTTCACATTCCTTGGCTTTGAACTTTTCATATGCATTGATGCACTGATTCAGTTTTGTCTAAATGGACTTTGTTGTACCAAGCATTTGCTTCTCCAATTCATCCCACATCTCCTTAGCAGAAGTTCCACTATCAATTCTATATACTGTGATACATACTTCTTTACTCTTCAAGCAGGGATCTCAGGTGTAGTTTCTGTTGCAGGAGTAGCAGTGACTTCAACATAAACCTCTATCGGACCTTCACGAATTGATATCATTAGATTTTCATCAATATTATCCAAAAATTGAATAATCTTGATCTTCCATTGTTGATATTCTTCAGGAATGAGAACTGGTGGTTTTGTTTCAGACCCCATAGAGAGAAATTCCTTGGATGACATGATTGTAAGACAATTTAAATCGATTCAACAAAAATCAAATTCAAATTTCTTGATCAACGAACACAAAGAATTCAAGAATTCAACGAATTCATGAATTACGAGTAGCAACGGAATTCAAATTTTATCGAACAGATCAAGAAACCTTCAAGAACAGTAGATTGACTCAAATCTTCACAAATCTTGAATGAATTTGTTGTTGATTGGCTCTGATACCAATTGTAGGAACCAGGATTGATCTTACAATCAAATTAACAATCAAGAACATAATAAAATCATAGAAATATAGAGAGAATTGATGCCAAATGCTTTGTATTCATTAGAGAACAAAGTACAGATCTAGAGAGAGAAATCTCTCAAAGATTACAAGACTGAATACGAAAGTTAGTTAGCTTACAGTTTGCTAACAACTATATATACTGTATGGAAATACTAAAGCTACAATACATATACAAAATAGACCATTAGAACAATGACACGTGTTCTAATATGTTAGCTATCAACTGAATTACAAAGATAGAAAATGTCTAAGTCATAAGTTCTGAACGACTAGTTCAGAACTTCTGAACACTATTCTGACTAAGCATACTCAGAACTAAACACTTGAGCGCAGGAACATTTTCTTCTTATTCAGAACTTTTGAGTTCTACTTCTCAAAAGTCTGAGTCTTCTTATCAGATATGAACACTTAGCACTTGACAAATACTTTTCATCCAGAACTTTTGAGTTCTCCTTCTCAGAAGTCTGAGCCTTCTCTTCAGACTTTAACAGTTAGGTTTTTTGACAAACTTCAGATCTAACAAGGATATTGAAGAAGAGGTGCACACCTCAATCCCAACCCCATCTAGCCGGACAGAGGAACCTTTTTCATCGTATGCTCCAATTTTAAACCGGGAAGCCACATTTCTAGCTACATCCTCTCAAAAGGATGTATCCATTGAAAAGATAAGTGTCCATTCGCCCAAGGACACGACCCATCCTAGCATAGAGGCAGTCGTTGCCTCTACACTACACGAACTAGGTCCCCACGATCCTTCAGAGGGATCTAGAAAACACAAAGACAAGGAGGTTCTAGAACAACCTCTTAGTCAATTCGATATACCTTTTGAGTCCAACTCTAGATTGGCCCAAGAGAAGGATATCGACATAACCATCAGAGTGACATAGCCATCTAAGAATGACTCTTCACAAGGACAAAATGGAAGTCCTGCAGACCTCAACATCAAAACAGGGTCTAAAGTGGGCACTCCAGGAACAGGAGTTGACTCAGGGGCAGAATGTGTTCCCTCAGAGGTTATCACTGTGCGTGAACACATCTTTCATCGAGTTGCAAAGCTTGGTGAAATCCTCTACCGAATCCACCAATTCCCTCTTGACTTCTCTACACGCAAAACTCGAAACTCTACATACAGAAGTCAAGACTACCACAGCCAAGCATGAAGAGTTAAAGACTAAATCACAACAGAGCTCTACGTCTACCCTATCTATAGAAGTTCAATGTGCCATCAATAGAAGCTTCAGTCTACAAAGTTCTTCCAGAGGTCCTGAGCAAAAAGCAATTCGATCAACCTCAACCTACCATCACCCCAGAAGATCTGAGAAAGGCATTAGAGCAAGTCCAACAGATAACATAAACTCATCTTATGCCTCTTTTACCCATAAACTACATCACAAGGGATCAAATCATTGATCTTGGTCAGAATGTCATCTCAAAAGTTTGCGGATTCGTCAAAGCCTTAAACGCAGCAACTAGCTCCTATGCTAAGGAATTCAAGGAAAATGTGGCTCATCTTTGCTTTAACTCTGAAGCAGAGGTCGCACACATCTTTGGGATCTATGATGATGTGTGTGACAAACTTGTGGCTGCTACAATGAAGTTGCCAAAGAAGAGACCTGCACATGACTCTTGCTAAGTAGAGGCAAGCAAAAGACAAAGACATGATGACCATGAGGATGATGGAACTGTGTTGGTCCCGAAGGGTTATACAAGTTTGTAGAAGGGGGGGGGGGGCTAAATACAAACCCAGATTTTTATCTTTCTAAATTGTTTGTTGGTATATATCAAACAATTTATAGTTTGTTGCAGAATAAGATCAAGTTAAAAACCTAATATAAACAAACTATGAGAGCATACAGATTTCTTGCACTAGAAATAGAGAGAGAAAGAAATAATAAAACTAGGGAGAGTTTTCTAACACTAACATAGTTTAGTGAGGAAGAAAGATGAGCACTTCAAATGTGAAGTAGGATTTCCTTTATATACTTCATGCAATTAATGCAAGTCAGTATACTTTTACACGTGGCAGCCTCTGATTGGTTGCATGATTTGACTTTAGCAAACATCCTAGCATCCGCATGATGAACAATGTAGTTGCAGAGTTGGTTGTACGATTCTGGACAAAAGGGATGTCCGTTCTGACAAAATTGTACGGAGGCGTGCAAGGAGATAAGACAAAAGTTGCTTGTAGAATAGGCTTCATGATCAGCGTTCGTTGAATGAATCTTTATCAGCAAATGATAAAGTTCAGCGTTCGCTGAAGTCTTCTACTCGAAACTTCGCGCAGAATGGACAAGTATTGTCTTCGCTGATTTCCGCATCAGGTCACTAGTAGACTTAGTCACTTGTTCTTCAGCTTGGTCTTCGATTTAAGCTTCGAACTTGGTTGACGCGAATCTTGTCTTCAGGGATCATAAGCAAACAATTACATGATTAACATTCAACGATCATCAGTGAGGCTGAACAGGCTCAGGGCTCACTGATGTACAGTGTTCGCTGAAGTATAAATTTAAAGCTTGTTTTCCATCAGCGATACTAAACAGACTTAGTATATTTTCTTTGATGGAAAAACATTAATACATATTGTTACTTACAATTTTCACTAAGTGTTTCTCAGGGTCATTATCAAATCACTGAGGGTTTGGATCAACAATCTCCCGCTATTTGATGATGACATTGCAATAAAAGAAAATTGCTAAGTTAAAAACATAGGGATAAAAAGGACTCATAAAATATTTGTCCCATCTACTGTTTTTCAGGGATCTTTTCTTAGTACTGATGGAGTAAAGTACTTTCATTGAAAATTTTCATTAACTTCGTATAAGATTACAAGGGAAGTGGAAAAATTACAAGTACAATAAAAAATAATAACAAGTACAAAAAGATACAAGATGATAAGATAAAAGAATACAAAAGGAGATCCTATCAGCTACTCAGGTTCTTTCTTAATTAGAAGTTCATCAAGAGTATCAGTCTCTGTAATCATCCAATCAGGGACTATTACTCCCTGATCCCGTCTATCTTTTGCTTCGCGATAGATTAAGAGCTTCAGGAATGATCCAAGGAGGTCACCAATGTAGTCGCACCAGTAGAGTAGATATCTGAGTTGTTCGATGGGAGTTTTGTACAACTCAGAGACACGCTAAAAGCATTTGCGACCGGTGAAATTATAGAAAAATATCTGAAGGGTTCACTAAGAACTTTACCAGGGATGAAGTCTTCAATTGGAGGTAAGGAGATGTCGAGACCAAAGAGATCAGGATTGGGACCAAGAACTGCTTCACGAGATCAGGATCGAGGCCTGAAGAGGAAGGAGTCTTCTTCTTTGGAGCATCTCGTTTCTTCTGAATTGGTGGAGGAGGTGGAATATCAACCGCTGAGGTTACCATGTCGATCAACTTGTATATGGCCTATTCAACACAGGACTTGAAGGACGAGCGGGATCGCTGAATTGCGATTCTCATTTCCAACCATTTAGGGAAACCGAGTTTATCCAGGTCTGACATGTAGCAGGTTCTTCTGTCACCATTTTATCTGATTATCTGGACATCAACAATCGATACCTTATTGACTACTTTCCCTCTTATGTTTACAACGCTTATTCTTGATGCATGGCTTCTGAAATGGCACTTTTTCTACACGAGGCCAATGTGGAGTCACTGACCTTGGTCTTTTCTTGTTTCTTTTTCTGTGCCTCCTTTATCAGCTTTTGTTGCACTGCCTCAAGAGCGAACGTCAGCGAGTGAGAGAACATACCTTGATATCAGCGAATCAATTTTGTTTAGGGAGTAGATGATTAATGGGTTATACAAGTTCATTTTTATCACTGATCAAATGTGAACCGCTGAAGATTTTACTCTTCTAAGTTCAGCATTCCAAGCTAGCTGATGAGAAAGTTAAATCTTGTCTCATCAAGAGGTTTGGTAAATAGATCAGCTAACTGAAAGTCAGTTGGGATAAAGTGAAGTTCTATATCACCATTCATCACATGATCTCTGATAAAATGATACCTGATTTTGATGTGTTTGGTCTTTGAGTGTAGCACTAGATTGTTGGCTATAGCGATGGTACTTGTGCTATCGCGATAGATTGGAATTTTTCAGAGCTGAAGGGCATAGTCCAGTAGTTGATTTCTCATCCACAAGACCTGAGAACAACAGTTTCCAGCAGCTACATATTCAGTTTCAGCGGTTGAGGTGGACACCTAGTTTTGTTTTTTACTTGTCCAACTCACCAGCTTTCCACCCAGGAGCTGACAGCCTCCTCTGGTGCTTTTCCTATCCAATTTGCAACCTGCAAAATCACTATCTGAATAGGCGATTAGATCAAACCCTGAGTCTTGGGGATACCAAAGACCTAGGTTAGGAGTACCCTTAAGGTAACGAAAGATCCGCTTTACAGCGATCAAGTGAGATTCCTTAGGTTCAACTTGATATCGTCAACACAGGTTTTCCAGAAGAGAGCCAATCAGGTTGTGTACATAATATCAGGTCGGCTAGCTGTAATATACAGAAGAGAGCCGATCATCCCACGGTACGCTGTGACATTAACGGGTTTTCCAGAAGGATCCTTGTTTAGTGTCAGCGGCGGTGCCATAAGGGTTTTCATAGCTGAACTCTGAGTTAAATCAAATTTCTTCAACATATCTTTAACATATTTTCCCTGATGAATGAAACTTCCTTTTTCATTCTGTTTGATTTGAAGACCACGGAAATATGTTAGCTCACCCATCATACTCATTTTATATTCAACTTTTATTCTATCAGCGAAACGAGTACATAGGTCAGTGTTAGTGGAGCCAAATATAATATCATCGACATATATTTGAACAAGAATAATATGACCTTTTACTTTCCTGAAAAATAGAGTTTTATCGATTTCACCTCGCTCAAATTTTTCGATTTGGAGATAAGAGGATAGAGTGTCATACCATGCATGAGGAGTTTGCTTTAAGCCGTAAAGTGCTTTATCCAATTTATAAACATAACCTGAATGCTTAAGATCAGAGAATTCTGGAGGTTGTTCCACGTAGACTTCTTCATTCAGCTTTCCATTGAGGAACGCTGACTTAACATCCATTTGATAAACTTTGAAATCTTTGTGTACAGCGTAAGCTAAGAATAGATGAATAGCTTCGAGTCTTGCCACTGGGGCGAATGTTTCATCGTAATCTATACCTTCCTCTTGTCTGTATCCCTAAGCAACAAGTTGAGCCTTGTTGCGGGTTACAGTTCCATGTTCATCCAACTTGTTTCGATAGACCCATTTAGTGCCTATCACTGACTTGTCAGATGGTCTTGGAACAAGCTTCCAAACTTTGTTTCTTTCGAATTCAGCCAGCTCTTCCTGCATAGCGCTGACCCAGTTTGGATCTTGGAGGGATTCATCTGTTTTCTTTGGTTCAATCAGAGAAATTGTTGATCCTGATTTAACTCAACAATGATATTTCTATCTATTAGTTCAAACAAATATAAGTGCGGAAGCATTTTTAACGAACTAAAAGGTATTCTTTGGTAGAAAAACACACAGAATCAATTAAACAAAGTTTAATTAAACAAAGTTTAATTAAACAATAGATTAACTCAAAGATTCACTTTGTATTGATTTAATGAGAACACCAAGAACACCGAAAGTATAACAATAATTCTGCTCTAAGGGGTGTGTGTTGTGCAAAGCTTAATAGAAGAGCTCAACATGAGCCTTCTATTTATACTACTTCTATAGGGGACAAGGTGGAGACAAGAAGTACTAAGGTACAAAGACACTATCGTGGAACAGTAACAGGTACAACGTTACTGTAGTGCGCCGCACTCTACAAAGGCTGTAACCCATCAGAGGTTGACACGTGGAGGCAGCAGGGCGAGCCTTGTACGAATGATCTTCAAGATCTTCGTACAATAGTAAACGTGGGAAGCACGATCGTCTTTGTCTTGATAATCAGAATTCTTCAAAGTCCTTAGTCTTCATACCACAGAGGCTCTGTCATATATGACAGAGGCTCTGTGGCCTTGTCCTCTGTGAACGTCTTCTGAGGAGACTTCACTTGAATCTTCTATCGGTGTCTTGGCAGAAGCTCTGTCGGTGTTTTTACACTTAGCCTATTTTTCAATACTTCTATAGACATAAAGATTGGAGCTAACAATCTCCCCCTAAGTATTGAAAAATAAAAATTGAAAAATGCAAGGTTTTCTAGACTAAGTGCATGAGAAGAGGTGAAACAATGTACCTCAAGAGATTTTACTTTTCTTTCATATAACGTTATGCCTGAGGCACTTACACTTGATTACATGATGAAAGAAAAAAAATAGCAGAGGTTGGTTGACGACATTAGACGTTGGCGTTTTGGAAGTCGTTGAAACTTCTGTTGTCGAGTCCTACTTCTTTAAGCTCATGATAGATTCTGATGCAGAGGGTTCTGAAGTTGATTACCGAGTCGATGACCTCTATCAATCTATCTACAAGGGCTTGATCCATGAACTTCGTACCTCTGTGCTCCATGAGGTTAGCTCTGAACTATGTCAAAGTACTTGTTGCGTATTTCTGACAGTCAATCTCTAGGAACAACCTCAACTTCCCAGCAGGATCTTGATAGACGTACCCAACCTTTGGAAATGTGATGATTGAATTTGGTATGGCAGAGGATGGGCAGTCATCTCCTGGTGGTCTAAGGCTTAGGTTTCTCACTCCAAGATCTCGTCCTACTTGGAAATCAATCAGACTGTACATCATAAGTTTCTCATGCATGGCTTTCTTGATCACCCTGTATGCCCTTCGAACTGCATCTCATGTTGTGAAGTTCTGTTTTGTCCAGTTCAGAAGGTCGGGTAGATCGTAGGGGCTTAAGTTCCTAAGATCAGCATCTGATAATTGGTTCTCGGTTCTGTCCACTCTTTTGACCTTATAGATGTTGTAGTAAGTCTTAGGTGTGGGTCTGGTGTGAGAGAACTTACAGTATACGACCTTGTCGATTTTGGAGATTGAGTAGACTTAGTTGACAGGCTTAGGTGTTGTTCTGTTGAAGATGTGATCGAGCTCAGCACGGAAGTTGGGGTCTTGAATGGATGGTGGCAGAGGATCTCTGATAGTTATGTTGTACAGATATCTGTACACCACTTCTTCCATTTGTCGTGGAGGTGCACCGGGTGGAGGCATGGGCCTGCGCAGAGCATCCATTTGCTTTTTAATTTGGGTCACTCGATCTTCTGTAGGTTTTGCCTTTGGATCCAAAACAGATATGTTTGACAGAGGGGTAACACCGAAAGCCCAGTCTTCTTCTTCTGGCTTTGGTGTCACATATGCATCGAATGCGCTCTTTATCAGTTTCTCCGTTGGTTGATGCTTTGGCTTTTTCTTCTTTGGTTCCTCTGTCACAATTTCTTTTCCCTTTTCTTTGGCCTTCTGCTTTTGTGGATCTGTTTGTTGGGATTTAGTTTCCTCTATTGGTTTCAACTTCAGAGTTTGTGAGGTATTGGATGAGTGAACTTCTGTTCCCTTGGGTGGGGTTGCCTCTTTTGGTTTTGACACTTGTGCTTCTGAGGACTTGGTAGGAGGTGCTTCTGCAGTTTTTGTAGGGGTTGCCTCTGTTGGTTTTTCAGAGGACTTGAGTGGTGATATGGGTTTGGTTGGTGAGGCTTTTGCAGATTTGCTCATATATTTTCTTTTTTGAGCTATGGTTTTGGTTCTGGGTTTGGGAGATGGAGGTTTTATCTTTTCCGCTTCTGGTGTTTTTTGTTTTGGAGAGGGAGGTTTGTCTTCTTCAGATGAGGTAAGTATTTGAACTTGTTCAGTGGTTTTGGGGGTTAAAGATGGTGGATCTTCTATGGTTACAGAGGTTGTTTCCACAGAGGTAGGTGTTGCCTCTGTGGTCTTCTGTTGGGTTCCTCCTTGGGTTTCAGTTGGAGGTGCTTGGGATATGGGTTTTGACGGTATTGGTGGAGGTGCAGGTAAACCTCTGGATGCAGCTTGGTCTTGTCTTCTTTTCTCCCCCTCAGGATGACCTAACGAATCATCAGAGTCATCCTAACCCTTATGCTCAGTACCCTCTGCTCTGCAAGAAGCTTCTGGCTTTTTCGGTTTAGAGGCACCTGCTGCTATCATCTTGGCGCATAAGTCATCGCACATACCAAGTAGATATTAGACCTGAGCCTCTGTGTTGAACCGCAGCTTTCCCACACTTGCTCGAAAATCGGTGACATAATTCGCGTTGGAAGCTGTGAAGGCAAAGATGAATTTGGTCATTTGATTTAGAACACTCTGACCCAAGTCGGTGATTTGTGCTCTGGTGATATAGTCCGTAGGCTTCAGAGCCTTGGTTTGATCTAGAGTATGCTCTTGGACTTTATCAAGAGCTTTTTGAAGGTCTTCGATGGTGATGACAGTGGCAAAGGTTTGTGGAAGATTCTTCTGAGATTTTCGTGCCTTCTTTAGTTGCTTAGAGAGGTCGGCTATAGAAGTTTCCAGGGCAGAGGTGGAGGCCGATTCAGATTTAGCAGAGGTTGTTGCTGCAGGAGTGACTTTGGCCATGGCATTCTTCACCTCTGTGGACAGGTTGTCCACTTTGGTGGTCAGTTCTGTGATTGCCCTTGATGTGGTATCTGCAAAAGAATTGAAAGAGCTTTTCAACCCTTTCAATGTGTTGTCCACAGAGGTGACAAGGGTTTGGAACTCATCCCTTGAGACATGCGGACTTAGTGTAACCTCTGGGTGAACAAATCTATCACCAGAGTGAGTCTCTGTTCCTGAGACGCCTTCTCTCGCTCCTGTTTTTACGTTGAGAGCAGAAGGACTTCCCTTTGATCCTAGAGCAGAAGCCTTTTGAGCTTCAGACTCTATGAAGGTTCTGTCTAGGACCTTGTTCTGATCCACTCCAGAGGTGGGGACAGAAGTATCCTTGAGTTGACTAGGGGACTTGTCTAGAGTCCCTTCGTCGTTGTGCACTTCAAGCTCCTCTAAAGAGCTTTTTGGACCTAGATGTGTGTGCGTGTCAGAGGAAACAAATTCCTCTGTTGGGATTTCAGATGTGATCTAGGGCAATTGATCACTTACTAAAGGCAAGTCCTTTGGAGAGGAGTCCCTTGGAATGGTTTCCCCGGGTATAAGTGGCAAAGAGGAGGAAAGAAGTTCCTCTATCCGGTTAGCAGGGGTTGGGCTTGAGCTGTGCGGCTCTTTTTCAATGACATCCTCTGCCACTAGACTGGCGATGTCAGAAATGTGGGTTGCACTGGGAATTGGTTGGGGTTGTATGCCACTACTTTCTATGGAATCTTTTTGAACATCACCCTCTATTGCTACTTCTACCCTGGTGACTAAGGAGTCGTATATTGGATGAGTGCCAATTAATTGCTGTATTTGGGGATGCAGAAGTGTTGTTTCTTGTGTCTCGGTGGTCTCAGGGGTTTTGTCAGTTTCCATATCAGTAATTACCTCTGGGATGATGGCTGAGGGTTGAGGTGTGGTATCTTTTGAAGCTTCCTCTGCAGTCATGCATCCCAACCTAAGAGTTTCTCTGCTAGCCTCTATCTTGTCGAAGTTGCCCATATCCTCTGGGCTTTGTCGTAGAACATCATAGTTTGTTGATCTGGGTGTGAGAGTCCTTCTGGGGTAGCGACATGAATATCTTATGGGGTTTTGTCGCTGTCCTCTATCTCAGAGTCCATCTTTGAGATAATCGCAGAGGGCTTGGATTGAATCTCCACCCAGGTGTCTTCAGTTTCGATCATCTCCTCTGTGTTTTGGAGTTCTGGATCATAGCTTGGAGGGGAGGGAAACTGGTTACCGTGTTCTTCTGCTGTAGGATCATCTTCCGGTATAGGATAGGCCATTTGGGTTTGTTCAGGGTTGACCTCTGAGATGACTACTTCAGCTACTGCCGGACTAGAACTCTTTTCCATGAATGAACTTGCTCTACCAGAAGTTTGAAGATCTGAAACTCGATCCTCTGCAAAAATCATTGGATGTGCCTCTGCAGTCCATCCAGAGGTGTCCAATATGTCTGCAAATTCATGTTATTCGAGGAAGGCTGAGAAATCTCCTTGGTCTGCATAATTAATAGGAGTGGGGGATTGCAGAGGTTGCTCAGCAGCTGCTCCTTCTTCTGCAGCGACTTCCTCTGTGATAGTTTGCAGACGAGTCTAGGGTTTCTTGGATTTCTTCCTCCTTGGCTTAGGGGCTCCCTCCTCTGATGATTTTGACTTGCGTTTCTTTTTCTCCTTGGGTGGAGGAGGAGCAGAGGATGCAATTACGGTTTCTGGTGCAGGTTCGGTTATCTGAGCAACGCTTGAAGAGGTTCCATCTGAAAGTTTCTTTGCTCTGGGAGCCTTTTTCGGTTTGGAAGAGGTTGCTGTGGCCTTGGATACAGAGGAAATTATCTTTTTCCTCTGTAGCTTGATCTTTGCAAGTTTCTGCTCATGCTTTGCCACAGCTTCTGCGTGCTCCTCTGGGCTCATTTTTTTCTACAACTAAGGTTCCTAGGGGGATTCCTAGATGCGGGGGTGTCGCAGGACTCGGTTCTGGAGTCCTGTGAGCGCTTATGTACTCTATCATAAGTTGTTCATCAAAGGCATAGGACAGAGGCTTGGCTGGCAGAGGTCTGCAGATCGCATACCCCTTTGCGTGTGTTCTGGTTGTCATTCTGGCCAAGGGGTAAGTCTTCACTATAGGCCCTTCCATTGGCCAATTATTGAATTGCAGCAGAGGTTCCAGAATGACTCCTATAGTCCTCTGGAACTGCAGAGCGGGGAGGTCTAGGACATTTGGACCCTTTGCCTTCTGAACTGAGATGCGTATGTCGATGGTGTTCACGAGCTCTTGCATCATTAGAGCTGCAAAGTCTAGAGGTAGGTCGTAGTATACACCATACATGATGGCTAGGATTTGATGTTAGGTTTGATCGGGGCTCCCTATTTTGCCGGTGAGACATCTGTTGAGTATTGAGAACAGAGTGTTCCATAGATGTGGAAATCTGTTCCTTCTGAAGTCGTTTCTCTTTGTTAGGTGGGTATTATACCCTAACATCTCTGCAAAGTCACAGAGTTCTCTATCAGAGGGAAGCTCTGCATATTCCCTGATCCCTAAAAAGCCTCTGGTGGGCAGATTGAACTCTAAAGAGAGCATGGTTCTGTTAAATTAGATTTATCTGGTTTAGAGATCCAACCTCTGATTTCCCTTGATTCTCCATCGTAATAACAACTCTGCCAGAATTGGTTCATGTATCTGGCAGGTATGCAAGTGACATTCTTGGATAGGAGGGTGAATAATCTGTGGTTTTCAAGTATGTTCAGCAGGATGGCATGATCTTCCCCAAAAGTTGTTCTTGAGGGAAAAAGGAAGTGGTTGTTGGGTTTGAGCGGTAATATGTTCTCGAAATGGTTGTTCTCGATGAAGAACTGCAGGTGAGTGGTCGAAGAGAAACCAACAGATTCGTCTTGTTCTTGTTCTGGATTTGGGGGCAAGGTTCGGTGTTGTGAGTGCTCAGAATGAGCAGGGGAAGACGCCGGAGAGATTGTAGTGGAAGCCATTGAAAAGTATTGAAGAAATGGAGTAGAAAGAAGATAGTTGCAGGTTTATCACTGTTCGCCGGAGGTAATATTGAGAGGTAATCGTAAAAGATGAAGAAGAAAGGTGAAACGGGTTTTTATAGGTGAGGTTTGAAATGGATAGAATTCTACAGTAAAATCGAATTAAATGATATTTGGGGTCCGCAATTGAGTACACACAGCTGGGTTCAAGTTTCAGAAGTTTGTGTGGCACACACGTCCAATGAGAAAATGCCACGTTGGAGGTGTCAGAACACGATTAGACGTCGTGCGTGGCCCATTAATGTTGATCGCATGGGTGTCTCTATACTCGAATGACTGTCACCTTCAGAAATAACCCGCATCTTACAAAATCCCGTTTCTGTGCATAAGTGTCAAATCGACAGAGGCTCTGTGGTGGAATGAGCTATGTGATTTGAAACCTTTGCACGTTAGCTCTGAGCTTTCACCTTTACCAAAAACATTTGAAAACAGGGAAGTGATCTATAGAGTCGCTGTGTGGAAACTTAGGATTACAGAGGCTCTGACCCACAGAAGCTCTACTGAGCTCCTCAGAGGCTCTATGACCCTAAATTTCTAATAACATAATGCTCATAAAACTATTTGATCATCCAAAGTTTTGATTGTGTAAAACCGTGTTTTTAGGACATATTTGAAAATTGGTGTCCGAGAAAACTGTTTTGGAAAAAGGTTTTGTGCGAGACATTCTCCTTTTGATTTACCTTTGCTCGACAAATTACCTGACTTCTGTGGATTTGGTTGATCTTAGTTCTTCTTTGTCTCCCCCTTGAATGATCAACCTCTGTGGATCAATTCAAGTTCTCCTTCTGCTCCCCCTTGACCTATGCTTGGATCAAATGAGATAAGTATTGCATAGAACATAGGTCAATCTCACCAAAGGCTTTGTGGAGATTGTCAGAGGTTCTGAGAATTCCCACAGAGTCTCTGTTGGGTATAGAAGGTTTGGTGATAAGGAATTTACATACAAAAGAGATTGATTATGTACATATATACAAGAGGATCAAGTCTTACTTACAGAGGATTCAACTCATGTATATCATACCCAACTTACTAACCAAGAAAAGGAATCTTTTCTCATCTAGTGCCTTGGTAAATAAATCTACAAGCTGGTATTCAGTGGACACAAAGTGCATTTCGATTGTGCCATGTTCAACATGATGCTTCAGAAAATGGTAACGGATATCGATATGCTTTGTTTTTGAGTGCTGTACTGGATTGGCAGAGATGGCTATGGCACTTTTTGAATCACATAGGATGGGTATCTTGTATATGGTGTAACCATAGTCCTTTAGCTGAGTTTTCATCCACGGAACTTGGGAGCAACAGCTAGCAGCAGCAACATATTCAGCTTTTGTTGTAGATGTAGACACACAGTTCTTCTTCTTCGAAGTCCAGCTGACTAGTTTACCACCTAGGAATTGACAACTCCCAGAGGTACTTTTTCGATCAAGCTTGCATCCTCCATAATCTGAATCTGTGTATGCCTTAAGACCAAAACCAGAGTTCTTCGGATACCAGAGCCCAAGATTTTTAGTCCCTTTAAGGTATCTGAAGATCCTCTTTACAACAATAATATGGGATTCCTTTGGGTTAGCTTGATATCTTGCACAGAGGCATGTGGCATACATTATATCAGGTGTACTTGCGGTTAAGTATAAAAGGGACCCAATCATGCCTCTGTAGAGCTTGCACTCTACAGATTTGCCATTTGGATATGAGTATAACTTATTTCTAGTTGCCATGGGGGTCTTCATTACAAAGGCATCAGAGAGACTGAATTTTGAAAGAATGTCAGAGACACACTTAGCTTGATTTATAAAAATTCCCTATGATGATTGTTTTACTTGTAGTCCTAGGAAGAAGTTTAGATCTCCCATCATACTCATTTCAAACTCACTCTGCATGAGTTTTTCAAAATCTTTGCCCTGTTGTGCATTTGTAGACCCAAAAATAATGTCATCCACATAGATCTGTACAAGCAGAGTCTCATTACCTTTTCTTTTGTAAAACAGAGTAGTATCGGTTGTACCTCTGTCGAAATCATTATTGAGAAGAAAGGTTGAAAGACGTTCGTACCATACTCTTGGAGCCTGTTTCAGTCCATACAGAGCTTTCTCGAGATAGTAGACGTAGTTTGGGTACTTGGTACTTTCAAACCCTGGTGGCTGCTAGACGTATGTTTTTTCTTGGATTTCACCATTCAGAAAAGCAGATTTTACATCCATCTGAAAGACTTTGAAACATTTGTGGGCTGTGAAGGCTAAGAAGATTCTTATTGCTTCGAGCCTTGCGACAGGGGCAAAAGTTTCATCGTAATCAATACCTTCTTCTTGGCGATATCCCTTGGCCACCAATCTCGCTTTATCTCTAATAACCACCCCGTCCTCATCCTTCTTGTTTCTGAAGACCCATTTAGTCCCTATTGCTTGTTTCCCCTTCAGCAGAGGAACTAGGGTTCATACCTTGTTTCTCTCAAACTGCAGAAGCTCTTCTTGCATAGCATCTACCCAGTTTGGATCATCTAGGGCTTCAGAAATGCGTTTTGGCTCGATCATACTAATAAAATTTGTAAAGAAACAAAAGTTTGTAGTGGCTGATCTTGTCTTGACTTTATCAGAAGGATCGCCAATGATTTGGCTCTGAGGATGACTCATAGTCCACTTGGTAGACCTGGGGGGATGGTCATTCACATCATCAAGTTGAACCTCTGTGGTTGCACTTGTCGGTTCTGGTGCAACCTCTGTAGTTGATGGCACTTATGTGCTTGAACTTGGTTCATCAGCTTGTGGGAGAATATGGATAAGAGTTGGAATTTGTTCTTCTGAGGATGTGGAGACTGAATCCTCGTTTTCCTCTGGTATTGGTTCCTTTGTGGATGATGGAGTTGGTATTTCCAGTGCCTCTATAGTAGAATCTTTGGTTGTTTCATCTTCTGTTGGCTCCCCCTCAACACGTGCATCTGCATGATTTACAGAAGAGGATGAAGAATTTAATGGACCAGTTAGAGATATACCTGACTCAGTCTGGTTGGCAGAAGATGTTTCTCCAGAGGCTTTGGCAGCTCCTGCAGAGGGATCAATATCATCATGGAACATCTCTTCAAATAGCAGATTTAGGTATGCTTCTCTTGTGGGTGTGTAACGTCCCAAAAATTACAAGGAATTTAAAAATTTTAAAGTAACCTTTCATTTATAAAAACTCATTTAATTCAATCGTTTCATTTGCAAACCACCAAATAAAATTATTACGAACAATAAACAGCGGAATAATTGTTTTAAAATTAAAATCATGAATTAATCAGCTCTTCACGCGCGCCAGTGTGTACTCGTCACACCTTGGAGCCACTCGTACCTGAAACAATGATTTATTGGGAAAGGGTAAGCACGAAGCTTAGTGAATTCAACCACCATAGATAACACAGTTATTCCACACTACCCCTATAACAGATAGTTGCACATAAACAAGCATACAAGTCTACGAACAAATCATAAACATGTATATCCACACCCACCCACCTAAAAGGCACAAGTCGGTCCCACCGACCACATGATAACATCTCCGGCCCCGCCGAATCCCCGGTCCCACCGAGTCTCTACGCCACCCGCGTATAAAATCTCCGGCCCCGCCGAATTCCTACGCCACCCGCGTATACAAGCACCTGCACCCGAGTCCCTACGCCACCCGCGTATACAAACACCGGCCCCCGCGAGTCCCTACGCCACCCGCGTATACATGACAACGCCACCCGCGTATACATGTCAACAAAGGTCTAACTAGCCACCCCACTATCTAGCCCCGCATCACAAATAATTAAGGCTACCACACACGAGCTACAGTAATGTAAAACAACGTACATTAAATATAGTGAGAGAACTCACCTCGTAAACGCGCCTAGCTCACAAACAATAATTCAAGCTTCAAAATCCAATATCACCTCCCAACACCTAAACGAACATTAAAAAGCATTAACACGAGACCCGGACCCTAAAACACGACGCACGCTTAAACCGTCACTAAAACAACTTTTCGGTCTAACCAAACAGGTCTGTTCGGGACCTGATCCGACCTCTTTAAACCCAGAAAATCCTCGATTAAAATACATAACTAGAAAGTACTCCGAGTTAGGGTTCCAAGGACATATTATACGCCCCCTAACGATTTTTCTACATTTTATTACGGAATTTATAAGAACAGTTCGCAGAACATTGAAAAACCAGCACCTTTCAGTATAAAACGACGATTTGGCCTATGCTACGCTCCGAACTGGATTTCGCACGAAACACAGAAAAGTTACTAGACTCGGAAAGGGAACTTTTGGCACCAGTTTCACCCCAATCCGTGTTACGAGTTAAGCGTTATGGTTAACGCAAGACAGGGACAGAAACTGCAGTTTTTTACATAAAATGACGATTTTAAAACGGTTTAATGTTTTCGCGATTGGGGTTACGGTTTAGTTATCTAGGGTTTACGAAGGCTGGAAAAACACCAAGAATGACCCACTGCCACCTCCGGCAGTGGTGGTCGGCAGCGGCGGCGGCAGCCACCGCTGGCGATGGTGGTGGTGGTTTGATAACAAAACAATAAAATCCGACGAAAGAACCTTCCTTTACCATCTCGACACACACACACGGCCACTGACCCGCCACCACAGCCCCCGGCTGGAGGCGCACGATGGCGGCAGCCGGCGGCGACCATGGCCGCACGTGACGGCAGTGGTGGTGGTTCTTTGCGGTTGAACGGCGAAGAAAGAAACGACAAAGAGAGATGAGTCTTACCTTGACGATGACGCAACGATGACCCAACGTCCGACTTCTCTCCCTCACTCGCTGCACTCTCCCTCTTTCGCTGCTCTATTTCTCCTGCTGCACTCTCTCTCGCTGCCTTCTCTCTCCGGCCAAACCAGCAGCGGCGCTGGTTGTGGTGGTGGGCGGTTTCACGGCAGCAACCAAAGAAGAAGAAGATGTTAGGGTTTTGGGGTTTCTTTTGCTGTTTGATGCTCACGACACCCACTCACAACAATACAAACACAAGGACCAAATGTTTTTCTCTCTTTTACTGCATGGGCCGAAACCCATGAGGGGTTTTGGGCCTTTGACACAAATGGCCCCTCCACTTACGACCCTCTCGCAACTAACTAAAAATTTCCGACACTTTAACGATTCGACCCAACTCGACTAACCCCGTTAACGGAAACCACAATAAATCAAACTTGAAAGAAGAGAATTAATACTAATAAATTACTTATCGGGATACGGGCTTTACAGGGTGAGATGCCAGAGGATTCCTTTTTGAGACCGAGTTCTGAACTGATTTGTTCAGAAGTCTTCTGAAACGAATCGTCAAAGGAGACATTTATGCTTTCCACAATGGATCAAGACCGCAGAAGATATACTCTGTAAGCCTTTGAAGTGGCAGAATATCCTATGAACTTTCCTTCATCTGCTTTCACATCGAACTTTCCTCTAGCTTCTCTATCATTCAGAACAAAACACGTGCATCCAAATACATGGAAGAACTTGATGTTGGGTCGCCTCTGATTGATCAATTGATAAGGAGTCTTGATGTGCCTCTTGACTATGGATGATCGATTTTGGGTATAGCAAGATGTTAATATAGCTTCTGCCCAGAAAGAGATCGGAATTCCAGACGCTGTTGGCATAGTTCTGGCAGCCTCCACAAGCGTTCGGTTCTTCCGTTCAACAACGCCATTTTGTTGTGGGGTGCGTGCAGCAGAGAAGTTCTGCGAGATGCCTTCTTCTGTGAGGTAGGCTTCAATGATAGAGTTTTTGAATTCTGTGCCATTGTCGCTTCTCAACTTCTGAATTTTGCACTCGTACAGAACTTGGATCCTCTTCATTAGATTTATCAGAATATTAGGAACATCTTATTTCTTTCTGACAAACTCCACCCATGTATATCTTAAGTATTCATCGATCACCACTAGTATGTATTTCTTGCCTCCTAAGCTCTGTGTAGCAATAGGACCGCAGAGGTCGACGTGGAGCATGTACAGAGGCCTAGGACAAGACACATCAGTCTTTCCTTTGTGAGAAGCTCTCTTAAGATTTCCCATTTCACATGCTGAGCACAAATGATCTTTACTGAATTTTACGTTTGGCAGACCTTTAATAAGACAAAGTTTCACAAGTTTTTCTAGAGTCTGGAAGTTCAGATGGCAGAACCTGTTGTGCCATAACCAGGCTTCTTCGTTTTTACAAGCAACAAAGAAGAGCTTTTCTTCTTTGTTCTTGACGCTAAAGTTCATGAGATATAGATCTCCCCTTCGTTCAACCCGCAGAAGTTCTACTCCAGTATCTTCTCTTTTGAACATTACATCGAAACCAGTATCGCATAGTTGGCTAACACTTAGAAGATTGTGCTTAAGGCCATCCACATATGCAACTTTGCATACTTCAATCTTTTCCTTTTTGTTGACTCCGTATACTTTAATATATCCCTTCTTGTTGTCTCCAAAGTTTACAGATCCTCCATTTAGTTTGTCTTTGCAAGAGGATAGTAAACCTCTGTCGCCAATAATGTGCCGCGAGCACCCGGAGTCAAGATACCAGATCGGCACATACTGCTTCTGCAAGACAATCAGAGATTTTTAGGTACCCATATCCAAATGGGTCCCTTTTTGTCAGAGGTCTTCAAGGTTGCCTTAGCATCCTTGGGTTTGGTTTTAGCTTCTGTTGAAGAACCATTTTGTTTCTTCTTTCCCTTGAATTTAGCATTCTTTTTGGGCAAAGAGAGGAAACAGTGTGGGCTCGAGAAGTGTTGATTTAATTTATACATGAGATCAAAAAAATGACATTAATTAATATGCGAAGAGATTTGCTTGAACTTTTCATTGAAAACATTGAAACAAGGTACATAGGCTTTATTTTTACAATCTATTCTAGCAATAGACTTCCTATTACAAGAAGACCTATGTAGACTAGATTGCTGTTTTGAAAATTCTTTTTTGGGAGTAGTCTTCTGTGGACCCCTTCCTCTGTGGTGAACTTCTGCAGGTTTCACTGTCACGGAAGAAAAAGATTTGTTATTTTCAACCCACTTACCCTTTTGTTGCCAAGTTAATTTCTCTTTAAAAAGCCTTAAACGTTTTGTAGTTTTAGAACTCGTTGGATTTTGAGAAGACACTTCCTTCTGTTGTTTGATTTTCTCAAGTTCAAGAGAGGTTTTGGCTTGTATACACATGTCCAAAAAGTCTGGACAGATAGGAACACTTGTGATTTTCTCCTTGGGAGGAATAGTTCTGTTAAGCACTCCAGAGGTTAGCTTAAAATTCTCTGAGTCACAAGGTGCTATCTCTGACTTAGAGTCAGTCTTAGATTCGTCAGAGGATGAATAGTCCTCGTATACAGAGGTTGAGTCACTCAGTTCTCTTTCGACAGAGGCTGGACCATCAGAGCATGTTCCATACTCGCTTTCTTCCTTTTCTATGGGACTATCTTCCAAGTCAAAAGAAGTATCTATTAAGATTTTATCAGAGAGATTTTGATCGACAGGGGATGTACAGAAGTTTTCATAAAAGTTGTTTTTCCCGATTTCCATCAACTCTTTTTCAGAGATATTTTTAAGTTTTTCTTCTGACGAAGTAGGCTTGAACTCAGGTACCTCTGCCGATAGTTTATTTTCAGAGTCTATCATGCAGACAAAAGCAACCTGTGTTTGAGTCTCGGGGTTACCAAACTTGAAGATTCCTATCTAATCTTGTGTTTTCAGATACTTCTTAGGTTTGGACTCTCTTTTGACAGAGATTGAAGGTGATAAATCTGTGTTTTGAAACCACACATTTATCATCTTTAGAGGTTTCCTCTCGTGAGGTTCCCCAGAGACTTTTCGCCTTTTACTAAAAGAGATTAGGTTTGGAAATCAAAGTTTTCTTGTACTTCCAATGTGAAATAGAGAGGACAGAGACTTGTCTCTTTTGGTTCCAGTGTATGGGTCTATATCACAGAAGCCAATTCCCCGTCTCCCTATTTGTGTATTAATTTTCTCGTACACCTTCTGTGCATCTTGATATTTTATTAATTAAAAGATCTCTTCTGAGTAGATCTTGATAGAGAACTTCTCTTTCCTTTTGAAAATAGTGTTTAAGAGCTAGGATGTTCATTCTGTCACTCTCAACGTCCATAAGTTCTTTAGATTTAGCTTTTAGAGCAGAGTTGAGTTCAGAAATCTTTTCTTTCAAAGGATTTAGGTGTTTGTTCCAATTTGTTTCAATTTCTTCCTTTTGTTGAATTTCTTTATCCTTTTCTTAAGTGAGAAGTCTGGTTTCTCTTTCGAAGAATGTAAGCTTTTTCTGTATATTTTCACAAGTCTTTTTAAGTTCAGTGTATTCAATGGTCAGTTTAAGCAAATCAGCTTCTGCTTGATTAAAGTATGAGTCAGAAGTGGATACCTCACTATCAGAGTCTGAAGAGAGTTGACCTCTGCCATTCCACAGAACAAGGCGTTCTTGTCGCCTTCATCAGATGATTCATCTGACAGCCAATTCTCCTGATTCACCATTAGCGACTTCTGAGCATAATATTCCTCTTTCTTTTTGTAGAAAGCAAAATCCCTCTAAGGGCGGTTTGGTTTGCTCCTACAGTCAGCAGCATAGTTGCCTGGCTTGCCACAATTGAAACATCCTTGGTTCTGGGAAGCGTTTCCAGCTATGTCGTCAGACCTTTGTCGGTCACAACCTCTGTCACTCTTGTCATTTGACCTCTGTTGGTCATTTGATCCCTCTCTTCCCTGATTCCTTGAATCTCCACGATCATCTCTCCCATTACGTTCATAGCCTGACTTCTTCTGGTATCCTCTACCGAACTCTCGGGTCAAAAGAGCTAAAGTCTTAGCGATTGAGACCATGGTTGCCTCCTCTTCTTCCACCACCTCCTCCTCTTCACTATCAATGACCAGTACCCTCTTCTTCTTTTCCTTCTTTTCTTCCACAGCTTTCTCTTTCTTTGGCTTCTCTTTAGCTTCGGTAGCTTTACCAACAAGTGCAAGGGGTACACTGACTTGAGCTTTTGCTTGTGCAATTTGAGGTTCTTGGGCTACCAACGTTCCATAAAGATCTGACAGAGTCCAGCAGTCTAAGTCCTGATTAGTTTGCAGAGACATAGACAACTGGAGCCATTCTACATTTAGGCTCTTTAGGAACATGACGTTGTTTTCCTCAGAGGTTCTATGAATCCCGAACTTCTTGCATTTGTTGATCAGAGAGTTGAACTGGTCGTATGTTGACTGCAGAGATTCTGTCGGCAGAGCTTTGAATGCGTAGTATTCATTGATGCATTGGGCTCTGCGGTTCTTCTGAGTCTTGGCCCCTCCTTCCAATTGTTTCTCTAGTTCCTTCCATAGATCGTATGCAGATTCACACGCATCTAGGGATTGGAAGAGGTCATCGGGGATGGCCATTATCAGAAGTCTTTTGGTCTTCTGAGCAACTTCATATTTTGCCCAATCTGGATTGGACCACTTATCCTTGGTCTTTGGTTTTTCGTGCTCAGGAATCTCTGGGGTGTCGTCTGTGGCAGGTACACGAGGTACTGTGATCATCGGTACGAAAGGAGGATTGTTGATATATTAGACGAGTTCTTTGGCAGTACCCTCGAAGAAGTGAATCATTCGTATCTTCAAAGAAGTGAATAATTCAAACAAATATAAGTGCGGACGCGTTTTTAACAAACTAAAAGGTATTATTTGGTAGAAAAACACACAGAATCAATTAAACAAAGTTTAATTAAACAATAGATTAACTCAAAGATTCACTTTGTGTTGATTTAATGAGAACACCAAGAACACCGAAAGTATAACAATAATTCTGCTCTAAGGTGTGTGTGTTGTGCAAAGCTTAATAGAATAGCTCAACATGAGCCTTCTATTTATACTACTTCTGTAGGGGACAAGGTGGAGACAAGAAGTACTAAGGTACAAAGACACTATCGTGGAACAGTAACATGTACAACGTTACTGTAGTGCGCCGCACTCTACAAAGGCTGTAACACATCAGAGGTTGACACGTAGAGGCAGCAGGGAGAGCCTTGTACGAATAATCTTCCAGATCTTCGTACAACAGTAAACGTGGGAAGCACGATCGTCTTTGTCTTGATAATCAGAATTCTTCAAAGTCCTTAGTCTTCATACCACAGAGGCTCTGTCATATATGACAGAGGCTCTGTGGCCTTGTCCTCTGTGAACGTCTTCTGAGGAGACTTCACTTGAATCTTCTATCGGTGTCTTGGCAGAAGCTCTGTCGGTGTTGTTACACTTAGCCTATTTTTCAATACTTCTATACACATAAAGATTGGAGCTAACAGAAATAAAGTTAATAAATAAACAAATATTACATGCACTTCATCGAGTCTGAACACCAGCGTTTGGATCACCAAGAATTTGTTCAATAGGGTGATTAATAGTCCATCGCTGAGCCGGAGCATAAGTCGTTGGCTCAATTTGAACTTTTGGAGGAGCTGAAGATGAGGCTTCAGCAACTTCTGGTATATCGGCCAAGAGAGGAAGAGGTTCAGATGTCATTTCATTCACTGATTGCTGAGAAGTAGATGGTATATCTGAGATAGAAGGTTCAGAAGCAGGCATAGTGTTAATAGGAACAACTGAGACCCATGAGGATTCAGCTTCACTTGACTGCATGCTTGGGATGATAGTAGGATCATCATCTTCAGCGGGATGAGTATGAGATGGAGGAGTAGGAGTATCTTCTGAATCACCAAGATGAGAAAACATCCGTAGATTCAGTTCTTCAGTATCAGCAGAAGGTCTAGAGTTTGCTGATCGGGATTCGTCAAAGGTGACGAGGATTATTTCTTCTACAGTTTGTCTTCTTCGATTGAAGACTCTGAAGGCTTTGGAGACTGAAGAATATCCAAGAAAGATTCCATCATCAGCCTTAGGATCAAACTTTCCAAGGGCATCTCTGTTGTTCAGTATGAAACACTGACATCCAAAGATGTGAAGAAAGCTAATTGAAGGCTTTCTCCCATGAAAAAGTTCATAGGCTGTTTTCTTGAATCTTTTGACTATCAGTGACCTGTTTTGAGTAAAACAATCAGTGTTGACAACTTATGCCCAAAACTGAGTAGGTAGATGAGAATCACTGAGCATTAAACGTGCAACTTCGATGATAGTTCGATTTCTTCTTTCAGCGACTCCATTTTATTGAGGTTTTCTCACTGAGGAAAAGTTGTGAGAAATACCCTTACTTTCAAAGAAGGAATCAAGGGAACTGTTTTTGAATCCAGTACCATGATCACTCCTTATCGAGCGAACGGTCATGTTGTTAAGGACTTCCATTTTCCTAACAAAAGTGATGAGTTCTTCAGGGGTATCGCTCTTAGAACGGAGAAACATTACCAAGGTATAGCGAGATAATTCATCAACTATGACCAATGTATATTTCTTTCCAGCGATGGATTGTTTGTTAGCAGGGCCAAACAAATCCATATGGAGAAGTTGTAGAGGAGATGATACTGAGGAAACTTGCGTGGATTTGAAGCTTGCTTTAGTTTGTTTCCCTTTCTCACACGCTGAACATAAGGACTCCTTGGCGTATGAGTGTTGAGGTAAACCAGTAACCAACTATTTAGAAGAAAGAGTATTCAGTGTCTTGAAGTTGAGATGGGAGAGCCTCTTATGCCATAACCAGTTAACATTAGATGAGGATTTTGAGAAGAAGCATGATTTCTCATTGGTTATAGAATCCATGTCTATAATATAAACATTTTCCATGCGGTATTCACTGAGAGCTATCTTCTCCTTTTTGTCAGTGACAAAGCAGGATTCCTTAGTGAAAATCACTTTGTTATCCTTGTCACAAAGCTGACTAATGCTCAGAAGATTGTGCTTCAGTCCTTCAACATATGCGACTCTTCTGAAGGTTGTTGTACCATTAGAGAGTACACCAAACCATCGGATATGGCCTTTTCCGTTTCCACCGAATGTCACTGAGGGACGCTTCTCTTTCTTGTATTCAGTGAGCAGGCTTTTCTTTCTAGTCATGTGTCTAGAGCATCCGCTATCGAGATACCAGATACCCTTCTTAACCTACAAACAAAGGATGATTAGTTTGACTTAGGCACCCATTTCACTATGGGCCCACACTTGTCAGTGGTGGTAGAGGAAGTGGAAGGTTCAGCAATCTTCGCAGCATTTGAAGATTCAGCTTCAGAATTATTCCTCACTTTGGTTAATTTCTTAACCTCAGTGGTCTTCTTTGCCTTGGGGGCATTGATCTTCACCTTAGCTAACTTTTTAGCTTTGGTGGTTGTGGGGCACTTACTACCAATATGATTTGTAAGTCCACAGTGATAACATTTCCTATAGCTAAAAGTAGCTTTAGGACCATTTGCATGCTTACCTGTTAATTTTAAACGAGCATGGCCAGCACCAAGTATACCTTTGGCATTGGAAATAGGAGGAACAATCAGTTCTTCAGATTTCTTTCCAATCGCTGAATGAATCCAGGGATCTTGTTCTTAGAATTAGAGGGCTATGTCACTGAAGCTTTAGAAGCATTCAGCTTAGGTACAAAGGTACCCTTCTGAGGTTTTGGATAAACAATTTTCTCTTTACCTTTAGAAGTTAAGGTAGAGATTTCCTTAGGGATAGGAGCTTTTGAAGAGGAACACTGAGATGAGAAAGTTTCAGGGATTGAGGACACAAACATTCCAAACTTAAGCATGGAATGATCAGTGGTTGGTTCTTCAGCGTCAGCTTTGTAACCAAGACCACGTTTGTCACTCAGGGGAATCTGAGACTTTATTATCTCAGTGATCATTGTTGAGGATTTACACCATCCTTCAACAGTAGGTTTTTCAGCTTTCAATGCAGCGATAGCTTCTTCACGCTCGATTTTGACTAGTTTATTTATATGAACCTGATCTTTTAAATCTTCTTCAATTTTAGAAAGCTTTTCTACTTGAAGGTGACAGTTTTTAAGTTGTTCAGCGAGATCAAGGTTTTGATTTTCAACACCAGTTTTGCCATTCATGGCATCATATAAACTCATAGTCAGGAGATAGATCTTTTGAAGACTATCAGCTTCATCAATATCTGAAATATGTGTAAAGAAAGAAGGTGATACCTTGGAGGTAGAAGTTGAAGTAGAGGGAATGTCAGAATTTTCTTCCTCTTCTTCAATTTTTGCCATGAGGCAAAGATTGGCCTCATCATAATCTTCAGAGTTAGATGATTCTTCAGTGTCAGAGGCAGCCCAGTCGAAGTCAGCGACCAAGCCTTTGCCTTTCTTCTTAAAGCTTTTTAGCTTTGAATATTTTTCTTTCAGCTTTTTGTATTTGTCATCTCTAGCCCTGGGGTTAGCGGTTTTCTTGGGGAAAACTGAGGGTTTGTAGACTTTCTTTGACCTGCATTCACTAGCAAAGTGTCCTACTTTTTCACAGTTAAAGCAGGTAGCAGTAGCCTTATCAATAGGGGTTGATGATCTAGGCTTGTCAGTGAGTGCAAGAGGTTTATTCCTTCTGAAGTTACTCTTTCTAGCGAATCTCCTGAACTTATTAGCCAGGAGTGCCAGAGATTCATCAAGATCTGAAAAATCAGCATCTGATGGGCATTCAGAGTTAGTTTCCAACTCAGTGATAGTGATAGTAGATCGGTGAGTGGAAGGTGACTCTGAGAGTAAAGCAACAGGTGTGCTTTTGGAATCTTTCACAAAAATCTTCTTAAGATGACACGACTGCTCATGATTGAGCATAGTGCCATATAAGGTAGAGAGAGACATAGATTTTAGATCCTTTGATAGCTTAAGACACATTGAATAACTGTCCCATCTTTCAGGAAAATAGTCTAAGAACTTTGTCAGAATTTCAAAGTTAGAATATTCCTTACCAACGGTTTTCAGATCTACAATTAAACAGTTAAACAGCTGATGTACTTCAGAGAGAGATTCATTCTTACCACAAATGAAGCTTTCATATCGTCTTACCAGGTTGATCTTTCTTGAGTCCTGGACTTCAGACGTACCTTCATATTGAACACAGATTGTGTCCCACATGGCTTTGGAGGTTTTCAGATTCATGACGGAATGTTAGACTTCGTCAGGAAGAGCCATAGAGAGGATAGATCTGTCTTTAGTGTCGATAGCCACTTTCTTCTTATCTTCATCAGAACAATTGTGAGGTTCCTTAGGCATAACTCTTTCAGGGATGGCAACTCTAGTAGTAGTGCCTGGAACTTCAGGGTCAATTCTAACATGAATATATGGGCCATTTTCGATGTAATAAGGCATAGTAGGGTCCACACCTTCTAAGAAGAGTATCATCCTATTTTTCCATAGATTAAAGTTATCTCTGGAGAATCTAGGGGGTTTTGCAAGAGAACCATTGTCAATATAGTTTGTGTTTGTGTTGGCAGCCATTATGAGAAATAGCAAGGAAGAGAAAAGATTAGTATAAGCAAGATCTTGTTTATGAGATTAAACAATCTGCTCTGATACCACTTGTTGGTCCCGAAAAGGTTATACAAGTTTGTAGAAGGGGGGGTTTAATACAAACACACAGATTTTACTTTTCTAAATTGTTTATTGATATTTATCAAATAATTTACAACTTGTTGCGGAACAAGATTAAGGATTAACCTAATCTAAACAAGTTAAGAGAACACTAAGATTTTCTTGCACTAGAATTAAGCTAGAAAGGAAATAAGAATATTACGAATAATATTCTAACACAAAGATAGTAGAGAGAAGAAGATGGCCGAGCACTTCATTTCTGAAGTAGGGTTCTTCTTATATACTGCATGCATTTAATGCACAACAGTACAACTTTACACGTGGCAACAGCTGATTGGTTGCATGGTTTGACCTTTGTAGACAACCTAGTGGCCGCATGATGAACATTGTAGAATCAGAGTTGTTTGTACGATGATGGACAAAGGGATGTCCTATTCTGACATTTTCGTATGGAGGCATGCAAGGGGAAAGACAAAAGTAACTTGTAGAGAAAGACTTCATGATCAGCGTTCGTTGAATAGTACTTTATCAGCGAGTCACAAAGCTCAGCTGTAACATCCCTTATCTTTAAAACACTCATTTAACGGAAAGTAACCTTAAAATACAGCGGAAGATTTGTAATTAAAACATTTAGATAAAATCCCATAATCTTATAGAAAAGAGTACAAGTTTGCAACTTAAAACCAATAAGTTTGAGAAAAATAATATTCAACTGAAAAGCTTAGAGAATCCAAAACTATCATTCATCAAAAGAAAATATAAGCTGCTGAGCTGCCACAAATCCAAAAGCTTCAAGCTGGAGCTTTTCCTTTATTCTTTGAAGATGTACCTGCCACTAAAAGATGAATAACAACGGGGTAAGCTTTCGCTTAGTGAGCACGCACCTATACCACATATCATCATGCATACATACTTGCATAAACATAGCAATCACATACATGTAACATCCTTCCATTCCTTAAGGCACAAAGCAAATAAGGAAGGTCATAACTAGACACTGGTACCAGGCCTCTTCATACATAACATATTCCCTAGGGGTATTACTACCACCATAGGTACTCTTTCCTTTGGCAAAGCCAAACATACACATAATCACACATGCAATCCAACTACATACACATAACTTACATAATATAGGTAGAGTACTCACCTGTCAAGATGTCAATTACCAAGTACTTCACAGTGTATAATAATCACCTCGTACCACCTATAACATTCATACATACACATATCCTAACAAGCCCAAAAATGGAACTCTAATTCTATCCCAACTCTCATCCCGAAATGACATAGCTAGGATAGTCCAAATACCATAAAACTTTGCCAAACATCCTATTTCATACACCCCATTTCTATTGATTTCTAAACATAATACACATACCTTGCAATTCTAGACCGCGAACAACAATCCTCCTAGAACCTTTCACAACTTGAACCTTCCAAAATCACCAAATCTTTCGCCTGGAAAATACAGCAACTTCGGACACTTGGTTCTCTCTACTGGGAACTCCGATGCCAAATCCCTCCAGTCAGAATGTATATTAGAGGCTCGTGAAGTCTCTGTCCAAATTTCACGACGATCCAACGGTTAACGAAGTAGAATCGGTCGATCTTTCACAGCAGCTCACAAGAACTCCGCCTGGAAAATATAGCAACTTCGGACACTTGGTTCTCTCTACTGGGAACTCCGATGCTAAATCCCTCCGGTCAGAATGTATATTAGAGGGTCGTGAAGTCGCTGTCCAAATTTCACGACGATCCAACGGTTAACGAAGGAGAATCGGTCGATCTTTCACAACAGCTCACAAGAACTCCGAAAATTCCTTTCTCTTTTCTCTCTTCTTTGCTAAAGAAACAAATGGGTGCAAATGAGGGTGTTTAGGGTTTCCATCCCTTTACATACATGCCAAAACACACCCTCATCTTACAAAATTGATAAACTGGCCCCTAGATCCTGAACACGTACATAACGACCCAAAAATTAACTCAACCCCAAAAGAGACAGTTAAATCACGTAAATTGGGAAACGGGGTGTTACAACTCTCCCCCACTTACCAGGATTTCGTCCTCGAAATCGATCAGACTTGGAAGAGTTCCGGATAATTCGATCTCATCTCAGCTTCCGGTTCCCATGTCCATTCTGATCCTTTTCGGTGTTCCCACTGAACTTTCACTAAGCTGATCTCCTTGTTTCGCAAGGATTTGGTCTTCCCTTCCAAGATTGCTATCGGTCTCTCAATATAATTCAACCGTTCGTCGACCTGTATGTCATCTATAGGGACATGCGCCGACTCGTCAGCTAAACACTTCCTCAACTGAGACACGTGGAAGGTGTTGTGTATCAGACTGAGTTCCGACGGAAGCTCCAGCCGGTACGCAACCTTCCCAACCCGTGCTATCACCTTGAAAGGTCCGATAAACCTAGGGCCTAGCTTGCCCCTCTTCCGGAATCGGATCACCCCTTTCCAAGGTGACACCTTCAACAAAACATTATCTCCCACGTTGAACTCCAAATCCGACCTTCGCTTGTCGGCGTAACTCTTTTGACGACTCTGTGCGGTTCGTAGCCTATCCCGAATCATCTCAATACTTTCCGTCGTTTTCTGAACCACTTCTGTGCTGCTTAACTCCCGCTGGCCCACCTCTCCCCAACAGATAGGAGTCCTACACCTTCTCCCGTACAACATCTCATACGGAGGCATGCCAATACTGGCATGGAAACTGTTGTTGTATGAGAACTCAGCCAACGGTAAATACGTATCCCAGTTGCCCCCAAAATCCAAAACACAGGCTCTCAACATATCCTCAAGAGTCTGAATTGTTCTCTCGCTTTGCCCGTCCGTCTGTGGGTGAAAGGCTGTACTGAACTGAAGTCTCGTACCCAAATCTTCATGGAACTTCCCCCAAAACCGCAACGTAAACCGAACATCCCTGTCTGATATCACTGTTACCGGTACCCCATGCCTTGCTACAATTTCACTGACATAGATGTCAGCTAACTTTTCTGCAGATGAACTTTCACGGATCGCGATAAAATGGGCACTCTTTGTCAGCCTATCTACAACCACCCAAATGGCATCATGATTCCTAGGTGTTCGAGGCAACTTGGTAATCAGATCCATTGTTATATGCTCCCACTTCCACTCTGGTATCTCTAATGGCTGTAACTTCCCGTGCGGTCTCTGATGCTCTGCTTTGACCCTTAAACAAGTCAAACATTTCTCCACGTACTTAGCCACGTCCCTCTTCATCCCCGGCCACCAGTAGTCAGTCTTCAGATCTCTATACATCTTAGTAGCACCGGGATGGATAGAGAACCTTGACTTATGCGCCTCGTCCAGAAGTGTCTGCCTTGCCTCACACGATACTGGAACCCATACCCGACCGTACCGAGTCAATAGACCTCGACTGTCGGGCACTAACTGATCCACCTGTCCCTTTATCCGTTCCTTCTTCTGGTTCTCACCCTTGATCGCTTCCTCTTGAGACCTTCTTACCAAGTCGTGAAGCGACGTTGATACTGTTAGTCTCATCAACGGTACCCGAAGTAGAACACTACTCGCTCTTCTACTCAAGGCATCCGCTACGACATTTGCCTTCCCCGGGTGATAAAGAATCTCGCAATCATAATCCTTCACCACATCCAACCACCTCCGCTGTCTCATGTTCAAATTCTGTTGATCCATGAAATAACGAAGACTCTTGTGGTCCGTATAGATAGTACACTTCACCCCATACAGGTAGTGCCGCCATAACTTGAGAGCGAACACCACTGCCGCAAGCTCCAAATCATGAGTCGGGTAATTCACCTCATGCGTCTTCAGTTGACGAGACGCATAGGCAATCACCCTTCCCCTCTGCATAAGAACGCAGCCTAGCCCGTGATAAGACGCATCACAGTAGACTGTCATGTCTTCAACTCCCTCCGGTAGTGTCAACACCGGAGCCTCGCATAACTTTCTCCTTAAGGTTTCGAACGCTGTTTTCTGTTCCTCTTCCCAAACGAAACGTTCGTTCTTCCTCGTCAGCTTCGTCAACGGAACTGCTATCTTGGAGAAATCCTGGATGAACCGGCGGTAGTACCCGGCTAATCCAGGAAACTCCTAATCTCAGTGGGAGTCTTCGGGGTTTCCCACTTCATCACTGCCTCCACCTTCGCTGGGTCTACCTTGATACCCTCTCGGTTCACAAGATGTCCAAGAAATTGAACCTCTTGTAACCAGAAATCACACTTGGAGAACTTTGCATATAACTGCTCCTTACGCAAAATCTCCAAAACCTCTCGTAGATGCTCCATATGATCCTCCTTCGACTTGGAGTAGATCAGTATATCGTCTATAAACACGATGACTGACCTATCCAACATCGGTCTGCAAACTCTATTCATAAGATCCATGAATGCCGCCGGTGCGTTCGTCAGTCCAAATGGCATCACGATGAACTCGAAATGCCCGTACCTGGTTCTGAACGCTGTCTTGTGAACATCCTCTTCCCTGACCTTCAACTGGTGGTACCCTGAGCGAAGATCTATCTTAGAGAACCAAACGGCTCCCTGAAGTTGATCGAAGAGATCGTCGATCCTCGGCAACGGGTATCTGTTCTTCACCGTAAGCTTGTTAAGCTCTCTATAGTCGATGCACATCCGCATCAACCCGTCCTTTTTTTTCACGAAAAGGATAGGGGCTCCCCAAGGTGAACTACTGGGGCGGATGAAACCCTTATCCAACAGTTCCTCCAGCTGCTTAGACAGTTCATGCATCTCCGGAGGTGCCAAACGGTAAGGAGCCTTTGCTACCGGTGCCGCCCCCGGAATCAAGTCTATTCGGAACTCCACTTGCCTCTCGGGAGGAATGCCAGGCAAGTCATCCGGGAAAACATCCGGAAACTCGCTGACCACTGGTACATCTGCCACTGTTCTCTTCTTTTTCTCCTCCCGTTCATCAACAATATACGCCAAGTAACTGCTACCACCATGGTGCACATATCTTCTAGCTTTGGCCAAAGTGCACACCTTTGGTACCCCTTTTCTTCCTTCACTCGAGATAGTTAATTCTCCCCCACTTGGGGTTCGAATCACTACCTGCTGTTTTTCACAATCAATGCGCGCTCCATTCCGACTAAGCCAATCTATCCCAACTACTACATTTATTTCCCTCATCGCAATAGGAATAAGGTCTATACTAAACTTCACCCCGGCTATCTCTATTACATTACCTTTATACACATCACTCACAAAACGAAACTCCTCGTCCGCTATTTCTACTTCTAGCGGACTCTCTAACTTGTCCTTTACAATAGCAAAGTCTTTACAAAACGATAAAGAAACAAAAGATTTAGTAGCTCCCGAGTCAAATAAGACAAGGGCAGGTGATGCATTAACAGGAAAAATACCTGTCACGACATCTGGCTCCTCCTTTGCTTCATCTACGGTCATCTGGAACACTCGCCCCCGAGTCCTGGGTGCGTCGTTCTTCTTTCCCAATCCACCCTCTAGCATCTTCACCGGTGCGGTTCCCGAGTTCTGGACCGACCCGGTATTCATTGGGCACTCGTCAGCAAAGTGGCCCGACTTGTAGCACTTAAAACATATCTTTGCGGTCGCCTTGCAGTCTCGACTGATATGACCCGGTTGCCCGCATTTGTAACAGGTTCCGGAGCCCATACGGCATTCTCCCGGATGCTGTCGTCCACACTTCCCACAGCGGGGATGCTCTCTCTTGAACTCTTTCTTTACCTCCGGTTTATGACTCCCAGTTTTGAACCTCTTAGCTGAGGTTGAGTCTGAACCGTTTCTGCCCTTCTTGTCTTTCTTTGGCTCTCTAATTCGAGCTCTCTAGCCCGAGCCGCCTCGTGCATCTGCTGAAAATCAGTGCACCTTGCCATAACAACAAATTCTCTAATTTCCTGTTTCAAAACTCTCCCATATCTGTACATTTTGGCCTTTTCATTCCTGACATACTCAGGACAGAAAAGGGACCGCTCCAAAAACTTGTCAGTGATCTCGTTCACCGACATAGTCCAGAGGTCCTAGCTTAGTCTGAGCAAACTCCTAGCATAGTCCAGAGGTCCTAGCTTAGTTGTCTTTCTTTCTAACATGCTCCTTAGAAACCCTCTGCTTATACTCTCTTAACAAAATCCCTTTCTAGCATGTTACTACCCAACCCTCAACCTTGTCTGGTTCATAGAATTTTTTTGCAACTATATCAAGTCCCGGCATGTACAATGTAATTGCAATGGTATGGGCCCTTATACCATTATAATTACACCCTCCATGTTTAGACTCAACACCGTCACTAAGGTTCCAATTCCCAGCTTAGTTGGTACCTTTAACATATATATCACAACATTTTCCATATCTACCACTTATCATATAAACATTATAATCATATTCTAATTCACATTATGCATCAAACAAAACATACTTGAAACCATAACCTTGTCACATTGACCATATCTAGCATACATAAACATAATTACTCATCCAATACAGTTATAAAACTGGTCTTTCACAAAAACTGAACATGCTTTATCATAAATCCTAATATGGAATAGTGTGCTCACCCCCGTCTTGATGCTCTGGACCGCAGCTCAGCCGTGGAAACTTTTTCTTTTAAAACACCCTTTCCTTATAAACCACTTTCTTACACGAAACAGCTTTTTTAAAGGTTACTTATTTGAAAACTTGAGCACTTGGGTTTAAGTTCAAACACTCACCACTTGTGAATGCCCGAATCCCTTAAACCAAGGCTCTGATACCAACTGTAACATCCCTTATCTTTAAAACACTCATTTAACGGAAAGTAACCTTAAAATACAACGGAAGATTTGTAATTAAAACATTTAGATAAAATCCCATAATCTTATAGAAAAGAGTACAAGTTTGCAACTTAAAACCAATAAGTTTGAGAAAAATAATATTCAACTGAAAAGCTTAGAGAATCCAAAACTATCATTCATCAAAAGAAAATATAAGCTGCTGAGCTGCCGCAAATCCAAAAGCTTCAAGCTGGAGCTTTTCCTTTATTCTTTGAAGATGTACCTGCCACTAAAAGATGAATAACAACGGGGTAAGCTTTCGCTTAGTGAGCACGCACCTATACCACATATCATCATGCATACATACTTGCATAAACATAGCAATCACATACATGTAACATCCTTCCATTCCTTAAGGCACAAAGCCAATAAGGAAGGTCATAACTAGACACTGGTACCAGGCCTCTTCATACATAACATATTCCCTAGGGGTATTACTACCACCATAGGTACTCTTTCCTTTGGCAAAGCCAAACATACACATAATCACACATGCAATCCAACTACATACACATAACTTACATAATATAGGTAGAGTACTCACCTGTCAAGATGTCAATTACCAAGTACTTCACAGTGTATAATAATCACCTCGTACCACCTATAACATTCATACATACACATATCATAACAAGCCCAAAATCGGAACTCTAATTCTATCCCAACTCTCATCCCGAAATGACATAGCTAGGATAGTCCAAATACCATAAAACTTTGCCAAACATCCTATTTCATACACCCCATTTCTATTGATTTCTAAACATAATACACATACCTTGCAATTCTAGACCGCGAACAACAATCCTCCTAGAACCTTTCACAACTTGAACCTTCCAAAATCATCAAATCTTTCGCCTGGAAAATACTGCAACTTCGGACACTTGGTTCTCTCTACTGGGAACTCCGATGCCAAATCCCTCCGGTCAGAATGTATATTAGACGGTCGTGAAGTCTCTGTCCAAATTTCACGACGATCCAACGGTTAACGAAGTAGAATCAGTCGATCTTTCACAGCAGCTCACAAGAACTCCGCCTGGAAAATACAGCAACTTCGGACACTTGGTTCTCTCTACTGGGAACTCCGATGCCAAATCCCTCCGGTCAGAATGTATATTAGAGGGTCGTGAAGTCGCTGTCCAAATTTCACGACGATCCAACGGTTAACGAAGGAGAATCGGTCGATCTTTCACAGCAGCTCACAAGAACTCCGAAAATTCCTTTCTCTTTTCTCTCTTCTTTGCTAAAGAAACAAATGGGTGCAAATGAGGGTGTTTAGGGTTTCCATCCCTTTACATACATGCCAAAACACACCCTCATCTTACAAAATTGATAAACTGGCCCCTAGATCCTGAACACGTACATAACGACCCAAAAATTAACTCAACCCCAAAAGAGACAGTTAAATCACGTAAATTGGGAAACGGGGTGTTACAGCTCAGCGATCGCTGAAGTCTTCTACTTGAAACTTCACGTTGAGTGGCCAAATCTTGGCTTTGCTGATATCCGCATCAGTTCATTAGTAGACTTGTCGCTGGTTCTTTGGCTTGATCTTCGACTTCAGCGTAGAACATAGTTGACGTGAAACTTGTATTAAGGGATCATAAGTAAACAACTAAACTATCAGCGATAATCAACAAGACTGAACAGGCTCAGAGCTCTATTGATGAACAGTATCGCTGAATGTATAATCTAAAGAACATGAGTTTCCTATCAGCGGTATTGTAGAGACATAGTACTTATCAGGGATAGTGAAACTTTAATACATATTGTCTACTTATAATTTTCACTAAGTGTTTCTTAAAGAGTCATTATCAAATCACTGAGGGTTTGGATCAACATAAACAAACTACTAGTTTTTTTTAATAGCAATAAAACCCATATATATATATATATATTACTCAATAAGCCACCAATACAGTGTTAAAAAACAACCTAAACTGAAACCATACAAAAGTGGCAGGCTTACACGAACCAACAATACAGTTACAAAAACGCAAGCATTGGACTACCAAGAGCAAACAGAGTCGGGCAGTTTGCGAGAAGCAAACACGAACCACCCCGGCTGAATCCCAACAGAGCTGCTGAACCTATTAAGTCGAGCAAAGAAGATCACAGTAAGCAGAGACCTGCTTAATACAGTAAGCAGAGACCTGCTTAATACAGTAAACAAACTACTAGTACTAGAGGAAGAAGAAGATTTTAAAATTAAATATTTAATAAATATATAAATATATATGTATATATATATATATACCGGGTCCGGGGCGGGTCGTAGGATAGTCATCCCGGCCCCGGCCCGTCCCCGGTTTCCTAAAAGCGGGTTTCCCCGGCCACGGACCCGGTACACGGTCGGGGAATCCCCGGCCCCGGTCAGGTCGGGTGGACCGGGTTCCCCACCCGTTCGGGCCAAATTGCCATGCCTATTCTCTTGAGCTTGAAAAGATTAAGAAACAATAGGAAAAGTCCTCTCAAAATCCTAAGGCTTCAAACTCTTTAAGGCCAAATCATGAATAGTTATTTGGCAACAAAAAGAGAAATGAATTTCATAATGACAAATCTTTTGCTTCTGTGGCAGTGAAACCAAGGGAAGGTTACCACAGAAGAAGGGTACAACAGAAGGCTCTTCCAGAGAGGAGTTTTTACAAAAATAAATCTAGCCTAAATAGGTGTTTCAGTAAAAGGAATTCTGATGCTAGGAGAGATTATCCAAATAAAGCCTTTGTACCCATTTTCAATGAATTCAATGAAAAGTTTAAGCAAGTTGCATCAAGTGTTCATTATTGTGATTGTTTTGAGCTTATGTTCCAATTAAAACAACATTTCTGTGGTCCACATTGTTTCTTCTCTAGACCCAAATCAAGGAATACCAAATTCAAGGGTCAGAAGAAATAAAATGGTTCTTCTGTTAAAGAAGTTAAATCCAAACCCAAGGATTCTAAGGCAACCTTGAAAGCCCCTAACAAAAATGGACCCATTTGGAAATGGGTACCTAAATCCCCTTAATTGGTGTTGCAGACGCATCATGTGCCCGTGTGGTATCTAGACTCCGGGTGCTCAAGGCACATGACGGGCGACAGAGGGTTACTCTCCTCGTACAAAGAAAAATCAGGAGGAGGTTCTGTAACCTTTGGAAATAATAGAAAGGGAACAATTAAAGGCTATGGAGTCATTGCTAAGGAGGATTCGATGTATCCAGAGTTGCATATGTGGATGGCCTTAAGCACAACTTACTAAGTATAAGTCAACTATGTGATAGTGGATTCGACGTGAAGTTCAACAGGAAATTTTGTTCTCTGTTAAGTGAAGAGACAAACACAGAGCTCCTGATAGCCGACAGACGAGGTGATCTATACCTCATGAACTTCAAGGCAACAAGCAAAGATGAAAAGCTTTGTCTTGTCTCAAGTAAAAATGAAGAGTCTTGGCTCTGGCACAACAGGTTTTCTCACTTAAATTTCCACACTCTTGATAAACTTGTAAAACTAAATCTGGTAAGTGGTCTTCCTAATTTGAAATTTGACAGAGATCATCTCTGTTTTGCTTGTGAAGTGGGAAAACTCAAAAGGGCTTCCCACAAGACCAAGTCAGATGTGTTTTGCACTAAGCCTCTATATATGCTTCATGTTGACCTCTGCGGTCCCATATCTGTGCAGAGCTTAGGTTGCAAGAAGTATATTCTTGTTCTGATTGATGAATTTTCTAGATTTACTTGGGTTGAATTTGTCCGAAACAAGCCGGATGCTCCCCAAATACTAATCGCTTTGATGAGAAAAATCCAGGTTCTGTATAACTGTAAAGTGTATAAGTTAAGAAGTGACAATGGTACTGAGTTCAAAAACTTAACCATTGAGGCATATCTATCAGAAGAAGGAATCTCATAGACCCTCTCTGTCGCACGAACTCCATAACAAAATGGTGTTGTTGAACGAAGAACTATGCTCACTGCATATGGATTACCGACTTCCTTTTGGGCAGAAGTAATTTTAACCGCATGTTTCACATAGAACAGATCTTTGATTGTGAAAAGACACATTAAAACACCATACCACTTGATCAACCAGAGGAAACCAAACATCAAGTTCTTCCATGTGTTTAGGTGCAAATGCTTTGTCGAGAACGACAGATAATAGCTTGGAAAGTTCAACAGAAAGGCCGATAAAGCCAAGTTTATTGGATATTCATCAACCTCAAAGGCCTACAGAGTCTACATGTTAAAGACAAGAATGAAACTGTAAAGTATCAATGTATCTTTTGATGACTCTTTCCATGAGAATTATGAGCAAATCAGCTCAGGACTCGGGCAAAACAAGCAAGCCTCTGGCACAACACTTTCTCGAGTAACAAAACTAAAACATTTATTCAAGGAAATGTTTGATGAAGATGACGATGCCTCTGCAAATGGTCACAGATCCTTCGGAATCCAGTGCGGACCAAGCACCACAAGGTATATCTCTCACTGGTCCTACTAATACTTCACCCTCTTCAACTACATGTGTAGGTACAACAATTGAGGGGGAGGATATAATCAACCAATATACCACGGAAAACCAAGCAAAAAATCCTACAGCCGCGATCACAGAGGATGCATCACCAGAGCACAATAAAGACTCCACACCAAATACTACATAGATTTCAACTCCAACTCAGGATGACACGTGAACTCCTGTGATGAGCACAAATGATGCACCTTCCACGACAGAAGTTGTGCAAGTACCAACCATTGTACCCACAGAAGTACAACTTGAGGCGACTAATTACCATGTTCCACAGATGACCAAATGGACCAAGAGTCATCCACGGAGCCAAATAATTGGTCATCCTACAGAAAAAGTCAAGACTCGATCAGCCACTGCTAATTTTTGTTTCTTTACAAACTTTATAAGTGTGATCGAACCCAAGAAAGTCTCTGAAGCCCCAGATGATCCAAATTAGGTAGAAGCCATGCAAGAAGAACTTCTACAATTTGAGGGCAACAAAGTATGGGACCAAATGGGTGTTCAGAAACAAAAAGCATGAAGATGGAGTTGTCATTAGAAACAAGGAAAGATTAGTGGCCAAGGGATATTGCCAAGAGGAAGGAATTGACTACGAGGAAACCGTTGCCCCTGTCGCACGCTTAAAGGCAATAAGGATATTCCTGGCTTGTGCAGCCCACAGAGGTTTTAAGGTGTACCAGATGGATGTCAAGTCTGCTTTTCTCAATGGGCAAATCCAAGAGGAAGTATATGTCAAATAACCACCAAGCTTTGAAAGTTCCAAATACCCAAGCCATGTTTATTTCCTGGATAAGGCCTGGTATGGACTCAAACAGCCCCCGGAGCTTGGTATAAACGTCTCTCAAATTTCTTGCGTGGGAATAAATTCAAAAGAGGTACAACAGATGCTACTTTGTTTTTCAAAAGGAGAAAATGTGAGATTTTACTTGTACAAATATATGTGGATGTGTTGATCCAAACCCTCAGTGATTTGATAATGACCCTGAGAAACACTTAGTGAAAATTGCAAGTAGACAATATGTATTAGAGTTTCTGTAGGTTCCCAGATTCACCTTGCATCACAATAATGGTAAAGAAATAGACAGCGGAATCATAGTAAATAAAGCCATTAAAGTGAGTGATTGTGTAAACGATATTGTAACAGTGATAATCAAATATAGAACAGGAAAATGATAACAAGATCAAGTATGAAACGTTTCTCGTATATTGATAATAGATAACACCAAGAACAAGATCAATGGTGTATCCTGAAATCTCACAGGGAACAATATCGTACGGAGGTAGTGCTATGGAATTTTGCAGTGTGTGCTTTAACAATTGTGGAAAACTATTCTTCCAAAAGCTTACAATTGTTGTTCCACTACCTCTCTATTTATAGCCCTGATAAAGTGTAGACAGTGTACTATCGTACCCTGGAATGACACGTGGAAAGTGTGTCTCCTTTCTTTAGGGCATACGTGGAAAATATGGACACCTGCTGACACTTAGGATTTCTACGAGACTTAGGCTTCACAGAGGTCTTCACTTCAACAGAGTTTATAGACCAGAACTCTGTTGGTCTTCGGGTATGAACAGTTCTTCTGTTGATCTTCTGCCAAAGCTCTGTTGAGCTCTGTTGGTTCCACCAAAACTCTGTTGAGTTATGTTGCTCTTCTTGTTGAGATTCTTCTAAGTCTTCTGCTCGATCTCTGTTGGTCTTCTGACCTGATAATATTTTCAATACTTTTACATAACAGATACTTGGGGCTAACAATCTCTCCCTAAGTATTGAAAAAAAAAATTTGGAAATACAGAGATGTAAAACAAAAAAACAGAGAACATTTCCCTCTGTTGAAACCTTGCACTATTCTTTTAAGATATTACAATACAAAGTAAAAAGAATAAGTACGTTTAGGGATAATTATCTCCCCTTAGGATTCTGTCGAATCTTCTGATCAGCTCACGGAAGTCCAGCATAAGATCTATCTGTTCGATGCAGAGCTTCAGTTGCTCTTCTGGACACTTTTCTCTTGGGAGATTCTGAAATATGTTCTTGAGATACACCAGCGATTCACTCGAATACTTGTGGGCTTCAGATATTCTGATGGCCTTCTTGATCTTCTTCTGTCGACAAACGAAGACTGGAGGATTTTCAACTACGGTTCCAGTTCTGTAGTGGCCATAACCCTCAAGGTTTTCGTTTGGTGGTGCAATCGCTAGTCTCTCAACTTCGAACTCTATGCCTAGCTGAAAATCAATCTGAGTTCTGAGATTAACGTGCTCTTGCATAGCGAATCGAACCTCTGGTATCGCAGTTCTTGCTGGTTTGTATCTTTCGGAGAAGTTCAAGCAATAGGCGTGAAGCATGATCAGATCGTATGGATTCAGAAGGACAAGATCATTGTCATTGAAGAATTCATTTCTGCCTTCTGTTGATTCAACAGTGTACTCACGGTATACGACTCTGTCATGTTAGAACTTCTTATGCTTGATGTCCAAGATTATGCGGATACCGAAGTTTATGTCAATGGCTCTGTTCAGATTTGATTTGGTTTGGATGAACTTTAGCCTTGATTCAGAAATGGTGTTTATTCTGATTGGATTGAGGTACGGGTTGATGGGTTTGGCATTGACAGGGATGATGTCTCTGTCAGCATAGAGATAACCAAAGAATTCTTCTAAGGATGGTTTCTCGGTATGTTGGTTTGATGGTTCAGGGTTCTGTGCTGGTACCATTGGGTTCTGATCTTCTTGGGTTTATGTCATGAGGATATCAACATGTCGTCCGGGCTCTTGTAGAACTTGGGGTTTGACTTGAGGTTGGGCTTGGCTTGTTTGTTCTTCAGCAGAGATTGGGATTGATCTCTCTGGTTCAGTTCTTGGAGATGTAGGAGGGGTATCAAGACAGATGATTTCTGGTGGTTCTTGCATTGACTCTTCTGTTGGTTTGATGACTCTGTCTTTGAACATGTAGTCGAATTCCACCATAGTCATTTCTGGCATGTTTTCTTATGTTATCCCTTTATCTCCTCTTTCTGCCTTTGCCTCTGTCGTCTCTGTCGCTTTGCCTTTCCCTTTTCCCTTTTCAGCCTCTTTCTCTTTTTCTTTCTCTTTTTCCTTCTCTTTTTCCTTCTCCCCCTTTTCTTGATCTGCGGACTCACCCATTTGGTTATCTGAATGAGCTTCTTAAGCATCTTCAAAATCATCATCATCATCAGATAGTGCAATTCCAGAAGCGGGTGAGGACGGAGCAACAAACTTTGGAGTAGATTTGGCTCTTTTGCTCGAGGGTTCTCCTTCTGGTGCTCCTTCTGCAGGTCGTTTGAGTGTGGCAGTCTATAAGATGGCATCTGTGAAGTTTGTGACTGCCTTTTTCATTGCGTCTTCAACTTCTGTTGTGGCAGTTCTGATCTCATCTACTTGACTCTCAAAGTTGACTTTGTGAATGTCAAGAGATGCCTGTACGTGTTTCTCTGTCGCTTATGCCTTCATCACAAACTTGGATGAAATTGTCATCATCCGGCTGAGAACAGATCTGCGGAAGTCACCCATCTGGCCAACTGTCATGGGTAAATCGTTTGGGTTGGGGCTTGAGATGTTGAGTGGAGTAGCAGATGATGTTGTTGCGTCTTTGATGGCTTTCTTAACAAAGTTGTCAATTAACTCTGTCAAGGTTCTGACGTTCGATTCTGATAAGAGGACAGATGGTATCGGCAGGGTTCTGTTATTGGATTCCTTGTGATTCTCTGCCAGTATTTTCTTCAGATCAGCAAGTTCTGTCGAAGTCTTTGTCATTTCCTCTGTTCTGTCTCTTTTCAGATCTGCGATCTCTGTTGTCAGTTTAGTAAATGCTTCTGATCTGGCGCGTTCAGCCTCTGCTCTAAGGTTTTCAGCCTCGGCATATTTCAGAGTTACCTCTGCATTTTTATTAGAGATTTGTTGCAATTCCTCTTTAAGAAGAGCATTCTCCTTGCGGATCAGCTCCTCCTTCTGTTCATTGATAAGTTTATACTCATTCAAGGAGTTGTTGATACTATCACAGAAGCTTTCGAACTCTGCTCTTGTGACAGTGTCAACGGGGGTAACCTTGGTTCCAACACATGGATCCAATTGAACCTCGAGTTCAGAGGTGCCTCCTTCAAGAGTTGTATTGTTGTTGGCTCTTGGAGGACTTCCACCCGATCCTTGATGATCCTTTTGAGGGGATACATCTACAGGTTTTCTGATCAGAGGTTCCTCCTCCAGCTCAGGTTCTGAGGAAGGAAATCTGATGTGATGAGAAGAGTTTGGATCAAGCAAAGTCATCCCTTGTTCTACTATGGTCTCCCATTGTCCCTGAGTCGGACAAATGCTACGTGAGATTACAAAGATCTCTGGTCTATTTTGTGTCATGTCTATATGAGCCACAGAGGCATCATTGTGTGGAGGTGACCTATTGATGTTCTGGGGCGAATGAACATCACTACCAAAGATAGCTTCCCCGGGTATGTGCGTACCAGAGGCATGAAGAGTCGCCTCTGTCTGTTCTTGCAGGTTAGGGTTCGAGGTGTGCACCTCTGTTTCAATAATCCTTTGGTCTTGATCACCAGGATTAGATTGTGTGGAAGCACGGGGATGTTGGTTATGGATACGCTCATATGTGTTCTCTTGAACATCTTTTTCTAAGCTCTCATCTCCCTCGACTCTTAGGGATATAGAACTCTCGGGATTCTCTCTGTCATCCTCTTTCTCACCACTACCAGAGGAAATAACTTCCACCTCTGATGTTTCTTTTACTCCCTCATGAACAGTCTCCATATTGGATGCTCTGTTCTCTACTTCCTCCTCCATCACTCTAGAGGAAGACCCCACTTTGGGTACTCTTCTCTCAGGTCTGTCCAATGAAGGCTCAGATCCTAAGTATGCTAAGTATGCTGGGGTTCTCACCTCACTTAAACTCTCCAATGAAGGCTCAGATCCTAAGTATGCTGGGGTTCTCACCTCAGGTTCTTGAGGTTGAGCAGCACTCTCATAGTTTTGGACAGAGATGTGTTGAGGATCGATTAGGGAAAGCATTGTACCTGGAATTCTTCAGATAAACGGGTATTCACCTGAAGTCGTGGGTTGGAACTTGGACATAACCCAAACAGGTGTAGATTTTCCTTGATGAGTCAATTCCAGTCTGTCGAATGCTCTTCTAATTACCAGACTGATGAATCGAGGAAACTTGATGAATTTCAGGAATTTGTGGGTTCCAACGACTCGTCCTCTTGCTATGGATGAGGTCTTTGTGTTGACAGCGTTAAGAAGGTCGTTGTAAAGAATGCTGGCGTTGTCAAAATTTCTGTTAAAGAACAATCCATACATGATCTGTATGATTTCTGTGCTGGCTTGGTCTTGACTCCCAGATTTGCTAGTGAGGGTTCTGTTCAAGGTGGAGAACATGAAGTTCCACATTATTGGTAGATTCTGTCTTCTGAACTCACCTATTCTGTTCAGTTCTTTGTTGTATCCCAAGAACTTCATGAATTCAAGAAGAACAACAACATTGGGGGGTTTTTTCATAGGCTTCTATTCCAAGTTGTCATTTGGTCTTCATCCTGAAGATTCTTCTGAAAGTGCTTGCACGGATTCTGATTGTTCCTGCTCTTCCATTTCTCGAGTTGACATTCCCAACAATCCCATCTTGTTCTTCTTTGTATTGGCACGTGGTCCACCATTGTTGGACGTAGATTGCAGGAAGATGATCATCAAACGCTGTCAGGGCTCTAAAGATTTCGGAGTTTCTGAAAAACCCTATAAAGATATGATATAGGGGTAAATAGAGTCATGGGTTTGGGTCAAATCGGTAGTTGTTGTCAGCTAACTCGTATGGGAGGATAATGATTTCATCGACGGGTCCTATTCGGCTTAAATCAGCAGAGTTTTGAGGTTCTGCCATTGTTGCAGATTAGGGTTTTTTCTTGAAGAACTTGAAGGTTTTGAACTTTTGAGAGGGAAAGATGAAGGGTTTTTGAATGATCAGAAAGCGTAAGAAAAGAAATGGGTCAGGGTAATGGATATTTATACGCTAAACATGTGGCTGAGTAATCGTCGTAGGTACTGTAGGCATTTGAGTTTCAGATAGTGGAACGGCCTCTACAGTAGAACGTGGAAACAGCTAGTGGTCTGTCTTTCAATCAGAGAATGCCACGTAAGATTTGGTTCTGACCGCTTTTGGGCAAGCAAACCATCACGGTTAGAGATGTGCGGGTGACAAGTAGTTGACGCTTAAAGAATGACCCGCATCTCTGATGACGTGCTTCTAATGACGTGGCAGAAAACCGACAGAGCTCTGGTGGAGCTCAGCACAGTTTTGCCTCTATTGAAATGACTTATTCATTTCTTTCCAAGTATCCCATGATGTTTCACCTTTACCAAAAAATCATTTAGAGTTCTGTATCTGATGTGAAAGTGGTCAAAGAACGTCAATAGAACTATCTCAGAAGGTTCACGGAGTTCTGGTGAAAATCAACAGAGCTCTGGTGAAATATCAGAGTTCTGGTAAGTTCTTGACATTATCAAAAAGTTTTCATCAGAACAGGTTTTCCCTTCAAATAGATTTTTCTTTTAGGTTCAAGGAGCAAAGTCATTTTAGATTTGAAAAACAGATTTTGACTTGCTCCCCCTAAAAGCATGCACGTTTTCCTTTATAAGCTCCCCCTTGAAAGATGAGCTTATATGAAAGATTTGTCTATTCAGCCCCGAAAAAAAAACTGTACAAACAAAAAAAATATGTACAAACAGATTCACTAAGCTTGTTGAAAAAAAAAATGCCTGACAGAGTTCTGGTGAACATCAGAGACTCTGTTGAACTATCCTACCCAACTATTTGACAGAGCTCTGGTAGGATCGTCAGAGGCTCTATTGAGTTATAAACAGAGTTAGGAGGACATGTTCAACATACCCAATTTGCTGATTAAGAAGTTAAATCTCCTTTCATCAAGGGCTTTTGTAAAAAGATCATCTAATTGGAAGTCGGTTGAAACGAAGTACATTTCAATCGTCCCTTTTTCAACATGGTCTTTTATGAAGTGATACCTTATGTCGATATGCTTGGTTTTGGAATGCTGAACTTGGTTAGCTGTGATTGCTATGGCACTCTTGGAGTCACACAGAATTGGAATTTTATTGTACTCCATGCCATAATCTTTGAGTTGAGTTTTCATTCAGAGCACTTGAGAGCAACAACTAGCAGCAGCAACATACTCTGCTTCTGCTGTAGAGGTTGAAACGCAATTCGTTTCTTGGATGTCCAACTCACCAATTTTTCACCAAGTAATTGGCAGCTACCAGAAGTACTTTTTATGTCATTCTTGCATCCTCCATAATCTGAATCTGTATATGATACAAGCTCGAAACCAGAATTAAGAGGATACTAGAGACCCAATAATAGAGTCCATTTCAGATATTTAAATATACGCTTGACAGCCGAAAAGTGTGATACTTTAGGATTTGCTTGAAATCTGGCACAGAGACACGTTGCAAACATTATATTAGGTCTGCTAGCAGTTAAGTACAGAAGTGACCCTATCATGCCTCTGTAGTTCTTGACATCTACAGGTTCACCATTAAGGTCAGAGTCAAGTTTGACTCCAGTGGCAATAGGAGTTTTCATTGGTTTTGAATTATTGAACTTGTATTTTTTCAAAATGTCAGAGATGTATTTGGACTGACTTATGAAATTCCCTCTAATGGATTGTTTTACTTGTAAACCAAGGAAGAAAGAAAGTTCTCCCATCATGCTCATTTTGAATTCACTTTTCATCAATTCCTCAAACTTATCACAGTACTCTTGCCGTGTAGACCCAAAAATAATGTCATCAACATATATGTGTACCAGAAGTATATCATTCTTATACCTCCTAAAGAATAAAGTTTTATCGACAGTACCTTTCTCGAAGTGATTAGTCAACAGAAAGTTTGACAGAGTTTCATACCAGGCTCTGGGAGCTTGCTTAAGGCCCTACAGAGCTTTGTCTAGATTGTAAACATGGTTTGGAAACTCTGAACATTCAAAACCTGGTGGTTGCTGAACATATACTTCTTCTTGTAATCTGCCATTCAGAAAAGCAGATTTGACGTCCATCTGGTAGACATTGAAACCCTTGTGAGCAGCATAGGCTAGAAAGATTCTGATGGCTTCTAGCCTAGCCACAGGTGTAGAGGTCTCGTCATAGTCAATGCCTTCTTCTTGGTTGTATCCCTTAGCAACCAATCAGGCTTTGTTTCTGATGATAATCCCATCTTCATCCTTTTTGTTTCTAAACACCCACTTGGTTCCGATGGCAGCTTTGCCTTTTGGAAGTGGAACCAAGGACCAAACATTGTTTCGTTCAAACTCCAGAAGCTCCTCTTGCATACCTTCGATCCAGTTTTGGTCTTCAAGGGCTTCAGTGATCTTCTTCGGCTCAATCATGCTTAGAAAATTTACAAAGAAGGCTTCATTGATTGTGGCCGATCTTGTCTTTACACCATCTTCAGCAACACCAATTATAAGATGATGAGGGTGATCCTTTGTCCATCTTGTCATGGGAGCATGGACAACAGGTGGGGTTTGTGCTTCTGATGGGAAAAGACGATCTTCAGCATCATAGCTATGTAGATTGGCACCAGGGCTCTGTGGCACACAACTCTGGAGAGTGGCCTCATTGCTCTGTAAGTTGCCAACATGGCTCTGTGAAGGTGAGCTTTCAAATAGGGAATCTCTCCCAATATTTGTTAACAGGGGTGATGATGGTTCTTGCTCAGGTTCTCTTTGTGGTTCCTCATTTCTCTGAATGACACATGTAGACAGAGAAGTAGATGGTGAAGTATTGGAGGGACCAGTAAGAGTTGTACTTGTCAGATTCTGTTCTGTTGAATTCTGAGCTTAATCGTCTCTGTTGATGTTGACAGAGGAATCATCATCATCGAAGAAATCATTGAACACGAGATTGATATCTTCTTCCCTTGTTTTTGAAGAACTTACCTTCTTCTGCTCTGTTTGTGTCCCCTCTGTTGATTTGCAATCAGAGGCACTTGATGTACTTTCATCAAAGGACACGTTTACACTTTCTTGAATGACACGGGTTTTGGTGTTGTAGACTCTATAGGCTTTAGAGGTCAAGGAATAACCAATAAAGATTCCTTCGTCCGCCTTCTTATCGAATTTACTCAGTTGTTCTCTGTCGTTCAAGACGTAGCACTTGCAACCAAAAATGTGAAAATATTTCACGTTTGGCCTTCTGTTGTTGATGAGTTCATAGGGAGTCTTCTTAAATCTCTTCACTATTACAGCTCTGTTTTGGGTAAAACAGGCTGTTGAGACTGCCTCTGCCCAGAAGTTGATAGGAAGGACAGAACCGGCCAACATGGTTCTGGCGGCTTCTACCAGAGTTCTGTTCTTTCTCTCCACCACACCATTCTGTTGTGGAGTTCTGGCAGCTGAGAAGTTTTGGATTATTCCTTCTTCTGAAAGATAAGCATCTATTCTTGCGTTCTTAAACTCTGTCCTATTATCACTTCTCAACTTTTGAACTTTTAGTCCTAACAGAACCTGTATCCTTCTCAACAAACTTATCAGAATTTCTGGGACATCAAATTTTACTCTGATGAACTCAATCCAAGTATATCTAGAATATTCATCAATAAGCACAAGTATATACTTCTTGCCCGACAGACTTTGCACAGAGATTGGACCACAGAGATCCATATGAAGCATATGCAAAGGTCTGGGACAATTGTGATCGCTCTTAGTTCTGTGTGAAGATCTTTTCATCTTACCCAATTCACAGGCAGAACAAAGATGGTCTTTGTCAAATTTTAGCGAAGGCAGTCCTTTCACTAAGTTCAATTTCACGAGCTTGTCAAGATTTGAAAATTTTACATGGGCAAGTCTTTTATGCCAGAGTCAGGCATCTTCATTTTTCAAAGACACTAAACAGAGTTTCTCTGTTGTAGAGTTTTGATTTGGATTAAAGTTCATTTTGTACATATTGCCTTTTCTGTCGGCTCTTAAAAATTCTTGACCAGACTCGGAAAGCAACAAGGAACAGTACTTCTTCCTAAAATTGACATCAAATCCATGATCACGGAGTTGACTTATACTGAGAAGATTATGATTTAATCCTTCAACATAAGCAACCTCAGAAACTGAAACACCACCATTAACTAAAGTACCATATCCTCTAATTTGTCCACCATTGTCTCCTCCAAAGGTTACTGCACTTCCCTTCTTGTTCTTAAATGAAGTCAGCAGCTCCTTATTACCCGTCATGTGCCTAGAACATCCAGAATCTAGGTACCAGATCTGCACACGAGGCTTCTGCAAGACAGATTAGTTTCTTTTAGGTACCCATTGCAAGATAGGTCCTTTCTTGTTAGGCTTTGGGGTGTTAACAGTCTTTCCTACTGGCTTTACATTCTTTGATGTTGTGCCAGAGGTCATTCTCTGTGTATTCTGAATAGTCTTAGGATTTTTCCTTTGTGGTGACTGATTCAGAACACAATGGGGACCATTCATGTGATTTTGCAGTTTTAACAACAGTTGAATGCAATTGCAGTTGATAGAACATGAAGATAACTGATGCACATTGCTGTTTTTGTTCAAAAACTGTTGTTTGAATGGTACTTGATTCTGAAAAACCTTAGGACCATACATTTTGTCCTGTTTTTGCTTGAAAGATTTGTTTTTCTTTGGAACAGACTCACTTTGCCAAAAAGAGTTTCTTCTTTGATTTACACCAGAATTAGGAATAGGTCTGTCATTAACTATCCATTTTCCCTTCTGTTCTGGAGTAAATTTCACAGGCTTAAAAGCTAAGGGAACAGAGGTATTGTTGTTTACAGGAACATTTCTTGCATTCTCTCTTTTCATGACTTCTATTGTGTTAGAAGCAAGAACCCTAAAGCTTTTGTTATCAAACTCAGTCATTGGTATAAATCTAGCTTGTTTCTTAAAGAATGCGACATCCTTTTTCAGATCAAAACATCCTGCGGGTATCTGCTTTGGTTTATGCAAAACTTTCTTTTGAGCATAGAAAATTTGCTCATCTACCTCAGAGTCAGAGTCACTGTCAGAGTCTAGAAAGTCTCTGGTGGCTCTGTTGAGGGTGTTAGACTCTGGGGTTATCACTGAGATATTGGTTTTGACAGACTTAAACTTTCTCAACTTTGGTTTCAATGCATCAGAAACAGCATTTTCCTCAAGAACTTTCATGAGATCTTCTTCAAAAGATGTTCTAATTGTTTCTGAAGTGGGAGAGAAGACTGGTGCTTCAGGGTTGAGCTCGCTCTGTGATTTTTCAACAGAGGACTCTTCCACAGAAGTAACAGACTTCTGTTCCTTGAAAGAATTGAAGTTGAAAATCTCTATTGGATCCAGACTATTAACAGAGTTAGGAAGTATGATTCTAGCTCTTCCTTGATCGAGAATAAACTTTGAAGATGGTTTAATAACCTTTTCATGATTCAAGGAGTCATAGCTAACATTCCTAAAGTCTAGCCTTCTGGTTCTTTTGTAAACATCTGAGGTTTTGATTCTTTTGAAAGCAGCAGTACCAGAGATCACATCCTCTTGGATTTTCCCAACACAAAAAGCAGAGGACAGAGATGTCTTCTTATTTTCGTTATAGGGAGCAAGGTCAGAGAAACCGAGACCTTGCGTATCCATCTGTGAGTTTATCTTAATGTGCACATCTTGTGCATCCTGGTACGTTTTGATTTGAATTTATTTTCTCTGTAGGGATTGATGTAAAACCTCCCTTTCTTTTTGAAAAAAGTCCTTTAAGGCAACAGAGTTAAGTCTTTCATTTTCCGACTTTTTCACCTCTTCAGTCTTTTGTTTTAAAACATTTTCAAACTCTTTAATCTTTTCAGAAAAAATGTTTTCCTTCTTCTGTTGTAAGATCTCTAGCTCAGATTTCTCTTTGAATATTTCTTCTTTTTCCTGTTCAAGAGAGTTTTCTCTCTCTTGTAAAATGACAGATCCTTCTGAGCTAGCTTTATTAACTCTTTTTCCTCATAAAGCTTTTGTTTTAAGAGTTGAAACTCCTCTGTTAGCAAAGACACATGCAATTCCAACTCAGAGTCGGACTTGGATTCAGATGAACATACCTTGGCACTGGGTCTGGTAGTCTCCAACGCTCTGTTGTCTGGCTCTGCTACGGTTAGAGCAAATGCATGAGCTATATCTTCCTCTTCAGATCTTTCTATCCATTCTCTAGTCATCCAATCAACTTCTCCCAAACTTTCATCATCCACGGCAACATTGGCTTTCTCTGGTTCATCGTCAGAAGATGAATCAAAAATCCAATTCTCCATCTCAGCAACGTAGCTTCTTTCTCTGTAATTGTACTTGTATTTGTTCTTGTAGTAGTCCTGGTATTTTACCAGTTTGCCTCTACAATTAGCAGAGAAATGGTCAGGTTTGCCACATCTAAAGCAACGTCCATCATTCTGATTGATGGGTTGGGCAGCATCAGCCTTCTGTGGAACTGGAGCATTGTACTTCTGTTGTGGTTGCGGTTGTGATCTCTGTTATGTTGGAGCTCTGTTCTGGTGGTTCTGTTGTGAAGGTGCAACATAACCTCTTCTGTCATCTTTTCCTTCTCTCTCGTATCTACCTCTTCTGTCAAATGCTCTGTTGCCAAATCTCTTGTTAAATTGTTGAGTTATTAACGCAAGATATTTAGCAAAAGCATTTATATCGTCATCCTCTGATGAGCTTTCTTCATCATCACTTTCCGCTACCAAACTTTTCTTACCCTTCTTCTTCTCTTTTTTCTTGTCTCTGTTGGAACTTTCTCTGTTGGATTTTCCTTCAGTGGTGTTCTTTGACTCTGAAACTAAAGCAATAGGACCTGCAATGGTGGATTTGCCCTTTTGTTTGACAACATCCTTCTCTTGTGCGGCGAGAGTGCCATACACATCAGTGAGAGACCATGCATCTAGATCCTGGTTAGCTTGTAAAGACATGGCCAGATTTAACCATTCATCATTCAAACTTTTCAAAAACAGAACATTGTTGTCTTCCTTCTACCTAACAACCCCACACTTTTTACATTTGTTGATTAGAACATTGACCCGTGGAAAGTGTGTCTCCTTTCTTTAGGGCATACGTGGAAAGTATGGACACGTGTCTGACAATTAGGATTTCTACTAGACTAAGGCTTCACAGAGGTCTTCACTTCAACAGAGTTCATAGACCAGAACTCTGTTGGTCTTCGGGTATGAACAGTTCTTCTGTTGATCTTCTGCCAAAGCTCTGTTGAGCTCTGTTGGTTCCACCATAACTCTGTTGAGTTCTGTTGGTCTTCTTGTTGAGATTCTTCTAAGTCTTCTTCTTGATCTCTGTTGGTCTTCTGACTTGATAATATTTTCAATACTTTTACATAACAGATACTTGGGACTAACAGTTTCAGTATCAAATATATATACTAAGTCTATTTAGTACCGCTGATAGGAAACTCGTGTGCTTTAAATTTACACTTCAGCGAACACTGTACATCAGTGAGCCCTGAGCCTGTTCAGTCTCACTGATGATCGCTGATAATTTATGTTGTTTACTTATGATCCCTAAAGACAAGATTCACGTAAACTATGTTCTACGATGAAGTCAAAGATCAAGCCAAAGAACCAGCGACTAAGTCTACTAGTGACCTGATGCGGATATCAGCGAAGCCAAGACTTGTCCACTCAACGTGAAGTTTCAAGTAGAAGACTTCAGCGAATGCTGAACTTTATCATTCTCTGATAAAGAATCATTCAGCGAACGCTAATCATGAAGCTTGCTCTACAAGCAACTTTTGTCTTATCCCCTTGCACGCCTTCGTACTATTTTTGTCAAAACGGACATCCCTTTTGTCCAGAATCGTACAACCAACTCTGCTACTACATTGTTCATCATGCGGCCACTAGGTTGTCTACTGAAGTCAAATCATGCAACCAACCAGATGCTACCACGTGTAAAGGTATACTGACTTGCATTAAATGCATGCAGTATATAAAGGAAACCCTACTTCATTTTGAAGAAGCTTGGCCATTACTTCATTTTGAAGAAGCTCGGCTATTCCTCTCTCGCTGAACTTACTGTGTGAAAGAATACTCTCCTTAGTGTTCTTATTTTCTTAATCTCTATTTCTAGTGCAAGAAACTCTTAGTGTTCTCATAGTTTGTTTAGATTAGGTTTATTCTTTAATCTTGTTCCGCAACAAACTGTAAATTGTTTGATACATATCAATAAAGATATTAGAAAGATAAAATTGTGTGTTTGTATTCAACCCCCCCTTTCAATAAACTTGTATAATGTCACACCCCGCTAAAGCGGAAATACGGGATGTCACAGCTAAAGATTTCATTGCGTAAGGTAGAAGACAACACACAATCGTCATAGCATAAAAAGTTTACAAAAGATACATCTTGTTCCAAAAATATAAAGTTTGTCCAAAACACAATTTGACATGATAAGGAAAAACGTGTTGAATGCAGCTACTTGAGGTGCCTTCTAAAGTTCCAATCTTACTTGCTATTTACTGAAAAGCATGTAAATGAGAGGGTCAACTATTGAATAGTTGGTGAGTTCACAGGTTTTATGAGTACATCAAAGTTTGTCATAGAAACAGTTTTAATCCGCACAAGTGGATATAAGTTTTTCGTAGAAAACAGTTTTAATCCGCACAAGTGGATATAAGTTTGTCATAGAAAACAGTTTAATCCGCACAATGGATTGAGTAATCGGTTGTAGTTTCAAGGCATCTTTGTAAATCCGCACAATGGATAAAGATTTCTGTTGTCAACATGCGCAAGGTATACTATTGTATGCAATTACATGTTAAAGTAATGAGCCACTACCCAAACTGTTAGATCTGAAGTTTTGTCAATAAACCAAGTGTTGAAGATCTGATAAGAAGACTCAGATGTTCTGAGTAGAGAAGTCAGAGGTCTGACTGTGAAAGCTCAGAAGTATTGATAAGAGAAATCAGAAGTCTGGGAAGAGAAGTCAGATGTCTGAGTTAAGGAGTCAGAAGATCTGAGAAGCGTTATCAGAAGAATGTTCAGAAGTTCTGACCTACCTGTTCAGAACTTATGACGAGATACTTTACTTAGTATTTTATAAACTAATTAGGACACGTGTTATGTTCTTATTAGTCTTTCTTATTTGTACTGTAGCTTTAAGATGTCCGTTGCAGTATAAATAGTAGTTAGCTCTACGTTGCTAACTGATTGATTTTTCCCGTATAACTTTGTATTCATTCTTTGTAATCTTTGAGATTCTCTCTCTCTTAGATCTGTAATTCTGTTCATCATTGAATACAATTGGGCTTGATCATACAAATTCTCAATTACTGCTTTCTACATTGATTGTAAGATAAGATCCTGAACTTACAATTGGTATCAGAGCCAATCAACAAACAAATTCGTTCAAGATTGTTATCGCGAAGATCGATTGATCAATTTCTTGAAGATTTCTTGATTCATTCAAAATTCGATTCCGCTGCTAGGGCTAGTTCTTGAATTCTTGGCAATTCTTGAATTACCTGTTACATTTCGATCAAGAAACTCGAATTTGTCTTTCTGTTGAATTTTCTTACAATCATGTCTTCTAAAGAATATCTAGCCATGGGATCTGAAACCAAACCACCTGTTCTTATACCAGAAGAGTATCAGCAATGGAAAATCCGTATGATCCAATTCCTAGACAACATTGATGAAAATCTTATGATCTCTATTCGAGAAGGTCCAATTGAAGTGTACATCGATGTTGCTGCAACTCCTGCTACAGAGACAAATCCAGAAATTCCAGCGACCAGGGTGAAAAAGAGTTATTCCCAATACACAGTTGAACAGAAGAATAGGCATGCTATTGACAAAAGAGCAATTACTTTGATGACTTTGGCTGTCCCAAATGAGGTTCTTAACAGGATTGACAGTGGATCATCAGCTAAAGAAATGTGGGACGAATTGGAAAGGCAGATGCTAGGAACTGTGAGATCTATTCAGGCAAAGTTAAATCAAAGCATAAATGCTTATGAAAGGTTCAAAGCAAAAGAGTCAGAAAGTTTGACACAGACATACAGTAAATTTTGCACTATTCTAAATGACTTGAGAAGAAATGGACTGAAGAAAACGAAGTCAGAAATAAATTACAAATTTCTGAACAGTCTAAATTCAGAATGGTCATCATTTGCCATAAGTCTGCAAATGAACAAGGATATGTGTGAAGAAGACTTAAATGATCTGTTCTGTGTTCTTAATCAACATGAAGATTCTGTCAAGTTAGTTGTGGAAGAGAAGAAAAATGTTGCTGATCAGTTAGCATTCTTATCAAAGTCCAAAGCAATCAAAGCACCCAAAAAGACTGCATATCTATCAGAGATACCTAATCTGGAAGAATCTGACAAGGAAGAAGGATCAGAAGATGATGAAGATATCAAGATAATGGCTGAGAAACTAGCTTTGTTGACAAATACTTTCAACAAAAGGTATGGGAAGGGTAGATTTCAAGGAAATTATAAGAGAGTTGGGAGTTCAGATTATAAGAAGAAAGAAGACAGAGAAGAAAATAAGTTTGAAAAGAGAGTAGAGAGAAGTGAAGAAAACAAAGAAGAGAAGGATGAGAGAAAAGAAAAGAATCTGTGTTTCAAATGTGGAAAATCTGGCCACTATGCTAAGGATTGCAGAGTTAAAATTGTGAAAGACTATGAGTACTACACCAAGAAGGCTCAGCTTGCAAAGAAGAGAGATGATAAAATTGCTTTGTTGGCTGAACAGGAGAATTGGTTGTACTACACTTCTGATGAAGATGATCATATCAACTTTCCACAGATGCAGAGCTATATGGCAAAAATGAGAAATGAGGATGATTCTGATTTTGAAGATGCTGATTCTGAGTCATCTGCTGAGGTGCATTCTTCACTTGAATTAGAGTTAATGACACAGATTGGTGAAATGAAAACTGAATTTGCTAATCTAAGAAAACAGATAAAAGGAGAAAGAAATTTGGTTAACAAATTCAGAATTGAAAAAGAAGTAATAAAAGAACAATATGAAGAATCTGAGGCTGAGAAACAGAAAGTTAAAGATGAAAATTCTGAATTGATGAAAAGGCTTTCTGAACTAAAAGTTGAATTTTCAAAAATAAAGGATGAAAAAGGTGATTTACAAATAAAATTTGATATGTTATTTGAAGAAAGAAAGAATTTATACACCAAAATTAAAGAATTAGAAGATCTGAATTTGAAAAGGGGTCAGACTCAGCAAACACTAAATCTTTTATTAAGCAATGTTAAAGATACAAGATTTTACAACCCAAAGAAGGGATTGGGATTGGAAGAAAATGTCACTTTAAAAAGAGCTCCAATCAACTTGTATGAAAAACTTCAAGTTTCTAAGCCAAAAATCCCAGAAATTGTTGAAGTTTTCATAAGACCTGCTAGTTCTATAACAAGTTCTGACAAATTGCAAAGACCAAACTCTAAAAAGCCAGATGAGAAAATTTCTGAGTCTAAAACAGAAAAGTCAGCTGGTTCAGAAGAAAAGGTTAAGAAAGAAGTTTCTAAACAAACAGATGAGAAGCCAAGATACAATGATACAAAATTCAAGTATGATTCTTTAAATGTCAGCTACAAAAATAAACAACCAAGTTTTTCATATCATGACATTGAGAGCATATTTGACACAAGTAAAAATTCTGAAACAGTCAATCAGAAGTCTGAAATTTCTAGTCAGGATTCTGAACTTTGTAGTCAGAACTCTGAATCTAAAGATCAGACATCTGAGTCTGTAAATCAGAACTCTGACTTAGGTAGTCAGAAGTCTGATTCAACTGGATTTTCTGAAACAAAATCAGATGAATTTTTGCAACTTGAAAAAAGATTTAATCTTGTGAGTCAAGAACTTGAGGACTTAAGGAAAGCTTATGATGAACTTGAAAATGATTTCTGTGAGGTGGATATTAAACTTGAAGAAGCTTTGAAAGAAAAGAATATTTTTATTCAGAAAATAACAGAGCTTGAAAAACTGAAGACTGAGTATGATCTTTTTAAAATTAATGCTTCAAGAGAAAATGATAAATTCTTTAATGAATCAAGTACATATGAAAAAGGTGAATCATCTAATTCTTCTAACAAAAAGAACTTGACTTTTTCAGAAAAAGAAGAAAGCAAAAGGAAAGATGATCTTGTAAAGTTGAATGATCTGAAAAGGGATCTTGAGAAGCTTAGAATGAAATCTACTTCTGAACTCAAAGCTAGAAATTCTTGTAATAAGGGCAATTGTACTCTGAACAGTATCAATAAAAATGAAATGACTTATGTTTCAGATTTATTGTCACTTGCAAAGAAAAATCTTGTTTGTGTTAGATGTAAAAATGATTCATTCCAATATTCTCATAAATGTCAAGTCAAAATAACTTCTGTTTCATACATAAGAAAAGATATTCAGAAAGTTTCTGTTCCTCAAAATACAGAAAAGAAGAAAATTTCTGTTCCTCAGACTCAGAAGAAAGAAAAGATAAAAGAAAAGAAAGTTGAAAATATAGCAAAACCAAAAGTTACAACTCTCAAAAAGAATTTGAACAAGCTTGTAAGCAGAAAATGTTTTGACTTCATAAAAGTTCAAGGAAAATGGTGTTTGAAGAAAGATTTTGAGTGGAGAGTAAAAGGTACTAATGTTAAATCCAATGACAAAGCTAACAAAGATGGACCCATTCCAAAATGGGTACCTAAACCTAACTGATCCTTTTGCAGGGCTGTCATGTGTGGTTTTTAGATTCAGGAGCTTCAAGACACATGACAGGTCAGAAGTCTTTTCTATCAAACTTCACAGAAAAGGCTGGAGGAGCAGTAAACTTTGGAAATAACAGCAAAGGACAAGTCAAAGGTTATGAGGATTTAACTAAAGGGGATCTGACTATCCAAAAGGTTTTCTATGTTGAAGGATTACAGCATAATCTTTTCAGCATAAGTCAGTTTTTAGACAGTCTTTGTCAAATTAAGTTTCAAATAACAGGTTGCATGATTTTAACTGAAAATGATGTTAAAGTCTTCTGGGCCAAAACACATATGGACTTATTTGTCTGAATATCACAGTCCTATTCATATTGAGCCTGAAATTCCTTCTGACACTTGCACAAATCATGAATTTTGTATTCCTGAAACAACATTCATAGACATACCTAATGTTGGGTGTCGAGGATTGGATGGAAGTCCTGGTGAGGTGAACATTACAAAAGCCTCATTCAAACGTGCATCTGTTGTACAAGATGACTGTGTGTTATCTACAGGCCATGAGCCCTCTGGGCACATGAAAACTGGACCATCTGTTGGTTCAGGTTCACTGTTAGAAACTTCTGAATTTGAAAAGATTCAGAAACAAAACAAGGAGATGGGGGAAAAAGTAGAAAATTTGGAGAAGAAGGTGGAGGATTTGAATGATGAGATGTCAGATTTGAAAGTTGTGTTGGAGAAAAAGTTGATTTCTGTTGAAACCAAAGTAGTTGATGTAAAGAAATCCTTGGATTCTCACAAAAAGGAGATCATGGATATAATGTCTGGTTTTCAAAAAGATATGTTAAAACAAATGCAAGGGATGCAGGAATCTATACTGAAAGCACTGAGTGTATCATTAGCTTCTACTTCAACGCCTCTTAATCTTGTTCCTATTGCAGAAACTGAACCTGAAGGTACTTCTAATCAGAACTTGAAGAGAAAGTTTGATGAAAATGAGCCTCATGATCATCAAAAGGGGGAGAAAAGACAAAGGTTAAGTTCTGATGATGATATTGGCATAGAAGATTTTGAGATGGCAGATATGCAATTAGCTAGTACAAAAAGTTCAGAAGATCAAACACAGGAAAATTTAAAGGCAATAACTCAGATAGTTCAGATTGATAGCTCAGATACAGAGGAAATGGAGTTGGAAAGTACAGATGGTGGTAATTCAGATAAAACAGAGGAATTGAACTTAGACATAGAAAAGGAAGGAAACTCAGATGAAACTGAAGCTATTGAGGAATCTGTATTGAGATCAGAAAAGACAGTGGAAAGTAAAGTGGTCAACATCTGTACAGATATTGTGGTGTATAACAAAGAAAATATGACGGATTCTGAATTAGAAGAAAGGAGATTAAGTGAAGAGTTGATCAGAAGGATGCATAATAATTTAGTCAGAGCTTTGAATGTTCAAAAAGTTCAGCAAGGAATAAAAATGGTAAGACATATTGATCTAATGGGAGAAGAAGACAGAACTGTGAATTATACTCAGGATTTTGAAGATGATTTTAGATTTAACTTTTGTGATGAGTTAAATACAGAAGAAGAGTATGTGAAAGTGAAAGACTACTTTATGCCTTCTGACTATGTATTCAGAAAACCAATTGAGATCCCAAAGATTAACTTGCAAAGACTAGAAGAACCTGTATGTGATTTCATCCTAGAGTTAAGTGATGTGCCATTAGCCAGACAATTTCATGATGATATTTTTCCTGAGGAAATATATGATAATCTTTACTACACAGAAGGAGAGTATGAACTTTTGGAAAGTAATATTGATGGTTTTATGGATGACAGAGCTCAGATGATCTACTCAGAAGCTTCTAACAGATTCAGAGTTCCTGACTCAAAACTGCATATTCAGAAAAGAATTGAGAAAGTTCTGATGTTTCAACAAGATGAATTCAATGGTTTAATGTTTGTTAGAATGGAAGTACTGAAAGAAAGAAATACAAAGGTTTCCATGTCTACTTTTGATTTTCACAGATTGACTCTTGATGATCAGATCTTTCTAGTCAAGTTCTTTGCCAGCACTGAAGAAGCCTTGATAGAAATTGAATGCAGAAGACTTCTGGGTATCTATGTCAGAAATATATACTTGTATGACTTCCAATTAGCTATTGAAGAAAGAAAAGAGAAGTGTAATTTGAGTTCTCCCACAAAGAAAACAGAAATTGGGTTGCATTTGAAGGGATTTGTGAATGAAGGAATGGAGACAGAAGGGTTCACATATATAGTTCACGAAAGGCTTGAATTGTTCAGATTAAAAGAGTTGGTGAAGTACAGTGATGCAACTCTGAATTGGTTATTGATTAAAATGGAAGTAAGTGTGGAAACTGAAAGAGAGAGTTTAAAGAAGAGATGTATAAACTGTGTGAAGAGGAGGTTGGATCTTAGAAGAAAAATCAGAAACAGTAGTGAATGGTTGCTATCTGAGGTGAATCCCAAAAAGATTCTACATAATGATTTTGTGTTTCCTGCTGAATATGAAGTGAATGAAATTCTGTCAGATGAAGTTGAAGAAGTGCAGAACACAACATCTCAGAATGTGCAGATAACTAGTTTTGATCAAGCTGAACAGTCTGAACCCAAAGAAGATGAAATATCCATTGATCTAAATGGATACTTTCTTGAATTTGATTTGCCTGAGTTCTTCAAACCAAAAGAAATACAATTCTTGGATGTGTATTATGATAGACCTAAGGAGACTCAGATCTGGTTGGCTGAAAAATCAAGATGTCTTGGCAAAACAAAGCAAGCCGTTTACTCAGATTTTTTAATTACTGGAATCAGAGAATTGAGGGTTAAGAAATTCAGAAAGATGGAGTACTTATCCTTTGAAGTTCTGAGAGAAGATGGCAAGGTTTATTACTTCACTGATGCAGATTTTGAGAAACTATCAGTGGTTGACTTCTATAGATTACACAGCTTTCTATGCTTCAAAGAGTCGAGCAAAGACAGAAATGAAAGGAAGGCAAGAAGTGTGGTAATTGAGGCCATGTTCTACATCTTAAGGTGGCACTGTTATACAGATTTTCAAATAGCTCTGTACTTACAAAAGTCATGTGTTTATCTGGCAAACCCCAACACAGATCATGAACAGAAAAAGGTGTTAAAGACTGGAAGTGTTCACAAATATCCAGATTTGGGAGTATTTTTGAAAAACAAAAGTGGAAAGATCTTCTTCAGAGCAAAGGAAACTGCAAAATACTGTTCTGGAACTTTAAGAATCATAAAGCATAATTTGGAGAAAAAGATGCTGAAAGTGAAGGAAGCAAACATGACTCAAGAAGTAATCAATCAGCAAGTTGAAATTATTCAAGAAATCATTGACAAAATTGATAAGAGGCTTAATCTGAGAAATGTGCTACTTCAGAAAATTGTTCCTGCTCTGAAAGAACTGGATGATGCAAAGTTTAAGTTTATTTGACAAAAAGGGGGAGATTGTTAGATCTGAAGTTTTGTCAATAAACCAAGTGTTGAAGATCTGATAAGAAGACTCAGATGTTCTGAGTAGAGAAGTCAGAGGTCTGACTGTGAAAGCTCAGAAGTATTGATAAGAGAAATCAGAAGTCTGGGAAGAGAAGTCAGATGTCTGAGTTAAGGAGTCAGAAGATCTGAGAAGCGTTATTAGAAGAATGTTCAGAAGTTCTGAACTACCTGTTCAGAACTTATGACGAGATACTTTACTTAGTATTTTATAAACTAATTAGGACACGTGTTATGTTCTTATTAGTCTTTCTTATTTGTACTGTAGCTTTAAAATGTCCGTTGCAGTATAAATAGTAGTTAGCTCTACGTTGCTAACTGATTGATTTTTCCCGTATAACTTTGTATTCATTCTTTGTAATCTTTGAGATTCTCTCTCTCTTAGATCTGTAATTCTGTTCATCATTGAATACAATTGGGCTTGATCATACAAATTCTCAATTACTGCTTTCTACATTGATTGTAAGATAAGATCCTGAACTTACACAAACCTACTGACTGTTCCACGCCCCTTACGTCCTACCTCAGCGGTGAAATCATTTCACATGGGTAAGACCATTTAGACACATGTTCCTCACAAACATGATAAAGAAGACGGTAACTATGCACTCGCGAGGTGAGTGGGGTGTCAACCAAATAACGTTATTCATAATATACCAAGCGGCTCGCACAATGAGCTAATGGGTAATGTAGAATCATCGGGGACTTAATAGCAAAACTCAGAATCAACTAACATAAGCATACATACCATAGCGCATAAGTATACGGAGAAAATATTCAGTATTTTGAATAAACAGTGAAATCGATGCGTAATAAAATCGTGACATGCTTTTCCCCCCCAAATGTATAAAATAGTAAAAAGGGGATGTGAAAACTCACTTCATAAGCGATAGAGTCCGGGAATCTCCCACAAGTACCTCGAGATGATCCTACTTCGATCCTATCAACGTAAGGTCACTAGTAAGTTTTTGTCTAGAGAGTTCAGTACTAATTATCCAAATCGTCATAAAATGCCTTGTTGTGTTTTAATAATATAACGTAACAAGTGTATACATTGTTCTTGTTTAGATTAAAGATTCCGAAATTTCGTCACAATAAGTAACGAAAAGGGTTTTAAAGAACGTGTATATATATAATACATATATATAAACCGAAATTTTATCGTAAGAACGATAAGATTAAAAGTCTTAATGTAAAGACAAGTATTTAAAATGCATAAATATAAATGTATAGTATATATGTATATTCCACAATTTCATCATAAAATGATGAAATGGGATAAAGAATAAATAAATTGCGTAAATATATATAAATATGTTATATATATATATATATATGTATATTCCATCATTTCACCATAAAAGGATGAAACGATAAGATTTAGTGGATTTCAAAGACTTACTCATAAAACTCTTGAATAAAAAGATATTGATTTCTCAAGAAAACCACATGCATGTGTTTTAAAAGTTCATCTTTGATCTTAACATAGGTTTGATTTTGGATTCACCACCTTTTTAATAACAATTAGGTGTTATGGTCGTAAATCTACAAACATTAAGATATATAAATGAAAGTTCAGGATACACTCTTACAATCAAATATGAACAATTAAGATTGTATTCACAGCAACTGGTCATATGATTTATTAACAATCTGTGAATTACAAGATATTACAATGAATTTCTCTAAATGGATTCACCAAAGATTATATCAAAGATTCTCCCAAAGAATTCTATCAAAGATTAGCCAAAAGATTCTTTTAGCTACAGTTGCTAACTCCTATATATACTGTAGAGAATAGCTAAAGCTATAGTACATATAAGAAACAGACTAATAGAACAATTACACGTGTCCTAATTAGTAACTGAATATAACAGAGAATATCCCAAGATATGAATTCTGAACATACTTCTGAATAAGCGCTTCAGAACATTTGTCTTCATAGTCAGAAGTTCTGGGTCTCCTACTCCGAACTCTGAACCTTCTAGTCAAAATCCAACACTTAGAATCTTTTTGAGATTTCTCACTCAGAACTTCTGAGTCTTCTACTCAGAACTTCTGAGTCTTCTACTCAGAACTTCTGAGTCTTCTACTCAGAACTTCTGAGTCTTCTGAGTCTTCTTTAGTCTTCTTACTCAGAACTCAACACTTGTGTTTTTGACAAAACTCTAGACCTAACAATCTCCCCCTTTTTGTCAAACACACTTGTACTATTCATCATCAAATTCTTAGAGCATGAACAATCTTCAGAAGGAGCTCTTCTGAATGCTTTGACAACTTTTGCTCAGAATTCTGAATAATCTGAGTTAACAACTTCTGGTCAGTCTTTAATCAGCAGCAGCAACGATTTCCAAATTGATTTCTGTTATATATTTGCTTTTTCTTTGCTCCCCCTTGAAATGACAATTCTCATCTTCATTTCAGCTTTCATAAGATTTCTTTATAAGAAACAACCGATCAGTTTTCTTTTCCTCTTCTCCTTCTTAAAATAACATTTCTCTCTTTTGTTATTTCTGTACAAAAACCATATCAATCTTCAAAATCTTTAGCTTTTCTCCCCCTAAAGTTTTGGAAAGCAAAATCATCTTCAAAATCTTTAGCTTTTCTCCCCCTTGATTTTCAAAACTTTAGCGATGCTTTTTCTTCGAATGAAGTCTATGCTTTTTCTCCTCCTTAATGAATAACCTTGCTCCCCCTCAAAATAAGAATTATAGAACAATTTGTTTTCTCCCCCTGAAAGTATGCATATATTTCATTAAAATTATTCATTTCAAATATAGTGCTTTAATGAAAACATTTATACAAGGAAAATAAGATTCACTGAACTACACTTGATAACTACTAACATTTGATCATTTGAAAATTTTACAAAAGAAATCCAACTTAATGAAATTTATCAGATTTTTCAATCAAATGAAATCAAATGCATGTGTTTGGATTCAAATACAAATCATCATTGCATATCAAGTTAAAAATGTTCAGTTTCAATCCCTTTATTAAATCTATTTGGTGTGCTTAGCATGCGAAATATGATTAGCTTCAAGAATATGCAATTCTAAAAACATATACAAATACTTTGCTCTACTCACACTATTTGTCCAAAATCAGGATTTTCACAAATTTACAGGTTTATTGCGACTTTGAATTTTCCCAAAGTTTCAAGAGATATGTGCTCATTGGCATCTTTTAATTTTGTGCACATTGGCATCTTTTAATTTTGTGCTCATTGACATCTTTTAATCAAAAAGTTTAGTAAGAATAAGATACATCGTTAAACATGACTTTCTATCTGGTTCTATAGCAAGATTTGGGTCAGCATATCCCAGACCAGTTGGTCTTAGGTGCTAGGTGACAAGCACCCCATGGAACTTAATTTCCCAAACCAGAAAGGCCACATCGATATATCTTAAACCCATCTGTACCAGTAGAACATGGCTTTCTATCTGGTTCTATAGAAGGATTTGGGTCAGCCGATCCCAGACCAGTTGATCTTAGGGACTAGGTGACTAGCACCCCTTAGGACTTAATCTCTCAAACCAGAAAGGCCACAGGTACAAACTTTCAAACTAAATGATATTCTATATAAGTTCAGATTTCCATCACAAAATATGAATGATATCTCAATCACTTGGTTCTAAAACATAGTACTTCCCCATATTTTTGTTTCCATCCATCATTCTGACATTTAGGCTTTTTGAGCATTATAATCTATATAAGTCTAGATTTACATAACATTGAGCATTCAGCATAATTTCATTCATGTTTTGCTTACCTTTCGATTTAATTCAGAAGTGAAAGTTGAAACAAATATAGCTCAGATAATACAAAATACTTGTAAAATCACTTTTTGACACACATTTATTCATTGAATGAAAATTAAAAAAAAATCATATCATTGAATTAAATTGTTAAGATTCAAACATTCAAAGCAATAGAAATAAAACATAATACAATGTTACCTTTCACCACTTGTTCCTTGAAACATAAAAATATGACAGTTAAGGATATCACCTGAGAAGTATGAGTTCTAAACTGATTTGTTTAGAAGTCTTAGTCTCTGAAGTACGGGTCCTGAACTGAATTATTCAGAAGCCATTGTCATTTAAGTACGAGTTTTGAACTAATATGTTCAAAAACCTAAAACGTTGAATCACGGGTTTTGAACATTATCTTGAAACAATCAGATCAAATTTTGAGTCAATACTTCCTCTGAAATCAAGATAATCCTGCAAAATCAAGAGATTTTGGTAATCATCTACGATGATTCCTCATTAGTTATCAAAAAAAAAATCTGAGTAGTAGAGTCAGAATTCTGATTAGAAGAGTCAGAATTCTGAGTAACTTGCTCAAAATTCTAAGTATCAGAGTCAGAATTCTGATTAGTTGAGTCAGAATTCTGAGTAGTAGAGTCAGAACTTCTGAGTAATAGAGTCAGAACTTCTGAGTAACAGAGTCAGAACTCTGATAAAACTATCCAGAGAAAATGCCTTAGAAAAATATTTGGATTTTGTGATTTTTGAACATTCTGAACTTCAAATCACCATAACTTGCTCAAAAATCAGAATTTTTCAACCAAAATTTGCAGGGTTGCTTAAAATGTGATTCTGAACACATTCTCTCCAAATGTTTTCTACGAAAAACACTCACATCTATGAATTCGATAACCTCATAGCAAACAGAACTTTTTCAAAAAAATCTTCAAGATCAACAAATTGATCTATATGAATCAGAAATCCATAATTACATTCAGATCGAGTTTTGGACTGAATTATCCAAAAGTCAAAATTCTCAATTTAAGCACAGCATCGGTTTTAAGTCATGTGTCAGTATTATCATTCAGCTCTACACATGAATAACCTGTAAAACAGATTAAGTTGTCTTTGGTACCCATATGAACTTGGGTCCAGATTTGTTAGGTGCAGTGGCATATGCAGATATTCTATAAGAACCATACCAGTGCTGAATAAAATTCTTGTTCACAAAATCATTAGTCCCACAATATGAACAACAAAGTTTCTTTTGTGCAATTCTGACTAATTGATTTACAGAATAAATCACATCAGGTTTAACAAAAGATTTTCTTTGAAATGTATTGTTCTTCTTGACATTTGAATTAGGAACTTTTGATTTTGGCACTTCTTTCTTGGAAGTTGTTCCTTTAACTCTCCATTCCATCTTAACTATTTTGAAAATGAGATTATCTTTAGGCTTAGAAGAAGTATTCACTTTAGACACATCCGAATTATTATCTAATTTATCAAACAGAGAATTATAGAAAAGATTCGAAGGATGAATCTGATCCTTTGAGAAATCATTTGATCTTTTTAATTCTTTTAAAGAAATGTTTTTAAAAATTGAACTTGAAGTTGTTTTAAATGAACATTCAGAGTTAATTGAGTTTACAAGCGGAGTCTGATCAATTGTATCAGGACTTGTTTGTTTTGAAACACCAACTTTAAAAATAATATCTTCAAGTTCTTTCACCTTGTTGATTAAAACATTATTTTCTTTAAAAATCAAATCATATTTCTTTTGAAGATCAGATTTTACCATTTGCTCCTTCATAATATCTGTTGATAAACCAGATAATTTCTTTTTTAGCTTCTTTATCTCATTTTGAAAAATCTTTCGTTCATCTAAAAAATTATCTTTTATGCATTTTTCTTTAAAATCATTTACCTTCTTCTTTTCAGTTTCTTTACTTCCATCTTCTAACTCTTTCTCCAACTCATTGATTTTCTCAGAAAACTCATTTAACATTTCAGTTTTCTTTTTCTCAAAACCATTCTTTTCTTTTTGAAAAACATTTTTCTTGCATTCAAACTCTTTTCTTTCTTTTGCAAGAATTTTCTCCAAATCAGAAATTTTCATAGATAATTCAACAGACTTTGTTTCAAAACCTTTCCTCTCAGTTTGAAAGTCTCTTCTTTCTTACTCAAATTTCTCTTTTTCAAGTATAAGAACTTGTTCAAAATCATAGATTTGTTTCAAGAGTTGACAATTTTTCATTTCACATGATTTGATTCTATTTTTAGAATCTGTCAACATCTTTCATTCAAAATTGATTTTCTCTTTCAAATCAACATTATCTTTTTTCTAACAACTTTGTGTTCTCTTGAGCCTTTTCGAAATCTTTTAGAAGATCGAATTTATCTTTTTGCAAATTTACAACAACTTTTGCACTTTCCTCAAATTTGGCTTCAAGATTAGCAATCTTGCTTTCAAAATGAACAATCTCAGTTTTTGGTTTAGAAATTGTTTCTTTTGCTTTTACAGGACTTAATTTTTGTAAATTGTCTGAACTGGTTATAGAAATTGCAGGTCTCACAAAAAATTCAATAATCTCAGGCATGATGAAATGACAAATTCGAATATCAACTATGAATTATGATTAAAAATGAGAATCAACACAAATCTAGAACATGCAAGAATTAATCAAATCTGTCACATGCATTTTATCAAACAGTTAGAGTACATGAATTAATGAAATCTTATTATCAACAAAAATTTGAATACTAATCAACATGCAGCAGATATAATCACCTTGATCAAGAAACCAATCAAGAATTTCGAAAACATAACTGTGATCTCTGTTTAATTTTGAGAATTAATCAGCATAGAGAGAAAATCTTTGGATGACTTGATTTTAAGATATCGATTCAACAGAAAGACAAATTCAAATTTCTTGAATCAATGATAGAAACGAATTCAAGAATTGTTAGGAATTCAAGAATTGTTAGCAGCAGCGGAATCAATTGTCGAATTGATCAAGAAACTTCAAGAACGCGATCAAACACACTCTTGGACGAATTTGTTTGTTGATTGGCTCTGATACCAATTGAAAGTTCAGGATACACTCTTACAATCAAATATGAACAATTAAGATTGTATTCACAGCAACTGGTCATATGATTTATTAACAATCTGTGAATTACAAGATATTACAATGAATTTCTCTAAATGGATTCACCAAAGATTATATCAAAGATTCTCCCAAAGAATTCTATCAAAGATTAGCCAAAAGATTCTTTTAGCTACAGTTGCTAACTCCTATATATACTGTAGAGAATAGCTAAAGCTACAGTACATATAAGAAACAGACTAATAGAACAATTACACATGTCCTAATTAGTAACTGAATATAACAGAGAATATCCCAAGATATGAATTCTGAACATACTTCTGAATAAGCGCTTCAGAACATTTGTCTTCATAGTCAGAAGTTCTGAGTCTCCTACTCAGAACTCTGAACCTTCTAGTCAGAATCCAACACTTAGAATCTTTTTGAGATTTCTCACTCAGAACTTCTGAGTCTTCTACTCAGAACTTCTGAGTCTTCTACTCAGAACTTCTGAGTCTTCTGAGTCTTCTTTAGTCTTCTTACTCAGAACTCAACACTTGTGTTTTTGACAAAACTCTAGACCTAACAATCTCCCCCTTTTTGTCAAACACACTTGTACTATTCATCATCAAATTCTTAGAGCATGAACAATCTTCAGAAGGAGCTCTTCTGAATGCTTTGACAACTTTTGCTCAGAATTCTGAATAATCTGAGTTAACAACTTCTGGTCAGTCTTTAATCAGCAGCAGCAACGATTTCCAAATTGATTTCTGTTATATATTTGCTTTTTCTTTGCTCCCCCTTGAAATGACAATTCTCATCTTCATTTCAGCTTTCATAAGATTTCTTTATAAGAAACAACCGATCAGTTTTCTTTTCCTCTTCTCCTTCTTAAAATAACATTTCTCTCTTTTGTTATTTCTGTACAAAAACCATATAAATCTTCAAAATCTTTAGCTTTCCCCCCCCCTAAAGTTTTGGAAAGCAAAATCATCTTCAAAATCTTTAGCTTTTCTTTAGTCTTCTTACTCAATTGTCGAATTGATCAAGAAACTTCAAGAACGCGATCAAACACACTCTTGGACGAAAATGAAAATGAAAATCCAGTGAAGAAGTTAAAGAATGTGTAGAAGAAGATGAAGAACATCCATAAAAGTGTAAGAAAATGAAATTTAAAGAAAAGAGTGTGTGTGGATTTCACCCAACACACTTGTATTTACCTTGAACTCTTTTGATCTTTTGAAAGAAGATGATTTAGGGGCTTAATTGTTGGTTGAAGATGGATAAAGGTTTGAAGATTTGAAGATTTGAAGATTTGAAGATTTGAAGATTGAGAGAGAATAGGATGAGAGAATGAAATGTTGCTAGTGAAATGAAATGACTAAAAAGAAATACATAAGGAGAGTTGATAGGGGGGGGGGGGGTAGTGTGATAAAAAAAGATATAAAATATAAAAGCCTAATCTTTTTGATTAATTTCTAAAATACAAGTATTTTTCTTAATAAATAAAAATACAAAGTAATTATATAAAAATAAAGTATTTATATATAATTTGTTTGAAATATATAAATTGTCAAATATATAAATACTTGTAGTATAAATGTAGGTTAAGTTGGCATTTTATGAGATTTATGGATAATTTCCTAATTCGAGGGTTTCTTAGGCAAAATTTCTCGAATTTTCCTATCGTACCGCGTTTACTGCTAAAATTTCACTGTGTGACCTATAATGTGAATAACTGAAACGTTCAGTGCAGTTCTAACCTGAAACGCAAAATTGACGGTTGTCACAGTCTCCCCCGGTTAAAAGAATTTCGTCCCGAAATTCAAGAACTTCCGTCCTTAACCGGTTTTGTTAGCAAAAAGATGAGGATACATATGTTTCATGTAATCCTCTCATTCCCATGTATACTCAGGCCCACGCCTTGTGTTCCAATGAACTTTTACAATCGAAATATTTCTTTGCTTAAGACGCTTAACTTTTCTATTGAGGATTTCAATTGGTTCTTCCATGATATGCAACTTATCGTTAATCTGAACTTCTTCCAGAGGTATGATTAATGAATCGTCAGCTAAACATTTTTTGAGGTTCGACACATGAAACGTGTCATGGATAACACTTAACTCCTTTGGCAAATCCAGCATGTATGCCATTGGTCCAATATATCTAGGGCTCAACTTTCCTCGTCTTCCAAACCGGACTATTCCTTTCCATGGTGATACCTTTAGAAGCACTCTATCACCAATTTGGAATTCTAAGGGCTTCCTACGATTATCCCCATAACTTTTCTGACGATCTCTGGATGCTTTATGTCTATCTCTAAATTCTAACAAACAAAGGGGTGAACAACACTTGCGTCCATACAAAGCTTCAAATTGCGCACACTGAATACTGGTGTGATAGCTATTGCTATAAGAAAACTCGACCAAAGGTAAGTGATTATTCAACCTTCCTCCGAAGTCTAAAACGCATGCCGAAGCATGTCTTCTAACGTTTGAATAGTTTGTTCACTTTGCCCGTCCGTTTGAGGATGGTAGGCTGTTAGATCTGAGTTTTGTCAATAAATTAAGTGTTAAAGATCTGATGAGAAGGCTCAGATGTTCTGATATGAAGGGTCAGAGTTCTGACTAAGAAGGCTCAGAAGGAGAGCCAGAAGTTCTGAGAAGCCTTGTCAGAAGAACGTTCAGAAGTTCTGAACAACCTGTTCAGAACTTATAACTAGATACTTTCCTTAGTGTTTAGTTAACTAATTAGGACACGTGTTTTGTTCCTATTAGTCATTCATATTTGTACTGTATCTTTAATATTTTCGTTGCTGTATATATAGTGGTTAGCACTACATTGCTAACTGATTCTCCCGCATATATTTGTATTCATCTTTTGTAATCTTTGAGTTACTCTCTCTCTAAGATCTGTAATTTTGTTCTTCATTGAATACAAATCAGTTTGATCATATTACTTCTCAATTACTATTACATACATTGACATATTGATTGTAAGAGTGAATCCTGGACTTACAATTGGTATCAGAGCTAATCAACAAACAAATTTTGTTCAAGATCGTGTTCTTGAGGGTTTCTTGATCGCATTCTTGAAGATTTCCTGATCAATTCGTTAATTGATTCCGCTGCTACTCGTAATTCTTGAATTCATTCTGTTTTGATTCAAGAAATTTGAATTTGTCTTTATGTTGAATCGATATCTTACAATCAAGTCGTCCAAAGATTTTCTCTCTATGCTGATTAATTCTCGAAATTAAACAGAGATCACATGTATGTTTTCGAAATTCTTGATTGGTTTCTTGATCAAAGTGATTCTATCTGCTGCATGTTGATTAGTATTCAAATTGTTTGTTGAAAAGAAGAATTTCATTAATTCATGTACTCTAACTGTTTGATGAAATGCATGTGACAGATTTGATTAATTCTTGCATGTTCTAGATCTGTGTTGATTCTCATTTTTGATCATAATTCATAGTTGATATTCGAATTTGTCATTTCATCATGCCTGAGATTGTCCATGTTTTTGTGAGACCTGCAAGTTCTATAACAAGTTCAGACAATTTACAAAAATCAAGTCCTGTAAAAGCAAAGGAAACAATTTCTGAACCAAAAACTAAGATTGTTCATTTTGAAAGCAAGATTGCAGATCTTCAAGCAAAACAAGATGAAAATGCAAAAGTTATAAAGATTTTGCAAAAAGAGAAATCTGATTTTCTAAAGGATTTTAAAAAGGTTCAAGAAAACATAAAGTTGTTAGAAAAAGAGAATGTTGTTTTGAAAGAGAAAATCAAATTTGAAAGAAAGATGTTGACAGATTCTGAAAATATAATCAAATCATGTGAAATGAAAAATTGTCAACTCTTGAAACAGATCTATGATTTTGAACAAGTTCTTACACTTTAAAGAGAGAAATTTGAGAAAGAGAGAAGAAACTTTCAAACTGAGAGGAAAAGTTTTGAAACAAAGTCTGTTGAATTATCTCTGAAAATTTATGATTTGGAGAAAATTCTTGCAAAAGAACGAAAAGAGTTTGAATGCAAGAAAAATGTTTTTTCTAAAAGAAAAGAATGGTTTTGAGAAAAAGAAAACAGGAATGTTAAATGAGTTTTCTGTAAAGATCAATGAGTTGGAGAAAGAGTTAGAAGATGGAAGAAAAGAGACTGAAAAGAAGAAGGTAAATGGCTTTAAAGAAAAATGCTTAAAAGATGAGTTTGAGAAGGAAAAGAAAGTTTTTCATTTGGAGATAAGGAGACTAATTAAGAAATTATCTGACTTATCAACTAAAATCATGATAGAGAGGAAGTCCAAATCTGATTTGCAGTCAAGGTTTGATTTGTATGTTAAAAAGTTTAAAGCATTTGAAACAAAAGTTGTTGACAAATCAAATCATAGTTCAAAAGATCAGATTCGTTCTTCTAATCTGTTTTATGATTCTCCTATTGATAAATATTATAATTATTCTTTTAAAAAGATAAAAATGGAATGGAGAGTTAAAGGAACTACTTCCAAGAAAGAAGTGCTAAAATCAAAGGTTCCTAATTCAAATGTCAAGAAGAACAATACATTTCAAAGAAAATCTTTTGTTAAACCTGATGTGATTTATTCTGTAAATCAATTAGTCAGAATTGCACAAAAGAAACTTTGTTGTTCATATTGTGGGACTTACAATTGTGGGACTGATGATTTTGTGAACAAGAATTTTATTCAGCACTGGTATGGTTCTTATAGAATATATGCATATACGACTGCACCTAACAAACCTGGACCCAAGTTCATATGGGTACCAAAGACAACTTAATCTGTTTTGTAGGTTATTCATGTGTAGAGCTGAATGATAATACCGACACATGACTTAAAACAGATGCTGTGCTTAAATTGAGAATTTTGACTTTTGGATAATTCAGTCCAAAACTCGATCTGAATGTGATTATGGATTTCTGATTCATACAGATCAATTTGTTGATTTTGAAGAATTTTTTTTTGAAAAAGTTCTGTTTACTGTGGGGTTATCGAACTCATAGATGTGAGTGTTTTTAGTAGAAAACATTTCGAGAGAATGTGTTCAGAATCACATTTTGAGCAACCCTGCAAATTTTGGTTGAAAAATTCTGATTTTTGAGCAAGTTATGGTGATTTGAAGTTCAGAATGTTCAAAAATCACAAAATCCAAACATTTTTCTAAGGCATTTTCTCTGGATAGTTTTATGATAAATCCCAGATCTCTAGCAATAAGATATGAATGTAGTGAGAGAGAATCTAGAGAGCAAATATGTCATCCATATATTGAGTTACAAAAGGTTTCTAAAGGGATCTAGATTCACTCCTAACTAAGAACTAGACATGCCTATTTATACCCATAACATACAAGGTATAAAGGCACAGCTAACAAATACAGTACATTGACTTTTACAGTAAATCTTGAATACAACAATGCTCTAACAATTGATAAATCTCAGATCTCTAGCAATAAGATATGAATGTAGTGAGAGAGAATCTAGAGAGCAAATATGTCATCCATATATTGAGTTACAAAAGGTTTCTAAAGGGATCTAGATTCACTCCTAACTAAGAACTAGACATGCCTATTTATACCCATAACATACAAGGTATAAAGGCACAGCTAACAAATACAGTACATTGACTTTTACAGTAAATCTTGAATACAACAATGCTCTAACAATCTCCCCCTTTGGATTCAAGATTTAAAAAAAATATGACAGCAGTCTTCAGCTCTTTGTAAAGTCAATCTTCTCAAACAGACACTCTATCAAACCATCTTCAAATAGCTTTATCTCCACTAGTTCACGGCGAACTATATGCTTTGACACTCTTTAAGAACTCAGCTTTGAAGAATCTTCAGACAAACATGAAAAGTCATTGTCTTTTGCTTTGAAAAGTCAATCTTCTTCGATAAAATCTTCAACAGATTGTCTTCAAGTCTTGAACATGGATTTCATATCTTTATATAGAACCATCAATTCGGAATAAGATAAATCAGAAACGATTAGAGTTTGGATCAGAAGGATGTGAAACCATCCACATTGTTGAACTTTTAGGTGTAAGCGCATTCCGAGAACCACTCAGAACTAAGATAACCAAATTCAGCAACATTTGGACTTCACATGATCCTTCTCCCCCTAATCTTCAGTCTTTGTTCACGAATCTTGGACTTGAAATATATTTGATTTGAAAGCTCTTTGACATGAAATTGAAATTAAACTTTTCTCCCCCTTTTTCGATGATGGTGAGCATCATAATCATCGAAAACCATTTTCAATTTCTGTCGTGTCTTTGAGTATTGCTAACAATCTCCTCCTTACATAATAACCTTGCTCCCCCTCAAAATAAGAATTCTGGAGCAATTTATTTTCTCCCCCTGAAAGTATGCATATATTTCAATAACGTACAGTATTTGAAATTGTAGCACAAATTTTAAAACAAATTTACACAAGGAAAATAAAATTCATTGAATTTCATTTTATAACTACAAACATTTGATCATTTGAAAACTTTATAAAAGAAATTCAGCTTAATGAAATTTAAAATTTTTTTCAATCAACTGAAATCAAATGCATGTGTTTGGATTCAAGAACAAGTCATCGCATATCAAGTTAAAAATGTTCAGTTTCAACCCCTTTATTAAATCTATTTGGTGTGCTAACATGCGAAATATGATTAGCATCAAGCATATGCAATTCTAAAACATATAAGAATACTTTGCTCTACTCACACTATTTGTCCAAAATCAGAATTTTCACAAATTTACGGGTTTATCGCGACTTTGTATTTTCCCAAGTTTCAAGAGATGTGTGCTCATTGGCATCTTTTCTTTTGTGCTCATTGGCATCTTTTGATTTGTGCACATTGGCATCTTTTGATTTTGTGCTCATTGGCATCTTTTGATCAAAAAGTTTAGTAAGAATAAGATACACCGTTAAACATGACTTTCTATCTGGTTCTATAGCAGGATTTGGGTCAGCAGATCCCAGACCAGTTGGCCTTAGGTGCTAGGTGACGAGCACCCCTTAGAACTTAATTTCCCAAACCAGAAAGGCCACATCGATATATCTTAAACCCATTTGTACCAGTAAAACATGGCTTTCTATCTGGTTCTATTGCAGGATTTGGGTCAGCCGATCCCATACCAGTTGATCTTAGGGACTAGGTGTCGAGCACCCCTTAGGACTTACTCTCCCAAACCAGAAATGCCACAGGCACAAACTTTCAAACTAAATGATATTCTATATAAGTTCGAATTTCCATCACAAAATATGAATGATATCTCAATCACTTGGTTCTTAATCATAGTGCTTCCCCCATATTTTCGTTTCCATTCATCATTCTGATAAATAGGCTTTTTGAGCATTATATTCTATATAAGTCCAGATTCACATATCTTTGAGCATTCAGCATAATTTCATTCATGTTTTGCTGACCTTTCGATTTATTTCAGAGGTGAAAGATGAAACAAATATAACTCAGATAAAACAAAAACACTTGTAAAATCATCTTTTAGCACACATTTAATTCATTGAATGAAAATTGAAAATTTTATCTCATTGAATTAAATTTGTAAAGATTCAAATTTTCAAAGTGGTAGAAACAAAATATAATCCAATGTTACCTTTTACCACGTTCCTTGAAACAGAAAGATGTAACAGTTAAGGATATCACCTGAGAAGTGTGAGTTCTAAACTGATTTGTTTAGAAGTCTTAGTCGTTGAAGTACGGGTCCTGAACTGAATTGTTCAGAAGCCATAGTCGTTGAAGCACGGGTTTTGAACTGATATGTTCAAAAGCCATTAATATTTGTCTCCCCCTTAATGGTACAAATATTTTTCAAAAAATACGCTGCTTCTCTTCTGTTTTCAGTCATGTGTGTGGTATGTATCTACAATTCAGTACAACACATGAAGAACCTGCAAAACAGATTAAGCAGATTTTGGTACCCAATGGCATTTGGGTCCTAGTGGGTTAGGTGTAGATTTCTTACAAGGAATACTGTAAGAACCATACCAATAAGAAGTATAATCTTTATGCACAAAATCATTTGATCCACAGTAAGAACAACAGATTTTCTTATGTGCCAACCTAATCAGATGATTTACAGAATAAATAGGATTAGGTTTAGCATAAGATTTACCTTTTGGCGCATTGTTCTTCTTTTCATTTGATGTGGATACAGATGATTTTGGCACTTCTTTCTTTGGAACTGTTGTGCCTTTTACTCTCCATTCCATCTTCACCCTCTTGAAGACTGGAACTTCTTCAGGTTTGGAAGTATTAACTTTAGGCACTTTTGTTTTGTTATCTGATTTATCATACAGAGGATTATAGAAGAGATTTGTTGAACGAATCCGACCTTTTGAGAAATCTGTTGATCTATTAAATTGTTTAGAAGAAATGTTTTTAAAACTTGAACTTGAAGCAGTTTTAAAAGAGCATTCAGAATCATTTGAATCAACAAATGGAGTCTGAAAGATAGAATTATGACCGGTCTGCTTTGAGACATCAAATTTAAAAATGACGTCTTCAAGTTCTTTGACTTTGTTTATTAAAACATTTTTCTCTTTAGAAATTAGATCAAATTTCTTTTGGAGATCAGATTTGATCAACTGATCCTTCATAATATCAGCTGATAAACCAGATAATCTTTTGGTAAGATTAAGAATCACATCTTCAAAATATTCACGTTCCGATTCAAAATCTTTTTCCAAAAACTTTCTTTTATCAGTAATCTCTTTGAAAATTTCCATATTTTTCTTTTTAAGAGTTTTACTTTCCTTTTCAAAGAGATTTTTCTTTTCCGTGAATTTTTTTTTTCCTTTTCTAAAAGATTTTCTAATTCAGAGATTTTCACGGAAAGTTCAGAACTTTTAATCTCAAAAGATTTTCGTTCAGTTTCAAATTTAGCTCTTTCTTTTTCGAGCTTGTCTTTTTCTAAAAATAAAACTTTCTCAAGATTAGAAATTTGTTTTGAAAGTTTTATATATTTAAGCTCAATTACTTCCTTTTCTTTAAGAACTTTCATTGAAGAAAGTGACTCTCTTTCACGTTCTGTAAGCTTCTTCTTCAATTCAACGTTTTCACCTTCCAACGTTGTTCTTTTCTCTTGAACTTCTTTTAATTGATCGTGCAGACATGAGTTGTCTTTCTTTGCTTCAAGATCTGCAATATAAGCTTCAAGATCAGTTATTCTTTTAGTAAATTTAGCATTTGAAGAAGAAATGTCTAAAATTTGTCTTTTCAGATTAACATTTTCTTCTTCCAATGCTTTATTTAAAATAGGAGTTGAAGAATTTGAAGCATTGTCTTTAGAAGGAGTTTTTGATTTTAAAGATGTTTCTGTTAAAATGACTTGTTGCAAAATTCCATTATTTGTCCTAACAGAAACTTGTGGTTTAGGAGTTATTTCTGGTATAATAAATTGTTGCAAAATTGTTTGTTGCAAACTTTCATTTGATGATTTAACCAGAACTTTTTCAATTGGAGGAATCTCCTTTTTCAGAGTTTGTTTCAAATCTTCACCACTGCTTTTAACAATAACTTGTTGTAAAACCATCTTGAATATTGTTAGAAATTGATCGTTCAGAAGATCAAGTAGAAAGTGTATGAAAATACACAAAAAATTATATATAATTTTTTTTTTAATTCACACGAATTCGGATGTATAAGGATTCGAAATCAATGAATTCGAATGAAGAAGGATTCGAATTTGCTCAATTCAAATGAAGAAGGATTCGAATTCACTTAATTTGAATCAAGAAGGATTCGAATTCACTCAATTCGAATCAAGAAGGATTCGAATTCACTCAATTCGAATGAAGAAGGATTCGAATTCACTCAATTCGAATCAAGAAGGATTCGAATTCACTCAATTCGGACGTACCTTGGTTCGAATTCACTCAATTCGGACGTACCTTGGTTCGAATTCACTCAATTCGAACGTACCTTGTTTCGAATTCACTCAATTCGAACTCAATAGGGTTCGAATTCTTTACTTGAAAAATTTAATCAACTCAATTCGAATCTAACAGGGTTCGAATTCTCCTCAATTCGAATGTAACAAGGTTCGAATTCTATGAATTCGAATTCTTATTGAGTCGAATTCTATTCCTGTGTGGCCAAGAACAATCCGAATTCTCTTTGAATGATCCGAATTCTCTTTGAATGATCCGAATTCACCAAGAATGATCCGAATTCTGCACTTCGAACTTCGAAATCACTTAATCTGTCATAAATCTTTCAATTCTTGATCAAATTTGATGAATCTTATATCAAATTGTTCGTAATTGAAATCCGCACACTTTTCCTGTTGATCACAATTCACAATTCGATCAATTTAATCGAATTAAGATCCAAACAGTGAACTTGAAGTTTTTTAAAAAATATTCAAGAATCGATCAGATCTGTCAATTCTGTGCAGATTTTGATGTTTATGCAAGAATTAAATGTGTTCAGAATCCAAATCCGAGTTGAACGATGCAAAGAAATGATTCAAAAACTCAAAATCTAGAAAAACTCCATGTCTGAATGATAAGACTTCAGATGAACAGTGTTTTCTTCTTGGTCCGAATTCTTCAAGAACAGTGTAAAAAATCTTCAATTTGGTCTTCGATCTGCTTGAATCTTCTGTTTAGCTCTGATACCAATTGATAAATCCCAGATCTCTAGCAATAAGATATGAATGTAGTGAGAGAGAATCTAGAGAGCAAATATGTCATCCATATATTGAGTTACAAAAGGTTTCTAAAGGGATCTAGATTCACTCCTAACTAAGAACTAGACATGCCTATTTATACCCATAACATACAAGGTATAAAGGCACAGCTAACAAATACAGTACATTGACTTTTACAGTAAATCTTGAATACAACAATGCTCTAACATTTTATCAGAATTCTGACTCTGTTACTCAGAAGTTCTGACTCTACTACTCAGAATTCTGACTCAACTAATCAGAATTCTGACTCTGATACTTAGAATTTTGAGCAAGTTACTCAGAATTCCGACTCTACTACTCAGAATTTGGTTTTTTTTATATCTAATGAGGAATCATCGTAGATGATTACCAAAATCTCTTGATTTTGCAGGATTATCTTGATTTCAGAGGAAGTATTGAGTCAAAATTTGATCTGATTGTTTCAAGATAAAGTTCAAAACCCGTGCTTCAACGTTTTAGGTTTTTGAACATATCAGTTCAAAACCCGTACTTAAATGACTATGGCTTCTGAATAATTCAGTTCAGGACCCGTACTTCAGAGACTAATACTTCTAAACAAATCAGTTTAGAACTAATATTTCCCAGGTGATATCCTTAACTGTCATATTTTTATGTTTCAAGGAACAAATGGTGAAAGGTAACATTGCATTATGTTTTATTTCTATTGCTTTGAAAGTTTAAATCTTAACAAATTTAATTCAATGAGATGAATTTTTTTAATGAATAAAAGGTGTGTCAAGGGTGATTTTACAAGTATTTTTGTATTATCTGAGTTATATTTGTTTCAAGTTTCACTTCTGAAATAAATCGAAAGGTTAGCAAAACATGAATGAAATTATGTTGAATGCTCAATGTTATGTAAATTTAGACTTATATAGAATATAATGCTCAAAAAATATTCGAAATGTCAGAATGATGGATGGAAACAAAAATATGGGGGAAGTACTACGTTTTAGAACCAAGTGATTGAGATGAAAAAAATATATATAAAATCATTTAGTTTGAAAGTTTGTACCTGTGGCCTTTCTGGTTTGGGAGAGTAAGTCCTAAGGGGTGCTCGACACCTAGTCCCTAAGATCAACTGGTCTGGGATCGGCTGACCCAAATCCTGCAATAGAACCAGATAGAAAGCCATGTTCTACTGGTACAAATGGGTTTAAGATATATCGATGTGGCCTTTCTGGTTTGGGAAATTAAGGTCCGAGGGGTGCTTGTCACCTAGCACCTAAGACCAACTGGTCTGGGATATGCTGACCCAAATCCTGCTATAGAACCAGATAGAAAGTCATGTTTAACGATGTATCTTACTCTTACTAAACTTTTTGATTAAAAGATGCCAATGTGCACAAAATTAAAAGATGTCAATGAGCACAAAATTAAAAGATGCCAATGAGCACACATCTCTTGAAACTTTGGGAAAATACAAAGTCGCAATAAACTTGTAAATTTGTGAAAATCCTGATTTTGGACAAATAGTGTGAGTAGAGCAAAGTATTCGTATATGTTTTTAGAATTGCATATGCTTGAAGCTAATCATATTTCGCATGCTAAGCACACCAAATAGATTTAATAAAGGGATTGAAACTGAACATTTTTAACTTTATATGCAATGATGACTTGTATTTGAATCCAAACACATGCATTTGATTTCATTTGATTGAAAAATCTGTTAAATTTCATTAAGTTGGATTTCTTTTGTAAAGTTTTCAAATGATCAAATGTTAGTAGTTATCAAGTGTAGTTCAGTGAATCTTATTCTCCTTGTATAAATGTTTTCATTAAAGCACTGTATTTGAAATGAATAATTTTAATGAAATATATGCATATTTTCAGGGAGAGAAAACAAATTTATCCAGAATTCTTATTTTGAGTGGGAGCAAGGTTATTCATTAAGGAGGAGAAAAAGCTTAGACTTCATTCGAAGAAAAAACATCGCTAAAGTTTTGAAAATCAAGGGGGAGAAAAGCTAAAGATTTTGAAGATGATTTTGCTTTCAAAAACTTTAGGGGGAGAAGAAAATAGAAAATGATTTGTACAGAAACAACAAAAGAGAGAAATGTTATTTTAAGGGGGATAAGAAGAAAAGGAAATTGATCTGTTGTTCTTATAAAGAAATGTTATGAAAGCTGATTTATGAAAGATTGATTGATTCAAAAGGGAGAAGAAAGTCAGAAAGTCATAAAAAGACAGAAATTTGATTTGATCACATGGAGATGAGAATCAATTTTAACTCGATACGATCATTTATGCAACAATTCAAGATTTCAAGATCTAGTTTCAAGATTTGGTGATTCAAGATTGTTCTTAATCGTGTGCTACAATTCAAGAAAGATGCAGCGTTTCAATTCAAAAATGTTGCTGATGTGCGAGTTTAAGATCTGATTAATCAGAGTTATGCTAAATTCGAATTCAATTCAGAGTTTGTGTAAGATTTAATGTGCAGCAGTTCAGATCATGGAGTGTCAAAGTTATTAAGGGATTGTTGTGTTGAGACATACTTTCGGCTGCTTAAAATCAGATTGTTTGTGATCAGAAATTCGTTCAAAACAACTCAGAACTTGTTCAACGACTATTCAGAACTTCTGATCATGTTATTCAGAAGAGTTTTGCTCAGACGATTCAGAAGTGTTCAAATTTAGAATTCTGATCATGTTTATTGAGGATATTCAGAATTCAGAAGTTAGATCGTGAAATGTCAAAAGTTAATCAGAAATCAATGCTCAAATGATGGTTCAGAACTAAGTCTTCGAAGCTTACTCAGAATTCTGACTCCAATAGTCAGAACTTTATCGTGTGGAATCAGAACTTTGGAGTTAGAATTTTTTCAGAAGTTCTTCACGTTCAGAATTCTGATTGACTTACTCAGAATTCTGAGTGGTCTTCTCAGAACTTTTACTTAGTATATTTCGAAGTAAAGGTGCAATTTCAGAATTGTTCGACAGTTTTGCGCCCCTGTCGTATTTTGATCAGAACTTCCTCCTCGAAGCTCCAAATTTGACGATTTCAGATGCGCTGGATTCCTAAGACACAGATGAACATGTTTCATGTTTTGAGTTTGTTCTGAATAGATGTGCTTATTGGTCAGATTCTGTGTCAAAGTCAGTGGACTAATGCTGGACAGAAAGCAACGTTTTTCATGCAATTTCTCCCAACTATCATAAAGGTGTTCTATCTTCTATTTTTGTGGATCCAAGATGAGTTATTGAAGTGTATTGAGACACTCCCTCCTATGATCTTAATGTGTTAGGGCATTTTTGTAGCTATCAAGACAGTATTAATATCTTGTACTGTTCTTCTTAGTAGAGGCATGGACATGTCATGGCCCTACTATATAAAGAAGATTCCTTTGTAATCTTGGTAACAACTTGTAGCATTAGTCATTTGTACTTTGAAGATCAATATATGGATGACTTGTGTACTCTAGATTTTCTCTCTACATAATTCTTGATTTCTTGCTAGATTTGGGATTTCACATTTGGTATCAGAGCTAAACAGAAGATTCAAGCAGATCGAAGACCAAATTGAAGATTTTTTACACTAAACACGAAGAATTCGGATCTGGTGTTCATCACTGTTCATCTGAACACTTATCATTCAGACATAGATTTTTTCTGGATTTTGATTTCTTGGATCGTTTCTTAGCATCAATGAACTCGGAATTGATATCTGAACAACATTAATTCTTGGATCATCATCATTTTCTAAACAGAATCATCAGACTTGATCATTTCTTTGGATTTTGGTTCGAAAACCCTAATTCACTGTTTTGGACTTTAATTCAATTAAATTGATCGAATTAGATCTTGTGATTAACTAAGAAAGTGTGTGGATTTTGATTTCGAGCAAACCAGTACAAATTTCGTGTTAATTGATCAAGAATTGAGGAAGATATGGCAGATTTAGTGATTTTGATGGTCGAAGTGCAGAATTCGGATTATTCAAAGTGAATTCGGATTATTCATAGTGAATTCGGATCATTCATACGGATTATTCTTGGTGAATTCGCATCATTCAAGACTTTCAAAGTACTCAAATATTGGTTTCGGATCAAGTTAAGTCCGAAATCCGTGGTGTCGCACCCAGTTAAGTTCGAATTCTTGAGGTTTCGAACAAAGTTAAGTCCGAATTCCGGTGATTTCGAATTGTTATACAAGTGTTGAATTCGTATTTGTTAAGTTCGAATTCCGTGATTACACACTCATCTACATCCGAATTCTGAGTTGAAGTGAGTAATTGGTTTTGATTTTGGCTAAGTATTGATTTCGCACCAAGCTAAATTCGAATTCAAGGATTTCGCATTCAGTTGCATTCGAATTCAAGGAATTCGCACTCAGTTGCATTCGAATTCAAGGAATTCGCACTGTACTACATCCGAAATCTGAAGGTTTCGAATTCTAAAGCATCCGAAATCTGAAGGTTTCGCACCACTCAGAATTTGTCTAAGTGTTGGTTTCGGACCCAAGTGCTGATTTCTTTCTTGAACAGTTTATTCTAAGTGTAATCTCTGTTACACTTACTGCTTGATCTTCTGAACGATCAATTATCCTAGCTATTTGAAAAGATGTCGAGAGATTTAATGAGTATGGGATCAAAGAATAAGCCTCCAGTTCTTCTAGTGGAAGAATATGCCCAATGGAAGAAGAGAATGACTCAGTTTCTAAATCATCAGAACAGAGATTTAATGGTTTCAATCAAAGAAGGTCCTCACACACCACAAATGGATGTTGGTGGTCAAGCTGAAACTGCTACAAGTCAGTATATTGCTCCTAGAAGGATTGATAAAGAACCCAGATTTTTTAATCAAAATGACATAGATAGGATTGCAATTGATGAACTGGCTTTGACTTATTTGACTATGGCAATTCCAAATGATATCTACAATCGAGTAGATAGTCGTGACTCAGCGAAAGAGATATGTGATGAGTTAGAAAGGCAGTTTGAGGGATCATCAAAGTCTAAGAAGACCAAAAGGAATCAAAGCATCAATGCTTATGAAGGGTTTAAAGCAAGAGAAGGCGAACCTTTGAAAGAGACCTACAATAGATACAATATCATCCTTAATAATTTGAGAAGAAATGGAGTCGACAAATCAGAATCAGAAATAAATTACAAATTTGTCAAGAATCTTCTACCAGAATGGGATTCCTACTCCATTCAGCTCCAAATGTCAAGGGATATGGATGATGAAAAGTTGACCGATATTTTCAGTATTCTATGTCAACACGAAGAAAAAGTAAAAGCTGTTACAGAAAAGGATAAAAAGGTCGAAGAATCTTTAGCCCTTCTGAGTAAACATAAGAAGAGTGAAACTATGAAAACCAAAGCTTTGATTTCTGGGATGAGCAAGAAGAAGATAAGTTCTGATGATGATGATAGTGGCAGTTCTGGAGATGAAATGACTGATATAGCTGAGAAGTTGGCTTTATTAACAAACACATTTCAAAACAAGTTTGGCAAAAAGAAGTTTTATTCAAAAACCAAACCTGAATACAACAAAGCTAACAAGTATAAAAGATTTGAGAAGAAATATGAGAACAAGGAAGAAAAGAAAGAGGAGAAAGAGGAGAGAGTTGAGAAAAAGGAAAGAGAGGAAACGAATGATAGAGATGACCGAAACTGTTTTAACTGTGGAAAGCCAGGTCATTATGCCAGAGACTGTAAGCTAAAGAAGGTGAAGGATTCTGACTATTATCAGCGAAAGGCACATCTGGCAAAAGCAAAAGAAAGTGGAAAGCCAGTCAATGCTGAGGAAGAAATTTGGCTTATGGATTCCTCTGATGATGAAGAAGCTCACTTTACTCAAGTAAAGCATAGCTTAATGGCTAAAGTAGATGAAGATGACCAGGAATCCGAGGTATCATCTCTTTATTCTTCTGATAATTCTGATAATGAGTCTGAAACTGAAGATGACAGATATGAAGAAATGCAACTCGTGATAATTGAACTTAATAAGAAATTTGAAAGAGTTCAAAAGGAACTTGAAAATAAGAAATGTTCAATGATGAAATATCACGATGAGGCACTTCTTTACAAATGTCTTGCTGAAGAAAGAGAAAATGAAAAGGAAGTTATTAGAACAAAAGTTAAAACACTTGAATCTGAAATTTCTGAATTGAAGAAGAAAATGATTGATATAAGTGATGAGAATATAGACTGTCAATTTAAAATTAAGATTCTCATTGAAGAAAGAATAGAAGCTCTTGCAAAGATCAAAGAACTTGAAGAGTTAAACTATAAAAGAGGTCAGACTGAGCAAACTCTAAGATTATTAACCAATAATCCAAAAAATAAACGATTTTTTAATCCTAAAATGGGACTTGGTTTATCTGATGTAGAGGTATCAAAGAAAGCGCCTGAAATTTTTTATACAATTACAAAATTGGATGAAGATTTAAAGGAACCCATTAAAAAGGAAATACCTCTTATATCCAAAATTTTTGTTAAATTTGAATGTTCAACTCCGGATTCTAATAAAGATAAGGATAAGACGGATAAAGGTTCGGAAGAAAAGCCTAGATTCAATACGACAAACTTTAAATACGATGAACTAAATTCCAGTTACAAAACCAAAAAGGTTGAACTAACTGAATTTAGTTTATTATTCTCAAATGAATCTATGGCTAAAACATTTGATTCAAATATCAATGAACCTGAACCTGTTAAATCTGAATCTAATGTTGAAATGGAGTCAAATACAAATTCAGATTCTGACAAAAAGGAGTTTGTTCAAGAAACCTCTTCTGAATTTCCTGATTTGGATTCTGCTTTACGAAAAATTGTTGATTTAGAAAATCAAATTTCTAAATTACAATTAAATTTTGAAATATTAGAGAATGATCATGATAATATTGGGATAAATTTTGATCATAGTCAAAAAGTCAATCTTGAACTTCAAGTTGAGATTCGACGACTTGAATCCCGAATATTAGAATTATCAAAATCTAAAGATTCAATTACTTGTGAAAAGTGTTCAAATCAAAGTGAAACAACAGATAAATCTAATTCTTCAAGTTCGGTCAAAGTAAAAGAAAAATGTTCTTTCGAAGGTTATGAGAAAGGAGAATCATCCGGAACCAAATCTAATTCTTGTTCGAATGATTCTTCTAACTCTAAAAGCTCTAACATTTTTTCTTCAAGTACAATTGATTCTGGTGTAAAAGTATCTTTAGAAAAAGATAAGCTCTTTGAAGAAAACAAAGCACTTGTTTTGAGATGTGCAAAACTTTCAAATCAAATTTTAGATTTTGAAAAAGTGTTTTTTCTTGAGAAAGAGAAGCATAAAAAGGAAAGAACTGAACTTGAAATTGAACTGAAATATTGTGAAGTATATCATACAAAGTTTTCATCAAATATATCTAATGCCAAAAAGGAACATGAACTGAAAAGAAAAGAAAAAGAAAAATTATTCGAAACAAAATCAAATGTGCTTCCAAATAATGCTTCTAGTTCTAAGACTTCTAACAATGTTTCTCATTCTTTCTCAGAAATGGATGAAGAAAAGTGCGTGGATCTGAAGGAGAATATTTCAGATAGCGAGAATAGGAATACTTATACTGAGAAATGTATTTCTTCAAATAAAAATTGTATTCATTCATGTAATGTTTACAAAGTTTGTGAAAATAAAAATTCCGCAATTTCAAATTCTATATTGTTGTCACAAGCAAAAAGAAGAATACATTGTGCTCATTGTTGGGATAACTATTTCAAGCTAAATAGAAATGATCCAAAGAACAAAAAATCTAATACTTCATCCTTTTCTCTAAAATCTTCAGCGAACAAATTTGCTAAAATGTTCGGTTTCAGATCAAAGAAATAGAATAAGAAGAAAGAAACAAAAACAGTTGATGTTAATATGGTTTGGATTCCAAAAGATCAACTTAACAAACCAAATTCACAAAATAACCTTACCTTTAAAGGCAAAATTCAAGGTTCATCAACTGTAATAAACAAACTGATCCGTACTAACAAGAAAGGACCCATACGGATATGGGTACCTAAGATCAGGTAATTATCTTTTTACATGATCGTCATGTGTGGGTCATTGATTCGGGAGCTTCTAGACACATGACGGGGTACAAGCACTTATTGCACGATTTTACTATACATCCTGGCGGATCGGTAGGTTTTGGTAACGATTCTAAAGGTCACGTTCGAGGCTACGGAACGTTGAAGAATGACTCGATGCAAATAGAAAAGATCTTGTATGTTGAAGGATTAGGGCATAACCTTTTCAGTATTAGTCAGTTTTGTGACAAGGACTGTAAGGTAATTTTTGACAAAAAGTTTTGTTATGTTGTGGATGAGAACTGGTCAGAGATTTTCAGAGCAAAACGATGCGGCGATCTATATATGATGGATTTCTCGACTCTTGTAGCTTCTAATCAAGTTTGTCTTGTTTCAAAAGCCTCTCAAGATGAATGTTGGTTGTGGCATAGGAGACTCTCACATCAAAATTTTTGAAGCATCAACAAGCTCAGAATAGATGGATTAGTTTCCGGGCTTCCTGAACTGAAGTTTGCCAAAGTTTGTATCTGTTCGGCGTGTGAAATGGGAAAGATGAAACACGTCACGCACAAATCCAAAACTTTGTCTAACTGCAACAACGTCTTGGAATTAATTCATATGGATCTCTGTGGCCCTATGAGAACTCAATCAATGGGAGGAAAGAAATATATCTTGGTTATGATTGATGAGTATTCACGCTACACTTGGTTGGATTTTCTTCGACTCAAATCTGAAGCACCTGAGCAAATAATTAAGTTCATAAAAAGGATTCAAATTCTTCTACAACGTTCAGTTCAAAAGATAAGGAGCGACAATGGAACTGAATTCAAGAATGCAACTCTTCAATCGTTTCTTGAATCCGTTGGCATCTCTCATAATTTTTCTGTACCGATTACTCCACAACAAATTGGAGTAGTTGAAAGAAAAAATAGGACGCTTGTGGAAGCAGCTCGGACTATGCTTGCTTATTCGGGTCTTCCACCAAGTTTATGAGCTGAAGCAGTTTCAACCGCATGTTTCACTCAAAACAGGACAATTATTAATAAACGTCTTAATAAAACTGCATATGAAATAATCAATAATCGCAAACCTAACATCAAATTTTTGCGTGTTTTTGGATGCAGATGTTTTGTCCTAAAAGATAGAGAACACCTTGCAAAATTCCAAGTCAAGGCTGATGAAGGGATTTTTATTGGATATTCCTTGAATTCTAAAGCATATCGGATCTACAATAATCGTACAAAATCAGTCATCGAGAGCATCAACGTTACGTTTGACGAGAGTGTGACTTTGACTTCTGGACAACACAGTTCAGAACTCGGACAAAAATTTGAAGTTTCTACTAAAAAAGGAGTAGAACCTGTGGCGAAAATGTTTTCTAATTCTGTATTAAATAATAATAGTACTAAGGATTTAGATTTGTTATTTCATGATGCATTTGTGGATTATTGTGCAGATATGGAACAACCCATCACATCTGTAAATGCATCTCCACAACAGACGAGTGTGAATGTCTCTGGTCCATCTGACGATGTCGGTGCTAGTACTTCTGGGACAACCAACGAAACTCCAAGTGAACCTACAACTATTCCAGTTTCTGAACCTGAAATTCAGCCTGAAGTTCCGGTTTCAGTAAACACATCATCGGAGGTTCCTATACATGAAATACAACAACCAGAAGTTAATGTACCAGAACCAACACATGTATCTTCAGCTGAATCTATTGAAGAGATTCTTGCAGTTATGGATGAGAATGATTCATCGAACACTCGTGTAGAGATTTCAACTCTTCCAAGTGTACATAAGTGGATAAAAGCACACCCCCAGCAGATATTATTGGTGATATCAATGATGGAGTGAAAACACGATCTGCGACTACCAACGAATGTTTGTATGTCAACTTTCTAAGCACGTTAGAACCCAAGAAAGCATCTGAAGCTTTACAAGATCCAGATTGGATAAATGACATGCAAGAGGGGTTAAATGAGTTTAAGCGTAAAGAAGTTTGGCATTTGGTGAAGCGTCCTAAAGACAAGACCATTGTTGGAACTAAATGGGTCTTTAGGAACAAGAAAGACGAAGCAGGAATTATAGTCAGAAACAAAGCAAGACTGGTTGCAAAAGGGTATAATCAACAAGAAGGAATAGATTATGATGAAACCTATGCACCAGTAGCAAGGATTGAAGACATCAGAATTTTTCTTGCATACGCCGCACATAAAAGCATGAAGGTATTTCAAATGGACGTCAAATCTGCGTTTCTGAACGGAATACTTCATGAAGAGGTTTATGTAAGTCAACCTGAGGGTTTTATAGATCCAAAATATCCCAACCATGTCTATGTTTTGGACAAAGCACTCTACGGTTTGAAACAAGCTCCGAGGGCATGGTATGAGACTCTGACTATTCATCTGCTTAAAAATGGATACACCAAAGGTACAATAGATACAACTCTTTTTCTCAAAAGAGAAGGTAAAGATTTAATGTTAGTACAAATATATGTTGACGACATTATATTTGGATCTACAAATCCCGATATGTGTAAAGATTTTGAAGAGGTGATGAAAAGCCGCTTTCAAATGAGTATGATTGGAGAGTTAAAAAAATTTCTTGGTCTCCAAGTGACACAGTCAAAAGAAGGCATTTTCATTAATCAATCAAAATATATAAATGATATGCTTAAGAAATTTGACTTAAATTCCTCTTCCACCATGAAAACTCCCATGGCTACCGGTAAGCTTTTGAACGCTGATTCATCTGGTATATCAGTTGATCAAAAGTTATTACGAGGCATGATTGGATCTTTACTGTATCTAACGGCAAGTAGACCGGATATTTTGTTTGCAACATCTTTTTGTGCACGTTTCCAAGCAAACCCGAAGGAATCTCACATTGTGGCTGTAAAGCGAATCTTTAGATATCTCAAAGGCACAAAAAATTTGGGTCTTTGGTATCCTAAGGATTCTGGGTTTGAACTAACTGCTTACACAGATGCAGATCATGCGGGAAATATGATGGACAGGAAAAGCACATCTAGTGCTTGTCAATTCTTGGGAGATAAACTAGTAAGCTGGTCATCAAAGAAGAAAACTTGTGTATCAACATCTACGGCTGAAGCAGAGTATGTGGCCGCCGCTAGTTGCTGTTCGCAAGTAATTTGGATGAAAACTCAGCTAAAGGATTATGGATATATCTTCAACAAGATCCCCATTTATTGTGATTCCAAAAGCGCAATTGCAATAACTGAAAATCCTGTTCAGCATTCCAAAACGAAACACGTAGATGTCAGGTACCATTTTATCAAAGACCATGTTGAGAAGGGAACTATAGAAATGCACTTTGTACCAACAGAACTAGAACTTGCTGATCTTTTCACAAAACCTTTAGATGAAAAGAGGTTAAATTTTTTAATCAGCAAACTAGGAATGTTGAATCCTTAAGACATTGAGGGGGAGTTCGTGTTCTTGCTTACTTAAATCTATGATCATATCCTAACACACTAGGACCCAAGTCCCGTTGGGTACCAAAATCTGCTTAATCTGTTTTGCAGGTTTATCATGTGTTGTACTGACTTGTAAATTCATACTACACACATGACTGAAAACAGAAGAGAAGCGGTGGATTTTTTTTTGAAGAATATTTGTACCATTAAGGGGGAGACAAAGAACATTGGATTTTGAACATATCAGTTCAAAACTCGTGCTTCAACGACTATGGCTTCTGAACAATTCAGTTCAGGACCCGTACTTCAATGACTAAGACTTCTAAACAAATCAGTTTAGAACTCACACTTCTCAGGTAATATCCTTAAATGTTATATCTTTTTACTTCAAGGAACAAGTGATGAAAGGTAACATTGAACTATATTTTGTTTCTACTGCTTTGAAAACTTGAATCTTTACAAATTTAATTCAAAGAGATGAAATTTTCAATTCTCATTCAATAAATTAAATGCGTGCTAAAAGATGATTTTTTCAAGAATCTTTGTATTATCTGAGTTAGATTTGCTTCAACTTTCACCTCTGAAATAAATCGAAAGGCAAGCAAAACATGAATGAAATTATGCTGAATTCTCAAAGTTATGTGAATCTGGATATATATAGAATATAATGCTCAAAAAGCCTATATGTCAGAATGATGGATGGAAACGAAAATATGGGGGAAGCACTATGTTTTAGAACCAAGTGATTGAGATATCATTCATATTTTGTGATGGAAATCTGAACTTATATAGAATATCATTTAGTTTGAAAGTTTGTACCTGTGGCCTTTCTGGTTTGGGAGAGTAAGTCCTAAGGGGTGCTCGACACCTAGTCCCTAAGATCAACTGGTCTGGGATCGGCTGACCCAAATCCTGCAATAAAACCAGATAGAAAGCCATGTTCTACTAGTACAAATGGGTTTAAGATATATCGATATGGCCTTTCTGGTTTGGGAAATTAAGTTCTAAGGGGTGCTCGACACCTAGCACCTAAGGCCAACTGGTCTGGGATCTGCTAACCCAAATCCTGCTATAGAACCAGATAGAAAGTCATATTTAACGATGTATCTTATTCTTACTAAGCTATTTGATTAAAAGATGCCAATGTGCACAAAATCAAAAGATGCCAATGAGCACAAACGAAAAGATGCCAATGAGCACACATCTCTTGAAACTTGGGAAAATACAAAGTCGCGATAAACCCGTAAATTTGTGAAAATCCTGATTTTGGACAAATAGTGTGAGTAGAGCAAAGTATTCTTATATGTTTTAGAATTGCATAAGCTTTATGCTAATCATATTTCGCATGCCAGCACACCAAATAGATTTGATAAAGGGGTTGACACTGAACGTTTACAACTTGATATACAATGATGACTTGTTCTTCAATCCAAACACATGCATTTGATTTCAGTTGATTGAAAAATTTGTTAAATTTCATTAAGCTGAATTTCTTTTGTAAAGCTTTCAAATGATCAGATGTTAGTAGTCATAAAATAAAATTCAATGAATGTTACTTTCCTTGTAAAATGCATTTTTGCTACAATGTCAAATACTGAGCGTTATTGAAATATATGCATACTCTCAGAGGAAGAAAACAAGATACTCCAGAATTCATGTTTTGAGGGGGAGTTAGATTTTTACACAAAGTGATAAGTCTAACAGTTTGGACTTATGTTCAATGAGTACCAAGTTTTCATCTGTCTGTGCAGATTCCTCTGAAGAAAAGACAACAATTTATGCAATTGTTTAGGGGGAGCAATTCGGCATAAGTCTGTAAGTTAAAAAAAAAGGTTTTGTATTTGAGAGCTTACAAAGTTTTATCTGATGTGAGATTTGTGGAACAGTTGTTAAATTTTCTGAAAAAGTTGTAATCTTTCATGAATTTATTTGAAGAATTCAATCTCTCAAAGATTCGAATTCAAAGAATTCGAACACTTAAGGATTCGAATTCAAAGAATTCGAACACTTAAGGATTCGAATTCAAAGAATTCGAACTCTTAAGGATTCGAATTCAAAGAATTCGAATACTTAAGGATTCGAATTCAATGAATTCAGACTCTTAAGGATTCGAATTCAATGAATTCAACATCATCTTTTTCTTCTGTTTGCCAAGTGGGGTACTCTAAATTGTGCCAAGTGTCAAATTTTTTAAGTATAAAAAGAGTACGAATCCTCATATCTCATTTCTCATTTTTTTGGGCAAAAGATTCGAATTCTCTTGAAAGTCACTGTTCATCATCTTCATTTTCAACACTTCATCTGTTCGATTCATCTTCATCAGGTAACCATTTCTGTTCATTTTTGTCTTATTAGATTCGAAATTAGCATGCGCAACTTTCTATCCATATCATTTTTTTGATTGTAAACTTTTACTATGCTAATTTGTAAGATCAATAAAAGAGTTTACTGTTCATATTCAAACACATGCATTTGAATTCGAATCCCTTGATATCAAATGCTATTGGATTCGAATTCACTGATTTCGAATTCTTGTGGATTCGAATTGCATGATTTCGAACCCTTCAAGATTCGAATTCACTGATTTCGAATTCTTGTGGATTTGAATTGCATGATTTCGAACCCTTCTAGATTCGAATTCATATGTTCCAATTTGTCTTAGAAGTTAAGTGATGAATTTGCATGCTCCTTGATTCGAATTCCCTGAATTCAGATTCTCTTCAATTCGAATTCATATACACATGATTGATTCGAATTCTATACTTAGAATTTTTTTCAAAGAGTAATCTTGCCAGAACTGATATCTTCTTTATCAGATGGTTAACCAGGAAGAACAAAGTCACATTCAAGGCTTTGATGATTATATTCCGAGTCTACCCGAACCGACACACGATGTACCTTTACCGTCAACACGATCAGTACATCAATCCCAAGCCGGAATTCATCCATGTAATAACCAGGTATTTTTATCTAAATTAAAATCGAAATTTTATAAATCTTTATTATAGTATTTGAGGAATTAGAAGTTAAAGGGGTAAGTTTTGCCAAATAAGAAGAGTTAGGGTTTATTTAGTATTTTTGAAAATATCTCATTGCCATCACCGCCTTATTCACTTCTGTTTGAGGAGGTGTCCTCTTCTTAGACTTAATTAAAACAATTTAGAAGTAAAAGTGTGTATGTGTGAGTTATTTTCGGCAGAGAGAGAGAGAGAAAGGAATTTAAGGAGAAACTAGAAGAAGTGAAAGCTACTGATTTGCTGCTGGGTTTTGTTACATCGACTGAAGAATCAAAGGTAAGAATCTATACAAATTTCCCTCTTTTACGAGAATTAGGTTTCTTTTGAACTTTGAAGTGGGTTTAGGTAATTTTAGATGAATTGGTAAATTTTAGTTACAATTTAGGATGTTAAATGGAGTTTAGAACGATTCTGTGCAATCTGGGTAAAAGTTGGATTTCCTGAAAATGAACTGAACTTTTCTGAAAAAGACGATGAACAGTGTTCTTGCGAAAAGTAGGAATTCGCAAGCCTTGGTTGCGAAAGGTCCACTTTTCGCAAGCAGCTAAAGCGCATAGTTAAGTTTTTGTATCTGTTGGTTACGAAAAGTAGGGAACTCGCAACCGTGGTTTGCGAGAAGTGAGGTTTTCGCATCTGTTGGTTGCGAAAAGTGAGGAACTCGCAACTGTAGGTTGCGAAAAGTAAACTTTTCGTAATAGTGGGTTGCGAAAAGTTGGGTTTTCCTGTTTATGTGTTAAAGAGTATGTATACTTTAATTTGTTTCAGATACTAAGGATCTGAGTTAAAAGATAATCTAATTTGAGGTAAGTTTGAAGGACCTTTGCTTAAAAGATCAGGTGAGTTTTATTTTAAAGAGTATTTTTACTGGAATACAATATGTGAATAATGAATTGTGATAAGTGTATGAATATGTCATACGTGAGTGATTATAATGGGATATTATAATTACGTGAGTATTATATGAAAATATAATACGTGGCCGGGCTTTGGACCGGTGTGATAAATTGGCTCGCAACCAATTGATTTGGCCATTGGTGGAGGGATAAGGTGGAATGAGACAGGTATGATGAATAATTGTTAGTTGGTATTATCTTACGTGTGTGGTATTTGTATTTATATAAATAGTGTTTTATATAAATGAGTTTTTAATGAATTACAAATGTCAGGGATTTACTCACTAGACCCTTAGGTCTAACCCTCATTTTCTGTTTTAAAAATTATGTATTCCAGGTGATGATTCCCGTAAGAACAAGTAAATAGAGTACTTGTCGGCTAGCTTTGGAGAAGATTTTCATCATGATACTATGGATGCTTTTGTAGTTATACTTTTGTTATTACTATGTAATTTAAAGTGGATCAAGTTGTAAGGATTTTTTTTATGTTCAGACTTTAGATGGGACCAAATGTGAAACATGAAGTACTTTGTTGTAAATATGTTATGGAATATATGTTATATGTATGTTTCGTTTTGCGGGTTGTTACAGATGGTATCAGAGCCACTCCTGTGCCGTTCGAGATGTGGGGCAAACCTCATCGAGGACGATGAGTCCCTGAGGGGGGGTGTGTGTAACACCTTAGGCATATCCCACATCGGTCGTGGACAGGAGAGATGCTGGGTATATTAGTAAACCTTGGCCTTACCAGACACAACGCGTTTTGGGGCCACAAGCATGCGGGTTCCTTGGGAACTCTGTGGTTAAGCGTGCTTGGGTGGGAGTAGTACCAGGATGGGTGACCTCCTGGGAAGTCCTTGCCAGGTCGCCAAGAACAAAGCCGTGAGCCAGTGGGGCAAAGCGGACAATATTGTGTGGTGGTAAGCAGGGCGTTACAATCCAGATCATGCTATCATTCATCCGATCAACTATATTGCGATCATTCCCAACAATCATCACATTGATTTTGATCACATCAACATTCATCCGGTGATAAAGGAAGTGTTCAGAAATCATCCGTTAGCATACGCATTGACGAATACTGTCGTTGTGCCTATGTTATATTTACAGCAAGCATGGAAGACAATAACCACAACTATGGAAGATGGAAGATCAATCTTTGTATTCCAAATAGACAACTTCATCACAAAGCTTGATTTTCAAAGACTAAGAATGATTCTGAGGCTACCTGAGCCTGATTCACGAGAAGGAAAGACGGAGTTTGATCCTTTTCCATCTGAAGAAGAAACGTTTGAAGGAATACGAGCTATGGGATACACTGGAAACTTAACTCGGGTGAAGGATTTTCATAAGGCGAACCTACCACCGTTATACTATACAATCTTATCCATTATCAATCGATGCTTATCTGCTAAACATGCCGGAACAGACAGTGCCAGCGTCGGATTTCTGAAGCTGTTTCATGCAGTAGTGTATGATCTTCATGTAGATTATGCAGCTATCTTCTGGCATGAACTGAATGAGAAGATAGATCTTCGCCGACAAAACAAGGGAAAGCCTTACATTCCATATATGAGGTTTCTTCAAATTATCATTCATAGCATGCTTCGTTCTACCAGAGATATTCCAAGACGAGCAAACCATCCTTCTGTGCCCGAGAAAGCTATGCAGTATCTTCAGTTTCGCAAAACTGAATATGATTATGAGATGCCGTTACCTGAAGGATTTCTTCGATACGCGGATCAGGACGCTGAGTGCATTATCGAGTATAGAGAGTCTATGGTCCAGCCAGAACCGGAGGGACCTACCCCAGACTCAACCCCGAGGCGAGAGGAGTCGGTGAGTGTTTAGGATGCACGGGCTACTGAACGGGGAGAGTCGAGGGAAAACACCCAGAGGGGAACTGGGGGGGGGGGATCATACATCTGTACTTGAAGATACAGGGTCATCGTCTGAGGACACTCATACAGATGACCTTGTACAACACGATTCTGAGGGAGAAATTCCTAAACACATTGGGGATCCTCCTTTAGTTGAGTACTCTAGTGATAGTACAGAGTCTGATAATGCTTCTAATCCAGCGGAGGAATATCGTGATGATGATGAAGATGACAACGATGATAATGATGGTAAGCAAGGGAATTATGGAAATCTTGTTGCTGATGCTACTACTGAAGAAAACTGGTTTGGTAACATTTCTGATATCTTTGAATTTCCACAATTGAATATGTCAGATAATGTTAATGTGGAAAGCTTAAACTTTGATGACATGCCTTTAATGTCGACTCAAGTTAGTGAAGGAACGGAAGGTATAAGGAGAACCGAGGGAGTATCAGTTGAAAATATATGTGAGTCTGTGAGAGAAACTGAAGAAAAGAATATGGAGAATGTGAGAGATATCCAAACTGTCTATTCCAGAAGGGCAGCCATATCTACCACCAGATCTCATTTGTTGGGATCAGGTGTTGAACAAGACGTTACTCGCCCAGTAACGCAATTGCACACCTCTGCCAGCTATTCAGCTTCTTCTTCACAAGAAACTGTCTCATTTTCTCATGGGGTTTTAGCACAAACACTATCTGGATCTCGTTAGGAGATTCCGGATATTGAAACAGAGCGACTTCCTCCCCAGTCCTCGACCTTCTTTCCTGCACAAAGTTCGAGTCTAGTGCCTGTTGCTAACATATTTGATTCTTTGAATATGACACTTTCAGGAACATCTGATGCGCGTCTTGGTGACCCATCCGGAACACTCAGAGTAGATCCTTTTAAAGGACTACAAGGACAGAGTGGAAATCCTACCAGTGCTAACACTATGCCAACACTGAGCGTAGGTCACACAGTTGCAACAACTGTTGTGTCAACGGCAAACCTAAGTGGTGCCGGTGTTACTTTACCCGTCTTTGTGACAAGGGAAAACTTCGATGGCGCCCTAAAGGCTATTGAAACTATGTTCATCCGGGAGTTACAAGGTGTAAAGAATCAGTTGAAGGGAAAAGAACCGATGACTTATGAGCCAGCTGTACGTCCTCGTCCAGAAATCTATCTGGCTCCGCCTCGAGTACCTCAGTCTTCTCCTATGCAACAACCACCAGTGGATCAAAGTGTTGATGAATTAAGGGATTTATTCTATGCCAAATTGATGTCTATGAGTCCTGAAGATCAGCAAAGTAAAACCTTGTTATCTCTACTTCAGAATTTCCAATCTACTCCAAATCCACCTCCACCTTCATCTACACCTTCAGTTACACCCACACAGTTTCAAGCATTATCCAAAGAGTTATCTACTTTCAAGTCTGAAGTTGTGAAATCTTTAAGTGATATGAAGCAGTCAATTGTTGAGTTGAAAGCATTAATGGAACAGTCGTGTAAGACTCAAGCTCAGGGTACTAAGAGAAGACATGATCAGGATCCCGATGATCATGATCATGAGGGGGAGATGAGTAAGAAGAGAAGAGCTGAGTCAGAAAGCTCTCAAGGCCAGAAAAAGGATCCGACTGTTGCTGAAATATCTGAGATGTTTGAATCAGGTGCTATGGGTGATCAAAGCGGAAAACAGATCGTATTATATGTTGATCCGAATAGAGAACCAACGGTTGAAAAGCCTGAGGTAAATGAGGAGGAGATAAGAGAAGTGGTTGATCGATTCGTGCAATCTGTGGAGTTGATTGAAATTAGTTCTGATGATGAAGAAGCTGATGAAAGTGCAAGAGTTTATGATCGGTATTGGAAAGTTAAAGAGGAAGAAGAACCACTTTTGGTATTTACTTATGAACCAGAAGATCAAGGTGTTGGATTTAATGAAGAAGAGGTTGATATTTTGTCAGAGATATATGGGCCACAAACTCCTGAAGAAATAATCTTTAGCCCTGTACACTCACCCGAACATATCTCAACCACTTTGATGTCAGAACAACCTTCTGTTACACCTATAACCATCAACCTTAACCAATCTACTTCAGCTCAAACCACTATACCAGTATCTGAACCACATCATTCTCATGATCCATTACCTAAAGAGCCAAAACCTGAAGAGACTGATCCTCAATCCACTACATCTTTAGTACCTCCTATCATTCCTAGTCATGATGAAGCTGGTCCTTCTAATCCAGCTGATCAACCTGGTCCTTCATCCTCGCGGAGCAGAAAATTGACTGAACTTGAACAACGACAAAGAACTTTGTATTTGAGAACACCTTTCCTAGAAGAAGAAGAAAGAAGACTGTTTGTGCACAGAATCAGAACTTTGAATCCCTACGCCGTGTTGGGTATTACAGATCAAACAGCCGAATACAAGTTCGAGTATATGTACTTTCTAAGAGACATGTGCCAAAAGAAAAGAGAGGTGAGGAGCAAGAAGTTGATTGTGTCTATAAAGGAGGTAACAGCTAGATTGTATTACAAATTGTGGTATCCAGAGTTTTTAGTTCAGAGACAGGATTGCAGAGATTACAGGTTTACTGAAGCTGATTTCTGTCATTTAACCATGGAATATTTTGAGTTCATGTATCATCATTTCAGAGATCTTCAGATCAGAAGGGAAAACGTAACTCTTGCACTGAATGCCATCAAAAGATTTTTGAGAAGACACGTCTTGTTCACACAGTGTCATGATCTACAAATGGCCGTGGAGAGTTATCAGCCAAGAGTCAACTTGTTGAGGCCTAATCAAAGTCTGCCTGGATTGATGAAGATGACTCTATTTGCTGTGATTGGAGAACCAGAGTTTGGTGTTGTGTTCAGTAATGGTGCAAACAAGATATTCATTCGGTTTAATGAGTTGGAAAAATATTCTGATGGTACGCTTAAAATTGTAAGACTTCAGTTAGTCGAAAAGCTTAAAAGACATGATGCTGAACGAAAAGTTAATTGGATGTCTTCAAGACCTAGAAGAGTTTTGTCAAGAGCCATTGAAGAGATAGATGAAAAATTGAGTTTCAGAATGGCTATGCGAAGGATTGAAACGCATCTTGGGTTTCGAAGTAGAAGAAGACCCTTTCTGCCTTGATAGCTAAGGGGGAGATTGTTAGGGCATTTTTGTAGCTATCAAGACAGTATCAATATCTTGTACTGTTCTTCTTAGTAGAGGCATGGACATGTCATGGCCCTACTATATAAAGAAGATTCCTTTGTAATCTTGGTAACAACTTGTAGCATTAGTCATTTGTACTTTGAAGATCAATATATGGATGACTTGTGTACTCTAGATTTTCTCTCTACATAATTCTTGATTTCTTGCTAGATTTGGGATTTCACATAATGGATTAAGCTCTAGAGCTTTATGGTCATTCAACTCGCATTTCAAAGACGAAATCTTTATTATAAACTGAGGTGGTTTCAGTCGAGCTTATTGCACATTGGATTCGATTTTAAAGTTGTAATTTGTGAAGAAGAAGAGCAAATTTTGAGGGGGAGCTTGGATAGATTTGCAAGGCGTGAAGATGTGGAACACTAAAGTTTTCAAAGAAATCAAGGGGGAGATCATTTGAAGATGCTTTCTTTATAAAACTTTAGGGGGAGATTGTTGGGTCTAGAAAGCCCCAATTATATAGAAAGTTTTATAAAGTCCATGTAAAGTCAATGAAAGTCAAATGTATTGTAATTAGCTTTGTTAGTCTTTTGGGCTTTGGGAGTTTAATGGGAGTTAAATGGGCTTGGGCCCATGTCATGTAATTTGACACTATAAATAGGTGTCTTGGGCTTACATTGTCATAAGAGATATTTTGTGATCACACATACTTCACAGTGAGTTGTGAGAAACGTTTGTATTAGAGAAATTCTCCCTCCATTGTATTCAAAGCTTATGAATAGAAATCATTCAATAAAATAATCTTCATGCCTACTTCTACTCAATTGATATGGAGTTTCTTGATTGTTGCTAATTATGGGACTTATATAGGTAGTACTCAAATTCAATTGCGTACCCAATACTCTTTGGAGTGACTGCCAAAACCGAGATGTGAAACGGCTATCTCTATCTGATGTGATGGAAATTGGGACTCCATGACGTGTAACAATTTCCTTGATGTAGATCTGAGCAAGCTTTTCCATCTGATAATCTTCCCTAATCGGTAGGAAATTGTTGGTCCCGAAGGGTTATACAAGTTTGTAGAAGGGGGGGGGGGTTGAATACAAACACACAGATTTTACTTTTCTAAATTGTTTATTGAAAAATCATTAACAATTATAGCTTGTTGCGGAAACAAGATTAAGGATAAATCCTAAATCTAAACAAGTTGGAACACTAAGTTTCTTGCACTAAGAAGGAGAAGGAAATTACTAATAATAACCTATCTCAAGATAAGAAGGATGAACTTGTCCAGAGTTAGCAAGTTACTTCAAAAATGAAGTGAGTTCTTCTTCTTATATACTGCATGCATTTAATGCATTACAGTTTACACTTTACACGTGGCAGCAGCTGATTGGTTGCATGTCATTGACCTTTGTTGACAACCTTAGTAGCCGCATGTTTGAACAGTGTAGTATCAGAGTGGTTGTACGATTTCAGACAATAAGGAGGTTCTATTCTGACATATCGTACGGAGTCGTGCAAGGGTGGATGAGACAAAAAATACTTTGTACGGAAGACTTCATCATCAGCTTTTCGATGATTCAGCGATCTATCATTCTTCATCAGCGAATGATAGAGTTCACCAATAGCTAAAGTCTTGTACTTGATACTTCACGTTGAGTGGACAAATCTGAGTCTTCGCTGATCCGCATCAGTTCATTAGGAGACTTGTCGCTGGTTCTTGAGCTTGATCTTCGACTTCAGCGTAGAACCTATGTTGACGTGAAACTTGTCTTCAGGGATCATAAGTAAACAACTAACTTATCAGCGATCACCATAAGTACTGAACATACTCAGAATATTATGGTGAACAGTTTCGCTGAATGTTTAATCTAAAGAGCGAGAGTTCCTATCAGCGGTACTGGAAGATCTTAGTACTTATCAGCGATAGTGAAACTCTGATACATATTGTTACTTACAATTTTCACTACGTATATAAGAGATGGTCATTATCAAATCACTGAGGGTTTGGATCAACAATCTCCCCCTATTTGATTATGACATCGCAACAGAGAAAATTGCTATATAATGAAAACATAAAGATAAAAAGAACTCATAAAATATTTGTCCCTTTTACTGTTTTCTAGGATCTTTTCTGTACTGATGGAGTAATGTACGTTCGCTGAAATTTTTCTTTAAACTTTGTAAAGATTACAGAGGGAAGTGGAAAAATTACAAGTATAGCGAATAAAATTACAAGTACAAAAGATGTAGACAAATAAGGATAGAAAGAATTACAAGGCGATCCTATCCGTCAAAAGGTTCTTCCTTAATGAGTGGTTCATCAAGGGTCATTGATGTGGCAATCATCCAATCAGGGACATCTACTCCTTGATTCTTTTTCTTCAGAGCTTCTTCAAAAATCAAGGGCTTCAGGTGTCTAGCTTTGATGTCGCGTTTGACTTCACACCAGTATAAGAGATCTCTGAGTTGTTCGATGGGAGCGAGGTGGAGCTCAGAGATACGTTGAAAGTGATGGTTTCCATCGTAGTCTAGAAAGAATATACCATATGGATCACTTACAACTGTGCCAGGAATGAAAGTTTCTCCAGGTGGTAGGGAGGTGTCAAGCGCTGAGAGATCAGCATCAGGGCCAAGAACTTCAGCACGAGAGAAACCAATACCTGTTTCATTACGTATAGGAGGACCTGAATCAGAGACTTTCTTTTTCTTAGCAGAGACTTTTCTTTGTTGAGGAAGAGGAGGAATATCCACAGCAGAAGAAAGCAGGTCGATCTATTTGTTTAAGATCTTCTCGACATGGCTTTTGAACTTTGAGCGCGATCCCTGAATGGCTAATTTTGTTTCTAACCATTCAGAGAGACCAAACTTTTCTAAGGTAGCGGCATAGAAAGTTTGCTTGGTTTTGTCATCTCTGTAGACATCCACTTCAACAACAGGAACGTCGGCGTACAGTTTTCCTCTGATGTTTGCTTTGAGGATTTTGGATGGTCTAGATCGATAGGTCAGCATTTGTTTAGCCCATTTCAAGGTCGTGTCAAAGACCTTAGTCTTTTCTCTAACGATCTTTTGAGCATCATCCCATAGCTGACGTTGAACATCAATGGGAACTCTTTTCAGCTTGGGGTCTTTTATTGATCGTTGAGTAAGCTTGATGGCGTATTCTCTATCTTTTTCTTCAGCTTCCTTTCTTACAGCGATTAAGCGTTCAGCTCTGAGGTGTTCCTTGTATTCCTTTTGGGAAACTCTGAACTTTGGAGTAACGGAAGGAAGTTGATCACGCTTCAGAATGATTCGCTGATCTTCGAGTCTCTTGATCATTGCATCTCTCTTTTCTTGATCCTCTTCACTTAGCTTTCGAGGAGCCAAGGAAGGTCTGTTTTTGTGAGAGAGAGTCTGTTCTTCAGGTTCTTCAGGTTCATCAGTCTCAGAGATCAAGTCCAAGACTGGGATTATTTCTTCAGCATTGAGAGCTGGGATTGTTGTTGAAGTCGCAGCTGTAGGAACTTCAGCGATATCCTCAAACAGGGGAGAGGACTAGCTGAAACGCAGCGATCTTACAAGTAAGAACAGAGATGGAAAGAATGGGATTGTGTATAGAGGTTTACGGAGGTAGAGAACTGATAAAGTGTATAGAGGAGGGATGTTGTGTAAGATTAATGTACCTGAAAAACCGGCTTGTTAAGCAAGATCATCATATTTTCATCTTCAGCGACACCTTTTCCTTTGCCTTTGTCAGCTTCATATGCTGATGGCTTTGTCTTTGTCCGCTCCCCTGAAGGTTCATTTATCAGAATCCCTTTAAGAGCTTTAGTTCTCTGAGCAGGCTTGACGATAAAAGAATCATCATCATCGTCATCTTCGTCATCATCATTCTTTGGAGAAGAGGATGGTTCAGCATCAGACAAATCGATGGCTTCTTCATCTTCAGCTTCAGACTCAGTTTCATCAGCTTCTTCTTCGAGTTGCTCCCCCTCAGATACAGAGGCGAGCTTCTCGGTTCCCTCAGGGTTTTCATCTCCCTGAGGTCCAGCGGCTGCTTCAGCTTCAATTGTCTTCTCACCCTCTTCAGTGAAGGTGAGGTCTTCAGTCTTCTCTCCCCTAATAGATTCATCATGGGAAAGGTCTTCAGCTTTGGAGAGGTTTTCAGCGCTCTTCTCCGCCTCTTTATCATGATGACTGGGGGAGGAATGAGAAGATTCAGCAGTTCGTGTGGTTCCCCTGTCTTCTTGGCCATGGATCCCTATATACATTTCAATCGCTGATAATCTGTTTTCCATGTCAGAAATACCAGGATTGATCTTCACAAGTTCAACACGATCCACCGTAGTAAAAGATGGAGGTGCAGGGGCAGGTGCAGGGGCGGTCGTGTTGGTCAGAATCTGCTTCAACAAGTTCTGAATTGAAGAGATGTCATTCTTCATCGTGTTGACATCAGTCTTCACAGAACTCATATCAGTTTTTACTGAACTGACATCAGTCTTTACAACAGACATATCACCTTCGAGTGTGCCAACCGATGTCTTCAGCGTTGTGACTTCGCTGGACATGGTGTCTACAGATTTCTTGATGTCGAGGTAGTCTGTGTAGATGTCAGCGAGAACTTTGGCAAAGTTGCTCAGTGATTGATCAACCTTCTCCATGTCAGCTTTGGAGGCATTCTTTCCGACTTCGGTTGTAAGTTTTAAGAGATTTTCTCCAGCGGTTGTTACAGCTGAAGAGTTGCCGGAAAGAGTAGACGTGAGACCAGTCAGCGTTGTATCTACTGTCTTCAGAGACGTGTTGATGTCTCTTAAATTAGGACCTGTAACATATAAAAACTTGTGAACAGAGGAAAGCTCAGAAGTTTGGGGTTTAGTAACATTGTATAGGGATTGGTGAGTACCTGCAGGAGGATTGGTGAATTCATCAAAATCACGGGTTCCTGAGTAAAGTTCCATATCGTCAACGAGAGTACGTGAACGTATGGACAGCTCTGCAGGTCCTACTTTGGTCGTTCCTTTAGCTTCTGGAGGAATGACAGGTGCAGCTGTGATAACTGGAGTAGTGTCCAAATGAGTGGAGGGAGAAGTGAAGGGTAAGAAAGGAGGTTGGTTACCGAGTTCAGCGTTGGAATCGCTGAGAATCACTTCATTAGTCTTTTGAGAGACTGAGGGAGGTTGGGTAGTTTCCAAGTTTGTAACCTCAACGTTTGGAGATGTTGAGGTCGGGATTAAAGGGATGGCTTGTTCAGGTGTGGTAGAGCATACCACTGAACTTTCCTTCAGCTCAACAAGAGGAGCTGAGGAGTTTTTAGCAGGAGATTTCTTGGGTTGCTCCTTGGTCTTCTTAGTTCTTTTGGAACCAAGTTGGGTGTCAGAATGTTTCCTTTTAAGAGGAATGGAGGTAGCAGCTGGGGTATCAGCGGTGGGTTTGTCCGCTGAAGGAGCTACAGAAGTAGAAGAAGTAGTAGGGTTAAGAAGAGTCAAGAGTGTAGAAAGACGTACCTCATTCGCCACTGGTTTGAAGTCGAGTATTTTAGGGCCGACCTGAGAGAGTTTCAGGTCACCCTCTTCTGGGTAGTTGTCTTTCAGGCCTCTTTGGAAAATAGCGCTGATGAACCAAGGATATGGAACCCATGGAGGTCTGTCAGCGACGGTGTCCACTCTGAGAACCAGGTCATCATAGATAATCGATGCCCAGTCTATGTTAAGACCTTTCAGCAAAGCATATACCATTGCTTGCTGAGGCTTAGCGGCTTGGTCAGAGGAGCCGCTCTTGGCAGTCATGCAGCTGATCAAATGGGCGAAGATGAAATTCATCTCGCTGGGCATTTTCGATTTCTTGATAATCGTCAGCTTCTTCTCGGGCTTCATGTCCCTGCCGATTTCCCATACATAGCCCATTGCATCGAAAAATGCAATGATGGCTTCCCTGTCTGAGTTTTTCTTGGGGTGTTAGGTCTAGAGTTTTGTCAAAAACACAAGTGTTGAGTTCTGAGTAAGAAGACTAAAGAAGACTCAGAAGACTCAGAAGTTCTGAGTAGAAGACTCAGAAGTTCTGAGTGAGAAATCTCAAAAAGATTCTAAGTGTTGGATTCTGACTAGAAGGTTCAGAGTTCTGAGTAGGAGACTCAGAACTTCTGACTATGAAGACAAATGTTCTGAAGCGCTTATTCAGAAGTATGTTCAGAATTCATATCTTGGGATATTATCTGTTATATTCAGTTACTAATTAGGACACGTGTAATTGTTCTATTAGTCTGTTTCTCATATGTACTGTAGCTTTAGCTATTATCTACAGTATATATAGGAGTTAGCAACTGTAGCTAACTGAATTTTTGGCTAACCTTTTGGATAACTCTTTACGCATAAATTGTTAGATCTATTGAGAGAGAAATTCATTGTAATATCTTTAATAGATCATATGACCAGTTGCTATTAATACGATCTTAATTGTTCATATTTGATTGTAAGAGTGTAACCTGGACTTTCAATTGGTATCAGAGCCAATCAACAAACAAATTCGACCAAGAGTGTGTTTGATCGCGTTCTTGAAGTTTCTTGATCAATTCGACAATTGATTCCGCTGCTGCTAACAATTCTTGAATTCCTAACAATTCTTGAATTCGTTTCTATCATTGATTCAAGAAATTTGAATTTGTCTTTCTGTTGAATCGATATCTTACAATCAAGTTATCCAAAGATTTTCTCTCTATGCTGATTAATTCTCGAAATTAAACAGAGATCACAGGTATGTTTTCGAAATTCTTGATTGGTTTCTGGATCAAAGTGATTATATCTGCTGCATGTTGATTAGTATTCAAATTTTTTGTTGAAAAGAAGATTTCATTAATTCATGTACTCTAACTGTTTGATGAAATGCATGTGACAGATTTGATTAATTCTTGCATGTTCTAGATTTGTGTTGATTCTCATTTTTTATCATAATTCATAGTTGATATTCGAATTTGTCATTTCATCATGCCTGAGATTATTGAAATTTTTGTGAGACCTGCAATTTCTATAACCAGTTCAGACAATTTACAAAAATTAAGTCCTGTAAAAGCAAAAGAAACAATTTCTGAACCAAAAACTGAGATTGTTCATTTTGAAAGCAAGATTGCTAATCTTCAAGCAAAACAAGACGAATATGCAAAAGTTATAAAGATTTTGCAAAAAGAGAAATCTGATTTTCTAAAGGATTTTGAAAAGGTTCAAGAAAACATAAAGTTGTTAGAAAAAGAGAATGTTGATTTGAAAGAGAAAGGCAATTTTAGAAGAAAGATGTTGACAGAGTCTGAAAATAGAATCAAATCATGTGAAATGAAAAATTGTCAACTCTTGAAACAGATCTATGATTTTGAACAAGTTCTTATACTTGAAAGAGTGAAATTTGAGAAAGAGAGAAGAGACTTTCAAACTGAGAGGAAAGGTTTTGAAACAAAGTCTGTTGAATTATCTTTGAAAATTTCTGATTTGGAGAAAATTCTTGCAAAAGAAAGAAAAGAGTTTGAATGCAAGAAAAATGTTTTTCAAGAAGAAAAGATTGGTTTTGAGAAAAAGAAAACAGGAATGTTAAATGAGTTTTCTGTAAAAATCAATGAGTTGGAGAAAGAGTTAGAAGATGGAAGGAAAGAGACTGAAAAGAAGAAGGTAAATGGCTTTAAAGAAAAATGCTTAAAAGATGAGTTTGAGAAGGAAAAGAAAGTTTTTCATTTGGAGATAAGGAGGCTTATTAAGAAATTATCTGATTTATCAACTAAAATCATGATAGAGAGGAAGTCCAAATCTGATTTGCAGTCAAGGTTTGATTTGTATGTTAAAAAGTTTAGGGAATTTGAAACGAAAGTTGTTGACAAATCAAATCATAGTTCAAAAGATCAGATTCGTTCTTCTAATCTGTTTTATGATTCTGCTATTGATAAATCTTATAATTGTTCTTTTAAAAAGATAAAAATGGAATGGAGAGTTAAAGGAACAACTTCCAAGAAAGAAGTGCCAAAATCAAAAGTTCCTAATTCAAATGTCAAGAAGAACAATACATTTCAAAGAAAATCTTTTGTTAAACCTGATGTGATTTATTCTGTAAATCAATTAGTCAGAGTTGCACAAAAGAAACTTTGTTGTTCATATTGTGGGACTGATGATTTTGTGAACAAGAATTTTATTCAGCACTGGTATGGTTCTTATAGAATATCTGCATATACCACTGCACCTAACAAACCTGGACCCAAGTTCATATGGGTACCAAAGTCAACTTAATCTGTTTTGTAGGTTATTCATGTGTAGAGATGGATGAATGATCCATACCGACACATGACTGAAAACAGATGTTGTGCTTAATTGAGAATTTTGACTTTTGGATAATTCAGTCCAAAACTCGGTCTGAATGTGATTATGGACTTACAATTTGTCTCATCTTGATTATGGATTTCTGATTCATACAGATCAATTTGTTGATTTTGAAGATTTTTTTTGAAAAAGTTCTGTTTGCTATGAGGTTATCGAACTCATAGATGTGAGTGTTTTTCGTAGAAAACATTTCCAGAGAATGTGTTCAGAATCACATTTTAAGCAACCCTGCAAATTTTGGTTGAAAAATTCTGATTTTTGAGCAAGTTATGGTGATTTGAAGTTCAGAATGTTCAAAAATCACAAAATCCAAACATTTTTCTAAGGCATTTTCTCTGGATAGTTTTATCAGAATTCTGACTCTGTTACTCAGAAGTTCTGACTCTACTACTCAGAATTCTGACTCAACTAATCAGAATTCTGACTCTGATACTTAGAATTTTGAACAAGTTACTCAGACTTCTGACTATACTACTCAGAATTCTGACTCAACTAATCAGAATTCTGACTCCGATACTTAGAATTTTGAACAAGTTACTCAGAATTCTGACTTTTCTACTCAGAATTCTGACTCAACTACTCAGAATTTGGATTTTTGATATCTAATGAGGAATCATCGAAGATGATTACCAAAATCTCTTGATTTTGCAGGATTATCTTGATTTCAGAGGAAGCATTGACTCAAAATTTGATCTGATTGTTTCAAGATAAAGTTCAAAACCCGTGCTTCAACGTTTTAGGTTTTTGAACATATCAGTTCAAAACCCGTACTTAAATGACAATGGCTTCTGAATAATTCAGTTCAGGACCCGTACTTCAGAGACTAAGACTTCTAAACAAATCAGTTTAGAACTCATATTTCTCAGGTGATATCCTTAACTGTCATATTTTTATGTTTCAAGGAACAAGTGGTGAAAGGTAACATTGCATTACGTTTATTTCTATTGCTTTGAATGTTTGAATCTTAACAAATTTAATTCAATGATATGAATTTTTTTAATTTTCATTCAATGAATAAATGTGTGTCAAAGAGTGATTTTACAAGTATTTTGTATTATCTGAGCTATATTTGTTTCAACTTTCACTTCTGAATTAAATCGAAAGGTAAGCAAAACATGAATGAAATTATGCCGAATGCTCAATGTTATGAAATCTATACTTATATAGAATATAATGCTCAAAAAGCCTAAATGTCAGAATGATGGATGGAAATGAAAATATGGGGGAAGTACTACGTTTTAGTACCAAGTGATTGAGATGAAATATAAATATATATAAAATCATTTAGTTTGAAAGTTTGTACCTGTGGCCTTTCTGGTTTGGGAGAGTAAGTCCTAAGGGGTGCTAGTCACCTAGTCCCTAAGACCAACTGGTCTGGGATCGGCTGACCCAAATCCTGCAATAGAACCAGATAGAAAGCCATGTTCTACTGGTACAAATGGGTTTAAGATATATCGATGTGGCCTTTCTGGTTTGGGAAATTAAGTTCCAAGGGGTGCTTGTCACCTAGCACCTAAGACCAACTGGTCTGGGATATGCTGACCCAAATCCTGCTATAGAACCAGATAGAAAGTCATGTTTAACGATGTATCTTATTCTTACTAAACTTTTTGATTAAAAGATGCCAATGTGCACAAAATTAAAAGATGTCAATGAGCACAAAATTAAAAGATGTCAATGAGCACAAAATTAAAAGATGCCAATGAGCACACATCTCTTGAAACTTTGGGAAAATTCAAAGTCGCAATAAACCTGTAAATTTGTGAAAATCCTGATTTTGGACAAATAGTGTGAGTAGAGCAAAGTATTCGTATATGTTTTTAGAATTGCATATGCTTGAAGCTAATCATATTTCGCATGCTAAGCACACCAAATAGATTTAATAAAGGGATTGAAACTGAACATTTTTAACTCGATATGCAATGATGACTTGTATTTGAATCCAAACACATGCATTTGATTTCATTTGATTGAAAATCTGATAAATTTCATTAAGTTGGATTTCTTTTGTAAAGTTTTCAAATGATCAAATGTTAGTAGTTATTAAGTGTAGTTCAGTAAATCTTATTCTCCTTGTATAAATGTTTTCATTAAAGCACTATATTTGAAATGAATAATTTTAATGAAATATATGCATACTTTCAGGGGGAGAAAACAAACTGCTACAGAATTCTTATTTTGAGGGGGAGCAAGGTTATTCATTAAGGAGGAGAAAAAGCATAGACTTCATTCGAAGAAAAAGCATCGCTAAAGTTTTGAAAATCAAGGGGGAGAAAAGCTAAAGATTTTGAAGATGATTTTGCTTTCCAAAACTTTAGGGGGAGAAAAGCTAAAGATTTTGAAGATTGATATGGTTTTTGTACAGAAATAACAAAAGAGAGAAATGTTATTTTAAGAAGAAGAAGAGGAAAAGGAAACTGATCGGTTGTTTCTTATAAAGAAATCTTATGAAAGCTGAAATGAAGATGAGAATTGTCATTTCAAGAGGGAGCAAAGAAAAAGCAAATATATAACAGAAATCAATTTGGAAATCGTTGCTGCTGCTGATTAAAGACTGACCAGAAGTTGTTAACTCAGATTATTCAGAATTCTGAGCAAAAGTTGTCAAAACATTCAGAAGAGCTCCTTCTGAAGATTGTTCCTGCTCTAAGAATTTGATGGTGAAAAGTACAAGTGTGTTTGACAAAAAGGGGGAGATTGTTAGGTCTAGAGTTTTGTCAAAAACACAAGTGTTGAGTTCTGAGTAAGAAGACTAAAGAAGACTCAGAAGACTCAGAAGTTCTGAGTAGAAGACTCAGAAGTTCTGAGTGAGAAATCTCAAAAAGATTCTAAGTGTTGGATTCTGACTAGAAGGTTCAGAGTTCTGAGTAGGAGACTCAGAACTTCTGACTATGAAGACAAATGTTCTGAAGCGCTTATTCAGAAGTATGTTCAGAATTCATATCTTGGGATATTATCTGTTATATTCAGTTACTAATTAGGACACGTGTAATTGTTCTATTAGTCTGTTTCTCATATGTACTGTAGCTTTAGCTATTATCTACAGTATATATAGGAGTTAGCAACTGTAGCTAACTGAATTTTTGGCTAACCTTTTGGATAACTCTTTACGCATAAATTGTTAGATCTATTGAGAGAGAAATTCATTGTAATATCTTTAATAGATCATATGACCAGTTGCTATTAATACGATCTTAATTGTTCATATTTGATTGTAAGAGTGTAACCTGGACTTTCATGGGGTCAGGGAGGGGAACAAAGGGTTTTTCCTTGGTGGCGATGGGAAGGCTGAGACCTTTGCGAATTATGGCAGGGGTAATCTTCATGGTGCCATATTCGATATCGCAGAGGATGCAATCGATTGTTTTGGAGGGGTCTTTGGCTGAGGGTATCTTAGAGTGTCTGGCTGAGTACCAGAATTGTGAAAGCAAAAGCTGATGTGCAGGAGGTGTTATGGTCAGGGCTGTGGAGATGCAGCAATTCTTTAGGAAGTTCACATCATCAGCTAGATGTGTGACTTGCTTTCGAGGAGGAAACTCGAGAAGCACATAGAGGTTGTTCACCTTAGTCCAATCCAGTTTGTCAAGGGCAAACTTGACTTGAGGAGCCTTGAAGATGTCCACTTCCTCAGCAGTTTTGTCAGCAGCAGTGTTTTCAGCGATGTTGTTCTTGGGAATGTCAGAAGATGCCATTTTCTATATTATCAGTTCAACCAAAGATTAACAAATACGAATAATCTTAATGTGGAAAGATTTTCCAATAAGATGGTTCGAATTTTGTCCATTTCATTCAGACAAAATGTCTTAATGAAGATTAGGGTTTTTGTTTAAAAAAAAACAAAATTTCAAACCCAATAAAAATCTTGTTTTCCAGTTTCCTTTGAAGATAGGGATTCTGGAAAAACGAATGTGTGAAGAACAAGTTTAAGATTTTTGCATTTAAACTTTAAGAACAGCCATGAAATGGTTCTGTTCATAAAACCATGAAAGAAAATGATTTTATTTTTAAGAAGTTATTTTGTTTGATCTTGTTAAAACAATGAGAAGATCAGAAACAAGTTATTTGCATTTGGTAAATAATAAGAACATATTAACCTTTGATGTTTGAAGAAGATGAACAGTTGTTCTTGAAAAATCGAGGGCCAAATGCAACAGTGAATTCTTTCTTTGCTTGGAGGAGAAGTTCGCGTAAGGGAAAAAATATAAACGAATAATTTGTTTATATAGAGAGATTTTAGAAAGAGAAAATCTTGAGCGGGAAAAGATTTTCATCATGACACGGACACGTGTTTGCATTTGATTGGTAAGTAAACAAAACGTGCAAACGTGTGTCAGAAAGAAGAACGTGTCTGGGTTTATCCGTTGCAATGACGTCACAATTGTCCTTTCATATTCTTGGTTGTCTCTGAGGTTTTGAAAACTCAAGGACACTTTTGAAAACATGAAGCACTGAATAGAAATATCAGTTGGTTTTAAGAAATTTCAATGTATCGCTGATAAGGAAGAGATATTCAGCGATGAGATTTGTTTTGAAATCTTGCATTTACATGTGATTTGTCAGAGAGATAAACATACCTTGATATCAGCGAATCAGGATAGAGAGGAGGATAGAATGGGTTATACAAGTTGATTGTATCCTATCGCTGATCAAATGTGAACTGCTGAAGATTTTATCCTTCAAAGTTCAGCATTCCAAGCTCGCTGATGAGAAAGTTGAATCTTGTCTCATCAAGAGGTTTGGTGAACAGATCAGCTAACTGATAATCAGTTGGGATAAAGTGAAGTTCTATATCACCATTCATCACATGATCTCTGATAAAGTGATACCTGATTTCGATGTGTTTTGTCTTTGAGTGTAGCACTGGATTATTAGCTATAGCGATAGCACTTGTGCTGTCGCAATAGATTGGAATATTTCAGAGTTGAAGGTCATAGTCCAGTAGTTGATTTCTCATCCACAAGACCTGAGAACAATAGCTTCCAGCGGCTACATACTCAGCTTCAGCTGTGGAAGTGGACACTGAGTTTTGCTTTTTACTTGTCCAACTTACCAGCTTTCCACCCAGGAGCTGACATCCTCCTGTGGTGCTTTTCCTATCCATTCTGCAACCTGCAAAATCACTATCTGAATAGGCGATTAAATCGAATCCTGAGTCTTTGGGATACCAAAGACCTAGATTCGTTGTACCCTTAAGATATCGAAAAATTCGCTTTACAGCTTTCATATGAGATATCTTAGGTTCAGCTTGATATCGTGCACACAAGCATGTTGCAAACATAATATTGAGTCGGCTAGCTGTAAGATACAATAGTGAGCCGATCATCCCACGGTATAGCGTGACATTGACAGGAACACCCTTAGTGTCCTTATCAAGTGTCAGCGGTGGTGCCATAGGGGTTTTCATAGCTGAACTTTCAGTTAAGTCGAATTTCTTCAGCATATCTTTAACATACTTTCCCTAATTAATGAAAGTTCCTTTTTCATTTTGTTTTATCTGTAGACCAAGGAAATATGTTAGTTCACCCATCATGCTCATTTTATACTCATCTTTCATTCTATCAGCGAAACGAGTACATAGATCTGGGTTAGTCGAGACAAATATAATATCATCAACATATATTTGAACAAGAATGGTATGACCTTTTACTTTCCTGAAAAATAGAGTTTTGTCTATTTTGCCTCGCTCAAATTTTTCAATATGGAGATAAGTAGAAAGAGTGTCATACCATGCACGTGGAGCTTGCTTTAAGCCATAAAGTGCCTTATCCAGTTTATAAACATAACCTGGATGCTTAGGATCTGAGAATCCTGGAGGTTGTTCCACATAGACTTCTTCATTCAGCTTTCCATTTAGAAACGCTGACTTAACATCCATCTGATATACTTTGAAGTCTTTGTGTACAGCGTATGCTAAGAATAGACGAATAGATTCTAATCTTGCTACTGGAGCAAATGTTTCGTCATAATCTATGCTTTCCTCTTGTATGTATCCCTGAGCAACAAGACGATCCTTGTTGCGGGTTACAGTTCCATGTTCGTCCAACTTGTTTCGATAGACCCATTTAGTGCCTATCACTGTTTTGTCAGTTGGTCTTCGAACAAGTTTCCAAACTTTGTTTCTTTCGAATTCTGTCAGCTCTTCTTGCATGGCGCTGACCCAGTTTGGATCTTTGAGGGCATCATCTACTTTCTTTGGTTCAGTTAGTGAAATAAAATTTACAAATAAACAAATATTACCTGCACTTCGTCGAGTCTGAATACCAGCGTTTGGATCACCAAGAATTTGATCAATTGGGAGATTTATAGTCCATCGCTGAGCCGGAGCGTGAGACGCTGACTCAACCTGAACTGGAGGAGCTGAAGATGAAGCTTCAGCGACGTCTGGAGTATCAGCCAAGAGAGGAATGGATGCAGTTGTCATTATATTCACTGATTGCTGAGAAATGGATGGAATATCTGAGATATTGGTTTCAGAAGCAGGTATAGTGTTTATAGGAACAGCTGAGACCCATGATGTTTCAGCTTCACTATTCTGCATATTTGGAATGATAGTTGGACCATCATCTTCAACTGTGTGAGCACGAGGAGTGGGAATATCTTCTGAATCACCAAGATGAGAAAACATCCATGATTCAGTTCTTCAGTATCAGCGGACGGTTTAGAGTTCGCTGAACGAGACTCGTCAAACGTGACGTGAATTGTTTCTTCAACAGTTTGTCTTCTTCTATTAAAGACTCTGAAGTCTTTGGAAACTGGGGAGTATCCAAAAAGGATTCCATCATCAAACTTAGGATCAAACTTTCCAAGGGCATCTCTATTGTTCAGTATGAAACACTGACATCCAAAGATGTGAAGAAAGCTGATTGAAGGCTTTCTCCCATGAAATAGTTCATAGGTTGTTTTATTCAATCTTTTGACTATCAGCGACCTGTTTTGCGTAAAACAAGCAGTATTGACAGCTTCTGCCCAAAATTGAGTAGGCAGGTGAGAATCGCTGAGCATTGAACGTGCAGCTTCAATAATTGTTCTATTTCTTCTTTCAGCGACTCCATTTTGTTGTGGTATTCTCACTGAAGAAAAGTTGTGAGAAATACCCTTGCTCTCAAAGAAGGAATCAAGAGAACTGTTTTTTGAATTCAGTCCCATGATCACTCCTTATTGAGCGAACGGTCAAATTGTTCAGGGTTTCCATCTTCCGAACAAATGTGATGAGTTCTTCAGGGATGTCACTCTTGGAACGGAGAAACATAACCCATGTATAACGATAGAATTAATCAACTAGGACCAATGTATATTTCTTTCCAGCGATGGATTGTTTGTTAACAGGGCCAAACAAATCCATATGGAGTAGTTGTAGAGGAGATGACACTGAGGAGACTTGCTTTGATTTAAAGCTTGCTTTGGTCTGCTTCCCTTTCTCACATGCTGAACATAAAGACTCTTTGGCATATGAGTGTTGAGGTAGACCCGTAACTAACTCTTTTGAAGAAAAAGAGTTCAGTGTCTTGAAATTCAGATGTGAGAGCCTCTTATGCCATAGCCAGTTGACATCAGATGAGGCTTTTGAGAAGAAACAGGAGTTCTCAGTGGTTTATGAGTCCATGTTTATTACATAAACATTTTCCAAACGATAACCGCTGAGAGCTATCTTCTCCTTTTTGTCAGTGACAAAGCAGGATTCCTTGGTAAAGATTACTTTGTTATCCTTGTCGCAAAGCTGACTGATGCTTAACAGATTATGCTTCAGCCCTTCAACATATGCGACTCTTCTGAAGGTGGTTGTACCATTAGAGAGTACACCAAACCCTCGGGTATGTCCTTTTCCATTTCCACCGAAAGTCACATAGGGACCCTTCTCTTCCTTGTATTCAGCGAGCAGGCTTTTCTTTCCAGTCATGTGTCTAGAGCATCCGCTATCGAGATACCAGATACCCTTCTGAACCTGCATCGCAAAGGAGGATTAGTTTTTCTTGGGTACCCACTTAACCATGTGTACACGTTTGTCAGTGGAAACAGTTGGAATGGAAGGTTCAGCAATCTTCGCAGCATTTGAAGATTCAGCTTTGTCAGTCTTCACTTTGGTTAATTTCTTAACCTCAGTGGTCTTCTTTGCCTTGGGGGCAATCTTCACCTTAGCTATCTTATCAGCTTTGGTGGCTGTGGAGCACTTACTAGCAATATAATCAGTGAGTCCACAGTGATAACATTTCCAATAACTAAAAATAGTTCTAGGACTATTTGAATGCTGAACTTTAGATTTTGAATTAGAAGGACCAGCACCAAATAAGCTTTTGGCTTTAGAAATGGGAGGAACACTTGGTTCTTCAGATTTCTTACCAAGGACATCCACTCTGAGTCTAGGAGTAGATCGCTGAAGAGACCCACGCTGAGTAGATCCAGAGATCTGATTTCTTGATCCAGAGGAAAAAATCACTAAAGCTTTAGAAGCATTCAGCTTTGGTACTAAAGTACCCTTCTGAGGATTTTGGTTCAACGCAATTCCTTTACCTTTATCTTTAAAGACATAGGTAGGTTTTGGATAAACCATTTTCTCTTTACCTTTTGATGAGGCAGAGATTTTCTCAGGGATAGGCGGTCTGGAGGACGAACACTGAGAGGATGGAGTGTCATCGACTGAGGATACGAAAGTTCCAAATAAGAGCATGGAATGATCAGTGGTTGGTTCTTGAGTTTCATATTTGTAACCAAGACCACGTTTATCACTCAGGGGTATCTGAGACTTGATTATCTCAGTGATCTTTGTTGAAGAGTTACACCATCCTTCAACAGTAGCTTTTTCAGCTTTCAAAGCAGCGATAGCTTCTGCTCGTTCGATTTTGACTAGCTGATTTAAATGCACTTGATCTTTAAAATCTTCTTCAATTTTAGAAAGCTTTTCTATTTGAAGGTGACAGTTTTTAAGTTGTTCAGCGAGATCAAGGTTTTGGTTTTCAACTATAGTTTTGCCATTCATGGCTTCATATAAGCTTCTAGTCAAGAGATCGATTTTGCGGAGACTATCAGCTTCATCAATATTTGCAATATTTGTAAAGAAGGAAGGTGATACCTGAATAGCAGAGGTTGAAGTAGAGGGAATGTCTGAACTTTCTTCCTCATCCTCAATCTTTGCCATAAGACATAGATTGGCTTCATTATCTTCAGAGTCAGATGATGATTCTTCTTCTTCAGAAGCAGCCCAATCATAAACCATCAGGCCTTTGCCTTTCTTCTTGAAGCTTTTCAGCTTTGCATATTTTTCTTTCAGCTTAGAATATTTGTCATCTTTATTCCTGGGAATAAAAGATTTCTTGGGAAACGCTTAGTTTCTCGATACTTTCTTAGACCTGCACTCGTTAGCGAAATGTACAATCTTTTCGCAGTTAAAACAAGTAGCAGTAGCCTTATCAACAGTAGCTGATGATCTTGGCTTATCAGTTATAGAAAGAGGTTTGTTCTTTTTGAACATTTTCTTTTTGGCGAATCTCCTGAACTTTTTAGTTAGGAGAGCTAAAGATTCATCATCATCTGAAGAGTCAGAATCTGATGACCTTTCAGAGTTACTCTCTAACTCAGTGATAGTGACCGAGGGTCGCTGAGTAGAAGGTTCCTCTGAGATTAAAGCAACAGGGGTGCTTTTGGAATCTTTTACAATATTCTTCTTAAGATGGCTTGATTGCTCATGATTCGGCATTGTGCCATATAAGGTAGCAGGAGTCATTGATCTTAGATCTTTTGACAGCTTGAGACACATAGAATAACTGTCCCAACTTTCAGGTAAACAATCTAGAAAATTTGTCAGCACTTCAAAGTTAGAATATTTCTTACCAACAATTTTCAGATCTATTATTAAGCAATTAAAACGTTGGTGAACTTCAGAGAGAGTCTCATTCTTACCACAAATGAAACTTTCATACTGTCTTACCAGGTTGATCTTTCGAGAGTCCTAGACTTCAGCAGTACCTTCATACTGAACACATATTGTGTCCCACATGGCTTTTGAGGATTTCAGGTTCATGACGGAATGGTAGACTTTGTCAGGAAGAGCCATGGATAGTATGGATCTGGCTTTTGTGTCGATAGCCACTTTCTTCTTATCTTCGTCAGTCCACGTATGAACATCTTTGGGTACCAGCCTTTCTGGAATAGCAGGTCTATTCTCAGCGGCAGGTACTGCGGCATCAATTCTTACAGGAACAAATGGGCCGTTTTCAAGATAATAAGGCATAGTAGGGTCTACACCTTCTAGGAAGAGAGTCATCCTATTTTTCTATAGATTAAAATTATCTCTGGAGAATCTAGGGGGTTTTGCAAGAGAACCATTATCTATATAGTTTGTGTTTGTGTTGGCGGCCATTTTCAGAAATAGCAAGGAAGAGAAATCTTAGTATAGATTAGATCTTGTTTATGAGTTTAAACAAATCCGCTCGGATACCACTTGTTGGTCCCGAAGGGTTATACAAGTTTGTAGAAGGGGGGGGGGGGGGGGTTGAATACAAACACACAGATTTTACTTTTCTAAATTGTTTATTGAAAAATCATTAACAATTTACAGCTTGTTGCGGAAACAATATTAAGGATAAATCCTAAATCTAAACAAGTTGGAACACTAAGTTTCTTGCACTAAGAAGGAGAAGGAAATTACTAATAATAACCTATATCAAGATAAGAAGGATGAACTTGTCCAGAGTTAGCAAGTTACTTCAAAAATGAAGTGAGTTCTTCTTCTTATATACTGCATGCATTTAATGCATTGCAATTTACACTTTACACGTGGCAGCAGCTGATTGGTTGCATGTCATTGACCTTTATTGACAACCTTAGTAGCCGCATGTTTGAACAGTGTAGTATCAGAGTGGTTGTACGATTTCAGGCAATAAGGAGGTTCTATTCTGACATATCGTACGAAGTCGTGCAAGGGTGGATGAGACAAAAATACTTTGTACGGAAGACTTCATGATCAGCTTTTCGATGATTCAGCGATCTATCATTCTTCATCAGTGAATGATAGAGTTCAACAATAGCTGAAGTCTTGTACTTGATACTTCACGTTGAGTGGACAAATCTGAGTCTTCGCTGATCCGCATCAGTTCATTAGGAGACTTGTCGATGGTTCTTGAGCTTTATCTTTGACTTCAGCGTAGAACCTATGTTGACGTGAAACTTGTCTAGGACCTTGTTCTGATCCACTCCAGAGGTGGGGACAGAAGTATCATTGAGTTGACTAGGGGACTTGTCTACAGTCCCTTCGTCGTTGTGCACTCCAAGTTCCTCTAAAGAGCTTTTTGGACCTAGATGTGTGTGCGTGTCAGAGGAAACAAATTCCTCTGTTTGGGATTTCAGATGTGATCTAGGGCAATTGATCACTTACTAAAGGCAAGTCCTTTGGAGAGGAGTCCCTTGGAATGGTTTTGAAAGTTTCAGGATACACTCTTACAATCAAATATGAACAATTAAGATCGTATTCACAGCAACTGGTCATATGATTTATTAACAATCTGTGAATTACAAGATTTTACAATGAATTTCTCTCTCAATAGATCTAACAATTTATGCGTAAGGAGTTATCCAAAAGGTTCTCCAAAAGATTATATTAAAGATTCTCCAAAGATTATATCAAAGATTCAGTTAGCTACAGTTGCTAACTCCTATATATACTGTAGAAGGAAGGCTAAAGCTACAGTACATATAAGAAACAAACTAATAGAACAATTACACGTGTCCTAACTAGTAACTGAATACAACAGAAAATCCAAGTCATAAGTTCTGAACATGTTGTTCAGAACTTCTGAACATACTTCTGAATAAGCGCTTAAGAACATTTGTCTTCATAGTCAGAAGTTCTGAGTCTCCTACTCAGAACTCTGAACCTTCTAGTCAGAATCCAACACTTAGAATCTTTTTGAGTCTTCTACTCAGAACTTCTGAGTCTTCTGAGTCTTCTTTAGTCTTCTTACTCAGAACTCAACACTTGTGTTTTTGACAAAACTCTAGACCTAACAGGTTTCCCCGGGTATAAGTGGCACAGAGGAGGAAAGAAGTTCCTCTATCTGGTTAGCAGGGGTTGGGCTTGAGCTGTGCGGCTCTTTTTCAATGACATCCTCTGCCACTAGACTGGCGATGTCAGAAATGTGGGTTGCACTGGGAATTGGTTGGGGTTGTATGCCACTACTTTCTATGGCATCTTTTTGAACATCACCCTATATTGCTACTTCTACCCTGGTGACTAAGGAGTCGTATATTGGATGAGTGCCAATTAATTGCTGTATTTGGGGATGCAGAAGTGTTGTTTCTTGTGTCTCGGTGGTCTCAGGGGTTTTGTTAGTTTCCATATCAGTAATTACCTTTGGGATGATGGCTGAGGGTTGAGGTGTGGTATCTTTTGAAGCTTCCTCTGCAGTCATGCATCCCAACCTAAGAGTTTCTCTGCTACCCTCTATCTTGGCGAAGTTGCCCATATCCTCTGGGCTTTGTCGTAGCACATCATAGTTTGTTGATCTGGGTGTGAGAGTCCTTCTGGGGTAGCGACATGAATATCTTATGGGGTTTTGTCGCTGTCCTCTATCTCAGAGTCCATCTCTGAGATAATCGCAGAGGGCTTGGATTGAATCTCCACCCAGGTGTCTTCAGTTTCGATCATCTCCTCTGTGTTTTGGAGTTCTGGATCATAGCTTGGAGGGGAGGGAAACTGGTTACCGTTTTCTTCTGCTGTAGGATCATCTTCTGGTATAGGATAGGCCATTTGGGTTTGTTCAGGGTTGACCTCTGAGATGACTACTTCAGCTACTGCAGGACTAGAACTATTTTCCATGAATGAACTTGCTCTACCAGAAGTTTGAAGATCTGAAACTCGATCCTCTGCAAAAATCATTGGATGTGCCTCTGCAGTCCATCCAGAGGTGTCCAATATGTCTGCAAATTCATGTTGTTCGAGGAAGACTGAGAAATCTCCTTGGTCTGCATAATTAATAGGAGTGGGGGATTGCAGAGGTTGCTCAGCAGCTGCTCCTTCTTCTGCAGCGACTTCCTCTGTGATAGTTTGCAGAGGAGTCTAGGGTTTCTTGGATTTCTTCCTCCTTGGCTTAGGGGCTCCCTCTTCTGATGATTTTGACTTGCGTTTCTTTTTCTCCTTGGGTGGAGGAGGAGCAGAGGATGCAATTACGGTTTCTGGTGCAGGTTCGGTTATCTGAGCAACGCTTGAAGAGGTTCCATCTGAAAGTTTCTTTGCTCTGGGAGCCTTTTTCGGTTTGGAAGAGGTTGTTGTGGCCTTGGATACAGAGGAAATTATCTTTTTCCTCTGTAGCTTGATCTTTGCAAGTTTCTGCTCATGCTTTGCCACAACTTCTGTGTGCTCCTCTAGGCTCATTTTTTCTACAACTAAGGTTCCTAGGGGGATTCCTAGATGCGGGGGTGTCGCAGGACTCTGTTCTGGAGTCCTGTGATCGCTTATGTACTCTATCCTAAGTTATTCATCAAAGGCATAGGACAGAGGCTTGGCTGGCATAGGTCTGCAGATCGCATACCCCTTTGCGTGTGTTCTAGTTGTCATTCTGGCCAAGGGGTAAGTCTTCACTATAGGCCCTTCCATTGGCAAATTATTGAATTGCAGCAGAGGTTCCAGAATGACTCCTATAGTCCTCTGGAACTGCAGAGCGGGGAGGTCTAGGACATTTGGACCGTTTGCCTTCTGAACTGCATCTGTCGATGGTGTTCACGAGTTCTTGCATCATTAGAGCTGCAAAGTCTAGAGGTAGGTCGTAGTATACACCATACATGATGGCTAGGATTTGATGTTAGGTTTGATCGGGGCTCCCTATTTTGCCGGTGAGACATCTGTTGAGTATTGAGAACAGAGTGTTCCATAGATGTGGAAATCTGTTCCATCTGAAGTCATTTCTCTTTGTTAGGTGGGTATTATACCCTAACATCTCTGCAAAGTCACAGAGTTCTCTATCAGAGGGAAGCTCTGCATATTCCCTGATCCCTAAAAAGCCTCTGGTGTGCAGATTGAACTCTAAAGAGAGCATGGTTCTGTTAAATTAGATTTATCTAGTTTAGAGATCCAACCTCTGATTTCCCTTGATTCTCCATCGTAATAACAACTCTGCCAGAATTGGTTCATGTATCTGGCAGGTATGCAAGTAACATTCTTGGAAAGGAGGGTGAATAATATGTGGTTTTCAAGTATGTTCAGCAGGATGGCATGATCTTCCCCAAAAGTTGTTCTTGAGGGCACAAGGAAGTGGTTGTTGGGTTTGAGCGGTAATATGTTCTCGATGAAGAACTGCAGGTGAGTGGTCGGAGAGAAACCAACAGATTCGTCTTGTTCTTGTTCTGGATTTGGGGGCAAGGTTCGGTGTTGTGAGTGCTCAGAATGAGCAGGGGAAGATGCCGGAGAGATTGTAGTGGAAGCCATTGAAAAGTATTGAAGAAATGGAGTAGAAAGAAGATAGTTGCAGGTTTATCACTGTTCGCCGGAGGTAATATTGAGAGGTAATCGTAAAAGATGAAGAAGAAAGGTGAAACAGGGTTTTATAGGTGAGGTTTGAAATGGATAGAATTCTACAGTAAAATCGAATTAAATGATATTTGGGGTCCGCAATCGAGTACACACAGCTGGGTTCAAGTATCAGAAGTTTGTGTGGCACACACGTCCAATGAGAAAATGCCACGTTGGAGGTGTCAGAACACGATTAGACGTCGTGCGTGGCCCATTAATGCTGAGCGCATGGGCGTCTCTATACTCGAATGACTGTCACCTTCAGAAATAACCCGTATCTTACCGAATCCCGTTTTTGTGCATAAGTGTCAAATCGACAGAGGCTCTGTGGTGGAATGAGCTCTGTGATTTGAAACCTTTGCATGTTAGCTCTGAGCTTTCACCTTTACCAAAAACATTTGAAAACAGGGAAGTGATCTATAGAGTCGCTGTGTGGAAACTTAGGATTACAGAGGCTCTGACCCACAGAAGCTCTGCTGAGCTCCTTAGAGGCTCTATGACCCTAAATTTCTAATAACATAATGCTCATAAAACTATTTGATCATCCAAAGTTTTGATTGTGTAAAACCGTGTTTTTAGGACATATTTGAAAATTAGTGTCCGAGAAAACTGATTTGGAAAAAGGTTTTGTGCGAGACATTCTCCTTTTGATTTACCTTTGCTCGGCAAATTACCTGACTTCTGTGGATTTGGTTGATCTTAGTTCTTCTTTGGCTCCCCCTTGAATGATCAACCTCTGTGGATCAATTCAAGTTCTCCTTCTGCTCCCCCTTGACCTATGCTTGGATCAAATGAGATAAGTATTGCATAGAACATAGGTCAAACTCACCAAAGGCTCTATGGAGATTGTCAGAGGTTCTGAGAATTCCCACAGAGGCTCTGTTGGGTACAGAAGGTTTGGTGATAAGGAATTTACATACAAAAGAGATTGATTATGTACATATATACAAGAGGATCAAGTCTTACTTACAGAGGATTCAACTCATGTATATCATACCCAACTTACTAACCAAGAAAAGGAATCTTTTCTCATCTAGTGCCTTGGTAAATAAATCTACAAGCTGGTATTCAGTGGACACAAAGTGCATTTCGATTGTGCCATGTTCAACATGATGCTTCAGAAAATGGTAACGGATATCGATATGCTTTGTTTTTTATTGCTGTACTGGATTGGCAGAGATGGGTATCTTGTATATGGTGTAACCATAGTCCTTTAGCTGAGTTTTCATCCACAGAACTTGGGAGCAACAACTAGCAACAGCAACATATTCAACTTCTGCTGTAGATGTAGTCACACAGTTCTTCTTCTTCGAAGTCCAGCTGACTAGTTTACCACCTAGGAATTGACAACTCCTAGAGGTACTTTTTCGATCAAGCTTGCATCCTCCATAATCTGAATCTGTGTATGCCTTAAGACCAAAACCAGAGTTCTTCGGATACCAGAGCCCAAGATTTTTAGTCACTTTAAGGTATCTGAAGATCCTCTTTACAACAATAATGTGGGATTCCTTTGGGTTAGCTTGATATCTTGCACAGAGGCATGTGGCATACATTATATCAGGTCTACTTGCGGTTAAGTATAAAAGGGACCCAATCATGCCTCTGTAGAGCTTGCACTCTACAGATTTGCCATTTGGATATGAGTATAACTTATTTCCAGTGGCCATGGGGGTCTTCATTACAAAGGCATCAGAGAGACTGAATTTTGAAAGAATGTCAGAGACACACTTAGCTTGATTTATAAAAATTCCCTCTGATGATTGTTTTACTTGGAGTCCTAGGAAGAAGTTTAGATCTCCCATCATACTCATTTCAAACTCACTCTGCATGAGTTTTTAAAATCTTTGCCCTGTTGTGCATTTGTAGACCCAAAAATAATGTCATCCACATAGATCTGTACAAGCAGAGTCTCATTACCTTTTCTTTTGTAAAACAGAGTAGTATCGGTTGTACCTCTGTCGAAATCATTATTGAGAAGAAAGGTTGAAAGACGTTGGTACCATGCTCTTGGAGCCTGTTTCAGTCCATACAGAGCTTTGTCGAGATAGTAGACGTAGTTTGGGTACTTGGCACTTTCAAACCCTGGTGGCTGCTAGACGTATGCTTTTTCTTGGATTTCACCATCTAGAAAAGAGGATTTTACATCCATCTGAAAGACTTTGAAACATTTGTGGGCTGTGAAGGCTAAGAAGATTCTTATTGCTTTGAGCCTTGCGACAGGGACAAAAGTTTCATCGTAATCAATACCTTCTTCTTGGCGATATCCCTTGGCCACCAATCTCGATTTATTTCTAATAACCACCCCGTCCTCATCCTTCTTGTTTCTAAAGACCCATTTAGTCCCTATTGCTTGTTTCCCCTTCAGCAGAGGAACTAGGGTTCATACCTTGTTTCTCTCAAACTGCAGAAGCTCTTCTTGCATAGCATCTACCCAGTTTGGATCATCTAGGGCTTCAGAAATGCGTTTTGGCTCGATCATACTAATAAAATTTGTAAAGAAACAAAAGTTTGCAGTGGCTGATCTTGTCTTGACTTTATCAGAAGGATCGCCAATGATTTGGCTTTAAGGATGACTCATAGTCCACTTGGTAGACCTAGGGGGATGGTCATTCGCATCATCAAGTTGAACCTCTGTGGTTGCACTTGTCGGTTCTGGTGCAACCTCTGTAGTTGATGGCACTTCTGTGCTTGAACTTGGTTCATCAGCTTGTGGGAGAATATGGATAAGAGTTGGAATTTGTTCTTCTGAGGATGTGGAGACTGAATCCTCGTTTTCCTCTGGTATTGGTTCCTTTGTGGATGATGGAGTTGGTATTTCCAGTGCCTCTGTAGTAGAATCTTTGGTTGTTTCATCTTCTGTTGGCTCCCCCTCAACACGTGCATCTGCATTATTTACAGAAGAGGATGAAGTATTTAATGGACCAGTTAGAGATATACCTGACTCAGTCTGGTTGGCAGAAGGTGTTTCTCCAGAGGCTCTGGCAGCTCCTGCAGAGGGATCAATATCATCATGGAACATCTCTTCAAATAGCAGATTTAGGTATGCTTCTCTTGTGGGTGAGATGCCAGAGGATTCCTTTTTGAGACCGAGTTCTGAACTGATTTGTTCAGAAGTCTTCTGAAACGAATCGTCAAAGGAGACATTTATGCTTTCCACAATGGATCAAGACCGCAGAAGATATACTCTGTAAGCCTTTGAAGTGGCAGAGTATCCTATGAACTTTCCTTCATCTGCTTTCACATCGAACTTTCCTCTAGCTTCTCTATCATTCAGAACAAAACACTTGCATCCAAATACATGGAAGAACTTGATGTTGGGTCGCCTCTGATTGATCAATTGATAAGGAGTCTTGATGTGCCTCTTGACTATGGATGATCGATTTTGGGTATAGCAAGCTGTTAATATAGTTTCTGCCCAGAAAGATATCGGAATTCCAGACGTTGTTGGCATAGTTTTGGCAGCCTCCACAAGCGTTCGGTTCTTTCGTTCAACAACGCCATTTTGTTGTGGGGTGCGTGCAGCAGAGAAGTTCTGCGAGATGCCTTCTTCTGTGAGGTAGGCTTCAATGATAGAGTTTTTGAATTCTGTGCCATTGTCGCTTCTCAACTTCTGAATTTTGCACTTGTACAGAACTTGGATCCTCTTCATTAGATTTATCAGAATATTAGGAACATCTGATTTCTCTCTGACAAACTCCACCCATGTATATCTTAAGTATTCATCGATCACCACTAGTATGTATTTCTTGCCTCCAAAGCTCTATATAGCAATAGGACCGCAGAGGTCGACGTGGAGCATATACAGAGGCCTAGGACAAGACACATCAGTCTTTCCTTTGTGAGAAGCTCTCTTAAGATTTCCCATTTCACATGCTGAGCACAAATGATCTTTACTGAATTTTACGTTTGGCAGACCTTTAACAAGATCAAGTTTCACAAGTTTGTCTAGAGTCTGGAAGTTCAGATGGCAGAACCTGTTGTGCCATAACCAGGCTTCTTCGTTTTTACAAGCAACAAAGAAGAGCTTTTCTTCTTTGTTCTTGACGCTAAAGTTCATGAGATATAGATCTCCCCTTCGTTCAACCCGCAGAAGTTCTACTCCAGTATCTTCTCTTTTGAACATTACATCGAAACCAGTATCGCAGAGTTGGCTAACACTTAGAAGATGGTGCTTAAGGCCATCCACATATGCAACTTTGCATACTTCAATCTTTTCCTTTTTGATGACTCCGTAGCCTTTAATATATCCCTTCTTGTTGTCTCCAAAGGTTACAGATCCTCCATTTAGTTTGTCTTTGTAAGAGGATAGTAAACCTCTGTCGCCAATCATGTGCCACGAGCACCCGGAGTCAAGATACCAGATCGGCACATACTGCTCCTGCAAGACAATCAGAGATTTTTAGGTACCCATATCCAAATGGGTCCCTTTTTGTCAGAGGTCTTCAAGGTTGCCTTACCATCCTTGGGTTTGGTTTTAGCTTCTGTTGAAGAACCATTTTGTTTCTTCTTTCCCTTGAATTTAGCATTCTTTTTGGGCAAAGAGAGGAAACAGTGTGGGCTCGAGAAGTGTTGATTTAATTTATACATGAGATCAAAACAATGACATTAATTAATATGCGAAGAGATTTGCTTGAACTTTTCATTGAAAACATTGAAACAAGGTACATAGGCTTTATATTTACAATCTATCCTAGCAATAGACTTCCTATTACAAGAAGACCTATGTAGACTAGATTGCTGTTTTGAAAATTCTTTTTTGGGAGTAGTCTTCTGTGGACCCCTTCCTCTGTGGTGAACTTCTGCAGGTTTCACTGTCACAAAAGAAAAAGATTTGTTATTTTCAACCCACTTACCCTTCTGTTGCCAAGTTAATTTCTCTTTAAAAGGCCTTAAACGTTTTGTAGTTTTAGAACTCGTTGGATTTTGAGAAGACACTTCCTTCTGTTGTTTGATTTTCTCAAGCTCAAGAGAGGTTTTGGCTTGTATACACATGTCCAAAAAGTCTGGACTGATAGGAACACTTGTGATTTTCTCCTTGGGAGGAATAGTTCTGTTAAGCACTCCGGAGGTTAGCTTAAAATTCTCTGAGTCACAAGGTGCTATATCTGACTTAGAGTCAGTCTCAGATTCGTCAGAGGATGAATCGTCCTCGTATACAGAGGTTGAGTCACTCAGTTCTCTTTCGACAGAGGCTGGACCATCAGAGCATGTGCCATACTCTCTTTCTTCCTTTTCTATGGGACTATCTTCCAAGTCAAAAGAAGTATCTATTAAGATTTTATCAGAGAGATTTTGATCGACAGAGGATGTACAGAAGTTTTCATAAAAGTTGTTTTTCCCGATTTCCATCAACTCTTTTTCAGAGATATTTTTATGTTTTTCTTCTGACGAAGTAGGCTTGAACTCAGGTACCTCTGCCGATAGTTTATTTTCAGAGTCTATCATGCAGACAAAAGCAACCTGTGTTTGAGTCTCGGGGTTACCAAACTTGAAGATTCCTATCTGATCTTGTGTTTTCAGATATTTCTTAGGTTTGGACTCTCTTTTGACAGAGATTGAAGGTGATAAATCTGTGTTTTGAAACCACCCATTTATCATCTTTAGAGGTTTCCTCTCGTGAGGTTCCCTAGAGACTTTTCGCCTTTTACTAAAAGAGATTAGGTTTGGAAATCCAAGTTTTCTTGTACTTCCAATGTGAAATAGAGAGGACAGAGACTTGTCTCTTTTGGTTCCAGTGTATGGGTCTATATCACAGAAGCCAATTCCCCGTTTCCCTATTTGTGTATTAATTTTCTCGTACACCTTCTGTGCATCTTGATATTTTATTAATTAAAAGATCTCTTCTGAGTAGATCTTGATAGAGAACTTCTCTTTCCTTTTGAAAATAGTGTTTAAGAGCTAGGATGTTCATTTTGTCACTCTCAACGTCCATAAGTTCTTTAGATTTAGCTTTTAGAGCAGAGTTGAGTTCAGAAATCTTTTCTTTCAAAGGATTTAGGTGTTTGTTCCAATTTGTTTCAATTTATTCCTTTTGTTGAAATTTTTTAGCCTTTTCTTGAGTTAGAAGTCTGGTTTCTCTTTCGAAGAATGTAAGCTTTTTCTGTATATTTTCACAAGTCTTTTTAAGTTCAGTGTATTCAATGGTCAGTTTAAGCAAATCAGCTTCTGCTTGATTAGAAGTGGATACCTCACTATCAGAGTCTGAAGAGAGTTGACCTCTGCCATTCCACAGAACAAGGCGTTCTTGTCGCCTTCATCAGATGATTCATCTGACAGCCAGTTCTCCTGATTCACCATTAGCGACTTCTGAGCATAATATTCCGCTTTCTTTTTGTAGAAAGCAGAATCCCTCTAAGGGCGGTTTGGTTTGCTCCTACAGTCAGCAGAATAGTTGCCTGGCTTGCCACAATTGAAACATCCCTGGTTCTGGGAAGCGTTTCCAGCTATGTCTTCAGACCTCTGTCGGTCACCACCTCTGTCACTCTGGTCATTTGACCTCTGTTGGTCATTTGATCCCTCTCTTCCCTGATTCCTTGAATCTCCAAGATCATCTCTCCCATTGCGTTCATAGCCTGACTTCTTCTGGTATCCTCTTCCGAACTCTCGAGTCAAAAGAGCTAAAGTCTTAGCGATTGAGACCATGGTTGCCTCCTCTTCTTCCACCACCTCCTCCTCTTCACTATCAACGACCAGTACCCTCTTCTTCTTTTCCTTCTTTTCTTCCACAACTTTCTCTTTCTTCGGCTTCTCTTTAGCTTCGGTAGCTTTACCAACAAGTGCAAGGGGTACACTGACTTGAGCTTTTACTTGTGCAATTTGAGGTTCTTAGGCTACCAACGTTCCATAAAGATCTGACAGAGTCCAGCAGTCTACGTCCTGATTAGTTTGCAGAGACATAGAAAACTGGAGCCATTCTACATTTAGGGTCTTTAGGAACATGACGTTGTTTTCCTCAGAGGTTCTATGAATCACGAACTTCTTTCATTTGTTGATCAGAGAGTTGAACTGGTCGTATGTTGACTGCAGAGATTCTGTCGGCAGAGCTTTGAATGCGTAGTATTCATTGATGCATTGGGCTCTGCGGTTCTTCTGAGTCTTGGCCCCTCCTTCCAATTGTTTCTCTAGTTCCTTCCATAGATCGTATGCAGATTCACACGCATCTAGGGATTGGAAGAGGTCATCGGGGATGGACATTATCAGAAGTCTTTTGGTCTTCTGAGCAACTTCATATTTTGCCCAATCTGGATTGGACCACTTATCCTTGGTCTTTGGTTTTTCGTGCTCAGGAATCTCTAGGGTGTCGTCTGTGGCAGGTACACGAGGTACTGTGATCATCGGTACAAATGGAGGATTGTTGATATAGTAGACGAGTTCTTTGTCAGTACCCTCGAAGAAGTGAATCATTCGTATCTTCAAAGAAGTGAATCATTCAAACAAATATAAGTGCGGAAGCGTTTTTAACAAACTAAAAGGTATTATTTGGTAGAAAAACACACAGAATCAATTAAACAAAGTTTAATTAAACAATAGATTAACTCAAAGATTCACTTTGTATTGATTTAATGAGAACACCAAGAACACCGAAAGTATAACAATAATTCTGCTCTAAGGTGTGTGTGTTGTGCAAAGCTTAATATAAGAGCTCAACATGAGCCTTCTATTTATACTACTTCTGTAGGGGACAAGGTGGAGACAAGAAGTACTAAGGTACAAAGACACTATCGTGGAACAGTAACAGGTACAACGTTACTGTAGTGCGCCACACTCTACAAAGTCTGTAACACATCAGAGGTTGACACGTAGAGGCAGCAGGGCGAGCCTTGTACGAATAATCTTCAATATCTTCGTACAACAGTAAACGTGGGAAGCACGATCGTCTTTGTCTTGATAATCAGAATTCTTCAAAGTCCTTAGTCTTCATACCACAGAGGCTCTGTCATATATGACAGAGGCTCTGTGGCCTTGTCCTCTGTGAACGTCTTCTGAGGAGACTTCACTTGAATCTTCTATCGGTGTCTTGGCAGAAGCTCTGTCGGTGTTGTTACACTTAGCCTATTTTTCAATACTTCTATAGACATAAAGATTGGAGCTAACAGAAATAAAGTTAATAAATAAACAAATATTACATGCACTTCGTCGAGTCTGAACACCCGCGTTTGGATCACCAAGAATTTGTTCAATAGGGTGATTAATAGTCCATCGCTGAGCCGGAGCATAAGTCGTTGGCTCAATTTGAACTTTTGGAGGAGCTGAAGATGAGGCTTCAGCAACTTCTGGTATATCGGCCAAGAGAGGAAGATGTTCAGATGTCATTTCATTCACTGATTGCTGAGAAGTAGATGGTATATCTGAGATAGAAGGTTCAGAAGCAGGCATAGTGTTAATAGGAACAACTGAGACCCATGAGGATTCAGCTTCACTTGACTGCATGCTTGGGATGATAGTAGGATCATCATCTTCAGCGGGATGAGTATGAGATGGAGGAGTAGGAGTATCTTCTGAATCACCAAGATGAGAAAACATCCATAGATTCAGTTCTTCAGTATCAGCAGAAGGTCTAGAGTTTGCTGATCGGGATTCGTCAAAGGTGACGTGGATTGTTTCTTCTACAGTTTGTCTTCTTCGATTGAAGACTCTGAAGGCTTTGGAGACTGAAGAATATCCAAGAAAGATTCCATCATCAGCCTTAGGATCAAACTTTCCAAGGGCATCTCTGTTGTTCAGTATGAAACACTGACATCCAAAAATGTGAAGAAAGTTAATTGAAGGCTTTCTCCCATGAAAAAGGTCATAGGCTGTTTTCTTGAATCTTTTGACTATCAGCGACCTGTTTTGAGTAAAACAATCAGTGTTGACAGCTTATGCCCAAAACTGAGTAAGTAGATGAGAATCGCTGAGCATTGAACGTGCAGCTTCGATGATAGTTCGATTTCTTCTTTCAGCGACTCCATTTTATTGAAGTTTTCTCACTGAGGAAAAGTTGTGAGAAATACCCTTACTTTCAAAGAAGGAATCAAGGGAACTATTTTTGAATCCAGTACCATGATCACTCCTTATCGAGCGAACGGTCATGTTGTTAAGGACTTCCATTTTCCTGACAAAAGTGATGAGTTCTTCAGGGGTGTCGCTCTTAGAACGGAGAAACATTACCCAGGTATAGCGAGAGGATTCATCAACTATGACCAATGTATATTTCTTTCCAGCGATGGATTGTTTGTTAGCAGGGCCAAACAAATCCATATGGAGAAGTTGTAGAGGAGATGATACTGAGGAAAATTGTTTGGATTTGTAGATTGCTTTAGTTTGTTTCCCTTTCTCACACACTGAACATAAGGACTCCTTGGCGTATGAGTGTTGAGGTAAACCAGTAACCAACTATTTAGAAGAAAGAGTATTTAGTGTCTTGAAGTTGAGATGGGAGAGCCTCTTATGCCATAACCAGTTAACATTAGATGAGGCTTTTGAGAAGAAGCAGGATTTCTCATTGGTTGTAGAATCCATGTCTATAACATAAACATTTTCCATACGGTATCCGCTGAGAGCTATCTTCTCCTTTTTGTCAGTGACAAAGCAGGATTCCTTAGTGAAAATCACTTTGTTATCCTTGTCACAAAGCTGACTAATGCTCAGAAGATTGTGCTTCAGTCCTTCAACATATGCGACTCTTCTGAAGGTTGTTGTACCATTAGAGAGTACACCAAACCATCGGGTATGGCCTTTTCCGTTTCCACCGAAGGTCACTGAGGGACCCTTCTCTTCCTTGTATTCAGTGAGCAGGCTTTTCTTTCCAGTCATGTGTCTAGAGCATCCGCTATCGAGATACCAGATACCCTTCTTAACCTGCAAACAAAGGAAGATTAGTTTGACTTAGGCACCCATTTCACTATGGGCCCACACTTGTCAGTGGTGCTAGAGGAAGTGGAAGGTTCAGCAATCTTCGCAGCATTTGAAGATTCAGCTTCAGAATTATTCTTCACTTTGGTTAATTTCTTAACCTCAGTGGTCTTCTTTGCCTTGGGGGCATTGATCTTCACCTTAGCTAACTTTTTAGCTTTGGTGGCTGTGGGGCACTTACTACCAATATGATTTGTAAGTCCACAATGATAACATTTCCTATAGCTAAAAGTAGCTTTAGGACCATTTGCATGCTTACCCGTTAATTTTAAATGAGCATGGCCAGCACCAAGTATACCTTTGGCATTGGAAATAGGAGGAACAATCAGTTCTTCAGATTTCTTTCCAATCGCTGAATGAATCCAGGGATCTTGTTCTTAGAATTAGAGGGATATGTCACTGAAGCTTTAGAAGCATTCAACTTAGGTACAAAGGTACCCTTCTGAGGTTTTGGATAAACAATTTTCTCTTTACCTTTAGAAGTTAAGGTAGAGATTTCCTCAGGGATAGGAGCTTTTGAAGAGGAACACTGAGATGAGAAAGTGTCAGGGATTGAGGACACAAACATTCCAAACTTAAGCATGGAATGATCAGTGGTTGGTTCTTCAGCGTCAACTTTGTAACCAAGACCACGTTTGTCACTCAGGGGAATCTGAGACTTTATTATCTCAGTGATCGTTGTTGAGGATTTACACCATCCATCAACAGTAGCTTTTTCAGCTTTCAATGCAGCGATAGCTTCTTCACGCTCGATTTTGACTAGTTTATTTATATGAACCTGATCTTTTAAATCTTCTTCAATTTTAGAAATCTTTTCTACTTGAAGGTGACAGTTTTTAAGTTGTTCAGCGAGATCAAGGTTTTGATTTTCAACACCAGTTTTGCCATTCATGGCATCATATAAACTCATAGTCAGGAGATAGATCTTTTGAAGACTATCAGCTTCATCAATATCTGAAATATGTGTAAAGAAAGAAGGTGATACCTTGGAGGTAGAAGTTGAAGTAGAGGGAATGTCAGAATTTTCTTCCTCTTCTTCAATTTTTGCCATGAGACAGAGATTGGCCTCATCATCATCTTCAGAGTCAGATGATTCTTCAGTGTCAGAGGCAGCCCAGTCGAAGTCAGCGACCAAGCCTTTGCCTTTCTTCTTAAAGCTTTTTAGCTTTGAATATTTTTCTTTCAGCTTTTTGTATTTGTCATCTCTAGCCCTGGGGTTCGAGGTTTTATTGGGGAAAACTGAGGGTTTGTAGACTTTCTTTGACCTGCATTCACTAGCAAAGTGTCCTACTTTTTCACAGTTAAAGCAGGTAGCAGTAGCCTTATCAATAGGGGTTGATGATCTAGGCTTGTCAGTGAGTGCAAGAGGTTTATTCCTTCTGAAGTTACTCTTTCCACGACAGAAGTTGTGCAAGTACCAACCATTGTACCCACAGAAGTACAACTTGAGGCGACTAATTACCATGTTCCACAGATGACCAAATGGACCAAGAGTCATCCACGGAGCCAAATAATTGGTGATCCTTCAGAAAAAGTCAAGACTCGATCAGCCACTGCTAATTTTTGTTTCTTTACAAACTTTATCTGTGTGATCGAACCCAAGAAAGTCTCTGAAGCCCTAGATGATCCAAATTAGGTAGAAGCCATGCAAGAAGAACTTCTACAATTTGAGGGCAACAAAGTGTGGCCTCTTGTACCTCTGCCAAAAGGCAAAACTGCATTTGGGACCAAATGGGTGTTCAGAAACAAAAAGCATGAAGATGGAGTTGTCATTAGAAACAAGGAAAGATTAGTGGCTAAGGGATACTGCCAAGAGGAAGGAATTGACTACGAGGAAACCGTTGCCCCTGTCGCACGCTTAAAGGCAATCAGGATTTTCCTGGCTTGTGCAGCCCACAAAGGTTTTAAGGTGTACCAGATGGATGTCAAGTCTGCTTTTCTCAATGGGCAAATCCAAGAGGAAGTATATGTCAAATAACCACCAAGTTTTGAGAGTTCCAAATACCCAAGCCATGTTTATTTCCTGGATAAGGCCTGGTATGGACTCAAACAGCCCCCAGAGCTTGGTATAAACGTCTCTCAAATTTCTTGCGTGGGAATAAATTCAAAAGAGGTACAACAGATGCTACTTTGTGTTTCAAAAGGAGAAAATGTGAGATTTTACTTGTACAAATATATGTGGATGTGTTGATCCAAACCCTCAGTGATTTGATAATGACCCTGAGAAACACTTAGTGAAAATTGTAAGTAGACAATATGTATTAGAAATTATGTAGGTTCCCAGATTCACCTTGCATCACAATAATGGTAAAGAAATAGACAGCGAAAGCATATTAAATAAGGCCATTAAAGTGAGTGATTGTGTAAACGATATTGTAACAGTGATAATCAAATATAGAACAGGATAATGATAACAAGATCAAGTATGAAACGTTTCTCGTATATTGATAATAGATAACACCAAGAACAAGATCAATGGTGTATCCTGAAATCTTACAATTGTTGTTCCACTACCTCTCTATTTATAGCCCTGATAAAGTGTAGACAGTGTACTATCGTACCCTGGAATGACACGTGGAAAGTGTGTCTCCTTTCTTTAGGGCATACGTGGAAAATATGGACACGTGTCTGACACTTAGGATTTCTACGAGACTTAGGCTTCACAGAGGTCTTCACTTCAACAGAGTTCATAGACCAGAACTCTGTTGGTCTTCGGGTATGAACAGTTCTTCTGTTTATCTTCTGCCAAAGCTCTGTTGAGCTCTGTTGGTTCCACCAAAACTCTGTTGAGTTATGTTGGTCTTTTTGTTGAGATTCTTCTAAGTCTTCTGCTCGATCTCTGTTGGTCTTCTGACTTGATAATAATTTCAATACTTTTACATAACAGATACTTGGGGCTAACAATCTCTCCCTAAGTATTGAAAATAAAAATTTGGAAATACAGAGATGTAAAACAAAAAAACAGAGAACATTTCCCTCTGTTGAAACCTTGCACTATTCTTTTAAGATATTACAATACAGAGTAAAAGAATAAGTACGTTTAGGGATAATTATCTCCCCTTAGGATTCTGTTGAATCTTCTGATCAGCTCAGGGAAGTCCAGCATAAGATCCATCGGTTCGATGCAGAGCTTCAGTTGCTCTTCTGGACACTTTTCTCTTGGGAGATTCTGAAATATGTTCTTGAGATACACCAGCGATTCACTCGAATACTTGTAGGCTTCAGATATTCTGATGGCCTTCTTGATCTTCTTCTGTCAACAAATGAAGACTGGAGGATTTTCAACTACGGTTCCAGTTCTGTAGTGGCCATAACCCTCAAGGTTTTCGTTTGGTGGTGCAATCGCTAGTCTCTCAACTTCGAACTCTATGCCTAACTGAAAATCAATCTGAGTTCTGAGATTAACGTGCTCTTGCATAGTGAATCGAACCTCTGGTATCGCAGTTCTTGCTGGTTTGTATCTTTCGGAGAAGTTTAAGCAATAGGCGTGAAGCATGATCAGATCGTATGGATTCAGAAGGACAAGATCATTGTCATTGAAGAATTCATTTCTGCCTTCTGTTGATTCAACAGTGTACTCATGGTATACGACTCTGTCATGTTAGAACTTCTTATGCATGATGTCCAAGATTCTGCGGATACCGAAGTTTATGTCAATGGCTCTGTTCAGATTTGATTTGGTTTGGATGAACTTTAGCCTTGATTCAGAAATGGTGTTTATTCTGATTGGATTGAGGTACGGGTTGATGGGTTTGGCATTGACACGGATGATGTCTCTGTCAGCATAGAGATAACCAAAGAATTCTTCTAAGGATGGTTTCTCGGTATGTTGGTTTGATGGTTCAGGGTTCTGTGCTGGTACCATTGGGTTCTGATCTTCTTGGGTTTCTGACTTGAGGTTGGGCTTGGCTTGTTTGTTCTTCAGCAGAGATTGGGATTGATCTCTCTGGTTCAGTTCTTGGAGATGTAGGAGGGGTATCAAGACAGATGATTTCTGGTGGTTCTTGCATTGACTCTTCTGTTGGTTTGATGACTCTGTCTTTGAACATGTAGTCGAATTCCACCATAGTCATTTCTGGCATGTTTTCTTATGTTATCCCTTTATCTCCACTTTCTGCCTCTGCCTCTGTCGTCTCTGTCGCTTTGCCTTTCCCTTTTCCCTTTTCAACCTCTTTCTCTTTTTCCTTCTCTTTTTCCTTCTCTTTTTCCTTCTCCCCCTTTTGTTGATCTGCGGACTCACCCATTTGGTTATCTGAATGAGCTTCTTAAGCATCTTCAAAATCATCATCATCATCAGATAGTGCAATTCCAGAAGCGGGTGAGGACGGAGCAACAAACTTTGGAGTAGATTTGGCTCTTTTGCTCGAGGGTTCTCCTTCTGGTGCTCCTTCTGCAGGTCATTTGAGTGTGGCAGTCTATAAGATGGCATCTGTGAAGTTTGTGACTGCCTTTTTCATTGCGTCTTCAACTTCTGTTGTGGCAGTTCTGATCTCATCTAATTGACTCTCAAAGTTGACTTTGTGAATGTCAAGAGATGCCTGTACGTGTTTCTCTGTCGCTTGTGCCTTCATCACAAACTTGGATGAAATTGTCATCATCCGGCTGAGAACAAATCTGCGGAAGTCACCCATCTGGCCAACTGTCATGGGTAAATCGTTTGGGTTGGGGCTTGAGATGTTGAGTGGAGTAGCAGATGATGTTGTTGCGTCTTTGATGGCTTTCTTAACAGAGTTGTCAATTAACTCTGTCAAGGTTCTGACTTTCGATTCTGATAAGAGGACAGATGGTATCGGCAGGGTTCTGTTCATGGATTCCTTGTGATTCTCTGCCAGTATTTTATTCAGGTCAGCAAGTTCGGTCGAAGTCTTTGTCATTTCCTCTGTTCTGTCTCTTTTCAGATCTGCTATCTCTGTTGTCAGTTTAGTAAATGCTTCTGATCTGGCGCGTTCAGCCTCTGCTCTAAGGTTTTCAGCCTCGGCATATTTCAGAGTTACCTCTGCATGTTTATTAGAGATTTGTTGCAATTCCTCTTTAAGAAGAGCATTCTCCTTGCGGATCAGCTCCTCCTTCTGTTCATTGATAAGTTTATACTCATTCAAGGAGTTGTTGATACTATCACATAAGCTTTCGAACTCTGCTCTTATGACAGTGTCAACGGGGGTAACCTTGGTTCCAACACATAGATCCAATTGAACCTCGAGTTCAGAGGTGCCTCCTTCAAGAGTTGTATTGATGTTGGCTCTTGGAGGACTTCCACCCGACCCTTGATGATCCTTTTGAGGGGATACATCTACAGGTGTTCTGATCAGAGGTTCCTCCTCCATCTCAGGTTCTGAGGAAGGAAATCTGATGTGATGAGAAGAGTTTGGATCAAGAAAAGTCGTCCCTTGTTCTACTATGGTCTCCCATTGTCCCTGAGTCGGACAAATGCTACGTGAGATTACAAAGATCTCTGGTCTATTTTGTGTCATGTTTATATGAACAGAGGCATCATTGTGTGGAGGTGACCTATTGATGTTCTGGGGCGAATGAACATCACTACCAAAGATAGCTTCCCCGGGTATGTGCGTACCAGAGGCATGAAGAGTCGCCTCTGTCTGTTCTTGCAGGTTAGGGTTCGAGGTGTGCACCTCTGTTTCAATAATCCTTTGGTCTTGATCACCAGGATTAGATTGTGTGGAAGCACGGGGATGTTGGTTATGGATACGCTCATCTGTGTTCTCTTGAACATCTTTTTCTAAGCTCTCATCTCCCTCGACTCTTAGGGATATAGAACTCTCGGGATTCTCTCTGTCATCCTCTTTCTCACCACTACCAGAGGAAATAACTTCCACCTCTGATGTTTCTTTTACTCCCTCATGAACAGTCTCCATATTGGATGCTTTGTTCTCTACTTCCTCCTCCATCACTCTAGAGGAAGACCCCACTTTGGGTACTCTTCTCTCTGGTCTGTTAACTTCATCTGCTATTTCCTCACTTAAACTCTCCAATGAAGGCTCAGATCCTAAGTATGCTGGGGTTCTCACCTCAGGTTCTTGAGGTTGAGCAGCACTCTCATAGTTTTGGACAGAGATGTGTTGAGGATCGATTAGGGCAAGCATTGTACCTGGAATTCTTCAGATAAACGGGTATTCACCTGAAGTCGTGGGTTGGAACTTGGACATAACCCAAACAGGTGTAGATTTTCCCTGATGAGTCAATTCCAGTCTGTCGAATGCTCTTCTAATTACCAGACTGATGAATCGAGGAAACTTGATGAATTTCAGGAATTTGTGGGTTCCAACGACTCGTCCTCTTGCTATGGATGAGGTCTTTGTGTTGACAGCGTTAAGAAGGTCGTTGTAAAGAATGCTGGCGTAGTCAAAATTTATGTTAAAGAACAATCCGTACATGATCTGTAGGATTTCTGTGCTGGATTGGTCTTGACTCCCAGATTTGCTAGTGAGGGTTCTGTTCAAGGTGGAGAACATGAAGTTCCACATTGTTGGTAGATTCTGTCTTCTGAACTCACCTATTATGTTCAGTTCTTTGTTGTATCCCAAGAACTTCATGAATTCAAGAAGAACAACAACATTAGGGGGTTTTTCATAGGCTTCTATTCCAAGTTTTCATTTGGTCTTCATCCTGAAGATTCTTCTGAAAGTGCTTGCACGGATTCTGATTGTTCCTGCTCCTCCATTTCTCGAGTTGATATTCCCAACAATCACATCTTGTTCTCCTTTGTATTGGCACGTGGTCCACCATTGTTGGACGTAGATTGCAGGAAGATGATCATCAAACGCTGTCAGGGCTCTAAAGATTTCGGAATTTCTGAAAAACCCTATGAAGATATGATATAGGGGTAAATAGAGTCATGGGTTTGGGTAGAATCGGTAGTTGTTGTCAGCTAACTCGTATGGGAGGATAATAATTTCATCGACGGGTCCTATTCGGCTTGAATCAGCAGAGTTTTGAGGTTCTGCCATTGTTGCAGATTAGGGTTTTTTCTTGAAGAACTTGAAGGTTTTGAACTTTTGAGAGGGAAAGATGAAGGGTTTTTGAATGATCAGAAAGCGTAAGAAAAGAAATGGGTCAGGGTAATGGATATTTATACGCTAAACATGTGGCTGAGTAATCGCCGTAGGTACTGTAGGCACTCGAGTTTCAGATAGTGGAACGACCTCTACAGTAGAACGTGGAAACAGCTAGTGGTCTGTCTTTCAATCAGAGAATGCCACGTAAGATTTGGTTCTGACCGCTTTTGGGCAAGCAAACCGTCACGGTTAGAGATGTGCGGGTGACAAGTAGTTGACGCTTAAAGAATGACCCGCATCTCTGATGACGTGCTTCTAATGACGTGGCAGAAAACCGACAGAGCTCTGGTGGAGCTCAGCACAGTTTTGCCTCTGTTGAAATGACTTATTCATTTCTTTCCAAGTATCCCATGATGTTTCACCTTTACCCAAAAATCATTTAGAGTTCTGTATCTAATGTGAAAGTGGTCAAAGAACGTCAATAGAACTATCTCAGAAGGTTCACGGAGTTCTGGGGAAAATCAACAGAGCTCTGGTGAAATATCAGAGTTCTGGTAAGTTCTTGACATTATCAAAAAGTTTTAATCAGAACAGGTTTTCCCTTCAAATAGATTTTTCTTTTAGGTTCAAGGAGCAAAGTCATTTTAGATTTGAAAAACAGATTTTGACTTGCTCCCCCTAAAATCATGCACGTTTTCCTTTATAAGCTCCCCTTGAAAGATGAGCTTATATGAAAGATTTGTCTATTCAGCCCCGAAAAAAAAACTGTACAAAAAAAAAATATGTACAAACAGATTCACTAAGCTTGTTGAAAAAAATATGCCTGACAGAGTTCTGGTGAACATCAGAGACTCTGTTGAACTATCCTACCCAACTATTTGACAGAGCTCTGGTAGGATCGTCAGAGGCTCTATTGAGTTATAAACAGAGTTAGGAGGACATGTTCAGCATACCCAATTTGCTGATTAAGAAGTTAAATCTCCTTTCATCAAGGGCTTTTGTAAAAAGATCATCTAATTGGAAGTCGGTTGAAACGAAGTACATTTCAATCGTCCCTTTTTCAACATGGTCTTTTATGAAGTGATACCTTATGTCGATATGCTTGGTTTTGGAATGCTGAACTGGGTTAGCTGTGATTGCTATGGCACTCTTGGAGTCACACAGAATTGGAATTTTATTGTACTCCATGCCATAATCTTTGAGTTGAGTTTTCATTCAGAGCACTTGAGAGCAACAACTAGCAGCAGCAACATACTCTGCTTCTGCTGTAGAGGTTGAAACGCAATTCTGTTTCTTGGATGTCCAACTCACCAATTTTTCACCAAGTAATTGGCAGCTACCAGAGGTACTTTTTATATCATTCTTGCATCCTCCATAATCTGAATTAAGAGGATACCAGAGACCCAATAATTGAGTCCCTTTCAGATATTTAAATATACGCTTGACAGCAGAAAAGTGTGATACTTTAGGATTTGCTTGAAATCTGGCACAGAGACACGTTGCAAACATTATATCAGGTCTGCTAGCAGTTAAGTACAGAAGTGACCCTATCATGCCTCTGTAGTTCTTGACATCTACAGGTACACCATTAAGGTCAGAGTCAAGTTTGACTCCAGTGGCAATAGGAGTTTTCATTGGTTTTGAATTATTGAACTTGTATTTTTTCAAAATGTCATAGATGTATTTGGACTGACTTATGAAAGTCCCTCTGATGGATTGTTTTACTTGTAAACCAAGGAAGAAAGAAAGTTCTCCCATCATGCTCATTTTGAATTCACTTTTCATCAATTCCTCAAACTTATCACAGTACTCTTGCCGTGTAGACCCAAAAATAATGTCATCAACATATATTTGTACCAGAAGTATATCATTCTTATACCTCCTAAAGAATAAAGTTTTATCGACAGTACCTTTCTCGAAGTGATTAGTCAACAGAAAGTTTGACAGAGTTTCATACCAGGCTCTGGGAGCTTGCTTAAGGCCCTACAGAGCTTTGTCTAGTTTGTAAACATGGTCTTGAAACTCTGAACATTCAAAACCTGGTGGTTGCTGAACATATACTTCTTCTTGTAATCTGCCATTCAGAAAAGCAGATTTGACGTCCATCTGGTAGACATTGAAACCCTTGTGAGAAGCATAGGCTAGGAAGATTCTGATGGCTTCTAGCCTAGCCACAGGTGCAAAGGTCTCGTCATAGTCAATGCCTTCTTCTTGGTTGTATCCCTTAGCAACCAATCAGGCTTTGTTTCTGATGATAATCCCATCTTCATCCTTTTTGTTTCTAAACACCCACTTGGTTCCGATGGCAGCTTTGCCTTTTGGAAGTGGAACCAAGGACCAAACTTTGTTTCGTTCAAATTCCAGAAGCTCCTCTTGCATACCTTCGATCCAGTTTTGGTCTTCAAGGACTTCAGTGATCTTCTTCGGCTCAATCATGCTTAGAAAATTTACAAAGAAGGCTTCATTGATTGTGGCCGATCTTGTCTTTACACCATCTTCAGCAGCACCAATTATAAGATGATGAGGGTGATCCTTTGTCCATCTTGTCATGGGAGCATGGACAACAGGTGGGGTTTGTGCTTCTGATGGGAAAAGACGATCTTCAGCATCATAGCTCTGTGGATTGGCACCAGGGCTCTGTGGCACACAACTCTGGAGAGTGGCCTCATTGCTCTGTAAGTTGCCAACATTGCTCTGTGAAGGTGAGCTTTCAAATAGGGAATCTCTCCCAATATTAGTTAACAGGGGTGATGATGGTTCTTGCTCAGGTTCTCTTTGTGGTTCCTCATTTCTCTGAATGACACCTGTAGACAGAGAAGTAGATGGTGAAGTATTGGAGGGACCAGTAAGAGTTGTACCTGTCAGATTCTGTGCTGTTGAATTCTGAGCTTAATCGTCTCTGTTGATGTTGATAGAGGAATCATCATCATCGAAGAAATCATCGAACACGAGATTGATATCTTCTTCCCTTGTTTTTGAAGAACTTGGCTTCTTCTGCTCTGTTTGTGTCCCCTCTGTTGATTTGCGATCAGAGGCACTTGATGTACTTTCATCAAAGGACACGTTTACACTTTCTTGAATGACACGGGTTTTGGTGTTGTAGACTCTGTAGGCTTTAGAGGTCAAGGAATAACCAATAAAGATTCCTTCGTCCGCCTTCTTATCGAATTTACTCAGCTGTTCTCTGTCATTCAAGACGTAGCACTTGCAACCAAAAATGTGAAAATATTTCACGTTTGGCCTTCTGTTGTTGATGAGTTCATAGGGAGTCTTCTTAAATCTCTTCACTATTACAGCTCTGTTTTGGGTAAAACAAGCTGTTGAGACTGCCTCTGCCCAGAAGTTGATAGGAAGGACAGAACCGGCCAACATGGTTCTGGCGGCTTCTACCAGAGTTATGTTCTTTCTCTCTACCACACCATTCTGTTGTGGAGTTCTGGCAGCTGAGAAGTTTTGGGATATTCCTTCTTCTGAAAGATAAGCATATATTCTTGCGTTCTTAAACTCTGTCCTATTATCACTTCTCAACTTTTGAACTTTTAGTCCTAACAGAACCTGTATCCTTCTCAACAAACTTATCAGAATTTCTGGGACATCAGATTTTACTCTGATGAACTCAATCCAAGTATATCTAGAATATTCATCAATAAGCACAAGTATATACTTCTTGCCCGACTGTGACAACTGTCAAATTCACATCTCAGGTTAGAACTGTTTTGGAAACCTTAATTTTTTTGACATAGTTTACACAGTGCAATTGTAGCAGTAAACCCGGTACAATAGGAAAAATTGAGAAATTTTGCCTAAGAAATCCTTGAATTAGGAAATTATCCATAAATCTAATAAAATGCCAACCTAAAATATTTATATACTACAAGTATTTATGTAATTGATAAATTATATATTTCAATTAGATTTTATATATATAAATACTTTACTTTATGCATATATACATGTATTTTACTTTAAAAAGAAAATACTTGTATTTAGACTTTTATTTTTGTACAAGAAGTGACAAAATACTTAAATGTCACACCACCACCCCCCCCCCCCCATGTGAGGGCCGGCCATCCCCTCCCCTCTCTCTCATTTTGCATTAATAAACATCTATACTTCACTTGTTAAACCATACTCTCATTTCACTCTTTCTCTAGTTATCATCCCTCTCTCTCTCCACCTTCAAATCTTCATATCTTCATCTTCAAACCTTCATCACAACTCCAGCCACAAAAATCAAAGTCTTCAAGAGTTCAAGATAACCTAAGGTAAACATAAGTGTGTTGGGTAAAAACCACACACATTCTTTCAAGTCTCTTTCATATTTTTGCATTTTTAAAAGTATGATCTTCATCTTTTTGTTACACTTTCTTCACATCTTTTAAAATCATCTTTATGGGTCTTAATGTTTGTAGATTTACCATCATAACATCTTTTGTTAGTAAAAGATGGCGAATCCAAAATCAAACCAAGGTTAAGATCAAAGATGAACATTTTAAACACATGCATGTAGTAATCTTGAAAGATCCATCATTTTTGTTCAAGAGTCTTACGAATGTATCTTTGAAAACCACTAAAAACACATTTAAACCCACATGCATGAGCTCAAAATACTGAATTTTTAGTTGCATGTTGATGTTCTTGGCAAGAACATCAACAATCTTCAAATTGGGTCTTTTGCAAAAGTGTTCAAGGTTTGAGTTGATGGTTGTTTTGCATGCATTTTAAATGGATCATAAATATGTTTGGGAACTGAAAATATTTGTATGGATGAGAGTCAAATCGGATTTTGCATGCAAAGGAATAAGAATTTTGGTTTAAAAGTCTAGTTGGGTGCACATGCACAAGGTGTTGATTGGACAGCTTGCTGCCAGAAATTACCCCTCACTTCAAAGAGTCATATCTTGCTCATTTTAACTCCAAATGGAGTGATTCTTTTTCTGGAATTCATTTTAGTGTGTTAAGATTCAAACCCAAGTGGTTTCATTTAAAAACTCAAAGATTTCATTTATCAAACAGTCCTCACAAAATCCGGATGCAAACAGCAAAGTATTCTGTTGGATTTTACGTCGTGTATTATTTCATGTGCTTATACTTCTCCAAAAATTATGAAACTGGTGTCAAAAGTTTCCTAACTCATTGAACTTAATGGACATAAAATTTCATGATTTAATTATACCTGGAAGTTACCAAAAGTTGAACACAAAGTGACATCAAATTCTGGACAGTAAAGGACAATTTATTATTTATTATAAGGACTATTTCTAATCCCATTTCATCATTTCATGATGAAATAGTGGAGTATATAAGTATATCTTTTATTTATGCAATTTATTTATGTCTTTTATTTATACATTTTATTTATTCTTTATCCCTTTTCATCTTTATGATGAAATTATGGAAGGTTTATATATATAATATATTTATATATATTTATGCATTTTATTCTTGATCCCATTTCATCATTTTATGATGAAATAGTGGAGTATAAATATATATTATGTCTATATATTTATACATTTAAATATTTGTCATTTCGTTTACGACCCCTAATTTTATCATCGTTACGATAAAATTTCGGTTTATACATATATACGTACTATATATGTTTATGTTCTTTAAAACCCTTTTCGTTACTTATTGGGACGAATTTGTAGAAACTTTAATCTAAGAAGAACAATGTATACGTTTATTACGTTATAATATTAAAACACAACAAGACATTTTATGATGATTTGGATAATTAGTACCGAACCTTCGAGATTGAGAACTCACTAGTGACCTTACGTTCATAGGTTTGAAGTAGGATCATCTCGGAGTATTTGTGGGAGATTCCTGGATTCTGTCACGTATCAAGTGAGTATTCACAGCCCCTTTTTCAATGTTTACATATTTTGGGGTGAAAAGCATGTGGTTACTACAACTATTTTACACACCGATTATTTCGTTTTCTTGAAAATACGAAGCTTGCTTATTTATGCTCTATGGTATCTATGTTGTTGCAAATGTTGTAAGTTTGAGTTTCTTTTGCTATCATGTATAAAGTCCCCGTTCACGTATACGTTACCCGTTTAACTCACGAGTGTGAGCCGTTGGTAATTATGAATAACGTTATTTGGGTTGACACCCCCACTCACAAGTAGCGCTTGTTTGAGTGCATAATTATTGTTGTATTGCGTATTGTTAGTGATAGAACATGCGCGTATGTGGAATGATTCCACCGTTGTGGTAGGGGCAAATTATGTCGGTATAGGTCGGGTAACGGGCTCAATAACTTAGCATTTTACATATGATTACCTCGAGCAAGTGGTTTTATAACCGTATTATTTTATCCCATGTGTGGATTTAAACTATTTTGTGATGGCAAACAATGTTATACTCATTAAACATGTGATCTCACCAACTAGTGCATTAGTTGACACTCTCATTTACATGCTTTTCAGGAGAACGTCTTTAAGGTTGGAACTTAGGAAGGCTACACATGATGAAGCTTTTCTTTACTATCTTTAAATTTCATGTTCATTTCCCTTCCGTAAAAACAATTGTAAAAGACAAGGTTTAACCTCTGAATGTATTTTGATGGTTGTTGTGATCTTGTAACTTTTGCTATGAAACTTGAGCTGCACATTCCGTGTTTCCGCTTTAGCGGGGTGTGACAGATTTGGTATCAGAGATAAAGGTTATAGAGAATACCGGTTTTCCTTTGGAAAACTGCAACTATGACCAAAAACGGGAATGAACATTTAAATTGCTAAACATGTTGCTAGTATAACTGGTTCGGGTATTGCATCATCGGTCTTTAATTAAACAAAGCCTGATCACCTATGTTTAATTAAAGAAAGAGTAATGCGAGACCGGAAATGGATATACTAGGAATATGTGTGTTTTCACACTTGATGCTTCACGTTGTATGCCTAGTAGGAGCGTAGTTATTGCCTATAGTATGCAATAGTATAGTACGCTTAGTCTTTATCTTGCGCGGTAGTAATGTTATACACTCTTACTTCAGTATCACTATGTCAACATCCTCATCACACTCTTACTTCAGCAATACTATGTCGTTGCCATCATCATCAAGCTCACAACCTTCCTACACGCCATCAAGTGAGCGTACGTCTGACGAGGAACGAGACCATTATGATGAGCCGAGAATGCCTCCGGTTGTGGCTCCTCCACAACCTATCCCGGTAGTAATGCCACCTAGGGGTCCACGTACGAGGCAACATTTTATTCTTGATCCCATTTCATCATTTTATGATGAAATAGTGGAGTATAAATATATATTATGTCTATATATTTATACATTTAAATATTTGTTATTTCGTTTACGACCCCTAATTTTATCATCGTTACGATAAAATTTCGGTTTATACATATATACGTACTATATATGTTTATGTTCTTTAAAACCCTTTTCGTTACTTATTGGGACGAATTTGTAGAAACTTTAATCTAAGAAGAACAATGTATACGTTTATTACGTTATAATATTAAAACACAACAAGGCATTTTATGATGATTTGGATAATTAGTACCGAACCTTCGAGATTGAGAACTCACTACTAACCTTACGTTCATAGGTTTGAAGTAGGATCATCTCGGAGTATTTGTGGGAGATTCATGGATTATGTCACGTATCAAGTGAGTATTCACAGCCCCTTTTTCAATGTTTTACATATTTTGGGGTGAAAAGCATGTGGTTACTACAACTATTTTACACACCGATTATTTCGTTTTCTTGAAAATACGAAGCTTGCTTCTTTATGCTCTATGGTATCTATGTTGTTGCAAATGTTGTAAGTTTGAGTTTCTTTTGCTATCATGTATAAAGTCCCCGTTCACGTATACGTTACCCGTTTAACTCACGAATGTGAGCCGTTGGTAATTATGAATAACGTTATTTGGGTTGACACCCCCACTCACAAGTAGCGCTTGTTTGAATGCATAATTATTGTTGTATTGCGTATTGTTGGTGATAGAACATGCGCGTATGTGGAATGATTCCACCGTTGTGGTAGGGGCAAATTATGTCGGTATAGGTCGGGTAACGGGCTCAATAACTTAGCATTTTACATATGATTACCTCGAGCAAGTGGTTTTATAACCGTATTATTTTATCCCATGTGTGGATTTAAACTATTTTGTGATGGCAAACAATGTTATACTCATTAAACCTGTGATCTCACCAACTAGTGCATTAGTTGACACTCTCATTTACATGCTTTTCAGGAGAACGTCTTTAAGGTTGGAACTTAGGAAGGCTACACGTAATGAAGCTTATCTTTACTATCTTTAAATTTCATGTTCATTTCCCTTCCGTAAAAACAATTGTAAAAGACAAGGTTTAACCTCTGAATGTATTTTGATGGTTGTTGTGATCTTGTAACTTTTCCTATGAAACTTGAGCTGCACATTCCGTGTTTCCGCTTTAGCGGGGTGTGACACCGACAGACTTTGCACAGAGATTGGACCACAGAGATCCATATTAAGCATATGCAAAGGTCTGGGACAATTGTGATCGCTCTTAGTTCTGTGTGAAGATCTTTTCATCTTACCCAATTCACAGGCAGAACAAAGATGGTCTTTGTCAAATTTTAGCGAAGACAGTCCTTTCACTAAGTTCAATTTCACGAGCTTGTCAAGATTTGAAAATTTTACATGGGCAAATCTTTTATGCCAGAGCCAGGCATCTTCATTTTTCAAATACACTAAACAGAGTTTCTCTGTTGTAGAGTTTTGATTTGGATTAAAGTTCATTTTGTACAGATTGCCTTTTCTGTCGGCTCTTAAAAGTTCTTGACCAGACTCGGAAAGCAACAAGGAACAATACTTCTTCCTAAAATTGACATCAAATCCCTGATCACGGAGTTGACTTATACTGAGAATATTATGATTTAATCCTTCAACATAAGCAACCTCAGAAACTGAAACACCACCATTAACTAAAGTACCATATCCTCTAATCTGTCCACCATTGTCTCCTCCAAAGGTTACTGCACTTCCCTTCTTGTTCTTGAATGAAGTCAGCAGCTCCTTATTGCCTGTCATGTGCCTAGAACATCCAGAATCTAGGTACCAGATCTGCACATGAGGCTTCTGCAAGACAGATTGGTTTCTTTTAGGTACCCATTGCAAGATAGGTCCTTTCTTGTTAGGCTTTGGGGTGTTTACAGTCTTTCCTACTAGCTTTACATTCTTTGATGTTGTGCCAGAGGTCATTCTCTGTGTATTCTGAATAGTCTTAGGATTTTTCCTTTGTGGTGACTGATTCAGAACACAATGGGGACCATTCATGTGATTTTGCAGTTTTAACAACAGTTGAATGCAATTGTAGTTGATAGAACATGAATATAACTGATGCACATTGTTGTTTTTGTTCAAAAACTGTTGTTTGAATCGTACTTGATTCTGAAAAACCTTAGGACCATACATTATGTCCTGTTTTTGCTTGAAAGAGTTGTTTTTCTTTGGAACAGACTCACTTTGCCAAAAAGAGTTTCTTCTTTGATTTACACCAGAATTGGGAATAGGTTTGTCATTAACTATCCATTTTCCCTTCTGTTCTGGAGTAAATTTCACAGGCTTAAAAGCTAAGGGAACAGAGGTATTGTTGTTTACAAGAACATTTCTTGCATTCTCTCTTTTCATCACTTCTATTGTGTTAGAAGCAAGAACCCTAAAGCTTTTGTTATCAAACTCAGTCATTGGTATAAATCTAGATTGTTTTTTAAAGAATGCGACATCCTTTTTCAGATCAAAACATCCTGCGGGTATCTGCTTTGGTTTATGCAAAACTTTCTTTTGAGCATAGAAAATTTGCTCATCTACCTCAGAGTCAGAGTCACTGTCAGAGTCTAGAAAGTCTCTGGTGGCTCTGTTGAGGGTGTTAGACTCTGGGGTTATCACTGAAATATTGGTTTTGACAGACTTAAACTCTCTCAACTTTGGTTTCAATGTATCAGAAACAGCATTTTCCTCAAGAACTTTCATGAGATCTTCTTCAAAAGATGTTCTAATTGTTTCTGAAGTGGGAGAGAAGACTGCTGCTTCAGGGTTGAGCTCGCTCTGTGATTTTTCAACAGAGGACTCTTCCACAGAAGTAACAGACTTCTGTTCCTTGAAAGAATTGAAGTTGAAAATCTCTGTTGGATCCAGACTATTAACAGAGTTAGGAAGTATGATTCTAGCTCTTCCTTGATCCAGAATAAACTTTGAAGATGGTTTAATAACCTTTTCATGATTCATGGAGTCATAGCTAACATTCCTAAAGTCTAGCCTTCTGGTTCTTTTGTAAACATCTGAGGTTTTGATTCTTTTGAAAGCAGCAGTACCAGAGATCACATCCTCTTGGATTTTCCCAACACAAAAAGCAGATGACAGAGATGTCTTCTTATTTTCGTTATTGGGAGCAAGGTCAGAGAAACCGAGACCTTGCGTATCCATCTGTGAGTTTATCTTAATGTGCACATCTTGTGCATCCTGGTACTTTTTGATTTGAATTTATTTTCTCTGTAGGGATTGATGTAAAACCTCCCTTTCTTTTTGAAAAAAGTCCTTTAAGGCAACAGAGTTAAGTCTTTCATTTTCTGACTTTTTCACCTCTTCAGTCTTTTGTTTTAAAACATTTTCAAACTCTTTAATCTTTTCAGAAAAAATGTTTTCCTTCTTCTGTTGTAAGATCTCTAGCTCAGATTTCTCTTTGAATATTTCTTCTTTTTCCTGTTCCAAGAGAGTTTTCTCTCTCTTGTAAAATGACAGATCCTTCTGAGCTAGCTTTATTAACTCTTTTTCCTCATAAAGCTTTTGTTTTAAGAGTTGAAACTCCTCTGTTAGCAAAGACACATGCATTTCCAACTCAGAGTCGGACTTGGATTCAGATGAACATACCTTGGCACTGGGTCTGGTAGTCTCCAACGCTCTGTTGTCTGGCTCTGCTACGGTTAGAGCAAATGCATGAGCTATATCTTCCTCTTCAGATCTTTCTATCCATTCTCCAGTCATCCAATCAACTTCTCCCAAACTTTCATCATCCACGGCAACATTGGCTTTCTCTGGTTCATCGTCAGAAAATGAATAAAAAATCCAATTCTCCATCTCAGCAACGTAGCTTCTTTCTCTGTAATTGTACTTGTATTTGTTCTTGTAGTAGTCCTGGTATTTTACCAGTTTGCCTCTACAATTAGCAGAGAAATGGCCAGGTTTGCCACATCTAAAGCAACGTCCATCATTCTGATTGATGGGTTGGGCAGCATCAGCCTTCTGTGGAACTGGAGCATTGTACTTCTGTTGTGGTTGCGGTTGTGATCTCTATTCTGTTGGAGCTCTGTTCTGGTGGTTCTGTTGTGAAGGTGCAACATAACCTCTTCTGTCATCTTTTCCTTCTCTCTCGTATCTACCTCTTCTGTCAAATGCTCGGTTGCCAAATCTCTTGTTAAATGTTGAGTTATTAACGCAAGAGATTTAGCAAAATCATTTATATCGTCATCCTCTGATGAGCTTTCTTCATCATCACTTCCGCTACCAAACTTTTCTTACAATTCTTCTTCTCTTTTTTCTTGTCTCTGTTGGAACTTTCTCTGTTGGATTGTCCTTCAGTGGTGTTCTTTGACTCTGAAACTAAAGCAATAGGACCTACAATGGTGGATTTGCCTGTTTGTTTGACAACATCCTTCTCTTGTGCGGCGAGAGTGCCATACACATCAGTGAGAGACCATGCATCTAGATCTTGGTTAGCTTGTAAAGACATGGACAGATTTAACCATTCATCATTCAAACTTTTCAAAAACAGAACATTGTTGTCTTCCTTCTACCTAACAACCCCACACTTTTTACATTTGTTGATTAGAACATTGAACCTGTTGTAGGTTTGTTGTAAGGTTTCCTCAGGAAGTGCCTTGAAATCGTTGTATTCATTTATACATTGGGTCCTTCTGTTCTTTTGGGTCTTAATTCCACCCTCAAGTTGATTTAGACGTTGATCCCAGATTTCTTTAGTTGTGGAATGGCCATAATCAGAAGTCTAACTGCTTTAAGGTCATTTTCCATTTGAAGTTTCTCTTCATCAGTAAACCCGGTGGTTTTAGGTTTAAGATAAGCAGGAATCTCAGCAGTAGTTTCTGTTGCGGGTACACGTGGAACCAAATCTTCCATTCGTGACAGAACGCATTAAATCCTTGTCCATTCCATTAAGGAAGTTAACCATCCTAATCTTCCATTGAGGATATTCATCTCTTAGAAGAGTAGGAGGCTTGGTCAGAGAACCAGCAGTATAAATGGCGTTGATGTTGTTTGCCATTTTTCAGAAAAACTGAGTAAAGCGGTTTCAAACGGTTTTGAAAGAGTATAAGTTGAAAGTAAGTGAACAGTAACCAATAAAACAGTAATGAACAGTAGAGAAGATCTTTAAACTAGACTAGAAAGCTTTAAATGATATTAAAAGAACTATGAAAAACATGTTTTAATCTTTAACCAGTAAAAACAGAGTATACTAGGATGCTTTGAAACACACACACAATCAACAACAGTGAATCAACCTTGGTAGATTGGATGCGTTGATTTGAGAAAATCAAGCAAGCTCTGATACCAACTGTAGGTTTCCAGATTCACGTTGCATCACAATAATGGTAAAGAAATAGACAGCGGAAGCATATTAAATAAAGCCATTAAAGTGAGTGATTGTGTAAACGATATTGTAACAGTGATAATCAAATATAGAACAGGATAATGATAACAAGATCAACTATGAAACGCTGCTCGTATATTGATAATAGATAACACCAAGAACAAGATCAATGGTGTATCCTGAAATCTCACAGGGAACAATATCGTACGAAGATAGTGCTATGGAATTCTGCAGTGTGTGCTTTAACAATTGTGGAAAACTATTCTTCCAAAAGCTTACAATTGTTGTTCCACTACCTCTCTATTTATAGCCCTGATAAAGTGTAGACAGTGTACTATCGTACCCTGGAATGACCCGTGGAAAGTGTGTCTCCTTTCTTTAGGGCATACGTGGAAAGTATGGACACGTGTCTGACACTTAGGATTTCTACGAGACTAAGGCTTCACAGAGGTCTTTACTTCAACATAGTTCATAGACCAGAACTCTGTTGGTCTTCGGGTATGAACAGTTCTTCTGTTGATCTTCTGCCAAAGCTCTGTTGAGCTATGTTGGTTCCACCAGAACTCTGTTGAGTTCTGTTGGTCTTCTTGTTGAGATTCTTCTAAGTCTTCTTCTCGATCTTTGTTGGTCTTCTGACTTGATAATATTTTCAATACTTTTACATAACAGATACTTGGGACTAACAGTTTCAGTATCAAAGATATATACTAAGTCTATTTAGTACCGCTGATAGGAAACTCGGGTGCTTTAAATTTACACTTCAGCGAACACTGTACATCAGTGAGCCCTGAGCCTGTTCTGTCTCACTGATGATTGCTGATAATTTATGTTGTTTACTTATGATCCCTAAAGACAAGATTCACGTAAACTATGTTCTACGATGAAGTCAAAGATCAAGCCAAAGAACCAGCGACTAAGTCTACAAGTGACCTGATGCAGATATCAGCGAAGCCAAGACTTGTCCACTCAACGTGAAGTTTCAAGTAGAAGACTTCAGCGAACGCTGAACTTTATCATTCGCTGATAAAGAATCATTCAGCGAACGCTAATCATGAAGCCTGCTCTACAAGCAACTTTTGTCTTATCCCCTTGCACGCCTTCGTACCATTTTTGTCAAAACGGACATCCCTTTTGTCCAGAATCGTACAACCAACTCTGCTACTACACTGTTCATCATGCGGCCACTAGGTTGTCTACTGAAGTCAAATCATGCAACCAACCAGATGCTACCACGTGTAAAGGTATACTGACTTGCATTAAATGCATGCAGTATATAAAGGAAACCCTACTTCATTTTGAAGAAGCTTGGCCATTACTTCATTTTGAAGAATCTCGGCTATTCCTCTCTCGCTGAACTTACTGTGTGAAAGAATACTCTCCTTAGTGTTCTTATTTTCTTAATCTCTATTTCTAGTGCAAGAAACTCTTAGTGTTCTCATAGTTTGTTTAGATTAGGTTTATTCTTTAATCTTGTTCTGCAACAAACTGTAAATTGTTTGATACATATCAATAAACATATTAGAAAGATAAAAATTGTGTGTTTGTATTCAACCCCCCCCCCCCCCCCCCCCCCCCCGCTTCTATAAACTTGTATAATGTCACACCCCGCTAAAGCGGAAATACGGGATGTCACAGCTAAAGATTTCATTGCGTAAGGTAGAAGACAACACACAATCGTCATAGCATAAAAAGTTTACAAAAGATACATCTTGTTCCAAAAATATAAAGTTTGTCTAAAACACAATTTGACATGATAAGGAAAAACGTGTTGAATGCAGCTACTTGAGGTGCCTTCTAAAGTTCCAATCTTACTTGCTATTTCCTGAAAAGCATGTAAATGAGAGGGTCAACTATTGAATAGTTGGTGAGTTCACAGGTTTTATGAGTACATCAAAGTTTGTCATAGAAACAGTTTTAATCCGCACAAGTGGATATAAGTTTGTCGTAGAAAACAGTTTTAATCCGCACAAGTGGATATAAGTTTGTCATAGAAAACAGTTTTAATCCGCACAATGGATTGAGTAATCGGTTGTAGTTTCAAAGCATCTTTGTAAATCCACACAATGGATAAAGATTTCTGTTGTCAACATGCGCAAGGTATAGTATTGTATGCAATTACATGTTAAAGTAATGAGCCACTACCCAAACCTACTGACTGTTCCACGCCCCTTACGTCCTACCTCAGCGGTGAAATCATTTCACATGGGTAAGACCATTTAGACACATGTTCCTCACAAACATGATAAAGAAGACGGTAACTATGAACTCGCGAGGTGAGTGGGGTGTCAACCAAATAACGTTATCCATAATATACCAAGCGGCTCGAACAATGAGCTAATGGGTAATGTAGAATCATCGGGGACTTAATAGCAAAACTCAGAATCAACTAACATAAGCATACATACCATAGCGCATAAGTATACGGAGAAAATATTAAGTATTTTGAATAAACAGTGAAATCGATGCGTAATAAAATCGTGACATGATTTTCACCCCCAAATGTATATGTTAGAGCATTGTTGTATTCAAGATTTACTGTAAAGTCAATGTACTGTATGAGTCTATACAGTATTGTGAATGCCTTTATACCTTGTATGTTATGGGTATAAATAGGCTTGTCTAGACCATTTGTTAGTAACACTTCAAAACACTTTAGTAAGCTTTTGTAATCTTTTAGAAACCTTTTGTAATCCTTTGAGCTTAATACATGGATGACATATTTGCTCTCTAGATTCTCTCTCACTACATTCATATCTTATTGCTAGAGATTTGGGATTTATCAATTGGTATCAGAGCTAAACAGAAGATTCAAGCAGATCGAAGACCAAATTGAAGATTTTTTACACTAAAGCTGAAGAATTCGGATTGGGTGTTCATCACTATTCATCACTGTTCATCAAGAATTCTGACCCTTCTTCATTTACTATTCATCCAGATTTCATCTTTTCTTTAATTTTTGATCTTTTGGATTGATTCTTGACATCATTGCACTCGGATTTGATTCCTGAACATCTTTAATTCTTGGATCAACACCAAAATCTGCACAGAATTTGCAGATCTGATCATTTTATATCATTTTTGTTCGAAAACTTTTTCTACTATTTTTGGATCAAAATTCGATTAAATTGATCGAATTAGGATTTGTGATTAACTAAGAAAGTGTGTGGAATCAAATTTCGAACAAATCTGTGCAAATTTCATAACAATTGATCAAGAATTGAAAAAGTTATGGCTGATTTAGTGATTTTCGTGTTCGAAGTGCAGAATTCGGATCATTCTTGGTGAATTCGGATCATTCTTGGTGAATTCGGATCATTCAAAGAAGAATTCGGAGTGTTCTTGGAAATACAAGTGTAGAATTCGACTCAAGAAGGATTCGAATTGATTGAATTCGAACCCAGCTAGATTCGAATTGAGGAGAATTCGAACCGTGTTAGATTCGAATTGAGGAGAATTCGAACTGTGTTAGATTCGAATTGAGTTGATTAAATTTTCCAAGTGTTGAATTCGAACCCTTAAGCATCCGAATTCATAGAATTCGAACCCTTAAGCATCCGAATTCATAGAATTCGAACCCTTAAGCATCCGAATTCATAGAATTCGAACCCTTAAGCATCCGAATTCATAGAATTCGAACCCTTAAGCATCCGAATTCATAGAATTCGAACCCTTAAGCATCCGAATTCATTGAATTCGAACCCTTAAGCATCCGAATTAATTGAATTCGAACCAAGTTAAGTCCGAATTGAGTGAATTCGAATCCTTCTTCATCCGAATTCATTGAATTCGAATCCTTATACATCTGAATTCATTGAATTCGAACCCTTATACATTCGAATTCATTGATTTAAAAAAAAAAAAAAAAAAAATTATATAATTCTTATATGTTTTGAGAAAATTTTTTAACCCGAAATTTTTTCTATAGTGTATTTCATACACTGTAAGAGGTTTTAAAGAAAAATTTTTATATAATTTTTTGTGTATTTTCATACACTGTCTGCTTGATCTTCTGAACGATCAATTTCTAGCAATATTCAAAATGGTTTTACAACAAGTTATTGTTAAAAGCAGTGGTGAAGATTTGAAGCAAACTCTGAAAAAGGAGATTCCTCCAATTGCAAAAGTTTTTGTTAAACCAAATGTAAAGTTGCAACAAGTCATTATAACAGAAACATCTGTTAATTCACATGTATCTGTTAAACCAAATAATGAAGTGTTGCAACAAGTCATAATAACAAAAACACCTCCAAAGACACAAGAAAAAGCTAAGACACAAAAACATCTCCTAAATCAGAAACTCCTATTAAAGATAATGCTTCAAATTCTTCAACTCCTATTTTAAATAAAGCATTGGAAGAAGAAAATGTTAATCTGAAAAGACAAATTTTAGACATTTCTTCTTCAAATGCTAAACTTACTAAAAGAATAACTGATCTTGAAGTTTATATTGCAGATCTTGAAGCAAAGAAAGACAACTCAAGTCTGCACGATCAAATCGAGAATCTTCAAGAGAAAGTAACAACTCTTCAAAAAGAAAATGCCGATTTGAAGAGTAGAGAAGAAAAGAGAGTGAAGTGGAACTTAAAGTTACATGCTCAATTAAAAGAAGTTAAAGATATAGGGAAAATTTTGGACAGTGAAAATGCCGATCTAAAGAGAAAACTGTCTAATTTTTCTTTTGAAGAAAAGAAAGTTTTTGAAGAAAAGAAAGAGACTGAGCTGAAATGTATAAAACTTTCAAAACAAGTTTCAGACTTTGAGAAAGTTTTATTTTTAGAAAAAGACAAGCTCGAAAAAGAAAGAGCTAAATTTGAAACTGAACGAAAATATTTTGAGAATAAAAGTTCTGAACTTTCCGTGAAAATCTCTGAATTAGAAAATCTTTTGGAAAAGGAAAGAAAAGATTTCACGGAAAAGCAAAATCTCTTTGAAAAGGAAAGTAAAATCCTTAAAAAGAAAAATATGGAAATTTTCAAAGAGATTACTGATAAAAGAAAGTTTTTGGAAAAAGATTTTGAATCGGAACGTGTATATTTTGAAGATGTGATTCTTAATCTTACCAAAAGATTATCTGGTTTATCAGCTGATATTATGAAGGATCAGTTGATCAAATCTGATCTCCAAAAGAAATTTGATCTAATTTCTAAAGAGAAAAATGTTTTAATAAACAAAGTCAAAGAACTTGAAGACGTCATTTTTAAATTTGATGTCTCAAAGCAGGCTAGTCATAATTCTATCTTTCAGACTCCATTTGTTGATTCAAATGATTCTGAATGTTCTTTTAAAACTGCTTCAAGTTCAAGTTTTAAAAACATTCCTTCTAAACAATTTAAAAGATCAACAGATTTCTCAAAAGGTCAGATTCGTTCTTCTAATCTTTTCTATAATCCTCTGTTTGATAAATCGGATGATATTCTTAAGGTGCCTAAAATTATTACTTCCAAATCTGAAGAAGTTCCAGTCTTCAAGAGGGTGAAGATGGAATGGAGAATCAAAGGCACAACAATTCCAAAGAAAGATGTGCCAAAATCATCTGTATTCACATCAAATGCCAAGAAGAACAATGCGCCAAAAGGTAAATCTTCTGCTAAACTTAATCCTATTCATTCTGTAAATCATCTGATTAGGTTGGCACATAAGAAAATCTGTTGTTCTTACTGTGGATCAAATGATTTTGTGCATAAAGATTATACTTCTTATTGGTATGGTTCTTACAGTATTCCTTGTAAGAAATCTACACCTAACCCACTAGGACCCAAATGCCATTGGGTACCAAAATCTGCTTAATCTGTTTTGCAGGTTCTTCATGTGTTGTACTGAATTGTAGATACATACCACACACATGACTGAAAACAGAAGAGAAGCGGCGTATTTTTTGAAAAATATTTGTACCATTAAGGGGGGGACAAATATCAATGGCTTTTGAACATATCAGTTCAAAACCCGTGCTTCAACGACAATGGCTTTTGAACATATCAGTTCAAAACCCGTGCTTCAACGACTATGGCTTCTGAACAACTCAGTTCAGGACCCGTACTTTAAAGACTAAGACTTCTAAACAAATCAGTTTAGAACTCACACTTCTCAGGTAATATCCTTAACTGCTATATATTTTTGTTTCAAGGAACAAGTGGCAAAAGGTAACATTGGATTATATTTGTTTCTACTGATTTGAAAACTTGAAACTTTACAAATTTAATTCAATAAGATGAAATTTTCAATTTTCATTCAATGAATTAAATGTGTGCTAAAGGATGATTTCACAAGAAACTTTGTACTATCTGAGTTAGATTTGTTTCAACTCTCACCTCTAAAATAAATCGAAAGGTCAGCAAAACATGAATGAAATTATGCTGAATGCTCAAAGTTATGTGAATCTGGATATATATAGAATATAATGCTCAAAAAGCCTATATGTCAGAATGATGGATGGAAATGAAAATATGGGCAAAGCACTATATTTTAGAACCATGTGATTGAGATAAAATTGTTGCACTATCATTTAGTTTGAAAGTTTGTGCCTGTGGCCTTTCTGGTTTGGGAGAGTAAGTCCTAAGGGGTGCTCGACACCTAGTCCCTAAGATCAACTGGTCTGGGATCGGCTGACCCAAATCCTGCAATAGAACCAGATAGAAAGCCATGTTCTACTGGTACAAATGGGTTTAAGATATATCGATGTGGCCTTTCTGGTTTGGGAAATTAAGTTCTAAGGGGTGCTCGACACCTAGCACCTAAGGCCAACTGGTCTGGGATCTGCTAACCCAAATCCTTCTATAGAACCAGATAGAAAGTCATGTTTAACGGTGTATCTTATTCTTACTAAACTTTTTGATCAAAAGATGCCAATGAGCACAAAATCAAAAGATGCCAATGTGCACAAATCAAAAGATGCCAATGAGCACAAAAGAAAAGATGCCAATGAGCACACATCTCTTGAAACTTGGGAAAATACAAAGTCGCGATAAACCCGTAAATTTGTGAAAATTCTGATTTTGGAAAAATAGTGTGAGTAGAGCAAAATATTCTTATATGTTTTAGAATTGCATATGCTTGAAGCTAATCATATTTCCCATGCTAGCACACCAAATAGATTTAATAAAGGGGTTGAAACTGAACATTTTTTAACTTGATATACAATGATGACTTGTTCTTGAATCCAAACACATGCATTTGATTTCATTTGATTGAAAAATCTGTTAAATTTCATTAAGTTGAATTTCTTTTGTAAAGTTTTCAAATGATCAAATGTTTGTAGTTATAAAATAAAATTCAATGAATGTTATTTTCCTTGTGTAAATTTGTTTTAAAATTTGTGCTACAATTTCAAATACTGTACGTTATTGAAATATATGCATACTTTCAGGGGGAGAAAATAAATTGCTCCAGAATTCTTATTTTGAGGGGGAGCAAGGTTATTCTGTAAGGAGGAGATTGTTAGCAATACTCAAAGACACGACTGAAATTGAAAATGGTTTTCGATGATTATGATGCTCACCATCATCGAAAAAGGGGGAGAAAAGTTTAATTTCAATTTCATGTCAAAGAATTTTCAAATCAAAGATATTTCAAGTCAAAGATTCGTGAACAAAGACTGAAGATTGGGGAGAAGGATCATGTGAAGTCCAAATGTTGCTGAATTTGGTTATCTTAGTTCTGAGTGGTTATCGGAATGCGCTTACACCTAAAAGTTCAACAATGTGGATGGTTTCACATCTTTCTGATCCAAACTCTAATCGTTTCTGATTTATCTTGTTCCGAATTGATGGTTCTATATAAAGATATGAAATCCATGTTCAAGACTTGAAGACAATCTGTTGAAGATTGTATTGAAGAAGGTTGATTTTTCAAAGAAAAAGACAATGACTTTTCATGTTTGTCTGAAGATTAGTGGAGATAAAGCTATTTGAAGATGGTTTGATAGAGTGTCTGTTTGAGAAGATTGACTTTACAAAGAGCTGAAGACTGCTGTCAAATTTTAAATCTTGAATCCAAAGGGGGAGATTGTTAGAGCATTGTTGTATTCAAGATTTACTGTAAAGTCAATGTACTGTATGAGTCTATACAGTATTGTGAATGCCTTTATACCTTGTATGTTATGGGTATAAATAGGCTTGTCTAGACCATTTGTTAGTAACACTTCAAAACACTTTAGTAAGCTTTTGTAATCTTTTAGAAACCTTTTGTAATCCTTTGAGCTTAATACATGGATGACATATTTGCTCTCTAGATTCTCTCTCACTACATTCATATCTTATTGCTAGAGATCTGGGATTTCACAGTATAAAATAGTAAAAAGGGGATGCGAAAACTCACTTGATAAGCGATAGAGTCCGGGAATCTCCCACAAGTACCTCGAGATGATCCTACTTCGATCCTATCAACGTAAGGTCACTAGTAAGTTTTTGTCTAGAGAGTTCAGTACTAATTATCCAAATCGTCATAAAATGCCTTGTTGTGTTTTAATAATATAACGTAACAAGTGTATACATTGTTCTTGTTTAGATTAAAGATTCCGAAATTTCGTCACAATAAGTAACGAAAAGGGTTTTAAAGAACGTGTATATATATAATACATATATATAAACCGAAATTTTATCGTAAGAACGATAAGATTAAAAGTCTTAATGTAAAGACAAGTATTTAAAATGCATAAATATAAATGTATAGTATATATGTATATTCCACAATTTCATCATAAAATGATGAAATGGGATAAAGAATAAATAAATTGCGTAAATATATATAAATATGTTATATATATATGTATATTCCATCATTTCACCATAAAAGGATGAAACAGGATACGAATAATAAAATGTATAAATAAATAAATTGCATGGATATATATAATATAAGATATGCCTATATATTCCACAATTTCATCATAAAATGATGAAATGGGATTAAAAGTTAGTCCTTTGCTGTCCAGATTTTTAGTGTCACTTTGTGTCCATCATTGGATAACTTCCAGGTATAGTTTGGTCATGATATTTTATGTCCAGGAAGCTCAGTGAGTTAGGAAACTTTTGGCATAAGTTTCATAATTTTTGGAAGTGTTTAAGTACATGAAAGAATACACGACGTAAAACCCGACAGAAAATGTTGCTGTTTGCGTGCTGATTTTGTGAGGACTGTTTGGTAGATGAAATCTGTGAATTTTGGAGTGAAACCACTTGGGTTTGAATCTTAACACATAAAAATGATTTCCAGAAACCGAATTACTCAATTTGGAGTTATATTGAGTGAGATATGACCCTTTGAAGTGGGGTGTGGAATCTGACAGCAAGCTGTCAAAACCACACCTTGTGCATGTGCTCCCATATGATCTTTTTAACCAATATTCTTATTCCTTTGCATGCAAAATCCGATTTGACCCTCTTCCATACATTTATTTTCAGTTCCAAAACACATTTTTGATCCCATTTAAAATACATGCAAGTTACCCATCATCTCAACTTTTCTAAATTCTTGAAAAAGACTCATTTTGAAAAATGTTGATGTTCATGTCAATAACATCAACCTGCAACTTAAAATTGGGCATTTTGAGCTCATGCATGTTTGTTTAAGTATGTTTTTAGTGGATTTCAAAGACTTACTCATAAAACTCTTGAATAAAAAGATATTGATTTCTCAAGAAAACCACATGCATGTGTTTTAAAAGTTCATCTTTGATCTTAACATAGGTTTGATTTTGGATTCACCACCTTTTTAATAACAATTAGGTGTTATGGTCGTAAATCTACAAACATTAAGATATATAAAGATGATTTTTAAGAAGTTAAAGAATGTGTAGAAGAAGATGAAGAACATCCATAAAAGTGTAAGAAAATGAAATTTAAAGAAAAGAGTGTGTGTGGATTTCACCCAACACACTTGTATTTACCTTGAACTCTTTTGATCTTTTGAAAGAAGATGATTTAGGGGCTGAATTGTTGGTTGAAGATGGATAAAGGTTTGAAGATTTGAAGATTTGAAGATTTGAAGATTTGAAGATTGAGAGAGAATAGGATGAGAGAATGAAATGTTGCTAGTGAAATGAAATGACTAAAAAGAAATACATAAGGAGAGTTGAGAGGGGGGGGGGGGGGGGGGGTAGTGTGATAAAAAAGATATAAAATACAAAAGCCTAATCTTTTTGATTAATTTCTAAAATACAAGTATTTTTCTTAATAAATAAAAATACAAAGTAATTATATAAAAATAAAGTATTTATATATAATTTGTTTGAAATACATAAATTGTCAAATATATAAATACTTGTAGTATAAATGTAGGTTAAGTTGGCATTTTATGAGATTTATTGATAATTTCCTAATTCGAGGGTTTCTTAGGCAAAATTTCTCGAATTTTCCTATCGTACCGCGTTTACTACTAAAATTTCACTGTGTGACCTATAATGTGAATAACTGAAACGTTCAGTGCAGTTCTAACCTGAAACGCAAAATTGACGGTTGTCACAGTCTCCCCCGGTTAAAAGAATTTCGTCCCAAAATTCAAGAACTTCCGTCCTTAACCGGTTTTGTTAGCAAAAAGATGAGGATACATATGTTTCATGTAATCCTCTCATTCCCATGTATACACAGGCCCACGCCTTGTGTTCCAATGAACTTTTACAATCGAAATATTACTTTGCTTAAGACGCTTAACTTTTCTATTGAGGATTTCAATTGGTTCTTCCATGATATGCAACTTATCGTTAATCTGAACTTCTTCCAGATGTATGATTAATGAATCGTCAGCTAAACATTTTTTGAGGTTTGACACATGAAACGTGTCATGGATAGCACTTAACTCCTTTGGCAAATCCAGCATGTATGCCATTGGTCCAATATATCGAGGGCTCAACTTTCCTCGTCATCCAAACCGGACTATTCCTTTCCATGATGATACCTTTAGAAGCACTCTATCACCAATTTGGAATTCTAAGGGCTTCCTACGATTATCCCCATAACTTTTCTGACGATCTCTGGATGCTTTATGTCTATCTCTAAATTCTAACAAACAAAGGGGTGAACAACACTTGCGTCCATACAAAGCTTCAAATTGCGCACACTGAATACTGGTGTGATAGCTATTGCTATAAGAAAACTCGACCAAAGGTAAGTGATTATTTCAACTTCCTCCGAAGTCTAAAACGCATGCCGAAGCATGTCTTCTAACGTTTGAATAGTTTGTTCACTTTGCCCATCCGTTTGAGGATGGTAGGCAGTACTCAAATTCAATTGCGTACCCAACACTCTTTGGAGTGACTGCCAAAACCGAGATGTGAAACGGCTATCTCTATCTGATGTGATGGAAATTGGGACTCCATGACGTGTAACAATTTCCTTGATGTAGATCTGAGCAAGCTTTTCCATCTTATAATCTTCCCTAATCGGTAGGAAATTGTTGGTCCCGAAGGGTTATACAAGTTTGTAGAAGGGGGGGGGGGGGGGGGGGGTTGAATACAAACACACATATTTTACTTTTCTAAATTGTTTATTGAAAAATCATTAACAATTTACAGCTTGTTGCGGAAACAAGATTAAGGATAAATCCTAAATCTAAACAAGTTGGAACACTAAGTTTCTTGCACTAAGAAAGAGAAGGAAATTACTAATAATAACCTATCTCAAGATAAGAAGGATGAACTTGTCCAGAGTTAGCAAGTTACTTCAAAAATGAAGTGAGTTCTTCTTCTTATATACTGCATGCATTTAATGCATTGCAGTTTACACTTTACACGTGGATGCAGCTGATTGGTTGCATGTCATTGACCTTTGTTGACAACCTTAGTAGCCGCATGTTTGAACAGTGTAGTATCAGAGTGGTTGTACGATTTCAGACAATAAGGAGGTTCTATTCTGACATATCGTACGGAGTCGTGCAAGGGTGGATGAGACAAAAAATACTTTGTACGGAAGACTTCATGATCAGCTTTTCGATGATTCAGCGATCTATCATTCTTCATCAGCGAATGATAGAGTTCAGCGATAGCTGAAGTCTTGTACTTGATACTTCACGTTGAGTGGACAAATCTGAGTCTTCGCTGATCCGCATCAGTTCATTAGGAGACTTGTCGCTGGTTCTTGAGCTTGATCTTCGACTTCAGCGTAGAACCTATGTTGACGTGAAACTTGTCTTCAGGGATCATAAGTAAACAACTAACTTATCAGCGATCACCATAAGTACTGAACATACTTAGAATATTATGGTGAACAGTTTCACTGAATGTTTAATCTAAAGAGCGAGAGTTCCTATCAGCGGTACTGGAAGATCTTAGTACTTATCAGCGATAGTGAAACTCTGATACATATTGTTTACTTACAATTTTCACTAAGTATATAAGAGAGGGTCATTATCAAATCATTGAGGGTTTGGATCAACAATCTCCCCCTATTTGATTATGACATAGCAACAGAGAAAATTGCTATATAATGAAAACATAAAGATAAAAATAACTCATAAAATATTTGTCCCTTTTACTGTTTTCTAGGATCTTTTATGTACTGATGGAGTAAAGTACGTTCGCTGAAATTTTTCTTTAAACTTTGTAAAGATTACAGAGGGAAGTGGAAAAATTTCAAGTACAAAATATGTAGACAAATAAGGATAGAAAGAATTACAAGGCGATCCTATCCGTCAAAAGGTTCTTCCTTAATGAGTTGTTCATCAAGGGTCATTGATGTGGCAATCATCCAATCAGGGACATCTACTCCTTGATTCTTTTTCTTCAGAGCTTCTTCAAAAATCAAGGGCTTCAGGTGTCTAGCTTTGATGTCGCGTCTGACTTCACACCAGTATAAGAGATCTCTGAGTTGTTCGATGGGAGCGAGGTGGAGCTCAGAGATACGTTGAAAGTGATGGTTTCCATCGTAGTCTAGAAAGAATATACCATATGGATCACTTACAACTGTGCCAGGAATGAAAGTTTCTCCAGGTGGTAGGGAGGTGTCAAGCGCTGAGAGATCAGCATCAGGGCCAAGAACTTCAGCACGAGAGAAACCAATACTTGTTTCATTCCGTATAGGAGGACCTGAATCAGAGACTTTCTTTTTCTTAGCAGAGACTTTTCTTTGTTGAGGAAGAAGAGGAATATCCATAGCAGAAGAAAGCAGGTCGATCTGTTTGTTTAAGATCTTCTCGACATGGCTTTTGAACTTTGAGCGCGATCCCTGAATGGCTAATTTTGTTTCTAACCATTCAGAGAGACCAAACCTTTCTAAGGTAGCAGCATAGAAAGTTTTCTTGGTTTTGTCATCTCTGTAGACATCCACTTCAACAACAGGAACGTCGGCGTACAGTTTTCCTCTGATGTTTGCTTTGAGGATTTTGGATGGTCTAGATTGATAGGTCAGCATTTGTTTAGCCCATTCCAAGGTCGTGTCAAAGACCTTAGTCTTTTCTCTAACGATCTTTTGAGCATCATCCCATAGCTGACGTTGAACATCAATGGGTACTCTTTTCAGCTTGGGGTCTTTTATTGATCGTTGAGTAAGCTTGATGGCGTATTCTCTATCTTTTTCTTCAGCTTCCTTTCTTTCAGCGATTAAGCGTTCAGCTCTGAGGTGTTCCTTGTATTCCTTTTGGGAAACTCTGAACTTTGGAGGAACGGAAGGAAGTTGATCATGCTTCAGAATGATTCGCTGATCTTCGAGTCTCTTGATCATTGCATCTCTCGTTTCTTGATCCTCTTCACTTAGCTTTTGAGGAGCCAAGGAAGGTCTGTTTTTGTGAGAGAGAGTCTGTTCTTCAGGTTCATCAGTCTCAGAGATCAAGTCCAAGACTGGGATTATTTCTTCAGCGTTGAGAGCTGGGATTGTTGTTGAAGTCGCAGCTGTAGGAACTTCAGCGATATCCTCAAATAGGAGAGAGGACTAACTGAAACGCAGCGATCTTACAAGTAAGAACAGAGATGGAAAGAATGGGATTGTGTATAGAGGTTTTACGGAGGTAGAGAACTGATAAAGTGTATAGAGGAGGGATATTGTGTAAGATTAATGTACCTGACAAACCGGCTTGTTAAGCAAGATCATCAGATTTTCATCTTCAGCGACACCTTTTCCTTTGCCTTTGTCAGCATCAGATGCTGATGGCTTTGTCTTTGTCCGCTCCCCTGAAGGTTCATTTATCAGAATCCCTTTAAGAGCTTTAGTTCTCTGAGCAGGCTTGACGATAAAAGAATCATCATCATCGTCATCTTCGTCATCATCATTCTTTGGAGAAGAGGATGGTTAAGCATCAGACAAATCGATGGCTTCTTCATCTTCAACTTCAGACTCAGTTTCTTCAGCTTCTTCTTCGAGTTGCTCCCCCTCAGATACAGAGGCGAGCTTCTCGGTTCCCTTAGGGTTTTCATCTCCCTGAGGTCCAGCGGCTGTTTCAGCTTCAATTGTCTTCTCACCCTCTTCAGTGAAGGCGAGGTCTTCAGTCTTCTCTCCCCTGATAGATTCATCATGGGAAAGGTCTTCAGCTTTGGAGAGGTCTTCAGCGCTCTTCTCCGCCTCTTTATCATGATGACTGGGGAGGAATGAGAAGATTCAGCAGCTCGTGTGGTTCCCCTGTCTTCTTGGCCAGGGATCCCTATATACATTTCAATCGCTGATAATCTGTTTTCCATGTCAGAAATACCAGGATTGATCTTCACAAGTTCAACACCATCCGCCGTAGTAAAAGATGGAGGTGCATGGGCAGGTGCAGGGGCGGTCGTGTTGGTCAGAATTTGCTTCAACAAGTTCTAAATTGAAGAGATGTCATTCTCCATCGTGTTGACATCAGTCTTCACAGAACTCATATTAGTTTTTACTGAACTGACATCAGTCTTTACAGCAGACATATCACCTTCGAGTGTGCCAACCGATGTCTTCAGCGTTGTGACTTCGCTGGACATGGTGTCTACAGATTTCTTGATGTCGAGGTAGTCTGTGTAGATGTCAGCGAGAACTTTGGCAAAGTTGCTCAGTGATTGATCAACCTTCTCCATGTCAGCTTTGGAGGCATTCTTTCCGACTTCGGTTGTAAGTTTTAAGAGATTTTCTCCAGCGGTTGTTACAGCTGAAGAGTTGCCGGAAAGAGTAGACGTGAGACCAGTCAGCGTTGTCTCTACTGTCTTTAGAGACGTGTTGATGTGTCTCAAATTAGGACCCGTAACATATAAAAACTTGTGAACAGAGGAAAGCTCAGAAGTTTGGGGTTTAGTAACAGTGTATATGGATTGGTGAGTACCTGCAGGAGGATTGGTGAATTCATCAAAATCACGGGTTCCTGAGTAAAGTTCCATATCGTCAGCGAGAGTACGTGAACGTATGGACAGCTCTGCAGGTCCTACTTCCGTCGTTCCTTTAGCTTCTAGAGGAATGACAGGTGCAGCTGTGATAACTGAAGTAGTGTCCAAATGAGTGGAGGGAGAAGCGAAGGGTAAGAAAGGAGGTTGGTTACCGAGTTCAGCGTTGGAATCGCTGAGAATCACTTCATCAGTCTTTTGAGAGACTGAGGGAGGTTGGGTAGTTTCCAAGTTTGTAACCTCAACGTTTGGAGATGCTGAGGTCGAGATTAAAGGGATGGCTTGTTCAGGTGTGGCAGAGCGTACCACTGAACTTTCCTTCAGCTCAACAGGAGGAGCTGAGGAGTTTTTAGCAGGAGATTGCTTGGGTTGCTCCTTGGTCTTCTTAGTTCTTTTGGAACCAAGTTGGGTGTCAGAATGTTTCCTTTTAAGAGGAATAGAGGTAGCAGCTGGGGTATCAGCGGTGGGTTTGTCCGCTGAAGGAGCTGCAGAAGTAGAAGAAGTAGTAGGGTTAAGAAGAGTCAAGAGTGTAGAAAGACGTACCTCATTCGCCACTGGTTTGAAGTCGAGTATTTTAGGGCCGACCTGAGAGAGTTTCAGGTCACCCTCTTCTGGGTAGCTGTCTTTCAGGCCTCTTTGGAAAATAGCGCTGATGAACCAAGGATATGGAACCCATGGAGGTCTGTCAGCGACGGTGTCCACTCTGAGAACCAGGTCATCATAGATAATCGATGCCCAGTCTATGTTAAGACCTTTCAGCAAAGCATATCCCATTGCTTGCTGAGGCTTAGCGGCTTGGTCAGAGGAGCCGCTCTTGGCAGTCATGCAGCTGATCAAATGGACGAAGATGAAATTCATCTCGCTGGGCATTTTCAATTTCTTGATAATCGTCAGCTTCTTCTCGGGCTTCATGTCTCTGCCGATTTCCAATACATAGCCCATTGCATCGAAAAATGCAATGATGGCTTCTCTGTCTGAGTTTTTCTTGGGGTCAGGGAGGGGAACAAAGGGTTTTTCCTTGGTGGCGATGGGAAGGCTAAGAGCTTTGCGAATTATGGCAGGGGTAATCTTCATGGTGCCATATTCGATATCGCAGAGGATGCAATCGATTGTTTTGGAGGGGTCTTTAGCTGAGGGTAGCTGAGAGTGTCTGGCTGAGTACCAGAATTGTGAGAGCAAAAGCTGATGTGCAGGAGGTGTTATGGTCAGGGCTGTGGAGATGCAGCAATTCTTTAGGAAGTTCACAGCATCAGCTAGATGTGTGACTTGCTTTCGAGGAGGAAACTCGAGAAGCGCATAGAGGTTGTTCACCTTAGTCCAATCCAGTTTGTCAAGGGCAAACTTGACTTGAGGAGCCTTGAAGATGTCCACTTCCTCAGCAGTTTCATCAGCAGCAGTGTTTTCAGCGATGGTGTTCTTGGGAATGTCAGAAGATGCCATTTTCTGTATTATCAGTTCAACCAAAGATTAACAAATAAGAATAATCTTAATGTGGAAAGATTTTCCAATAAGATGGTTCGAATTTTGTCCATTTCATTCAGACAAAATGTCTTAATGAAGATTAGGGTTTTTGTTTTAAAAAAAAACAAAATTTCAAACCCAATAAAAATCTTGTTTTCCAGTTTCCTTTGAAGATAGGGATTCTGGAAAAACGAATGTGTGAAGAACAAGTTTAAGATTTTTGCATTTAAACTTGAAGAACAACCATGAAATGGTTGTGTTCATAAAACCATGAAAGAAAATGATTTTATTTTTAAGAAGTTCTTTTGTTTGATCTTGTTAAAACAATGAGAAGATCAGAAACAAGTTATTTGCATTTGGTAAATAATAAGAACATATTAACCTTTGATGTTTGAAGAAGATGAACAGTTGTTCTTGAAAAATCGAGAGCCAAATGCAACAGTGAATTCTTTCTTTGCTTGGAGGAGAAGTTCGCGTAAGGGAAAAAATATAAACGAAGAATTTGTTTATATAGAGAGATTTTAGAAAGAGAAAATCTTGAGCGGGAAAAGATTTTCATCATGACACAGACACGTGTTTGCATTTGATTGGTAAGTAAACGAAACGTGCAAACGTGTGTCAGAAAGAAGAACGTGTCTGGGTTTATCCGTTGCAATGACGTCACAACTGTCCTTTCATATTCTTGGTTGTCTCTGAGGTTTTGAAAACTCAGGGACACTTTTGAAAACATGAAGCACTGAATAGAAATATCAGTTGGTTTTAAGAAATTTCAAAGTATCGCTGATAAGGAAGATGTAAGTCCCGTAATCATCTCTGATAATCAAGATTCAATATAGAATGAACATTCAAGATCGTATTCACAACAACTGGTCATATGATTTATTAACAATCTATGAATTGCAAGATATTACAATGAGTTTCTCTCTCAAAAGATATGCGTGAAAAGTTATGTGAAAGATTAGCCTAAGATCTATTAGCATACAGTTGCTAACTCCTATATATACTGTTTAAGGAAAGACTAAAGCTACAGTACATAAAAGAAACAGACTAATAGAACAATTACACGTGTCCTAATTAGTAACTGAATATAACAGAGAATATCCCAAGATATGAATTCTGAACATACTTCTGAATAAGCGCTTCAGGACATTTGTCTTCATAGTCAGAAGTTCTGAGTTTCCTACTCAGAACTCTGAACCTTCTAGTCAGAATCCAATACTTAGAATCTTTTTGAGATTTCTCACTCAGAACTTCTGAGTCTTCTACTCAGAACTTCTGAGTCTTCTGAGTCTTCTTTAGTCTTCTTACTTAGAACTCAACACTTGTGTTTTTGACAAAACTCTAGACCTAACAATCTCCCCTTTTTTGTCAAACACACTTATACTTTTCATCATCAAATTCTTAGAGCAGGAACAATCTTCAGAAGGAGCTCTTCTGAATGCTTTGACAACTTTTGCTCAGAACTCTGAATAATCTTAGTTAACAACTTCTGGTCAGTCTTTAATCAGCATCAACAACGATTTCCAAACTGATTTCTGTTACATATTTGCTTTTTCTTTGCTCCCCCTTGAAATGACAATTCTCATCTTCATTTCAGCTTTCATAAGATTTCTTTATAAGAAACAACCGATCAGTTTTCTTTTCCTCTTCTCCTTCTTAAAATAACATTTCTCTCTTTTGTTATTTCTGTACAAAAACCATATCAATCTTCAAAATCTTTAGCTTTTCTCCCCCTAAAGTTTTGGAAAGCAAAATCATCTTCAAAATCTTTAGCTTTTCTCCCCCTTGATTTTCAAAACTTTAGCGATGCTTTTTCTTCAAATGAAGTCTATGCTTTTTCTCCTCCTTAATGAATAACCTTGCTCCCCCCTCAAAATAAGAATTATGGAGCAATTTGTTTTCTCCCCCTGAAAGTATGCATATATTTCATTATTCATTTCAAATATAGTGCTTTAATGAAAACATTTATACAAGGAAAATAAGATTCACTGAACTACACTTGATAACTACCAACATTTGATCATTTGAAAATTTTACAAAAGAAATCCAACTTAATGAAATTTATCAGATTTTTCAATCAAATGAAATCAAATGCGTGTGTTTGGATTCAAATACAAGTCATCATTGCATATCAAGTTAAAAATGTTCAGTTTCAATCCCTTTATTAAATTTATTTGGTGTGCTTAGCATGCGAAATATGATTAGCTTCAAGAATATGCAATTCTAAACATATACGAATACTTTGCTCTACTTACACTATTTGTCCAAAATCAGGATTTTCACAAATTTACAGGTTTATTGCGACTTTGAATTTTCCCAAAGTTTCAAGAGATGTGTGCTCATTGGCATCTTTTAATTTTGTGCTCATTGACATCTTTTAATTTTGTGCACATTGGCATCTTTTAATCAAAAAGTTTAGTAAGAATAAGATACATCGTTAAACATGACTTTCTATCTAGTTCTATAGCAGGATTTGGGTCAGCATATCCCAGACCAATTGGTCTTAGGTGCTAGGTGACAAGCACCCCTTGGAACTTAATTTCCCAAACCAGAAAGGCCATATCGATATATCTTAAACCCATTTGTACCAGTAGAACATGGCTTTCTATCTGGTTCTATTGCAGGATTTGGGTCAGCCGATCCCAGACCAGTTGATCTTAGGGACTAGGTGTCGAGCACCCCTTAGGACTTACTCTCCCAAACCAGAAAGGCCACAGGTACAAACTTTCAAACTAACTAATTATATATATATATATATATATATATATATATATATATATATATATATTGCATCTCAATAACTTGGTTCTAAAACGTAGTACTTCCCCCATATTTTCGTTTCCATCCATCATTCTGACATTTAGGGTTTTTGAGCATTATATTCTATATAAGTACAGATTTCATAACATTGAGCATTCGGCATAATTTCATTCATGTTTTGCTTACCTTTCGATTTAATTCAGAAGTGAAAGTTGAAACAAATATAGCTCAGATAATACAAAATACTTGTAAAATCACTCTTTGACACACATTTATTCATTGAATGAAAATTAAAAAAAAATCATATCATTGAATTAAATTTGTTAAGATTCAAACATTCAAAGCAATAGAAATAAACGTAATGCAATGTTACCTTTCACCACTTGTTCCTTGAAACATAAAAATATGACAGTTAAGGATATCACCTGAGAAATATGAGTTCTAAACTGATTTGTTTAGAAGTCTTAGTCTCTGAAGTACGGGTCCTGAACTGAATTATTCAGAAGCCATTGTCATTTAAGTACGGGTTTTGAACTGATATGTTCAAAAACCTAAGACGTTGAAGCACGGGTTTTGAACTTTATCTTGAAACAATCAGATCAAATTTTGAGTCAATACTTCCTCTGAAATCAAGATAATCCTGCAAAATCAAGAGATTTTGGTAATCATCTACGATGATTCCTCATTAGATATTAAAAATCCAAATTCTGAGTAGTTGAGTCAGAATTCTGATTAGAAGAGTCGGAAATCTGAGTCACTTGCTCAAAATTCTAAGTATCAGAGTCAGAATTCTGATTAGTTGAGTCAGAATTCTGAGTAATAGAGTCAGAACTTCTGAGTAACTTGTTCAAAATTCTAAGTATCAGAGTCAGAATTCTGATTAGTTGAGTTAGAATTCTGAGTAGTATAGTCAGAACTTCTGAGTAACTTGTTCAAAATTCTAAGTATCAGAGTCAGAATTCTGATTAGTTGAGTCAGAATTCTGAGTAGTAGAGTCAGAACTTCTGAGTAAGAGAGTCAGAATTCTGATAAAACTATCCAGAGAAAATTCCTTAGAAAAATGTTTGGATTTTGTGATTTTTGAACATTCTGAACTTCAAATCACCATAACTTGCTCAAAAATCAGAATTTTTCAACCAAAATTTGCAGGGTTGCTCAAAATGTGATTCTGAACATATTCTCTCGAAATGTTTTCTACTAAAAACACCCACAACTATGAGTTCGATTACACCACAGTAAACTGAACTTTTTTTTTAAAATGCTTCAAAATCAACAAATTGATCTGTATGAATCAGAAATCCATAATCACATTCTTACCGAGTTTTGGACTGAAGTATCCAAAAGTCAAAATTCTCAATTTAAGCACAACATCTGTTTTCAGTCATGTGTCAATATATGATCATTCAACTTTACACATGAATAACCTGCAAAACAGATTAAGTTGTCTTTGGTACCCATATGAACTTGGGTCCTGGTTTGTTAGGTGCAGTGGTATATGCAGATATTCTATAAGAACCAAACCAGTGCGGAATAAACTTCTTGTTCACAAAATCATTAGTCCCACAATATGAACAACAAAGTTTCTTTTGTGCAACTCTGACTAATTGATTTACAGAATAAATCACATCAGGTTTAACCAAAGATTTTCTTTGAAATGTATTGTTCTTCTTGACATTTGAATTAGGAACTTTTGATTTTGGCACTTCTTTCTTGGAAGTTGTTCCTTTAACTCTCCATTCCATTTTTACCTTTTTAAAAAAACAATTATAAGATTTATCAATAGGAGAATCATAAAATAGATTAGAAGAACGAATCTGATCTTTTAAACTATGATTTGATTTGTCAACAACTTTCGTTTCAAATTCTTTAAACTTTTTAACATACAAATCAAACCTTGACTGCAAATCAGATTTGGACTTCCTCTCTATCATGATTTTAGTTGATAAATCAGATAATTTCTTAATTAGTCTCCTTATCTGCAAATGGAAAACTTTCTTTTCTTTCTCAAACTCATCTTTTAAGCATTTTTCTTTAAAGCCATTTACCTTCTTCTTTTCAGTCTCTTTCCTTCCATCTTCCAACTATTTCTCCAACTCATTGATCTTTACAGAAAACTCATTTAACATTCCTGTTTTCTTTTTCTCAAAACCATTCTTTTCTTTTTGAAAAACATTTTTCTTGCATTCAAACTCTTTTCTTTCTTTTTTAAGAATTTTCTCCAAATCAGAAATTTTCAGAGATAATTCATCAGACTTTGTTTCAAAACCTTTCCTCTCAGTTTGAAAGTCTCTTCTCTCTTTCTCTAATTTCTCTCTTTCTAGTATAAGAACTTGTTCAAAATCATAGATCTGTTTCAAGAGTTGACAATTTTTCATTTCACATGATTTGATTCTATTTTTAGAATCTGTCAACATCTTTCTTACAAAATTGATTTTCTCTTTCAAATCAACATTCTCTTTTTCTAACACCTTTGTGTTCTCTTGAGCCTTTTCGAAATCTTTTAAAAGATCGAATTTATCTTTTTGCAAATTTACAACAACTTTTGCACTTTCCTCAAGTTTGGCTTCAAGATTAGCAATCTTGCTTTCAAAATGAACAATCTCAGTTTTTGGTTTAGAAATTGTTTCTTTTGCTTTTACAGAACTTAATTTTTGTAAGTTGTCTGAACTGGTTATAGAACTTGCAGGTCTCACAAAAACTTCAACAATCTCAGGCATGATGAAATGACAAATTCAGATATCAACTACGAATTATGATCAAAAATGAGAATCAACACAAATCTAGAATCTGCAAGAACTAATCAAATCTGTCACATGCATTTCATCAAACAGCTAGAGTACATGAATTAATGAAATCTTTTTTTCAACAAAAAATTTGAATACTAATCAACATGCAGCAGATATAATCACATTGATCAAGAAATCAATCAAGAATTTCGAAAACATACCTGTGATCTCTGTTTAATTTCGAGAATTAATCATCATAGAGAGAAAATCTTTGGATGACTTGATTGTAAGATATCGATTCAACAGAAAGACAAATTCAAATTTCTTGAATCAATGATAGAAATGAATTCAAGAATTGTTAGGAATTCAAGAATTGTTAGCAACAGCGGAATCAATTGTCGAATTGATCAAGAAACTTCAAGAACGCGATCAAACACACTCTTGGACGAATTTGTTTGTTGATTGGCTCTGATACCAATTGTAAGTCCCGTAATCATCTCTGATAATCAAGATTCAATATAGAATGAACATTCAAGATCGTATTCACAGCAACTGGTCATATGATTTATTAACAATCTGTGAATTGCAAGATATTACAATGAGTTTCTCTCTCAAAAGATATGCGTGAAAAGTTATGTGAAAGATTAGCCTAAGATCTATTAGCATACAGTTGCTAACTCCTATATATACTGTTTAAGGAAAGACTAAAGCTACAGTACATAAAAGAAACAGACTAATAGAACAATTACACGTGTCTTAATTAGTAACTGAATATAACAGAGAATATCCCAAGATATGAATTCTGAACATACTTCTGAATAAGCGCTTCAGAACATTTGTCTTCATAGTCAGAAGTTCTGAGTTTCCTACTCAGAACTCTGAACCTTCTAGTCAGAATCCAACACTTAGAATCTTTTTGAGATTTCTCACTCATAACTTCTGAGTCTTCTACTCAGAACTTCTGAGTCTTCTGAGTCTTCTTTAGTCTTCTTACTTAGAACTCAACACTTGTGTTTTTGACAAAACTCTAGACCTAACAGAAGAGATATTCAACGATGAGATTTGTTTTGAAATCCTGCATTTACATGCGATTTGTCAGAGAGAAAAACATACCTTGATATCAGCGAATCAGGATAGAGAGGAGGATAGAATGGGTTATACAAGTTGATTTTATCCTATCGCTGATCAATTGTGAACTGCTGAAGATTTTATCCTTCAAAGTTCAGCATTCCAAGCTCGCTGATGAGAAAGTTGAATCTTGTCTCATCAAGAGGTTTGATGAACAGATCAGCTAACTGATAATCAGTTGTGATAAAGTGAAGTTCTATATCACCATTCATCACATGATCTCTGATAAAGTGATACCTGATTTCGATGTGTTTTGTCTTTGAGTGTAGCACTGGATTATTAGCTATAGCGATGGCACTTGTGCTGTCGCAATAGATTGGAATATTTGAGAGTTGAAGGTCATAGTCCAGTAGTTGATTTCTCATCCACAAGACCTGAGAACAACAGCTTCCAGCGGCTACATACTCAACTTCAGCTTTGCAAGTGGACATTGAGTTTTGCTTTTTACTTGTCCAGCTTACCAGCTTTCCACCCAGGAGCTGACATCCTCCTGTGGTGCTTTTCCTATCCATTCTGCAACCTGCAAAATCACTATCTGAATAGGCGATTAAATCGAATCCTGAGTCTTTGGGATACCAAAGACCTAGATTCGCTGTACCCTTAAGATATCAAAAAATTCGCTTTACAGCTTTCATATGAGATATATTAGGTTCAGCTTGATATCGTGCACACAAGCATGTTGCAAACATAATATCGAGTCGGCTAGCTGTAAGATACAATAGTGAGCCGATCATCCCACGGTACAGCGTGACATTGACAGGAACACCCTTAGTGTCCTTATCAAGTGTCAGCGGTGGTGCCATAGGGGTTTTCATAGCTGAACTTTCAGTTAAGTCGAATTTCTTCAGCATATCTTTAACATACTTTCCCTGATTAATGAAAGTTCCTTTTTCATTTTGTTTTATCTGTAGACCAAGGAAATATGTTAGTTCACCCATCATGCTCATTTTATACTCATCTTTCATTTTATCAGCGAAACGAGTACAGAGATCAGGGTTAGTCGAGCCAAATATAATATCATCAACATATATTTGAACAAGAATTATATGACCTTTTACTTTCCTGAAAAATAGAGTTTTGTCTATTTTGCCTCGCTCAAATTTTTCAATATGGAGATAAGTAGAAAGAGTGTCATACCATGCACGTGGAGCTTTCTTTAAGCCATAAAGTGCCTTATCCAATTTATAAACATAACCTGGATGCTTAGGATCTAAGAATCCTGGAGGTTGTTCCACATAGACTTCTTCATTCAGCTTTCCATTTAGAAACGCTGACTTAACATCCATCTGATATACTTTGAAGTCTTTGTGTACAGCGTATGCTAAGAATAGACGAATAGATTCTAATCTTGCTACTGGAGCAAATGTTTCGTCATAATCAATGCCTTCCTCTTGTCTGTATCCCTGAGCAACAAGACGAGCCTTGTTGCGGGTTACAGTTCCATGTTCGTCCAACTTGTTTCGATAGACCCATTTAGTGCCTATCACTGTTTTGTCAGTTGGTCTTCGAACAAGTTCCAAACTTTGTTTCTTTCGAATTCTGTCAGCTCTTCTTGCATGGCGCTGACCCAGTTTGGATCTTTGAGGGAATCATCTACTTTCTTTGGTTCAGTTAGTGAAATAAAATTTACAAATAAACAAATATTACCTGCACTTCGTCGAGTCTGAATACCAGCGTTTGTATCACCAAAAATTTGATCAATTGGGAGATTTATAGTCCATCGCTGAGCCGGAGCGTGATACGCTGACTCAACCTGAACTGGAGGAGCTGAAGATGAAGCTTCAGCGACGTCTGGAGTATCAGCCAAGAGAGGAATGGATGCAGTTGTCATTATATTCACTGATTGCTGAGAAGTGGATGGAATATATGAGATATTGGTTTCAGAAGCAAGTATAGTGTTTATAGGAACAGCTGAGACCCATGATGTTTCAGCTTCACTATTCTGCATTTTTGGAATGATAGTTGGACCATCATCTTCAACTGTGTGAGCACGAGGAGTGGGAATATCTTCTGAATAACCAAGATGAGAAAACATCCATTGATTCAGTTCTTCAGTATCAGCGGACGGTTTAGAGTTCGCTGAACGGGACTCATCAAACGTGACGTGAATTGTTTCTTCAACAGTTTGTCTTCTTTGATTAAAGACTCTGAAGGCTTTGGAAACTGAGGAGTATCCAAGAAAGATTCCATCATCAGCCTTAGGATCAAACTTTCCAAGGGCATCTTTGTTGTTCAGTATGAAACACTGACATCCAAAGATGTGAAGAAAGCTGATTGAAGGCTTTCTCCCATGAAATAGTTCATAGGTTGTTTTATTCAATATTTTGACTATCAGCGACCTGTTTTGCGTAAAACAAGCAGTGTTGACAGCTTCTGCCCAAAATTGAGTAGGCAGGTGAGAATCGCTGAGCATTGAACGTGCAGCTTCAATAATTGTTCTATTTCTTCTTTCAGCGACTCCATTTTGTTGTGGTGTTCTCACTGAAGAAAAGTTGTGAGAAATACCCTTGCTCTCAAAGAAGGAATCAAGAGAACTGTTTTTGAATTCAGTCCCATGATCACTCCTTATTGAGCGAACGGTCAAATTATTCAGGGTTTCCATCTTCCGAACAAATGTGATGAGTTCTTCAGGGGTGTCACTCTTGGAACGGAGAAACATAACCCATGTATAACAATAGAATTCATCAACTATGACCAGTGTATATTTCTTTCCAGCGATGGATTGTTTGTTAACAGGGCCAAACAAATCCATATGGAGTAGTTGTAGAGGAGATGACACTGAGGAGACTTGCTTTGATTTAAAGCTTGCTTTGGTCTGCTTCCCTTTCTCACATGCTGAACATAAAGACTCTTTGGCATATGAGTGTTGAGGTAGACCAGTAACTAACTCTTTTGAAGAAAGAGAGTTCAGTGTCTTGAAATTCAGATGTGAGAGCCTCTTATGCCATAGCCAGTTGACATCAGATGAGGCTTTTGAGAAGAAACAGGAGTTCTCAGTGGTTGTTGTGTACATGTTTATTACATAAACATTTTCCAAACGATAACCGCTGAGAGCTATCTTCTCCTTTTTGTCAGTGACAAAGCAGGATTCCTTGGTAAAGATTACTTTGTTATCCTTGTCGCAAAGATGACTGGTGCTTAACAGATTATGCTTCAGCCCTTCAACATATGCGACTCTTCTGAAGGTGGTTGTACCATTAGAGAGTACACCAAACCCTCGGGTATGTCCTTTTCCATTTCCACCGAAAGTCACAGAGGGACCCTTCTCTTCCTTGTATTCAGCGAGCAGACTTTTCTTTCCAGTCATGTGTCTAGAGCATCCGCTATCGAGATACCAGATACCCTTCTGAACCTGCATCACAAAGGAAGATTAGTTTTTCTTGGGTACCCACTTAACCATGTGTACATGTTTGTCAGTGGAAACAATTGGAATGGAAGGTTCAGCAATCTTCGCAGTATTTGAAGATTCAACTTTGTCAGTCTTCACTTTGGTTAATTTCTTAACCTCAGTGGTCTTCTTTGCCTAGGGGGCAATCTTCACCTTAGCTATCTTATCAGCTTTGGTGGCTTTGGAGCACTTACTAGCAATATGATCAGTGAGTCCACAGTGATAACATTTCCTATAACTAAAAATAGTTCTAGGACTATTTGAATGCTGAACTTTAGATTTTGAATTAGAAGGACCAGCACCAAATAAGCTTTTGGCTTTAGAAATGGGAGGAACACTTGGTTCTTCAGATTTCTTACCAAGGACATCCACTCTGAGTCTAGGAGTAGATCGCTGAATAGACCCACGCTGAGTAGATCCAGAGATCTGATTTCGTGATCCAGAGGAATAAATCACTAAAGCTTTAGAAGCATTCAGCTTTGGTACTAAAGTACCCTTATGAGGATTTTGGTTCAACTCAATTCCTTTACCTTTATCTTTAAAGACAGAGGTAGGTTTTGGATAAACCATTTTCTCTTTACCTTTTGAAGAGGCAGAGATTTCCTCAGGGATAGGCGGTCTGGAGGATGAACACTGAGAGGATGAAGTGTCATCGACCGAGGATACGAAAGTTCCAAATAAGAGCATGGAACGATCAGTGGTTGGTTCTTGAGTTTCATATTTGTAACCAAGACCACGTTTATCACTCAGGGGTATCTGAGACTTGATTATCTCAGTGATCTTTTTTGAAGAGTTACACCATCCTTCAACAGTAGCTTTTTCAGCTTTCAAAGCAGCGATAGCTTCTGCTCGTTCGATTTTGACTAGCAGATTTAAATGCACTTGATCTTTAAAATCTTCTTCAATTTTAGAAAGCTTTTTTATTTGAAGGTGACAGTTTTTAAGTTATTCAGCGAGATCAAGGTTTTGGTTTTCAACTATAGTTTTGCCATTCATGGCTTCATATAAGCTTCTAGTCAAGAGATCGATTTTGCGGAGACTATCAGCTTCATCAATATTTGCAATATTTGTAAAGAAGGAAGGTGATACCTGAATAGCAGAGGTTGAAGTAGAGGGAATGTCTGAACTTTCTTCCTCATCCTCAATCTTTGCCATAAGACAGAGATTGGCTTCATCATCTTCAGAGTCAGATGATGATTCTTCTTCTTCAGAAGCAGCCCAATCATAAACCATCAGGCCTTTGCCTTTCTTCTTGAAGCTTTTCAGCTTTGCATATTTTTCTTTCAGCTTAGAATATTTGTCATCTTTATTCCTGGGAATAAAATATTTCTTGGGAAACGCTGAGTTTCTCGATACTTTCTTAGACCTGCACTCGTTAGCGAAATGTACAATCTTTTCGCATTTAAAACAAGGAGCAATAGCCTTATCAACAGTAGCTGATGATCTTGGCTTATCAGTTATAGAAAGAGGTTTGTTCTTTCTGAACATTTTCTTTTTGGCGAATCTCCTGAACTTTTTAGTTAGGAGAGCCAAAGATTCATCATCATCTGAAGAGTCAGAATCTGATGACCTTTCAGAGTTACTCTCTAACTCAGTGATAGTGACCGAGGGTCGCTGAGTAGAAGGTTCCTCTGAGATTAAAGCAACAGGGGTGCTTTTGGAATCTTTTACAAGATTCTTCTTAAGATGGCTTGATTGCTCATGATTCAGCATTGTGCCATATAAGGTAGCAAGAGTCATTGATCTTAGATATTTTGACAGCTTGAGACACATAGAATAACTGTCCCAGCTTTCAGGTAAACATTCTAGAAACTTTGTCAGCACTTCAAAGTTAGAATATTCCTTACCAACAGTTTTCAGATCTATTATTAAGCAATTAAAACGTTGGTGAACTTTAGAGAGAGTCTCATTCTTACCACAAATGAAACTTTCATACTGTCTTACCAGGTTGATCTTTCGAGATTCCTAGACTTCAGCAGTACCTTCATACTGAACACATATTGTGTCCCACATGGCTTTTGAGGATTTCAGGTTCATGACGGAATGGTAGACTTTGTCAGGAAGAGCCATGGATAGTTGATAACTCTATTTTTAGAGTTATTATTTCCATTTATTTTCCACTTTATTTTGTCGATTTTAGCCATTTCACTTCTTAAAACCCCCATTCTTGGTTTATTTCACGAAAACGAGCAAAAGGAGTAAACCATGGTCTTTAATAAATTATTTGGTAGAATTTGGGTGTTTTTCACGTTTTATCCTGCAGTGACCACTGTTGTGCCCACTCCGGGTCCCCACTCTTCGAGCAGATCAAAAAGAAGAAAAAAAGAAACTATTAGTTGGGATCTAATTTTCTGGAAGAGGAAGGTTCATATGGCAGAGAAATGGCTGGAGAAGTACAAAGTAGTTTTCATTGGAGATAGCATCAAGTACACCTCCTTGTACTTGGAGATTGACTTGGAAAAGGGACCATTGGGTAAAAGGATTACCCATAGAGCTGAATTATGCCACAACACAGCAGTCTTTACCCATTGGAAGACCCACCTCTTTTGTGTAATACCCAACTCCTTCTCCTAGTATATAAAGGAGCACTTGGGTACCATTAAATGCATGCTTGGCTATCATCTTTGAATACTTGTTAGTCTTAAATTCTCTCAACTACCATATTAGCTTTAGTCTTTTATTTACTGCAGTAACTAGTTTTAATTTTCAGTAATTTACTTTCTTAGTTTAATTGTAATTCAAACTACACAGTGCAGGGATGACTTCTCGCTCCTCACTGTGAGCAGTTAATTCAAGTCACTTTCAGTTTTATTATGTGCAAACCTTCATCTTTTGTTTTCTTTACTTCGGAAATGCAAGGCTAAATATCCTTTGGGATGTAGGAAAGAGAAGTACCTGGATTTTATTAAAAAGGCTTGAGTAATCTTTGTACTTAGAATATTCGTTGTTTTGGTCATTCATTCTCGATATTTACCCAAGGATGCGAACAAGCCGATCACTTGCAAGGATCTAAAGTCTAGTTCTCAACTTAGAAATAAGTAGAACGCAATGACACGAGCTTGAATGATGTTAAGGGATTCGAAAGAATTCTTTTGACACTTACGAAAGTGAGGTCGGCACAGTGAGCTAATCTCAACCCACTGGAGTAGTAGGCAAGCTAATTTGTGTATTAAAAACACTTAGAGTATTTGTCTCTACACATTCCATCGAGACCTGAAAAGGTCCATTTTTTAGATTACCATTGACAAAACAATAAATACGACAAGTATGAGATTTTTATCTAACGGTGTGAGTATTTTGTAATCGGGCTTTTCTAGCGAAAATGCCTACCTCGAATACAAGGATCATTATTAGGACCGGGTATTTGGTATAAAATCTAGGGAAAATCTAACCTACGTTCCTCCTTTTAAATCTTAGTAAAATCGTTAAAGTAGCTATTTCACCAACCAAACCAAAGTATTATTTTCTTCTCTAATTGAAACTTGTAAAAGGAACTCATGAGAACCGTATTGTCTTGATTGTCCAGTCCCTGTGGATTCGATTCTGGTATTTTACCAACTATTACTTGCTGTGACGATCATAGTGGACAGTGTACACTTGCACTTCCCAATGTGGACAGTTTGCAACCCACTGCGATTAAAACACATATTTCGCACGTAACAAGTTTTTGGCGCCGTTGCCGGGGACTGGCGTGATTTTTAAATCTCAAGACATTAGTTTTTGTTCGAGCCCGAGTAACTCGTTTTTCTAAGCTGTTCGTGTTGTATGCCACGGCGACAACTCGAACATTTGGTTCCAATCGATCTAGAAATAGAAAAGACTTTTAGAAGAAGGCGTAAAAACAAAAGTCGACAACCCCCTGTGATCCCCACTGTAAACATGGCAGCAGTACCGCCACCCATAGTGGAGACCACAATCACGATTGCCGATAACAAGGATCGAAAAATACGGGACTATGCTACTTCTGGAGTTGGTGATTTAAGCTCCGGGATTTTGAGACCCAATATTGTTGCAATTCACTTTGAACTCAAACCGGTGATGTTTCAAATGATCCAAGCCATGGGTCAGTTTGGAGGATCACCATCTGAGGATCCACACTCGCACTTAAAATCTTTTTTAGAGATGACTGATTCCTTTCAATTACAAGGTGTGAGTGAGGAAGCATTAAGGTTAAGACTTTTCCTTTTTCATTAAGGGATAAGGCGAAGACTTGGCTGAACTCACACGCACCTCATTCGATAACCACTTGGGATGAACTTGCTGATAATTTTTTGCAAAAATACTTTCCTCCCACGAGGAATGTAAGATTTCGAAATGATATTATTCTGTTTAGACAAGAAGAAGATGACGCTGTTTCGGATGCATGGGAACGATTTAAAGATTTACTTCGAAAGTGCCCACATCATGGAATCCCACATTGCATCCAATTGGAGATCTTTTACAATGGTCTTGCCAAGGCAGCCAAAATCATCTTAGATGCAACTGCCGGTGGAACATTCACGAGTAAAACCTACAATGAATGATATCAAATCGTAGAAAAAGTGTCCAACAACAATACCGAGTGGTCCAATCCTAGAGCGGTAGTACCAAAGACCAACACCATCGATTCCGAAGCACTTAAAACCATGAATGCGCAGTTAGTGGCCTTGACCAAAATCGTTTTGAACCAAAACCGAGGCCAAGTTAATTCCGCAACCCATCTCGCCGAAAACTGCTCCCTCTGTGGAGAGGAGCATGTTTTTGATTTTTGCCAGCAAATCCCGAATCTGTTAATGTCATAGGGACCAACCCGAGGAACAACCCTTATGCGCAGACTTATAATCCTGGTTGGAGAAATCATCTGAATTTCTCTTGGTCTGGTAATCAAGAACTCCAACCCCAAGGGCCGAGTCATATCCAGCAAAGACCACACACCCCCCCTGGTTTTCAATCACATCACAGTGGTCAATCCTCACATCACAGTGGGCAGCACCCACAGAACTTTCACCAAGGGCAGTCCTCACAACCATACCAACCACGATCCAGCCAACCAGCTAAGGTACAACAATCGATTGAATCAATTCTCAAAGGTTTTATGAACCAAACCCAGGAAGCCATTAGGAATATAGAGACCCAAGTGGGACAGTTAGCCGTTGAAGTTAAGAATAGACCACCATAAACGTTACCTGGTGATACCGAGCAAGCTAGGGTGATAGGAAAAGGACCTGAACATATCAAGTCCATAACACTAAGGAGTGGAAAGGATCTGCAAGATATCATTTTCAAATCTGATGATTCGCCTCAAATACCCACTGTGGTTCCCACAGTGGGCACTCCTCAAGTCACTGTGGTCCCCACAGTGAGGACCGACATCCCTGACCTTCCCACTTTTGGACCTGTTCCAAAGCCTACTGTTCCAAAGCCAATACCTCAGCAAACTCAAATTGACCCACGAAGTATCCCTTTTCTTCAAAGAATGAAGCCTAAAAATGTCGATGTTCAATTTAAAAAATTCTTAGACATTTTTAAACAACTTCATATTAACATACCCTTGGTAGAAGCTCTCGAGCAAATGCCAAGCTATGTTAAATTTTTAAAGGATATTTTGAACAAAAAGAGAAAGTTGGGTGAGTTTGAGACTGTGGCTTTAACCGAGGAATGTAGTGCACTCCTTACTAGCAAGATTCCACCGAAGTTGAAAGACCCGGGTAGTTTCACCATTCCATGCATTATAGGAGGACAAGAAGTAGGTCAAGCACTTTGTGATTTAGGAGCTAGTGTCAACTTGATGCCGCTGTCCATTTTTATCAAGTTAGGTATTGGAGAGGCTAGACCCACAACCGTGACATTACAACTAGCCGACCGGTCCATTGCCTACCCAAAAGGAAAAATAGAAGACGTTTTGGTCCAAGTGGATAAATTTATCTTCCCTGCCGATTTTCTAGTTCTAGATTATGAGGCTGATAAAGAAATCCCAATCATCATAGGGCGTCCGTTTCTTGCAACCGGACGTACCTTGATCGATGTGCACAAAGGAGAACTCACGATGAGAGTTAATGACCAAGAGGTAACTTTCAATATCTTCAAGGCCCTTAAGTATATGGAAACCGAAGACTGTTTTGCTTTGAGTTCGATTAATGGAACCCACAGTCTTGGCACAGTGCCCACAGTGGGGAGTGAGAGTGAGCACTCCGAATCTGAGAGTGATAACACTTTTGAGGATGAGTGTAACGAGATCTTGGCAGCTTTTGAGCAGCTAGATTTCAAAGATAGACATGTCAAGCTACCATCCAAAAACCCCCCTGACTTGAATTTGAAGCCATTGCCTTCCCACTTAAAATATGCCTACCTCAATGAGTTAGAAGAACTCTGTCATCACTCCTACATAAATGCAAAAACCAACAAGGAGAAGATCAAGTGGTGGCATGACCAAAAAATCACTCATGGAGAGTTTGTGGAGGGACAAAGAGTGCTACTTTTTAATTCATGGTTAAAGATGTTTCCAGAAAAATTAAAATCTCGATGGAAAGAGCCTTACACTGTGGTCAAGGTAAGTCCTTTTGGAACTTTGGACTTAATGCCTCCTCAATCAGGAAAAATCTTCAAAGTCAATGGGCAAAGGGTGAAGCACTGTCTGAATGAGAGTGCCCACATTCCAGCCCACTCTCCACCCCACTATGGTTAAGCAAAGTCACAAATCGTTTGTAAATATTTTATTTCAGTTATTTGCTGTCTTTATTATTATTTTTGGCCCTTTTAATTCTGCATGGTAGTTTGTTTTTATGTGTGTAGGCAAAATTGTCGTTTTTGGAAGAAAATGCTTCGCAGTGGGGAAGGCTCAAGTCCCTGCGCTCCCCATTCCCCATCTGACGGATGAAAGGACAATTTTGGGTGGCCCAAGGCTGACACACATCACCTTTTTCTTACACAAAAGGTCACCCTTGGCTGCCATTTGTCCCTTTTGCTTTGTTCCAAGGAAAACCATCATAGTTTCTCTCTCTCTCTCCTATAAACCAACGGTTCCATCCTAAACCTTTTTCCAAAATTCCAAAAACCACCTTAACCTCTCAAAAACCACTTTCACTTCCAAAATATTCAAAAACACTCTTTCTTCTCTTTTTCTCTCCAAGAAAACCCACCAAATCTGAAACCTTCCTAAAACCCTAAAAATGGAAAGAACCAAGAGGATGAACACCAACCCCGATGCAACCACACGTGCGGCCGTCCACCGCAGGACCGCCGAGGAACAACCGCCGGAAGCTGTCACCGGTGACCTGAACGAACCGCCGCCGGTCTCCGGCGAAAACCCGATCATCTCCGGTACGGCCGACGAGGGTTCTTCAAAGCACGAAAGCCCAAAGGCTACTTCATCCTCGCGAGTCTCAGACACCAGTGTCACCCATTTCGAGACCGAGGCACTTCTAGCCGAAGAAGAAGAGAGGTGGTTAGCAGAGGAGTTCAAACAGAAAATGGAAGCCATTAGAAAAAGAAAGGAAGAGGTCGAGAGGAGGCGTCGAGAGGAAGAAGAAAGAAGAGGAAAGGAAGAAGAGGAAAAGCGAATGGAAGAAGAAAGGTTGAAGGCTGAGAAGGAAATGATTTTTTAGGAAGAAAGGAAAAGGGTTGAGGCAGAGATTTTTGCTGAAGATGTGGAGTTCCAGAAGAAGGTTGATGATGACTATCAGGAACAATACCACGAGCTTGGAAGTAGTGTTGAAAGAGAGACAGTGAGGAAGGATGCCCACAGTGGGGAGAACCCAATTATGCGGGCCACGAGAAAGAAAGGCGTGGTCACCCGGTCTGCGGTGACCAAAGCTTTGAAAAAACCGACAAAAAGGCCGGCAAAACAACCGTCAAAGAAAGGTACAAATCTTCAGCCCTCTTTAAGTTCATCCTCTGTTGAGATTGATGTTGGGGATGACCAAATTCAAACCCGAAACCCACATCAATCCACAGTGGGCACTGCGCATGCCCCCAGTGGGGTGCCCAGGCAGTTCACCACTCCGGAGGTGGCTGCCCACTATGAGTGCATTGCTACACAGAAACTGAAGTTAGAGAGGGGTTTCGACCCTGAGTTTGTTGAGGCCAACCCATTTGTTAAGAATAGGATTGTAGCTCAAGACTGGTCGATTTTGGCCGAAGCCAATCGACGCGCGAATGCCTCGTTAGTGCGTGAATTTTACGCCGAGGCCTCTCAAGCAAAGGATCCCACTGTGGTAGTTCGGGGTAAACAAGTAAGCTATACTCCAGGAGCGATTAACCGGGTATTAGGAAGAAGGAGCCCGACTGTGTGTGAGTTTGCCCAATTTTTAAAGAAAATGACCCCGGCGGAGGAGGATCTCGTTTTGCGCGAAATAGCAGTCGAAGGGAAGCCGTGGAATAAAGATGGCCAGAGAAGGTGCCTAAACGCTAGCTCCCTCACTACCGAGGCCGCTGTTTGGTTCCAATTTCTCCGGGCCTCTTTATCCCCAACATCGCACGATACCACATTGTCTATGCATAAATGTGCTTTGTTGTACTGCCTCCTCACTGGAAGAAAGATCAACGTCGGGATTGTTATGCATGCGGCCATAGATCAAGCTCGGAACCGAAAGAAGGTAGTATTGCCCCTTCCTTGCCTCATTACATTACTAATGATAGACGCAGGTGTACCCTCGGCGGTGGAGGATCAGTGGTTTGACTCCACGAGCAACATCAGCGCACAAACCATCCGCAAGATGGGAAGATACGTCGCCACTCCTCCATCTGAACCAGAAGAAGATATCCCCATAGTGGGGACTGTTCACCCCACTGTGACCATTGCTGAGGAGCATGTTGTGAGAACGCCGCGTACACCACTCCATTCAACCGAGGCCGGATCGTCAAGCAACCAAATGGGAGAAATCTTGGCAGCTTTGAAGAAACTCACATACAGGATCGAGTTGCTGGAAAGTGAGCAGCGATATCAGAACCGGGCCACGCAGAAAATTTGGATGTATACAAGAGAACGGGATGAGGTGATGGGCCTGATGATGAAGGAGGCCAACCCGATGCTAGCTGCTCAGCTCCCAGATTTTCCTGAGGATATTTGCCCAACCAATGCCAGTGAGGACGACTTTGAAGAGGATGACGCCGCAAGTTCACCAACTGCCACCCCAACCTCCTGAATGGTTTGTTAAAACAATGGTTTATCTCGTTTGCTCCTAAAACAATCTTAATTTCTGTTTATTTTATATTTTGTGCCTATGGCTAGGCTTTGACAATGTTTGCTACATATTTCTTTTTGGCGTTTTAATGCATGAAAATCCTACCACTGGGTAGGTACTTTTGGGTACTAACGTATTTGTTGTTTGAAAGCTTGTTTGATCTCGTTTCCATTTCAAGGTACAACTTTCGGCTTCCGACTTAAAAAGGTCCTTTTTGTAAGTACGAATCTCAACTTGATACCATGAGATAAAATAGGCCGTTTTTCGCATCCAAACACGATCCTTTTTGTACCCCAAACCACCACCTTTGTTCGTTAATTCAATGTCACAGTGGGGACACTGTGAGATTTAAGTTTGAGGTGGGAACTTCCAGAGTGACTTCCAGTTTGCCCACAGTGGGGACACTGTGAAGTCTAAGTTTGAGGTGGGTAAGCCATACCCACCTCAAAAAAAAAACACAAAAATACAAAAACAAAAGAAAATCGGAGTGTCACTAGCAAACTTGATGGTGTGCCTTTCTGGACCATCAAAGTGTTCACTCCCAGAAAAAAATGGTGTGCCCATTCTGGACCATCAGAATACCCACTCTCACAAAAATATCCATACCCACAATAAAGCCTGAAAGTGTGCGTACATACCCATGAAAGATCCAAAATACCCACTTCTTGAAATAAAAATCTCCAAGCGAGATTTTCGGTCCATGTTTGGAAATACTTGCCAAAAACCCTTGGGAAAATATTCAAAGCCATAAACCCATCGAACCCAAGAAAGCCCTATTGATTAATGGAAAACAAGGGAAAGATTTCATCAAACACAAAAGTAAAATTTTCAAGTTTGGGACCGAAAGAAGTATCGAAGGAAGGAGATCAACGCCCATTCAAGTCAAGAAGTAAGTAGGTCCCTAAAAGTTCTCTTGCATTTTGTTCATTTTATTTCTTTCTTTTTATTACATGGGGACAAGTAATGGTTTAAGTTTGAGGTTGTGATAACTCTATTTTTAGAGTTATTATTTCCATTTATTTTCCACTTTATTTTGTCGATTTTAGCCATTTCACTTCTTAAAACCCCCATTCTTGGTTTATTTCACGAAAACGAGCAAAAGGAGTAAACCATGGTCTTTAATAAATTATTTGGTAGAATTTGGGTGTTTTTCACGTTTTATCCTGCAGTGACCACTGTTGTGCCCACTCCGGGTCCCCACTCTTCGAGCGGATCAAAAAGAAGAAAAAAAAACTATTAGTTGGGATCAAATTTTCTGGAGGAGGAAGGTTCATATGGCAGATAAATGGCTGGAGAATTACAAAGTAGTTTTCATTGGAGATAGCATCAAGTACACCTCCTTGTACTTGGAGATTGACTTGGAAAAGGGACCATTGGGTAAAAGGATTACCCATAGAGCTGAATTCTACCACAACACAGCAGTCTTTACCCATTGGAAGACCCACCTCTTTTGTGTAATACCCAACTCCTTCTCCTAGTATATAAAGGAGCACTTGGGTACCATTAAATGCATGCTTGGCTATCATCTTTGAATACTTGTTAGTCTTAAATTCTCCCAACTACCACATTAGCTTTAGTCTTTTATTTACTGCAGTAACTAGTTTTAATTTTCAGTAATTTACCTTCTTAGTTTAATTGTAATTCGAACTACACAGCGCAGGGACGACTTCTCGCTCCTCACTGTGAGCAGTTAATTCAAGTCACTTTCAGTTTTATTATGTGCAAACCTTTATCTTGTGTTTTCTTTACTTCAGAAATGCAAGGCTAAATATCCTTTGGGATGTAGGAAAGAGAAGTACCTGGATTTTATTAAAAATGCTTGAGTAATCTTTGTACTTAGAATATTCGTTGTTTTGGTCATTCATTCTCGATATTACCCAAGGATGCGAACAAGCCGATCCCTTGCAAGGATCTAAAGTCTAGTTCTCAACTTAGAAATAAGTATAACGCAGTGACACGAGCTTGAATGATGCTAGGGGATTCAAAAGAATTCTTTTGACACTTACGAAAGTGAGGTCGGCACAGTGAGCTAATCTCAACCCACTGGAGTAGTAGGCAAGCTAATTTGTGTATTAAAAACACTTAGAGTATTTGTCTCTACACATTCCATCAAGACCTGAAAAGGTCCATTTTTGAGATTACCATTGACAAAACAATAAATACGACAAGTATGAGATTTTTATCTAACGGTGTGAGTATTTTGTAACCGGGCTTTTCTAGCGAAAATGCCTACCTCGAATACAAGGATCATTATTAGGACCGAGTATTTGGTATAAAATCTAGGGAAAATCTAACCTACATTCTTCCTTTTAAATCTTAGTAAAATCGTTAAAGTAGCTATTTCACCAACCAAACCAAAGTATTATTTTCTTCTCTAATTGAAACTTGTAAAAGGAACTCATGAGAACCGTATTGTCTTGATTGTCCAGTCCCTGTGGATTCGATTCTGGTATTTTACCAACTATTACTTGCTGTGACGATCATAGTGGACAGTGTACACTTGCACTTCCCACTGTGGACAGTTTGCAACCCACTGCGATTAAAACACATATTTCGCACGTAACAATAGTATGGATCTGGCTTTTGTGTCGATAGCCACTTTCTTCTTATCTTCGTCAGTCCACGTATGAACATCTTTGGGTACCAGCCTTTCTGGAATAGCAGGTCTATTCTCAGCGGCAGGAATAAATGGGCCGTTTTCAAGATAATAAGGCATAGTAGGGTCTACACCTTCTAGGAAGAGAGTCATCCTATTTTTCCATAGATTAAAATTATCTCTAGAGAATCTAGGGGGTTTTGCAAAAGAACCATTGTCTATATAGTTTGTGTTTGTGTTGGTGGTCATTTTTAGAAATAGCAAGGAAGAGAAATCTTAGTATAGATTAGATCTTGTTTATGAGTTTAAACAAATCCGCTCGATACCACTTGTTGGTCCCGAAGGGTTATACAAGTTTGTAGAAGGGGGGGGGGGGGGGGTTGAATACAAACACACAGATTTTACTTTTCTAAATTGTTTATTGAAAAATCATTAACAATTTAAAGCTTGTTGCGGAAACAAGATTAAGGATAAATCCTAAATCTAAACAAGTTTGAACACTAAGTTTCTTGCACTAAGAAGGAGAAGGAAATTACTAATAATAACCTATCTCAAGATAAGAAGGATGAACTTGTCCAGAGTTAGCAAGTTACTTCAAAAATGAAGTGAGTTCTTCTTCTTATATACTGCATGCATTTAATGCATTGCAGTTTACACTTTACACGTGGCAGCAGCTGATTGGTTGCATGTCATTGACCTTTGTTGACAACCTTAGTAGCCGCATGTTTGAATAGTGTAGTATCAGAGTGGTTGTACGATTTCAGACAATAAGGAGGTTCTATTCTGACATATCGTACGAAGTCGTGCAAGGGTGGATGAGACAAAAAATACTTTGTACGGAAGACTTCATGATCAGCTTTTCGATGATTCAGCGATCTATCATTCTTCATCAGCGAATGATAGAGTTCAGCGATAACTGAAGTCTTGTACTTGATACTTCATGTTGAGTGGACAAATCTGAGTCTTCGCTGATCCGCATCAGTTCATTAGGAGACTTGTCGCTGGTTCTTGAGCTTGATCTTCGACTTCAGCGTAGAACCTATGTTGACGTGAAACTTGTCTTCAGGGATCATAAGTAAACAACTAACTTATCAGCGATCACCATAAGTACTGAACATACTCAGAATATTATGGTGAACGGTTTCGCTGAATGTTTAATCTAAAGAGCGAGAGTTCTTATCAGCGGTACTGGAAGATCTTAGTACTTATCAGCGATAGTGAAACTCTGATACATATTGTTTACTTACAATTTTCACTAAGTATGTAAGAGAGGGTCATTATCAAATCACTGAGGGTTTGGATCAACAGAAATGTGCAGATTTCATGAATCGGTCTACTATAACCCAAATCGAGTCGTGCCCTTTGGCAGTTCTCGGGAGTTTGGTTATAAAATCCATGGTTATTTGTTCCCATTTCCACTGGGGAATCTCTGGTTGTTGCAGCAAACCAGATGGTTTTTAGTATAAAGGTTTGACCTTTGAGCAAGTCAAACATTTCCCTACGTACAAGGCAATGTCTTTCTTCATTCCTGGCCACCAATAATATTCCCTTAAGTCCTTGTACATCTTATCCGCTCCCGGATGAATTGGATATCTAGACTTGTGGGCTTCGTCCAGAACCATTTCTCGTACGTCGTTGGCTTTCAGAATTCAAATTTTGTCCTTGAAATAACGTACTCCATCAACCTTAGTTTCAAATCTACTTTCCATACCGTGCAGATTAAAACTGTTTTCTATGACAAACTTATATCCACTTGTGCGGATTAAAACTGTTTTCGTCCTTCATGTTTTCCGTTTTCATTGCTTCGATCTGAGCTTCAAGAATTCGAGTCTTTAAACTCGTTTGTACAAGCGCTCCCATTGCTCGTACACGTGAAGGCTTTACCCTTTCCTTCCTACTCAGGGCATCGGCCGCTACATTGGCCTTGCCTGGATGATAGCGAATTTCATAATAGTATTGCTGAGTAGTTCTACCCATCTCCTTTGTCTCATGTTGAGCATTTTCTGGTCTAGGATATACGGAAGACTCTTATGATTGGTGAAGATAGTGCATTTAGTGCCGTACCAATAATGTCTCCAAATCTCTAACGCGAACACCACAGCTCTAAGTCGTGTGTGGTATAGTTCTTCTCATGAACTTTTAATTGTCTCAAGACGTATGCTATCACCTTATCATTTTGCATTACTACGCAACCTAATCCCTGATGTGATGCATCACAATACACCACAAAATTTTATGTTCCTTCTGGTAACGCTAGAATTGGTGCATTGCACAACTTTCTCTTCAATAGCTGGATCGCCTCCTCTTGCGGTTCTCCCCAAATAAATTTCCTATCCTTTTGAGTCAGTGTTGTGAGTGGTTTAGAAATTCTTGAGAAGTTCTCGATAAATCGCCCATAATAACCCGCCATACCCAGAAATTGACGAATTTCTGTTGGGGTTTTTGGAGCTTCCCATTTCTTAACGGCTTCCACTTTAGCCGGGTCCACGTGAATTCCTTTCTCTCCAATCACATGACCAAGAAAGTGTACTTCTCTAATCCAAAATTCGCACTTAGAGAATTTGGCGTAAAGTTTCTGTTCCTTAAGAAGTTCTAGAATTTATCTTAAGTGCTGCTGGTGATCCTCCTTACTTCGAGAGTAGATCAAAATGTCATCGATAAACACGATCACAAACTTGTCAAGGTATGGTCTGCATACCATGTTCCTTAAATCCATGAACACAGCTGGTGCATTTGTTAATCCGAAAGGCATAACTAAAAACTCGTAGTGTCCATATCGTGTCTTAAAAGCTGTCTTAGGAATGTCCTCCTTGCGGACTCTTAACTGGTGATAACCTGATCGAAGATCAATATTTGAGAAATAAGTTGCGCCTTGCAATTGGTCGAATAAATCATCTATTCGAGGGAGAGGATATCGGTTCTTGATTGTCAACTTATTTAGCTCCCTATAATCGATGCACATTCGAAACGATCCATCCCTTTTTTTTTCTTTTCTTGATGAACAGGACTGGAGCTCCCCAAGGCGAGGAACTTGGCCTAATAAAGTCCTTGTCCAGAAGTTCTTGGAGTTGGCTTAACAACTCTTGCATTTCGGCAGGTTCTAAGCGGTGCCTTAGCTTCGGGTGCTGCTCCAGGTATGAGGTCAATTTGAAATTCCACTTGTCTAAACGGGGGAAATCCAGGCAAATCGTCGATGAACACCTCCGGGTGATTCTTCACCACCGGAATGTCTTGGATTCGCCTTTCCTCGGACTTCTTCTCAACTATGAGTGCCAAAAATGTAACGCACTTCTTCCTCAAATGCTTATGTACTTTCACACTTGATACTATCTCTAGGCTTCTTCCGACTTTGTTTCCTTGTATGACTAGGGTTTCTCCGTCTTGCAAAGGTACTCTAATCGTCTTATCAAAACAACAGATTTCCTCCCGATTATTGGATAACCAATCCATGTCTATTACTACGTCAAAACTCCCCAATTCAATAGGAATAAGATCAACGCTAAACAATTTATCTGCTAGATTCAAGGTACAGTCTATAATTACACCCTTAGTCTCAAATTCATATCCATAGCAACCTCAACAATATAAGCATTCGGCATCTTCTTAGATTTTAGATTGATCAAAGGCCTAAATTCTAACGAAACAAAGCTCCTATCGGCTCCAGTGTCAAATAATACTGATGTATAATTATCGTTTAGGAGAAACGTACCTGTCACCATATTAGGGTCGCGACGTGCTTCGTCAGCTCCGATGACAAATACCCGTCCTCGATCTTGGCCTCCTTGGTTTCCCTGATTGGTTTACCTAGCATGATTCCCACTGTTGCTATTGCTTGGCCTTTTACCCAATCTCGGGCACTTACTCCGGAAGTGATCCTGACTTCCGCACTCGAAACATACCCTTCTCCCATCAATGACACCCTTTTCCATCCTACAGTACTTGGTGTAATGACCCACTCGTTTACAATCGCCACAACAGGGCAGGCTCCTTCATGATGGTAGTTACATTTGTTACACTTTGGGTGTGGACCATTGAACTGCCTAGAGTCTTGAGCCTTTTCTCTGATATTCTCACTATCTTCCTATCCGTGATCCATATAACATCAATATAAAAATTCATTGCTAGTTTTAGATAATGCCACCAATACCAAAATTTCGAGGTTCATCCTACATCAATACTAAAGTTTTTAGATCTAATACAATCAATCACTTAAAATTACCCAAAATACTTAGTTTATAATAACCACAAGAAAATGTTTTCCTCTGAACCTAAAAGGCTTATCAAAAGCTGCCAAACTATCAATCATACTAATCAAAACCATCCCAAATACACAACTATCAAAATCATCAACACAGGCATAGCGAGTACTACTCCTCCAATCACCCATGCAAGCTCCGCCCTCATCGCGGTCTGCCTAACCGTCTTAACGCTCTCCAAAACCTGACAGCCTTGTATTTCGGTCGTCATTTCCCTTAAGTGCTGCTCTTCCGCCCAAGGCATTCCGGACACTCGTCCGATTAGCATGCCGGTGATTATACGCGGCGGCTCTGGCGCCTCCGGACGTTCTGACCTAAGCGTTACTCGGATCGGGATCGGGACGCTTTTTCTCGCCGTTTGCCTAATACAGGGCCCTCTAGGGTTCGGTTGGACAAATATTGGGGTCGGTCGGGGTAGTACCGGGATTGGCGACACCCTCGGTCCGTCGTAAGAATCTCGCTCGCTCGACACTTCCTGTTCTGATTCAGTACTCCTAGGATTCTCATTTTCCCGGATGCTCGGGTGGGTTGACTTGAGGTTGACCAGTGACGTGATCCGACACATCGGTCAAGTAAGAATCGGGAGTGTAGGATGGTGACGATGATGACATAGTGAAACTGAAGCAAAATTGTACTTAGTAACTAATCGCATAAGTGATATGTCTATCCTATGCAATGTCTACGCACTAAGCATGCTTCTAGAGAGTGCAAGTAAAAATTGACATACTCCTACTATAACCATTTCTAGTCTCGCATTAACCTTCCTTAATCGAACATAGGTGATCAGGCTATGTTTAATTAAAGTCTGTTAATACCATTCTAGACTTAGTTATACTAGTAGTAGGTTCAGTTATTTTCATGTCAGTTTTGGACTTTTGGTTATAGTTGGGTTTTTCCAATGAAAGACCGGTATTCTCTATAACCTTCGGCTCTGATACCATTTCTGTCACACCCCGCTAAAGCGGAAATACGGGATGTCACAGCTAAAGATTTCATTGCGTAAAGTAGAAGACAACACACAATCATCATAGCATAAAAAGTTTACAAAAGATACATCTTGTTCCAAAAATATAAAGTTTGTCCAAAACACAATTTGACATGATAAGGAAAAACGTGTTGAATGCAGCTACTTGAGGTGCCTTCTAAAGTTCCAATCTTACTTGCTATTTCTTGAAAAGCATGTAAATGAGAGGGTCAACTATTGAATAGTTGGTGAGTTGACAGGTTTTATGAGTACATCAAAGTTTGTCATAGAAACAGTTTTAATCCGCACAAGTGGATATAAGTTTTTCATAGAAAACAGTTTTAATCCGCACAAGTGGATATAAGTTTGTCATAGAAAACAGTTTTAATCTGCACAATGGATTGAGTAATCGGTTGTAGTTTCAAAGCATCTTTGTAAATCCGCACAATGGATAAAGATTTCTGTTGTCAACATGCGCAAGGTATAGTATTGTATGCAATTACATGTTAAAGTAATGAGCCACTACCCAAACCTACTGACTGTTCCATGCCCCTTACGTCCTACCTCAGCGATGAAATCATTTCACATGGGTAAGACCATTTAGACACATGTTCCTCACAAACATGATAAAGAAGACGGTAACTATGCACTCGCGAGGTGAGTGGGGTGTCAACCAAATAACGTTATCCATAATATACCAAGTGGCTCGCACAATGAGCTAATGGGTAACGTAGAATCATCGGGGACTTAATAGTAAAACTCAGAATCAACTAACATAAGCATACATACCATAACGCATAAGTATACGGAGAAAATATTCAGTATTTTGAATAAACAGTGAAATCGATGCGTAATAAAATCGTGACATGCTTTTCACCCCAAAATGTATAAAATAGTAATCGGGGCTGCGAAAACTTACTTGATAAGCGATAGAGCCCGGGAATCTCCCACAAGTACCTCGAGATGATCCTACTTCGATCCTATCAACGTAAGGTCACTAGTAAGTTTTTGTCTAGAGAGTTCGGTACTAATTATCCAAATCATCATAAAATGCCTTGTTGTGTTTTAATATTATAACGTAACAAGTGTATACATTGTTCGTGTTTAGATTAAAGTTTCCGAAAAAAGAACGTGAGAACGATAAGATTAAAAGTCTTATTGTAAAGAACGATAAGATTAAAAGTCTTAATGTAAAGACAAGTATTTAAAGTGCATAAATATAAATGTATAGTTTGGAAGGATGCAAACTTATGGAATCGTATCGACTCGGTAGCGAATCTTTCAGAGGATTTCTCCTCTTTCTTGACTGCATGCCTAAATGACAGCACCGATCCTAATCGCGACATCTTTATGATGTTACTTTGGAGTATTTGGAACCTGTGGAACGATGCTTGGCTAAAGGGCGCGGTGAAGGTCCCGAGGGTGGTGACTCGTCAAGCTATCTTCTCTCGCTCGGAGTGGCTTTCGGCCAATTCGCCTCAAACTTGCGCCCACGAGCCCGCTGCCCAAACCGAACACAGCCTACGGCACGCACCCCCTTTGGGTTACCTTAAATGTAATGTTGATGCTGCGACGTTCCCTGATTCCAACGGTTGGGGCTCCGGTATGGTCCTACGGGATCCCCATGGGTCCACTATCGATTGACTCTCTACTAGGGACATGGGCATCCCTCTTGTTAAGGAATGCGAGGCTATGGCGCTTGCAAATGTGATCAGCTGGGTTGCGAGTCTCGGTCATCAACGGGTTATTTTTTAAACCGACGCGAAAATCGTATTTGACGCTATAAATGCGGAAGAGGGGGAGGACCTCACGGAATTCGGTTTCATTATTAACCGGTGCAGACTGCTCCTTTCCGTTCAAACGATTACTCTGTAATCTTTGTTCGAAGACAGGCAAATGTAAAGGCCCATACCATTGCTAGGAATGCTAGGAACTGTCTTAGTCAAACTACCCGATCTCACTGTTCGGCTTTTATGTCCGATCCTTGTTTCAACAATTGTAATCCTGCTCATTAATGGATGTTGTTTCGCTTTGCTTTAAAAAAAAAATATAAATGTATAGTATATATGTATATTCCACAATTTCATCATAAAATGATGAAATGGGATAAAGAATAAATAAATTGCGTAAATATATATAAATATGTTATATATATGTATATTCCATCATTTCACCATAAAAAGGATGAAACGGGATACGAATAATAAAATGTATAAATAAATAAATTGCATAGATATATATAATATAAGATATACCTATATATTCCACAATTTCATCATAAAATGATGAAATGGGATTAAAAGTTAGTCCTTTGCTGTCCAGATTTTTAGTGTCACTTTGTGTCCATCATTGGATAACTTCCTGGTATAGTTTAGTCATGATATTTTATGTCCAAGACGCTCAGTGAGTTAGGAAACTTTTGGCTTAAGTTTAATTTTTGGAAGTGTTTAAGTACATGAAAGAATACACGACGTAAAACCCGACAGAAAATATTGCTTTTTGCGTACTGATTTTGTGAGGACTGTTTGGTAGATGAAATCTGTGAGTTTTTGAGTGAAACCACTTGTGTTTGAATCTTAACACATAAAAATGATTTCCAGAAAAATAATTACTCAATTTGGAGTTATATTGAGTGAGATATGACCCTTTGAAGTGGGGTGTGGAATCTGACAGCAAGCTGTCAAAACCACACCTTGTGCATGTGCTCCCATATGATCTTTTTAACCAATATTCTTATTCTTTTGCATGCAAAATCCGATTTGACCCTCTTCCATACATTTATTTTCAGTTCCAAAACACATTTTTGATCCATTTAAAATACATGCAGGTTACCCATCATCTCAACTTTTCTAAATTCTTGAAAAAGACTCATTTTGAAGAATGTTGATGTTCATGTCAAGAACATCAACCTGCAACTTAAAATTGTGCATTTTGAGCTCATGCATGTTTGTTTAAGTATGTTTTTAGTGGATTTCAAAGACTTACTCATAAAACTCTTGAATAAAAAGATATTGATTTCTCAAGAAAACCACATGCATGTGTTTTAAAAGTTCATCTTTGATCTTAACATAGGTTTGATTTTGGATTCACCACCTTTTTAATAACAATTAGGTGTTATGGTGGTAAATCTACAAACATTAAGATATATAAAGATGATTTTTAAGAAGTTAAAGAATGTGTAGAAGAAGATGAAGAACATCCATAAAAGTGTAAGAAAATGAAATTTAAAGAAAAGTGTGTGTGTGGATTTCACCCAACACACTTGTATTTACCTTGAACTCTTTTGATCTTTTGAAAGGAGATGATTTAGGGGCTGAATTGTTGGTTGAAGATGGATGAAGGTTTGAAGATTTGAAGATTTGAAGATTGAGAGAGAATAGGATGAGAGGATGAAATGTTGCTAGTGAAATGTAATGACTAAAAAGAAATACATAAGGAGAGTTGAGAGGGGGGGGGGGGGGTAGTGTGATAAAAAAAGATATAAAATACAGAAGTCTAATCTTTTTGATTAATTTCTAAAATACAAGTATTTTTCTTAATAAATAAAAATACAAAGTAATTATATAAAAATAAAGTATTTATATATAATTTGTTTGAAATACATAAATTGTCAAATATATAAATACTTGTAGTATAAATGTAGGTTAAGTTGGTATTTTATGAGATTTATGGATAATTTCCTAATTCGAGGGTTTCTTAGGCAAAATTTCTCGAATTTTCCTATCGTACCGCGTTTACTGCTAAAATTTCACTGTGTGACCTATAATGTGAATAACTGAAACGTTCAGTGCAGTTCTAACCTGAAACGCAAAATTGACGGTTGTCACATATAACCCATTTTGGACCAACAAGTAGTATCAGAGCAGTTTGTTTAATCTAATAAACAAGATCTTGCTTATACTATATATTTCTCTCTTCCTTGCTATTCTTCATTATGGCAAACTCCACAAATACAAACTATATCGATAATGGCTCTCTTGCAAAACCCCCTAGATTTACCAAAGATAACTTCAATCTTTGGAAATATAGGATGATGCTCTTCTTGGAAGGTGTAGATCCCACTATACCTCACTATATCGAAAATGGACCATATGTCCCTTTCATGATAGATCCTGCTGTTCCAGCCACTGCTACTAGAGCTGCCATCCCTGAATGAATCATCCCCAGGGAAGTCACTCACTGGACCGATGAAGACAAGAAGAAAGTGGCCATCGATACTAAGGCCAGATCCATCATCTCAATGGCTCTTCCTGATGAAGTCTACCATTCCATCATGAACCTGAAGAGTTCTAAAGCCATATGGGACACTATATGTGTTCAATATGAAGGTACTACTGAAGTCCAGGATTCAAGAAACATCAACCTGGTAAGGCAGTACGAAAGTTTCATTTGTGGTAAGAATGAAACTCTCTCTGAAATACATCAACGGTTTAATTGTCTAATTATTAATTTCAAAACTGTTGGTAAGGAATATTCTAACTTTGAGATCCTGACAAAGTTTCTGGAAAGTCTTCCTGAAAGCTGGGACAATTATTCTATGTGTCTTAAGCTCTCAAAGGATATGAAATCAATTACCCACTCTACCTTATTTGGCACTATGCTCAATCATGAGCAGTCATGTCACTATCATTGAGTTAGAGTCTAACTCTGATGATTCATCAGAAGCTGATCCTTCAGAAATTGATGAATCTCTGGCACTTCTGACCAATACTTTCAAGAGATTCGCCATAAAGAGTAACTTCAGAAGAAATAAACCTCTTTCGCTCACTAACAACCCAAATCTTCAACTTCTGTAGATAAGGCCATTGCTACCTACTTTAACTGTGAAAAAGTAGGACATTTTGCTAATGAATGCAGGTCAAAGAAAATCTTCAAACCTTCATATTCTCCCAACAAGAAATCCTCTAACCCCAGGGCTAGAGATGACAAATACTAGAAACTGAAAGAAAAGTATGCTAAGCTGAAAGCATACAAAAAGAAAGGAAAATGTCTGATCGCTGAAGATCATGGCTGGGCTGCTTCTGATGACGAATCATCTGACTCTAATGATGATGATGATGAGGCCAATCTCTGTCTCATGACTCAAATAGAAGAAGAGGAAGAAAAAGTTGAAATTCCCTCTACTTTTACCTCCACCTCTCAGGTATCAAATTCTCTCACTGACACTTCCACTTCAGCCTTTAATGACGTTGATAGAAGATGAACCATCGATCTTTTGACTATTGATTTATATGATGCCATGAATGGCAAGACCAAAGCTGAAAAACAAAATATTGATCTCGTTGAACAGCTTAAAAACTGTCATTTGCAAATTCAAAAGCTTTCTAAAATAGAAGAAAACTTGAAAGATCAGGTTTGCATAAATCAAATCATTAGTATTGAGCGAGAAGAAACTATAGTTGCATTAAAAGCTGAAAAGGCTACTGTTGAAGGATGGTGTAAATCCTCAACAATGATCACTGAGATAATAGGTGCTCAGACTCCCTTGAGTGGCAAACGTGGTCTTGGTTACAAAGATGACGCTGAAGAACCAACCACTGATCGTTCCGTGTTTAAGTTTGGAATGTTCGTGTCTTCTATCCCTGACACCTCTTCGTCTCAGTGTTCTTCAAATAATCCCATTCCTGAGGAAAACATACCTTAATTTTTAAAGGTAAGGAAAAAGTTTTTTAATCAAAAACCTCAGAAGGGTACCAATGTACCTAAGCTGAAAGTCTCAAAACCTTCAGCAAGACATCCCTCTACTTCTAAGAACAAGATCCCTGAATTCGTTCAGCGATCTACTCCAAGAATCAGAGTGAATGTAATTGGTAAGAAATCCGAAGAACTGATAGTTCCTCCAATTTCCAATGCCAACGGTATTCTTGGTGCTGGCCCTACTTATTTAAAAATCTCTGCTAAGCATGCAAATGGTCCTAAAACTACTTTTAGCTATAGGAAATGTTATCACTGTGGACTTACCGATCATATTGCTAGTAAGTGCCCCACAGCTACCAAGGCTGTGAAATTAGCCAAGGTAAAGAAGGTTGCCCCCAAGGCAAAGAAGACAAATCCTGGTGCAAATCAGGCCAAGGTGAAAGATACCACTGAGGTTAAGAAATTAACCAAAGTGAAGACTAGTCCTGAAGCTGAATCTTCAAATGCTGCGAAGATTGCTGAACCTTCCACTCCCTCTACCACTACTGACAAATGTGGACCCATAGTAAAATGGGTACCCAAATCAAACTAATCTTCCTTTGTTTGCAGGTCCTGAAGGGTATCTGGCATCTCGATAGCGGATGCTCTAGACACATGACTGGGAAAAAGAACCTACTCGCTGAATATAAGGAAGAGAAAGGTCCCTCTGTAACCTTTGGTGGAAATGGAAAAGGCTATACCCGAGGGTTTGGTGTACTCTCTAATGGTACAACAACCTTCAGAAGAGTCGCATATGTCGAATGGCTGAAGTACAATCTTCTGAGCATCAGTCAGCTATGTGACAAGGACTAGAAAGGAGAAAGTCGCTCTCAGCGGATACCCTTTGGAAAATGTTTATGTTATAAACATGGACTCGACAACCATTGAGAACTCCTGCTTTTTCTCCAAAGCCTCATCTGATGTCAATTGGCTATGGCATAAGAGGCTCTCTCATCTCAACTTCAAGACACTGGATACTCTTTCTTTAAAAGAGTTAGTCACTGGTCTTCTTCAATTTTCATACGCTATGGAATCTCTATGTTCATCGTGTGAAAAAAGGGAAACAAACCAAAGCAAGCTTCAAGTCAAAGCAAGTTTCCTCAGTGTCATCTCCTCTTCAACTTCTTCACATGGATCTATTTGGCCCTGTCAACAAACAATCCATCACTGGAAAGAAATATACACTGGTCATTGTTGATGAATTCTCTCGCTACACCTGGGTTATGTTCCTCCGTTCTAAGAGTGACACCCCTGATGAACTCGTCTCTTTTGTCAGGAAAACGGAAGTCCTGAATAATATAACCGTTCACTCAATAAGGAATGATCACGTGACAGAATTCAAAAACTGTTCCCTTGAAAACTTCTTTGAAAGTAAGGGTATTTCTCACAACTTTTCTTCAGTGAGAACACGGCAACAAAATGGAGTCGCTGAAAGAAGAAATTGAACGATCATCGAAGCTGCACGTTCAATGCTCAGTGATTCACATATACCTACTCAGTTCTGGGCAGAAGCTGTCAACACTGCTTGTTTAACTCAAAACAGGTCACTGATTGTCAACAGATTCAAGAAAACATCTGAAGAACTTTTCCATGGGAGAAAGCCTTCTATTAGCTTCTTCACATCTTTGGATGTCAGTGTTTCATACTGAACAACAGAGATGCCCTTGGAAAATTTGATCCCAAGGCTGATGATGGAATATTTCTTGGATATTCTTCAATCTCCAAAGCCTTCAAAGTCTTCAATCGTATAAGATAAACGGTAGAAGAAACAATCCACGTCACTTTTGACGAATCTCGTTCAGCGATTTCAAGACCTTCTACTGATACTGAAGAACTCAATCAATGGATGTTTTCTCATCTTGGGGACTCGGAAAGCATTCCCAATCCTCAGGTTAACATCCCTACCATCATTCCAAGCATGCAGACAAGTGAAGTTTAATCGCCATGGGTTTCAGCTGTTCCTCTTAACACTATGCCTGCTTCTAAACCATCTACCTCAGATATCCCATCTACTTCTCAGCAATCAGTGAATGAAATGCCATCTGAACCTCTTCCTCTCTTACCTGAAATACCTGAAGTTGCTTAAGCCTCTTCTTCAGCTCCTCCAGAAATTCAAATTGAGTCAGGAAATCATGCTCCGACTCAGCGATGGACTATAAATCACCCCATTGTTCAGATTCTTGGTGATCCAAACACTGGTGTTCAGACTCGATGAGGTTCAGGTAACATTTGTCTATTTGTTAACTTTATTTCTCTAATTGAACCAAAGAAAACAGATGATGCCCTCAGAGATCTAAACTGTTGGTTCCCCTATTTGATTAACAAAGATTATCTAATCTCTTAGTTCAAATAAGATGTGTTGCGGAAGCGTATTTGAAGAACTAACAGATATGATTATATAGAAACAACACAAAATACCAAATAAACAGTATATGAAGAACAGATGAATATCTCAAAGATTACTGTATTTGATTAAGAACACTAAGAACATATTTGACGTTAATTGTGTGCAAGTGTTTTTGCGTAGAATATTATGCGTGTAAAAGTGGGTGTTGTTCTTATGTCTTGTGATGATATTTGTTAAGGAAGAACTCAACATGAGTCTTCCTTTTATACTACTACAAAAGATCTATTCTAGACAAAAGGACTATTGCTACAGGAAACAAGGGATGGCATGAACAGTTGGAAAACTGCATGCATTAAATGCGCTAATATCAACTTAGAAGGTGGTCCTATCGGAGTATGACACGTGTAGGAGTCAGACCATGCCTTGTACAAGTTGATGAACGGACCCTAGAACAGTAGCAAGATATATCTGTAACAGTGGTAAGATATTCCTGTAACAGTGGCAATATATTATAAATATCTTCCAAGTCTTCAGTCTTTTCCGCAGAGCTTCTGTCAAGGGTGGCAGAGGTTCTGTGACTTGATTCTTCTGATAGCAGTCTTCTGCAGTTCTGTCTGGTCTTGGTGTTCCTTGAATGATCTTCTTGTTTACTTTGGCAGAGCTTCTGTGGAAGTCTTCTATACTTGGCCTATTTTTCAATACTTCTAATATTATGAATATTTGGATCTAACAATCTCCCCCTAAGTATTGAAAAATGAAAATTTGAATTTATGTATAATTAGGCTAAGTGAAAGAGACAGAGGTTAAACAATACCTCAAAGATTCATTTCATTTCTTTTTAAAGTTTACAGAGATATGTAAATGAGACTCAGACATTTGCATCTTTGAAGTCGTTGAAACTTCTGGTGTCGAATCCCACTTCTCTGAGCTCGTGATAGAATTTGATGCAGAGTTCTCTTAAGCCAATTGTAGCATCTATTTCTCTGATCATTCTTTCTGCTAATTCTCGATCCATAAGCTCAGTACCTCTGTTCTCTTCTAGGATTGATCTGAATTTGTTCAGAGTACTGGTTGCATACTTCTGACAGTCCATTTCCACAAAGAGTCTTACTTGACCAGCAGGATCCTTGTATACTAACCCGTACCTTGGTGTTGTCATGATTGAGTTGGGTACGGCAGAAGGTGGACAGTGATCCTCTGGTGGTCTCAGACTTAGATTTCTGACTCCAAGATCTCTTCCCAGTTGAAAGTCTATCATGCTATATAGTAAAAGCTTTTCCCTCATCGCTTTCCTGAATACTTGATAGGCCCTTCTGTTAGCATCGTTGTCGAATTTTTCTTTCGTCCAAAGTAGAAGATCTGGCAGATCGTAGGGGTTCAAGTTCCTTATATTGGCATCTGAAAATTGATTTTCGGACTTGTTCTCCCTTTTGACTTTGTAGATGTTGTACTTGATCTTTGGAAAGGTTCTTGTTTGAGAGAATTTGCAGTAAATTACCTTTTCAATTTTGGACTTTGAGAAGACTTTTGCCCTTGCTTTTGGCTTTGTTCTGGTGAAGGTGTTGTCAAGGTCAGCTCTAAGTTGAGGATCTTCGATGTGTGGCGGAGGATTGTTCTGATATTGTTGTCTGTAAAGATACCTATACACCACCTCTTCCATTTCGGCATGTCGTGTAGTCGGTGGTGGTATTAGTCTTCGCAGAGCATTCATTTCTTGTATTATCTCTGCAACCCTACCCTTTGTTACCTTTGCTTTTGGATCAAGGATCGGAATTTCTGACAGAGGATCTAAATTGAATGCCCAGTCTTCTTCAGGTTTAGGAGTGACAAAGGCATCAAATAAGCTCTTCATCAACTTCTCTGGCGTCTGAGGCATTGGCTTTTTCTTCTTTGGTTCTTCTGTCATGATACCCTTTCCTTTACCTTTGGCTTGAGGTTCAGAACCTGTTGCCCGTTTTGGACTTTCTGGGATTGCTTCTGTTCGTTTGGGTGTAGAGGTTTCTTTGGGTATGATGGGGATTGCCTCTGTAGTTTTTGACTTTTCAGTTTCTGAGGACTTTGGTGGGGATGGTTCTGTGGATTTTTCTTCTGTAAGCTCGGTTGTGGTTTGTGGAGGGATATCAAACGTCTTGCAGCTCTCAAAGCAGATACTAACTTAATTTTCTTTAGGACATAAGTAGCAGAACGTTTTGATCTGTTTGGTTTGTGGGCGATTGATTTTCTTCTGGGGTAGGTTTTGAGTTTGGTTGTTGGTTTTGGTGTAGTAGTGGGAAGTTCTTCTGAGGATGAAGATGTCAGGATTTGAACTTGAGGGACATCTTTTTCAAAGACAGAGGTGGTTTCCACAGAGGCTGGTGTTTCCTCTGTGGGTCTCTGTTGAGTTTCCTGAGTTTGGGTTTAGGTTGGGGGTGCAGAGGAAATTGGTTCTGCTGGTATTGGTGGACTGCTTGCAGCTGTTTTCCTTTGTTTCTCCCCATCAGGATGATCTGATGGACCATGTTGGTCATCATCAGAGTCATCCTGATTTATATTTGATGTACCCTCTGCCCTGCATGATGTATCTGATTCTTTGGTGGAACAGCCCCTGCAGCAGTCATCTTCGCGCATAAGTCATCACAGAGGCCTAGTAGTTTTTCAACCTTTGCTTCTGTGTTGAAGCGCATTTTGCCGACGCTTGCTTGAAACTCTCTGACGTAGTTTGCGTTGGCAGATGTGAAGGCTCTGATGAACTCTGTCATTTGATCAAGGATTCCTTGCCCAAGTTCTGTGAGCTGAACTCTGGTCATGTAGTCAGAAGGCTTCATGGCTTGAGTGTTTTGCAGTGTTTGCTCTTGATCTTTGAGTTTTTGCAGGAAGTTTTTGACAGACTCGTAGAATGCAGAGGTTGCACTTCTTTCGAATTCTGCAGCATGTAGTCTGGCAGAGGTTGTGACAGAAGTTTCGGTATCAGACTTCATTTTGGACAGAGCTTGTTGTACCTCTGTGGACAAGGTGTCCATGTTGGTATTTAGACTTGTAATGGCTCTTGAAGTAGTTTTTGCAAAAGATTTAAAAGAGCTTTCCAACTCCTTCATTGTTTGGTTCACAGAGGTGACAAGGGTTTGAAACTCATCCCTTGATACGTGTGAACTCGTTGTAACCTCTGGGGGAACACATTCGTCCCCAGAGTGAGTCCCTGTTACTGGGACACCTTCGTTCACCCCTGTTTTTACGTTGAGGGTGGAAGGATTTCCTTCTGATCCTCGAGGAGAAACTTGTGTTTCAACCTCTACAGAAGTTCTGTGAAGGTCAGTGTCCAAATCCACTCCAGAGGTGGGTATTTGTTAGGGCAGGTTTTAATGTTGATTTAAAGTTCAAGGGTTGTTTTGTATTAATTCAATTTGAGCCTTTTTAGTGAACGGGCTGTGGGCTTGTTAACCACGGGCCCATTGTATTTAATGTTGATTAGCTTGGAAAAACAAGCTAATCATCTCTTAGCTTTATAATTCGTATTGTAATATTCTCTCTGAAAGTTAATGAAAGGGATGACCAGTTGAAATCTTATTTCTTATTGCTTTACCATATTCGATTTCTAAACTGTTGCACGGATCTGGATTCTACAATTGGTATCAGAGCAGACGGACGGATTCGATTCAGAGCATTCATATTTATTTCTGGAAAGATTTGACTTTTTCACGTCTGCCATATTCTTGAATTTTCAAATCCTTGATTCTGTTAGAATTGATCGATCTTGTTTATTGGGTTGTGTTAGCATTAGTACCATTAGTGTTTCTGCAAAATTACGCATCCTAATTCAATCGTTTCAGTGGTCAATTTAGCAAATCAAACTCAAAAAGTTTTGGTTGTGTTCATCATCAAAAAATCTAATTTTTACTATCAAAACTTGTTGTTTTTGCTCTAAAATAGATTGGGTTAGTGTTGTTTTTGTGTTTGGGATTGTTTCTAATCTTTCAGGAACCTTCGTGTGCAACCCTAATCGAGAAATCGATTGAATTGAGTAAACAGCCGCAGAGTCCGGACAAACTCAGCCGCAGTTTCAGGACAAGTCCAATTTGTCCGGACGATTGTGTTTCCATCCGGATTCGTCCTCCTTTCCGGGTAAGTACTGCATCCGGGTAAGTCATTTTTCCTTATTCAATCCGGGTAACATTTGTATCCGGAAACCCAGTGTTTCCAGACATATCTTATCCGGACACTCCATTGTCTCCGGAAACTTCAGTGTATCCGGAATCATTTCACGTCCGGTAACCTCAGTTATCCGGAAAGTGTGTGGTATCTATTATCCGGAAAGCTTACTCTGTCCGGATTCTTTCTGATATCCGGACTCTTTCAGTTATCTGGACAATTCAATTATCCGGTATCTTCTCTTATCCGGATACTTCTGTTTTTGTTTATTGCTCAATTTGCATCAAATCTGATCCGGACACTTCCAGATCAGATCACTTATTTTGGATTCCTATCCAGTAAGTTCAGGTTAGTCAAATCACTCGTAGACCCTGCGTTAGGATTTCACTCTTAGTGCCTTGCATTAGGTTTACCCTTTGAATCAATCTACACGTCTGACGATCACTCCGTTGCAACCGAAGATGTCTACTTATCGTGATGCTCTCGCAATTGGCACTGACACCAAGCCACCGTGTCTCTATCCGAACGAGTACAGCCAATGGCGAGATAGGTTCATGATCTTCATAGAGTCCAAGGACAACTATGAGTACATCAAGAGAGCCTTGGATAATAGCCCAATTGACAAACCGATGAAGGAAATAGCTGCAACTGCAACTGCACTAGCTCGACGTGAGGAAAAGACTCTAGCTGAAATGACAGAATTTGAAAGAGGCATGATTGAAGGTGAAAAGCATGCAAAGAGATATCTGATTCAAGCTCTTCCTAATTCCATCTACACTGCCATAGATAGTTACAAAGAGACGGCTAAGGGCATGTGGGACCAAGTATCCAGAATGATGCGTGGGAGCGTTGTAGGAAATCAGCTGAAGATAAATAGTGCGATAACGAAGTTCGATGGGTTCAAGCAGCGCAACGGTGAATCCCTCACCCAGACCTATGAACGGTTTTGCCTACTTCTCAATGAACTGAACAAGAACAAGATTGGTCGTTCTAATACAGAAAATGCACTCAAGTTTCTCAACAATCTGCTACCTGAATGGAAGGTGTTTGCTTCTCATGTCAAGCACAACAATTTGATTGAGAATATCAACATCAACGAGCTGTATGAGACATTTCTTCAAGACGAAGATGAAGTGAATGAGCTCCTAGGCGAGAAAAAGACTGAACCAAAGCCATCTGCTGATCCTATTGCTCTCATTTTCTCAAAGCAAGGAAAATCATCGGGAAGTGACTCCAGACGTGCTCCAAAACAAAGTTCTTCTGAGTCAGAAGCTGAAGATAAGCAAGACGACGATTCTGATGAGGAAAAGGTTGCCGAATTCAAAAAGGCCATAGCTTTTCTTACCAAATCCTTCGAACAACAAAGGTACTACAAGAAGCCCTCATCCAATAGTCAGTGCTACTCCACCTCCTCCAACAAGCGCCATGACTAAAAAGATCGATACGAAGGAAAGAAGAAGGTCAGTGAGCACGTAAAGTGTTACAATTGCGGGAAACATGGTCATTTTGCAAAGGATTGTCGCCAGCCAACAGTAAAGAACTCTCACTACTACGAGGACAAGCTTGCATTATCTCGTCAGAAATAGGCTGGAGAAGCTATGTTTGCTGAAAACAACTACTGGTTGGAAAGATCTGATGATGAAGGCAATTTTGATGTTGCTGATGCCTTCATGGGATATCACTCCTCAGCCGAAGAAGAGACGGCTCCCACAAGTCAGGTATGTGATTCTTGCCAACCCGAATTCTTGAATAAAATGCAAGCATTTACTGATCAGGCAAATTCCTTCCAGGCCACCTCTAAACAACAAAAGCTTGAAATTAGGTCGCTAAATGAAAAGCTTGATGTTCAAAAGAGAAAAACAGAGAAATATAAGTCTGATTGTGCTAATTTAACTGATAGATGCAAAATTTTGTCATTAGCACCTAAAGACTTAAGAGCCAAATTATCTGATCTTCAGCGTTAGTTTGATCAGTGCATGAATGAGAAAGAAGAAATTGTTTATCAATGTTCATCTCTTCAAATTCAGAAAAAAGAGTTTGTTACTAAAATTCTTGACCTCGAAACCAAACTCCACAAAAGGGGTCAAACTGATCAAACCATTTTTTTGAACAAACCCAAAGAGTTCACGTACTTCAACAAAGAGTGGGGAATCGGATATGATAACCCACACTACTTAAAAAAGGGAAGATATCAAGTTCCAACCCTATATGATTTTGCGTGCTATGGGTTAGATAAAAAGTACCCAGGATACGCAATTCAATGGACTGGTCCTCTTGAACGAGAAAAGGAGGAGGAAACCGAGGAACATAAACGCACACAAAAACGAGGAATTCAACTTCCATTTTGTTATGAACCTTTAAACTACTCGTATCAAAAGGACAAAAAGTTCTTTTCCAATGACTACTTCGACCCCTACAAGGTAGCTACACCCAAGGATTCCTCCAAAAAGGATGAGGATCTAGCACCTGCAACCAAGACTGAGACGAATGAGTTTAAACTCTATGTTCCCCCTCTCATCTTGGAAGCAAAGATAGTCGAATTGGAGGAGTCCATTGAGAAAGAAAGGTCAATGTTTCAAATGGAAAAGCAAGTTTTACTTACAAAGCTTCAGAATCTAAAATCAGTCAAAACCGACAATGTGCCTGATGAAGGACAGGAAATCCTTCGGTTTGAAATCATTCGACTCACGTCACAACTGTCCGCTTTGGCAACAGAAGTGATGCAAGAGAAAGTGAGTAAAGGTCAACTCCAAGAGCAGTTTGACCAACTCCAATCTGAAAAGATGATTTCACCCGAACTTTCTTCTAGCTCATCGGACACGTCTTCGTGTAAAGCTTTCTTAGGAAAAGCTTTTTCAACACAAGACGATCAAGATTCTCAAGACGAGAGTGTTTTACGGAATTTAAACTCTGATTTTTTCTTATCTTCCGCACCAAATTCCCCAAAACACTCAAGCACAAAGAGTTCCTCGCCTTCCTCACCTGATCCAAGTCCAGTACTTCCCAAGATAAATTTTTCGGAGTACATGAACTCTGAAGGTAACTGTGAAGAAGAGTTTGATTCGTTTCCCTTCGACAAACCTCTTCCAAGTCACACTGATTTTCTGTAACATCCGGCAAAAAGTCGAACTTCCAGGTTAGCGTCATTAAACCTTTACTAATGTTAATATAGGGAAAATACCCTGATAGGACCCATTCAGGATAATTTAAAGCGAAGATTCGTTAGAATTTCCGGTAGTTGCTGAAAAGACCCGGTTTCGACCTGCGACTAACTGAAACACCTTATGTAATGCCAAAATGCTTCAATTAACATGTAACCTATATAAAAATATAGGATTTTACTTCCTATATAAACTTTTCTTTTTCAAGATTTAATAAAAATAAGAAAGTATTTTAGGGTCTTGTATTACAAATTTTATAAAAATAAATAAGAAAAAATGCCACATATTAGTTTTGGGCCTCAATTTTTTTATAAAAAAAAATACTTAGCATGGGATGGGGGCCCATGAAGTGGCCGGCCTCCCCTCCCCTCTTTTACCCTCCAATTTTATTTGTTTTCTCTCATTTTCAAACTAAGGAAGAAACCATCCATCTCCCTTTCTCTCTCTCTTGAAGTTCACCTTTTCTCTTCATCATCTTCATCCTACAATCTTCAAAACTCCAGAAAATTTCCAGCCCTAAAACAAGTATCCAAAACGAAAATTTCAAGAACTTGAAGTGCTTGCAACATCTCACAAAGGTATGAGATCCAAACTAGCTATTTTCTCCATTTTCAAGCATCTTCTTTGGTGATTTTGTTCCTTGAAATAGAATCTGAGTTTAGAAATCTTTGCATGCATATTTTCTTGTAAGATTTAAGTATTTTCTTTCAATATCATGTTATATGATGATGGGATTGAATCCTTAGCAAAGGAACCCTCATCTATGAAGGAGAAAATGCTTAAAAATAGGTTTTCATGTCAATGTTAGAGTTTTAAGAATCTGGCAGATTTGTTGCATGTGCTTAGGACGACCATATCTTGGTCAAAACATGTCCACAATTCCTCATTTTTCTTCTAGAGTAAGGTTTAATGAGTTAGGGTTCAAACCCAACTGGTCTCATAAGAAAATATTGAGATTTAAGCCTTCAACTCCTTAGAACAAATTTGGTGTGCAGCAGATGGTCGGCCAGATTGTTGTGTCATTTTTTTTTGCTTATAACTCTCTGTAGAATCCATCAAAATTACTAATTTTCCTTCTGGGAATTTCTTAGATGAGTTAGGTTTCACATGCACTTGGTTTCATTCAAAAATATGGAGGTTTGGTCACTCAAACATTTTTTACAAAGCAAGTATGCAAAGCTGTCCAAGATTGGCAGATTGGTACATGCAGCTTCATTCGTCCATAACTCACTCAAAAGTTATCAAATGTTTGTGAATCTTTTCCCATGAGATACCTTTATGTGTTAGGTTTCCAAATCATGTAAAAAAACTCTGAAAAATATTATGTTTTGACCCTCCAAAAGTCTGTTTTAACAGAAGGGTGCAATCTGTTTTAGGATCTGTGTTACACAAATTCATAAAAATTATTTGGACCCCTTAAACACCTCCAAAATTTATGAAATTTGGTCAAAATCTCCTTAACTCAGCATATTACCACATATAAAAGAAATGGGTAAATTTGTTATTCTAAAAAGTGTTGTAAAATAGTCATCTTTGGAGTATAAAGTTTCTGTCAGCTTAAACATTTTGGAAACTGTTGAGTTTTTATTATAACCCTATATATACATGATTAAAACATTGGAACAATGCTAAATTCTTCATTTCAATTTAAATACTAAAGCAAAGGCATTTCACAAGATGCGGATTAAGTTAGTTAGGGATAACCTTGTGTTAGCTATGAAGGACTTATAGAAATTGTTTGACATTATAGGGAGCCCGTAAAGCGGTTAAGCGAGCAAGCTACCACTATTTTCGCGACTACGCTATAAGGTGAGTATTCACAGCCCCGTTTTACTTGTTTAATGTTTGGGGTGAAAAGCATGTTATGATTTTAAAATGCTAAATGATTCATGATTCATGATATTAAATTGTGGATATTTATGATTTGAGAAATGAGTACTAATGAATGGACGAATTTACATAAGTGATAAAGATATGTTGAGTTATAATGAAAATGTTAAGTCCCCAATAGGTACGCTACTTATTAACTCATAACGAGCCGGTGATATTTGTGGATAGCGCTATTTGGTTTGACAAACCCACCTTTGACTGACGAGTAGGGGTGCACTTTATCTGTTAATAATGTTCTACTCATGTGGCCAACATACCACCTCTGAGGTAGTTCGCGGGGCGTAGGTTGTCGGAGGCTTAGTAGTGGCTTAACACTTATATATCTTACGAAAGTCATTCATTGTAAATTTGTACTCATGAAATTTTAAACTTACAGCTTGTCATGAACAAACGTTTCATGAAAGCAACCTTTGGATGAAAAACTGTTGAGTATATGGAAAACCTGTGGACTCACCAACTCTTTGTAGTTGACCTTTTTGTTTTAAACATGCTTTTCAGGGGCTAAGAAGGTAAATGACAAGGTTTAATTTAGCATGCATGACGACATCAACCGAGACTCTTCTTTTGCCATATCTTGTTAAAAACACTATTTCGGGTTGCATGTAAACTATGGATTGTAAACCCTTAACTTTAATTTTTGAAACTTTGAAATGTAATACTTTATGTAATTGTATGGTTGGTGTTGTTTATTTCCTAATGCTATGAAACTCTATCTGTTACATCTCGTGTTTCCGCTTTAGCGGGGTGTGACATTTTCTATCCCCCGTAGTTAATCATCCGGTTAATTCTTTAAAAGATAGTTGTTCTCAAACAAAGACTCCAGCTGTGATCAAGATTTCTCAGTCAAAACCAACCACGCAACCTGTTTCCAAAAGGCAATCACAGCCAAGGCAAGCGACCGGACCGTTGATTGCCAACACCACTATTTCTCCAAGTCAACCTGATTTTTTGTCTCCAGTGGTTAATCGTTCGGTCAATTTTCTAAAGGGCGACTGTTCTCAATCCAAGACTCCGGTTGTGGTCAAGATTCTTAAAAATAACTCAGCTTCTCAAACACAATCACAGCCGAAGCAAAAGACCAAACGACCGACCACTAAGACCCCTGTTTCCTCAAAAGTCACTGATCATACTATCCCTGCTGTTTCAGATAAAAATGGTCGCGCTAATAAAGAAACACCAAAGTGGCTAAAGAGGGAATCTGTCAAGAAGGATGCGTCAAAGTCTTCCCCACCTGTTTTCAATTCTAGAATAGACAAAGACAATTATGCTTGGAATCATTGGAACCATTTTGATGTTTCTTTTCCCGTTAAAGTAAACTCTCTCAATCAATTGATTCAGTTATCGCATGATTGTTTATGTTGTTCTAATTGTGGTTGGAATGAGTTTGATGATATTCACAATAATGATTGGTATGCGCCTTACTTTGTTGGTAACCTATTTCATAAGCGCAAACCCCATTATAATAAGCAACAACACCATTTCAAAAGGGGTACCAATCAAAAGGTTAAACCACAGCGGGAGACTCACCCCATTCCTACACGAGTTGCTCCTACTGGGGTTAAACCGGCACCCAGGTGGAAAGCTGCTACAAAACTTGTTTCTCCAAAAGGTGTACACTCTGCACCTAAGAGGAAACAAGTGCCAAAACCAGTTCCCTCTAACAGTGTAAATCTTACACCTAAAGGGAAAGCTGGAACAAAGCAATCTTCCCCAAACGGTGCCAAACCTAACCCTCCAGGACCCAAACAAATTTGGGTACCTAAACAACATTAATCTTGTTTTGCAGCACGGTCATGTGTGGTACTTAGATTCTGGATGCTCCAAGCACATGACCGGAAGGAGGGAACTTCTCGCGAACTACAAAGAAGAATACGACAGACACGTGAGATTTGGGAATAACGAGAAATCACCGATCGTGGGCTACGGCGACATCGTACAAGACAAGATAACAATCAAGAAGGTATCCCACGTCGCAGGATTAGGACACAACCTCTTCAGCATCGGTCAATTCTGCGACAAGGATCTCGAGGTCAGCTTTAAAGCCACAAGATGTAGAATCCTCAACAACGACGGAGAAGAGCTACTGGTTGGGACTCGAAAGACCAATCTCTACACCATTGACCTCGCAACACTCAAATCCGACAAACCTGTCTGCCTCTTGTCAAAAGCCGACTCTGATCAAGTTTGGCTCTGGCATAGACGTCTTTCGCACCTCAACTTCAGAAGTATTAATCAACTGGTGCTAGGCAAACACGTCAGAGGCGTGCCCCAACTTCCGTTCGTGAAGGATCGTCTCTGTGGGGCATGCGAAAAGGGGAAGATGAAGCACGCAACACATCCGCCGAAGGCAACTCCAAGCACGTCCGGGACCCTCGAACTCATTCATATGGATTTGTGTGGTCCAATGCGTGTTCCGAGCATCAATAAGCGCAAATATATGCTTGTGATGGTGGACGACTACTCACGCTACACTTGGGTGATGTTCTTACGCTCGAAGGACGAAACTCCGGAGCTTATTATTGATCACCTGAAGACTGTCCAGAAGAACAAGCTTCAACACGTTCAGTCCATCAGAACTGACAACGGGTCGGAGTTCAAAAATCAAAAGGTGGATGACTATCTGAGGTCAGTGGGCATCACACACACCTTCTCTGCCGCACGCACTCCTCAGCAAAACGGAGTGGTAGAAAGACAGAACCGTAATCTCGTTGAAGCTGCCCGCACAATGCTTTCCTAAGCAAATCTACCGCTGTATCTCTGGGATGAAGAGGTGTCTACGACATGCTACACGCAAAACCGCTCTATCATTCTCAAGCGGTTCAACAAGACGCCGTACGAGATCATGAATAATCACGTTCCAACCATCGGCTACTTTCACGCCATCGGATGCTCGTGCTACGTGCTGAATGACAAGGATGATATCGGCAAATTCAGCCCCAAGGCGGACGAAGGAGTTTTTATTGGATACTCCATGCAGGCTAAGACGTATCGCGTCTATAACAAACGGACCAAAACCGTTGTTGAAAGCATAAACGTGACATTCGACAAAGCCGCAGATTTGGCTTCTAAACAACTCAGTTCAGAACCCGGTTTAACTGGAGTGCTAGCTTCCGGACCTTCGTGTTCGGGATCTGCACAAACAACAGTAAATCCGAATCATGCATCTTCATCGAATGCTGACTCTTCTGATTTTGATTTACTGTTTCAATATTTCTATGATGACATACTTAACTGTTATGCTCCTGTCTCAGCGCAACCGCGACTTGAAGCTGCTCTAAATGAGGATTTGGCCATTTTATCTGGTCCACTTCCTTCTTCGAGTACGCCGTCTACATCTATAGAGACAGCTCAACCATCATCTTCAGATACGCCTGCACCTGGTACTGTAACCCCCCCGGAGGAACCTATAATATCGGAGATCGCTCCTACTGATTCGTCATCTGCTACAACCGATGCTCAACCTCTGAACTCCTCGGAACCAGAAGTTGGTCAACCATCGACGAATCCTCCCCCACTTCCTTCAAGAAACACGACTGCTACTCTTGAACAAGTTCAAGACCTTCCATCAGATTCATATGTGTATCCGGACACGTCTCACTCTACCCAGCAGCCGCTTCCGCACTCCACCAAATGGACGAATTAGGTAGATTTCGTATATTTTCCTTTCTTCGTGTGTTTCTCTTATTTCATACTGTCGTCTGATTTCTGTTCACCATCTCTGTGCTTTCACCATATGTTTTTGTGTTCAGGGGGAGCACCTTGCGGTATCAGGTAATATCTCTCATACTTTGAGGGGGAGCGTCACACACAGTTTTTTCTCTTAAATGTCAAAAGTTTTTTGTCTGTGTGCATGTTATGGTCATCGTTTGAGGGGGAGCGGCACAAGTTTTTATTGAAAAGTCTAATAGTTTTTGTGTGTCGGACTCCTCCACTACACTCTTCTGCACTATCCGAGGGGGAGCGATAAATCCCCATGCTCAGTTTGAGGGGGAGCGAGAGAAAGTCCTCTTTCGGTTCAGATTCCTGCAAAATTCCAAGGGAAAGGACCGGTTGGAGTTATCCAGACAGTATCCGGATACCCCAAGGTTTCCGGACAGTATCCGGATCCGGTATGAATCCGGGTCGGCCAAGAATCCGGATACCATCCGGCTATATAAGCCACCCGGACTCCCTTTTGTTTTTCTTTATCCGGAAATTCGCCCTAAAACCCTCGACGACTTTCTCTCTCGCCTGGACTCGCCCCGCTCACTCGATTTGCACTTCGTTTTAGTCCCATATCCAGGTATGCTTATCAATATCATATCATGTTAATGTTTACCCATGCTTTAATCACTTAAATGCACGATTTATCCACGCGATTCGTTGATAGAACAGTGTCCAAATACCCATTAAGGGTTTCGTCACTTTTGGCCAAATGTGTGGGGTTTCGAGTTACATCGATGCCCTTATAACCTAATTAGTGACTCTCGACAACATCCGTGTCCTACTACGTACTTGGGATTGCATGTTCTGCTTTTGGGCTGCTTGAGTCATCGTCCGGACAAGTTCCTCGTGTCCGGACACGTTCAAACCGATGCTAGTATATTCGGACACGTTCAACCACATGCTGATCCATCCGGAAACCAACATCACCCGGAGACCTAGTTGTCCGGATACCTTAGGGTTTCCGGTAAGTTCAACTACCGGGTAGTTTGGTGTCCGGACTCTAATGTTATCCGAAAGACGAGTGTACTCGGACACCCCTGACACTCGGACTCCCTTGTCCGGAGTCCCCACTTTATCCAGACACTCCCCTTTTCATCCGGATACCTCCGACATTCGGACACATGTGTTGTCCGGAAACAACTCGGTCCGGAAAACTTGGCTTCCCCATTTTTGTCCGGACACCCCTGTTGCCATTTCTGTACCTGTTTTGTCACTGCCAGTCCTCGATCTGTCTAAGATTGAGCCAATCACAGCAAAGGTACGCGCCAACACTTGTTCATCCGTCCCAATTTCTAACTATGTATTTATTTTACAGATTATCTATGGCAGATCAACAACAACCTCTTCCCGGACAACATGGAGACCCACAACCACCTCCTCAAGAGCAAATACCTCAAGAGGAGGATATTATTGACGACGAAGCCGATGCTGCCTTGGTTGACCCTGACCATGGTACTGAACTGGAGGCCAATAATCACCACCTGGACCCGACACTATTCAGGCCCCAGCCACACCATCGGGTCCTTCTGGAAATCCTTATGAATCACCCTCTCCGTGAGACCCTTACCAGCACAGCCGACGTCCCAGTCCTGTATGTTCTCCAGGTATGGCTCACCTCCCGAGTCGTCACAGCCGGTAACTCGCAGTCGATCACCGCTTAAATCGATAACCAACCTTTCATGCTCACACCGGACTCATTCCGCCGACTTCTATCTCTTCCGGAGGCCACCGTCAATAATCACGAACGGTACGATTCTGCCATAAATGATGACACACTGTGCGCTCAAATCCACGCACTTGGCTACAACCATGACCTCAACCGGTCGCCCGCATTCAATCGCAAGTACCTGGCTCCGATATGGTACACTCTCTTTACAATCCTAAACCACTGTCTATCCTCGCGATGGAGAGGCATTGATCAGTGCACCGGAGACTTCCTTCGCCTAGTTCATGCTGTGTGCTATAACCGCCACATCGACTTCGCAATAATCATCTGGAGGGAGCTCGTCACCGCTATTCGCCACATCGGAGGGTCCAAACAGAAGAAGTTTCTTCCTTATCCGCGTTTCCTTTCGCTTGCGGTGTGTCAACACATGGACGCGAATCCTGCCATTCCTCGCCGCCTGAACCATCCGGTATGTCCCCATCACCACTTATAGTTCATGGTTATACGCAATCCATCTGATGCGGTAGCCATGCCCATCCCTGAACCACTACTAGCTATTGCCGATCCCACTGCACCCGGGGTAGTAGCATACAGGGAAGCGTTAGGAAATCCCATGGTCCACCCAGAGCCGGAGGGACCTGCCCAGGGACTTAGACCCGAGAGACGTGAGGGTCCGAGAGTAAGAGGTGGAAGGGCCCGACAAGCAGGTGCTGTCGGGCAGGGAACGTTAGTTGTGAGAGGAAGGGAAACGAGAGTAGGTGGTGCAGTGGAATCGCCACCCGGTTCCAGCTCAGCCCAAGCCGGTCCATCCTCAAGACCGAGACTACATCACTCAACCGAGCCATATATCACCGAACCCCCCTCTCCCAGTCCACATGTTGAAGACGTGGAATCTGACTCCACGGACTCCTATACCGACCGAAACGTACGGCTGAGACAAATACCTCACGGTATCGGACCCAACCCTGATTTTACCGTTGGAATCCCACTTGACTCACCTCCACATACTGGACCCGAACCTATTAGGACATCTGAGGGGGACAAGTAGAGGAGTTAGGGCATGCGAGCTGGAGAGAACTGCGTTCAAAGTTGAACCAGGAAAGATTGAGCCGTAAAGATAACGAGGCTCCTGAGCGGATCGAACCGAGCGATATACGGGTAGCCACATCTGCTATCCCGTCTCATACGTTGGGATGGGGTATTGAAGAAGCCTCCGTGGACCCAGCGGAGAAAATGCACGACCCCCTCAGCCACTCATCCGTCACTCAAAAGACGGACGTTTCAGTCTCACACGGGGATATAGCACAACTTCCACCGGTCTCTCACTCGGAGGGTACTGGTGTTGAAACAAGAGACCAGCAACCCCCGGTCTCGACTTCTTTCAGTGCACCATCGAGTCTAGTTCCACTTGTTGTTAAAGATTCTTTGACTAGGTCACTTGATGCAGAACAACACCATGTCGCGGCTCTAAGTGACCCAACTGGAACGTCTGTAGTGTCTTCGTCTACCGGAACATGAGGATCGGACGGAAATCCTACCACATCTAATATCACACCAACTGTGAACGTATGTGGCTCTACCCCCACGGTAGATGCCTCAACGGGTAACGTAAGTGGTCCCTGAGTTAGTAACCCAGACTTCGTGTCACCAGGGTCTCTGGACAGCACCCTTAAGGTTGTTCGCAGGATATGGAGCAACTGATGCAGCAACACGTAGTCGCTGAACTTGCCAATGCTATGCGCGCTATCAAAGGTAAAGGCCACCTCATCGATACTGAAACCGCCTCTGTACCTCCACCGATTCAACAGCAACGAATCTATTCGGTGGAGACCCTGAAGACGATGCTGTTGGCCCAACTGCTCCAGGAATCCGACACCACCGCATCTACCGAAACAGACCTGATCTATGTTCTCCGATCACAGGTCACTGCTCCGTCTTCATCCATTACCTCTCGCCTCGACTCCATCGACCCGACCCTCAACGAATACAACAAAGCGCTAACCACGATATCTGAGAGGGTCCGTTCACTAGAAGACACTTGTAAGAGTCAAGCCGGCGGTCTCAAACGTAAGCACGATGACCAGGATGATCCTGATCACCGTGAGGGGGAGAAACGTCTACGCCAAACCGAGACCGCCCAGATCATGACTGCCAAAACTACAACAGTGGTTCAACAGGAAACCCCAACTGCGGCAACTACATCAGAAGCACCCGAAGCCAAGTTGCTACTAGCAGATATGGTCATAGATATGGAGATTTCAGATGAAGAAGACCCAACGGTTGAAAAGCCCGAGGGTTCAACACAGGAACTGGTCGATTTTGACTCGTCAGACAGACCGATACTGGACATGATAGATCCAGAGTGTGAGACCAACCTGGAGACCGAAGACGCATGGTACGAAAAAGCCGCCAGTGCCGTAAATCTCCAGGTAAATTTGGTCTTCCCTACTGATGAGGACGACAATATTGACTACGATCAGTTCCTGCTCCAAGATTTATATGGAGCAACCCCCGTTCACTATGCTCAACCCGCCGGAACATCATCAACAAGACCCGTTGATCTTCCTCCCCCTCCTCAACAGCAACAAATCCGTTGGGAGAGGATCATGGTACTTATCCCTCACTTGGAGGAATCTTTGAAGAAGTTGTTCGTACACAAGCTTCGCCCGATCGAGCCGACCTTCTGTCTGGGTATCTACAACCTTGACCCATAATTTCAACGCCGATATATCAGCACAATGCAGCGGTATCTTCCAGTCAACCTGGTCAGAACCAAACTTCGAATCACAGAGGTAATCAGTATCTATTTAAGACGTATTATGAGGATTGTCTACCCAGTTTTCATTGTTCGACGTGAAGATGGGAACGAATGGAAATTTTCAGAAGCTGATTTCAAGAACCTCCGACCACTCGACTTTCTGGTTATTCTGAAAGACTTACGCACAAGAACCATCCGACCGCTAGAGATTACAAAGGCACTCGAAGCTGTTCGTCGATACCTGGTCCGCACCATCATGATGTCTTATCTAACGGACTTCCAAATGGCTATCGAGAACAAGGCGAAAAAGGTAAATCTGATCAAGCCGAATCTGAAAGCACCTGAGTTAAACATGTATCCCAAGAACGCTATGCTTCTGGAACCAGAATTCGGGATTGTTTACCTCAACGAGCAAAAAGAGAAGAAATTCATGCGCTTCAGTCAGGTGGAAAGATTCTACGACGGCACACTTCTAAAAGTCAGAGATGCTCTTCAAAAGATTATTCAGCACGAGTCTGAGAATCCAAGGTATTCTTATGTTCCAAATCCGAATGAAGTAACTGCTTGGAATGCCTTGGAAATGATTGAAGATCGCATCGACTATCGCCGCGCCATTAAATTGTTCGAGGTACACTTCGCGCTCCGCAAAAGATATGTCTTCAACTGGAGATATCTAGAGCGCCAACTCGAACTTCAAATCAAAGGGGGAGATTGTCAGAGCAGGTTTTAATGTTGATTTAAAGTTCAAGGGTTGTTTTGAATTAATTCAATTTGAGCCTTTTTAGTGAACGGGCCGTGGGCTTGTTAACCACGGGCCCATTGTATTTAATGTTGATTAGCTTGGAAAAATAAGCTAATCATCTCTTAGCTTTCTAATTCGTACTGTAATATTCTCTCTGAAAGCTCATGAAAGGGATGACCAGTTGAAATCATATTTCTTATTGCTTTATCATATTCGATTTCTAAACTGTTGCATGGATCTGGATTCTACAGTATTGGAATGTCCTTCTGTTGACTTGGAGACTTGTCTAGAGTCTCTTTGTCTATGTGCTCTCTACTCCTCTCTGAAAGGAGGTTCGGCCCTATTGTTGTGTGCGTGGCAGAGGAAACGAATTCCTCTGTGGGGATGTCAGATGTGATTCTGGGCGATGAATCACGAACAATGGGTGAGTCCTTTTGAGAGGGTTCCCCAGGAATGGTTTTCCCGGTTATAATAGGCACAGAGGTTGATAGAGTAACCTCTGGCTGGCTGGGTGGGGTTAGGATCGAGATGTGCTGCTCTTTTTCAATGATACCCTCTGCCGCTAGACCGGCGGTATCAGATATGTGGGTTGCACTGGGAGGGGGTTGGGGATGTGTGCCTTCTACTTCTGCGGCATCCTTTTCTGTAGAACCCTCTGTGGTTTCTACCCTAACCTCTTCCTCTATTGTAATCCTTATGCCTACCTCTTCTTCTGCAGTTTCCACTATAGTCGTTTCTGCTTCGATCTTAAGGAATCATATATAAAATGAGATCCTATGAGTTATCGAACGTGAGGGTGCATAGGTTGTGTACCTTGAGCCTCAGATATGACTTCTATTGTATGTTGAGGGGTTCGACGTTGAGTGTCAAAACTAGAATGAGGTGGGGAAATTTCTTCTGTTGTGCGCAGAACCTCTGTAGTCTGACTTTGAATGTTCTGATCCAACGGTTCTGCGATCCATCCTGATGGATCTAAGGTGTGAGCTATGTCGGGATGGTTGAGGAAGGCATTAAAGTCTCCCTGTTGATCTGTATAGGTTATTGGGGAGGGAGGTTGCAGATGTATAGTCTGATCTTCCTTTTCCTATTCGACTTCCTCTGTAATGACCTGCAGAGGTGATGTGGGTTTCTTCTTCTTTGACTTCCTCTTCTTTGTCTTAGGAGGTCCCTCTTCTGTGGATTTGGTTTTTCGTTTCTTTTGTTTTGGAGGGGAGGGAGGTGCAGAGGATCTTGTTCTGTAGCATGTGGTGGAGAAGAGGGTTGAGTTGCAGAGGTTGTAGTTTCCTCTGTGGTTTTCCTTTTCTTGGTCTTCTTTTGGGGTGTTGTTCCAGAGGTTTTTCTCTTGGATGAAGAAGGGTATATGCTCTCTCTTTGGGATTTGAACCGTGCTTGTAATGAATGATGTTTTTCTAAAGCTCTGGCCCATTCTTCTTCTGTCATCCTCTCTACTATATCTAAATCTAAGGGGGCTCCTAGACGCGGGGGTGTCACAGGACTTGGTTCTGGAGTCCTGTGGGCGCGTATATAGTCTAACTTCATCTTTTTATCGCTTGCATATGTCAGAAGCTTCTTCGACAGAGGTCTGCAGTGGGGATAGTTGTCTTCATGCTCTGTAGGAGTGTTTTTGATCATGGGAAAAAGTTTTACAGGTGGCCCTTCCATTGGCCATTTCTCCATTAGAAGTAGAGGCTCGAATATGACTCCTAGAATTCTCTGATATTGCAGAGGTGGCAGATATCCTGGTGTGTTCTTTTTGGCCTTTTGGGTTGTGTAAGTACAGGATCTAATCTTACAATCAATATAGAAAGCAGTAATTGAGAAGTTGTATGATCAAGCTCAATTGTATTCAATGATGAACAGAATTACAGATCTAAGAGAGAGAGAATCTCAAAGATTACAAAGAATGAATACAAAGATATACAAGAAAATCAATCAGTTAGCAACGTAGTGCTAACCACTATTTATACTGTAACGGAAATATTAAAGCTACAGTACAAATAAGAAAGACTAATAAGAACATAACACGTGTCCTAATTAGTTTACTAAATACTAAGTAAAGTATGTAGTCATAAGTTCTGAACAGGTTGTTCAGAACTTCTGAACATTCTTCTGATAACGCTTCTCAGAGCTTCTGACTCTTTCTCTCAGAACTCTAACTTCTCTTCTCAGATCTCTGACTCCTCTACTCAGAACATCTGAGTCTTCTTATCAGATCTTCAACACTTGGTTTATTGACAAAACTTCAGATCTAACAATCTCCCCCTTTTTGTCAAATAAACTTGAATTTTGCATCATCCAGTTCTTTCAGAGCAGGAACAATTTTCTGAAGTAGCACATTTCTCAGATTAAGTCTCTTGTCAATCTTAGCAATAATTTCTTGGATAACTTCCACTTGTTGATTGATTGCTTATTGAGTTATATTTACTTGCTTCACTTTCAGCATCTTTTTCTCCAAATTGTGCTTTATGATCCTTAAAGTTCCAGAACAATATTTTGCAGTTTCCTTTGCTCTGAAGAAGATCTTTCCACTTTTGTTTTTCAAAAACACTCCCAAATCTGGAAATTTGTGAACGCTTCCAGTCTTTAACACCTTTTCTGCTCATGATCTGTATTGGGATTTGCCAGATAAACACATGGCTTTTGTAAATACAGAGCAATTTGGAAATCTGTATAACAGTGACACCTTAAGATATAGAACATGGCCTCAATCAACACACTTCTTGCCTTCCCTTCATTTCTGTCTTTGCTTGACTCTTTGAAGCATAGAAAGCTGTGTAATCTGTAGAAGTCAACCACTGATAGTTTCTCAAAATCTGCATCAGTAAAGTAATAAACCTTGCCATCTTCTCTCAGAACTTCAAAGGATAAGTACTCCATCTTTCTGAATTTCTTAACCTTCAATTCTCTGATTCCAGTGATTAGAAAATCTGAGTAAACAGCTTGCTTTGTTTTGCCAAGACATCTTGATTTTTCAGCCAAACAGATCTGAGTCTCCTTAGGTCTATCATAATACACATCCAAGAATTGTACTTCTTTTGGTTTGAAGAGCTCAGGCAGATCAAATTCAAGAAAGTATCCATTTAGATCAATTGACATTTCATCTTCTCTTGGCTCAGATTGTTCAACTTGCTCAATTCTTGTTATCTGCACATTCTGAGGAGTTGTGTCCTGAACTTCTTCAATTTCATCTGAAAGAATTTCATTTACTTCATACTCAGAAGGAAACACAAAATCACTATGTAACATCTTCTTGGGATTAACTTCAGATAGCAACCATTCATCACAACTTCTGATCTTTCTTCTGAGATTCAACCTTCTTTTCATAGAGTTTACACACCTTTTCTTTAAATTCTCTCTTTCAGTTTTAGCACTTACTTCCATTTCAATCAATAACCAATTTAGAGTTGCATCACTGTACTTCACCAACTCTTTTAATATGAACATTTCAAGCCTTCCGTGGACTGTATATGTGAACCCTTCTGTCTCCATTCCTTCATTCACAAATCCCTTCAAATCTACACCAATTTCTGTTTTCTTTGTGGGAGAACTCAGATTACACTTCTCTTTTCTTTCTCCAATGGCTAATTGGAAATCATACAAGTGTATATTTCTGACATAGATACCCAGAAGTCTTCTGCATTCAATTTCCATCAAGGCTTCTTCAGTACTGGCAAAGAACTTGACTAGAAAGATCTGATCATCAAGAGTCAATCTGTGAAAATCAAAAGTAGACATGGAAACCTTTGTATTTCTTTCTTTCAGCACTTCCATTCTAACAAACATTAAACCACTGAATTCTTCTTGTTGAAACATCAGAACTTTCTCAATTCTTTTCTGGATATGCAGTTTTGAGTCAGGAACTCTGAATCTGTTAGAAGCTTCTGAGTAGACTATCTGAGCTCTGTCGTCCATAAAACCATCAATGTTACTTTTCAAAAGCTCATACTCTCCTTCTGTGTAGTAGAGATTATCATACATTTCCTCAGGAAAAATATCATCATGAAATTGTCTGGCTAATGGCACATCACTTAACTCTAGGATGAAATCACATACAGGTTCTTCTAGTCTCTGCAAGTTAATCTTTGGGATCTCAATTGGTTTTCTGAATACATACTCAGAAGGCATAAAGTAGTCTTTCACTTTCACATACTCTTCTTCTGTATTTAACTCATCACAAAAGTTAAATTTAAACTCATCTTCAAAATCCCGAGTATAATTCACAGTTCTGTCTTCTTCTCCCATTAGATCAATAGGTCTTACCATTTTTATTCCTTGCTGAACTTTCTGAACATTCAAAGCTCTGACTAAATTATTATGCATCCTTCTGATCAACTCTTCACTTAACCTCCTTTCTTCTGATTCAGTACTTATCAATTCTTCACTTATCCTTCTTTTGTTATAAACAATGATATCCGTACACCTGTTTACCACTGCACTTTCCACTGTTTCTTCTGATCTCAATACAGATTCTTCAACAGTTTCAGTTTCAACAGAATTTCCTTCCATTTCTGTATCCAAGTTTAATTCCTCTGTTTTATCTGTGTCATTACCATCAATACTCCCCAAATCCATTTCTTCTGTATCTGAGCTATCAATATGAACTATCTGAATCATTTCCTTTAAATTTTCCTGTGTCTGATCTTCTGAACTTTTTGTACTGGCTAAGTGCATATCTGCTATCTCAAAATCTTCTATGCCAATGTCATCATCAGAACTTAACCTCTGTCTTTTCTCCCCCTTTTGATGATCATGAGGATCATTATCATCAAACTTTCTTTTCAAGTTCTGATTGGAAGTACCTTCAGGTTCAGCTTCTGCAACAGGAACAGGCTCAAGAGGCTTTGAAGTAGAAGCCATTGATACACTCGGCGCTTTCAGTATAGATTCCTGCATACCTTGCATTTGTTTTAACATATCTTTTTGAAAACCAGACATTATATCTGTAACGACCCGGTTTCCCAAACATGCTTCAAATAACATACATTGCATAACTTCATTACACTCATAATAAAAGATACAAAATAAACCACAAACGGTCCCTTCGGTCTCGAAACTACAAAATACATTAAGCTTCCTAAGCAGCGCCCATCAAATGCTCCTTACACTTAATCCTTTCCTTTGTCGATCCTTAACCTGGAAAACATATTTTTGAAAACAAAATGAGGGTTAGACCAAACGGGTCTAGTGAGTTAATCCCGGTCTTTTCCAAAATCAATATAAAACTCTTTTCACATAATACTTTGTATCAAAATAGTTTACATAAAACCTTTCGTAAAAGCACGCATATACCACACGTATATAAATACCACATTAGGACTCGTGCACCGTGTATCTCTTCTCATCTCATCTTCTTTCCCCTGGCCACATTAGTCGGTAGCAAGCCAACTAATCATCGTCACTGTACAATACAGTCGACTCCACTGTAATTACATACAGCCCCGCTGCAATTACCTACAGCTCCACTGCAATTTCATGCAGCCCCGCTGTATTTCCATACAGCCCCGCCGAACAATAATTCGGCTCACTTATACTCGTTTCGTGCAATATAACCATAACATATATCTCAATATATTATCAATCATGTACACCATACATATAAGCACATTAATCACTAATTATCACATTCCCAAACCATACGTATGTATTCCAGTTGAAAATACTTTTAAAGTAAAACTCACCTTGAATGCTTAAAATACGCTTCCAAGCCTTTCTCCGAGCTATCCGTTCCTTTATCCAAATACCTCGGAATCTGAAACCATTTACATACAAATATCTCCTTACCAACTCATGTATAAGACTTACTAGCAGGTTATGGACTCTAGATACATCTACATAACTTTTATCCTCAAAATTACCCAAACAGCCAAGTTATCCGGACAACCCAAACAACCCGGACAACATGACTTTTCCGGACAACCTCAGTAATCCGGACAGCAAGACTAATCCGGACAACACGACTTATCCGGACAACACAAGGAATCCGGACGCCATCCAGACTCTAAATCACCCGGAAACTCTCAAACAAATCATCCGGACACTATCAATAAACTACCCGGACACCACCCAAGAAACTACCCGGATACCTTCAACTTATCCGGACACCTCTGTCGATTTACTCCATTTTTGCCCAGAAATCGACAGAATCAACCCCAGATGTGTTTGTGATGTTTCTACTCCGATAGATACTTCCTACTAACCATTATAAACATAATTTGTACTAGAAACATACCTTAATCAGCTTCAATAACTTCAATTTGGTCCTTTACCCTTCTTTCTCTTTTCTTCTTCTTTTTGCTCCCAATACACACACACACACTTACTAATCTGAGTTTTCTGAAATGAAGACACCTGGATATCTAATTCAGATATCATCCACTCTAATTACCATTTTAGACCCTAAACTATTCCATAATAACCAAAACACCCTTAACTTACTAAATCATCTCAACTTACCCAAAATAGTAACTTTAAAGTTAACTAAATTTAACGGAACTAGGATTTCACTAACGAACTTTTCCGGGGTATTACATTATCTCCCCCTTAAAAGAATTCCGTCCCGGAATTCGGTTAAGCAATAAACGAGGGTAACTACTATCATGTCCTATCCAATGGTCCTTCACTCTGATCATTACATTCGACTAGTTCCTCCCATTCTCTTCTCAACATAAAACACGTTTTCTCCAAGGATAGCACACTAGAAAGTACTCACTCTTAACAGATCCTATAAGCTATCTTTCTTTCACCTCCAAACAAATTGCACGCACCTAATTTCAACAACTACTATACTTTACTAACAACTTCACCATACCTCATATCAGAAGCTTAATCGAGTCAATCCGAAATCATACTCAATGCTCAAAATAACTTCACATTTTCCATTTCTCAAACGGTAATACCCTATTCTTTAGCTAACTATCTACTGCCACTCCATTCTCTTATTCTTGAATAACACTACTACACACCGCCTAGACATCCATACCTCTCCCCACATACTTTTGACACCTTCACACAACTTACAAACAAAATTCCGAGCAGAGGTTTCCACTTATACTCACTCCATACCCTCACAAATCCACCACTTAATCTCACGAAATTCATCACTACTACACCTCGCACATTCACTAATTATAAACTGCCACCATCTTATCCACATTACCCCACACATTTAAACAATACCTTTCTTGATAGCGTCAACGATCACATTAAGTATAATCTACACAACATACTAAACTGTCGCCTTCATGACTAGGTCAAGACTTTACGCACTATCGTTACCTTCCACACACAATTCATCACGTTCTACATACCGCTATTATTCTTTACACTCAAGCCATCACACTCCACACTAACAGATTAGAACAACAATAATTAAACACACCCTTCTATATCTCTAACACAATTATCAAATATTTTTCTAACACAAATAATAAAATTGAAAACACAAAAGAATCGGTTTGCACCGAAGTCAGATAACACTTTAGCACGTATAAAGTTTATAGAAATATACCTGTCTTCATCTCTATCCATACGTCGAGTTCGACTTGCCACTCTGTTGATTTCAACAAGGTTAATATACACGTAAGCACATACCCAATATAACAAGATATTCCGGTTCAACATGTACTTGTAAGTTCCCGCTTACACTGGCCAGGTGTAATTTGAACATACCTTACATGATGTTCCTTCTACCTTTTTATACTTAACATCCCCAGGTTCTAAAATAATAAGGACATCCTACTTCACATGCAGTTTAAGTCTAGGTATAAATCCAAATACCTAAATCTCTTAAACTAGGGCTCTGATACCATTTGTAACGACCCGGTTTCCCAAACATGCTTCAAATAACATACATTGCATAACTTCATTACATTCATAATAAAAGATACAAAATAAACCACAAACGGTCCCTTCGGTCTCGAAACTACAAAATACATTAAGCTTCCTAAGCAGCGCCCATCAAATGCTCCTTACACTTAATCCTTTCCTTTGTCGATCCTTAACCTGGAAAACATATTTTTGAAAACAAAATGAGGGTTAGACCAAACGGGTCTAGTGAGTTAATCCCGGTCTTTTCCAAAATCAATATAAAACTCTTTTCACATAATACTTTGTATCAAAATAGTTTACATAAAACCTTTCGTAAAAGCACGCATATACCACACGTATATAAATACCACATTAGGACTCGTGCACCGTGTATCTCTCCTCATCTCATCTTCTTTCCCCTGGCCACATTAGTCGGTAGCAAGCCAACTAATCATCGTCACTGTACAATACAGTCGACTCCACTGTAATTACATACAGCCCCGCTGCAATTACCTACAGCTCCACTGCAATTTCATGCAGCCCCGCTGTATTTCCATTCAGCCCCGCCGAACAATAATTCGGCTCACTTATACTCGTTTCGTGCAATATAACCATAACATATATCTCAATATATTATCAATCATGTACACCATACATATAAGCACATTAATCACTAATTATCACATTCCCAAACCATACGTATGTATTCCAGTTGAAAATACTTTTAAAGTAAAACTCACCTTGAATGCTTAAAATACGCTTCCAAGCCTTTCTCCGAGCTATCCGTTCCTTTATCCAAATACCTCAGAATCTGAAACCATTTACATACAAATATCTCCTTACCAACTCATGTATAAGACTTACTAGCAGGTTATGGACTCTAGATACATCTACATAACTTTTATCCTCAAAATTACCCAAACAGCCAAGTTATCCGGACAACCCAAACAACCCGGACAACATGACTTTTCCGGACAACCTCAGTAATCCGGACAGCAAGACTAATCCGGACAACACGACTTATCCGGACAACACAAGGAATCCGGACGCCATCCGGACTCTAAATCACCCGGAAACTCTCAAACAAATCATCCGGACACTATCAAAAAACTACCCGGACACCACCCAAGAAACTACCCGGATACCTTCAACTTATCCGGACACCTCTGTCGGTTTACTCCATTTTTGCCCAGAAATCGACAGAATCAACCCCAGATGTGTTTGTGATGTTTCTACTCCGATATATACTTCCTACTAACCATTATAAACATAATTTGTACTAGAAACATACCTTAATCAGCTTCAATAACTTCAATTTGGTCCTTTACCCTTCTTTCTCTTTTCTTCTTCTTTTTGCTCCCAATACACACACACACACTTACTAATCTGAGTTTTCTGAAATGAAGACACCTGGATATCTAATTCAGATATCATCCACTCTAATTACCATTTTAGACCCTAAACTATTCCATAATAACCAAAACACCCTTAACTTACTAAATCATCTCAACTTACCCAAAATAGTAACTTTAAAGTTAACTAAATTTAACGGAACTAGGATTTCACTAACGAACTTTTCCGGGGTATTACAATATCCATGATCTCCTTTTTGTGAGAATCCAAGGATTTCTTTACATCATCTACTTTGGTTTCAACAGAAATCAACTTTTTCTCCAACACAACTTTCAAATCTGACACCTCATCATTAAAATCATCCACCTTCTTCTCCAAATTTTCTACTTTTTCCCCCATCTCTTGTTTTGTTTCTGAATCTTTTCAAATTCAGAAGAGTCTAACTGTGAACCTGAACCAACAGATGGTCCAGTTTTCATGTGCCCAGAGGGCTCATGGCCTGTAGATAACACAAAGTCATCTTGTACAACAGATGCACGTTTGAATGAGGCTTTTGTAATGTTCACCTCACCAGGACTTCCATCTAATCCTCGACACCCAACATTAGGTTTGTCTATGAATGTTGTTTCAGGAATACGAAATTCCTGATTTGTGCAAGTGTCAGAAGGAATTTCAGGCTCAATATGAATAGGACTGTGATATTCAGACTCAATGTGTTGAAAAATAGATTGAGATTTATCACCTCCCTCCAAATGAGTTTGGGATGGTTCCCCGGATTTGTGTGAAACAGTAGCATGTTGAAATGCTTCTGAGTGGGTATGGATGGGTTGTTCAAGATCCACCACTAGGTCCATGGTGTTTGTTTCAATATTAGACACCAAGAGATGTGAACCAATAGCATTTGTGGTTACCTGGCCAAGATTAGCTGGTTCAGAGGCATCTCTTTCTGTTTGAACCTCTGTTGACAATCTCTCATCCTCACCACCCTCATTCTGTTTTTCCTCACCAAGTCTAACCAAGCTTTCCGAATTTTCCCCCTCAAGTCTCTCAGAATGTTCACCCATCTGAACATCCTCCCCCTCTCTAATTCGACTAGACCCCTCACCTCTCTTCTCAGGTTGGTCATCTTGGGTAGGGATTTGAGGTAATTCAATTCCCATAGAGGTGCAATACGCTTTTAAAATCTCACTTTCCCTTGGAATATAATTCCTAAGTGATTTTGGCAACAGTTTATGATTGGGATAGTTTTCAAGTCTTGTTACTGAGGTCATCTTACCCAAATAAAATGTGGGACCATGCTCTTCATTTGTTCTTCCTGAGATTGTTCTGTTTTCCTGCATGGCATACCAAATAACAATTTGCCAGTACCTTATATAAGGAATGTATGTCAGTGGAGCATCCTTTGTTTTCCTCTGAATAGCTTTCTGATTCTTCTCAAATGTATTCTTCATGTCTTCCCACAGTATAGAAGTGTAGTCATAATGCCTATTCTTCACTAAACCTTGAAAGATCTGAAGAATCTGTTTAGAACCTTGATCAGCAGAACTATTCTTCCCTGATAAACACTTATTTACTACATGAAAGAAACAAGTCCAAATAGGTGGCAATTTGTTCCTTCTAAACAAACTGAGAGTCCTCAATCCTTCATTGTATCCAAACTTCATAAACTCTGTTATTAATTCCTCTGTTAAGGGTGAGTCTTCAAAATCTGTCCTTCTTTGTACATCATCTTTCTCTAGTAGATTCAGCATTTCTCTTAGTGTAGAGATAGATAAGGCAAATGTCACTCCTCCAATTTCAGACACAAACTTATTATCTTCTAACCTAAGATGTTTCCACCATTGTTGTATGTACTGAACAAGAACATTTTTGCTTCTTGTAAACCATTTTCTATAAGGATGATGTTTGAATAATTCCATGATAATTCTGTGTTCAGGTTTAAATCGACTTTCCTCAAACAGTATAACACATTTATTTTCAGATAATTTCAACCATTCACTCTCAGGAACAACCCTTTCCACGAAAATAGGTCTATCTGACATAATCGACCCTGCAGCACTCTGTTCATGTTCAATATTAATGTTTACCTCATCTGCATTTCCTTCTGATTCATCCATTTGTTCATCTTCTTCATCATTTCTTATTGCCTCTTCCTCTACAGCTCTATTCTGTACTTCATCATTATCCGAATCAAATGAATCCATTATCGATTTTGTAGAATGTAGAGAAATTGGACCACTCCTTCGTATTCCAGACATGATTTAAGAAGAAAACAAACTCAAAGAACTCTGGATTTGATTCGTATCTCACTTTTCGCTCTAGAATTTGAAAAGATTTGAAATAGGGATTTTAAGACCTATTTAAAATCCGCGAAGTTGAAAGGTTTATCGGAAAAGCGAAATCAATGTTATAACAGAGTCAACACATTTGAAATGCCACAGAGGATTTAAATGAAATGCGTGGCATAATCAAACAAATATGAAGCTGACACGTGTTAGTGGATAGAATTTTGACTCAAGTCAAAGATCTGAATAACACGCTCAGATGTTTTGACTTTCCTTTATCAGATATCTGATTGTTCTACTCAGAGTTCTGATTCCATAATTCAGAAGAATTTTGCCTTGTAACCAAAATGTCATTTAAAGTCAACTTCTGACAAATATAAAACATCTTGATTATTCAGAAGAGGTTTGAACAGATAGAAACACTTTTTTATCATCAAAATTATGTTCATATTATGATGATTTTCAAAAAAAAAATCATTTAAAATCTTATATCTGAATATGAAATTTTTTTAATTCAGATATAGTTTGAACAACAAAAAAATTTATCATTAAAAGCTTGTTCTTCTTAGAATGATCAGAGATACAAACCTTTTAAGCATCACAAAATGATTTCCAAACAAAAATTTTGATGCTCCCCCTTGACTTGAGCATGCATTTGACTATTTATGATACATAAAGATGAGATAAAAAGATAATAGAAGAAGCATAATCCACACAGTTGAAGTATTTGTATTTCTCAAAAATAAATTTTTGAAAGTTAGATTGCTGAAGTATTGACTCAAAATCTGACCTTAAGACTCAGAAGTTCTGAACTCAAGACTCAGAGGTTCTGAACTCAAGACTCAGAAGTTCTGATCTCAGTACTCAGAAGTTCTGAACTTAAGACTCAGAGTTCTGAGTACACTACTCAGACAATTTTACTTGGAAAAATTTAGCATTTTTAAGAAAAACAAATATTTTCAATTAGTCAGATTAAGCATTCCTATTTTACATATGAGAAAAGAGAACCTTTTGTGATCAAGAGGCTTTGTGAACAAGTCAGCCAATTGATACTTTGTATGCACAAAGTGCATCTCTATAGTTCCTTTTTCTACATAGTCCTTTATAAAATGATACCTCACATCTATATGCTTAGTCTTTGAATGTTGAACAGGGTTCTGAGTAATAGCAATTGCACTTTCTGAGTCACAATAGATGGGAATCTTGTTAAGCTGATATCCATAGTCCATGAGTTGTGTTCTCATCCACAATGTTTGAGAGCATGAAGCAGCAGCAGCAACATACTCTGCTTCAGCAGTTGAAGTGAACACACAATTCTGCTTGTTTGATGCCCAACTCACTATTTTATCTCTCAAAAAGTGACAAGCACCCGATGTACTCTTTCTGTGCAACCTACTTCCTGCATGATCAGCATCAGTGAAAGCAGTCAATTTGAAATCAGTTTCTTTTGGATACCATAAACCTAGATCAGGTGATCCTTTGAGATATCTTAAAATCCTTTTGACAGCCAACATATGTGATTCTTTTGGGTTAGATTGAAATCTAGCACAGAAACAGGTAGAAAACATGATATTTGGTCTACTTGCAGTCAGATAAAGTAATGATCCAATCATACCTCTATAGAGTTTGATATCTGCTGAAACACCTTTGAGATCAGCATCTAACTTTATGTTAGTTGCCATAGGTGTTCTCATAGAAGCACAATCAGACATTTTGAACTTTTTCAGAATGTCTCTGACATATTTTCCTTGATTTATAAAAATACCTTTTGGTAATTGTTTGACTTGAAGACCAAGAAAAAAATTCAGCTCACCCATCATGCTCATTTCAAATTCAGATGACATGATTTTTGAAAAATTATCACATAATTCTGGACTGGTAGAACCAAATATTATGTCATCAACATAAATCTGAATCAGAATTAAATCATCTCCCTGTTTCTTTAAAAACAAAGTTGTGTCAATCTTACCTTTCTTGAACCCTGAACCTAACAAGGGTTTAGTAAGAGTGTCATACCAGGCTCGTGGTGCTTGTTTTAGACCATATAAAGCTTTGTCTAAAATATAAACATGATCAGGGAATTCTGGATCAACAAAACCTTCAGGTTGATGAACATACACCTCTTCATTAAGTTTGCCATTTAGAAAGGCTGATTTGACATCCATCTGATACACCTTGAAGTTTTTGTGTGCAGCATAGGCCAAAAATATTCTGATTGCCTCTATTCTTGCCACTGGTGCAAATGTCTCATCATAATCAATTCCCTCTTGTTGACAGTATCCCTTAGCAACCAATCTTGCCTTATTTCTGATGACAACACCTGACTCATCCTTTTTGTTTCTGAACACCCATTTAGTTCCAATAATAGATTTACCTTCAGGCTTTGGAACGAGTCTCCATACTTTATTTCTTTCAAATTGAAGCAATTCCTCTTGCATTGCTGAAATCCAGTCTGGATCCTCTAGGGCTTCATTAGCTTTCTTTGGTTCAATCACACTTAAGAAACCAGCAAACATTGCTTCATTTGCTGTAGCTGATCTGGTCTTTACTCCTGCTGATGGATCACCTATTACTTGATGAATAGGATGATTTTTAGTCCATTTATTTTCACTAGGGAGTACATCAATCTTTGAATAATTGTTGTTTGCATCATTCTCATCAATGATTGCTTGTAATTCTGAACTGTCCCCTTGTTCTGATATATGAGTAGGATTTCCATGTTTGTTTGTATTCTGAGTAATGAAGTCAGACTTCTGAGTAACTTGACCAGAGTTCTGACTACAAGGTTCAGAATTCTGATTACAAGGTTCAGAATTCTGAATACATAGTTCAGCATTCTCACTACTTATATTTATCAGATTTGGACATTCCTCAGATGGACCTTTATCAGAAATTACAGTTGATTGAACTATTTCTGGAGTCTTATTTTTCATCTCTTTGACCATCTTTGGGTTTTCATATTCTGCATAAGAATCAGAAATTAGTTCAATAAAAGCATCCTTAAACAGTAAATTGAGTTCTGAACAAATAGGATTAGAATTTGTATCAGAAGTCATTTTTGTCTTGTTCTGCATGAGTTCTGAACTGTCTTGTTCAGTAGTCCTCATTCTGGCTTCATCAAAAGTTACATTTATGCTCTCCATCATCCTCTTGGTTCTTCTATTGTAGATTCTGAATGCTTTGGAAGTTAAAGAATAACCCACAAAGTATCCTTCATCTGCCTTTTTATCGAATTTGGCAAGATTTTCTCTGTCTCTAAGAACATAGCACCTGCAACCAAAAACATGAAAGAATTTGATTATTGGTTTTCTTTTATTTATCAGTTCATAAGCAGTCTTATTTAATCTCTTATTGATTAAAGTTCTATTCTGTGTAAAACAAGCAGTTGCAATTGCTTCAGCCCATAGGAAGGTTGGAAGATTTGCATAAGCCAGCATTGTTCTCGCAGCTTCAACTAGAGTTCTGTTTTTCCTTTCAACAACACCATTTTGTTGAGGAGTTTTGACAGCAGAAAAATTGTGAGAAATTCCAGAACTTTCTAAAAAATTCTGAAGAGTCTCATTTCTGAACTCTGTTCCATTATCACTTCTGATTTTCTGAACTTGAAGTTGTAGGAGAACTTGAATCCTTTTGATAAAATTTATCAATGTAGTAGCAGCTTCTGACTTAGCTCTTAGGAATTCAACCCATGTGTATCTGGAGTATTCATCAACAATCACAAGCATATATTTCTTTCCTCCCATAGACTGAACTGAAATTGGACCACAAAGATCAGTATGAATCATTTCTAATGGTGCTTTGCAAGATGAGTCCATTTTTAATTTGTGAGAACTCTTTTTCATCTTGCCCATTTCACAAGCTGAGCATAACGATTCTTTTTCAAATTTAATATTTGGTAAACCTTTAACCAGATGTTTTGCAACAAGATTATTAAGATCTTTGAAATTCAGATGAGAACATCTTCTGTGCCAAAGCCAGCATTCATTTGCAGTTGAGTTTGATAAAAGACAAACTGTATTTAATGTTTTCAATTTTGAAAAATTAACTACAAATAAGTCCATATGTCTTTTAGCCCAGAAGACTTTAACATCATTTTCAGTTAAAATCATGCAACCTGTTATTTGAAACTTGATTTGACAAAGACTGTCTAAAAACTGACTTATGCTGAAGAGATTATGTTGTAATCCTTCAACATAGAAAACCTTTTGGATAGTCAGATCTCCTTTAGTTAAATCCCCATAACCTTTAACTTGACCTTTGCTATTATTTCCAAAGTTTACTGCTCCTCCAGCCTTTTCTGTGAAGTTTGATAGAAAAGACTTCTGACCTGTCATGTGTCTTGAAGCTCCTGAATCTAAAAACCACACATGACAGCCCTGCAAAAGGATCAGTTAGTTTTAGGTACCCATTTTGGAATGGGTCCATCTTTGTTAGCTTTGTCATTGGATTTAGCATTAGTACCTTTTACTTTCCACTCAAAATCTTTCTTCAAACACCACTTTCCTTGAACTTTTATGAAGTCAGAACATTTTCTGCTTACAAACTTGTTTAATTTCTTTTTGAAAGTTGTAACTTTTGATTTTGCAACATTTTCAACTTTCTTTTCTTTTATCTTTTCTTTCTTCTGAGTCTGAGGAACATAAATTTTCTTCTTTTCTGTATTCTGAAGAACAGAAATATTTTTCTTTTATGAATTCTGAATGTCTTTTCTTATGTATGAAACAGAAGTTATTTTGACTAGACATTTATGAGAATATTGGAATGAATCATTTTTACATCTAACACAAACAAGATTTTTCTTTGCAAGTGACAATAAATCTGAAACATAGGTCATTTCATTTTTATTGATACTGTTCAGAGTACAATTGCCCTTATTACAAGAATATCTAGCTTTGAGTTCAGAAGTAGATTTCATTCTAAGCTTCTCAAGATTCCTTTTCAGATCATTCAACTTTGCAAGATCATCTTTCCTTTTGCTTTCTTCTTTTTCTGAAAAATTCAACTCCTTTTTGTTAGAAGAATTAGATGATTCACCTTTTTCATATGTACTTGATTCATTAAAGAATTTATCATTTTCTTTTAGAGCATTAATTTTAAAAAGATCATACCCAGTCTTCAGTTTTTCAAGCTCTGTTATTTTCTGAATAAAAATATTCTTTTCTTTCAAAGCTTCTTCAAGTTTAATATCCACCTCACAGTAATCATTTTCAAGTTCATCATAAGCTTTCCTTAAGTCCTCAAGTTCTTGACTTACAAGATTAAACCTCTTTTCAAGTTCTAAAAATTCATCTGACTTTGTTTCAGAAAATCCAGTTGAATCTGACTTCTGACTACCTGAGTCAGAGTTCTGATTTACAGACTCAGATGTCTGATCTTTAGACTTAGAGTTCTGACTACAAAGTTCAGAATTCTGACTAGAATTTTCAGACTTCTGATTGACTGTTTCAGAATCTTTACTTGTGTCAAATATGTTCTCAATGTCATGATATGAAAAACTTGGTTGTTTATTTTTGTAGCTGACATTTAAAGAATCATACTTGAATTTAGTATCATTGTATTTTGGCTTCTCATCTGTTGGTTTAGAAACTTCTTTCTTAACCTTTTCTTCTGAAACAACTGACTTTTCTGTTTTAGACTCAGAAATTTTCTCATCTGACTTTTTAGAGTTTGGTCTTTGCAAATTGTCAGAACTTGTTATAGAACTAGCAGGTCTTATGAAAACTTCAACAATTTCTGGGATTTTTGGCTTAGGAACATTGATTGGAGCCTTTTTTAAAGTGACATTTTCTCCCAATCCCAATCCCTTCTTTGGGTTGTAAAATCTTGTATCTTTAACATTGCTTATTAAAAGATTTAATGTTTGCTGATTCTGACCTCTTTTCAAATTCAGATCTTCCAATTCTTTGATTTTGGTGTATAAATTCTTTCTTTCCTCAAATAACATATCAAATTTTATTTGTAAATCACCTTTTTCATCCTTTATTTTTGAAAACTCAACTTTTAGTTCAGAGATCTTTTTCAACAATTCAAAATTTTCATCTTTAACTTTCTGTTTCTCAGTCTCAGATTCTTCATATTGTTCTTTTATTACTTCTTTTTCAATTCTGAACTTGTTAACCAAATTTCTTTCTCCTTTTATCTGTTTTCTTAGATTAGCAAATTCAGTTTTCATTTCACCAATCTGTGTCATTAACTCTATTTCATGTGAAGAATGTACCTCAGCATATGACTCAGAATCAGCATCCTCAAAATCAGAATCATCCTCATTCCTCATTTTTGCCATATAGCTTTGCATCTGTGGAAAGTTGATATGATCATCTTCATCAGAAGTGTAGTACAACCAATTCTCCTGTTCAGCCAATAAAGCAATTTCATCATCTCTCTTCTTTGCAAGGTGAGCCTTCTTGGTGTAGTACTCATAGTCTTTCACAATTTTAACTCTGCAATCCTTAGCATAGTGGCCAGATTTTCCACACTTGAAACACAGATTCTTTTCTTTTCTCTCTTCCTTCTCTTCTTTGTTTTCTTCACTTCTCTCTACTCTCTTTTCAAACTTATTTTCTTCTCTGTCTTCTTTCTTCTTATAATCTGAACTCCCAACTCTCTTATAATTTCCTTGAAATCTACCCTTCCCATACCTCTTGTTGAAAGTATTTGTCAACAAAGCTAGCTTCTCAGCCATTATCTTGATATCTTCATCATCTTCTGATCCTTCTTCCTTGTCAGATTCTTCCAGATTAGGTATCTCTGATAGATATGCAGTCTTTTTGGGGGCTTTGATTGCTTTGGACTTTGATAAGAATGCTAACTGATCAGCAACATTTTTCTTCTCTTCCACAACTAACTTGACAGAGTCTTCATGTTGATTAAGAACACACAACAGATCATTTAAGTCTTCTTCACACATATCCTTGTTCATTTGCAGACTTATGGCAAATGATGACCATTCTGAATTTAGACTGTTCAGAAATTTGTAATTTATTTCTGACTTCGTTTTCTTCAGTCCATTTCTTCTCAAATCATTTAGAATAGTACAAAATTTACTGTATGTCTGTGTCAAACTTTCTGACTCTTTTGCTTTGAACCTTTCATAAGCATTTATGCTTTGATTTAACTTTGCCTGAATAGATCTCACAGTTCCTAACATCTGCCTTTCCAATTCGTCCCACATTTCTTTAGCTGATGATCCACTGTCAATCCTGTTAAGAACCTCATTTGGGACAGCCAAAGTCATCAAAGTAATTGCTCTTTTGTCGATAGCATACCTATTCTTCTGTTCAGCTGTGTATTGGGAATAATTCTTCTTCACCCTGGTCGCTGGAATTTCTGGAGTTGTCTCTGTAGCAGGGGTTGCAGCAACATCGATATACACTTCAATTGGACCTTCTCGAATAGAGACCATAAGATTTTCATCAATGTTGTCTAGGAATTGGATCATACGAATTTTCCATTGCTGATACTCTTCTAGTATAAGAACAGGCGGTTTGGTTTCAGATCCCATGGCTAGATATTCTTTAGAAGACATGATTGTAAGAAAATTCAACAGAAAGACAAATTCGAGTTTCTTGATCTAAATGTAACAGGTAATTCAAGAATTGCCAAGAATTCAAGAACTAGCCCTAGCAGCGGAATCGATTTTTGAACGAATCAAGAAATCTTCAAGAAATTGATCAATCGATCTTCGCAATCACAATCTTGAATGAATTTGTTTGTTGATTGGCTCTGATACCAATTGTAAGTACAGGATCTAATCTTACAATCAATATAGAAAGCAGTAATTGAGAAGTTGTATGATCAAGCTCAATTGTATTCAATGATGAACAGAATTACAGATCTAAGAGAGAGAGAATCTCAAAGATTACAAAGAATGAATACAAAGATATACAAGAAAATCAATCAGTTAGCAACGTAGTGCTAACCACTATTTATACTGTAACGGAAATATTAAAGCTACAGTACAAATAAGAAAGACTAATAAGAACATAACACGTGTCCTAATTAGTTTACTAAATACTAAGTAAAGTATGTAGTCATAAGTTCTGAACAGGTTGTTCAGAACTTCTGAACATTCTTCTGATAACGCTTCTCAGAGCTTCTGACTCTTTCTCTCAGAACTCTGACTTCTCTTCTCAGATCTCTGACTCCTCTACTCAGAACATCTGAGTCTTCTTATCAGATCTTCAACACTTGGTTTATTGACAAAACTTCAGATCTAACAGGTTGCAAGCTTTATGTCGATCGTATTTACTATCTCCTGCATCATGATGGTGGCAAAATCAAGTGGAAGATCGTAATAGATCCCATACATGATGGTCAGGATCTGGTGTGAGCTCTGGTCAGGGCTACCAGTTTTCCCTCTTAGACAACGATTCAGGATGGAGAAGAGGGTATTCCACAGAGGTGGTAGTCTGCCTCTGCGGAAATCATTGCGTTTCCTTAGGGTTGTGTTATACCCTAACATCTCTACAAAACGGCAGAGCTCCTCGTCCGTCGGAACCTCAGCATATTTCTTTATTCCTAGTAGACCTCTGGTTGGCAAGTTGAACTCAAGCGAGAACATAGTTCTGTTGAACATGAGTTCGGGGTATTTAGTTTTGGCTGGCTTTGAAATATAGCCCTTTACCAGAGAATCATCTGAATCAAATCGGCAACTTTGCCAATATTGATTAAGATATCGAGCAGGGATTTTGGTTGGGGTTTTGGAAAGGAGGGGGTATAGGATATGGTTTTCCATAATGTTGAGGAGAAGGGCATGGGATTCGCCGAAGGCTGTTGGTGAGGGTACCAGGTAACAGTTATTGGATTTTAATGGAAGAACATCCTCAAAATGTTCTTTGGTTAGAAAATGTTGAAGGTGGATGGTTGGTGCAAAATTTGCAGAGTCGCCAGAGTTTTCTGTTTCTGCATTTACGGCGATGTTAGGGTTGTGGGAGTGCTCTGAATGTACTGGGGATTGTTGAGGAGAGTTCACCGGAGAGTTCTGAGCAGCGTGGGAACTGGAAGCCATTTTTGCAAAGAAAAATGAAGATTTGAGAATAGTTGCAGGTTTGCCGGAGAAGAAAGTAAGTAAAGTTTTTGTGAGGAAAGGTAACTTGGGTTTTATACTGAGTATGTAACCGTAGAATCTTAAAGGGTTAATATTTTGAGGTAAATAATATTTGGGGTCCGCACTTGAGTGGTTACGGCGGGTTCAACTTTCCAGAGGAACGTGCTCCATGTAGGTCTAATGAAAAGATTACACGTCATCTGTGTCAGTCATGACGAGACGTCGTGGGCGGCCTTATTAAATGCTAGGCGCGTGGGCTTCTTTACCTCCACATGATTCTCACTCGCAGAAAAGTTACCGTTACTGTTACAGAAATGCCCAAAGTAAAAACTGACATAGGCTCTGTGATTTGAAAACCTTGTTTTTCTTGCCTCTGTAGGTTGTACCTTCACTAAAAAATGGTTGAAAAGGCCATGGAGAGGATCGATAAATTATTAGTATAGAAACTCCTTTACAGAGGTTTTTGCACCTCTGTCAGAGCCAGCAGAGGCTCTGAGACAAGAAATTTCTTATATCTAATAATTTATAAACATTTTTTATCATCCAGGTTTTTTATTGTTTTTAACAATGTTTTTCGTACTAATTTGAAAGCTGGTGTCCTAAAAAATAGTTTTTGAAAAATAGTTTTATGCAGCTAAGTCTGTTTAGACAAGAGATGGTCTACAGAAGTTCTAATGTGGGAAGAACTCTGTAACCATTGACTTCTGATGTATTGCATTAGTACGCGAAGATTCTTTTTGAAATCTGACACCCAAGGTGATCGAAAGAGTTTCCAATATTATTGATTTATGATCATAGAGCTTTTGCCTGCAGAACCTCTGTTGGACTCGGCAGAGGTTCTATGACCTTAAATTTCTAATAATGGAAAGCTTAATATTCTTTTTGACCAAATTTTATTTGGAATGTTTTTAATAATGTTTCTAGAACATATTTAGAAATTTGTGTCCTAGAAAAGTATTTTCAAAAAGAATTTGTACGAGATACCAACCTTTTTTTTCTTATTTGTGTGGTAAAGATCTTTCCTTCTGTAGTTGCCATCTCTTCCTCTGCTCCCCTTGACTTATAAATCTCTGTAGATTTAGCAAGGTCTTCTATTGGTCCCCTTTGATCTAATCAACCTCTGTAGATCAAGTATGTTCTCCTTCTACTCCCCCTTGACCTATGCTTGGTTCACATAATCAGAAGTAATGTATATAACATAGGTCAAGTGTATCAGAGGTTCTGTAGGGATCGTCAGAGGTTCTGAGGAGTCCTACAGAAGCTCTGTTGTTTTCAGAATTGAGATTTTAGATTTTACATTACAAAAGCAAATTATTTACTAAATATAAAAAAAACTTATTATTTTAATAATTTAAAAAAAATTATATATATTTTTAAAAAGAAGATTAGATACTTACAGAGGTTAACTCATATTTATCATTCCTAATTTACCCACCAAGTAAAGGAATCTTTTCTCATCAAGTGCCTTGGTGAACAAATCAGCAAGCTGAAATTCTGTTGGTACAAAATGCATCTCGATGGTTTGGTTTTCAACATGATACTTCAGAAAGTGATACCTGATATCTATGTGCTTTGTCTTTGAATGCTGTACTGGATTTGCAGAGATGGCAATTGCACTTTTAGAATCACAGAAGATGGGAACTTTGCAGATGATGTGACCAAAGTCTTTCAGCTGAGTTTTCATCCACAGAACTTGAGAGCAACAACTAGCAGCAGCAACGTATTCAGCTTCTGCCGTAGATGTTGAGACACAATTCTGTTTCTTTGAAGTCCAGCTTACTAATTTCCCACCTAGGAATTGACAACTCCCAGAGGTACTCTTTCTGTCGAGTTTACATCCTCCATAATCTGAATCTGTGTATGCCTTTAGTCCAAAACCAGAGTTCTGTGGATACCAGAGGCCAAGATTTTTGGTCCATTTGAGGTATCTGAAGATTCTTTTTACATCAATATAATGTGTCTTCTTAGGATTAGCTTGATATCTTGCACAGAGGCATGTGGCATGCATTATGTCAGGTCTACTGGCTGTTAAGTATAATAAAGACCCAATCATTCCTCTGTAAAGCGTGCACTCGACAGAGATGCCATTTGGATCTGAAAATAGTTTATTTCCAGTGGCCATTGGGGTTTTCATGACAGAGGCATTAGAGAGGCTATATTTTTCAAGTATGTTAGAGACATATTTTGATTGGTTTATGAAAATTCCTTCTGATGTTTGTTTGACTTGAAGTCCAAGGAAAAAGGTTAATTCTCCCATCATACTCATTTCAAACTCACTCTGCATGAGTTTTTCAAAATCTTTACATTTTTGTGCATTAATAGACCCAAAAATAATGTCATCTACATATATTTGTACAAGAATAAGCTCATTTCCTTCTCCTTTAAAGAACAGAGTTGTATCAGTGGTACCTCTTTTGTAGTCGTTATCGAGAAGAAAGGTAGAAAGTCTTTCGTACCATGCTCTTGGAGCGTGTTTCAGTCCATATAGAGCTTTGTCGAGGTAATAGACATGCCTTGGGTATTTTGAGCTTTCAAACCCTGGTGGTTGTTGGACGTATACTTCTTCTTGAATTTCACCATTGACAAAGGCAGATTTTACATCCATTTAATATACTTTAAAACCTCTGTGGGCTGCGAAGGCTAAGAAAATTCTTATTGCTTCGAGCCGTGCAACAGGGGCAAAAGTTTCATTGTAATCTATGCCCTCTTCTTGGCGATATCCCTTGGCCACCAGTCTTGCTTTGTTTCTAATGATCACTCCTTCCTCATCTTTTTTGTTTATGAAGACCCACTTAGTCCCTATGGCATGTTTCCCTCGTGGCAGAGGTACTAGAGTCCAGACCTTGTTTCGCTCAAACTGCAGAAGCTCTTCTTGCATAGCATCCACCCAGTTTGGGTCTTCTAGGGCCTCAAAGATCTTTTTCGGTTCGATCACACTAATAAAGTTGGTAAAGAAACAAAAATTTGCAGAAGCTGATCTTGTTTTTACCTTATCAGTGGGATTACCGATGATTTGGCTTGGAGGATGGCTTTTTGTCCATTGAGTTGTTCGTAGAAGATGATCATTTGAGTCATCAAGTTGAGCTTCTGTAGGAATGGGTATTAGAGTTGGAATTTCCTTCTCTGTAGGCATTGTGGTTTCATCTTCACTTCCCTCTGGTGTTGCTTCCTCTGTTGGATTTGTTAGTATTTGGATTACCTCTGTTGTTGAATCTTTTGTTGTCGTATCTTTTGTTCGATTTTCAGTACCTATAGTAGTTGCAGAAGAGGATGAGGTATTAAATGGATCAGACAGAGAGATACTTACATTGTTTACAGAAGGTGATTCTTCAGAGGTTCTGTTGGTTCTAGCAGAGGGATTGACATCGTCGTTGAACATCTCTTGAAATAGAAGACATAAATCTTCATTTGTTTTTGAGATGCCAGAGGATTCTTTGTTTAGCCCGAGTTCTGAACCTAATTGTTCAGAAGTCTTTTGGAATGAGTCATCAAAGGACACATTGATGCTTTCTACTATCGTGCGCGACTTCAGAAGGTAAACTCTGTAGGCTTTGGAAGCGGCAGAGTACCCGATGAACTTGCCTTGGTCAGCCTTTTCTTCAAACTTTCCTCTTGAATCTCTGTCGTTTAAGACAAAGCATTTGCATCCAAACACATGGAGAAACTTGATGTTTGGTAGCCGTTTGTTGATAAATTCATAAGAAGTTTTGATGTGTCTTTTCACGATTGTTGAACGATTTTGGGTATAGCAAGCAGTTGAAATTGCTTCTGCCCAAAAGGTCATTAGTAATCCGCATGCAGAAAGCATGGTTCTTGCAGCCTCCACGAGCATTCGGTTCTTTCGTTCGACCACGCCATTCTGTTGTGGGGTGCGAGCGACAGAGAAGTTCTGGGATATTCCTTCTTCTGTGAGATAGGCTTCAATGACAAAGTTTTTGAATTCTGTGCCATTGTCACTTCGTAACTTCAGAATTCTGCATTCATAAAGAACTTGGATTCTTTTCATTAGATTAATCAGGATGCATGGTACATCTGATTTCTTTCTGACAAATTCAACCCATGTAAGCCGTGAATACTCGTCAATTAAGACAAGTATATATTTCTTGCCACCTAGGCTCTGTATAGCGATTGGACCGCAGAGGTCAACGTGAAACATGTACAGAGGCCTAGGACAAGACACATCAGTTTTGCCTCTGTGGGAAGCTCTTTTGAGTTTTCCCATTTCACAGGCAGAACATAAATGATCTTTATTAAATTTAACAATAGGTAAACCTTTGACTATATCAAGTTTTACCAGTTTATCTAGAGTATGAAAGTTTAAATGACAGAACCTGTTATACCATAGCCAGGCTTCTTCACTCTTGCTTGCAACAAGACAAATGTTGTCCTTGTTTTTGGCATTGAAGTTCATTAGATACAAATCACCTTTTCTTTCGGCTCGCAGAAGTTCTATTCCGGTGTCTTCACTTAGTAAAGAGCAAAATGTTCTCTTGAACAACACATCGAATCCCGTGTCATAAAGTTGGCTGACACTAAGTAGGTTGTGTTTAAGGCCATCCACATATGCAACTTTGTGTACGGTGATATTTTCTTTCTTTATGACTCCATAGCCTTTAATATGCCCCTTTTTGTTGTCTCCAAATGTCACTGATCCACCATCTTGTTTTTCTTGGTACGTGGATAGAAGACCTCTGTTGCCAGTCATGTGTCTTGAGCATCCGGAGTCTATATACCATATTGGCACATACTGCTTCTGCAAGACAATGACAGAGTTTTAGGTACCCATATCCATATGGGTCCAGTTTCGTCAGAATTTTTCAAGTTTGCCTTAGCATTCTTGAAATACATTTTATCTTTTGTAGAAGAATCAGTTTGTTTCTCTTTAATATTTGATTTAGGTGCAGAGAGAAAACAATTTGAACTACATAAATGATTATTCAACTTGAACATTCGATCAAAGCAATGACAGTATAGAACATCAGAAGTGATTTGCTTGAAATTTTCATTGAAAGCTTTAAACTGGGCCACAAAGGCATTACATTCTATTCTAGCATATGGCTTCCTATTACAAGAAGATTTATGTAGATTAGATTGTTGGCAAAAATCTTTGTTTGTAGCAGCCTTCTGTGAGTCCCTTCTGTGGTGAACTTCTGTTGATTTCACTGCCACAGAAAAAAAAAGATTTGTTAGGTTTTGGCCATTTAACCTTTTGTTGCCATGTTGGTTTCTCTTTAATTTTTAAGGGTTTTAAAAACTTTGAATCTTTTGGATTTTGAGTGGACAATAACTTCTGTTGTTTGAAATTTTCAAGCTCAATAGAGGTTTTGGCTTTTATGTACATATCCAAAAAGTCATGACAGATAGGAATTCCAGTGACTTTCTCCTTTGGAGGAATAGTTCTGTTAAGAACTTCAGAGGTTTGTTTAATAACCTCCGAGTCACAAGGAACCTTTTCTATTCGGTCAGTCTCTGATTCGTCAGATGATGAATCGTCCTCATATATACAGAGGTTGAGTCATCAATATTTCTTTCGACAGAGGCTGGACTTTCCGAGCATGTGTCATACTTGCTTTCTTCATCTGAAAAATTACTTTCTAAGTCAATAGAGGTGTCTGATAAGATCTCTTCAGAGAGTTTTTGATCTGTAGAAGGTGTACATAGATTTTTCAAAATATCTATTTTCCCGATTTCCATTATTTCTTTTTCAATTATATTTCTTAGTTTTTCTTCTAAAAAGACTGGTTTGAACTCAAGTGCTTCTGCAGATAATTTCTTTTCAGAATCTATTGTGTAGACAAAAGCAACTTGAGTTTGAGTCTCTGGTTTACCAAACTTGAAGATTCTTATCTGATCTTGAGTTTTCAGATATCTCTTAGGTTTGGATCCTCTTTTGACAGAGGTTGAAGGTGATAAATTTGTGTTTTCAAACCACACATTTATCATCTTCATGGGTTTCCTTAAGTGAGGTTCCCCAGAGACTTTTACTCTCTTACTTACAGAGATTAAGTTTGGAAAATTTGGTTTGTTGATTTTTCCTAAAGCAAATAGAGATGACAGAGGTTTATTCTTTTTGTTTTCTGTACGTTGATTAATATCACTGTACCCAATACCTCGCCTTCCTATTTGAGTATTTATTTTCTCATACACCTTTTGTGCATCACGATAATTTTTAATTAAAACATCTCTTCTAAGTAGATATTGCCAAAGGACTTCTCTTTCCTTTTGAAAATATTCCTTCAGAGCTAAAATGTTTAGTCTGTCGCTCTCAGAATCTGAAAGTTCTTTTGTTTTGGATTTTAAAGATGTATTTAATTCAGAGATTTTCTCTTTTAAAGGAAATAGATTCTTGTTCCAATGTGCTTCTAATTCTTCCTTTTCTTTGAAATTTTTTGCTTTTTCTTCAGTGAGAAGTCTAGATTCTCTTTTATAAAAAGTGAGCTTTTTCTGAATATCATCACAAGTCTTTTTCAATTCAATATTTTCAGTTTTAATTATAAGTAAATTAACTTCTGTAGTACTAGAGGTGGAGTTTAAAGTGGACACCTCAGTGTCAGAGTCGGAGCTGATTTCTGCCATGCCACAGAACAAGGCATTTTTGGTGTATTCATCATCAGAGGTTGTATCTGACTCCCAATCTTCCTTGTTCACCACTTTGTTCGCCATGAGTGACTTTTGAGCATAATACTCAGCTTTCTTTTTGTAAAAAGTTGAGTCCTTCTGTGGGCGATTTGGCCTGCTTCTGCATTCATTGGCGAAGTGGCCTGGCTTCCCACAGTTGTAGCAACCTTGGTTATGGGAAGTATTACCAGCACGATCGTCGGACTTCTGTCGGTCACCACCTTTTTCCGATTTGCATTCATTAGCATAATGACCAGGCTTACCACACTTGTAGCATTCTTGTGGTGTGTAGCTTGCCTTGTCATCTGACCTCTGTCGGTCATTTCCTCTGTTGTACCTTTCACTCGACCTCTGTTGGTCGTTACTTCTGTCGTCTGACCTCTGTCGGTCAGTTGATTCTTCTCTTCTTCCTTGATCCCTTCTACTCCGATCTTCTCTTCTTTCTCTATTATCTCTGCCATATCTATCATTACCAGAACTCTTTTGGTTTCCTCTGAATTCTCTTGTCAATAGAGCTAAGGATGTAGCTATTGATGCTAGAGTGATCTCTCCCTCTTCCATAATCTCATCGTCTTCGCTGTCAACTACTACCACCTTTTTCTTTTTCTCCTTTTTCTATTCCTCTGTCGCTCTTTCTTTCCTCGGCCTCTCTGTGTCTTCTGTAGATTTGCCAACCAAAGCAAGAGGTGCAATGGTTAGTTTATTTGTTTGTGCTACTTGAGGCTCTTGACCAGCTAATGTTCCGTAGAGGTCTGAAAGAGTCCAAGAATCTAAATCTTGATTGGTTTGTAAAGACATAGATAACTAGAGCCATTCTTCGTTCAGACTTTTGAGAAACATGACTTTATTCTCTTCAGAAGTTCTGTGGATGCCGAACTTTTTGCAATTATTGATCAGAGAGTTGAACCTGTCATACATTGTCTGCAGAGATTCAGTTGTCGGGGCTTTAAAAGCGTAATATTCGTTTATGTATTGAACCCTTCGGTGTTTCTGAGTTTTAGCTCCCCCTTCAAGTTGTTTCTCCAGTTCTTTCCAAAGATCATACGCAGATTCGCATGCATCTAAGGACTGGAAGAGGTCGTTGGGGATCGCCATGATCAAAATTCTTTTAGTTTTCTGCGCGAGTTCATCTTTTTCCTTATCTAGATCTAACCAACCATCCCTGGTTTTAGGTTTTTGATGCTCAGGGATTTCAGGAGTGTCAGCTGTAGCTGGTACACGAGGTACTGTTATCATAGGGACATGAGGAGGATTATAAAGGTATTGTACGAGCTCTTTATCAGTACCCTCAAAGAAATGGATCATTCTTATTTTCCACTGAGGATACTCATTTCGTAGAAGAGATGGTGGTTTGGTTAATGAACCAGCTGTGAATAAATTTTGTGCGTTTATCATTTTAAGAGTATAAAGTTTCAGAATAAAGATATGACACGAAAAAGTACGAAATAATAATCTGGAATGATTTTCTGGGTTTGGAAGCTCTTAACAGTGCACTTTTATGTAGTTTTAACTAAAGAAACATTTTCTCTAGATTTACCAAATATCGAATAAATCGAAAATGGCTGAAAAAATAGAATTTGTTTGAGGGAATGAATAACAGGTTAAAATCAGACCACGTTTCTACCAGTAATCTTGTTAAACGAGGATCGCTTGATATTGAAAACCAAGCTTTGCTCTGATACCAATTGTTGGTTCCCCTATTTGATTAACAAAGATTATCTAATCTATTAGTTCAAATAAGATGTGTTGCGGAAGCGTATTTGAAGAACTAACAGATATGTTTATATAGAAACAACACAAAATACCAAATAAACAGTATATGAAGAACAGATGAATATCTCAAAGATTACTGTATTTGATTAAGAACACTAAGAACAGATTTGACGTTAATTGTGTGCAAGTGTTTTTGCGTAGAAGATTATGCGTGTAAAAGTGGGTGTTGTTCTTATGTCTTGTGATGATATTTGTTAAGGAAGAACTCAACATGAGTCTTCCTTTTATACTACTACAAAAGATCTATTCTAGACAAAAGGACTATTGCTACAGGAAACAAGGGATGGCATGAACAGTTGGAAAACTGCATGCATTAAATGCGCTAATATCAACTTGGAAGGTGGTCCTATCGGAGTATGACATGTGTAGGAGTCAGACCATGCCTTGTACAAGTTGATGAACGGACCCTGGAACAGTAGCAAGATATTTCTGTAACAGTGGTAAGATATTCTTGTAACAGTGGCAAGATATTATAAATATCTTCCAAGTCTTCAGTCTTTTCCGTAGAGCTTCTGTCAAGGGTGGCAGAGGTTCTGTGACTTGATTCTTCTGATAGCAGTCTTCTACAGTTCTGTCTGGTCTTGGTGTTCCTTGAATGATCTTCTTGTTTACTTTGGCAGAGCTTCTGTGGAAGTCTTCTATACTGGGCCTATTTTTCAATACTTCTAATATTATGAATATTTGGAGCAAACACAAACTGGGTCAGCGCTATGCAAGAAGAGCTGACAGAATTTGAAAGAAACAAAGTTTGGAATCTCGTTCCAAGACCATCTGACAAGTTAGTGATTGGCACTAAGTGGGTCTATCGAAACAAGTTGGATGAACATGGAACTGTAACCCGCAACAAGGCTCGTCTTGTTGCTCAGGGATAAAGACAAGAGGAAGGCATATACTACGACGAAACATTTGCCCCAGTGGCAAGACTCGAAGCTATTCGTCTATTCTTAGCATACGTTGTTCACAAAGACTTCAAAGTATATCAAATGGATGTGAAATCAGCATTCCTTAACGGAAGGCTGAACGAAGAAGTCTATGTTGAGCAACCTCTAGGATTCACTGATCCTAAGCATCCAAGTTATGTATATAAGATGGATAAGGCACTTTATGGCTTAAAGCAAGCTCCTCGTGCATGGTATGACACTCTCTCAACTTATCTCCATATTGAAAATTTTGAGTGTGGTAAAATCGATAAAACTCTATTTTTCAAGAAAGTAAAAGGTCATATCATTCTTGTTCAAATATATGTCGATGATATTATATTTCGTTCTACTAACCCTGAATTATGTACTCGTTTCGCTGAAAGAATTGAAGTTGAATATAAAATGAGTATGATGGGTGAACTGACATATTTCCTTGGTCTTCAAATCAAGAAGAATGAAAAAGGCACTTTCATTCACCAAGGTAAGTATGTTAAAGATATGCTGAAAAAGTCTGATTTAACTCAAAGCTCAGTTTGAAAACCCCAATGGCACCACCGCTGACACTTAACAAAGTTTCTTCAGGAAAGCCTATTAATGTCACAGCGTACCGTGGGATGATCGGCTCTCTTCTGTATCTTACAACTAGCCGTCCTGATATTATGTATGCAACTTGTTTATGTGCACGATATCAATCTGAACCTAAGGAATCTCATTTGATCGCTGTAAAGTGTATTTTTCAATACCTTAAGGTGCCGTTTGGTTCACAGAAACTGGTGGAATCTGGTGGAATGTAATAATCGGGTACGTTGTTGGTTTATTTAATTTTATTATTTTGGTTTTAAGGTAAATTTGGGATTAGTTTTATGGAATTATAAGTTAAGGGGTAGACTTTAATTTTTTAATTGGAAGTTTAAGGGTGTGTTTTGCCAACTAGGAGAAGTTTGGGGTTTGATTGGTAAGTGTGATTTATTAAATCACACAAACCGCCACCTTTTCTTTTAATAAGGATGAGGTGTCTCATCCTTAACCATTTTGAACAAATATCAAATGTGTGTGTGGGTGGGTTTGTCACGGCAAAGAGAAAAAGAGTAAAAGAGAGTTAGATATTTATTTTTAGTATATGTGTGTGTGTGTGTGTGTGTTCTTCACATCAAGAGAGAGAGGTCGAGAAAGAAGAAGAAAAAAAGGAGATAGATTCATATCAACTGAATGGTAGGAAACAATTTGTGGAGGATCAAGGTATGATTCTATTTATATTTGTTGTTATGGATAATTAATTATAGAGAAGTTTTCTATGGTTTTATAAATGGGTCTTGGTGAATTATGGATGGTTTTGGAAAACTATGTTTATGGATAGTTGTTAATTATGGTCTTAAACATATCTGCAAGTTTATAGAAACATTCATGGTATAAAACTAGAGATTTCTGGGTTTTTACGTTTTCAGTTAGTTGAGACTTTGAATAGTGCCAAGTCTCAACGGTTGGTTGAGACATTGAATAGTGCCAAGTCTCAATAGTTGGTTGAGACATTGAATAGTGCCAAGTCTCAACAGTTGGTTGAGACATTGAATAGTGTCAAGTCTCAACAGTTGGTTGCGACTTGGGGGCCATGTCGCAGTAGTTGGTTGCGACTTGGGGATATCATTTTAGTTAGTTGCGACTTCAGTCGAGGATTTTGGATTATTTAAGATTTTTAGTCTTTAAGAAATATTTGTATTTTAATTGTTCCAGATTTGGTAAACTTTGGGTGAAAGATTGGATTTCTCAAGAAAGGCTTGGAAGTGTTTTTGGATAAGCGATCGAGGTGAGTTTTACTTTAAAACGTTTTCAAACTGGGATATATATATATATATATATATATATATATATATATATATATATATATATATATGAAATGAATATGTATGGATTGAGAATATGATATATGGTATGATTATGTGTTTACGTTAAGAGATATATATATATGGTTGGAATGTGATGAAAGGTTTATAAATGAAAATATAATATATTGAGATATGTATTTTATTTATAAGAGCATACACTACACGAGAGCACGTGAGCCGGGTTTCGGACCGGCGGAGTTGTTGGCTGTAGTTGTTGTACATTGTTGTTGGCTGTAGATGTTGTACAGTGTTGTTTGGTTGTAGTTGTCGTACAACGTTGTTTATTAGTTGGCTTGCTACCAACTAATATGGCCATGGGAATGATGTGAAGGATGTGAAGGATGAGTGGTACACGATGCACGAGTCTTATTTGGTATTTAAGTATTTGTGATATATGTGTATTTATATAAAAGATTTTATATAAATTGGTTTTATAACGATTTTGAAATGACAGGGATTATCTCACTAGACTGTTTGGTCTAACCCTTATTTTCTTTTCAAAAATATGCATTCCAGGTCGAGGATCGTTTATTAGCAAAGGGAAGAATAAAGTGTAGGACGTGGTTGATAGCTGATGAGGATTAGGAATTGAATATGTTTTGTATTGTATAGTTTCGAGACTTTGGGACCGTACGTGATTTTTATGTATTTGTGTTATGAATGTAACGAAGTTATGCAATATATGTTATTTGAAGCATGATTGGGAAACCGGGTCGTTACAGATGGTATCAGATCCCTAGTTTAAGGGATTTAGGTATTTGGATTTATACCTAGACATAAACTGCATGTGAAGTAGGATGTCCCTATTATTTTAGAACCTTGGGATGTTAAGTATAAAAAGGTAGAAGGAACATCATGTAAGGTAATTTCAAATTACATTTGGCCAGTGTAATTGTGAACTTACAAGTACATGTTTGAACTGGAATACCTTATTATATTGGGTATGTGCTTATGTGTATATTAACCTTGTTGAAATCAACAGAGTGGCAAGTCGGGTGTGACGTATGGATAGGAACGAAGACATGTATATTTCTATAAACTCTGTAAGTGCTAAAGTGCTAATTGACTCCGATGCAATTGATTAAGTGTGACTCCTTAATTGCCATTTATCTGCATTAGAAAAGTATTTAATAATTGTGTTATAGATATATGAGTTTTAGTTGATTATGATTAAATAAAATCTTGAAGTATTTCATGGTGAAATCATGAATTAATTATGTTCTTGTATTAGAATTCATAAACTATAAGTTTGGTATCAAAATGGAAAAAGGAATGAAAACATTGAAATGGGTTTGAGCTCCATGAATTGATGCTCACAAGGTGATTGATAAAATGTCTTAAAGAAATTAACAATTCTGTTGAGTTTAAGTTTTCTGTTCAGATATTAAAAAACAAATTCGTATAAAATCAACCGTTAGTCTAAATAAGCTCAAATTTTGCAGTTAGCAAGATCTTTCAGTTCTGTGCAACTTTGTAGTTTTCACCGAGACCAAATTAAGACTTTAGGCAGCTCCAAACAGTGAATTACAGAAGCTGGTCCTGTGAAGAATGGGATCTGCACACTGTTTGTATAAAATTCATATATAATTGGTATTTGCTCCAATCGAGGTGAGTCCAAAGCGATATGAAGCTTAAGAGATGTAAGTACGTTTTTGTTTTAGACATGATCAACTAGTTTGGCTTCTAAGTATGGTAATTAAGCAAAAAAAACAAACAGAGGTGTAACTGTGCTGTCCTGTACAGCCCAGTTTTGTTGGTTTTGTTTATTTAACTTTAATGTTAACCTTTAACTTTGTGTTTAGTTGACTCTTGGATAGAGTATGAATGAGGACTGGAAATACTGTGGACTCAATTTAAGTTCGGGTTTGGGGGAAACATTTGAGGATAAGAGTTAGATAGAATTATCTGGAATTCTTAGCCTGCTAATAAGTCTTATGAGTTCATTTAGTAAACAGATAGAACCTTAAGAGAGAACTAGGTTGCTGATAACCTACACTTAAGCTGAGAGAGAGTATTTATATTATGTCAATAATGTTATAAGAAATTGATGCTTGAGAGTTTTTCTGGGTATAGAAAAGTGGTTCAAATGAGTTGGGTGTATACCTAATGCTTCTCCTGGATTAGAGGATCTAAGTTGTAAAATGGATTTATATTATTATGTTATGATTAGTGACAAGATTTTTTTTTTATAATTTTGACGGAGTTGTAATGAATTCTTTTCGGTTTAGTTTTGTAGCGGAATTATCATGAGATGAATTGGTAATTATATCAGTTTGGTAATGTGAGACCAGTGTTGATGAATTTCATTTGTGGAGCGGTTTAAGTGAATCAAATGTTTAAGGATTTGTGTTAGTATTTTTATGCTAAGTCAGAGATGTAAGAAATTGATGTGATAATGAGTTTGTTATTTTATTAAGAAATGAATTGGTGTTGATATTATTGGATGTAATTTGGTATGAGTTATGGTGGTGAAGTTATTGAGATAATTGAAATGTTGAGATTGTGTTTTGATTATATTCGAGAAATTAAGTCGCTATTAGACTTTATTTTAAATTTGATGATGATATATTGATTGATGCGAAGAAGACGTAATTTGTTGAGCGCGTCTGAAAGTTATCATAAGGATTTTATGGTATCATTATTAGGGTATGATATTTTGGTGTGGTATTTGTTCAATTAAGAAATTGGCGTTGTAAGTTAAGGTGGATGTGTAAGTCTTCGACTTCTCATCGAGTTTTGCAGTTATGTTAAGAGATGACATTAGATTGTTATTGCAACTATGTTATGATAGGAGTTATATTTGGAAGGTTCTAGATGGGAAGTCAAAAATTGAAAAGTGAAATAAATTAAAGTATCGGGATTTAGAGACAATAATATGTTTATGTTTGGATGAGATTATTTTATTCCGATTGGACATCGGGTAAAGTATGTTAATTCATAGTGTTTATTAATTGTTTTAACTATTTTGAATTGAATTGTTAGAAGTATTCTTGTGAGTATAGAAATAAAAGTGGATAGATTAATTTTGTTTAGAGATTCGATATATTCCTTTAGTATAAAAGAATGTAAGTGATTTGGTTAACTATGCTTGGAGATCGAGAAGTGTGTTGTATCTTGATGCATTTAGTGTTATTTTTATTGTAACTTTTAGTGGAACCGTTTGATCAGACTTGGTCTTGTATGTGTAAATATGATTTTGATGAATGATTTGGTGTCAAGTGCAATTAAGGATTGATATGTGATTATCGTGGTTATGCTATGTTAGCATGAGAAATGGAAATGGTAGGATGAAGTATATGGGTTTGATAAAATTAAGAAACTTATCCGTGATATAAAATAATTTTTGTTGAGTATATTTTATTCCATGGAAGAGTATAAGAAATAGGTTGTAATTGCTAAGCAAGTTTTATATTGAAAATTTATGATTATGTTTTCGAGTTAGTATTGTAAAAGTGTAGAACACGACATTTGTCGTGAAAGACCGGTGGAATTAAAGTAGTATTAGCATGGTAAATATTCCGAGTAAGCATAAAATGTTGTGTTAATTGGATTAGTTTCATGCGCGTATAAGTTATTTCTTTTTATGATATAAGTGAACTTTCGAGTTATTTTGAACCTTCGTGGGATTTGATTATTGGGTGATTTGGCAGAAAATTTCGATTATGGTTATTTTAAGATTTGGATCGACTTTGTGGGATGGATTAATTGAATAAATGGAGGACGATGTATGTAAAGTTCAAATAAAGTGGTTAGTATTAATAAGTTGGTGATTTTCGTTGTTTTAAAGGGGCGGAATTTTGTGTTGAATTAAAATTCTTGATGTTTTGGTAATATTGAATAATGTATTTGTTTATAAAAGGATTCTTTGGTAATATCGTTATTGAAAATAACGTGAGTTTGCGTTAAGATATCAAGTTGGGTGATTATTATGGTTAGTCAGGAGTTTATTATATTGTTATAGTGTAAATCTTATTGAAAACTCATGAATTTTATAGATCATTGCACTTATTAATGATATCAGGTTTAGACGGAATTTGAACTTCTAATTCGGGGTTCTGGAAGACGATAATGTGTTGTATAAGTTTGAAAGCGATTTATGGTAATTAATTACCCTTGTTTGTTGCTTGAATGAATTTCGGGACGAAATTCTTTTAAGGGGGAGATGTTGTAATAACCGGGTACATTGTTGGTTTATTTAATTTTATTATTTTGGTTTTAAGGTAAATTTGGGATTAGTTTTATGGAATTATGAGTTAAGGGGTATACTTTAATTTTTTAATTGGAAGTTTAAGGGTGTGTTTTGCCAACTAGGAGAAGTTTGGGGTTTGATTGGTAAGTGTGATTTATTAAATCACACAAACCGCCACCTTTTCTTTTAATAAGGATGAGGTGTCTCATCCTTAACCATTTTGAACAAATATCAAATGTGTGTGTGGGTGGGTTTGTCACGGCAAAGAGAAAGAGAGTAAAAGAGAGTTAGATATTTATTTTTAGTATATGTGTGTGTGTGTTCTTCACATCAAGAGAGAGAGATCGAGAAAGAAGAAAAAAAAGAAGGAGATAGATTCATATCAACGGAATTGTAGGAAACAATTTGTGGAGGATCAAGGTATGATTCTATTTATATTTGTTGTTATGGATAATTAATTATAGAGAAGTTTTCTATGGTTTTATAAATGGGTCTTGGTGAATTATGGATGGTTTTGGAAAACTAAGTTTATGGATAGTTGTTAATTATGGTCTTAAACATATCTGCAAGTTTATAGAAACATTCATGGTATAAAACTAGAGATTTCTGGGTTTTTACGTTTTCAGTTAGTTGAGACTTTGAATAGTGCCAAGTCTCAACAATTGGTTGAGACATTGAATAGTGCCAAGTCTCAACAGTTGGTTGAGACATTGAATAGTGCCAAGTCCCAACAGTTGGTTGAGACATTGAATAGTGTCAAGTTTCAACAGTTGGTTGCGACTTGGGGGCCATGTCGCAGTAGTTGGTTGTGACTTGGGGATATCATTTTAGTTAGTTTCGACTTCAGTCGAGGATTTTGGATTATTTAAGATTTTTAGTCTTTAAGAAATATTTGTATTTTAATTGTTCCAGATTTGGTAAACTTTAGGTGAAAGATTGAATTTCTCAAGAAAGGCTTGGAAGTGTTTTTGGATAAGCGATCGAGGTGAGTTTTACTTTAAAACGTTTTCAAACTGTGATATATATATATATATATATATATATATATATATTTATATATATATATGGTTGGAATGTGATGAAAGGTTTATAAATGAAAATATAATATATTGAGATATGTATTTTATTTATAAGAGCATACACTACACGAGAGCACGTGAGCCGGGTTTCGGATCGGCGGAGTTGTTGGCTGTAGTTGTTGTATAGTGTTGTTGGCTGTAGATGTTGTACAGTATTGTTTGGTTGTAGTTGTCGTACAACGTTGTTTATTAGTTGGCTTGCTACCAACTAATATGGCCATGGGAATGATGTGAAGGATGTGAAGGATGAGTGGTACACGATGCACGAGTCTTATTTGGTATTTAAGTATTTGTGATATATGTGTATTTATATAAAAGATTTTATATAAATTGGTTTTATAACGATTTTGAAATGACAGGGATTATCTCACTAGACCGTTTGGTCTAACCCTCATTTTCTTTTCCAAAATTTGTATTCCAGGTCGAGGATCGTTTATTAGCAAAGGGAAGAATAAAGTGTAGGACGTGGTTGATAGTTGATGAGGATTAGGAATTGAATATGTTTTGTATTGTATAGTTTCGAGACTTTGGGACCGTACGTGATTTTTATGTATTTCTGTTATGAATGTAACGAAGTTATGCAATATATGTTATTTGAAGCATGATTGGGAAACCGGGTCGTTACATGGAATTGGAATGTCAGATTCCTTTGACCAGATTCCATTCCAGTGTTTGGTTCAAGATTTTGTCTAAATGGAATCTTTAAAATTCCATTGAATTCCATGAAATAGCCAATTTTCATTCCATCACTTAACCAAGGTACTCTAAAGGAATGGAATTCAACATTTTTATATTTCCAAAATTACCCTTGCCCTAATTTAGCTATATCAGCCGCCATCTTCACAAATCTGGAAACAAAACTCTCTCTCGTTTTCTCTCCATTGTCGCAAAGCACCACTGATCTGGTAAGATTTCGATTCATCTTTCTGCTTCTTTCGATGTTTGCTTCTGATTTGGTTTATTATTATGTTTGGGTTGTGTAGATTATATGGTTTAAAGATTCAAGTATTTAATAATAATTTTATTAAAGTATTTAATGACTATTTTATTAAAGCATTTTTGTTTAAAAAAATTAAAATTAACATAAGGGTATTTTGGTCATTTAACCAAATTTCATTCCAATTCCAAAGCTACATTCTGTGAACCAAACAGACAGATTCCAATTCCTTTAACATATTCCATTCCAAATCTGTCAACCAAACAGCTGGTCAAACCTGCCAACATTCCATTCCAATTCCTTCAAAGTCAAATTCCTTTGACATATTCCATTCCATCCAAAAACATTCTGCGAACCAAACGCCCCCTAAGGGTACTCCTAACCAAGGTCTTTGGTGTCCCAAAGACTCCGGGTTTGATCTAATCGCCTATTCAGATAGTGATTTTGCCGGATGCAAATTGGATAGGAAAAGCACCATAGGAGGCTGTCAGCTTCTGGGTGGAAAGCTAGTGAGTTGGACAAGTAAAAAGAAAAATTCGGTGTCCACCTCACCCGCTGAAGCTGAGTACGTAGCCACTGGAAGCTGTTGTTCTCATGTCTTATGGATGAGAAATCAACTATTGGACTATGACCTTTAACTCTCCAAAATTCCAATCTATTGCGACAGCACTAGTGCCATCGCCATAGCAAACAATCCAGTGCTACACTTAAAGACCAAACACATCGAGATCAGGTATCATTTTACCAGAGATCATGTGATGAATGGTGATATAGAACTTCTCTTTATTCCAACTGATTTTCAGTTAGCTGATCTGTTCACCAAACCTCTTTATGAGACAAGATTCAACTTTCTCATCAGTGAGCTTGGAATGTTGAACCTAGAAGAGTAAAATCTTCAGTAGTTAGCATTAGATCAGTGATAACATGAACTTGTATATCCCTATTAATCATCTAATCTCTGAACAAATTGATTCGCTGATAACAAGGTACGTTCTATCTCTTAAACGCTAAAGTTGGCTTCAGCATGCAGAATTTCAAAATAAATTACATCGCTGAATATCTCTTATTTTCAGTGATTCTTTTGAAACTCTAAAATCTCACTGATATTTCTAATCAGTGTTTCTCTATTTTAAAATTTTCCATGAGCTTTTCAAAAACACTCAGAGACATCTTTAAATGCAAAAGGATAGTTGTGACGTCATGTACAACGGATAACTCATGGCACGACCTTTCATCTGACACATTCGCCCGTTTCGTTTCCTTGTCCAATAAGATTCAAGGGACGTGTCACGTGTCATCATGAGAAATTTTTCCCGCTCTTAGTTTCTCTCTCTACTCTCACTATATAAACCCTTCCTGTTTATCTTTTTACCTTTTACGCGATCATACTCTCTAAAAGCACTAGAACTCACTTGATTCGTTTGCATTAGGATTATTTTCTCATCAACTTGTGTTCATCATCTTCTACTTCAACAAAACAGGTTCCATTTCTCTCCTTAATTTCTCAAAAACTTGTTTTTGATCTTATTATTGTTTTCAAAAGATCAAACAAAAGCACTTTCTAAAACAATTGAAATCATTTTATTCATGGTTTCATGAACTCAACTTGCTTACAAGTTGTTCTTTAAGTTTAAAAATAAAAATCTTAAACTTATGCATTTCATACGTTTTACCAGAATCCCTTCCATAAATGGAAACTGGTAAAACAAGACTTTTCACTAGTTTTGTACTTCTTTTCAAAACTAGAAACCCTAGTTTACCATTTCTTTTTCTAAATGGAAACTGAAAAACCCTAAAACTCTTATTGTGGAATCTTTTTCCATTCTAAGAAATTTTCTTCATATTCTTCATCATTTTTATGCTCTAAACAGAAATGGCAACCAACAACACAAACGCTGCATCTCCCGATTCTGACATCGTTGAACTCCCAAAGGCCGCAAACATGAAACACACCCTGGACCAGATCCAGTTCCAGTCAAACAATCCCTACTCCCTCATGGAATTCCCCAAGAAGAAGATAGTTACCCATCTTGATGATGTTGTCAACTTCATCAAGAACTGTCCTCTAGTGACAGCCCTGACCATCAAACCCCCTGCTCACAAAAACCTACTTGCTCAGTTCTGGTATACCGCACACCGAACCATGCCACCTCAACCAAAAACCCAAAACGTCAACATGACGTGATTTCTTTTGAAACCGAACTCGGTGAAGCCCAAATCACCCCTGGGACTATATAATCAGCTCTAAATCTCCCAGGGAGCTTCAAGACTCACGTTTCGTCCCATTCCCTGACTCTAACACCGCTGCAAGAAAGGCGGAACTTATCGCCTTCTTGGACATGATGGGTTACAACTGGAACCCTGATCGTGAAGGAAAACCTAAGAAAAAGATAACTATTGTGGTTAAGAGCAAGATGCCCAGCGAGCTCAACTTCATCTTCACTCACATCATATGTTGCATGTCTGCAAAGACGGGGTCAACGAATCAGGCCTCAAAGACTCAGACTGCCATGGGATATGCCCCTCTCAAAGGTCTTCACGTGGACTGGGCTAGCCTGATCTTCGAAGATCTGATGGAGAGAGTGGACGTCCCAGATCGTCCAACGGTGGTTCCGTATCTCCGCTTTCTAAGTGCTCTCTTCATGCACGGCCTGAAAGATAAGTATCCCACAGTTGGCGACCTGAAACTCTCTCAGGTTGGCCCGAAGGTGCTCGACTACAAGCCCATCCCTAACGAGGTACGTCTTTCTCAACTCTTAACTCTTCTTCGCTCTCCTGCTTCTACTTCTGCAGCTACCTCAACTGCAGCGGTCGACCCAACCGCTGATACCCAGGCTACAACCACCACCTCTTCCAAAAAGAGGAAACATTCTGAATCCCCCCTTGGCATCCATAAGACCAAGAAGATTTCAAAGGAGCAACCCAAGCCTTCCCAGGTTCTTTCGTGCCCACAGAATATCAACTCGCGGACTTATTCACCAAAGCATTAGACGAGAAAAGATTTAATTTCTTGGTGGGTAAGTTAGGAATGATTAATATGACGTGAAAATCCTCTGTAAGTATAGCTTTATCTTCTGTGAGTAAGTATATATTTCTACTACTTTATTTAAATGCTTTGATTGATTTCTTTCTGTATATAAATTCTCAATCTTAAATAGTTCTTGATATCACAGAGCTTCTGTGGGTCTGCTCAGAACCTCTTACGACCCCCACAGAACCTCTATAAAAACATGACCTTGAAATAATCTACAGAGGTTAATCTTTCAAGGGGGGAACCAAAGAAGAGTGTCGATGAATCTATATCGACAGAAGTCAGACATCGCTGCCGAGAAAAGAAGAACCAAAAAGGTATGTCTCTCGTACAAAAGGTTTTTGAAAACAGTTTTCTGGGACACAAATTGTCAAATATGTCCTAAATATACTATGAATAACATGCCAAAAATCAAAAGATCAAAAAGGGTCATAAAATTCAAGTTATGAGAAATTTGAGGTCATAGAGCCTCTGCTGAGCTCAACAGAGGCTCTGCAAGAAATATGCTCTATGATCGCAAATTTATCCTCTATCGATCTTTTGGAATGTTATCTCGGAAACCAAATACACACACCATGACCTTCACAAACAAAACTTTTTCCATAACAGTTTTTTTCGGACATCAACTTTCAAATATGTCCGAAAAACGTTTCTGAGTACAAATCAAAACTTGGATGATCAAAATCGTTGATAGATTTTTAGTTATAAGAAATTTTCTTTCATAGAGCTTCTGTTGGCCCTGACAGAGCTTCTGCAAGTTCCTACAGAGCCTCAAAACCTCTGAACGAAATTTCTTCACTAAAATCCTATTAATCCTCTCCAATGCCTTTACAAATGTTTTGGTTAAAGAAGAACCTACAGAGTCATGATAACAATGAGATATATGAGGCAATGAACATCAAGTTTTTCAAAATTACAGAAGCTTCTGTAAACCACAGAGGTTCTGTAAATATGCAACTTGGGCATTTCTGTAAAAATAACGGTTACTTTTAACTGAGAGTGAATTTCATATGTCTAAGAACAACCCCACGCGCCTAGCATTAATGGGCCGCGCACGACGTCCTGTCATCCTCTGACATGGCCTATGTGTCTCTTTTTCATTGGGCGTACATGGAACGTTTTCTATGGAAAGTTGAACCCGCCGTTCTAACTCGAGTACGGATTCCAAATATCTATCCATTGCCATATATTTTCACTCTTCCAAATTCTACCATTTTACTCTCATATAAAACCTAAGCTTACCTTCTCATAAAACCTTTACAAACTCTCATTCTTCTCCGGCGAAACCCTGCAAACGCTTGCAAGAATCCTATTCTTCTTACCAAATGGCCTCATCTTCTCAAGCTATCTCCCCTGCATACTCTCCGGTGAACTCACCAGAACACTCACCTGCTCATTCTGAACATTCAGAAAACCCCCATCTCGCCAAAAATATAGAACAAGAAGATTCCGGCGACACTGCAGACTTTGCTCCGACCACACATCTTCAAAACTTTATAGCAAAGGATCATTTCGAAAAGGTATTGCCAATCAAATCCAACAATTGCTATTTGGTCCCCTCACCCACTGCTTTCGGTGAAGTCCATGCCATTCTTCTGCACATAATGGAAAATCATATACTCTTCCCTCTACTTTCAAGAACCCCAAAGAAAATACCTGTTAGGTATTTGAACCAATTTTGGCAGGGCTGCAGATATGATAAAGATGATTCTTTGATCAAAGGGTACATCTCAAAGCCGGACAACTCAGAGCATCTGGAACTCAAATTTAATAAAACAGTGTTCTCTCTGGAGTTCAATTTACCAACTAGAGGTCTTCTGGGATTGAAAAAATATGCAGAACAACCTACAGACGACGAGCTCTGTCGTTTTGTAGAAATGCTTGGGTACAACACCCACCTGAGGAAAAGAAATGACTTCCGCAGAGGAAGACTACCACCTCTGTGGAACACCTTGTTTTCGATCCTCAACAGATGCCTGACAGGGAAGATAGGCAGCATTGATCAAAGCTCGCATCAGATCTTAACCATCATGTATGGGGTCTACTACGATCTCCCACTCGATTACTCGACCACATGCTGCAGGAGATCATCAATACAATCGACAGAAAGAACAACACCCTAAAGGCTAAAGAGACTGATCCCACATATCTACCGCCTCTGCAATTCCAAAGAATCTTGGGTGTTCTGTTCGAACCTCTGCTAATGATGCAGAAATGGCCAATGAAAGGACCAATTCCCAAACAGTTCCCGATGAACAAGAACATCCCCACCGATCATGCAGAAGGCTACAACCACTGCAGACCTCTTTCAAAAAGGCTTCTGAAATATGCGACGAACAAAACCCTTAAGCGAGAGTATATACGCGATCACAGGACTCCAGAACCGAGCCCTGTGACACCCCCGTGTTTAGGTGTCCCCTTAGGAACAATAGTTGTAGAACCCCTCTCTACAAAATCGAAGAAGAAGAAACTGGCAAAACATTTGGAAATCCAACGAAGTTTTATGGCCAAACGTGACGAGCTCATGGGAAAGAGATCTTCTTCTAAAGCCTCTGCCTCTACCCCAAAAACAAAGAAGAGGAAAATTGCAGAAGGCACCTCTACAAACATTGCAGAAGATCAACCTTCACCTCCTCGTGCCACAGAAGTTGGCTCCTCTGCTCCTCCCTCTTCTCCAAAACAAAAGAAAAGAAAATCAAAACCCACAGAAGAAGGAGCACCAAAACCCAAGAGGAGGAAGACCAAAAAGAAGCATGGAAAATCACTTGATCAAATGGTTACCATCGAAGAAGAGGCAGCTGCAGAAGTGGTTGAAGAAGAGGTCGCAGGAACCCGGGTCGAAGATACTGCAGAAGAAGAAACTGCAGAAGTCGAAGTTGCACAAGAGGGATATCAATCACCTTATGAATCCCCAGATCGATTCGCTTATCAAGGCAGCTTGAATGATTTTCTTCAACACCCTGAAATTGCCAACACCCTAAATACAGTTGGGTGGACGGCACAACCACTTGACCACCACACCTCAGAAGAACAAGACTTCTCTATCTCTGGAATTGACACCAATCTGCAAGAAGATGATCAAACCCCCAGAGATCAACCATCTGAAACCCCTAACATTCTACAAAACCCCAACATTCTACAGAACCCCTTCATCCAACAGGGACTGGACGTCCACAGAAGGAGTCCAAACCAGTCCTCAGAAGCTGAGTGGAATAGAGAAGAGGTTACAAAGGTTTTAGAAAGAATAAGAGGAAAAGAAAAAGATGTCGAAGGTATAGAGGTCTCTGAGGTAGATTCTGATAAGAAGAAGCTGACCAAATCCGGAAAGGTCTATATCATCCACATGTCATGCAATTATACGACTCTCATCCAATGTACGACTTCTTAGTCACAGAGCAAGGAACTTCAACAGAAGCTAGGGAAGAAGCACCAAGCCAAAGGATAGCGATAGAGGCTGAAATGATTGATAATGAAGTGATACTTGGATGCTTAACAGAGAAAGAAACAAGAAAAGATGCCGAAGTTGCAGAAAGCACACATCCCTCACCCCCTCCCAGTGCAACCCACATATCTAACTCCGCAGGTCTAGCTGCAGAAGGAGTTATTGAAAAGGAGTCGCACAACTCGATCCCAACCCAAACCATCCAGCCAGAGGCTATTCTTTCAACCTCCGCGCCCATAGAAACCGGGGAATCCATTCCTAGGGTGTCTACTCAGAGAGACTCACCTATAGTTCGTGATCAATCGCCCCAGATCACATCAGAACACCCTACAGAGGAATTCGTTTCCTCTGCCACGCACAAATTAGGGCCAACACTTCTTTCAGAGAGAAGTAGTGAGCACATAGACGAAGAGACTCTAGACAAGTCTCCAAGTCAACAGAAGAACATTCCGATACCCACCTCTGGAGTGGATTTGGACACTGTTCTTCCCAGAACTTCTGTAGAGACTGAAACTCTTGTTTCTTCTCAAAGATCATATGGAAATCCTTCCACCCCCATCATACAAACAAGGGTGAACGAAGGTGTCCCAGGAGCAGGGACTCACTCTGGAGACGAATGTGTTCCTCCAGAGGTTACAACAGGGACACAAGTATCAAGGGATGAGTTCCAAACCCTTGTCACCTCTGTGAACCAAACCATGAAAGAGTTGCAAAGCTCTTTCACATCTTTTGCAGAGACAACATCAACAGCCTTACGAAATCTGAACACCAAAATGGACAATCTGTCCACAGAGGTGAAATCCGCCATAACAGAGATGAAGTCTTCTGCTCAAACAACTGCCACAACTACAACCACTTCTGCTGCTAAAGATTTCGGAATAGCTGCAACATCTGCATTCAAGGAATCAGTCAAGCATTTCCTTGAACAAATGAACAAGCAATCCAACAAATCACAGAGCCTCACACCTACAGATCTACAAAAGGCTCTGTAGATCGTTCAAGCAGAAGCAATGCGCAACACAATACTGATGCAGCCAAAAGGCTACATGACCAGAGCACAGCTAACAGAGCTCGGTCAAAATGTGATAAACCAGGTCACAGAAGTCATCGTCTCCTTCACTTCTGCAAATGCCAACTACGTTAAAGAATTCAGAAAAAGTGTCGGAAAAATGCGCTTCAACACAGAAGCAGAGCTTGCAACTCTAATCGGCCTCTGTGATGATGTATGTACGAAGTTGATGGCCGCAGGAGCAGAACTACCAAAGAAACCCAAAGCTTCCTGCAGAGCAGAGGGTACTTCTGATAAGATTCAGGATGACTCTGATGATGACCATCCTGGTCCATCAGATCATCCTGAGGGGGAGAATATAAAGGAGAAAGCTACGACCAGAGGACTACATGCTCCACCAATCGCAGCAGAACCAATCAGCCAAGCCCCTCCACAACAAACCAAAGATCAACAAACTCAACAGACCACAGAGACAACACCCATCTCTGTGGAATCAACCGCTGAAGAAACCCATATACCAGAAGCTCAAAAGACCACATAGGCAACACCCACCTCTGTGGAATTCCCTACAAGGTTTGGAGTAGATGTTCAACATCTGTCATCCTCCACAGAAGAAGATCTTCCCTCCCAAACTACAAAACCAACAGAAAAAACCCAATCCATCCCAAGAAGAAAGTCTATTGCCCACAAACCAAAAAGAGCAACGACCTCTGCTTCTTCTGTTCTAAGGAATATGCACAAAACAATGACTGAACGAATGGCGCAGAGAGAAGAAGAAAGGCACAGGTTCACATTAGCTTTCAAAATGGCAAGAAGATTTGATATCCAACCTTCACAAACAGAAACCGAGCTCACAGAAGAAGTCACCAAAGAATCTCCAACAGAGGTTACAGAGCAAATCAAGCCAATAGAACCAACGCCACAAAAGTCCTCTCAAACACAAGTGTCAAAACCTACAGAGGCAACTCCCATCATTCCAACAGAAGCACCAACAACCAAACCTACAGAAGCAACAGTTTCTGCATCTCCAAAAGCCAAAGACAAGGGAAAGGCAAAAATGATAGAAGAGCCCAAGAAAAAGAAATCAGTGCCCAATCCTACAGAAAAACTGATGAAGAGCTCCTTTGATGCCTTTCAAACTCCAAAGCCTGAAGAAGAGGACTGGGCATATGGATTAAAGCCCCTGTCAGACATTCCACTTACTGGCAGAGCTGCAGAAGTTGTTCAACAGATGGAGAGTCTCATAAGACAAGTACCACCACATGGTCCAACATATGAAGAAATGGAAGAAGTGGTGTACAAATATCTCTACAAACAACCCTTTCAGAACCTTCATCCAACAGACCAAATCATAAATCCGAACATCAGAGAAGAATTTGAGAACATCTTCAGCAGAACAAAGCCAAGAACCAAAGCAGAAGTCTTCTCAATTCATAAAATCAAAAAGGTAATCTTCTGCATGTTCTCCTTCACAAGAACCTATCCAAGAGTCAGGTACAATCTTTACAGAGTCAAAAGGGTAAACAATTCACAAACCACCTTCACTGATGCTGACATAAGGAATCTGAATCCCTATGATCTACCTGAACTTCCGCAATGGACGAAGGACAACTACAACACAGAGCCAAACACCAGAGCCTATCAAGTGTTGAGAAAACCAATGAGGGAAAGGCTTCTGATCTACAGTCTGACAGACTTTCAGCTGGGAAAGGATCTTGGTCTCAAACATCTGAACATACGACCACCAGAGGATCGCTGCCCACCTGACGCCGTGCCCAACTCAATCATTACAGAACCAAGGTTCGGGTTAGTATTTCAAAACCCACAAGGCGAAGTCAAACTTTTTGTAAGCATGGATTGTCAGAAGTACGCAACTAGTACTCTGAACAAGTTCAGAGCAAACCTTGTAAAATACAGAGATACCGAGCAAATGGATAGAGACGCTGCAGATACCCTCATCAGAGAGATTGATGCTACAATACGCTTAAGAGAACTCTGCATCAGTTTCTACAAAGAGATCAGAGAAGTCGGAAGAGACAACAGAAGCTTCAACGATTTCAAAGACGCCAAAATCTGATTCTCAAACAACCAATCTCTGCAAACCATGTTAAAGTTTATCTTTCATTGTACTCAAATATAAAATGCCTCTGCCATACTTCTAAATGAAAGAACTTTCGAGGTATTGTTTAACCTTTGTTTTATCTAACTTAGCCTAACTTAACTCAAGTTCAAATTTTTTATTTTTCACTACATAGGGGGAGATTGTTAGCTTCAATCTTCCTAATCATAGAAGTATTTAGAAGTAGTGAAAAATAGGCTAAGTAAAGAAAGCCTCTTATAGAGGATCTGCCGAACTTACCGAGAGATCAAGGTCAAGAAGCTACAGAAGCTAAAGAGGCGTCCTACAGAAGCTCTGTCATACGCACAAAGAAGACCAAAGACTCAGAATCCGGTGAAGACTGCTCTACAAAGGACCAGACCGCAGAACCTCTGTAACACTTTACAGAGCCTCTGTGGTCCTCTCTAAAAGACCTGAAGATATTTATAATATCTTGCTACTGTTACTGGACCTGTTCATCAACTTGCATGGTAGCATGCCCTGTCCATCTTCAACGTGTCAAACTCTGATTGGATTCAATAGGGCTTAGTACATAATAGACGTCTGCTGCATTAAATGCAATACAGCACGTCCAACTGTTCATGCCATCCGTTCCACTGTTCATACCATCCGTTCTGAATAGTAGCTTATGCTTTATGGTCCCCTTAGAGTAGTATATAAGGAAGACTCATGTTGAGTTCTTCCTAAGAGAGAATAGAGAACTAAGAGACAAAAACATCACAAGAACACATAGCTTATACACTTTGAGAGTCATATCTGTTTTAAAAGCTTTGCTTACTCACTGTTCTTAAATCTGTTCTTAATATATATATATATATATATATATATATATATTCAGTAAACTTTGAGATATTATTTCCTGTTCACTGTTTATTTATATTGTGTTCTAAATCTATCAAACATATCTGTTAGTTCTTCAAATACGCTTCTACATCAAAACATAAACTTGAACTAATAGATCTGATAATCTTGTTTAAACAAAAACGGGAACCAACAGTTGATTTGCAAATTAAATTTGATATGTTACTTGATGAAAGAAAGAATTTATATTCAAAAATCAAAGAGTTGGAAGACCTTAATCTGAAAAGAGGTCAAACTCAACAAACCTTGAATTTTCTCACAAGTAATGTTAAAGACATAAGATTTTACAATCCAAAAATGGGATTAGGTTTGGAGGAAAATGTTGTTTTAAAAAGGGCACCAATAAATCTTTATGATTTTGATAAACTACAAGTTCCTAAACCAGAAATCCCAGTGTTTGCTGAAATCTTTGTGAGACCTGTTAGTTCTATAACAAGTTCAGATAGTTTACAAAAATCAAGTCTTGTAAAAGCAAAGGAAACAATTTCTGAACTAAAAACGGAGAAGTCAGAAGTTTCAGAAGACAAGGTTAAGAAAGAAATTTCAACACCAACAGAAGAGAAACCAAGATATAATGATACTAAATTCAAATATGACTCTCTGAATGTCAATTACAAAAATAAACAACCAAGCTTTTCTTATCATGACATTGAAAGTATATTTGATGCAAGTAAGGTTTATGAAACAGTCAATCAAAAGTCGGAATCTTCTAGTCAGAATTCTGACTTCATTAGTCAGAACTCTGAGTCTGAAGGTCAGAATTCTGAAACTGTTAGTCAAAATTCTGATTCAACTGAAAATTCTCAATTCACTTCAGAAAGGTTTTCAGAACATGAAAAGAGGTTTAAGCTTGTTAGTCAAGAACTTGAGGACTTAAGGAAAACTTTTGATGAGCTTGAAAATGATTACTGTGATGTAGATTTTAAACTGGACCAAGTTTTAAAGGAAAACAACACTTATATCCAGAAAATAACAGAGCTTGAGAAGTTAAAGGATGAGTATGATCTTTTCAAGATTAATGCTTTAAAAGAAGATAAGAAATTCTTTGATGAATCAAGTACATTTGAAAAAGGTGAATCATCTAAATCATCTGTTAATTCTGAAAAGTTGAATGTTTCAGAAAAAGAGGAAAGCAAAAGGGAAGATGATCTGAAAAGGATTTCTATGAAGATTGGGTTGAATACTACTTCTGAACCTAAAGCTAGTAGTTCTTGTAATAGATGCAATTGTAATCTGAATACTATCAATAAAAGCAAAAAGTTTTTGAATTCAGATTTGTTCAGTGTGGTAGTCATTAATTTCAATTCTCTCAGAAAAGTCAAAATTTGAAATCATTGTTAAATCCAGATCCATGCACCAAATAAGAAATCAAATAGATGAATCAATAAGAACAATGATTTCCAATGGTCATCCCTTTCATTAATCTTTCAAAGAGAATTTAGCAATACAATGTTGAAAGTAAAAGAGATGATTAGCTTGTTTTTCCAAGCTAATCTTACATTAAATACAATGGGCCCGTGGTTAACAAGCCCACGACCCGTTCACTAATAAGGCTCAAAATAAACTATTACAATTCAACCCTTGAACTTTAAATCAACTATAAAACATGCCCTAACAATCTCCCCCTTTGATTTGAAGTTCGAGTTGGCGCTCTAGATCTCTCCAGTTGAAGACATATCTTTTGCGAAGCGCGAAATGTACCTCGAACCATCTGATTGCACGGCGGTAGTCGATGCGTTCATCAAGTATTTCCAAGGCATTCCGAGCAGTTACTTCATTCTGATTCGGAACATATGAGAACCTTGGATTTTCAGACTCGTGCTGAATAATCTTTCGAAGAGCATCTTGAACTTTGTGGAGTGTGCCGTCACAGAATCTTTCCACCTGACTGAAGCGCATGAACTTCTTCTTTTTTTCCCTATTGAGGTAAACAATCCCGAATTCTGGTTCTAGAAGCATAGCGTTCTCGGGATACATGTTTAACTCAGGCGCTTTCAGATTCGGCTTGATCAGATTTACCTTTTTTGCCCTGTTCTCGACAGCCATTTGAAAATCCGTTAGATACGACATCATAATGGTACGGACCAGGTATCGAAGAACAGCTTCGAACGCCTTTGTAACTTCAAGCGGTCGGATGGTTCTTTTACGAAGGTCTTTCAGAATAACCCGGAAGTCGAACGGTCGGAGGTTCTGGAAGTCGGCTTCAGAGAATTTCCATTCGTTCCCATCTTCACGTCGGACAATGAACACTGGGTAGACGATCCTCATAATGCGTCTTGAATAGATATTGATTACCTCTGTGATCCGAAGTTTGGTTCTGACTTGGCTGACTGGTAGACATCGCTACATTGCGCTGATATATCGCCGTTGGTATTCGGGGCTAAAGTTGTAAATACCAAGGCGAAGCTTGTGGACGAACAGTTTTTTCAAAGATTCCTCCAAATGAGGAATGAGTACCATGATCTTCTCCCAACGAATTTGATGTTGTGCAGGGGGAGAAAGATCAGAAGTTGTCATTTGTCGGGGAGTTGTCAGAATATTGGCAGTTGAGGTTTCGGGTCTTGTTGACGTTCCGGTGGGTTGAGCGTAGTGAATGGGTGACGAACCATAAAGATTCTGTAGCAGGAACTGATCATAATCGATGTTGTCATATTCATCAGTAGGGAATACCAAATTTACCTGGAGATTTACGGCACTGGCGGCTTTTTCGTACCATGCATCTTCGGTCTCTGGGTTGGTTTCACAATCTGGATCTATCATATCCAATAGTGGTCTGTCTGCTGAATCAAAGTCGACCAGTTCCTGTGTTGAACCCTCGGGCTTTTCAATCGTCGGGTCTTCATCATCTAAAATTTCCATGTCGATTACCATCTCGGCTAATGGCGACTCGGCTTCAGGTGCTTCTGTAGTAGCTGCCGCAGTTGGGGGTTCTTGTTGAACCACTGTTGTAGCTTCAGTCTGGATCAGGGCGGCGGTCTCGGTTGGACGTTGTCGTTTCTCCCCCTCACGGTGATCAGGATCATCCTGGTCATCGTGTTTCCGTTTCAGACCGCCTGCTTGACTCTTACAAGTATCTTCGAGTGAGCGGGCTCTCTCGGACAACACAGTGAGTGCGTGGTTGTAGTCCTAGAGAGTCGAGTCAATGGATGATGACGGAGCAGTGACCTGTGATTTCAGAACGAAGATCAGGTCTGCTTCGGTTGAGGCGTTTGTTTCTGATTCTTGGAGCAGTCGGGCCAGTAGCATCGTCTTAAGAGTGTCCACCGAATAGATAGGTTAAGTTGAGATCGGTGGAGTTACAGGTGCGGATTCAACTTCGACGACCTTGCCTTTGCCCTTGATTGCGCGCATAACTTTGGCAAGTTCAGCGGCTACATGTTGCTGCATAGTTTGCTCCATTGCCTCGCGGACAGCCTTAAGGGTGTTGTCCAGGGACCTTGGTGACCCAAAGTCTGGGTGAGTAACTCCGGGTTCACTTAGATTACCCGTTGAGGCATCTACCGCGGGGGTAGACCCACCTACGTTCACAGTTGGCGTGATAATAGCTGTGGTAGGATTTCCGTCCGATCCTCATGTTCCGGCAGACGGAGACACTACAGACGTTCCGGTCGGGTCACTAAGAGCCGCGACTTGTTGTTGTTCCGCATCAAGTGTCCTAGTCAAGGAATCTTCAATAACAAGTGGCTCTAGACTCGATTGTGCACGAAAAGAAGTCGCGACCGGGGGCTGCTGGTCGCTTGTTTCAACACCAGTACTCTCCGAATGAGAGACCGGTGGAAGTTTTGCTATTTCCCCGTGTGAAACTGAAACATCCCTCTTTTGAGAGACGGATGAGTGGATAAGGGGGTCGTGCAATTGCTCCGCTGGGTCCATGGAGGCTTCTTCAATACCCCGTCCTAACGTATGAGGCGGGATAGCAGATGTGGCGACCCGGATATCACTCGGTTGGGTTCGCTCATGAGCCTCTTTATCTTTACGGCTCGATCTTTCTTGGTTCGCTTTCAACGTTAACTCCCTCCTTCTCACATGTTCTATGTCCTGGGGAAGGTCATCCAGCGCTGGCTGGACCATGGGATTCCCTAACTCTCGTCTATATGCTATCACAGGTAGGGCTTCCGGCATATGCAAAGTGTTAGATCTAAAGTTTTGTCAATAAACCAAGTGTTGAAGTTCTGACAAGAAGACTCAGATGTTCTGAGTAGAAGAGTCAGAGTTCTGAGAGAAAGAGTCAGAAGCTCTGAGAAGCGTTATCAGAAGAATGTTCAGAAGTTCTGAACTACCTGTTCAGAACTTATGACGAGATACTTTACTTAGTAATCTGTAAAGTAATTAGGACACGTGTTATGTTATTATTAGTCTTTCTTATTTGTACTGTAGCTTTAATATTTCCGTTGCAGTATAAATAGATTGGTTAGCATTACATTGCTAACTGATTGATTTTCCCATATATATTTGTATTCATTCTTTGTAATCTTTGAGATTCTCTCTCTCTTAGATTTGTAATCCTGTTCATCATTGAATACAATTGGGCTTGATCATACAACTTCTCAATTACTGCTTTCTATATTGATTGTAAGATTAGATCCTGCTCTTTCAATTGGTATCAGAGCTAATCAACAAACAAATTCGTTCAAGATTGTTATCGCGAAGATCGATTGATCAATTTCTTGAAGATTTCTTGATTCATTCAAAAATTGATTCCGCTGCTAGGGCTAGTTCTTGAATTCTTGGCAATTCTTGAATTACCTGTTACATTTCGATCAAGAAATTCGAATTTGTCTTTCTGTTGAATTTTCTTACAATCATGTCTTCTAAAGAATATCTAGCCATGGGATCTGAAACCAAACCGCCTGTTCTTATACGTGAAGAGTATCAGCAATGGAAAATTCGTATGATCCAATTCCTAGACAACATTGATGAAAATCTTATGATCTCCATTCGAGAAGGTCCAATTGAAGTGTATATCGATGTTGCCGCAACCCCTGCTACAGAGACAACTCCAGAAATTCCAGCGACCAGGGTGAAGAAGAGTTATTCCCAATACACAGCTGAACAGAAGAACAGACATGCTATTGACAAAAGAGCAATTACTTTGATGACTTTGGCTGTTCCAAATGAGGTTCTTAACAGAATTGATAGTGGATCATCAGCTAAAGAAATGTGGGACGAATTGGAAAGGCAGATGTTAGGAACTGTGAGATCTATTCAGGCAAAGTTAAATCAAAGCATAAATGCTTATGAAAGGTTCAAAGCAAAAGAGTCAGAAAGTATGACACAGACATACAGTAAATTTTGCACTATTCTAAATGACTTGAGAAGAAATGGACTGAAGAAAACGAAGTCAGAAATAAATTACAAATTTCTGAACAGTCTAAATTCAGAATGGTCATCATTTGCCATAAGTCTGCAAATGAACAAGGATATGTGTGAAGAAGACTTAAATGATCTGTTCTGTGTTCTTAATCAACATGAAGATTCTGTCAAGTTAGTTGTGGAAGAGAAGAAAAATGTTGCTGATCAGTTAGCATTCTTATCAAAGTCCAAAGCAATCAAAGCACCCAAAAAGACTGCATATCTATCAGAGATACCTAATCTGGAAGAATCTGACAAGGAAGAAGGATCAGAAGATGATGAAGATATCAAGATAATGGCTGAAAAACTAGCTTTGTTGACAAATACTTTCAACAAAAGGTATGGGAAGGGTAGATTTCAAGGAAATTATAAGAGAGTTGGGAGTTCAGATTATAAGAAGAAAGAAGACAGAGAAGAAAATAAGTTTGAAAAGAAAGTAGAGAGAAGTGAAGAAAACAAAGAAGAGAAGGATGAGAGAAAAGAAAAGAATCTGTGTTTCAAATGTGGAAAATCTGGTCACTATGCTAAGGATTGCAAAGTTAAAATTGTGAAAGACTATGAGTACTACACCAAGAAGGCTCAGCTTGCAAAGAAGAGAGATGATAAAATTGCTTTGTTGGCTGAACAGGAGAATTGGTTGTACTACACTTCTGATGAAGATGATCATATCAACTTTCCACAGATGCAGAGCTATATGGCAAAAATGAGGAATGAGGATGATTCTGATTTTGAAGATGCTGATTCTGAGTCATCTGTTGAGGTACATTCTTCACTTGAATTAGAGTTAATGACACAGATTGGTGAAATGAAAACTGAATTTGCTAATCTAAGAAAACAGATAAAAGGAGAAAGAAATTTGGTTAACAAATTCAGAATTGAAAAAGAAGTAATAAAAGAACAATATGAAGAATCTGAGGCTGAGAAACAGAAAGTTAAAGATGAAAATTCTGAATTGATGAAAAGGCTTTCTGAACTAAAAGTTGAGTTTTCAAAAATAAAGGATGAAAAAGGTGATTTACAAATAAAATTTGATATGTTATTTGAAGAAAGAAAGAATTTATACACCAAAATTAAAGAATTAGAAGATCTGAATTTAAAAAGGGGTCAGACTCAGCAAACACTAAATCTTTTATTAAGCAATGTTAAAGATACAAGATTTTACAACCCAAAGAAGGGATTGGGATTGGAAGAAAATGTCACTTTAAAAAGAGCTCCAATCAACTTGTATGAAAAACTTCAAGTTTCTAAGCCAAAAATCCCAGAAATTGTTGAAGTTTTCATAAGACCTGCTAGTTCTATAACAAGTTCTGACAATTTGCAAAGACCAAACTCTAAAAAGTCAGATGAGAAATTTTTTGAGTCTAAAACAGAAAAGTCAGTTGGTTCAGAAGAAAAGGTTAAGAAAGAAGTTTCTAAACCAACAGATGAGAAGCCAAGATACAATGATACTAAATTCAAGTATGATTCTTTAAATGTCAGCTACAAAAATAAACAACCAAGTTTTTCATATCATGACATTGAGAGCATATTTGACACAAGTAAAAATTCTGAAACAGTCAATCAGAAGTCTGAAACTTCTAGTCAGGATTCTGAACTTTGTAGTCAGAACTCTGAGTCTAAAGATCAGACATCCGAGTCTGTAAATCAGAACTCTGACTTAGGTAGTCAGAAGTCTGATTCAACTGGATTTTCTGAAACAAAATCAGATGAATTTTTGCAACTTGAAAAGGGATTTAATCTTGTGAGTCAAGAACTTGAGGACTTAAGGAAAGCTTATGATGAACTTGAAAATGATTTCTGTGAGGTGGATATTAAACTTGAAGAAGCTTTGAAAGAAAAGAATATTTTTATTCAGAAAATAACAGAGCTTGAAAAACTGAAGACTGAGTATGATCTTTTTAAAATTAATGCTTCAAGAGAAAATGATAAATTCTTTAATGAATCAAGTACATATGAAAAAGGTGAATCATCTAATTCTTCTAACAAAAAGAACTTGAATTTTTCAGAAAAAGAAGAAAGCAAAAGGAAAGATGATCTTGCAAAGTTGAATGATCTGAAAAGGGATCTTGAGAAGCTTAGAATGAAATCTACTTCGGAACTCAAAGCTAGAAATTCTTGTAATAAGGGCAATTGTACTCTGAACAATATCAATAAAAATGAAATGACCTATGTTTCAGATTTATTGTCACTTGCAAAGAAAAATCTTGTTTGTGTTAGATGTAAAAATGATTCATTCCAATATTCTCATAAATGTCAAATCAAAATAACTTCTGTTTCATACATAAGAAAAGATATTTAGAAAATTTCTGTTCCTCAAAATACAGAAAAGAAGAAAATTTATGTTCCTCAGACTCAGAAGAAAGAAAAGATAAAAGAAAAGAAAGTTGAAAATATAGCAAAACCAAAAGTTACAACTCTCAAAAAGAATTTGAACAAGCTTGTAAGCAGAAAATGTTCTGACTTCATAAAAGTTCAAGGAAAGTGGTGTTTGAAGAAAGATTTTGAGTGGAGAGTAAAAGGTACTAATGTTAAATCCAATGACAAAGCTAACAAAGATGGACCCATTCCAAAATGGGTACCTAAACCTAACTGATCCTTTTGCAGGGCTGTCATGTGTGGTTTTTAGATTCAGGAGCTTCAAGACACATGACAGGTCAGAAGTCTTTTCTATCAAACTTCACAGAAAAGGCTGGAGGAGCAGTAAACTTTGGAAATAACAGCAAAGGACAAGTCAAAGGTTATGGGGATTTAACTAAAGGGGATCTGACTATCCAAAAGGTTTTCTATGTTGAAAGATTACAGCATAATCTTTTCAGCATAAGTCACTTTTTAGACAGTCTTTGTCAAATTAAGTTTCAAATAACAGGTTGCATGATTTTAACTGAAAATGATGTTAAAGTCTTCTGGGCTAAAAGACATATGGACTTATTTGTAGTTAATTTTTCAAAATTGAAAACATTAAATACAGTTTGTCTTTTATCAAAATCAACTGCAAATGAATGCTGGCTTTGGCACAGAAGATGTTCTCATCTAAATTTCAAAGATCTTAATAATCTCGTTGCAAAACATCTGGTTAAAGGCTTACCAAAGCTTAAATTTGAAAAAGAATCATTATGCCCAGCTTGTGAAATGGGCAAGATGAAAAAGAGTTCTCACAAATTAAAAATGGATTCATCTTGCAAAGCACCATTAGAAATGATTCATACTGATCTTTGTGGTCCGATTTCAGTTCAATCTATGGGAGGAAAGAAATATATGCTTGTGATTGTTGATGAATTCTCCAGATACACATGGGTTGAGTTCCTAAGAGCTAAGTCAGAAGCTGCTACTACATTGATAAATTTTATCAAAAGGATTCAAGTTCTCTTACAACTTCCAGTTCAGAAAATCAGAAGTGATAATGGAACAGAGTTCAGAAATGAGATTCTTCAGAATTTTTTAGAAAGTTCTGGGATTTCTCACAATTTTTCTGCTGTCAGAACTCCTCAACAAAATGGTGTTGTTGAATGGAAGAATAGAACTCTAGTTGAAGCTGCGAGAACAATGCTGGCTTATGCAAATCTTCCTACTTTCCTATGGGCTGAAGCAATTGCAACTGCTTGTTTTACACAGAATAGAACTTTAATCAATAAGAGATTAAATAAGACTGCTTATGAACTGATAAATAAAAGAAAACCATTAATCAAATTCTTTCATATTTTTGGTTGCAGGTGCTATGTTCTTAGAGACAGAGAAAATCTTACCAAATTCGATAAAAAGGCAGATGAAGGATACTTTGTGGGTTATTCTTTAACTTCCAAAGCATTCAGAATCTACAATAGAAAAACCAAGAGGATGGTGGAGAGCATAAATGTAACTTTTGATGAAGCCATAAATAGGACTTCTGAACAAGACAGTTCAGAACTCATGCAGAACAAGACAAAAATGACTTCTGATACAAATTCTAATCCTATTTGTTCAGAACTCAATTTACTGTTTAAGGATGTTTTTAGTGAACTAATTTCTGATTCTTATGCAGAGTATGAAAATCCAAAGATGGTCAAAGAGATGAAAAATAAGACTCCAGAAATAGTTCAATCAACTGTAATTTCTGACAAAGGTCCATCAGAGGAATGTCCAAATCTAATAAATACAAGTGGTGAAAATTCTGAACCTTGTAATCAGAATTCTGATTCTTGTACTCAGAACTCTGAAAAAGTCACTCAGAATTCTGACTTCATTGATCAGAATTCAAACTTGGATGCAACTCCTACTCATACATCAGAACAAGTGGACAGTTCAGAATTACAAGCAATCATTGATGAGAATGATGCAAACAACAATTATTCAGAGATTGATGTACTCCCTAGTGCTAATAAATGGACTAAAAATCATCCTATTCATCAAGTAATAGGTGATCCATCAGCAGGAGTAAAGACCAGATCAGCTACAGCAAATGAAGCAATGTTTGCTGGTTTCTTGAGTGTGATTGAACCAAAGAAAGCTAATGAAGCCCTAGAGGATCCAGACTGGATTTCAGCAATGCAAGACGAATTGCTTCAATTTGAAAGAAATAAAGTTTGGAGACTCATTCCAAAGCCAGAAGGTAAATCTATTATTGGAACTAAATGGGTGTTCAGAAACAAAAAGGATGAATCAGGTATTGTCATCAGAAACAAGGCAAGATTGGTTGCTAAGGGATACTGTCAACAAGAGGGAATTGATTATGATGAGACATTTGCACCAGTGGCAAGAATAGAGGCAATCAGAATATTTTTGGCCTATGCTGCACATAAAAACTTCAAGGTGTATCAAATGGATGTCAAATCAGCCTTTCTAAATGGCAAACTTAATGAAGAGGTGTATGTTCATCAACCTGAAGGTTTTGTTGATCCAGAATTCCCTGATCATGTTTATATTTTAGACAAAGCTTTATATGGTCTAAAACAAGCACCACGAGCCTGGTATGACACTCTTACTAAACACTTGTTAGGTTCAGGGTTCAAGAAAGGTAAGATTGACACAACTTTGTTTTTAAAGAAACAGGGTGATGATTTGATTCTGATTCAGATTTATGTTGATGACATAATATTTGGTTCTACCAGTCCAGAATTATGTGATAATTTTTCAAAAATCATGTCATCTGAATTTGAAATGAGCATGATGGGTGAGCTGAATTTTTTCCTTGGTCTTCAAGTCAAACAACTACCAAAAGGTATTTTTATAAATCAAGGAAAATATGTCAGAGACATTCTGAAAAAGTTCAAAATGTCTGATTGTGCTTCTATGAGAACACCTATGGCAACTAATATAAAGTTAGATGCTGATCTCAAAGGTGTTTCAGCAGATATCAAACTCTATAGAGGTATGATTGGATCATTACTTTATTTGACTGCAAGTAGACCATATATCATGTTTTCTACTTGTTTCTGTGCTAGATTTCAATCTAACCCAAAAGAATCACATATGTTGGCTGTCAAAAGGATTTTAAGATATCTCAAAGGAGCACCTGATCTAGGTTTATGGTATCCAAAAGAAACTGACTTCAAATTGACTGCTTTCACTGATGCTGATCATGCAGGAAGTAGGTTGGACAGAAAGAGTACATCTGGTGCTTGTCACTTTTTGGGAGATAAAATAGTGAGTTGGGCATCAAATAAGCAGAATTGTGTGTCCACTTCAACTGCTGAAGCAGAGTATGTTGCTGCTGCTGCTTCATGCTCTCAAACATTGTGGATGAGAACACAACTCATGGACTATGGATATCAGCTTAACAAGATTCCCATCTATTGTGACTCAGAAAGTGCAATTGCTATTACTCAGAACCCTGTTCAACATTCAAAGACTAAGCATATAGATGTGAGGTATCATTTTATAAAGGACTATGTGGAAAAAGGAACTATAGAGATGCACTTTGTGCATACAAATATCAATTGGCTGACTTGTTCACAAAGCCTCTTGATCACAAAAGGTTTTCTTTTCTCATATGTAAAATAGGAATGCTTAATCTGCCAAATTGAAAATATTTTTTTTCTTTCTTAAAAATGCAAAATTTTTCTAAGTAAAATTGTCTGAGTAGTGTACTCAGAACTCTGAGTCTTAAGATTCAGAACTTCTGAGTACTAAGATCAGAACTTCTGAGTCTTGAGATCAGAACTTCTGAGTCTTGAGTTCAGAACTTCTGAGTCTTGAGTTCAGAACTTCTGAGTCTTGAGATCAGAACCTCTGAATCTTAAGGTCAGAGATTCTGAGTCAATACTTCAGCAATCTAACTTTCAAAAATTTATTTTTGAGAAATACAAATACTTCAACTATGTGGATTATGCTTCTTCTATTATCTTCTTATCTCATCTTTATGTATCATTAATAGTCAAATGCATGCTCATGTCAAGGGGGAGCATCAAAATTCCTTTGGAAATCATTTTGTGATGCTTAAAAGATTTGCTTTCATTTTCTATCTCTGATTATTCTAAGAAGAACAAGCTTTTCATGATAAATTTTGTTGTTATTCAAACTATATCTGAATTTTTTTTTCATATTCAGATATAAGATTTTAAATGATTTTTTAATTCATCATAATATGAACAGAATTTTGATGATAAAAAGTGTTTCTATCTGTTCAAACCTCTTCTGAATAATCAAAATGTTTTATATTGGTCAGAAGTTGATTTTAAATGACATTTTGGTTACAAGGCAAAATTCTTCTGAGTCATGGAATCAGAACATCTGTGCGTGTTATTCAGATCTTTGACTTGAGTCAAAATTCTATCCACTAACACGTGTCAGCTTCATATTTGTTTGATTATGCCACGCATTTCATTTAAATCCTCTGTGGCATTTCAAATGTGTTGACTCCGTTATAATATTGATTTCGCTTTTCCGTTAAACCTTTCAACTACGCGGATTTTAAATAGGTCTTAAAATCCCTATTTCAAATCTTTTCAAATTCCAGAGCGAAAAGTGAGATACGAATCAAATCCAGAGTTCTTTGAGTTTGTTTTCTTCTTAAATCATGTCTGGAATACGAAGGAGTGGTCAAATTTCACTACACTCTACAAAATCGATAAAGGATTCATCTGATTCGGATAATGATGAAGTACAGAATAGAGCTGTAGAGGAAGAAGCAATAAGAAATGATGGAGAAGATGAACAAATGGATGAATCTGAAGGAAATGCGGATGAGGTAAACGTTAATATTGAACATGAACAGAGTGCTGCAGGTTCTATTATGTCAGATAGACCTATTTTAGTGGAAAGAATTGTTCCTGAGAGTGAATGGCTGAAATTATCTGAAAATAACTGTGTTATATTATTTGAGGAAAGCCGTTTTAAGCCTGAACACAGAATTATCATGGAGTTATTCAAACATCATCCGTACAGAAAATGGTTTACACGAAGTAAAAATGTGCCTGTTCAGTACATACAACAATGGTGGAAACATCTTAGGTTAGAAGATAATAAGTTTGTGTCTGAAATTGGAGGAGTGACATTTGCCTTATCTATCTCTGCACTAAGAGAAATGCTGAATTTACCAGAGAAAGATGATGTACAAAGAAGGACAGATTTTGAGGACTCACCCTTAACAGAGGAATTAATAGCAGAGTTTATGAAGTTAGGATACAATGAAGGATTGAGGACACTTAGTTTGTTCAGAAGAAACAAATTACCACCTATTTGGGCTTGCTTCTTTCATGTGGTAAATAAATGTGTGTCAGGGAAGAATAGTTCTGCTGATCAAGGTTCTAAACAAATTCTTCAGATCTTTCAGGGTTTAGTGAAGAATAGGCATTATGACTATACTTTAATACTTTGGGAAGACATGAAGAATACATTTGAGAAGAATCAGAAAGCAATTCAGAAGAAAACAAAGGATGCTCCACTGACATACATTCCTTATATAAGGTACTGGCAAATTGTTATTTGGTATGCCATGCAGGAAAACAGAACAATCTCAAGAAGAACTAATGAAGAGCATGGTCCTACATTTTATTTGGGTAAGATGACCTCAGTAACAAGACTTGAAAACTATCCCAATCATAAATATTGCCAAAATCACTTAGGAACTATATTCCAAGGGAGAGTGAGATTTTAAAAGCTTATTGCACCTCTATGGGAATTGAATTACCTCAAATCCCTACCCAAGAGGACCAACCTGAGAAGAGAGGTGAAGGGTCTAGTCGAATTAGAGAGGGGGAGGATGTTCAGATGGGTGAACATTCTGAGAGACTTGAGGGGGAAAGTTCTGAGAGCTTGGTTAGATTTGATGAGGAAAAACAGAATGAGAGTGGTGAGGATGAGAGATTGTCAACAGAGGTTCAAACAGAAAGAGATGCCTCTGAACCAGCTAATCTTGACCAGGTAACCACAAATGCTATTGGTTCACATCTCTTGGTGTCCAATATTGAAACAAACACCATGGACCTAGTGGTGGATCTTGAACAACCCATCCATATCCACTCAGAAGCATTTCAACATGCTACAGTTTCACACAAATCCGGGGAACCATCCCAAACTCATTTGGAGGGAGGTGATAAATCCCAATCTATTTTTCAACACATTGAGTCTGAATATCACAGTCCTATTCATATTGAGCCTGAAATTCCTTCTGACACTTGCACAAATCAGGAATTTCGTATTCCTGAAACAACATTCATAGACATACCTAATGTTGGGTGTCGAGGATTGGATGGAAGTCCTGGTGAGGTGAACATTACAAAAGCCTCATTCAAACGTGCATCTGTTGTACAAGATGACTGTGTGTTATCTACAGGCCATGAGCCCTCTGGGCACATGAAAACTGGACCATCTGTTGGTTCAGGTTCACTGTTAGAAACTTCTGAATTTGAAAAGATTCAGAAACAAAACAAGGAGATGGGGGAAAAAGTAGAAAATTTGGAGAAGAAGGTGGAGGATTTGAATGATGAGATGTCAGATTTGAAAGTTGTGTTGGAGAAAAAGTTGATTTCTGTTGAAACCAAAGTAGATGATGTAAAGAAATCCTTGGATTCTCACAAAAAGGAGATCATGGATATAATGTCTGGTTTTCAAAAAGATATGTTAAAACAAATGCAAGGGATGCAGGAATCTATACTGAAAGCACTGAGTGTATCATTGGCTTCTACTTCAACGCCTCTTGATCTTGTTCCTATTGCAGAAACTGAACCGGAAGGTACTTCTAATCAGAACTTGAAGAGAAAGTTTGATGATAATGAGCCTCATGATCATCAAAAGGGGGATAAAAGACAAAGGCTAAGTTCTGATGATGATATTGGCATAGAAGATTTTGAGATGGCAGATATGCACTTAGCTAGTACAAAAAGTTCAGAAGATCAGACACAGGAAAATTTAAAGGCAATAACTCAGATAGTTCAGATTGATAGCTCAGACACAGAGGAAATGGAGTTGGAAAGTACAGATGGTGGTGATTCAGATAAAACAGAGGAATTGAACTTAGACATAGAGATGGAAGGAAACTCAGAAGAAACTGAAGCTATTGCGGAATCTGTATTGAGATCAGAAAAGACAGTGGAAAGTAAAGTGGTCAACATGTGTACAGATATTGTGGTGTATAACAAAGAAAATATGACGGATTCTGAATTAGAAGAAAGGAGGTTAAGTGAAGAGTTGATCAGAAGGATGCATAATAATTTAGTCAGAGCTTTGAATGTTCAAAAAGTTCAGCAAGGAATAAAAATGGTAAGACCTATTGATTTAATGGGAGAAGAAGACAGAACTGTGAATTATACTCAGGATTTTGAAGATGATTTTAGATTTAACTTTTGTGATGAGTTAAATACAGAAGAAGAGTATGTGAAAGTGAAATACTACTTTATGCCTTCTGAGTATGTATTCAGAAAACCAATTGAGATCCCAAAGATTAACTTGCAAAGACTAAAAGAACCTGTATGTGATTTCATCCTAGAGTTAAGTGATGTGCCATTAGCCAGACAATTTCATGATGATATTTTTTCCTGAGGAAATATATGATAATCTTTACTACACAGAAGGAGAGTATGAGCTTTTGGAAAGTAATATTGATGGTTTTATGGATGACAGAGCTCAGATGATCTACTCAGAAGCTTCTAACAGATTCAGAGTTCCTGACTCAAAACTGCATATTTATAAAAGAATTGAGAAAGTTCTGATGTTTCAACAAGATGAATTCAATGGTTTAATGTTTGTTAGAATGGAAGTACTGAAAGAAAGAAATACAAAGGTTTCCATGTCTACTTTTGATTTTCACAGATTGACTCTTGATGATCAGATCTTTCTAGTCAAATTCTTTGCCAGCACTGAAGAAGCCTCGATGGAAATTGAATGCAGAAGAATTCTGGGTATCTATGTCAGAAACATATACTTGTATGACTTCCAATTAGCTATTGAAGAAAGAAAAGAGAAGTGTAATCTGAGTTCTCCCACAAAGAAAACAGAAATTGGTTTACATTTGAAGGGATTTGTGAATGAAGGAATGGAGACAGAAGGGTTCACATATACAGTTCACGAAAGGCTTGAATTGTTCAGATTAAAAGAGTTGGTGAAGTACAGTGATGCAACTCTGAATTGGTTATTGATTAAAATGGAAGTAAGTGTGGAAACTGAAAGAGAGAGTTTAAAGAAGAGATGTATAAACTGTGTGAAGAGGAGGTTGGATCTTAGAAGAAAAATCAGAAACTGTAGTGAATGGTTGCTATCTGAGGTGAATCCCAAAAAGATTCTACATAATGATTTTGTGTTTCCTGCTGAGTATGAAGTGAATGAAATTCTGTCAGATGAAGTTGAAGAAGTCCAGAACACAACACCTCAGAATGTGCAGATAATTAGTTTTGATCAAGCTGAACAGTCTGAACCCAAAGAAGATGAAATATCCATTGATCTAAATGGATACTTTCTTGAATTTGATTTGCCTGAGTTCTTCAAACCAAAAGAAGTACAATTCTTGGACGTGTATTATGATAGACCTAAGGAGACTCAGATCTGGTTGGCTGAAAAATCCAGATGTCTTGGCAAAACAAAGCATGCTGTTTACTCAGATTTTCTAATCACTGGAATCAGAGAATTGAAGGTTAAGAAATTCAGAAAGATGGAGTACTTATCCTTTGAAGTTCTGAGAGAAGATGGCAAAGTTTATTACTTTACTGATGCAGATTTTGAGAAACTATCAGTGGTTGACTTCTACAGATTACACAGCTTTTTATGCTTCAAAGAGTCAAGCAAAGATAGAAATGAAAGGAAGGCAAGAAGTGTGGTGATTGAGGCCATGTTCTACATCTTAAGGTGGCACTGTTATACAGATTTTCAAATAGCTTTGTACTTACAAAAGCCATGTGTTTATCTGGCAAATCCCAACACAGATCATGAACAGAAAAAGGTGTTAAAAACTGGAAGTGTTCACAAATATCCAGATTTGGGTGTGTTTTTGAAAAACAAAAGTGGAAAGATCTTCTTTAGAGCAAAGGAAACTGCAAAATACTGTTCTGGAACTTTAAGAATCATAAAGCATAATTTGGAGAAAAAGATGCTGAAAGTGAAGGAAGCAAATATAATTCAAGAAGTAATCAATCAGCAAGTTGAAATTATTCAAGAAATCATTGTCAAAATTGATAAGAGGCTTAATCTGAGAAATGTGCTACTTCAGAAAATTGTTCCTGCTCTGAAAGATCTGGATGATGCTAAATTCAAGTTTATTTGACAAAAAGGGGGAGATTGTTAGATCTGAAGTTTTGTCAATAAACCAAGTGTTGAAGTTCTGATAAGAAGACTCAGATGTTCTAAGTAGAAGAGTCAGAGTTCTGAGAGAAAGAGTCAGAAGCTCTGAGAAGCGTTATCAGAAGAATGTTCAGAAGTTCTGAACTACCTGTTCAGAACTTATGACGAGATACTTTACTTAGTAATCTGTAAAGTAATTAGGACACGTGTTATGTTCTTATTAGTCTTTCTTATTTGTACTGTAGCTTTAATATTTCCGTTGCAGTATAAATAGATTGGTTAGCATTACATTGCTAACTGATTGATTTTCCCATATATCTTTGTATTCATTCTTTGTAATCTTTGAGATTCTCTCTCTCTTAGATTTGTAATCCTGTTCATCATTGAATACAATTGGGCTTGATCATACAACTTCTCAATTACTGCTTTCTATATTGATTGTAAGATTAGATCCTGCTCTTTCACAAAGCACTGATATTATCCTGCTCCTCCTCAAAACATACGTGGGGATTGACTTGCTTCCCCTCAGAGTGAGAGTGTTACTTACTTGGGAGTGATCAACACAAAAAACATTTAGACATTTAAGAAAAACAGGGTGAAGCTTCCCCTCGGATTTTGTTGAGGTTGTTGATCCGCCATGGAATATCTGTAAAAGATCCAAAGTTAGTAAACAAGACGGATAAACAAGTTCCGGCGCGTACCTTTGCTGTAAATGGATCAATCTGAGACAGATTGATGACTGGCAGTAGGAAAACAGGTCCTGGATAGACGGAACAGGGGTGTCCGGACAACACACTGGAAGTGCAAACGTTATCGGACAAACCCAACTATCCGGACAATGAAGGATTCCGGATGAATTGAATTTTTTCGGATAGGGACCCGGTCCGGAAACTCATCCGGACAGATTGGGTTTCCGGATACCTGTCCGGAAACTCTGGATTTAAAAAAAAAAACTTTTCATGTCCTTGTTGATTTTGCTGAAATAGGACTATGTGGATTTAAGAAACGAACCTTCTCTCGCTCCCCCTCAAATTGAGCGTGGGGATTACCTTGCTCCCCCTCGAATATTGCAAACTTGTGCAACGGAGAGTCCGACACACAGAAAAAACTATTGAGCGTTTAAAGAAAAACATTGTGTCGCTCCCCCTCAACTGATGAGCATCCAGTTGGATGCTCCCCCTCAGAATGTGCGCGTAGTGTGAAATGCACACGGGAGTATCCACACACAAAAAAAAAACTTTTTTAACATTTTTAAGAAAAACTGTGTGTGACGCTCCCCCTCAACGGTAGAGTAAACTTACCTGATAGCTGATCATGCTCCCCCTAAACACATGAGCAGCTCGTGAAAGTACAGGTATTTACAAACGTCACGTCTTCGTAGTATTTTTCCTTGTAGATCGTGAGCAGCTCCATCCTTCCGGTCATGTGTGTGGAGCATCCAGTGTCTAAGAATCACACATGACCGTCCTGCAAAACAAGTTTAGCGGACCTTGGGTACCCATATTTTCCTGGGTCCCGGAGGGTTAGGTTTGACACCCCGTGGAGGAACTTGCTTTGACTCAGACTTTCCCTTAGGTGCAGACTGTACACCGTTTGGAGTAACTGGTTTTGGCACATGTTGCCTCTTAGGTGTAGATATTACACCTTTTGGAGGAACAGGTTTTGTAGCAGGTTGCCTCTTGGGTGCCGGTCTAACCTCAGTAGAAGAAGCCCGTTTTGGAATGGGTTTGGTCTCCCGCTGTGGTTTAACCTCTGATTGGAAACCCCGTTGTTTATAGTATTTTCTTTTGTTATTACGGGGTTTGCGTTTGGATGTCGAATTATACATGTGATATGACCCAAACCAATCATTGTTATTGATATCATCAAAGTCATTCCAACCACAACTAGAACAACATAAGCAATCATGCGATAATTGAATCAATTGCTGAATGGAGTATAGCTTAATTGGAAAATTAACATCTCGTTTAACAAAATTATTCCTATGATTCCATTCGCAATCATGCTTATGCATCCTAGGATAGAAAACAGTGTTAAATGACTTCGATGCCTCTTTCTCAATAGATTCCCTAGCTAGCCTCTTTAGTTTATTAGGCTTGCCAGTTTTATCTGATCCCACATTGACAGCATGGTCAGTGACTTTTGGAGGAGCATGATTTTTGGTGGGCAATGGTCTGGTCTCTTGCCTCGGTTGTGATTGCTTTTTAGAAACAGGTTTAGAAGTTGGTTTTGATTGAGAAAATCTTGATCACAGTTGGGGCCTTTGTTTGAGAACTGCTACCCTTTAGAAAATTAATCGGACGATTGACTACAGGGGACAGAAAATCAGTGTGGCTCGGAAGAGGTTTGTCGAAAGGGAACGACTCAAATTCTCCATCTGAATTTCCTTCAGAGTTCATGAATGCAGAAAAATCGACATCCTGAATTGCTGGACTTGGATCAGGTTAGGAAGGCGAGGAACACTTTGTGCTTTTTATAGTGTGCTTTGAGGAATTTGGTGCGGACGCATTTAAAAAATCAGAATTTAAATTCCTTGTAACACATTCGTCTTGAGAGACGTTACTTTCTTGAGAAGAGATATTTCCAATGAAGGCTTTGCACGAGGATGTGTCAGATGAGTTGGAAGAAAGATCAGGTGAATTCTGCTTTTGAGCTTGGAGAAGGTCAATCTGTTCTTGGAGTTGACCATTTCTCAGGTGCTCTTTCATCGTTTCTCTTGTCATTTCAGACAGTTTTGATGAGAGCGTACTGATTTCCCACTGAAATTTTTTCTTTTCCTCACTTGACACACTGTCGGTTTTCTCAGATTTGAGTTTCTCAATCTCAGAGATGAGCACTTTCTTTTCGTTTTGAAAAATTGGCATTTCTTTCTCAAACGACTCCTCCAACTCGACAATCTTTGCTTCCAAGATGAGAGGGGGAACATAGAGTTTAAACTCGCCTGTCTCAGTCTTGGTTGCTGGTGCTTGGTCCTCATCCTTTTTGGAGGAATCCTTGGGCACAGTGACCTTGTAGATGTCGAAGTAGTCATTTGAGAGATACTTTTTGTTCTTTTTATAGGAATTATTCAAAGGTTCATAACAAAACGGAAGTTGTATTCCTCGTTTGTGTGCGCGCTTATATTCCTCGGTTTCCTCTTCCTTTTCAGGTTCAAGAGGACCAGTCCATTGGATTGCATATTCTGGATACTTTTTATCTAATCCAAAACAAGCAAAGTCATATAGAGTGGGTACATGCCATCTTCCCTTTTTCAAATAGTGTGGGTTATCATATCCGATTCCCCACTCTTTGTTAAAGTATGTGAACTCTTTAGGTTTATTCAGAAAGGTGGTTTGATCAGTTTGACCCCTCTTGTGATGTTTGGTTTCAAGATCAGTGATTTTATTTACAAACTCCTTGTGCTGAATTTGAAGAGCAGAGCATTGATAAACAATTTCTGCTTTTTCATTCAAGCACTGATCAAACTGTGACTGAAGTTCAGATAATTTGGCCCGTAAGTCCTTAGGTGCTATCGTAAGATTTTTGCATTTTTCTTTTAAGATAGCATTTTCGGACATATATTTCTCAGTTATACGCGTTTGAACATCTAGCTTTTCAGATAGAGATCTGATTTCAAGCAGTTGTTCGTAAGTAGTGACCTTATGGGAACCTAATCAATCAGTAAGAGATTGTATTTGATCAAAGAGTTCTTGAGAAGTAGACTCAGTTACCTGACTTGTTGTTGCCTTTTCTCCATCGGCAGGAGACATCTTCAGTTGCACTGGAGTGATCGTCAGACAATTGTTCGATTCAAAGTGAAACAGTATCAAGAATACTTAAATGTCCCCCCTCCTGCGACTTAGCACGGGGGTCCGGAAAACAGGGCTTACCGGGTGACAAGATATTCCGGATAAATTTGGCTTTCCGGATGATAAGAGTTTCCAGATGAAGTACTTATCGGATGCAAGAATGTCCGTGAAAAATTATGACCGAGAACTTTGAGTTTCCGGAAACAATATTTACCCGGATAGATTGATTTTAGGATACTTACCCGGACTGATGACTTACCCGGAAAGAAGAAAGAACCCGGATGGAATTAACACAAATGTCCGGACAGTTTATGCGTGTCCAGAAACCACGGCTGTGTTGTCCGGATTCTGCGGTTGTTTGCTCAGTTCGATCGAATTTTCGATTAGGGTTGTTCAAAATCGATCAGGAACTTTCGAAGAGGATATGGAACATTTTTCAGGAACTTGCAACTTTGACGAGTTCATCAATCCTCCTGCAGGTACAAATAAAATCCTATACACTGTAACTAAACCTGAAACTTCTGAGCTTTCCTTTGTTCACAAGTACTTATCTGTTACAGGTCCTAATTTGGGAGACATCAACGCCTCTCTGAAGTCCGTGGAAACCATGTTGACAGATCTCACCACTACTCTTTCTAACAACTCTTCAGCTGTAACAAACGCTGGAGAGAATTTGACAAAGCTGACAACGGTGGTGGAAAAGAAAGCTTCCACAGACGACATCAAGATTGTTGATAAGACTCTCAGCGATTTTGCCAAAGTGCTCACTGACATCTACACTGACTACACCTCACTCAAAAACTCAGTTTCGACCGTGTCCAGCGAAGTTACAACGCTGAAGACATCGGTTGGAGCACTAGAGGGTGATATGTCTGCTGTGAAGACAAATGTTCAAACTTTGACGACTGACTTAGGCTCTGTAAAGACCGACGTTGGTTCGATGAAAACAATGATTGAGCAGCTACTCAACAAGGCAAATACTCCAGCTCCTGAACCGACCCCTGCCCCTGCATTGGAAACTTTCATAGCGACGGATCGCAAAGAGCTGGAAAAGATCAATCCTGCTATAACTGGCCTAGAAGTCAGATTAGCAAATATTGAAAGCTGTGTGGGTATCTCTGGCCAAGAAGACAGAGAGCCTCCCACAGCTGAAGAATCTTCCCATTCCTCCCCCAGTCATCATGAGAAAGAGGGGGGGGAAGAGCGCTAAACATCCCGGGGAGAAGAGCGCTGAACATACCGATGAGAAGAGCGCTGAGGATCTTGAAAAATGTTCCATATCCTCTTCGAAAGTTCTTAGATAATTTGGCCCGTAAGTCCTTAGGTGCTATCGTAAGATTTTTGCATTTTTCTTTTAAGATAGCATTTTCGGACATATATTTCTCAGTTATACGCGTTTGAACATCTAGCTTTTCAGATAGAGATCTGATTTCAAGCAGTTGTTCGTAAGTAGTGACCTTATGGGAACCTAATCAATCAGTAAGAGATTGTATTTGATCAAAGAGTTCTTGAGAAGTAGACTCAGTTACCTGACTTGTTGTTGCCTTTTCTCCATCGGCAGGAGACATCTTCAGTTGCACTGGAGTGATCGTCAGACAATTGTTCGATTCAAAGTGAAACAGTATAAAGAATACTTAAATGTCCCCCTCCTGCGACTTAGCACGGGGGTCCGGAAAACAGGGCTTACCGGGTGACAAGAGATTCCGGATAAATTTGGCTTTCCGGATGATAAGAGTTTCCAGATGAAGTACTTATCAGATGCAAGAATGTCCGTGAAAAATTATGACCGGGAACTTTGAGTTTCCAGAAACAATATTTACCCGGATAGATTGAGTTTAGGATACTTACCCGGACTGATGACTTACCCGGAAAGAAGAAAGAACCCGGATGGAATTAACACAACTGTCCGGACAGTTTATGCGTGTCCAGAAACCACGGCTGTGTTGTCCGGATTCTGCGGTTGTTTGCTCAGTTCGATCGAATTTTCGATTAGGGTTGTTCAAAATCGATCCTGGAAGATTAGTAACAATGCCAAACACAAAAATAACACTAACCTAATCGATTTTAGAGCAAAAACAAAAAGTTTTGATGGTAAAAATTTGGTTTTTGAAGATGAACACTACCAAAACTTTTGTATTTGATTTGCAAAATTAACCACTGAAACGACCGAATTAGGACGCCAAAATTTGCAGAAACTCTAATGATACTAATACTAACACAACCCAATAAACAAATTCGATTAATTTTGACAGAATCAAAATTTTGATATTCAAGTAAGAACACAGACGAGTTTTTCAAGAAACTTACTAGAAATCGAATTTTGCACTTTGAATCGTTGTAGTCCGTCTGCTCTGATACTAATTGTTAACTCCAGATCCGTGCAACAAATATGAAATCAGTAATATGAACGATAAGAACAATGATTTCAACTGGTCATCCCTGTATTATGCTTTCAATCAGAGTGTTTACAATACGAGTAGTAAAGCAAATGAGACAACTAGCCTATTTTCTAAGGCTAAGCAATCTATTTATATGGCGGGCCCGTGGTTAACAAGCCCACGGCCCGTTCACTAATAGGTTCAAAATAAGGAAATACACATTACACCCTTGAACTTTAAACCAACATTAAATTGACCCTAACAATCCCCCCCCTTTGATTTGAAGTTCGAGTTCGCGCTCTAGCTCTCGCCAGTTGTAGACATATCTTTTGCGAAGCGCGAAGTGAATCTCGAACCATATGATAGCACGGCGGTAGTCGATGCGATCTTCAACCAATCCCAAGGCATTCCGAGCATTTGTTTCATTCGGATTCGGAACATATGAGTACCTTGGATTTTCAGACTCGTGTGTAATGATCTTTCGAAGAGCATCTCGAACTTTGAGGAGTGTGCCGTTGCAGAATCATTCTACCTGACTGAACCGCAAAAATCTTTTCTCTTTCTGTTCATTAATGAAGACGATCCCAAATTCTGGTTCTAGAAGCATAGCGTTCTCGGGATACATATTCAATTCAGGAGCTTTCAGATTCAGCTTTATCAGATTGACTTTCTTCGCCCTGTTCTCGACAGCCATTTGAAAATCCGTTAGACTGTAAATGTGTCTCAAACTCACATAAAAGGAAAGAATAATGAAAACATGTTTAAATCTAATGAAAAGAAGACTGAAAGAGCTACTCAGTTTCAACCTACAATTTTCAAGAAGAAAAGAAACAATTTTGTGAACAGAAAATGTTCTGATTTCATAAAAGTTCAAGGAAAGTGGTGCTTAAAAGAAGATTTTGAATGGAAAATTAAACACATGACAGGTCATAAGTCTTCTCTGACAAATTTCACAGAAAAGGTTGGAGGAACAGTTAACTTTGGTAATAACAGCAAAGGACAAGTTAGAGGATTTGGAGATTTAACAAAAGGAGATCTGACAATTCAGAAAGTTTTCTATGTGGAAGGTTTACAACATAATCTGTTCAGCATAAGTCAGTTCTTGGATAGTCTTTGTGATATCAAGTTCAGCATAACAGGATGTCTAATTCTGAATGAGAATGGAATAAAGGTGTTTTGGGCCAAAAGACATATGGACTTATTTGTGGTTAATTTTTCAAAGATTCAAGCATTAACACCAGTATGTCTACTGTTAGGACAAATATGTCTTCAAGATTTAATCTTGATTTATAGAGTCAAAGTCAATGTATTTAGTCATGTGTAGAAAGTCAAAGCTAGCTTATTGCCTTAGTTAGTCTTAGGGTATATAAGGCTTTGTTTAGACTTTCTTTAAAAGCTTTTGGTCATAACTCATATCTTGTAAACACAGAGAGCCGACATAATAAGATCTACTTTCTCTCTCTACTCTCTCTCTAGAATTTCTCTCTAATCTTGATAGATCTTGGATTAACAATTGGTATCAGAGCAGGATTCAAGATTTAGAGGAGTTTTTCAGTGATCAATCACGAAAATATTGGTGAATTCTACAAGAAAATTCGATCGATTCTCTTGATTTATCAAGAAAATCTCATTTTCTTGAAATTTGATCAAATTTTTCTGATTTTTGATCGAATTGTTCTGCGATTTGGTTCTTTGGATTCGGTTTTGTTGGTTCCCGTTTTGTTTTAAACAAGATTATCAGATCTATTAGTTCAAGTTTATGTTTGATGCGGAAGCGTATTTGAAGAACTAACAAATATGATTGATAGATTTAGAACACAGTATAAATAAACAATGAACAGGAAATAATATCTCAAAGTTTACTGAATATATATATCAAGAACAAATTTAAGAACAGTGAGTAAGCAAAGCTTTAAAACAGATATGACTCTCAAAATATATAAGCTATATGTTCTTGATGTTTTTATCTCTTAATTCTCGATTAGGAAGAACTCAACATGAGTCATCCTTATATACTACTCTAAGGGGACCATAAAGCATAAGCTACTATTCAGAACGGACGGTATGAATAGTGGAACGGATGGCATGAACAGTTGGACGTGCTGTATTGCATTTAATGCAGCATACGTCTATTATGTACTAAGCCCTATTGAATCCAATCAGAGTTTGACACGTTGAAGATGGACAGGGCATGCTACCATGCAAGTTGATGAACAGGTCCAGTAACAGTAGCAAGATATTATAAATATCTTCAGGTCTTTTAGAGAGGACCACAGAGGCTCTGTAAAGTGTTACAGAGGTTCTGCGGTCTGGTCCTTTGTAGAGCAGTCTTCACCGGATTCCGAGTCTTTGGTCTTCTTTGTGCGTATGACAGAGCTTCTGTAGCTTCTTGACCTTGATCTCTCGGTAAGTTCGGCAGAGCCTCTGTAAGAGGCTTTCTTTACTTAGCCTATTTTTCACTACTTCTAAATACTTCTATGATTAGGAAGATTGAAGCTAACAATCTCCCCCTAAGTAGTGAAAAATAAAAAATTTGAACTTGAGTTAAGTTAGGCTAAGTTTGATAAGACAGAGGTTAAACAATACCTCGAAAGTTCTTTCATTTAGAAGTATGCCAGAGGCATTTTATATTTTAGTACAATGAAAGATAAACTTTAACATGGTTTGCAGAGATTGGTTGTTTGAGAATCAGATTTTGGCGTCTTTGAAATCGTTGAAGCTTCTGTTGTCTCTTCCGACTTCTCTGATCTCTTTGTAGAAACTGATGCAGAGTTCTCTTAAGCGTATCGTAGCATCAATCTCTCTGATGAGGGTATCTGCAGCGTCTCTATCCATTTGCTCGGTATCTCTGTATTTTACAAGGTTTGCTCTGAACTTGTTCAGAGTACTAGTTGCGTACTTCTGACAGTCCATGTGTTGATCCAAACCCTCAGTGATTTGATAATGACCCTCTCTTATATACTTAGTGAAAATTGTAAGTAAACAATATATATCAGAGTTTCACTATCGCTGATAAGTACTAAGATCTTACAGTACCGCTGATAGGAACTCTCGCTCTTTAGATTAAACATTCAGCGAACACTGTTCATCATTAATGCTCTGAGTCTGTTCAGTCATTATGATAATCGCTGATAAGTTAGTTGTTTACTTATGATCCCTGAAGACAAGTTTCACGTCAACAAAGGTTCTACGCTGAAGTCGAAGATCAAGCTCAAGAACCAGCGACAAGTCTCCAAATGAACTGATGCGGATCAGCGAAGACTCAGATTTGTCCACTCAACGTGAAGTATCAAGTACAAGACTTCAGCTATCGCTGAACTTTATCATTCGCTGATAAAGAATGATAATCGCTGAATCAACGAAAGCTGATCATGAAGTCCTCCGTACAAAGTACTTTTGTCTTAACCACCCTTGCACGTCTCCGTACGAAATGTCAGAAAAGAACCTCTGAAAATCTGAAATCGTACAACCACTCTGATACTACACTATTCATCCATACGGCTACTAAGGTTGTCAACCAAGGTCAATGACATGCAACCAACCAGCTGATGACACGTGTAAAGTATATACTGATTTGCATTTAATGCATGCAGTATATAAAGAGATGAACTCACTTCATTTGAAGTAACTTGCTAACTCTGGACAAGTTCAAATCTCTTATCTCAGATAGGTTATTATTAGTAATTTCCTTATCTCTCTTAGTGCAAGAAACCTTAGTGTTCCAACTTGTTTAGATTTAGGTTTATCCTTAATCTTGTCTCTGCAACAAGCTGTAAATTGTTAATGATTTATCAATAAACAATTTAGAAAAGTAAAATTTGTGTGTTTGTATTCAACCCCCCCCCCCCCCCCCCCTTCTACAAACTTGTATAGGCCTTCGGGACCAACAAGTGGTATCAGAGCAGATTTGTTTAATCTCATAAACAAGATCTAATCTAAGATATTTCTCTTCCTTGCTATTATCTGAAAATGGCCACCAACACAAACACAAATTATATAGACAATGGTTCTCTTGCAAAACCCCCTAGATTTTCCAGAGATAACTTCAACTTATGGAAAAATAGGATGACACTCTTCTTAGAAGGTGTAGACCCTACTATGCCTTACTATATTGAGAATGGTCCATTCATCCCTGTAAGATTTGATGCTGCAGTTCCAGGCACTGAGAATAGACCTGCTATTCCAGAAAGGCTGGTACCTAAAGAAATCCATCAATGGACTGATGAAGATAAGAAGAAAGTGGCTATAGATACAAAAGCCAGATCCATACTATCCATGGCCCTTCCTGACGAATTCTACCATTCCGTCATGAACCTGAAATCATCAAAAGCCATGTGGGACACAATATGTGTTCAGTATGAAGGAACGTCAGAAGTCCAGGACTCAAGAAAGATCAACCTGGTAAGACAATACGAAAGCTTCATTTCTGGTAAGAATGAAACTCCCTCTGAAGTTCACCAACGTTTTAATTGTTTAATTATAGATCTGAAAACTGTTGGTAAGGAATATTCTAACTTTGAAGTGCTGACAAAGTTTCTAGAATGTTTACCTGAAAGCTGGGACAATTATTCCATGTGTCTCAAGCTGTCAAATGATCTAAGATCAATGACCCTTGCTACCTTATATGGCACGTTGCTGAATCATGAACAATCGAGCCATCTTAAGAAGAATCTTGTTAAAGATTCCAAAAGCACCCCTGTTGCTTTAATCTCAGAGAAACCTTCTACTCAGCGACCCTCGGTCACTATCACTGAGTTAGAGAGTAACTCTGAAAGTTCATCAGATTCTGATTTCTCAGATGATGAATCCTTGGCTCTCCTAACCAAAAAGTTCAGGAGATTTGCCAAGAAGAAAATGTTTAGAAAGAACAAACCTCTTTCCCTAGCTGACAAGCCAAAATCATCAGTTTTTGTTGATAAGGCTACTGCTACTTGTTTTAACTGCGAAAAGATAGGACATTTTGCTAACGAGTGCAGGTCTAAGAAAGTTTCTAGACCCTCAGCTTTTACAAAGAACTCCTTTGTTCCAAGGAATAAAGATGACAAATACTCAAAGCTGAAAGACAAATATGCGAAGCTGAAAAGCTTTAAGAAGAAAGGAAAAGGCCTGATGGCTGACTATGATTGGGCTGCTTCTGATGAAGAAGCATCATCATCTGACTCTGAAGATGATGAAGCAAACCAATGTCTCATGGCCAAGATTGAAGAAGAGGAAGAAAGTTCAGACATTCCCTCCACTTCAACCTCTGCTATTCAGGTATCACCTTCTTTCTTTACCAATATTGCAAATATTGATGAAGCTGATAGTCTCCGTAAGATCGATCTCTTGACTATAAGTTTATACGAAGCCATGAACGGCAAAACTGTGGTTGAAAACCAAAATCTTGATCTCGCTGAAAAGCTTAAAAACTGCCACCTTCAAATAGAAAAGCTTTCTAAAGTTGAAGAAGATTTTAAAGATCAAGTATATTTAAATCAGCTAGTCAAAATCGAACGAGCAGAAGCTATCGCTGCATTAGAGGCTGAAAAAGCTACTGTCGAAGGATGGTGTAATTCTTCAACAAAGATCACTGAGATAATTAAGGCTCAGATTCCTCTGAGTGATAAACGTGGTCTGGGTTATAAATATGATACTCCAAAACCAACCACTGAACGTTCAATGCTTAAATTTGGAACGTTCATATCCTCAGTCGCTGACACTTCATCATCTCAGTGCTCCTCGTCCATTACACCAATCCCTGAGGAAACTCCTACCTCCTCAAAAGGAGAAAATGGTTTATTCAAAACCTACCTCTGTCTCTAAAGACAAAGGTAAAGGAATTGTTATTTATCAAAATCCTCAGAAGGGTACCTTAGTACCAAAGCTGAATGCTTCTAAAGCTTCAGTGACCCATCCCTCTGGATCAAAGAAGCTGATCTCTGGATCTATTCAGAGATCTACTCCTAGACTCAGAGTGGATATCCTTGGTAAGAAATCTGAAGAACTGAATGTTCGTCCCATTTCTAAAGCCAATAGTTTACTTGGTGCTGGCACTTCTAATTTGAAATTAAAAGCTCAGCATACAAGTGGTCCTAGAACTACTTTTAGTTATAGGAAATGTTATCACTGTGGACTCACTGATCATATTGCTAGTAAGTGCCCCACAGCCACCAAAGCTGAAAAGATAGCTAAGGTGAAGATTGCCCCCAAGGCAAAGAAGACCAACCCTGGTGCAAATCAGGTCAAGGTGAATTCTACCACTGAGGTTAAGAAATTAACCAAAGTGAAGAAAGACAAAGCTGAATCTTCAAATGCTGCGAAGACTGCTGAACCTTCCATTCCAACTACTTCCACTGACAAACGTGTATACATGGTTAAGTGGGTACCCAAGAAAAACTAATCTTCCTTTGTATTGCAGGTTAAGAAGGGTATCTGGTATCTCGATAGCGGATGCTCTAGACACATGACTGGTAAGAAAAGTCTGCTCGCTGAATACAAAGACGAGAAGGGTCCCTCTGTGACTTTCGGTGGAAATGGAAAAGGACACACCCGAGGGTATGGTGTACATTCAAATGGTACAACCTCTTTCAGAAGAGTCGCATATGTTGAAGGACTGAAACATAATCTTCTAAGCATCAGTCAGCTTTGCGACATGGATAACAAAGTGATTTTCACTAAGGAATCATGCTTTGTCACTGACAAAAAGGAGAAGATAGCTCTCAGCGGTTATCGTTTGGAAAATGTTTATGTAATAAACATGGACTCAGCAACCAATGAGAACTCCTGTTTCTTCTCAAAGGCATCTTCTGATGTCAACTGGCTATGGCACAAGAGACTCTCGCATCTAAATTTCAAGACAATGAATACTCTTTCCTCCAAAGAGTTAGTCACTGGTCTACCTCAGCATTCATATGCCAAAGAGTCATTATGTTCAGCGTGTGAAAAAGGGAAGCAGACCAAGGAAAACTTCAAGTCAAAGCAAGTCTCCTCAGTGTCATCTCCTCTACAACTACTCCATATGGATTTGTTTGGCCCTGTTAACAAACAATCCATCGCTGGAAAGAAATATACGCTGGTCATAGTTGATGAATTCTTACGCTTCACTTGGGTAATGTTTCTCCGTTCTAAGAGTGACACCCCTGAAGAACTCATCACCTTTGTTCGGAAGATGGAAACTCTGAACAATATGACTGTTCGCTCAATAAGGAGTGATCATGGAACTGAATTCAAAAACAGTTCTCTTGATTCCTTCCTTGAGAGTAAGGGTATTTCTCACAACTTTTCGTCAGTGAGAACACCGCAACAAAATGAAGTCGCTGAAAGAAGAAATAGAACAATTATTGAAGCTGCACGTTCAATGCTCAACGATTCTCACCTGCCTACTCAGTTTTAGGCAGAAGCTGTCAACACTGCTTGTTTTACGCAAAACAGGTCGCTGATAGTTAAAAGATTCAAAAAGACAGCCTATGAACTTTTTCATGGGAGAAAGCCTTCAATCAGCTTTCTTCACATATTTGGTTGTCAGTGTTTTATACTGAACAATAGAGATGCCCTTGGAAAGTTTGATCCTAAGGCTGATGATGGAATCTTTCTTGGATACTCCTCAGTCTCCAAAGCCTTCAGAGTCTTCAACCGTAGAAGACAAACTGTAGAAGAAACTATTCACGTCACCTTTGACGAATCCTGTTCAGCGAACTCTAAACCGAACGCTGATTCTAAAGAACTGAATCAATGGATGTTTTCTCATCTTGGTGATTCAGAAGAAGTTCCCACTCCTCATGCTCATCCAGTAGAAGATGATAGTCCCACTATCATTCCAAACATGCAGAATAGTGAAGCTGAAACATCTTGGGTCTCAGCTGTTCCTATAAATACTACACCTGCAGTTGATCCAAATGTCTCAGAAATTCCATCTATTTCTCAGCAATCGGTGAATGAAGTGACAAATGCAAACATTCCTCTCTTAGCTGATAATCCAGAAGTAGCTGAAGCCTCATCTTCAGTTTCTCCAGTTCAGACTGAGTCAGCGACGTATGCTCCGGCTCAGCGATGGACTGTAAATCACCCAATCGATCAAATTCTTGGTGATCCAAACGCTGGTATTCAGACTCGTAGAAGTGCAGGTAATATTTGTTTATTTGTTAACTTTATTTCTCTAACTGAACCAAAGAAAATAGATGATGCCCTCAGAGATCCAAACTGGGTCAGCGCTATGCAAGAAGAGCTGACTGAATTCGAAAGAAACAAAGTTTGGAAACTCGTTCGTAGACCAACTGACAAAACGGTGATAGGCACTAAATGGGTCTATCGAAACAAGTTGGACGAACATGGTACTGTAACTCGCAACAAAGCTCGTCTTGTTGCTCAGGGATACAGACAAGAGGAAGGCATAGATTATGACGAAACATTTGCTCCAGTAGCAAGACTTGAATCTATTTGTCTTTTCTTAGCATATGCTGTACACAAAAACTTCACTGTACATCAGATGGATGTTAAGTCAGCGTTTTTGAATGGAAAGCTGAATGAAGAAGTTTATGTGGAACAACCTCCAGGATTCTCAGATCCTAAGCGTCCAGGTTATGTTTATAAACTGGACAAGGAACTTTATGGCTTAAAGCAAGCTCCTCATGCATGGTATGATACTCTCTCTACTTATCTCCATATTGAACATTTTGAGAGAGGTAAGATTGACAAAACTCTTTTTTTAGAAAAGTGAAAGGTCATATCATTCTAGTTCAAATATATGTTGATGACATTATATTTGGTTCTACTAACCCTGAGCTTTGTACTCGTTTCGCTGATAGAATGAAAGATGAGTATAAAATGAGCATGATGGGTGAACTAACATATTTCCTTGGTCTTCAGATTAAGCAAACTGAAAAAGGAACTTTCATTAATCAGGGAAAATATGTTAAAGATATGCTGAAGAAATTCGACTTAACTGAAAGTTCAGCTATGAAAACCCCTATGGCACCACCGCTGACACTTGATAAGGACACAAAGGGTGTTCCTGTCAATGTTACGTTGTACCGTGGGATGATCGGCTCACTATTGTACCTTACAGCTAGCCGACCCGATATTATGTTTGCAACATGTCTGTGTGCTCGATATCAAGCTGAACCTAAGATATCTCATATGAAAGCTGTAAAGCGAATATTTCGATATCTTAAGGGTACAACGAATCTAGGCCTTTGGTATCCCAAAGACTCAGGATTCGATCTAACCGCCTATTCAGACAGTGATTTTGCAGGTTGCAAAATGGATAGGAAAAGCACCACAGGAGGATGTCAGCTCCTGGGTGGAAAGCTGGTAAGTTGGACAAGTAAGAAGCAAAACTCAGTGTCCACTTCCACAGCTGAAGCTGAGTATGTAGCCGTTGGAAGCTGTTGTTCTCAAGTCTTGTGGATGAGAAATCAGCTACTAGACTATGATCTTCAGCTCTCAAAAATTCCAATCTATTGCGACAGCACTAGTGCCATCGCTATAGCAAACAATCCAGTGCTACACTCAAAGACAAAACACATCGAAATCAGATATCATTTTATCAGAGATCATGTGACGAATGGTGATATAGAACTTCATTTTATCCCAACTGATTATCAGTTAGCTGATCTATTTACCAAACCTCTTGATGAGACAAGATTCAACTTTCTCATCAGCGAGCTTGGAATGCTGAACTTTGAAGGATAAAACCTTCAGCGGTTCACATTGATCAGCGATAGGATAAAATCAACTTGTATAACCCATTCTATCATTCTCTCTCTGAATAAACTTGATTCGCTGATATCAAGGTATGTTTACTCTCTCTGACATATCGCATGTAAATGCAAGATTTCAAAATAAATTGCATCGCTGAATATCTCTTCCTTAACAGCGACTTTTTGAAATTTCTTAAAACCTTCACTGATATTTCTATTCAGTGCTTCATGTTTTCAAAGAGTCCCTGAGTTTTTCAAAACCTCAGAGACAACCAAGAATATGAAAGGACAGTTGTGACGTCATTGCAACGGATGAACCCCGACACGATTTCTTTCTGACACACGTTTGCACGTTTCGTTCAAACTTCCAATCAAATGCAAACACGTGTCCGTGTCATGATGAAAACCTTTTCCCGCTCAAGGTTTTCTCTCTCTAAAATCTCTATATAAACAACTCTTGGTTTATATTTTGTCTTTTACGCGATCAATCTTCCTCCGCAAGAAAAGAATTACTGTTGCATTTGTGCTCTCAAATCTTCAAAGAACTGTTCATCATCTTCTTCATCAAACATCAAGGTTAATATGTTCTTATTTTTTTCAAATGCAGATAACTTGTTTCCGATCTTATCGTTGTTTTAAACAAGATCAAACAAAAGAACTTCTTAAAAATAAAATCATTTCATTCATGGTTTTATGAACACAACCATTTCATGGTTGTTCTTCAAGTTTTAAATCTTAATCTTAAACTTGTTCTTCATTCGTATCCAGTTTTTTTTTTGAAACTGGAATACAAGACTTTATGGGTTTTACATTTCGTTTCAAAAATCATGAAAAACCCTAATCTTCATTAAGACATTTTTGTCTGAATGAAATGGATAAAATTCGAAACATCTTAATGGAAATTTCTTTCCACATTAAGATAATTCTTATTTGTTAACATCTTTGGTTGATCTGATAATACAGAGAAATGGCAACTTCAAAGATCAATGTTACCGCTGAGACCATCTCCGCTGACTCTGAGGAAGTGGAAATCATCAAAGCCCCTCAGGTTAAGTTCAAGCTGGATCAACTTGACTGGACCAAGGTCAACAACCTCTCTGCGCTTCTCGAGTTTCCTCCTCGAAAGCAAGTCACACATCTGGATGATGCGGTGAATTTCCTTAAGAATAGCTGCATTTCAACAGCCCTAACCATCACACCTCCTGCAAGTCAGCTACTACTATCCCAGTTCTGGTACTCTACCAGACACACTCAGCTACCATCCACTAATGATCCCTCCAAAACCATCGATTGCATACTCAGCGATACTGAGTATGGCACAATTAAGATAACCCCCGCAATCATTCGAAAAGCTCTAAACTTTCCCAATGCTACCAAAGAAAACCCTTTTGTTCCATTCCCTGACCATAAAAAGCACGCTGACAAAGAAGCTCTTATTGCATTTTTTGATGCAATGGACTATGTCTGGGAAACTGGAAGGGACAAGAAGCCCGAGAAGAAGCTGACGCTGATAAAGAAGTCCAAAATGCCCAGCGAGATGAATTTCATCTTCGCCCATCTGATCAGCTGCATGACTGCGAAGACCGGCTCCTCTGATCAAGCCGCTCAACCTCAGCAGGCTATGGGATACGCACTGCTGAAAGGTCTACATATTGACTGGGCATCTATCATTTATGATGACCTAGTACAAAGAGTAGATTCTGCTGCTGACAGACCTGCATGGGTTCCCTACCCCCGATTCATCAGCGCCATCTTCCAATATGGCCTGAAGGACAGCCATCCTCAAGAGGGTGACCTGAAACTCTCTCAGGTTGGCCCTAAGGTGCTTGATTTCAACCCTGTCGACAATGAGGTATGTCTCTCTACCCTTCTCTCTCTTCTTAACCCTAATTCTTCGACTTCTGTGGCTCCTTCAGCGACAATACCCATCGCTGATACCCCGGCCATACAATCCTCTCCTTCTAAGAAAAGGAAACACTCTTCAACCCAACTTGATTCCAAAAGGATCAAGAAAATCAAGGAGCAACCCCAGCAATCCCATGCTGAAGACTCCTCAGCTCATTCTGAAGAGCTGAAGGAAAGTTCCGTGGTACGCTCTGCCACACCCGTGCAAGCCATCCCTCCAATCCAGACTTCAGCGTCTCCAAACGCTGAGGTTAGAAACTTGGAACCTACCCAACCTCCCTCAGTCTCTCAAAAGACTGATGAAGTGATTCTCAACGATTCCAACGCTGAACTCAGAACCCGAACCCCATTCTTATCCTTCGCTTCTCCCTCCACTCACTTGGACACTCCTCCAAAGAACACTAGAGATGCCATCATTCCAGAACCCACAGCTGAAGCTTCTCAAAGAATGATGAAGAAAGGACCTGCAGAGATCACCATACCTCACCGTACTTTCGAAGAGGATATGGAACATTTTTCAGGAACTTGCAACTTTGACGAGTTCATCAATCCTCCTGCAGGTACAAATAAAATCCTATACACTGTAACTAAACCTGAAACTTCTGAGCTTTCCTTTGTTCACAAGTACTTATCTGTTACAGGTCCTAATTTGGGAGACATCAACGCCTCTCTGAAGTCCGTGGAAACCATGTTGACATATCTCACCACTAATCTTTCTAACAACTCTTCAGCTGTAACAAACGCTGGAGAGAATTTGACAAAGCTGACAACGGTGGTGGAAAAGAAAGCTTCCACAGACGACATCAAGATTGTTGATAAGACTCTCAGCGATTTCGCCAAAGTGCTCGCTGACATCTACACTGGATACACCTCACTCAAAAACTCAGTTTCGACCGTGTCCAGCGAAGTTACAACGCTGAAGACATCGGTTGGAGCACTAGAGGGTGATATGTCTGCTGTGAAGACAAATGTTCAAACTTTGACGACTGACTTAGGCTCTGTAAAGACCGACGTTGGTTCGATGAAAACAATGATTGAGCAGCTACTCAACAAGGCAAATACTCCAGCTCCTGAACCGACCCCTGCCCCTGCATTGGAAACTTTCATAGCGACGGATCGCAAAGAGCTGGAAAAGATCAATCCTGCTATAACTGGCCTAGAAGTCAGATTAGCAAATATTGAAAGCTGTGTGGGTATCTTTGGCCAAGAAGACAGAGAGCCTCCCACAGCTGAAGAATCTTCCCATTCCTCCCCCAGTCATCATGAGAAAGAGGGGGAGAAGAGCGCTAAACATCCCGGGGAGAAGAGCGCTGAACATACCGATGAGAAGAGCGCTGAGGATCTTGAAAAGAGCGCTGAAGACCTTTCCCATGATGAATCTATCAGGGGAGAGAAGAATGAAGATCTTATCGCTGGACCTCAGGGAGATGAAAACCCTGAGGGAACCGAGAAGCTCGCCTCTGTATCTGAGGGGGAGAAACTCGAAGAAGACGCTGAAGAATCCGAAGCAGAAGATGATGAAGCCGTCGACATCCTTGATGATGAACCATCTTCTTTTCCAAAGAAGAATGATGATGATGATGATGACGAAGATGACGATGATTTCTTTATCGTCAAACCTGCCCCAAGGATCAAAGCTCTTAATGGAATTTCAATAAATGAACCATCAGGGGAGCGGACAAAGACAAAGCCCTCAGCCTCTAGCGCTGAGAAAGGCAAAGGCAAAAGTGTCGCTGAAGATGACAATCTGACGATCTTGCTTGAAAAGCCGGTTTGTCAGGTACACTAAACATCTCTTACTCCATCCCTCCTCTATCATACACTATCAGTTCCTCTACCCAAGCCTATACACTTAAACCAATTCTCTCTATCTCTTTCTACCCAAGTTCTTCTACCCATGTTCTTATTTGTAAGATCGCTGTGTTTCAGCTAGTCCTCTCCCCTGTTTGAGGATATCGCTGAAAGCTCTACTACTGCGACTTCACAAATAAAGCCAGATGCTGCTGATGAAATAATCCCAGTCTTAGATTTGATCTCTGAGACTGATGAACCAGAAGAACAGACTCTCTCTCACAAACGCAGACCTTCCTTAGTTCCTCAAAAGCTAAGTGAAGAGGATCAGAAAAGAAGAGAGGAAATAATAAAGCGATTCGAGGATCAGCGAATCATTCTGAGGCGTGATCAACTTCCTTCAGCTCCTCCAAAGTTCAGAATCTCCAAAGCTGAATACCAGGAACACCTTAGAGCTGAACGCCTCATTGCTGAAAGAAAGGAAGCTGAAGAGAAAGACAGAGAATACGCCATCAAGCTTACTCAAGAATCTGTCAAAGACCCCAAGCTGAAACGTGTTCCCATTCAAATCCAACGAAAGCTTTGGGAAGAAGCCCAGAAGATCGTGGAAAGGAAAACTGAAGTTTCTCAGACCACCCTGGTCTGGTGTAAAGAGAAAATTCACTTCAGATATCGTCCAGCGAAGATCAACAAGGTATTCATCTCTGGAAGAACCTCTATCGGAGTACCTATTGTTGACATCAAACTTTTCAGAGAAGATGGCCAATCTGAAGCCTTTCGCGCTGACACTGTAAAAAGGTATGGTCTCTCTAAATGGCTGGAGATGAGGTTAGCTATCCATTCGTCACAATCTAAGTACAAGGATCATTTCGAAAAGCTGATAAACAGACAGATCGACTTGATATCTTCTTGTGTGGACATTCCTCCTCTTCCTGATCTTAAACTGAAAAGAAAAAGGACCTCTCCAAAGAAGAAACGTCAAGATTCAAACTCAGGTCCTGTCATACGAAATGAAACTGGAATTGGTTTCTCTCGCGCTGAAGTGCTTGGTCCTGACCCTGATCTATCTGCCCTTGACATTTCTTTGCCACCATGTGAACTTTTCGTCCCTGGTAAAGTCATCAGTAATCCTTATGGAATATTCTTTCTCGACTACGACGGACGTAAATGCTTTCAACGGATCACTGAGCTTCCAATCACTCCAATCGAACAGCTCAAAGATCTCATCTACTGGTGTGACTTCAGAAAAGACATTCAGGCACGACACCTAAAACCCTTGATCTTTGAAGAAGCGCTGAACAAAAGAAAACGAGGCGTAACGGTTCCTGACTGGATGATCCCCACTGAAAAGACGACCCTTGATGAACTTCTCATTAAGGAAGAACCCTTTGAAAACTGATATGATCTCCTATTTCTCTATTGTATCAGTTATCCTTCTGTACTTGTAATTTATTTCGCTTGTACTTGTAATCTTTCTGTTCTTCATTGTAACCTGATTCAATATTTTAAAGAAAGATTTCAGCGAACGTACTTTACTCCATAAGTACTGAAAAGATCCCAGAAAACAGTAAAAGGGACAAATATTTTATGAGTTCTTTTTATCCTTATGTTTTCATTAAATAGCAATTTTCTTTGTTGCTATGTCATAATCAAATAGGGGGAGATTGTTGATCCAAACTCTCAGTGATTTGATAATGACCCTCTCTTATATACTTAGTGAAAATTGTAAGTAAACAATATATATCAGAGTTTCACTATCGCTGATAAGTACTAAGATCTTACAGTACCGCTGATAGGAACTCTCTCTCTTTAGATTAAACATTCAGCGAACACTGTTAATCATTAATGCTCTGAGTCTGTTCAGTCATTATGATGATCGCTGATAAGTTAGTTGTTTACTTATGATCCTTGAAGACAAGTTTCACATCAACAAAGGTTCTACGCTGAAGTCGAAGATCAAGCTCAAGAACCAGCGACAAGTCTCCTAATGAACTGATGCGGATCAGCGAAGACTCAGATTTGTCCACTCAACGTGAAGTATCAAGTACAAGACTTCAGCTATCGCTGAACTTTATCATTCGCTGATAAAGAATGATAATCGCTGAATCAACGAAAGCTAATCATGAAGTCCTCCGTATAAAGTACTTTTGTCTTAACCACCCTTGCACGTCTCCGTACGAAATGTCAGAAAAGAACCTCCGAAAATCTGAAATCGTACAACCACTCTGATACTACACTATTCATCCATACGGCTACTAAGGTTGTCAACCAAGGTCAATGACATGCAACCAACCAGCTGATGACACGTGTAAAGTATATACTGATTTGCATTTAATACATGCAGTATATAAAGAGATGAACTCACTTCATTTGAAGTAACTTGCTAACTCTGGACAAGTTCAAATCTCTTATCTCAGATAGGTTATTATTAGTAATTTCCTTATCTCTCTTAGTGCAAGAAACCTTAGTGTTCCAACTTGTTTAGATTTAGGTTTATCCTTAATCTTGTCTCCGCAACAAGCTGTAAATTGTTAATGATTTATCAATAAACAATTTAGAAAAGTAAAATTTGTGTGTTTGTATTCAACCCCCCCCCCTTCTACAAACTTGTATAGGCCTTCGGGACCAACACCATGCTCAAAAAAAGTTTGACTTCGCCTTGTGGGTTTTGAAATACTAACTCGAACCTTGGTTCTGTAATGATTGAGTTGGGCACGGCGTCAGGTGGGCAGCGATCCTCTGGTGGTCGTAGATTCAGATGTTTAAGACCAAGATCCTTTCCCAGCTGAAAGTCTGTCAGACTGTAGATTAGAAGCCTTTCCCTCATTGCTTTTCTCAACACTTGATAGGCTCTGGTGTTTGGCTCTGTGTTGTAGTTGTCCTTCGTCCATTGCAGAAGTTCAGGTAGATCATAGGGATTCAGATTCCTTATGTCAGCATCAGCGAAGGTGGTTTCTGAATTGTTTACCCTTTTGACTTTGTAAAGATTGTACCTGACTCTTGGATAGGTTCTTGTGAAGGAGAACCTGCAGAAGATTACCTTTTTGATTTTATGAATTGAGAAGACTTTTGCTTTGGTTCTTGGCTTTGTTCTGCTGAAGATGTTTTCAAATTCTTCTCTGATGGTTGGATTTGTGATTTGGTCTGTCGGATGGAGGTTCTGAAAGGGTTGTTTGTAGAGATATTTGTACACCACTTCTTCCATTTCTTCATATGTTGGACCATGTGGTGGTACTTGTCTTCTGATACTCTCCATCTGTTGAACAACTTCTGCAGCTCTGCCAGTAAGTGGAATGTCTGACAGGGGCTTTAATCCATATGCCCAGTCCTCTTCTTCAGGCTTTGGAGTTTGAAAAGCATCAAAGGAGCTCTTCATCAGTTTTTCTGTAGGATTGGGCACTGATTTCTTTTTCTTGGGATCTTCTGTTATTTTTTCCTTTCCTTTGTCTTTGGCTTTTGGAGGTGTAGAACCTGTTGCTTCTGTAGGTTTGGTTGTTGGTGCTTCTGTTGGAATGATGGGAGTTGCCTCTGTAGGTTTTGACACTTGTGTTTGAGAGGACTTTTGTGGCGTTGGTTCTGTTGGCTTGATTTGCTCTGTAACCTCTGTTGGAGGTTCTTTGGTGACTTCTTCATTGAGCTTGGTTTCTGTTGGTGAAGGTTGGATATCAAATCTTCTTGCCATTTTGAAAGCTAATGTGAACCTGTGCCTTTCTTCTTCTCTCTGCGCCATTCGTTCAGTCATTGTTTTATGCATATTCCATAGAACAGAAGAAGCAGAGGTCGTTGCTCTTTTTGGTTTGTGGGCAATAGACTTTCTTCTTGGGATGGATTGGGGTTTTTCTGTTGGTTTTGTAGTTTGGGAGGAAAGATCTTCTTCTGTGGAGGATGACAGATTTTGAACATCTACTCCAAACATTGTAGGGAATTTGTTAGAGCATTATTGTATTCAAGATTTACTGTAAAGTCAATGTACTGTATTAGTTGCTAATGCCTTTATACCTTGTATGTTATGGGTATAAATAGGCATGTCTAGTTCTTAGTTAGAAAGGAATCTAGATCTCTTGTAACCTCTTGAGCATTTTGTCATTTGTACTTTAAAGATCAATATATGGATGACAAGTTTGCCTTCTAAATTCTCTCTACATTTGTTCTTCACATATTGCTAGATTTGGGATTTCACATTTGGTATCAGAGCTTTGGGAGATTGAATTGTGTGAAAATTCGTCCAATTTCTGGAAGATTTGATGATTACCTAATAGAAACTGGTTTCACAATTGGTATCAGAGCCAAATCGAAGAATTTTTCATCGATACGATCATTGGATCTTCACAATTCAAGCGTTTTTAGCCCTATTTTGCTCAGATTTCGGATTCTTATGGTGTTTGTTCAAGAAAAAGTCGAACTCAGTTTTTGGATCAAAAGTATGCCAAATCGATCAAATTACAAGTTTTGATCAACTAGAAATCTGTTCATCTTCATTTTTCGAATAAGTCTGCGAAAGAATCACTGAAATTGGTTAAGAATTGAAGAAGTTATGATGATTTTAGTGATTTTCGAATGCTGTTACTTGAATTCGGATTATTCTTGATGAATTCGGATCCTTCATCGTTTACTGTTCATTGATGAATTCGGATCCTTCATCATTTACTGTTCATTGATGAATTCGGATCCTTCATCATTTATTGTTCATTGATGGTTTCGAATCCTTCATGCTTTACTGTTCATGGTTTCGGATGCTACTACTGTTTGGATGACTTAGATGGTTTCGAATCATTCTGAGTTGATAATTTCGAATCTTGTGAAGTTCAAAATATCTCTAAACTTGGTCATCTAAGTTCTGAGTGGTTCTCGGAATGTGCTTACACCTAAAGGTTCAAAGGTATGGATGGCTTCGCATCTTTCTAATCCTCATTCTAATGGTTTCGAATTTCATTTATTCAAGATAGGCATGGTTTCGCATCCAACATGATACGAAATGGCTTGATTTCGAACCCTACATGATCCGGATTCATTGATTTCGGACCCTTCATGATTCGAATTGCCCTGATTTTGGACCCTTCATGATTCGAATTGTCCTGATTTCGAACCCTTCTGCATTCGAATTGATTGAATTCGAACCCTTCTGCATTCGAATTCCTTGAATTCGAATCCTTCAGCATCCGAATTTTTTGAATTCGAACCCTTCTGCATTCGAATTGATTGAATTCGAATCCTTCTGCATTCGAATTCCTTGAATTCAAATCCTTCAGCATCCGAATTGATTGAATTCGAATCCTTCTACATCCGAATTCATTGATTTTGGATCCAACTACATTCGAATTCATTGATTTCGGATCCAACTACATTCGAATTCATTGATTTCGAATCCTTATTCATCCGAAATCTTAAAAAAAAATTCTATAGTGTATTTCATACACTGTAAGAGCTTTTCCAGAAAAAAATTTATATAAAATTTTTTGTATAGTGTATTTTCATACACTTTCTGCTTGATCTTCTGAACGATCATTTTCTAGCAATATTAAATATGGGTTTGAAGCAAATTATTATAACAGAAATACCTTCAACTCCACAAGTTTCTGTTAAACCAAATAATGAAAGTTTGAAACAATATATTGCTAAAGATGTTGCTTCAAGTCCTTCATTTTCTGATTTAAATAAAGCATTGGAGGAAGAAAATGTTGATCTAAAGAGACAGATTTTAGACTTTTCTTCTTCAAATGCTAAACTTACTAAAAGAATTACTGATCTTGAAGTATATATTGCAGGTCTTGAAACAAAGAAAGACAAAGACAACTCAAGTCTGCACGATCAAATCGAGAAACTTCAAGAGAAAGTAACAACACTTCAAAAAGAAAATGCTGATCTGAAGAGCATTGAAGACAAGAGAGAGAAGATTCTTAAAGAAAAGGAAGTAATTGAACTTAATTGTATAAAACTTTCAAAACAAGTTTCTGACTTTGAGAAAGTTTTATTTTTTGAAAAAGAGAAGCTCGAAAAAGAAAGAGCTATTTTTGACACTGAACGAAAATCATTTGAGATCAAAAGTTCTGAACTTTCCGTGAAAATCTCTGAACTAGAAAAGATTTTGGAAAAGGAAAGGAAAGATTTCACGGAAAAGAAAAATCTCTTTGAAAAGGAAAGTAAAACCCTTAAAAAGAAAAATATGGAAATTTTCAAAAAGATTACTGATAAAAGAAAGTTTTTAGAAAAAGATTTTGAATCGGAACGCGAATATTTTGAAGATACGATTCTTAATCTTACCAAAAGATTATCTGGTTTATCAGCTGACATTATGAAGGATCAATTGATAAAATCTGATCTCCAAAAGAAATTTGATCTAATTTCTAAAGAGAAAAATGTTTTGATAAACAAAGTCAAAGAACTTGAAGACGTCATTTTTAAATTTGATGTCTCAAAGCAGACCAGTAATAATTCTATCTTTCAAACTCCATTTGTTAATACAAATGATTCTGAATGCTCTTTCAAAACTGCTTCAAGTTCAAGTTTTAAAAACATTTTTTCTAAACAATTTAATAGATCAACTGATTTCTCAAAAGATCAGATTCGTTCAACAAATCTCTTCTATAATCCTCTGCTTGATAAATCAGATAACAAAACAAATGTGCCTAAAGTTAATACTTCCAAACCTGAAGAAGTTCCAGTCTTCAAAAAGGTGAAGATGGAATGGAGAGTCAAAGGCACAACAGTTCCAAAGAAAGATGTGCCAAAATCATTTGTCTCCACAACAAATGCCAAAAAGAACAATGCGCCGAAAGGTAAATCTTTTGTTCAACCTAATCCTATTCATTCTGTAAATCATCTAATTAGGTTGGCACATAAGAAAATTTGTTGTTCCTACTATGGTTCAAATGATTTTGTGCATAAAAATCATACTTCTTATTGGTACGGTACTTACAGTATTCCTTTTAAGAAATCTACACCTAACCCACTAGGACCCAAGTGCCGTTGGGTACCAAAATCTGCTTAATCTGTTTTGTAGGTTCTTCATGTGTTGTACTGATTTGTAGATCCATACCACACACATGACTAAAAACAGAAGAGAAGCGGCGTATTTTTTGAAGAATATTTGTACCATTAAGGGGGAGACAAAGACCTATGGTTTCTAAACATATCAGTTTAGGACCCGCACTTAAAAGAGATTATGGTTTCTGAATACAACAGTTCAGGACCCGTGCTTAAACGTTTTTTGGCTTTTGAACATATCAGTTCAAAACCCGTGCTTCAACGACTTTGGCTTCTGAACAATTCAGTTCAGGACCCATACTTCAAAGACTAAGACTTCTAAAAAAATCAGTTTAGAACTCATACTTCTCAGGTGATATCCTTAACTGTTACATCTTTCTGTTTCAAGGAACAAGTGGTAAAAGGTAACATTGGATTATATATTGTTTCTACCACTTTGAAAACTTGAATCTTTACAAATTTAATTCAATGAGATAAAGTTTTCAATTTTCATTCAATGAATTAAATGTGTGCTAAAAGATGATTTTACAAGTATTTTTGTATTATCTGAGTTAGATTTGTTTCAACTTTCACCTCTAAAATAAATCGAAAGGTCAGCAAAACATGAATGAAATTATGCTGAATGCTCAAAGTTATATGAATCTGGACTTATATAGAATATAATGCTCAAAAAGCCTATATGTCAGAATGATGGATGAAAATGAAAATATGGGAGAAGCACTATATTTTAGAACCAAGTGATTGAGATAAAATTGTTGCACTATCATTTAGTTTGAAAGTTTGTGCCTGTGGCCTTTCTGGTTTGGGAGAGTAAGTCCTAAGGGGTGCTTGACACCTAGTCCCTAAGATCAACTGGTCTAGGATCGGCTGACCCAAATCCTGCAATAGAACCAGATAGAAAGCAATGTTCTACTGGTACAAATGGGTTTAAGATATATCGATGTGGCCTTTCTGGTTTGGGAAATTATGTTCTAAGGGGTGCTCGTCACCTAACACCTAAGGCCAACTGGTCTGGGATATGCTGAGCCAAATCCTGCTATAGAACCAGATAGAAAGTCATGTTTAACGGTGTATCTTATTCTTACTAAACTTTTTGATCAAAAGATGCCAATGAGCACAAAATCAAAGGATGCCAATGAGCACAAAATCAAAAGATGTCAATGTGCACAAAATCAAAAGATGCCAAAGAGCACACATCTCTTGAAACTTGGGGAAAATACAAAGTCGCGATAAACCCATAAATTTATGAAATTCTGATTTTGGACAAATAGTGTGAGTAGAGCAAAGTATTCTTATATGTTTTAGAATTGCATACGCTTGATGCTAATCATATTTCGCATGCTAGCACACCAAATAGATTTAATAAAGGGGTTGAAACTGAACATTTTTAACTTGATATACAATGACTTGTATTTGATTCCAAACACATGCATTTGATTTCATTTGATTGAAAAATCTGTTAAATTTCATTAAGCTGAATTTCTTTTGTAAAGCTTTCAAATGATCAAAAGTTAGTAGTTATAAAATAAAATTCAATGAATTTTACTTTCCTTGTGCAATGTGTTTTTGCTACAATTTCAAATACTGTGCGTTATTGAAATATATGCATACTTTCAAGGGGAGAAAACAAATTGCTCCAGAATTCTTATTTTGAGGGGGAGCAAGGTTATCCACTAAGGAGGAGATTGTTAGTAATACTAAGAGACACGACTGAAATTGAAGAAGGTTTTCGATGATAATGATGCTCACTTTCATCGAAAAAGGGGAGAAATGTTTAATTCAATTTCATGTCAAAGAGCTTTCAAGTCAAAGATATTTCATGTCAAAGAACTTTCAAGTCAAAGATTCGTGAACAAAGACTGAAGATCAGGGGGAGAAGGATCATGTGAAGTCCAAATGTTGCTGAATTTGGTTATCTTAGTTCTGAGTTGTTCTCGGAATGCGCTTACACCTAAAAGTTCAAAAATGTGGATGGTTTCACATCTTTCTGATCCAAACTCTAATAGTTTCTGATTCCTATTGTTCTGAATTGATGGTTTTATATAAAGATCTATTTTTCATATACAAGACTTGAAGATGGTTTGACAAAGTGTATGTTGGAGAAGATTGACTTTACAAAGAGCTGAAGACTGTTGTCATATTTTTTTAAATCTTGAATCCAAAGGGGGAGATTGTTAGAGCATTATTGTATTCAAGATTTACTATAAAGTCAATGTACTGTATTAGTTGCTAATGCCTTTATACCTTGTATGTTATGGGTATAAATATGCATGTCTAGTTCTTAGTTAGAAAGGAATCTAGATCTCTTGTAACCTCTTGAGCATTTTGTCATTTGTACTTTAAAGATCAATATATGGATGACAAGTTTGCCTTCTAAATTCTCTCTACATTTGTTCTTCACATATTGCTAGATTTAGGATTTCACATAATTCCACAGAGGTGGGTGTTGCCTCTGTGGTTTTTTGAGCTTCTAGTACATGGGTTTCTTCAGCGGTTGATTCCACAGAGATGGGTGTTGTCTCTGTGGTCTGTTGAGTTTGTTGATCTTTGGTTTGTTGTGGAGGGGCTTGGCTGATTGGTTCTGCTACGATTGGTGGAGCATGTAGTCCTCTGGTCGTAGCTTTCTCCCTTATATTCTCCCCCTCAGGATGATCTGATGGACCAGGATGGTCATCATCAGAGTCATCCTGACTCTTATCAGAAGTACCCTCTGCTCTGCAGGAAGCTTTGGGTTTCTTTGGTAGTTCTGCTACTGCGGCCATCAACTTCGTACATACATCATCACAGAGGCCGATTAGAGTTGCAAGCTCTGCTTCTGTGTTGAAGCGCATTTTGCCGACAGTTTTTCTGAATTCTTTAACGTAGTTGGCATTTGCAGATGTGAAGGAGACGATGACTTCTGTGACCTGGTTTATCACATTTTGCCCGATCTCTGTTAGTTGTGCTCTGGTCATGTAGTCTTTTGGCTGCATCAGTATTGTGTTGCGCATTGCTTCTGCTTGAACGTTTTGCAGAGCCTTCTGTAGATCTATAGGTGTGAGGCTCTATGATTTGTTGGATTGCTTGTTCATTTGTTCAAGGAAATGATTGACTGATTCCTTGAATGCAGATGTTGCAGCTATTCCGAAATCTTTAGCAGCAGAAGTGGCTGTAGTTGTGGCAGTTGTTTGAGCAGAAGACTTCATCTCTGTAATGGCTGATTTCACCTCTGTGGACAGATTGTCCATTTTGGTGTTCAGATTTTGTAAGGCTGTTGATGTTGTCTCTTCAAAAGAGGTGAAAGAGCTTTGCAACTCTTTCATGGTTTGGTTCACAGAGGTGACAAGGGTTTGGAACTCATCCCTTGATACTTGTGTCACTGTTGTAACCTCTGGAGGAACACATTCGTCTCCAGAGTGAGTCCCTCCTCCTGGGACACCTTCGTTCACCCTTGTTTGTACGATGGGGGTGCAAGGATTTCCATCTGATCTTTGAGAAGAAACAAGAGTTTCAGTCTCTACAGAAGTTCTGGGAAGAACAGTGTCCAAATCCACTCCAGAGGTGTGTATCGGAATGTTCTTCTGTTGACTTGGAGACTTGTCTAGAGTCTCTTCGTCTATGTGCTCACTACTTCTCTCTGAAAGAAGTATTGGCCCTAATTTGTGCGTGGCAGAGGAAACGAATTCCTCTGTAGGGTGTTCTGATGTGATCCGGGGCGATTGATCACGAACTATAGGTGAGTCTCTCTGAGGAGACTCCCTAGGAATGGATTCCCCGGTTTCTGTGGGCGCAGAAGTCGAAAGAGTGACCTCTGGCTGGATGGGTTGGGTTTGGATCGAGTTGTGTTGCTCTTTTTCAATAACTCCTTCTGCAGCTAGACCTGCGGAGTTAGATGTGTGGGTTGCACTGGGAGGGGTGAGGGATGTGTGCCTTCTGCAACTTCGGCATCTTTTCTTGTTTCTTCCTCTGTGACTAAGAAGTCGTACATTGGATGAGAGCCGTATAATTGCATGACATGTGGATGATATAGACCTTTTCGGATTTGGTCAGCTTCTTCTTCATCAGAATCTACCTCTGAGACCTCTATACCTTCGACACCTTTTTCTTTTTCTTTTTGTTCTCCTCCTATTCTTTCTAAAACCTCTGTAACCTCTTCTCTATTCCACTCAGCTTCTGAGGCCTGGTTTGGACTCCTTCTGTGGACGTCCAGTCCCTGTTGGATGAAGGGGTTCTGTAGAATGTTAGGGGTTTCAGATGGTTGATCTCTGGGGGTTTGATCATCTTCTTGCAGATTGGTGTCAATTCCAGAGATAGAGAAGTCTTGTTCTTCTGAGGTGTGGTGGTCAAGTGGTTGTGCCGTCCACCCAGCTGTATTTAGGGTGTTGGCAATTTCAGGTTGTTGAAGAAAATCATTCAAGCTGCCTTGATGAGCGAATCGATCTGGGGATTCATATGGTGATTGATATCCCTCTTCTGCAACTTCGACTTCTGCAGTTTCTTCTTCTGTGGTATCTTCGACCCGGGTTCCTGGGACCTCTTCTTCAACCACTTCTGCAGCTGCCTCTTCTGCGATGGTAACCAATTTATCAAGCTTCTTTTTGGTCTTCCTCCTCTTTGGTTTTGGTGCCCCTTCCTCTGTGGTTTTCGATTTTATTTTCTTCTTCTGTTTTGGAGAATAGGGAGGAGCAGAGGAGCCAACTTCTGTGGCACGAGGAGGTGAAGGTTGATCTTCTGCAATGTTTGTAGAGGTGCCTTCTTCAGTTTTCCTCTTCTTTGTTTTTGGGGTAGAGGCAGAGGTTTTAGAAGAAGATCTCTTTCCCATGAGTTCGTCACGTTTGGCCATAAAACTTCGTTGGATTTCCAAATGTTTTGCCAGTTTCTTCTTCTTCGATTTTGCATAGAGGGGTTCTACAACTATTGTTCCTAAGGGGACACCTAAACGCGGGGGTGTCACAGGGCTCGGTTCTGGAGTCCTGTGATCACGTATATATTCTTTCTTAAGGGTTTTGTTCGTGGCATATTTCAGAAGCCTTTTTGAAAGAGGTCTGCAATGGTTGTAGCCTTCTGCATGATCGGTGGGGATGTTCTTGTTCATCGGGAATTGTTTGGGAATTGGTCCTTCCATTGGCCATTTCTGCATCATTAGCAGAGGTTCGAACAGAACACCCAAGATTCTTTGGAATTGCAGAGGCGGTAGATATGTGGGATCAGTCTCTTTAGCCTTTAGGGTGTTGTTCTTTCTGTCTATTGTATTGATGATCTCCTACAGCATGATGGTCGAGTAATCGAGTGGGAGATCGTAGTAGACCCCATACATGATGGTTAATATCTGATGCGAGCTTTGATCAATGCTGCCTATCTTCCCTGTCAGGCATCTGTTGAGGATCGAAAACAAGGGGTTCCACAGAGGTGGTAGTCTGCCTCTGCGGAAGTCATTTCTTTTCCCCAGGTGGGTGTTGTACCCAAGCGTTTCTACAAAACGACAGAGCTCGTCGTCTGTAGGTTGTTCCGCATATTTTTTCAATCCCAGAAGACCTCTAGTTGGTAAATTGAACTCCAGAGAGAACATTGTTCTATTAAATTTGAGTTCCAGATGCTCTGAGTTGTCCGGCTTTGAGATGTACCCTTTGATCAAAGAATCATCTTTATCATATATGCAGCTCTGCCAAAATTGGTTCAAATACCTAACAGGTATTTTCTTTGGGGTTCTTGAAAGTAGAGGGAAGAGTATATGATTTTCCATTATGTGCAGAAGAATGGCATGGACTTCGCCGAAAGTAGTGGGTGAGGGGACCAAATAGCAATTGTTGGATTTGATTGGCAGTACCTTTTCGAAATGTTCCTTTGCTATAAAGTTTTGAAGATGTGTGGTCGGAGCAAAGTCTGCTGAGTCGCCGGAATCTTCTAGTTCAATATTTTTGGCGAGATGGGGGTTTTCTGAATGTTCAGAATGAGCAGGTGAGTGTTCTGGTGAGTTCACCGGAGAGTGTGCAGGGGAGATAGCTTGAGAAGATGAAGCCATTTGGTAAGAAGAATAGGATTCTGGCAAGCGTTTGCAGGGTTTCGCCGGAGAAGAATGAGAGTTCGTAAAGGTTTTATGAGAAGGTAAGCTTGGGTTTTATATGAGTGTAAAATGGTAGAATTGGAAGAGTGAAAATATATGGCAATGGATAGATATTTGGAATCCGTACTCGAGTTAGAACGGCGGGTTCAACTTTCCATAGAAAACGTTCTATGTACGCCCAATGAAAAAGAGACACGTAGGCCATGTCAGGGGATGACAGGACGTCGTGCGCGGCCCATTAATGCTAGGCGCGTGAGGTTGTTCTTAGACATATGAAATTCACTCTAAGTTAAAAGTAACCGTTATTTTTACAGAAATGGCCAAGTTGCATATTGACAGAACCTCTGTGGTTTACAGAAGCTTCTGTAATTTTGAAAAACTTGATGTTCATTTGCCTCATATACCTCATTGTTATCATGACTCTGTAGGTTCTTCTTTAACCAAAACATTTGTAAAGGCATTGGAGAGGATTAATAGGATTTTAGTGAAGAAATTTTGTTCAGAGGTTTTGAGGCTCTGTAGGAACTTGCAGAAGCTCTGTCAGGGCCAGCAGAAGCTCTATGAAAGAAAATTTCTTATAACTAAAAATCTATCAACGATTTTGATCATCCAAGTTTTGAATTGTACTTAGAAACGTTTTTCGGATATATTTGAAAGTTGGTGTCCGAAAAAACTGTTATGGAAAAAGTTTTGTTCGTGAAGGTCATGGTGTGTGTATTCGGTTTCCGAGATAACATTCCAAAAGATCGATAGAGGTTAAATTTGCGATCACAGAGCATATTTCTTGCAGATCCTCTGTTGAGCTCAGCAGAGGCTCCCTGACCTCAAATTTCTCATAACTTGAATTTTATGACACTTTTTGATCTTCTGATTTTTGGCATGTTTTCCATAGTATATTTAGGACATATTTGACAATTTGTGTCCCAGAAAACTATTTTCAAAAACCTTTTGTACGAGAGACATACCTTTTTGGTTCTTCTTTTCTCGGCAGTGATGTCTGACTTCTGTCGATGTAGATTCATCGACACTCTTCTTTGGTTCCCCCATGAAAGATTAACCTCTGTAGATTATTTCAAGGTCCCGTTTGCTCCCCCTTGATCTAATCACCTCTGTAGATCAAGTAGTTTCCTTTTGCTCCCCCTTGACCTATGCTTGGATAAAAAAAAATTATAAGTTTTGCATAGAACATAGGTCATGTTTTTATAGAGGTTCTGTGGGGGTCGTAAGAGGTTCTGAGCAGACCCACAGAAGCTCTGTGATATCAAGAACTATTTAAGATTGAGAATTTATATACAGAAAGAAATCAATCAAAGCATTTAAATAAAGTAGTAGAAATATATACTTACTTACAGAAGATAAAGCTATACTTACAGAGGATTTTCACGTCATATTAATCATTCCTAACTTACCCACCAAGAAATTGAATCTTTTTTTGTCTAATGCTTTGGTGAATAAGTCCGCGAGTTGATATTCTGTAGGCACGAAATGCATCTCGATTGTACCGTGCTCAACATGATGTTTCAAGAAGTGGTACCTTATATCGATATGCTTGGTTTTGGAATGTTGCACAAGATTAGCAGAGATGGCAATGGCACTTTTGGAATCACAGAAGATGGGTATTTTGAATAGAATGTGGCCGTAGTCTTTTAGCTGAGTCTTCATCCACAGAACCTGAGAACAACAGCTAGAAGCAGCAACGTATTCAGCTTCTGCCGTAGATGTTGATACACAGTTCTGCTTTTTGGAGGTCTAACTGACTAGCTTACCACCTAGGAATTGACAACTCCCAGAGGTACTCTTTCTGTCGAGCATGCATCCTCCATAGTCTGAATCTGTATAAGCTTTAAGACAAAAGCCAGAGTTCTGTGGATACCAGAGACCAAGATTTTTGGTCCCCTTTAAGTATCTAAAGATTCTCTTTACAGCATCATAATGTGATTTTTTAGGATTAGCTTGATAACGTGCACAATGACATGTGGCATGCATAATGTCAGGTCTGCTTGCAGTTAAGTATAACAGAGATCCAATCATGCCTCTGTAGAGAGTGCATTCTACAAAGATGCCATCTGGATCTAAGGATAACTTATTTCCAGTGGCCATTGGAGTTTTTATTGCAGAGGTATCAGAAAGGCTATATTTGCAAAGAATGTCAGAGACATATTTGGCCTGATTTATAAAAATTCCTTCTGATGATTGTTTGACTTGGAGTCCGAGGAAGAATGTTAATTCTCCCATCATACTCATTTCAAACTCACTCTGCATGAGTTTTTCAAAACTTTTGCACTCCTCTGTATTAGTAGACCCAAAAATTATGTCGTCTACATAGATTTGTACAAGCATTATTTCACTGTTTTTACGTTTATAGAATAAGGTAGTATCTGTTGTACCTCTGTCGTAGCCATTGACTAGAAGAAAAGTAGAATGTCGTTCGTACCATGCTCTTGGAGCCTGTTTCAGTCCGTACAGAGCCTTTTCAAGGTAGTATACATGCCTTGGGAACTTTGAGCTTTCAAACCCTAGTGGCTGATTTACATAAACCTCTTCTTGGATTTCACCGTTGAGAAAAGTTGATTTTACGTCCATCTGATAAACTTTAAATCCTCTGTGGGCTGCGAAGGCTAAGAATATTCTTATTGCTTCGAGCCGTGCGACAGGGGCAAAAGTTTCATCGTAGTCTATGCCTTCTTCTTGTCTATATCCCTTGGCCACTAATCGTGCTTTGTTTCTGATGACCACTCCATCTTCATCCTTCTTATTTCTGTAGACCCATTTAGTCCCAATGGCATGTTTCCCTCATGGCAGAGGTACTAAAGTCCATACTCTGTTACGCTCAAACTGCAGAAGCTCTTCTTGCATGGCGTCTACCCAGTTTGGGTCATCTTGGGCTTCAGAAATCTTCTTTGGTTCTATCACACTAATAAAATTTGTAAAGAAACAAAAATTAGCAGTGGCAGACCTCGTTTTTATCGTGTCAGAAGGTTCGCCGATTATTTGGCTTGGAGGATGGCTTTTTGTCCACTTAGTTGTGCGTGGAAGGTGGTCACCAATGTCATCGAATCTTTCTTCGGAGGCTTCTTGTTGTTCTTCTTCTTCTTGTATAGCCTCTGTAGTAGTGCGTGCCTTTGTAGTTGATCCTGCAGCTTGTGGAATGATTAGCATGAAAGGTGGTGGAGTTTGTTCCTCTGATGACGTATAGACTTGGTCCTCTATGTCCTCTGTAATTGGTTCCTCTGTGGATTGTGAGGTTTAATTTTCAGCAGCTTCTGTGGTCGTTTTCCTTGTTGTTTCATCTTCTACGATCTCTACCTCGGTATTTGCATCTGTAGTATTTACAGAAGAAGATGAAGCATTATTTGGTCCAGTTAGAGTCATACCTGTTGGATTTTGACCGATGGAAGATGGTTCTTCAGAAGCTCTGATGGTTCCAACAGAGGGATCAATGTCATTGTGGAACATCTCAAAAAATAGAAGATTTAAGTTATCTTTTGCTTGTGAGATGCCAGAGGATTCCCCTTTAAGTCCGAGTTCTGAACTGATTTGTTCAGAAGTCTTCTGGAATGAATCATCAAAAGAAACATTGATGCTTTCTACAATTTTGCGAGATCTTGTAAGGAATGCTCTGTAGGCTTTGGAGGTGGCAGAGTATCCAATGAATTTTCCTTCGTCTGCTTTTACCTCAAATTTTCCTCTGGAATCTCTGTTGTTTAAAACAAAGCATTTACATCCGAACACATGGAAAAATTTGATGTTTGGCCGACTTTTGTTGATTAATTCGTAAGGAGTCTTGAGGTGTCTTTTCACAATGGTTGAACGATTCTGTGTATAACAAGCAGTAGAAATCGCTTCAGCCCAAAAGTTCATCGGTAATCCGCATGCTGATAGCATAGCTCTTGCGGCCTCCACAAGCGTTCGATTCTTTCTTTCGACTACGCCGTTCTGCTGTGGAGTGCGTGCGGCAGAGAAGTTCTGTGATATTCCTTCTGTAGAAAGATAGGCTTCAATGACAGAGTTTTTAAATTCTGTGCCATTGTCACTTCTTAACTTCTGTATTCTGCATTCATAAAGAACTTGGATTCTTTTCATTAGATTTATCAAGATGATTGGAACATCTGATTTCTTTCGAACAAATTCAACCCATGTGAAACGCGAGTACTCATCAATTAAGACAAGTATGTATTTCTTGCCACCTAGGCTCTGTATGGCAATGGGACCGCAGAGGTCAACATGAAGCATGTACAGAGGTCTAGTGCAAGACACATCTATTTTGCCTCTGTGGGAAGCTCTTCTGAGTTTTCCCATTTCACAGGCAGAACACAAGTGATCTTTATTAAATTTAACATTAGGCAACCCTTTAACTAGATCAAGTTTGACCAGTTTATCCAAGGTGTGAAAGTTCAAGTGACAGAACCTGTTATGCCATAACCAGGCTTCCTCACTTTTGCAGGCTACAAGGCAAACTTTGTCCTTGTTCTTGGAACTGAAATTCATTAGATACATATCACCTCTTCTTTCGGCTCGCAGAAGTTCCATTCCTGTGTCTTCACTTTGCAGAGAACAGAAAGTTCTTTTGAATAAGACATCAAATCCTGTATCACAGAGTTGACTTACACTGAGTAGGTTGTTTTTAAGGCCATTCACATATGCAACTTTGTATACAGAGACGTTTTCCTTCTGTATGACTCCATAGCCTTTGATGTGTCCCTTCTTGTTGTCTCCAAAAGTTACAGATCCACCATCGTGTGTTTCTTTGTACGTGGATAGTAAGCTTCTGTCGCCAGTCATGTGCCTTGAGCATCCGGAGTCAAGATACCAAATTGGCACAAACTGCTTCTGTAAAATAATCACAGAGACTTAGGTACCCATATCCACATGGGTCCAATATTGTTAGAATTTTTCAAATTTGCCTTAGCATTCTTGAAATACATTTTATCTTTTGTAGAAGAATCAGATTGTTTCTTTCTAGGTTCTGACTTTGGAGTTTGAATTTTAGTGGAGAGAAAGCAATCTGGACTTGAGAAGTGATTATTCAATTTGAACATAAGATCAAAGCGATGACAGTATTGAATATGAGACATGATTTGCTTGAACTTTTTATTGAATTTATTGAACTGAGCCACAGAGGCATTACATTCATTCTTAACATTAGATTTCCTATTACAAGAAGATCTATGAGTACTAGAATGTTGATTGCAAAAGCTTTGTTTAGTTCTTGCCTTCTGTGAGTCTTTTCTGTGGTGAACATCTTTCTTCACTGTCACAGAGGAAAGAGATTTGTCAACTTTAGGCCATGTTCCCTTTTGTTGCCAAGTGGGATTTTCGTTAATTTGCCTTAAAGGTTTTGAAAATTTTGAACTTTTAGGATCTACAGAGGTCTTCTTTAACCTATCAAGCTCAACAGAGGTTTTGACATGTAAATACATGTTCAGAAAATCTGGGCAAATAGGTATCTCTGTGATTTTCTCTTTTGGAGAAATAGTTCTGTTAAGAACTTCAGAGGAGAATTTAACATCCTCTGTTGCATAGTGAACTATCCCTGACATAACATTAGTCACTGAGTCGTCAGAAGATGAATCGTCCTCATATACAGAGGTTGATTCATCTCTTTCGACAGAGGATGGAGTTTCCGAGCATGTATCATACGAGCTTTCTTCCTCTGTAAAATAATTTTCATAGATGGCAGAGGTTTCTGATAAGATCTCTTCAGCGAGAATTTTATCTATAGAAGATGTACAGAAGTTTTCTACAACGTTTGTTTTCCATACATCCAAAATTTCCTTTTCAATTGTTTCTTTAAGTTTTTCTTCTGAAAAAGTGGGTGTAAATTCAGGAGCTTCTGCTGATAATTTCTTTTCAACATTTATCATACAGACAAAAGCAACCTGCGTTTGAGTCTCTGGTTTACCAAACTTAAAGATACCAATCTGATCTTGCGTTTTCAGATATTTCTTTGGTTTGATTCCTCTATTGACAGAGGTTGAAGATGATGAATCTGTGTTTTCAAACCACACATTGATCATCTTCGTATGTTTCCTTAAGTGAGGTTCCATAGAGATTTTAGCCCTTTTACTTACAGAGAGTAAGTTTGGAAAATCTGGTTTGTTTGTTTTTCCCAACACAAACAGAGAAGACAGAGGTTTAATTCTTTTGCCTTCAACACCTAGGGTAATATCATCGTACCCTATACCTCGTCTTCCTATTTGTGAGTTTACTTTTTCATAAACCTTCTGTGCATCTTTATAGTTTTTGAGTAAAACTTCTCTTCTGAGTAGATCTTGCCAAAGTACCTCTCTCTCTCTTTGAAAGTATTCCTTGAGAGCTCTTATGTCGGTAGTTTCACTCCTGGAAACTGAAAGTTCTTTTGTTTTGATTTTTAACTCCGAGGATAATTCATAAATTTGTTTTTTTAAAGGATCTAGATTTTTGTTCCAATTCTTTTCTATTCTCACTTTTTCTTCAAAAATTTTGGCTTTTTCTTGAGTGAGAAGTCGTACTTCTCTCTCATTAAAGGTGAGTCTTTTCTGAATGCCTACATTTAATTCTTTTAGTTCAATCATTTCAATAAGTTTAAGTGAATCATCATCTACAGAATTAGTACAAGTGGTAGAGTTTGAAGTGGATACCTCAGTGTTAGTGCCGGAGTCGACTTCTGCCATGCCACAAAATAGGGCATTGGTTGTGTATTCTTCGTCAGAGGTAGAGTCTGACTCGAAGTCCTCTTTATTCGCCTCAGAATACCCTTTGTTCGCCATTAGGGATTTTTATGCATAATACTCAGCCTTCTTTTTGTAAAAAGCTGAGTCCTTTTGTGGGCGATTTGATCTGCTTCTGCACTCATTAGCGAAATGACCTGGCTTCCCGCAGTTGAAACGGCCTTGGGAAGTGTTTCCAGCACGATCGTCGGATTTTTGTCGGTCTCCACCTTTCTCCGATCGGCATTCGTTTGCGTAATGACCAGGCTTGCCACATTTGTAGCATTCTTGTTGTATGTGGCTCATCTTGTCATTTGTCCTCTGTCGGTCACTACTTTTGTAGTTTCTGTCGCTTGACCTCTGTCGGTCACTTCTATCATCTGACCTCTGTCGGTCACTTGATTCTTCTCTTCTTCCGTTATCTCTACTGTCACCTTGGTTGTCTCTGCCATATCGATCATTCCTTGAACCTCTTTGGTTTCCTCCGAACTCTCTTGTCAACATTCAGCGAACACTGTTCATCACTATCTTCTTCTTTTCCTTTTTCTTCTCCTCTGTAGCCTCTGGTGCAATGATTAGTGTTTTAGCCTGTGCTATTTGAGGTACTTGTGTGGCTAGTGTTCCATAGAGATCAGAGAGAGTCCAGGAGTCTAGATCTTGGTTTGTTTGAAAGGACATAGACAGCTGGAGCCATTCATCATTCAGGCTTTTTAGAAACATGACATTATTTTCTTCTGAGGTTCTGTGAATGCCAGACTTTCTACATTTGTTTATGAGAGAGTTGAACCTGTCATACGTCGTTTGCAGAGATTCTGTTGCAGAGGCTCTGAATGCATGATATTCATTTATGTACTGTGTTGATCCAAACCCTCAGTGATTTGATAATGACCCTCTCTTATATACTTAGTGAAAATTGTAAGTAAACAATATGTATCAGAGTTTCACTATCGCTGATAAGTACTAAGATCTTACAGTACAGCTGATAGGAACTCTCGCTCTTTAAATTAAACATTCAGCGAGCACTGTTCACCATTAATGCTCTGAGTCTGTTCAGTCATTATGATGATCGCTGATAAGTTAGTTGTTTACTTATGATCCCTGAAGACAAGTTTCACGTCAACAAAGGTTCTACGCTGAAGTCGAAGTTCAAGCTCAAGAACCAGCGACAAGTCTCCTAATGAACTGATTCGGATCAGCGAAGACTCAGATTTGTCCACTCAACGTGAAGTATCAAGTACAAGACTTCAGCTATCGCTGAACTTTATCATTCGCTGAATAGATAATGATAATGCTCTGAATCAACGAAAGCTGATCATGAAGTCCTCCGTACAAAGTACTTTTGTCTTAACCACCCTTGCACGACTCCGTACGAAATGTCAGAAAAGAACCTCAGACTGTCTGAAATCGTACAACCACTCTGATACTACATTGTTCATCCATGCGGCTACTAAGGTTGTCAACAAAGGTCAATGACATGCAACCAACCAGCTGATGACACGTGTAAAGTGTATACTGACTTGCATTAAATGCATGCAGTATATAAAGAGATGAACCCACTTCATTTGAAGTAACTTGCTAACTCTGGACAAGTTCAATCTCTTATCTCAAGATAGGTTATTATTAGTAATTTCCTTATCTCTCTTAGTGCAAGAAACCTTAGTGTTCCAACTTGTTTAGATTTAGGTTTATCCTTAATCTTGTTTCCGCAACAAGCTGTAAATTGTTAATGATTTATCAATAAACAATTTAGAAAAGCAAAATATGTGTGTTTGTATTCAACCCCCCCCCCTTCTACAAACTTGTATAGGCCTTCGGGACCAACATACTGTGCCCTTCGGTTCTTCTGCGTTTTAGCACCCCCTTCCAACTGTCTTTCTAATTCTTTCCAAAGATCGTGCGCAGTTTCGCATGCATCTAAGGATTGAAAAAGTTCGTTGGGGATAGCCATTATCAATATTCTTTTTGTTTTCTGTGCAACTTCATCTTCTGCCTTATCTTCATTTGACCATTCTTCTTTTGGCTTCGGTTTTTGATGTTCAGGGATTTCAGGAGATTCAGCAGTAGCTGGTACTCGGGGTACTACTATCATGGGAACAGGAGGAAGGTTGTAAAGATATTGTACTAGATTTTTTTCAGTACCCTCAAAGAAATGGACCATTCTTATTTTCCATTGAGGATACTCATCTCGAAGGAGAGTAGGAGGCTTGGTGAGTGAACCAGCAGTAAAGAAGTTATTTGTATTTGTCATTGTAAAGGTTCTGAAAAGATAGTATGATTAAAGAGTATGAGTCTGATGATCTGGAAAGTTTTCTGGGTTTAAACAGTTCCCAGAGTACACTTTAATGGAGTTTTAACCTAGAAATGAGGAATAGGTTTAAAAAGGAATGATGTCTATCACCAATCTTGTAACAAAGAGGATCACTTGATATTGAAAATCAAGGTAGGCTCTGATACCAATTGTTGGTTCCCGTTTTGTTTTAAACAAGATTATCAGATCTATTAGTTCAAGTTTATGTTTGATGCGGAAGCGTATTTGAAGAACTAACAAATATGATTGATAGATTTAGAACACAGTATAAATAAACAGTGAACAGGAAATAATATCTCAAAGTTTACTGAATATATATATATCAAGAACAGATTTAAGAACAGTGAGTAAGCAAAGCTTTAAAACAGATATGACTCTCAAAGTATATATGCTATATGTTCTTGATGTTTTTATCTCTTAATTCTCGATTAGGAAGAACTGAACATGAGTCATCCTAATATACTACTCTAAGGGGACCATAAAGCATAAGATACTATTCAGAACGGACGGTGTGAATAGTGGAACGGATGGCATGAACAGTTGGACGTGATGTATTGCATTTAATGCAGCAGACGTCTATTATGTACTAAGCCCTATTGAATCTAATCAGAGTTTGACACGTTGAAGATGGACAGGGCATGCTACCATGCAAGTTGATGAACAGGTCCAGTAACAGTAGCAAGATATTATAAATATCTTCAGGTCTTTTAGAGAGGACCACAGAGGCTCTGTAAAGTGTTACAGAGGTTCTGCGGTCTGGTCCTTTGTAGAGCAGTCTTCACCGGATTCCGAGTCTTTGGTCTTCTTTGTGCGTATGACAGAGCTTCTATAGGACGCCTCTTTAGCTTCTGTAGCTTCTTGACCTTGATCTCTCGGTAAGTTCGGCAGAGCCTCTGTAAGAGGCTTTCTTTACTTAGCCTATTTTTCACTACTTCTAAATACTTCTATGATTAGGAAGATTGAAGCTAACAGGTTTACTGTTTAGTGCATCTTTCATTCAAGAATCGAGAACTAATTCGAAGGATTTCAAGATCAATTTTGCTTTTTTTTTCTGAGGTTTTGGACTGTTCGAAGTTTTGCTACTGTTCGATCTTTCAGACTCATTTTCAGAGGTTCATTATTGAAGAAAAAGTGTTAGGATTTGGATTTCGAACCTGTTTGCACAAGATTGTCTCAGAAATTTTGGATTTCAGAGGTTTTTAGACGTTTTTGGAATATCTCGCAAGATCTAAACTTGTCGCAACATTCATCCTACTTTTCGCAAGCTTCATCGATTTGAGTGTTGTTCTTCGTTCAAGTCTACATCTCGCAAAGCTTTTCGCATCCTTAAGACCCGAGTTTTAGAGCTTTTTGCAACCCACTGACCCGTTTTTTTTAAACTTTTCGCAAGCTTCCTTTGCGAAAAGTGATCTGTCAGCATTCCATATTTGCCCAAGTCTACTTTTTGCAACCCTTGCTTGCGACTTTCTCTACTTTTCGCAACCCTTGCTTGCGACTTTCTCTACTTTTCGCAATCCTTGCTTGCGACTTTCTCAGCTTTTCGCAACCTTTGCTTGCGAGTTTCTTACTTCTCGCTTCTTCCTGTTGCGAATTTCTGACTTAGAAATTTTTTTCGAGTTTTTTACTAGTTGTTAATTGTTTGAATTTTTCAGATTAATTTTTCAAACATGAAGCGGCTTCCAGTGCTGTTCAAAGAATCTGATTTTGAACTATGGAGAGTTTCGTTCATCGATTTTATTGAAAGTAGAGAAAATGGTGAAAACATGATAAAATCTTTCTCCGAATGTCCAATGATCGGATATAAAATGGAGAATGATTTTACAGAAGAGGAGAATAAAAGAATGAAGGCCGACAAGGAAGCTTCATCCAACTTGATCTTCGCACTTTACAAACTTCCGCAACACATCTTCAAACGTGTTGAATGTTTCAAAAACAATCCAATGCTTATGTGGAACGAGTTAACAAAGCAAATGCTTGGATCTGAAGTTGCTTTTAAAAGAAAGGAAGAAGAAAAGAAAGCTGAAAAAGAGGATGTGAAACAGAACTCATCAAATGCTGAAAATGAGGAACTCAAGGAAAAGGTTATAGAGCTTACAAAGAGACTTTCTGACTCGGAAAAGTTGCTAAAAGAGGAAAGAGCGAATCGTACAAATGACAAAATGTGCTATGAAAAGAAAATTTTGTCTCTTTCACAGAAAGTTTCTGAAATTGAAAAGAATGAGAAGACGGAGAAGAAAGGAAATGAAGAAAAGAAAGCCCTTGAACTCAGATGCATAAAACTTTCTAAGCAAAACTCAGATTTTGAGAAAGTTTTATTTCTTGAAAAAGAAAAACTGGAAAAGGAAAGGATTGAATTTGAAGATAAAAGGAAAGACTTTGAAGCAAAGAATGTGAAGTTGTCAAAGAAGATATCTGAGCTTCAAAAAGAATTAGATGAAGAAAGACAAGAGCTGGAAAAGATGAAGAAAGCTGACTTTCAGGCCAGGAGCGTCAAAGATGAATTTTCTGTTGAAAGGAAGATTTTTCAGCAAGAAATACGAAAGCTCACAAAGAATTTGGCCGTGTTATCTACTGATATCATGAAAGAGAAGAGAGTAAATTGTGACATTCAGAAGAAGCTTGATTTGATGACCAAGAAACGGAATGAATTATCTGACAAAGTGAAGTCTTTCAACAAATACAAAAGCTATTCAGAAAGTCCGATTCGACCGTCTAATCTTTTCTATGATCATTTAGTGGATAATTCTTCCAATTATAAATATGCTAATTTTCCTTCATACAAGAAAGTCAACATGCAATGGAGAGTCAAAGGTACAATTCCTAAAAAAGATGTACCAAAATCATCTGTTCCCAACAAGAACACTAAACTGAAAGGTAAATCTTTTGTTAAACCTTATTCAATATATTCCGCAAATAATTTAATCAGGTTTGCACAAAAAAAATTTGTTGTTCTTATTGTGGAACTAACGACTTTGTTACAAATAATAATGTTCAATATTGGTATGGTACTTATTATTTTCCTTCTTATAGAGCTTCGCTTAACAAGCCAGGACCCAAGACACGTTGGGTACCAAAATCTACTTAATCTGTTTTTGCAGATTTAGAAGCAAAGCGTTGAACTCTCGGAAGAAGATTATTTGTGCCATTAAGGGGGAGTAAAGAGAAATGGTTTCTAAACACATCAGTTTAGAACCCAGATTTCACAATTATTGGCTTTTGAACATATCAGTTCAAAACCCGTACTTCAACGACTATGGCTTCTGAACAATTCAGTTCAGGACCCGTACTTCAAAGACTAAGACTTCTAAACAAATCAGTTTAGAACTCATACTTATCAGGTGATATCCTTAACTGTCACATCTTTCAATTCAAGGAACAAGTGGTAAAAGGTAACATTGCATTATGTTTTATTTCTACTGCTTTGAATGTTTGAATCTTTACAAATTTAATTCAATGAGATGAAATTTTCAATTTTCATTCAATGAATTAAATGTGTGCTAAAAGATGATTTTACAAGTATTTTTGTATTATCTGAGTTACATTTGTTTCAACTTTCACCTCTGAAATAAATCGAAAGGTCAGCAAAACATGAATGAAATTATGCTGAATGCTCAAAATTATGGATTTCTGAACTTATATAGAATATAATGCTCAAAAAGCCTAGATGTCAGAATGATGGATGGAAACGAAAATATGGGGAAAGCACTATGTTTTAGAACCAAGTGATTGAGATGCTCTAAGTTTTAAATCTAATCATTTAGTTTGAAAGTTTGTGCCTGTGGCCTATCTAGTTTGGGAGATTAAGTCCTAAGGGGTGCTCGACACCTAGTCCCTAAGACCAACTGGTCTGGGATCGGCTGACCCAAATCCTGCTATAGAACCAGATAGAAAGCCATGTTTTACTGGTACAAATGGGTTTAAGATATATCGATGTGGCCTTTCTGGTTTGGGAAAGTAAGTTCTAAGGGGTGCTCGTCACCTAGCACCTAAGGCCAACTGGTCTGGGATTCGCTGACCCAAATCCTGCTATAGAACCAGATAGAAAGCCATGTTTAACAGTGTATCTTATTCTTAATAAACTTTGTGATCAAAAGATGCCAATGTGCACAAAATCAAAAGATGCCAATGTGCACAAAATAAAAGATGCCAATGAGCACACATCTCTTGAAACCTGGGGAAAATACAAAGTCGCGATAAACCTGTAAATTTGTGAAAATTCTGATTTTGGACAAATAGTATGAGTAGAGCAGAGTATTCTGATATGTTTTAGAATTGCATATGCTTGTTGCTGATCATATTTCGCATTTTAGCACACCAAATAGATTTAATAAAGGGGTTGAAACTGAACATTTTTAACTTGATATGCAATGATGTCTTGTATTTGAATCCAAACACATGCATTTGATTTCATTTGATTGAAAAATCTGTTAAATTTCATTAAGTTGGATTTCTTTTGTAAAGCTTTCAAATGATCAAATGGTAGTAGTTATAAAATGTAGTTCAATGAATTTTATTTTCTTTGTATAAAATTTCAACTACTGTGCCTAAATGAAATATATGCATACTTTCAGGGGGAGAAAACAAATTGCTCCAGAATTCTTATTTTGAGGGGGAGCAAGGTTATTCATTAAGGAGGAGATTGTTAGTGAGAATCAGAGACGCGACTGAAATTGAAGAAGGTTTTCGATGATCATGATGCACACTTTCATCGAAAAAGGGGGAGAAATGTTTAGTTCAATTTCATGTCAAAGCTTTCAAGTCAAAGATTCGATTTCATGACAGGGGGAGAAATGTTTAAAGAAGACTTCATCTCAAGAAAGGAAAGGGGGAGATTTCTTCTTCAATAGTTTAAGAGAAATCGATTGATCATCTTGTGATCTCTTTTTCTTAAACTTGTGCTATACGGTGAATATCCTTACTGAAGTTTGAAGTTCTCAAGTCAAAGAAAGAAAAAGGGGGAGAATTCTTCAAGAGTTTAGGAAAAATCGATTGATCATCTTGGTTTCTCAAGAAGATCTCTTTTTCTTAGATTTGCGCTACATTGTATCAAAATGCCTTGTATGAAGAAACAAATTCTCCATATCAAAGAAAGAAAATCTCCGTCAGTTCCCCGCCTAAAGATTTTGTGACAATTTGACTTTGACAAGCCTGATAAATACCGAAGATTTTGAAGATTCAAGAAGCCGAAGACTGCTGTTCTCAAATGTTTAAATCTTGAATCCAAGGGAGAGATTGTTATGACAAATATGTCTTCAAGATTTAATCTTGATTTATAGAGTCAAAGTCAATGTATTAGTCATGTGTAGAAAGTCAAAGCTAGCTTATTGCCTTAGTTAGTCTTAGGGTATATAAGTCTTTGTTTAGACTTTCTTTAAAAGCTTTTGGTCATAACTCATATCTTGTAAACACAGAGAGCCGACATATTAAGATCTACTTTCTCTCTCTACTCTCTCTCTAGAATTTCTCTCTAATCTTGATAGATCCTGGATTAACATCTACTATCAAATGCTATTGCAAATGAATGTTGGCTATGGCACAGAAGATGTTCTCATTTGAATTTTAAGGAGCTAAACAATCTAGTTGGAAAACATCTGGTTAAAGGACTACCAAAGATAAAGTTTGAGAAGGAATCATTATGTTCAGCATGTGAAATGGGCAAAATGAAAAAGAGTTCTCACAAGTTGAAAATGGACTCTTCATGCAAGACTCCTTTAGAAATGCTGCATACTGATTTATGTGGTCCTATTTCAGTTCAATCAATGGGAGGAAAGAAGTATATACTTGTCATTGTTGATGAGTATTCAAGATACACATGGGTTGAATTTTTAAGAGCAAAATCTGAGGCTGCTGAAACACTGATTAATTTCATCAAAAGAATTCAAGTCCTTTTGCAACTTCCAGTTCATAAAATAAGGAGTGACAATGGAACAGAATTCAAAAATGAGACTCTTCAGAACTTTTTGCAAAGCTTTGGAATTTCTCATAACTTTTCTGCTGTCAGAACTCCTCAACAAAATGGTGTTGTTGAAAGGAAGAACAGAACTCTGGTTGAAGCTGCAAGAACCATGTTGGCTTATTCAAATCTTCCAACCTTCCTATGGGCTGAAGCAATTGCAACTGCTTGTTTTACTCATAACAGAACTTTGATTAATAAAAGACTAGATAAAACTGCTTATGAACTGATAAACAAAAGAAAACCACTGATTAAATTTTTTCATGTTTTTGGTTGCAGATGCTATGTTCTCAAAGATAGAGAAAGTCTTGGTAAATTTGACAAAAAGGCAGATGAAGGATACTTTGTTGGTTATTCATTAACATCCAAAGCATTCAGAATCTACAACAGAAGAACCAAGAGAATTATGGAAAGCATCAATGTAACATTTGATGAGTCAAGAATGAAGACTTCTGAACAAAACAATTCAGAACTCACACAGGATAAGACAAAAATGACTTCTGAATCAGATTCTAATCCTAACTGTTCAGAACTCAATTTATTGTTTAAGGATGCATTTCTAGAAATAACTTCTGAATCTTATGCAGATTTTGAAAATACTAAAATGGTTCAAGGAATGAAAAAGGGAACTTCAGAAGTGGTTCAAACAACTGTAATTTCTGATACTGGTCCATCTGAGGATTGTCCAACTTTGATCAATACAAGTGATGATTTTTCTGAGCCTAGTACTCAGAATTCTGGACAAGGTACTCAGACTTCTGGTCAGGGTATTCAGAACTCTGAACAAGTCATTCAGAATTCTGACTCTACTACTCAGAATCCAAACTTGGATGTTACACCTCAACAAGTCTCAGAACAAAGGGATAGTTCAGAATTACAAGCCATTATTGATGAGAATTATACAAACAAGAATTTTTCAGAGATTGATGTGCTTCCTAGTTCAAACAAATGGACAAAAGACCATCCTATTCATCAAGTGATAGGAGATCCATCAGTAGGAGTTAAGACTAGATCAGCAACAGCAAATGAAGCAATGTTTGCAGGATTTTTAAGTGTGATTGTGTCACACCCCGCTAAAGCGGAAACACGGGATGTGCAGCTCAAGATTCATAGCAAAAGTAACAAGATCACATCAACCATCAAAATACATTCAAAAGGTTAAAACCTTGTCTTTTACAATCATTTTTACGAAAGGGAAATGAACATAAATAAAAGATAGAAAAGAAAGCTTCATCACGTGTAGCCTTCCTAAGTCCCAACCTTAAGGACGCTCACCTGAAAAGCATGTAAATGAGAGGTCAACTAATGCGCTAGTTGGTGAGATCACAGGTTTAACGAGTTCAAAAAGTTGTCATAGAAATAGTTCCAATCCGCACAAGGGATAAATCAACCGGATATAAAAACACTTGCTCAAGGTAATCGTATGTAAAATGTTTAAGTTATGAGCCCGTTACCCGACCTATACCGACAGAATCGCCCCACCGCATGTTCTATCGCCAACAATGCGTAAATACAAACAATAATTATGCACTCAAACAAGCGCTACTTGTGAGTGGGGTGTCAACCAAATAACGTTATCCATGATTACCAACGGCTCAATACATGAGTTAAATGGGTAACGTAAAAATAAACGGGGACTTTTGAACGATAGCAAAAGAAAACTCAAACTTACAACATTTGCGAAAACATAGATACCATAGAGCATAAACAAGTATAGCAAGTTTCGTATTTCCAAGAAAATGAAATAACCGGTGCGTAAAATAGTTGTAGTAACGACATGCTTTTTACCCCAAAATATGTAAAATATTGAAAAAGGGGCTGTGATAACTCCCTTGATAAGCGATAGAATCCGGGAATCTCTCACAAGTACTTCGAGACGATCCTACTTCAAACCTATGAACGTAATGTCACTAGTGAGTTTTCGATCTCGAAGATCGGTACTAACTATCCAAATCGTCATAAAATGCCTTAATTGTGATTTAATTATTATAAATTGTATGGAGTTATCAAAATTTGTAATTGTAACATATGTATACTTCGTTCTTGTTAGATTAAAGTTACCGCAATTTCGTCGTAATAAGTAACGAAAAGGGTTTAAAGAATGTATATATATAGTACATATATATATATAAACCGAAATTTTATCGTAAGAACGATAAATAGGGGTTTTGAATGAAAAGACGAAGTATTTAAAGTGCATAAATATAAATGTATAGTATATATTCCACAATTTCATCATAAAATGATGAAATGGGATTAAGAATATATAAAATGCATAAGTATATATAGATATGTTATATATATGTATATTCCACAATTTCATCATAAAGTGATGAAATGGGATCAAGAGTAAATAAAATGTATAAATATATAAATATAAGATATACAAATATATTCCACAATTTCATCATAAAATGATGAAATGGGATTAGAAGTTAGTCTTCAATTATAGTAAGACATTTGTCCTTTGCTGTCCAGATTTTGGTGTCACTTTGTGTCCACTTTTGGGTAACCTCCAGGTATAGTTAGGTCAAGATATTTTATGTCCAAGTGGTTTAATGAGTTAGGAAACTTTTGGCATAAGTTTCATAATTTTTAGAAGTATTTAAGTATATGAAATAATACTTGACGTAATACACGACAGAAAACTTTGCTGTTTGCGCACTGTTTTTGTGAAAACTGTTTGGTGCATGAAATCTTTGATTTTTTTAGTGAAACCACTTGGGTTTGAATCCTAACACATAAAAATGATTTCCAGAAAAATAATTACTCAATTTGGAGTTTTATTGAGTGAGATATGACCATTTGAAGAGGGGTGTGGAATCTGACAGCAAGCTGTCAAATATGCATGTGCATTCTCTTGACTTTTTACCCAAAACTCTTATTCCTTTTTGCATGCAATCCGATTTGACTCATCCCCATACAATTATTTTCAGTTCTAAAACTTGATTTTTAGCCATTTAAACTACATGCAAATTACCCATCATCTCATCTTTTATAAAATCTTGAAAATGGTTATTTTTGAAGAATGTTGATGTTTATGCCAAGAACTTCATCATGCATCATTAAAATTGTGTATTTTTAGCTTATGCATGTTGGTTTAAACATGTTTTTAGTGGATTCAAAGACCTACCCATGAAACCTTTGAACCAAAAGATATGGATTTTCCAAGAAAACTACATGCATGTGTTTAAAAGTTCATATTTGATCTTAACATGGGTTTGATTTTGTATTCACCACCTTTTTTAATAACAATCAAGTGTTATGGAGGTGAATCTACAAACATTAAGATATGTAAAGATGATTTTTGAGAAGATTAAAGAAAGTATAGAAGAAGATGAAAAACATTCATAAGAAAAATGCAAGAAAATGAAAACTTGACAAAAGAGAGTGTGTGGATTTCATCCAACACACTTGTAATTACCTTGAACACTTGTATCTCTTGGAAGAGATGTGTTTAGGGGCTGGAGTTGTTGGATGAAGATGGATGAAGATGGTTGAAGATGGTTGAAGATGGAGAGAGAAAGAGATGAGAGAATTCTAGTGAGAATTTAGAGAGAGAGTGAGATGTGTTGTAAGTGAATTGTAATAGCATAAAAGAAATACATAAGGAGTGTAGAGAGGGGGGCGGCCTCTCCATGGGGGGGGGGGGGGGGGGGGTGGGGTGGTGTGATGCAAAAATAAAAATGTCATTTCTTGTCTTTTTGATTTATTTTAAAACAAGATGTATTTTTCTTTTAAATTATAAATAACATAACAATTATATAAAGTAAGGTATTTATATAAAATTTAATCGTAGAAAATTAGTTGCTAATTATATATATACTTGTGATATAATTGTAGCTTAAGTTGGCATTTTATGAGATTTATGGATAATTTCCTAAGTTAGGGGTTTCTAGGCAAAATTTCTCAAATTTTCCTATTGTACTGAGATTACTGCTAAAATTGCACTGTTCGAACTCTGATATGAATAAATGAAATATCCAGTGCGGTTCTAACCTGAGGTGTAAATTTGACAGTTGTCACAGATTGAACCAAAGAAAGCCAATGAAGCCTTAGAGGATCAGATTGGATTTTAGCAATACAAGATGAATTGCTACAGTTTGAAAGAAACAAAGTCTGGAGACTTATTCCAAAACCTGAAGGAAAATCTATTATTGGAACAAAATGGGTATTCAGAAACAAGAAAGATGAGTCAGGTGTTGTAGTCAGAAATAAGGCAAGATTGGTTGCTAAGGGATTTTCTCAACAAGAAGGAATAGACTATGATGAGACATTTGCACATGTGGCAAGAATATAAGCAATCAGAATATTCTTGGCATATGCTGCACACAAGAACTTCAAAGTGTACCAAATGGATGTCAAATCAGCTTTTCTGAATGGTATACTTAATGAAGAGGTTTATGTCTATCAGCCTGAAGGTTTTGTTGATCCTGAGTTTCCAGGTCATGTTTATGTTTTAGATAAAGCATTGTATGGTCGGAAACAAGCACCAAGATCCTGGTATGACACTCTAACTCAACATTTATTAAAATCTGGCTTCAAGAAAGGTAAAATTGACACTACTTTGTTTCTAAAGAAAAAAGGTGATGATTTGATCTTGATCCAGATATATGTAGATGATATCATATTTGGTTCTACAAGTGCAGAGTTATGTAATGAATTCTCAAAAGACATGGAATCATAATTTGAAATGAGCATGATGGGAGAATTGAATTTTTTCCTTGGCCTTCAAGTAAAACGATTGTCAAATGGAATTTTCATAAATCAAGGAAAATATGTAAAAGATATTTTGAAAAAGTTTAAGATGTCTGATTGTGCTGCTATGAGAACACCAATGGCAACAAATATCAAGTTAGATGCTGATCTCTCGGGAGTTTCAGTAGATAACAAGGTTTATAGGGGCATGATTGGATCTTTACTTTATCTGAATGCAAGTAGGCCAGATATCATGTTTGCTACATGTTTCTGTGCTAGATTTCAATCTAATCCAAAAGAATCCCATTTGCTTGCTGTTAAAAGGATCTTAAGATATCTCAAAGCTTCACCTGATTTGGGCCTTTGTTATCCAAAAGAAACTGATTTTAAACTAACTGGTTTTACTGATGCTGATCATGCAGGGAGCAGTTTGGACAGGAAAAGTACTTCTGGTGCTTGTCACTTTTTGGGAGACAAGATAGTAAGTTGGGCTTCAAAGAAGCAAAATTGTGTTTCCACATCAACTGCTGAAGTAGAGTATGTAGCTGCTGCTGCTTGTTGTTCTCAAACTTTGTGGATGAGAACACAACTCATGGATTATGGATATCAGCTTAACAAGATTCCAATTTACTGTGACTCAGAAAATGCAATTGCCATCACTCAGAATCCTGTTCAGCACTCAAAGACCAAACATATTGATGTAAGGTATCATTTTATTAAGGACTATGTGGAAAAGGGAACTATAGAAATGCACTTTGTGCATACAAAGTATCAATTGGCTGACTTGTTCATAAAGCCTCTTGATCACAAAAGGTTTATTTTCCTCATTTGTAAAATAGGAATGCTTAATCTGACTAATTGATGATATTTGTTATTTTCATAAATGAATATTTTTCTAAGTACGATTTTCTGAGTAGTGTACTCAGAACTCTGACTCTCTTGTTCAGGATTCTGGCCCTTGAGTTCAGAACTTCTGAGACTTTGAGTTCAGAACTTCTGAGTTAGTACTTCAGAAATCTGACTTCAAATTTTTTCTAAATAGATAAATCAGACCTTCTGACTATCTTTCAGAACTCATTTCTGAAAAGTACAAATGTTTTAATTTTGTAGATTATATGTTTTCTATGATATATTTTCATATTCCTTCTGTTTAATATGTGTTTGAGTATATGCTTAAGTCAAGGGGAACAAGCTTTCAATGATAAAATAATTTTTTACTTGTTCAAACTACTTCTAAACCCTTAAAAAGATTTTCAAGGTCAGATGTTAGATTTTAAATGATTTTCAAAAATATCAAATCATCAAAAGATAGACAGAATTTTGATGATAAAATAATTTTCTATCTGTTCAAACTACTTCTGGATGATTAAGTGTTTTATCTAATCAGAAGTTGAGATTTAAATGAATTTTGGTTCTAAGGAAATTTTATTCTGAACTGTGTACTCAGAACTTCTGAGTATGCATTATCAGAACTCTGAGCGTGTTATTCAGAACTTTTAACTTGTGTTAATTTCTATCAAATAACACGTGTCAGCTTCTTATTCAATTGATGATTCCACGTTTCTTTTAATATCTTTTGTGGTACTTCACAGTGTTTGAATCCGTTATAACTCTGACAAAAAGCAACTTTTCACCGTTTGAAACCTTTCAGCTTCGCGGATTTTAAATAGACCTTAAAATCCCTCTTTCAATTTCATTTGAATTCCAAGAGTGAAAAGTGAGATACGCATAAATCCAGAGTTCTTCGAGTCTGTTTTCTTTCAATCTTCGATATTAGTCATGTCTGGTTCAAGAAGAAGTAGAGCTATATCATTACATTCCTCGAAAACCTTGATGGAATCCTTGGATTCAGAAAACGATGAAGTTCGAATGCCTGAAAACATTGTTTTAGGAGGAAATGTTGAAGGAAATGCAGGGGATGAGAATATGGCAGAATCTGAAGGAAACGCGGATGGGGGAAATGAAAATATACAACATGAACAGAGTGCGGCTAGGTCTATAATGTCTGGAAGATCAAATTCTTTGGAGAGAGTTGTACCTGAGAGTGAGTATTTGGATTTGATTGAAAACAATTGTGTGTTAGTACTTGATGAAACTAGCTTCAAGGAAGAATATAGAATAATCATAGAGTTGTTGAAGTACCATCCATTCAAGAAGTGGTTTACAATGAAGAAAAATGTTCCTGTACAATATATATAACAGTGGTGGAAGCATTTGGAGTTACAAGGTAACAAATTTGTATCTGAAGTAGGGGGAGTTACTATAACTTTGACTGTACAGTTTATGAGAACAATGCTGAGGCTACCAGAAAAGGATGATTTACAGGGGAGATCAGATTTTGAAGATTCTCCATTGACAGAGGAATTAATAGCTGAATTCAGAAGATTAGGGTATAATGATGAATTGAAGAATCTAAGTCAATTCAGAAGGAACAAATTGCCACCAATCTGGGCATGTTTCTTCAACATAATCAACAAGTGTCTATCTGGGAAGAATAGTTCTTTAGATCAAGGTTCAAGGCAAATCTTGCAGATCTTTCATGGGTTAGTGAAGAATAGGCATTATGATTATGCTTCTATTCTATGGGAAGATAAGAAGAATACTATTGAGAGAAATCAGAAGGCAAAAGAAGGGAAAACAAAGGATAAGATACTCACATTTATACCTTATCAGAGATATTGGCAGTTGGTAATATGGTATGCAATGGATCAAGATAGAAACATTCCAAGAAGATCAAATGAGGAGCATGGGCCAATCTTCTACATGGGTAAAATGATCTCTGCTCTTAAACTTGAAAATTTTCCAAATCACAGACCTCTTCCAAGGTCACTTAGGCAATATATTCCAAGGGAGAGTGAGATTCTAAAAGCATATTGCACCTCAATGGGACTTGATCAGCCTCAAGCCCCTACCCACGAGGAACAACCTGAGATGAAAGGTGAGGGGTCTAATCAAAATAAAGAGGGGGAGAATGTTCAGGAGGGAGAACATTCTGAGAGAATAGAGAGGGAAAATTCAGAGAGCTTGGTTAGAATGGAAAGTGAAAAACAGAAAGAGAGAGGTGAGGATGAGAGAATGTTAACAGAATTAGAAACAGAAAGAGATAATTCTGATCCAACCGAATTAATCCGGGCAACCACATCTACTATTGGTTCACAACCCTTGGTGACCAATATTGAAGAAAACACCACGGAGCCGGTGGTGGAACTTGAACAACCCATCCCTAGCCACTCAGAAGCATTCAAACATGCTACTGTTTCACTTCATATAGGGGAACCATCCCAAACTCATTTGGAGGGAGGTGATAAATCCCAAGATTTTATTCAACACTTTGAGTCTGGATTGCACAGTAAAATCCTACTTGAGCCTGAAATTCCTTTTCACACTAGCACATCACATGAATTTCTTATTCCTGTATCAACATCCATAGACATTCCTATTATTGGTTGTCAAGGATTGGATGGAAGTCCTGGTGAAGTGAACATCTTAAAAGCTTCATTACACAGTGCATCTGTTGTACATGGTGTCTTTGTGGCACCTACAGGCCATGAGCTCCCTGAGCACATGAAAACTGGTTCATCTGTTGTTCCAGGTTCACTGTTAGAAAACTCTGAATTTGAAAAAGTTCAGAAACAAAATCAGGTGTTGGGGGAGAAAGTTGAAAAATTGGAGAGTACTGTTGATTCTTTGAAAAATGAGGTGAAGGAACTCAGAATTATGTTGGAAGGCAAAGCTAAATCTGTTGAATCAAAGGTAGATACAGTGAAAGAATCCTTGGAATCTTATGAAAGAACAGGATCTAATCTTACAATCAATATAGAAAGCAGTAATTGAGAAGTTGTATGATCAAGCCCAATTGTATTCAATGATGAACAGAATTACAGATCTAAAAGAGAGAGAATCTCAAAGATTACAAGGAATGAATACAAAGTTATACGGGAAAAATCAATCAGTTAGCAACATAGAGCTAACTACTATTTATACTGCAACGGACATCTTAAAGCTACAGTACAAATAAGAAAGACTAATAAGAACATAACACGTGTCCTAATTAGTTTATAAAATACTAAGTAAAGTATCTCGTCATAAGTTCTGACCAGGTAGTTCAGAACTTCTGAACATTCTTCTGATAAAGCTTCTCAGATCTTCTGACTCCTTAACTCATACATCTGACTTCTCTTTCCAGACTTCTGAGCTTTCACTGATCAATACTTCTGAGCTTTCACAGTCAGACCTCTGACTTCTCTACTCAGAACATCTGAGTCTTCTTATCAGATCTTCAACACTTGGTTTATTGACAAAACTTCAGATCTAACAATCTCCCCCTTTTTGTCAAATAAACTTAAACTTTGCATCATCCAGTTCTTTCAGAGCAGGAACAATCTTCTGAAGTAGCACATTTCTCAGATTAAGCCTTTTATCAATTTTGTCAATGATTTCTTGAATAATCTCAACTTGCTGATTGATTACTTCTTGAGTCATGTTTGCTTCCTTCACTTTCAGCATCTTTTACTCCAAATTATGCTTTATGATTCTTAAAGTTCCAGAACAGTATTTTGCGGTTTCCTTTGCTCTGAAGAAAATCTTTCCACTTTTGTTTTTCAAAAATACTCCCAAATCTGGATATTTGTGAACACTTCCAGTCTTTAACTTCTTTTTCTGTTCATGATCTGTGTTGGGATTTGCCAGATAAACACATGACTTTTGTAGGTACAAAGCTATTTGAAAGTCTGTATAACAGTGCCACCTTAAGATGTAGAACATGGCCTCAATTACCACACTTCTGGCCTTCCTTTCATTTATGTCTTTGCTCGACTCTTTGAAACATAGAAAGCTGTGTAATCTGTAGAAGTCAACTAATGATAGTTTCTCAAAATCTGCATCAGTAAAGTAATAAACCTTGCCATCTTCTCTTAGAACTTCAAAAGATAAGTACTCCATCTTTCTGAATTTCTTAACCCTCAATTCTCTGATTCCAGTGATTAAAAAATCTGAGTAAACAGCTTGCTTTGTTTTGCCAAGACATCTTAATTTTTCAGCCAACCAGATCTGAGTCTCCTTAGGTCTATCATAATACACATCCAATAATTGTACTTCTTTTGGTTTGAAGAACTCAGGTAAATCAAATTCAAGAAAGTATCCATTTAGATCAATGGATATTTCATCTTCTTTTGGTTCAGACTGTTCAGCTTGATCAAAACTAGTTATCTGCACATTCTGAGATATTGTGTTCTGCACTTCTTCAACTTCATCTGACAAAATTTCATTCACTTCATACTCAGCAGGAAACACAAAATCATTATGTAGAATCTTTTTGGGATTCACCTCAGATAGCAACCATTCACTACTGTTTCTGATTTTTCTTCTAAGATCCAACCTCCTCTTCACACAGTTTATACATCTCTTCTTTAAACTCTCTTTTTCAGCTTCCATACTTACTTCCATTTTAATCAACAACCAATTCAGAGTTGCATCACTGTACTTTACCAACTCTTTTAATCTGAACAATTCAAGCCTTTCGTGAACTATATATGTGAACCCTTTTGTCTCCATTCCTTCATTCACAAATCCCTTCACATGCAAATCAACTTCTGTTTTCTTTGTGGGAGAACTCAGATTACACTTTTCTTTTCTTTCTTCAATAGCTAATTGGAAGTCATACAAGTATATATTTCTGACATAAATACCCAGAAGTCTTCTGCATTCAATTTCTATCAAGGCTTCTTCAGTGCTAGCAAAGAACTTGACTAGAAAGATCTGATCATCAAGAGTCAATCTGTGAAAATCAAAGGTAGACATGGAAACCTTTGTATTTCTTTCTTTCAGTACTTCCATTCTAACAAACATTGAACCATTGAATTCATCTTGTTGAAACACCAGAACTTTCTCAATTCTTTTCTGAATATGCAGTTTTGAGTCAGGAACTCTGAACCTGTTAGAAGCTTCTGAGTAGACCATCTGAGCTCTGTCATCCATAAAACCATCAATGTTACTTTCCAAAGGCTCATACTCTCCTTCTGTGTAGTAGAGATTATCATATATTTCCTCAGGAAAAATATCATCATGAAATTGTCTGGCTAATGGCACATCACTTAACTCTAGAATGAAATCACATACAGGTTCTTCTAGTCTTTGCAATTTAATCTTTGGGATCTCAATTGGTTTTCTGAATACATACTCAGAAGGCATAAAGAAGTCTTTCACTTTCACATACTCTTCTTCTGTATTAACTCATCACAAAAGTTAAATCTAAAATCATTTTCAAAATCCTGAGTATAATTCACAGTTCTGTCTTCTTCTCCCATTAGATCAATAGGTCTTTTCATTTTTATTCCTTGCTGAACTTTTTGAACATTCAAAGCTCTGACTAAACTATTATGCATCCTTCTGATCAACTCTTCACATAACCTCCTTTCTTTTAATTCAGAATCCGTCATATTTTCTTTGTTATACACCACAATATCTGTACACATGTTGACCACTTCACTTTCCACTGTCTTTTTTGATCTCAATACAGATTCCTCAATAGCTTCAGTTTCATCTGAGTTTCTTTCCATTTCTATGTCTAAGTTCAATTCCTCTGTTTTATCTGAATCACCACCATCTGTACTTTCCAACTCCATTTCCTCTGTATCTGAGCTATCAATCTGAACTATCTGAGTTATTGCCTTTAAATTTTCCTGTGTCTGATCTTCTGAACTTTTTGTACTAGCTAATTGCATATCTGCCATCTCAAAATCTTCTATGCCAATATCATCATCAGAACTTAACCTTTGTCTTTTCTCCCCCTTTTGATGATCATGAGGCTCATTATCATCAAACTTTCTTTTCAAGTTCTGATTAAAAGTAACTTCAGGTTCAGCTTCTGCAATAGGAACAGGATCAAGAGGCTTTGAAGTAGAAGCCAAAGATACACTCAGTGCTTTCAGTATAGATTCTTGCATACCTTGCATTTGTTGTAACATATCTTTTTGAAAACCAGACATTATATCCATGATCTCCTTTTTGTGAGAATCCAAGGATTTCTTTACATCATCTACTTTGGTTTCAACAGAAATCAACTTTTTCTCCAACACAACTTTCAACTCTGACATCTCATCATTCAAATCCTCCACCTTCTTCTCCAAATTTTCTACTTTTTCCCCCATCTCCTTGTTTTGTTTCTGAATCTTTTCAAATTCAGAAGTTTCTAATAGTGAACCTGAACCAACAGATGGTCCAGTTTTCATGTGCCCAGAGGGCTCATGGCCTGTAGATAACACACAGTTATCTTGTACAATAGATGCACGTTTGAATGAGGCTTTTGTAATGTTCACCTCACAAGGACTTCCATCCAATCCTCGACACCCAACATTAGGTATGTCTATGAATGTTGTTTCAGGAATACGAAATTCCTGATTTGTGCAAGTGTCAAAAGGAATTTCAGGCTCAATATGAATAGGACTGTGATATTCAGACTCAATGTGTTGAAAAATAAATTGGGATTTATCACCTCCCTCCAAATGAGTTTGGGATGGTTCCCCGGATTTGTGTGAAACAGTAGCATGTTGAAATGCTTCTGAGTGGGTATGGATGGGTTGTTCAAGATCCACCACTAGGTCCATGGTGTTTGTTTCAATATTGGACACCAAGAGATGTGAACCAATAGCATTTGTGGTTACCTGGTCAAGATTAGCTGGTTCAGAGGCATCTCTTTCTGTTTGAACCTCTGTTGACAATCTCTCATCCTCATCACTCTCATTCTGCTTTTCTTCACCAAATCTAACCAAGCTCTCAGAATTTTCCCCCTCAAGTCTCTCAGAATGTTCACCCATCTGAACATCCTCCCCCTCTCTAATTCGACTAGACCCCTCACCTCTCTTCTAAGGTTGGTCCTCTTGGGTAGGGATTTGAGGTAATTCAATTCCCATAGAGGTGCAATAAGCTTTTAAAATCTCACTCTCCCTTGGAATATAGTTCCTAAGTGATTTTGGCAATAGTTTATGATTGGGGTAGTTTTCAAGTCTTGTTACTGAGGTCATCTTACCCAAATAAAATGTAGGACCATGCTCTTCATTTGTTCTTCTTGAGATTGTTCTGTTTTCCTGCATGGCATACCAAATAACAATTTGCCAGTACCTTATGTAAGGAATGTATGTCAGTGGAGCATCCTTTGTTTTCTTCTGAATTGCTTTCTGATTCTTCTCAAATGTATTCTTCATATCTTCCCAAAGTATTAAAGTATAGTCATAATGCCTATTCTTCACTAAACCCTGAAATATCTGAAGAATTTGTTTAGAACCTTGATCAGCAGAACTATTCTTCCCTGACACACATTTATTTACCACATGAAAGAAGCAAGCCCAAATAGGTGGTAATTTGTTTCTTCTGAACAAACTGAGAGTCCTCAATCCTTCATTGTATCCCAACTTCATAAACTCTGCTATTAGTTCCTCTGTTAAGGGTGAATCCTCAAAATCTGTTCTTCTTTGTACATCATCTTTCTCTGGTAGATTCAGCATTTCTCTTAGTGCAGAGATAGATAAGGCAAATGTCACTCCTCCAATTTCAGACACAAACTTATTATCTTCTAACCTAAGATGTTTCCACCATTGTTGTATGTACTGAACAGGCACATTTTTACTTCTTGTAAACCATTTTCTGTACGGATGATGTTTGAATAACTCCATCATAATTCTGTGTTCAGGCTTAAAACGACTTTCCTCAAATAACATAACACAGTTATTTTCAGATAATTTCAGCCATTCACTCTCAGGAACAATTCTTTCCACTAAAATAGATCTATCTGACATAATAGAACCTGCAGCACTCTGTTCATGTTCAATATTAACGTTTACCTCATCCGCATTTCCTTCAGATTCATCCATTTGTTCATCTTCTTCATCATTTCTTATTGCCCCTTCCTCTGCAACTCTATTTTGTACTTCATCATTTTCCGAATCGGATGAATCCATTATCGATTTAGTAGAATGTAGAGAAATTGGACCACTTCTTCGTATTTCAGACATGATTTAAGAAGAAAACAGACTCAAAGAACTCTGGATTTGATTCGTATCTCACGTTTCGCTCTGGAATTTGAAAGAAATTTGAAATAGGGATTTTAAGACCTATTTAAAATCCGCGAAGTTGAAAGGTTTAACGGAAAAGCGAAATCAATGTTATAACGGAGTCAACACATTTGAAATACCACAAAGGATTTAAATGAAATGCGTGGCATTGTCAAACAAATATGAAGCTGACACGTGTTAGTGGATAGAATTTTGACTCAAGTCAAAGATCTGAATAACACGCACAGATGTTCTGATTCCATGACTCAGAAGAATTTTGCCTTGTAACCAAAATGTCATTTAAAATCAACTTCTGACCAATATAAAACATTTTGATTATTCAGAAGAGGTTTGAACAGATAGAAGCACTTTTTATCATCAAAACTCTGTTCATATTATGATGATTTAAAAAGGATCATTTAAAATCTTATATCTGAATATGAAAAGTTTTTAATTCAGATATAGTTTGAATAACAAAAAAAATTTATCATTAAAAGCTTGTTCTTAGAATGATCAGTGATAAGAAATGAAAACAAATCTTTTAAGCATCACAAAATGATTTCCAAAAGAATTTTGATGCTCCCCCTTGACTTGAGCATGCATTTGACTATTAATGATACATAAAGATGAGATAAAAAGATAATAGAAGAAGCATAATCCATACAGTTGAAGTTATTTGTATTTCTCAAAAATAAATTTTTGAAAGTTAGATTGCTTAAGTATTGACTCAGAATCTCTGACCTTAAGATTCAGAGGTTCTGATCTCAAGACTCAGAAGTTCTGAACTTAAGACTCAGAAGTTCTGAACTCAAGACTCAGAAGTTCTGATCTTAGTACTCTGAAATTCTGATTCTTAAGACTCAGAGTTCTGAGTACACTACTCAGACAATTTTACTTAGAAAAATTTAGCATTTTTAAGAAAAAAATATTTTCAATTAGGCAGATTAAGCATTCCTATTTTACATATGAGAAAAGAAAACCTTTTGTGATCAAGAGGCTTTGTGAACAAGTCAGCCAATTGATACTTTGTATGCACAAAGTGCATCTCTATAGTTCCTTTTTCCACATAGTCCTTTATAAAATGATACCTCACATCTATATGCTTAGTCTTCGAATGTTGAACAGGGTTCTGAGTAATGGCAATTGCACTTTCTGAGTCACAATAGATGGGAATCTTGTTAAGCTGATATCCATAGTCCATGAGTTGTGTTCTCATCCACAATGTTTGAGAGCATGAAGCAGCAGCAGCAACATACTCTGCTTCAGCAGTTGAAGTGGATACACAATTCTGCTTCTTTGATGCCCAACTCACTATTTTATCTCCCAAAAAGTGACAAGCACCAGATGTACTCTTTCTGTCCAACCTACTTCCTGCATGATCAGCATCAGTGAAAGCAGTCAATTTGAAGTCAGTTTCTTTTGGATACCATAAACCTAGATCAGGTGTTCCTTTGAGATATCTTAAAATCCTTTTGACAGCCAACATATGTGATTCTTTCGGGTTAGATTGAAATCTAGCACAGAAACAGGTAGAAAACATGATATCTGGTCTACTTGCAGTCAAATAAAGTAATGATCCAATCATGCCTCTATAAAGTTTGATATCTGCTGAAACACCTTTGAGATCAGCATCTAACTTTATGTTAGTTGCCATAGGTGTTCTCATAGAAGCACAATCAGACATTTTGAACTTTTTCAGAATATCTCTGACATATTTTCCTTGATTTATAAAAATACCTTTTGGTAATTGTTTGACTTGAAGACCAAGGAAAAAATTCAGTTCACCCATCATGCTCATTTCAAATTCAGATGACATGATTTTTGAAAAATTATCACATAATTCTGGACTGGTAGAACCAAATATTATGTCATCAACATAAATCTGAATCAGAATCAAATCATCACCCTGTTTCTTTAAAAACAAAGTTGTGTCAATCTTACCTTTCTTGAATCCTGAACCTAACAAGTGTTTAGTAAGAGTGTCATACCAGGCTCGTGATGCTTGTTTTAGACCATATAAAGCTTTGTCTAAAATATAAACATGATCAGGGAATTCTGGATCAACAAAACCTTCAGGTTGATGGACATACACCTCTTCATTAAGTTTGCCATTTAGAAAGGCTGATTTGACATCCATTTGATACACCTTGAAATTTTTATGTGCAGCATAGGCTAAAAATATTCTGATTGCCTCTATTCTTGCCACTGGTGCAAATGTCTCATCATAATCAATTCCCTCTTGTTGACAGTATCCCTTAGCAACCAATCTTGCCTTGTTTCTGATGACAACACCTGATTCATCCTTTTTGTTTCTGAACACCCATTTAGTTCCAATAATAGATTTACCTTCAGGCTTTGGGATGAGTCTCCAGACTTTATTTCTTTCAAATTGAAGCAATTCCTCTTGCATTGCTGAAATCCAGTCTGGATCCTCTAAGGCTTCATTAGCTTTCTTTGGTTCAATCACACTCAAGAAACCAGCAAACATTGCTTCATTTGCTGTAGCTGATCTGGTTTTTACTCCTGCTGATGGATCACCTATTACTTGATGAATAGGATGATTTTTAGTCCATTTATTAGCACTAGGGAGTACATCAATCTCTGAATAATTGTTGTTTACATCATTCTCATCAATGATTGCTTGTAATTCTGAACTGTCCCCTTGTTCTGATGTATGAATAGGAGCTATATCCAAGTTTGGGTTCTGATTAATGAAGTCAGAATTCTGAGTGACTTGTTCAGTGTTCTGAGTACATGAATCAGAATTCTGATTACAAGGTTCAGAATTTTCACCACTTGTATGTATTAGATTTGGACATTCCTCTGATGGACCTTTGTCAGAAATTACAGTTGATTGAACTATTTCTGGAGTCTTATTTTTCATCTCTTTGACCATCTTTGGGTTTTCATATTCTGCATAAGAATCAGAAATTAGTTCACTAAAAGCATCCTTAAACAGTAAATTGAGTTCTGAACAAATAGGATTAGAATCTGTATCAGAAGTCATTTTTGTCTTGTTCAGCATGAGTTCTGAACTTTCTTGTTCAGAAGTCCGCATTCTGGCTTCATCAAAAGTTACATTTATGCTCTCCATCATCCTCTTGGTTCTTCTATTGTAGATTCTGAATGCTTTGGAAGTTAAAGAATAACCCACAAAGTATCCTTCATCTGCCTTTTTATCGAATTTGGCAAGATTTTCTCTGTCTCTAAGAACATAGCACCTGCAACCAAAAACATGAAAGAATTTGATTAATGGTTTTCTTTTATTTATCAGTTCATAAGCAGTCTTATTTAATCTCTTATTGATTAAAGTTCTATTCTGTGTAAAACAAGCAGTTGCAATTGCTTCAGCCCATAGGAAAGTAGGAAGATTTGCATAAGCCAGCATTGTTCTCGCAGCTTCAACTAGAGTTCTATTCTTCCTTTCAACAACACCATTTTGTTGAGGAGTTCTGACAGCAGAAAAATTGTGAGAAATCCCAGAACTTTCTAAAAAATTCTGAAGAGTCTCATTTCTGAACTCTGTTCATTATCACTTCTGATTTTCTGAACTGGAAGTTGTAAGAGAACTTGAATCCTTTTGATAAAATTTATCAATGTAGTAGCAGCTTCTGACTTAGCTCTTAGGAACTCAACCCATGTGTATCTGGAGAATTCATCAACAATCACAAGCATATATTTCTTTCCTCCCATAGATTGAACTGAAATTGGACCACAAAGATCAGTATGAATCATTTCTAATGGTGCTTCGCAAGATGAGTCCATTTTTAATTTGTGAGAACTCTTTTTCATCTTGCCCATTTCACAAGCTGAGCATAATGATTCTTTTTCAAATTTAAGCTTTGGTAAGCCTTTAACCAGATGTTTTGCAACGAGATTATTAAGATCTTTGAAATTCAGATGAGAACATCTTCTGTGCCAAAGCCAGCATTCATTTGCAGTTGATTTTGATAAAAGACAAACTGTATTTAATGTTTTCAATTTTGAAAAATTAACTACAAATAAGTCCATATGTCTTTTGGCCCAGAAGACTTTAACATCATTTTCAGTTAAAATCATGCAACCTGTTATTTGAAACTTAATTTGACAAAGACTGTCTAAAAACTGACTTATGCTGAAAAGATTATGCTGTAATCCTTCAACATAGAAAACCTTTTGGATAGTCAGATCCCCTTTAGTTAAATCCCCATAACCTTTGACTTGTCCTTTGCTGTTATTTCCAAAGTTTATTGCTCCTCCAGCCTTTTCTGTGAAGTTTGATAGAAAAGACTTCTGACCTGTCATGTGTCTTGAAGCTCCTGAATTTAAAAACCACACATGACAGCCCTGCAAAAGGATCAGTTAGGTTTAGGTACCCATTTTGGAATGGGTCCATCTTTGTTAGCTTTGTCATTGGATTTAACATTAGTACCTTTTACTCTCCACTCAAAATCTTTCTTCAAACACCACTTTCCTTGAACTTTTATGAAGTCAGAACATTTTCTGCTTACAAGCTTGTTCAAATTCTTTTTGAGAGTTGTAACTTTTGGTTTTGCTATATTTTCAACTTTCTTTTCTTTTATCTTTTCTTTCTTCTGAGTCTGAGGAACAGAAATTTTCTTCTTTTCTGTATTTTGAGGAACAGAAACTTTCTGAATATCTTTTCTTATGTATGAAACAGAAGTTATTTTGACTTGACATTTATGAGAATATTGGAATGAATCATTTTTACATCTAACACAAACAAGATTTTTCTTTGCAAGTGACAATAAATCTGAAACATAGGTCATTTCATTTTTATTGATACTGTTCAGAGTACAATTGCCCTTATTACAAGAATTTCTAGCTTTGAGTTCAGAAGTAGATTTCATTCTAAGCTTCTCAAGATCCCTTTTCAGATCATTCAACTTTGCAAGATCATCTTTCCTTTTGCTTTCTTCTTTTTCTGAAAAATTCAAGTTCTTTTTGTTAGAAGAATTAGATGATTCACCTTTTTCATATGTACTTGATTCATTAAAGAATTTATCATTTTCTGTTGAAGCATTAATTTTAAAAAGATCATACTCAGTCTTCAGTTTTTCAAGCTCTGTTATTTTCTGAATAAAAATATTCTTTATTTTCAAAGCTTCTTCAAGTTTAATATCCACCTCACAGAAATCATTTTCAAGTTCATCATAAGCTTTCCTTAAGTCCTCAAGTTCTTGACTCACAAGATTAAATCTCTTTTCAAGTTGCAAAAATTCATCTGATTTTGTTTCAGAAAAAACCAGTTGAATCAGACTTCTGACTACTTGAGTCAGAGTTCTGATTTACAGACTCAGATGTCTGATCTTTAGGCTCAGAGTTCTGACTACAAAGTTCAGAATCCTGACTAGAAGTTTCAGACTTCTGATTGACTGTTTCCGAATTTTTACTTGTGTCAAATATGCTCTCAATGTCATGATATGAAAAACTTGGTTGTTTATTTTTGTAGCTGACATTTAAAGAATCATACTTGAATTTAGTATCATTGTATCTTGGCTTCTCATCTGTTGGTTTAGAAACTTCTTTCTTAACCTTTTCTTCTGAACCAACTGACTTTTTTGTTTTAGACTCAGAAATTTTCTCATCTGACTTTTTAGAGTTTGGTCTTTGCAAATTGTCAGAACTTGTTATAGAACTAGTAGGTCTTATGAAAACTTCAACAATTTCTGGGATTTTTGGCTTAGAAACTTGCAGTTTTTCATACAAGTTGATTGGAGCTCTTTTTAAAGTGACATTTTCTCCCAATCCCAATCCCTTCTTTGGGTTGTAAAATCTTGTATCTTTAACATTGCTTAATAAAAGATTTAGTGTTTGCTGAGTCTGACCCCTTTTCAAATTCAGATCTTCTAATTCTTTAATTTTGGTGTATAAATTCTTTCTTTCTTCAAATAACATATCAAATTTTATTTGTAAATCACCTTTTTCATCCTTTATTTTTGAAAACTCAACTTTTAGTTCAGAAAGCCTTTTCATCAATTCAGAATTTTCATCTTTAACTTTCTGTTTCTCAGCCTCAGATTCTTCATATTGTTCTTTTATTACTTCTTTTTCAATTCTGAATTTGTTAACCAAATTTCTTTCTCCTTTTATCTGTTTTCTTAGATTAGCAAATTCAGTTTTCATTTCACCAATCTGTGTCATTAATTCTAATTCAAGTGAAGAATGTACCTCAGCAGATGACTCAGAATCAGCATCTTCAAAATCAGAATCATCCTCATTCCTCATTTTTGCCATATAGCTCTGCATCTGTGGAAAGTTGATATGATCATCTTCATCAGAAGTATAGTACAACCAATTCTCCTGTTCAGCCAACAAAGCAATTTTATCATCTCTCTTCTTTGCAAGCTGAGCCTTCTTGGTGTAGTACTCATAGTCTTTCACAATTTTAACTCTGCAATCCTTAGCATAGTGGCCAGATTTTCCACATTTGAAACACAGATTCTTTTCTTTTCTCTCATCCTTCTCTTCTTTGTTTTCTTCACTTCTCTCTACCCTCTTTTCAAACTTATTTTCTTCTCTGTCTTCTTTCTTCTTATAATCTGAACTCCCAACTCTCTTATAATTTCCTTGAAATCTACCCTTCCCATACCTTTTGTTGAAAGTATTTGTCAACAAAGCTAGTTTCTCAGCCATTATCTTGATATCTTCATCATCTTCTGATTCTTCTTCCTTGTCAGATTCTTCCAGATTAGGTATCTCTGATAGATATGCAGTCTTTTTGGGTGCTTTGATTGCTTTGGACTTTGATAAGAACGCTAACTGATCAGCAACATTTTTCTTCTCTTCCACAACTAACTTGACAGAGTCTTCATGTTGATTAAGAACACATAATAGATCATTTAAGTCTTCTTCACACATATCCTTGTTCATTTGCAGACTTATGGCAAATGATGACCATTCTGAATTTAGACTGTTCAGAAATTTGTAATTTATTTCTGACTTCGTTTTCTTCAGTCCATTTCTTCTCAAGTCATTTAGAATAGTGCAAAATTTACTGTATGTCTGTGTCAAACTTTCTGACTCTTTTTCTTTGAACCTTTCATAAGCATTTATGCTTTGATTTAACTTTGCCTGAATAGATCTCCCAGTTCCTAACATTTGCCTTTCCAATTCGTCCCACATTTCTTTAGCTGATGATCCACTGTCAATCCTGTTAAGAACCTCATTTGGGACAGCCAAGGTCATCAAAGTAATTGCTCTTTTGTCAATAGCATGCCTATTTTTCTGTTCAGCTGTGTATTGGGAATAACTCTTTTTCACCCTGGTTGCTGGAATTTCTGGAGTTGTCTCTGTGGCAGGAGTTGCAGCAACATCGATGTACACTTCAATTGGACCTTCTCGAATAGAGACCATTAGATTTTCATCAATATTGTCTAGGAATTGGATCATACGAATTTTCCATTGCTGATACTCTTCTGGTATAAGAACCGGCGGTTTGGTTTCAGATCCCATGGCTAGATATTCTTTAGAAGACATGATTGTAAGAAAATTCAACAGAAAGACAAATTCGAGTTTCTTGATCGAAATGTAACAGGAAATTCAAGAATTGCCAAGAATTCAAGAACTAGCCATAGCAGTGGAATCGAATTTTGAATGAATCAAGAAATCTTCAAGAAATTGATCAATTGACCTTCGCGATAACAATCTTGAACGAATTTGTTTGTTGATTAGCTCTGATACCAATTGAAAGAACAGGATCTAATCTTACAATCAATATAGAAAGCAGTAATTGAGAAGTTGTATGATCAAGCCCAATTGTATTCAATGATGAACATAATTACAGATCTAAGAGAGAGAGAATCTCAAAGATTACAAGGAATGAATACAAAGTTATACGGGAAAAATCAATCAGTTAGCAACATAGAGCTAACTACTATTTATACTGCAACGGACATCTTAAAGCTACAGTACAAATAAGAAAGACTAATAAGAACATAACACGTGTCCTAATTAGTTTATAAAATACTAAGTAAAGTATCTCGTCATAAGTTCTGACCAGGTAGTTCAGAACTTCTGAACATTCTTCTGATAAAGCTTCTCAGATCTTCTGACTCCTTAACTCAGACATCTGACTTCTCTTTCCAGACTTCTGAGCTTTCACTGATCAATACTTCTGAGCTTTCACAGTCAGACCTCTGACTTCTCTACTCAGAACATCTGAGTCTTCTTATCAGATCTTCAACACTTGGTTTATTGACAAAACTTCAGATCTAATATCTTACAAAAAGGAGATCAAGGATAATCTGTCAGAATTTCAAAAGGAGTTAGTAAAGAATATGAATGATATGAAATCATCTCTGTTGCAAGCTTTTAGTTCACATCTGGCAACTGTGTCAAAACCTCTAGCCATTATGCCTGTGTCTGTTGCAGAACCTGAATCAGAATCTACTCAGTCCTTAAAAATAAAGTTTGATGATAATGATCCTCATGATCATCAAAAGGGGGAGAAAAGGCAAAAGCAAAGTACTGGGTTAGAAGAACAAAGCACTGATGAGTTAGAAAAAGTTAACTCAGCAGATGTTGAGTTAGCAGATGTTCAGAACTCAGAAAATGTTCAGAATTCAGCAGAAGATGTTGAAAAATTGGCTATTGTTGAAAAATCAGCAGAAGTTGAGAAGTTAGTGGAGGTTCAGACAATAAGTTCAGACACTGAGGATGACATGGAAACTGATAAAGTGGTACATGAAAAGTCTTCTGAAGGAGGTACTGATAAAACAGAGGAATTGGAATTGAATACTGAGTTAGAGGTAAATTCTGATGAAACTGAAGTACTTTTGACAGATGATGTAGTAATGGCAGATCAAAATGTTAAGGCAGTGGGTATTTTTGGATTTGATGAAGTTACTTTGAATGATGATAATGTTATGGCAGAAGAGGAAATGATGACTGATTCTTCTGAAGAAGGTTATGAGATAAGTATGGCAGATGTTTCTGAAGAAAGCTTATTTGAAATTTCTGAGGTGAACACATGCTTAGAGATTGTTCCTTATACCAGAAGTGAGCTCTTTAACTCTGAGATGGAAGAAAGAAGGTTGAATGAGGTTCTGATAAGGAGAATGCACAGTGAAATGGTTAAAGCTCTTAATGTTCAGAAAGTTCAAAAGATTATCAGAATGGTAAGACCTATTGACTTGTTGGGAGAAGAGGATCACTCAGTTGGATACTTAAGGAAGTTTTAAGATGATTTTGAACTTCATTTTCTGGAAGAGTTGAATGTACTTAATGGAGAATATGAAAGAGTTGAAAACTACTTCATGCCTTTGGAGTATGTGTACAGAAAGCCTATTGAGATTCCAAAGTTTGAGTTACCAATTCTGAAAGAACCTTTATGTGACTTTATTCTTGAAATGAGTGACACTCCACTTGTCAATCGTTTTTTCAAAGATGTATTTCCAGAAGAAACATATAAATATCTTTACTGCACAGGAGATGACTCTGTAATTATTGAGAACTTTATCGATGGGTTTATGGATGAAAGAGTTCAGATGATTTATGTGGAAGCTTCTAACAGATTCAGAAAACCTGATGAAAGACTACATGTTCAGAAAGCAATTGTGAAAGTTCTGGAGTTTAAGACTGATGAATTTGATGGGCTGAAATATGTGAGTTTAATAGTTCAGAAGGAAGGGAATCTGAAAGTAAGCATGACCAGTTTTGACTTCCATAGATTGTTTTTGGATGATCAAATTTTCTTGGTGAAGTTCTTTGCTTGTACTGGAGAATCTTGGATAGAACTTGAATGCAGAAGAATTCTGGGGATTTATGTAAGAAATATGTACTTCTATGATTTTCAGTTGGCTATTGAAGCAGGGAAAGAGAAGTGTAACTTGAGCGATCCACTCAATAATCCCATTCATGAAATTGGAGGTCGTGGGTTTATTGCTGAAAGAGTTGAAAATGAAGGTTTTGCATATATAGATTCTGGAGTAAGAAAGTTTTTCAGATTAAATGATTTGGTGAAGTATAGTGATGCTACTTTACAATGGTTGTTGGTGGAAATGGGAGTAAGTGCTGAAGAAGAAAAGGCAAGTCTAAAAGAAAAATGCTTAAGACATATCAAAGAGAGATTGGATCTCAGAAAAAGAGTCAAAGATTGTAGTGAATGGATGCTCTCAGAAGAAAACCCAAAGAAGTTGCTACACAAAGACTTTGTATTTCCTGCTGAATATGAAGTAAATGGGGTTTATTCAGATGATGTTGAAAAAATAATTCCAGATATATCTTCACAAGATGTTCAGATGCAAGAGGCTGAACAAGCAGAAAAATCAGAGACAAATGAAGAAGAGATTTATGTTGATCTTAATGACATGTTTTTGGAGTTTACTTTACCAAACTTCTTTCAGCCTAGAGAAGTGAATTTTCTAAGTGTATATCATGACAAGACAAAATTTTCTCAAAAGCTTCGTGCAGATTTGAAAAATATGGTGGTAAAGAAAAGGAAGTCTGTGTATTCTGAATTCATGATCACTGGAATCAGAGAATTGGTTGTCAAGCAATTCAGAAAACATAAGTATTATGGATTCGAAGTACTAAGAGAAGATGGAAAAGTCTACTACTTCACTGAAGCTGATTTTGATGAGATATCTGTTGTGGATTTCTATAAGTTGTACAGTCTGCTGCAAAATAAAGACTATAGTAAATATAAGAAGGAGAGAGCAGCTTTGGCAATAGTAAGAAGTTCTATGTTCTATATTATGAGATGACATGCTTATACAGATTTTTAGATTGCTTTGTATGTGCATAGACCATGTGTTTACCTATCAAAGCCAAACAATGAACATGTGCAACTGGATGATATGAAGACTGGTCAAGTCACTGAATGGCCAAAATTGGGTGTTGTACTGAAAAATGAACAAAAGCAAAAGATCTACTTCAGAGCGAGTGAAGCTGCTAAATACTGCTCTGGAACTCTCAGATTCATCAAAAACAGTTTAAATAAGAAGATACAAAGAGGAGTTCAGATTCAACAAACAAAAGATCTCATTGAGCAGATTGATAGAAGACTTGCTCTGAGGAATGTGATACTACTGAAGATTGTGCCTGCTCTAAAAGAATTTAATGTTGATAAATACAGGAGTGTTTGACAAAAAGGGGGAGATTGTTAGATCTGAAGTTTTGTCAAAAACACAAGTGTTGACATCTGAGCAGAAGACTCAGAGTTCTGAGTAGGAGACTCAGAACTTCTGATTAGAGAAGTCTCGAAAAGATTATAAGTATGAAAGTCTTAATAGAAGGTTCAGAGTTCTGAGTAGGAGACTCAGAACTTCTGAAGATGAAGATGAAAATATCCCAAGTACTTGAAGGAAGTTCTGATGTGCTTAATCAGAAGATTGTTCAGATGTTCTGAACATGTTGTTCAGAACTTAGGTCTTAGATATTTTCTGTTAAATTATGTTACACCATAGAACACGTGTATAAGTTCTATTGGTTTATCATGCATATGTCCTGTAGCTTTAGACTTTCCTTGCAGTATATATAGAAGTTAGCACTGTTAAGCTAACTAACGTTTCACATATATCTTTGTATTCACTTTTGTAATCTTAGAAAGATTCTCTCTGTAGATCTGTAATGTGTTCTTGATTGAATACAAGTCTGTTTGATCCAATTCTCAATTTGTTTGTTCCTAATTGATCATAATTGATTGTAAGATTGAATCCTGGTTTCTACATTATAGCCTGATAAAGTGAAAACTGTGTACTATCTAACCTTGAGGTGATACGTGGAAAGTGTGTCTCCGTCCTTTTAGGGCTTACGTGGAAAGTACGTACACGTGTCTAACACTTAGAGATTTCTACGATACTTAAGCTTCACAGAGGTCTTCATTCACCAGAGCTCTTACGCCAGAGCTCTGATGGTCTTCTGGTATGATCAGTTCTTCTGGTGAATGGAAGAAGTCTTCTGCCAGAGCTCTGTCGAGCTCTGATGGTCTTCTGCTTGATTTTCTTCTAAGTCTTCTGCCGGATCTCTGGTGGTCTTCTGACTTGTAATATTTTCAATACTTTTACATCTTGTATACTTGGGGCTAACATTCTTCGACTTATTTCAACTGCGAACGAAAAGGACATTTTGCTAGTGAATGCAGGTCCAAGAAAGTTGTTAAACCTCCTTTTCTTCTACTAAGTCAAAATACGATAAGTACCAAAAGCTCAAATAAAAATACCTAAAGTTGAAAGTTACAAGAATAAAGGTAAATGACTTATAGCTGAAGAACACGACTGGGCTAACTCAGATAATGAGTCAATGTTAGATAGAGAAGATGTGGCTTATTTTTGTTTCATGGCCAAGATTCAAGAAGATCTTAAGGTTCATCCTCCTCTACTCAAACATCTAAACACTCTAAGGTATCATTTCCTACCGATCATATTCCAACAAAAGCTGATAGACTGCTCGCTGTCGAGTCGCTGACTGTTGATCTTTATAATGCGTTAAATGGTAAAGATCAAGCTAAAAAATAAAATATGAACTTAATTGAACAACTTGAGAAAATTCATTTTAAGATCCAAGAATTGACTATGATTGGAGAAAGTTTAAAAGATCAAGTCATTGTAAACGAAATAATCAACATTGAACGAGAACATGCTATAACTGAGTTGAAAGATGAGAAAGCCACTGTTAAAGGATGGTGTAAATCCTCAGCCAAGATCATTGAGATTATAGGTGCTCAGATACCTGCTCATGTTAAGAGTTGTCTTGGGTATAAAACTGAAAAAGATAATCCAAATAGAGATCGTTCCATGCTCAAATTCAGAATGTCGTCTCTTATGTACCTGACACCTCTTCATCTCAGTTCTCTTCCTCTTCTACTCCCATTTCTGAGAAAACTCTTAAGATTTCCATGTATTTGGAAAAGGGGGAATACATTTTTAACACTTCTTAAAGGACATACAAGATGACTAAACTGAAGAAGACCTCCTCTAAGCCTTCAGTGAGTCAACCCTTCACATCGAGAACTAAAATATCTGGACATGTTTATAGATCTACACCCAGACTTAAGGTTGACTTAAAACCTAAGAAATCAAAAGCACTGAAAGTTCCACCGAAATCTGAGGAAAGGGCATTCTTGGTCCTAGCCTGGCTTACTTAAAGCTTTCTAACTCTATGCTTTTGGTCTTAACGCTACTTTCATCTATAGAAAATGTTATCAATGTGGATTTACTGCCCGTAAGTGCCCCATAGCCACTAAATCTGAGAAATCAACTACGGTGAAGATGGTTGCCAAAACTGAAAATTCAGTTAAGGGTAAGAAGGTCACTACGACTAAGAAAACCGCCAAGGTAAAGAATACCACCAAAGTTAAGAAATTATCTAAGGTGGAGATTACCATTGAAGCTGAGTCATCAGATGAAATGAAGGATATTGAACCTTCTATCTCCACTAAAACTGTTGGACCCATTATAAACTAGGTACCATTTCAAAATTAATCTTCCTTATGATTGCAGGACCTGACAGGTATCTGGTATCTTGATAGCGGGTGCGTTAGACACATGACAGGTAACAAGTACATGATATATGAGTACAAGGAAGAGAAAGGTCCCTAGTGACCTTTGGTGGAAATGGAAAAGGCTACACTAGAGGATTTAGTGTGTTGACTAATGGTTTTACTACATTTATAAGAGTTGCTTACGTCGAAGGGCTGAAGCACAATCTTCTCAGCATTAGTCAACTGTATGACAAAGACTTTTTAGTGCATTTTACCAAGAGAACTTGTACCATCAGTTATAAAAGTGGAAAATTTTCTCTCACTGGTACTCGCATGGAAAATGTTTATGTCATCAACATGGACTCCTACAATACCAACAACAACTTCTTTCTCTCTAAACCCTCTTCAGATGTCAACAAGTTAGCACAAAAGGCTCTCTCATCAGAACTTCAAGACGTTAAATGATCTTTCAAAGAAAGAACTTGTCACTGGCCTTCCTTAAAACTCGTATACTAAGGAATCTGTTGATCCAAACCCTCAGTGATTTGATAATGACCCTATCTTAAATACTTAGTGAAAATTGTAAGTAAACAATATGTATCAGAGTTTCACTATCGCTGATAAGTACTAAGATCTTACAGTACTGCTGATAGGAACTCTCGCACTTTTAGATTAAACATTCAGCGAACACTGTTCACCATATCGCTGAGTCTGTTCAGTCCTTATGGTGATCGCTGATAAGTTAGTTATTTACTTATGATCCCTGAAGACAAGATTCACGTCAACAAAGGTTCTACGCTGAAGTCGAAGATCAAGCTCAAGAACCAGCGACAAGTCTCCTAATGAACTGATGCGGATCAGCGAAGACTCAGATTTGTCCACTCAACGTGAAGTATCAAGTACAAGACTTCAGCTATCGCTGAACTTTATCATCTGCTGAATAGTAAATGATAATCGCTGAATCAACGAAAGCTGATCATGAAGTCCTCCGTACAAAGTACTTTTGTCTTAACCTCCCTTGCACGCCACCGTACGAAATGTCAGAAAAGAACCTCCGAAAATCTGAAATCGTACAACCACTCTGATACTACACTGTTCATTCATGTGGCTACTAAGGTTGTCATCAAAGGTCAATGACATGCAACCAATCCGCTAATGACACGTGTAAAGTATATACTGGATTGCATTAAATGCATGCAGTATATAAAGAGATGAACTCACTTCATTTGAAGTAACTTGCTAACTCTGGACAAGTTCAAATCTCTCAAGATATGATTTTATTAGTAATCTCCTTATCTTTCTTAGTGCAAGAAAACCTTAGTGTTCCAACTTGTTTAGATTTAGGTTTATCCTTAATCTTGTTTCCGCAACAAGCTGTAAATTGTTAATGATTTATCAATAAACAATTTAGAAAAGTAAAATAGTGTGTTTGTATTCAACCCCCCCCCCCCCCCCCTTCTACAAACTTGTTTAAGCCTTTCGGGACCAACAAGTGGTATCAGAGCAGATTTGTTTAATCTCATAAACAAGATCTAATCTAAGATATTTTCTCTTCCTTGCTATTATCTGAAAATGGCCAACTCAAACACAAACACTCACTATATCGACAATGGTTCTCTTGCAAAACCCCCTAGATTTTCCAGAGACAACTTCAACTTATGGAAAAATAGGATGACACTCTTCTTAGAAGGTGTAGACCCTACTATACCTTACTATCTTGAAAACGGTCCACACATCCCTGTAACGATTGATCCTGCCGTTCCAGCCACTGCAACTAGAGCTGCTATTCCAGAAAGGCTGATTCCAAAGGAAATCCATCATTGGACCGATGAAGACAAGAAGAAAGTGGCTATAGATACAAAAGCCAGATCCATACTATCCATGGCCCTTCCTGACGAAGTCTACCATTCCGTCATGAACCTGAAATCCTCGAAGGCCATGTGGGACACAATATGTGTTCAGTATGAAGGAACGTCTGAAGTCCAGGATTCAAGAAAGATCAACCTGGTAAGACAATACGAAAGTTTCATCTCTGGTAAGAATGAAACTCTCTCTGAAGTACATCAACGTTTTAACTACTTAATTATAGATCTTAAAACGGTTGGTAAGGAATATTCTAACTTTGAAGTTCTGACAAAGTTTTTAGAATGTTTACCTGAAAGCTGGGACAATTATTCCATGTGTCTCAAGCTATCAAAAGATCTAAGATCAATGACACTCGCTACCTTATATGGCACATTGCTGAATCATGAGCAATCTAGCCATCTTAAGAAGAATCTTGTAAAAGATTCCAAAAGCACCCCCGTTGCTTTAATCTCAGAGGAACCTTCTACTCAGCGACCCGTGGTCACTATCACTGAGTTAGAAAGTAACTCTGAAAGATCATCAGATTCTGATTCTTCAGATGATGAATCCTTGGCTCTCCTAACTAAAAAGTTCAGGAGATTCGCCAAGAAGAAAATGTTTAGAAAGAACAAAACTCTTTCTATAGCTGACAATCCTAAGTCATCAGCTTTTGTTGATAAGGCTACTGCTACTTGTTTTAACTGCGAAAAGACAGGTCATTTCGCTAACGAGTGCAGGTCAAAGAAAATCATGAGACCTTCAGCCTTTACAAAGAAATCCTTTGTTCCAAGGAATAAAGACGACAAATACTTAAAGCTGAAGGAGAAGTATGCAAAGCTGAAAAGCTTTAAGAAGAAGGGAAAAGGCCTAATGGCTGACTATGATTGGGCTGCTTCTGATGAAGAAGCCTCATCATCTGATTCTGAAGATGATGAAGCAAATCAATGTCTCATGGCCAAGATTGAAGAAGAGGAAGAAAGTTCAGACATACCCTCCATTTCAACATCTGCCATTCAGGTATCACCTTCCTTCTTTACCAATATTGTAAATATTGATGAAGCTGATAGTCTCCGTAAAATCGAACTACTGACTAGAAGCTTATACGAAGCCATGAACGGCAAAGCTGTGGTTGAAAACCAAAATCTTGATCTCGCTGAAAAGCTTAAAAATTGCCACCTTCAAATAGAAAAGCTTTCTAAATTTGAAGAAGATTTTAAAGATCAAGTCCATTTAAATCAGCTAGTCAAAATTGAACGAGCGGAAGCTATCGCTGCATTAAAAGCTGAACAAGCTACTGTTGAAGGATGGTGTAATTCTTCAACAAAAATCACTGAGATAATTAAGGCTCAGATTCCTCTGAGTGATAAACGTGGTCCGGGTTATAAATATGATACTCCAATACCAACCACTGAACGTTCAATGCTTAAATTTGGAACGTTCGTATCCTCAGTAGCTGACACCTCTTCATCTCAGTACTCCTCGTCGATTACACCAATCCCTGAGGAAACTCCTACCTCCTCAAAAGGTAAGGAGAAAATGGTTTATTCAAAACCTACCTCTGTCTCTAAAGATAAAGGTAAAGGAATTGTAATTTATCAAAATCCTCAGAAGGGTACTTTAGTACCTAAGCTGAATGCTTCCAAAGCCTTAGTGATTCATTCATCTGGTTCTAGAAATCAGACCTCTGGATCAGTTCAGCGACCTACTCCTAGACTCAGAGTAGATGTCCTTGGTAAGAAATCTGAAGAACTGAATGTTCGTCCTATTTCAAAAACCAATAGTGTACTTGGTGCTGGCACTTCTAATTCCAAATTAAAAGCTCAGCACACAAGTGGTCCTAGAACTAATTTTAGTTATAGGAAATGTTATCACTGTGGACTTACCGATCATATTGCAAGTAAGTGTCCCACAGCCACCAAAGCTGATAAGATAGCTAAGGTGAAGATAGCACCAAAGAAGACCAAACCAGTTGCAAGTCAGGTCAAGGTGACTCATACCGCTGAGGTCAAGAAATTGACCAAAGTGAAGAAAGACAAAGCTGAATCTTCAAATGCTGCGAAGACTGCTGAACCCATTCCAACCACTTCCACTGACAAACGCGTATACATGGTGAAGTGGGTACCCAAGCAAAACTAATCTTCCTTTGTATTGCAGGTTAAGAAGGGTATCTGGTATCTCGATAGCGGATGCTCTAGACACATGACTGGAAAGAAAAGCCTGCTCGCTGAATACAAGGAAGAGAAGGGTCCCTCTGTAACCTTCGGTGGAAATGGAAAAGGACACACCCGAGGGTATGGTGTACTTTCAAATGGTACAACATCCTTCAGAAGAGTCGCATATGTTGAAGGGCTGAAGCATAATCTTCTGAGCATCAGTCAGCTTTGCGACATGGATAACAAAGTGATTTTCACCAAGGAATCCTGCTTTGTCTCTGACAAAAAGGAGAAGATAGCTCTCAGCGGTTATCGTTTGGAAAATGTTTACGTTATAAACATGGACTCAACAACCACTGAGAACTCCTGTTTCTTCTCAAAGGCATCTTCTGATGTCAACTGGCTATGGCACAAGAGACTCTCACATCTCAACTTCAAGACACTGAATACTCTTTCATCCAAAGAGTTAGTCACTGGTCTACCTCAACATTCATACGCCAAAGAATCCTTATGTTCAGCGTGTGAAAAAGGGAAGCTGACCAAGGCAAGCTTTAAGTCCAAGCAAGTTTCCTCAGTGTCATCTCCTCTTCAACTACTCCATATGGATTTGTTTGGCCCCGTTAACAAACAATCCATCGCTGGAAAGAAATATACGCTGGTCATAGTTGATGAATTCTCTCGTTATACATGGGTAATGTTTCTCCGTTCTAAGAGTGACACCCCTGAAGAACTCATCACCTTTGTTCGGAAGATGGAAACTCTGAACAATATGACTGTTCGCTCGATAAGGAGTGATCATGGAACTGAATTCAAAAACAGTTCTCTTGATTCCTTCCTTGAGAGCAAGGGTATTTCTCATAACTTTTCGTCAGTGAGAACACCACAACAAAACGGAGTCGCTGAAAGAAGAAATAGAACAATTATTGAAGCTGCACGTTCAATGCTCAGCGATTCTCACCTGCCTACTCAGTTTTGGGCAGAAGCTGTCAACACGGCTTGTTTTACGCAAAACAGGTCGCTGATAGTCAAAAGATTCAAAAAGACAGCCTATGAACTCTTTCATGGGAGAAAGCCTTCAATCAGCTTTCTTCACATCTTTGGTTGTCAGTGTTTCATACTGAACAACAGAGATGCCCTTGGAAAGTTTGATCCTAAGGCTGATGATGGAATCTTTCTTGGATACTCCTCAGTTTCCAAAGCCTTCAGAGTCTTCAACCGAAGAAGACAAACTGTAGAAGAAACTATTCACGTCACGTTTGACGAATCCCGTTCAGCGAACTCTAAACCGAACGCTGATACAGAAGAACTGAATCAATGGATGTTTTCTCATCTTGGTGATTCAGAAGATGTTCCCACTACTCATACTCATACAACTGAAAATGATGGTCCTACTATCATTCCCAATATGCAGAATAGTGAAGCTGAAACATCTTGGGTCTCAGCTGTTCCTATAAATACTATACCCGCAGTTGATCCAAATGTCTCAGAAATTCCATCTATTTCTCAGCAATCAGTGAATGAAGTGACAAATGCAAGCATTCCTCTCTTAGCTGATTATCCATAAGTAGCTGAAGCCTCATCTTCAGTTTCTCTAGTTCAGACTGCGTCAGCGACGCATGCTCCGGCTCAGCGATGGACTGTAAATCACCCAATCGATCAAATTCTTGGTGATCCCAACGCTGGTATTCAGACTCGTAGAAGTGCAGGTAATATTTGTTTATTTGTTAACTTTATTTCTATAACTGAACCAAAGAAAATAGATGATGCCCTCAGAGATCCAAACTGGGTCAGCGCTATGCAAGAAGAGCTGACTGAATTCGAAAGAAACAAAGTTTGGAAACTTGTTCGGAGACCAACTGACAAAACAGTGATAGGCACTAAGTGGGTCTATCGAAACAAGTTGGACGAACATGGTACTGTAACTCGCAACAAAGCTCGTCTTGTTGCTCAGGGATACAGACAAGAGGAAGGTATAGATTATGACGAAACCTTTGCTCCTGTAGCAAGACTTGAATCTATTCGTCTTTTCTTAGCATATGCTGTACACAAAAACTTCACTGTACATCAAATGGATGTTAAGTCAGCGTTTCTAAATGGAAAGCTGAATGAAGAAGTTTATGTGGAACAACCTCCAGGATTCTCAGATCCTAAGCGTCCAGGTTATGTTTATAAGCTGGATAAGGCACTTTATGGCTTGAAGCAAGCTCCTCGTGCATGGTATGACACTCTTTCTACGTATCTCCACCTTGAAAATTTTGAGAGAGGTAAGATTGACAAAACTTTGTTTTTTAGAAAAATAAAAGGTCATATCATTTTAGTTCAAATATATGTTGATGACATTATATTTGGTTCTACTAACCCTGAGCTTTGTACTCGTTTCGCTGATAGAATGAAAGATGAGTATAAAATGAGTATGATGGGTGAACTAACATATTTCCTTGGTCTTCAGATTAAGCAAACTGAAAAAGGAACTTTTATAAATCAGGGAAAGTATGTTAAAGATATGCTGAAAAAATTCGACTTAACTGAAAGTTCAGCTATGAAAACACCTATGGCACCACCGCTGATACTTGATAAGGACACAAAGGGTGTTCCTGTCAATGTCACGCTGTACCGTGGGATGATCGGCTCACTACTGTATCTTACAGCTAGCCGACCCGATATTATGTTTGCAACATGTCTGTGCGCACGATATCAAGCTGAACCTAAGATATCTCATATGAAAGCTGTAAAGAGAATCTTTCGATATCTTAAGGGTACAGCGAATCTAGGTCTTTGGTATCCCAAAGATTCAGGATTCGATCTAACCGCCTATTCAGACAGTGATTTTGCAGGTTGCAAAATGGATAGGAAAAGCACCACAGGAGGATGTCAGCTCCTGGGTGGAAAGCTGGTAAGTTGGACAAGTAAGAAGCAAAACTCGGTGTCCACTTCCACAGCTGAAGCTGAGTATGTAGCCGCTGGAAGCTGCTGTTCTCAAGTCTTGTGGATGAGAAATCAACTACTAGACTATGATCTTCAGCTCTCCAAAATTCCAATCTATTGCGACAGCACAAGTGCCATCGCTATAGCAAACAATCCAGTGCTACACTCAAAGACAAAACACATAGAAATCAGATATCATTTTATCAGAGATCATGTGATGAATGGTGATATAGAACTTCATTTTATCCCAACTGATTATCAGTTAGCTGATTTGTTTACCAAACCTCTTGATGAGACAAGATTCAACTTTCTCATCAGCGAGCTTGGAATGCTGAACTTTGAAGGATAAATCTTCAGCGGTTCACATTTAATCAGCGATACGTTTATACATTCTTGTATAGGCTCTGGATAAAATAAACTAGTACAATCCATTTCATCATCTTCTCTCTGAATAAATTGGGTTAAACTGATATCAAGGTATGTTTTCTCTCTCTGACTAAACGCATGAAAATGCAAGATTTCAAATTCTTACATCGCTGAATATCTCTTCCTTAACAGCGATATTTTGAAATTTCTTAAAACCCTCACTGATATTTCTATTCAGTGCTTCATATTTTCCAAAGAGTCCCTGAGTTTTTCTTTCAAAACCTCAGAGACAACGAAAGAATGTGAAAGGACAGTTGTGACGTCATTGCAACGGATAACACCAGGCATGTTTCTTTTTCTGACACACGTTTGCACGTTTCGTTGTCTATCCAATCAAATGCAAACACGTGTCCGTGTCATGATGAAAAACTTTCCCGCTCAAGTTTTTCTCTCTCTACTCTCTTCCTATATAAACTCTCTCAAAGTTTATATTTGTCTTTTATGCGAATCAATCTTTCTCCGCAAGAAAAGAACACTGTTGCATTTTGTGCTCTCGATCTTCAAGAACTGTTCATCATCTTCTTCATCAAACTCAAGGTCAATATGTTCTTATCTTTTATCAAATGCAAATAACTTGTTTTCGATCTTATCATTGTTTTACACAAGATCAAACAAAAGAACTCAAAAATAAAATCATTTTCTTTCATGGTTTTATAAACACAACCATTTCATGGTTGTTCTTCAAGTTTTAAATCTAAAATCTTAAACTTGTTCTTCTTTCGTATCCATTTTTTTTAAAAAAACTGGTATACAAGGCTTATAGGTGTTATATTCGTTTTCTTTAAAAACAAGAAAAACCCTAATCTTCATTAAGACTTTTTTGTCTGAATGAAATGGACAAAATTCGAAAAATCTTAATGGAAATTCTCTTTCCACATTAAGATATTTCTTATTTGTTAACATCTTTGGTTGAACTGATAATACAGTGAAATGGCAACTTCAAAGCTGAATGTTACCGCTGAGTCCATCTCCAGTGATTCTGAGGAACTGGAAATCACTAAAGCTCCTCAGGTTAAGTTTGAGCTGGATCAACTAGACTGGACAAAGGCAAACAACCTTTCAGCGCTTCTCGAGTTTCCTCCTCGGAAGCAGGTATCCCATCTAGACGACGCTGTGATTTTCTTGAAGAATAGCCCCATATACACAGCACTGACAATCACACCTCCTGCCAGTCAGCGTCTATTATCCCAATTCTGGTACTCTGCCAGACACACCAACCTACCCTCAGCCAAAGATCCATCTAAAACCATCGACTGCATACTCAGCGATACTGAGTATGGCACCATCAAGATAACCCCCGCAATAATCCGCAAAGCTCTGAAATTCCCTAACGCTACCTCAGAAAATCCTTTCATTCCATTTCCTGACCACAAGAAGCACGCTGACAGGGAAGAAATCATTGCTTTCCTTGATGCGATGGGTTACATCTGGGAGACTGGAAGAGACAAGCTACCTGAGAAGAAGCTGACGCTGATAAAGAAATCCAAGATGCCCAGCGAGATGAACTTCATCTTCGCTCACCTGATCAGCTGCATGACAGCGAAATCCGGATCTTCTGATCAAGCCGCTCAACCTCAGCAGGCCATGGGTTACGCACTGCTGAAAGGTCTCAACATTGACTGGGCCTCCATCATCTATGAAGACCTCATTCAACGTGTTGATTCTGCCGCTGACCGACCAGCTTGGGTTCCTTACCCGCGATTCATCAGCGCCATCTTTCAATATGGCCTGAAGGACAGCTATCCTGAAGAGGGTGATCTGAAACTCTCTCAGATTGGCCCTAAAGTTCTCGACTTCAAGCCTGTCGCCAATGAGGTACGTCTCTCTACTCTTCTCACTCTTCTTAATTCTCCGCTTTCTGTGGCTCCTTCAGCGACAATACCCATCGCTGATACCCCGGCCACAAAATCCATTCCTTCTAAGAAAAGGAAACAATCTCTTACCCCTCTTGATTCCAAAAGGATCAAGAAAACCAAGGAGCAACCCCAGCAGTTGCATGCTGAAGACTCCTCAGCTCATTCTGAAGAGCTGAAGGAAAGTTCTGTGGTACGCTCTGCCACACCAATTCAAGCCATCCCTTCTAAACCTACTTCAGCGTCCCTAAACGCTGAGGTTAGAACTTTGGAATCTACCCAACCTTCATCAGTCTCTCAAAAGACTGATGAAGTACTTCTCAGCGAATCCAACGCTGAACTTGAACCCCAACCCCAATTCTTATCCTTCGCTCCTCCCTCTACTTCTTTGGACACTCCTCCAGTCAAAACTGGAGATGCCATCATTCAAGAAGCCGTTGAAGCTTCTCAGCGAATGACGAAGAAAGGACCTGCAGAGATCTCCATTCCTCACGGAACTTTTGAGGGAGATATGGAACACTATGGAGGGACTCGAAACTTTGATGAGTTCGTCAACGCTCCTGCAGGTACAGATCCCACCTTAAACACTGTAACTAAACCTGAAACTTCTGAGCTTTCCTTTGTTCACAAGTACTTATATGTTACAGGTCCTTTTTTGGGAGACATCAACCAATCTCTGAAGTCTATGGAGATGAAACTTACGGATCTCACCACCGGTCTATCAAATAACTCTACAGCTGTAACAAACGCTGGAGAGAATCTGACGAAGCTGACTACTGTGGTGGAGAAGAAGGCCTCCTCTGATGACATCAAAGATCTTGATAAAACTCTCGCCGACTTTGCCAAAGTGCTCTCCGACATCTACACTGACTACACCAACCTCAAATCATCAGTTTCCACCATTTCCAGCGAAGTTACAACGCTGAAGAAATCGGTTGGTACACTCGAAGGTGATATGTCAGTGGTCAAGACCGACTTGGGCTCAGTGAAGACCGACCTTGGTTCCGTCAAGACAATGATCGAGACGCTGGTGAACAAGGCAAATAATCCAGCTCCTGCTCCGGCCCCTGCACCTGTTTTGGACTCATTCACCGCAGAGGATCGCCAAGAGCTGAAGAAAATCACGCCTGCTATTTCTGGCCTAGAAGACAGAATAGCTAAGCTTGAAGGTTGTGTGAAAATCTCTGGCCCAGAAGACAGAGACAACACCAATGCTGAATCTACCCATTCCTCCCCCGCCCATCATGAGAAAGAGGGGGAGAAGAGCGCTGAACAGGAGAAGAGCGCTGAAGACCTTTCCCATGATGAATCTATCAGGGGAGAGGGTAATGAAGATCGGATTACTGGACCTCAGGGAGATGAAAACCCTGAGGGAACCGAGAACCTCGCCTCTATATCTGAGGGGGAGCAACTCGATGAAGATGCTGAGGAATCTGAAGCAGAAGAAGACGAAGACTTCGACATCCCTGAAGCTGAACCATCCTCCTCTCCAAGGAACGATGATGATGATGATGAAGATGACGATGATTTCTTTGTTGTCAAACCTGCTCCTCGAACCAAAGCTCTTAAAGGTATTTCAATAAAAGAACCTTCAGGGGAGAAGACAAAGACAAAGCACTCAGCCTCTGGCGCTGAGAAAAGCAAAGACAAAGGCATCGCTGAAGATGATAATCTGGCGATCCTACTTGCAAAGCCAATTTGTCAGGTACACTAAACTTATTTTTTCCTTCCCTGATCATCTATGAAAAATCAGTTATCCATTCCACAAACACCATACACATCCATTTTTTTCTATTTTTTCTACCCAAGTTCTTCTACCCAGTTCTTATTTGTAAGATCGCTGCGTTTCAGCTAGTCCTCTCCCCTGTTTGAGGATATCGCTGAAAGATCTGTTGCGACTTCACCAATAATTCCAGCTAACGCTGAAGACATAATCCCAGTCTTAGATTTAATCTCTGAGACTGATGAACCAGAAGAACAACCTCTCTCGCACAGAAACAGACCTTCCTCAGTTGATCAAAAGAGGAGAGAAGAAATGATAAAGCGATTCGAGGATCAGTGAATCATCCTAAGGCGCGATCAACTACCTTCAGTTCCTCCTAAGTTCAGAATTTCAAAAGCTGAATACCAAGATCATCTCAGAGCTGAACGCCTCATCGCTGAAAGGAAGGAAGCTGAAGATAAAGACAGAGAATACGCCATCAAGCTCACTCAAGAATCTGTCAAAGACCCCAAGCTGAAGCGTATTCCCATTCAAATCCAACGAAAGCTTTGGGAACAAGCCCAGAAGATCGTGGAAAAGAAAGCTGAAGTTTCTCAGACCACCCTGATCTGGTGTAAAGAGAAAATCCACTTCAGATATCGTCCAGCGAAGATCAACAAGGTATTCATCTCTGGAAGAACCTCCGTCGGAGTACCTATTGTTGACATCAAACTGTTCAGAGAAGATGACTCATCTGAAACCTTTCGTGCTGACACTGTAAAAAGGTATGGTCTCTCTGAATGGCTGGAGATGAGGTTAGCTATCCAACCGTCAAAATCTAAGTACAAGGATCATTTCGAAAAGCTGATAAACAGACAGATCGATTTGATATCTTCTTGTGTGGATATTCCTCCTGTTCCTGATCTAAAGCCGAAAAGAAAAAAGGACTCTCCAAGGAAGAAACGTCAAGATTCAAACTCAGGTCCTGTCATACGAAATGAAACTGGAATTGGTTTCTCTCGCGCTGAAGTACTTGGTCCTGATCCTGATCTATCTGCCCTTGATGTCTCTTTGCCACCATGTGAACTTTTCGTCCCTGGTAAAGTCATCAGTAATCCTTATGGAATATTCTTTCTTGACTACGACGGACGTAAATGCTTTCAACGGATCGCTGAGCTTCCAATCACTCCAATCGAACAGCTCAAAGATCTCATCTACTGGTGCGACTTCAGAAAAGACATTCAGGCACGACACCTAAAACCCTTGATTTTTGAAGCTGCTCTGAAGCTAAAGAATAAAGGAGAAAAGGTTCCTGACTGGATGATTCCAACTGAAAAGACAACCCTTGATGAACTTCTCATTAAGGAAGAACCCTTTGAAGGCTGACAACAATCACCATTTTCTCTATTGTATCAGTCATCCTTCAGTACTTGTAATTTATTTCGCTTGTACTTGTAATCTTTCATATTCATATTGTAACCTGATTCAAAGATTTAAAGAAAGATTTCAGCGAATGTACTTTACTCCATCAGTACTGAAAAGATCCCAGAAAACAGTAAAAGGGACAAATATTTTATGAGTTCTTTTTATCCTTATGTTTTCATTAAATAGCAATTTTCTCTGTTGCTATGTCATAATCAAATAGGGGGAGATTGTTGATCCAAACCCTCAGTGATTTGATAATGACCGTATCTTAAATACTTAGTGAAAATTGTAAGTAAACAATATGTATCAGAGTTTCACTATCGCTGATAAGTACTAAGATCTTACAGTACTGCTGATAGGAACTCTCGCACTTTTAGATTAAACATTCAGCGAACACTGTTCACCATATCGCTGAGTCTGTTCAGTCCTTATGGTGATCGCTGATAAGTTAGTTATTTACTTATGATCCCTGAAGACAAGATTCACGTCAACAAAGGTTCTACGCTGAAGTCGAAGATCAAGCTCAAGAACCAGCGACAAGTCTCCTAATGAACTGATGCGGATCAGCGAAGACTCAGATTTGTCCACTCAACGTGAAGTATCAAGTACAAGACTTCAGCTATCGCTGAACTTTATCATCTGCTGAATAGTAAATGATAATCGCTGAATCAACGAAAGCTGATCATGAAGTCCTCCGTACAAAGTACTTTTGTCTTAACCTCCCTTGCACGCCACCGTACGAAATGTCAGAAAAGAACCTCCGAAAATCTGAAATCGTACAACCACTCTGATACTACACTGTTCATTCATGCGGCTACTAAGGTTGTCATCAAAGGTCAATGACATGCAACCAATCCGCTAATGACACGTGTAAAGTATATACTGGATTGCATTAAATGCATGCAGTATATAAAGAGATGAACTCACTTCATTTGAAGTAACTTGCTAACTCTGGACAAGTTCAAATCTCTCAAGATAGGATTTTATTAGTAATCTCCTTATCTTTCTTAGTGCAAGAAAACCTTAGTGTTCCAACTTGTTTAGATTTAGGTTTATCCTTAATCTTGTTTCCGCAACAAGCTGTAAATTGTTAATGATTTATCAATAAACAATTTAGAAAAGTAAAATAGTGTGTTTGTATTCAACCCCCCCTCCCTTCTACAAACTTGTTTAAGCCTTTCGGGACCAACAGAATATTTATGTCTAGCATGTGATAAAGGGAAGCAAACGAAAGCCAATTTCAAATCCATCCAAGTCTCTTTAGTGAGCAGTCCTCTTCATCTACTCCATATGGATTTCGACCAAACCATGAGTCTTAAAGACTTGGGCATGGTTTTGTGGATGTTTGTCCTGAATGGGATGACAAACACACAACAAGTATTTGTAGAAGGGATGTTGAATAAAAAAACTCAATTTTTTCTAATTTAATTCTTATTGATATAAATAAAATAATTATAGATCATTGTGAAATAAATGATCGATAAACCTAACCTAAACAGTATACTTTATTGACAAAGTTTGTCTCACACAGATCTAACAAGAACAGTCATTTAGAACATTATTGCAAGAATGAAGAACACACAATTTTCTTCTTGTTGTGAAGCCAATTTTCTTGGGAGATTTTGCTCATGGAAAATTTTTAACTGCGAACATGCATGGTATGAGTACTCTGCTTTTAATAACACCTCTTGCATTTAATACAAGTCACCATCTTTTAGAGAATTTTCACCTTAAGATAAGGGGCAACATTTGGGTTGATTATAACCGTGTGTAATAACCGGGTACGTTGTGGGTTTATTTAAATTTTATTATTTTGGTTTTAAGGTAAGTTTGGGATTAGTTTTATGGAGTTATAAGTTAAGGGGTAGAAGTTAATTTTTATATAGAAGTTAGAGGGTATATTTTGTCATTTAGTAGAAGTTTGGGGTTGGTTTGGTAAGTGGGATAAGTGAGTCACCATAAACCTCCAGCTTTTGCATTTAAAAAGTGAGGTGTCTCACTTAGGAAATACTAGTAAAAACTAAAAGTATGTGTGTGTGTGTCTTGCATACAAAAAGAGAGATTTGAGAGAGAAATCCAAGAAGAAGAAGAAGAAAGTTGATGATTCTCAGCTGGGTTTTAGGATTCAAATCAAGAAAACATAAGGTATCAATCCTACATAAACTCCTTCTTTTATGTTTATGTTTATTAGTTTTCAAAGAAGGTTTAGAAATGGGTTTTGGTGAAATATGGATGTTTTGGAAAACTAAGTTTATGGATAGTTGTTATTTATGGTCTTAAACATATCTGCAAAATATCATAAACATTTATGGCTTAAAACTAGAGATTTCTGGGTTTTTACGTTTTTCAGTTAGTTGAGACATGTATGAACTCAGTAGGTTGTGACATGTATGAACACAGTTGGTTGCGATATTGAATAGTGTCATGTCTCAACAGTTGGTTGCGATATTGAATAGTGTCATGTCTCAACAGTTGGTTGCGATATTGAATAGTGTCATGTCTCAACAGTTGGTTGCGATATGAATAGTGTCATATCTCAACAGTTGGTTGCGATATCAACCGAGGATTTTGGATTATTTAAGAGTCTTAGTCTTTAAGAAATACTTGTATTTTAATTGTTCCAGATTCGGTAAACTTTGAATGAAAGATTGGATTTCTCGAGAAAAGCTAAGAAGGAAATTCGATAACCAATCGAGGTGAGTTTTACTTTAAAACGTTTTTAAACTGGAATACATATATATATATATAAATATATATGAGATGGATGTGTGATAGATGGTGTGATTATGTGTTTATATTAAAGTGGATGTGTGGTTGAAGAGTGATGACGTTTTATAAATAAAAATATAATATATTGAGATATTGTATTTACATGAGTATTATACTATACGATAATACGTTGGCCGGGCTTAGGACCGCTGTGTTGGTTGTAGTATCCATACAGCGTTGTTGGCTGTAGTTGTCGTACAACGTTGTTGATTGATTAGTTGGCTTGCTACCAACTAATTTGGCCATGGGAAAGATGTGAAGGATGAGTGGTACACAATGCACAAGTCTTATTTGGTATTTAATTATGTGTGATATATGTGTATTTATATAAAGGATTTTATATAAATTGGTTTTATAACGATTTTGAAATGACAGGGATTATCTCACTAGACCGTTTGGTCTAACCCTCATTTTGTTTTCAAAAACATGTATTCCAGGTCGAAGATCTTTTATTGACAAGGATGCGGTTGATAGCTAAAGAAGATTAGGAAATACTAATAATTTGTATTGTATAGTTTTGAGACTTTGGGACCGTACGTGACTTATTATGTACTTTCTTTTATGAATGTAACGAGGTTATGCAATATATGTTATTTTGAAGCATGTTTGAGAAACCGGGTCGTTACACCGTGATATATTTTTCAACGTACAATAGGAAGAGAAAAAATCAATGTATCATTATCCTTTGATTATGGTATAAACAACGAAAGTAGGTATACATAAACATACTGAACAGACACGTCAGGGAATGTATCCATTAAAAGGATAATGGTAGTTGAAAGTTGGTGAATGAAGACTTGATCTATAAGTCTTCTTAAATTGACTTGCCTGAGATTCACTTATTGATCTTCAATTGGATAAATGGCTCAATGAATCACTTTAACGTCCATCTATCTTAACTTTGGTTGTTCTTGATTCGCTAATGGTTTTAAGCTTCTAACATGAGTATATAGTCTCAAGTCAAAAATCGACTTCATCGTATTCAGTAAGAGACACTAACACCAATTACAACATCTCATTCGGTGAATTAAATTGTTAAGTATTTTATGATTACAAAATAACCTATTCAACTAAGTGTTTGAAAATAAATGTATTATCATCATATCCAAATATTGAAAAATTCTCCATAATTAAATGCTGAAAAAAGAGATTTTTTTTGTTATTCGTTCTAACAGAAAGTTGAATGTATTATTATTTTTTATAAATTTATTTGAGAGGTTCAAGGAAAAACTCTAAAAAACTGAAAAACTCAGGTGCACCATAATAACCGTTCATCTAGACGGTATACACTAGTGTACACAAGTAATTGAAGTTGTACTTTGGTTTTTATGTATGTATACATGTTACAAATTACTTGTATGCACATATGCATACCATCTAGACAAATGTTTACTGAAGTTACTTAGATTTTCATTTTTTTACAGTTTTATCTAAACCGACCCTTTATCTGAAAGTTTCATAGATACTACATAAATTAAATATTTTAATAATGTTATAATCTTGGAATACAAATTTTGGTTTTCTAAAGAAATTATTGAGAATTTAAGACAAATTATTGAATTGAGAATTTGTTGGGTAGCTTCTTTACTTATAAGAACATTTTTAACAATCATCAATATATCAATATATATATATATATATCAATATATATATATATAGGGGTGGTATCGGGTATAAACCAACTAGTTTGTACAAACTCGTACAAACCATACCTAGCTTCATGATTTTGTAAATTTGGCTTCATGAATGTATATATATATATATTTTGGCTTCATGAATATATAATTTGGCTTCATGAATATATCATTTGGCATTTTTAACTAATTTTTTACAAAAATAAGGGTATTTTAGGGTATTTTTGTAAAAAAATTAGTTAAAAATGCCAAATGATATATTCATGAAGCCAAATTATATATTCATGAAGCCAAATATATATATATATATATATATATACATTCATGAAGCCAAATTTACAAAATCATGAAGCTATGTATGGTTTGTACGAGTTTGTACAAACTAGTTGGTTTGTATTTGATACCCAGCCTATATATATATATATAAGGAGAAATCATGGGTGTTGAGGTGGCATCTTTTAAAGCCTAGAACGTTATTTATCTTTTTTTCTCCTTCATCCTCCTTTTAACCTTTTTTTATTTCCATTGTTATAAACATTGATTATTTATTTATGTTTGCATTTAACACTTTCCTTTTCATTTTCCTTAACACCTCTTCATCTAATCATCTCTCAATCTTTTCATTTTCCCAAACTTTTGGTTTCCTCCATCTATCAAAAATATCTCAAGAATCAATTTAATATTCATATTTTACTTTATTTGGTTATGTATTGAGTTCAAGACTTCCCTTCACTATCCCCTATCTCGACTCTCATGGATCGTATACACAATGCTTTTTGGTTCTCTCAAATCAACCTTTTGATTTTAGTTACGTAGTTATTTGATTTGATTGCGACTTCTTTTGAAGGTTTAATTTCAAGAAACAAAATACTATTATTTGAATTTCAAGAAATCTCAAGTAAGATTTCCATATTGCTAAGTACATTGTTACTACAAGCTTCTTATCACCTACAATTTTGTTTGGCTGTGAATATATTGTAATACCCCGCTTTAAAAATGTGTACTTTAAATGTATCGTAATAATTTCGCAATTTTAGATAGTTGAGGGGTTAAAATCGTCATTAAGATAAAGTGCTATAATTATGAAAAAAAAATAACTAATAAATATATATACATCAAAATCTTTGTCATTAAAGAAAACTACATCGTCTCTGTGATCCACACCGCCATCACCTCTCATTCTAAAATCTCTCATTCTTCTCTCTAAAACTTCTATCAAATTGTTGAAGGAATCATTGATACAATTATATATTCAGAATCCACTCTATGAATCTGTTAGGGTCATTTCATGTTGAATTAAAGTTCAAGGGGCTATTTGTAATTGTTTAAATTAAGCCTAGTTAGTAAACGGGCCGTGGGCTTGTTAACCACGGGCCCGCCATATATATAAAGTGTATTAGCCTTAGAAAATAGGCTAGTTGTCTTTATTGCTTTCCTACTCCTAATTGTAAACTCTCTGATTTATTGAAAGCTAATAGGGATGACCAGTTGAAATCATAACCATTGTTATTCATCTTTTGATTTCTACATTGTTCGTTGCACGATTCTGAGACTCAAAATTGGTATCAGAGCAGACGGACGAACGATTCGAAGTGTTTCTTGATTTCTGGTAAGAATTCTCCTTCAAAAATCGATTGTGTTCTTGAGTGAAAATCGATTTTTTTTTTATTCTGTTGAAATTGATTGTTCTCGTTTATTGGATATTGTTAGTATTACTCATATTAGCAATTCTACAATTTTTCTCGTCTTAATTCCATCGTTTGAGTGATTCTTAAGCAAAATCAAGTTTTTGGTTTTTGGTTGTGTTCATATCAAAAATCATAATTTTTTTCTTCAAAATCGTGGTCTGTTGCCTTAGAATCGATTTGGGTACTGTTATTTTGTTCTTTTTGGAAAGTTTCTAACGTTTCAGGAAGTTATTTATCAACCCTAGTCGCAATCCATCGAATTTTAAATACTCTAGCCGCTGTTTCCGGATAACAGCCGTTCTTTCCGGATAACAGCAGACCTTTTCGGACATTCGCATTCAAACTCTTCGGATACCTCTACTTTCCGGATAAGTTTTATCATTCTCAATCTTTCCGGATACAATTGTTCCGGAAACTCAAAGTTTCCGGTAAAAAAATTTTCCGGACAACTCAAAGTTTCCGGTAATCTATTTTATCCGGACAACCAAAAGTTTCCGGTCATTTTGATTCTTTCTGGATACCAAACTCATCCGGTAAGTATTTTCATCCGGAAAACCTATCATCCGGAAAGCATTTTCATCCGGAAAACCATTTCATCCGGTAAGTTTCGTATTTACAATTATTTTTTTTACTCGGAAACTATTGTCTTCCGGATATCCTCTGTTATCCAGAAACTCTAGTTTGTCCGGACTCTTGTTGTTGTCCGGATACTTCTGTGTTTTTGAACTGTTATCACTTAATCTGATCCGGACACTTCCAGATCAGACATCTCATATGGATTCCTATCCGGTAAGTTCTTTTCTGGTTGAATTCTTACATGTTCCTAGTTCAACTCAGTCGTAGAACCTGCGTTAGGATACCACTCTTAGTGCCTTGCGTTAGGTTAACACTTTGAATCGAACCAATCGTCTAACGATCACTCTAGTGCAACTAAAGATGACTTCACGCGACGCTCTTGCTATCGGCACCGATTCCAAACCACCTTGCCTCTACCCAGGAGAGTACAGCCAGTGGCGGGACAGATTTATGATTTTCATAGAGTCAAAGGATAACTACGCGTTTATCTTGCGAGCTCTAGAAAACGGACCAATTCCTAAGCCGATGAAGATTATAGAAGCAACTGCAGATGTTAAATAACATAGCGTGGAAAAGACTCTCACTGATATGACTGACGAAGAGAGAGGCATGCTAGAAGGGGAAAAACATGCTAAAGGGTATCTTGTTCAAGCTCTACCCAACACGATCTACACTGCCATCGACAGTTACAAAGATACAGCGAAGGGCATGTGGGATCAAGTGGCAAAAATGATGCGTGGGAGTGCTGTCGGGAATCAACTAAAGATCAACAGCGCCATAACCAAGTTCGATGGGTTTAAGCAGCGTACCGGCAAATCTCTCACCCAGACCTATGAACGCTTTTGTCTACTTCTTAATGAGCTTAACAAGAATCGGATCACTCGCTCCAACACAGAAAACGCGCTCAAGTTTCTCAACAACCTGTTGCCAGAATGGAAGGCATTTGCTTGTCATGTCAAGCACAACAACTTAATAGAGAAAATTGGCATAAATGAACTCTATGAGACGCTTCTTCAAGACGAAGATGAAGTGAATGAACTTCTAAGCGAGAAGAAGACTGCATCAAAGCCAACTACTGATCCATTAGCCCTCATGTCTTCCAAACGAGGCAAATCCTCTGGCCGTCGTTCCAAACGAGCTCAAGAGCCAAGTGATTCTGAGCCCGAATCTGAGGAAGATGAAGGCAATGATTCTGATCCTGGACTTACTACCTTGAAGAATGCTATGGCTTTGATCTCCAGATCCTTTCAACAACAAAAGTTCTATAAGAAGCCGACGTCCAATAATCAACGCTACTCCACCTCCTCCAACAAGCGTCATGATTATAAGGACATATATGAAGGGAAGAAGAAAGTTGACGAGTCCGACCAGTCTAACAAGAAAGAGAAGAAGGAAAAAGATGTCCGCAAGAAGAAAGACGAACCTGTGACTTGTTATAACTGCAGGAAGCTTGATCATTTTGCGAAAGATTGGCAGCAGCTTGTCTTAAAGAATTCCCACTATTACAAGGCGACGCTTGCATTGATAGAACAGAAGGAAGTTGGAGAAGCGTTACTTGTTGAAAATGACTACTGGTTGGGTCGTTCTGATGATGAAGAAGAGTCTGGTGCTGATGCATTCATGGGCTATCATTCCCCTGCTTAAGAAGATAAGGCAAAGCCATGTCAGGTATGTGAACATCTCTATTTAGAACTTTATGACCGAATGAAACCTCTAGCTGAACGGATAGGTTCCTACAAGGCTACCATTAATGAACAACTACTTGAGATTAGATCACTATCTGAAAAGTTGGATGTTCAAATGCAAATAACTGAGAAAACCAAGTCTGAAAATGCTATTTTAAAAGGAAATGCAAAAATCTTTCAATAGCACCTAAAGACTTAAGGGCCAAAATATCTGAACTTCAGTCACAGTTTGATCAGTGTATGAATGAGAAAGCAGAAACCGTTTATCTATGTTCTGCTCTTCAAATTCAACACAAGGAGTTTGTTGCAAAAATACTTGATCTTGAAACAAAACTCCACAAAAGAGGTCAAACTGATCAGACCATCCATATGAATAAACCCAAGGAGTTCACTTATTTTAACAAACAGTGGGGAATCGGATACGATAACCCACACTACTTCAAAAAGGGTTTCTTCAACAGACCTACATTGTATGATTTTGGTTGCCTTGGAATAGCCAAAACATATCCGGAATATGAAATTAAGTGGACTGGTCCTCTTGAACCTGAAAAGGAAGAGGAAACTGAGGAATACAAGCGCACAAAAACGTCTAAAATGCAACTTCCGTTTTGTTATGAGCCTTTAAACTATTCCTATCAGAAAAATAAGAAGTATCTCTCGAATGACTACTTCGACTGCTACAAGGTTGCAACGCCCAAGGATTCCTCCAAAAAGGATGAGGTCCAAGCAACTGAAACCAAGACTGAGACGGATGAGTTTAAACTCTATGTTCCCCCTCTCATCTTGGAAGCGAAGATAGTCGAGTTGGAGGAGTCACTCGAGAAAGAAAGGGAGAATTTTCAAAAGGAAAAACAAGCGCTAATTCAGGATCTTGAGAATCTAAAATCAGTCAAAACTGAATTTGTATCTGATGAAGGACAGGAAATCCTTTGGTGTAAAATCAATATGCTCACATCAAAACTGGCTGCTTTGGCAACAGATGCGATGAAGGAGTATACGAGAAATGGTCAGCTCCAAGAGCAGATTCACCAACTCCAATCTGAAAAACAGATTTCACCCGATTCTTCCTCTAACTTATCGGACACGTCTTCGTGTAAAGCTTTTATAAGCAAATTCTCTTCTTCACAAGACGGTAAAGATTCTCAAGACGAGAGTGTTTTAAGGAATTTGAGCTATGATTTTTTCTTAGCTTCCGCACCAAATTGCCCAAAGCACACTAACACAAAGTGTTCCTCGCCTTCCTCGACCGATCCAAGTCCTGTAATTCCAGAAGTCGATTTTTCTGAATATATGAACTCCGAAGGCAATTCTGATGGAGAGTTTGAGTCGTTTCCCTTCGACCAACCTCTTCCGAGTCATACTGATTTTTTGTCTCCACTAGTCAATCGACCGGTCAATTTTCTAAAGGGTACCTGTTCAAACACAAAGACCCTAGCTGTGATTAAGCTTTCAAAATCAAAACCGGTCTCTCAAAAAGAATCACATCCAAGGCAAAAGACCGAGCGATTTCCTATCAACAATCCTGTTTCTTCAAAAGTCACTGACCATACTGTCCCTGTTGTTACAAATAAAAAATTGTTAGGGCAGGTTTCATAGTTGATTTAAAGTTCAAGGGTTGAATTGTATTTGTTTAAATTAGAGCATATTAGTGAACGGGCCGTGGGCTTGTTAACCACGGGCCCGATGTATTTAATGTGTGATTAGCTTGGAAAAACAAGCTAATCATCTCTTTAGCTTTCCAACTCTTATTGTAAAATTCTCTCTGAAAGTTAATGAAAGGGATGACCAGTTGAAATCATATTTCTTATTGCTTATCATATCGATTTCTATATTGTTGCACGGATCTGGATTTATCAATTGGTATCAGACCAGACAGACGGATTCGATTCAAAGCCTCTCTAGTGATTTCTGGTAAGATTTTGACTTTTCCCGTATGTGTTCATCTTGAATTTTCGAAATCGTGATTCTGGCTAAATTGTTCAATTCGGTTTATTGGGTTGTGTTAGCATTATACCTGTGAGTAATTCTGCAAATTTTCGCATTCCAATTCGATCGTTTGAGTGTTTAATTGAGCAATTTAAGATCAAAAGTTTTTGGTAGTGTTCTTGATAAAAATCCGATTTTTAACCATCAAAACTTGTTGTTTTTGCATTGAAATTGATTGGATTAGTGTTATTTTTGTGTTTGGCATTGTTACTAATCTTCCAGGATCGATTTTGGGCAACCCTAATCGAAAATTCGATCGATTTGAGCAAACAGCCGACTTTTTCGGATAAACCAGCCGTCGTTTCAGGATAACTTCAAGGTGTCCGGACGTTTGTGATATTCCATCCGGATTCGTCACTTTTCCGAGTAATTCATCCGGGTAAGTATTCCATCCGTACTCCTCATCTTTCCGGGTAAGTTCTACAATCTGGGTATGTCACTTTTCCTTATACAATCCGGGTAACATTTGTATCCGGAAACCCAGTGTTTTCGGACATATCTTATCCGGGCAATCCATTGTACCCGGAAACTTTAATGTATCCAGAAACATCTTGTTTCAGTTTTTCTATTCGGTAACTTAAGCCATCCAGTAACCTTGGTTATCCGGACAACTCAAGTTATCCGGACTCTTCATCTTTTCCGGAACCTTTTGCACCCGGTAAGTTCTTATCGTCCGGTAACTTCAATTTTCAAGATTCTTTAGCGGGACCCCCGTGCTAAGTCGCAGGAGGGGGACATTTAAGTTTCCTTGATACTGTTTCACTTTGAATCGAAACATCGTCTGACGATCACTCCAGTGCAACTGAAGATGTCTCCTGCTGAAGAAGACATGACAAAGCCGTGTCAGGTATGTGAACCTATCTTTTCAGAACTTTATGACCGAACGAAACCTCTTGTTGAACGGGTAGATTCCTTTAAGGCCACCTCTAATGAACAACTGCTTGAGATTAGATCACTATCTGAAAAGCTAGAGGTTCAAAGGAGAATAACTGAAAAATACAAGTCTAAAAATGCTAATCTAAAAGACAAATGCAAAAATCTTTCATTAGCACCTAAGGACTTAAGGGCCAAGTTATCTGATCTTCAGTCTCAGTTTGATAAGTGCTTGAATGAGAAAGAAGAAATTGTTTATCAATGTTCTTCCCTTCAAATTCAACACAAGGAGTTTGTGACTAAAATCCTTGATCTTGAAAACAAACTCCACAAAAGGGGTCAAACTGATCAAACCATTTTTTTGAATAAACCCAAAGAGTTCACGTACTTTAACAAAGAATGGGGAATCGGATATGATAACCCACACTATCTGAAAAAGGGAAGATATCAAGTTCCCACTCTGTATGATTTTGCGTGTTATGGGTTAGATAAAACGTATCCGGAGAATGCAATTCAGTGGACTGGTCCTCTTGAACCTGAAAAGGAAGAGGAAACCGAGGAATATAAGCGAAAACACAAACGAAGAATACAACTTCCGTTTTGTTATGAACCTTTAAATTATTCATATCAAAAGAACAAAAAGTATCTCTCAAATGACTACTTCGACAGCTACAAGGTTGCTACGCCCAAGGATTTCTCCAAAAAGGATGAGGACCAAGCAACCGAAACCAAGACTGAGACGGACGAGTTTAAACTCTATGTTCCCTCTCTCATCTTGGAAGCAAAGATAGTCGAATTGGAGGAGTCACTTGAGAAAGAAAGGTCTATTTTTCAAAACGAGAAGAAAGCACTTATTCAGGAAATTGAGAATCTAAAATCGGTCAAAACCGACAATGTGTCTGATGAAGGACAGGAAATCCTTCGGACTGAAATCAAAATGCTCACATCTAAACTGGCTGCCTTGGCAACAGATGCGATGAAGGAGCACACGAAAAATGGTCAACTCCAAGAGCAGATTGACCATCTCCAAACTGAAAAGCAGATTTCACACGAACTTTCCTCAAACTCATCTGACACGTCTTCGTGTAAAGCTTTTTTTAGCAAAACCTTTTCAACACAAGACGATTTAGAATCTCAAGATAAGAGTGTTACACGAAACTTGAACTCTGATTTTTTCCTAGCTTCCGCACCAAGTTCCCCGAAACACACGAACACAACAAGTTCCTCGCCTTCCTCGACCAATCCAAGTCCTGCAATTCTGGATGTCAATTTTTCTGAATATATGAACTCTGAAGGCAATTCTGAAGAAGGTTTTGAGTCGTTCCCCTTCGACAAACCTCTTCCGAGTCATATTGATTTTCTGTCACCAGTAGTCAATCGGCCGGTCAATTTTTTAAAGGGTGACTGTTCTAAACAAAGGACCCAGCTGTGATTAAGATTTCAAAATCAAAGCCTGTTTCACAAAAACAATCACAGCCGAGGCAAAAGACCGGCCAATCACCTGCTAAGATTGCTGTTTCCTCAAACGTCACTGACCTCACTGTCCCTGTTGTTTCGGATAAAAACAGTCGCGCTAAACAAGAAAAACAAAAGTGGCTAGCCAATGAATCTGTCAAAGATGCAGCATCAAAGTCTTTCAATACTGTGTTTTACCCTAGAATGAACAAAAACAATTGTGCTTGGAATCATAGGAATGGTTTTGTTAAAAGACATGTTAATTTTCCGATGAAAATTTATTCCACTCAACAATTGATTCAATTGTCGCATGATTGTTTATGTTGCTCTAGTTGTGGTTGGAATGACTTTGATGATGTCAATAACAATGATGGTGTAACATCCCCAGTCCACCGTACACGATATTGTCCGCTTTGCGCATACCCTCTATTATCACAGCATGCCGGTACCGCTCACGGTTTTATTCCTGTCCGCACACGCATACGCAGGACGCACCCAGACCGCACCTTGTGACAGGCAAAAGCCTCATGCAAGGAAGGTATCCATCCACCCTTATAAGAAGGACTTCGTTCCCCCTCCTAGCCGATGTGGGATCTCACAATCCACCCACCTAAGTGGGATCAGCGTCCTCGCTGACACATCGACCCGGTGACCGGCTCTGATACCATTCTGTAACATCCCCAGTCCACCGTACACGATATTGTCCGCTTTGCGCATACCCTCTGCATAACAGCATGCCGGTACCGCTCATGGTTTTATTCTTGCCCGCACACGCATACGCGGGACGCACCCAGACCGCACCTTGTGACAGGCAAAAGGCCTCATGCAAGGAAGGTATCCATCCACCTTTATAAAGAGGACTTCGTTCCCCCTCCTAGCCGATGTGGGATCTCACAGATTGGTTTGGGTCATATCACATGTACAATCATTCACCCAAACGCAAACCCAGTAATAACAAGAGAAAATATCATAAACAACGGGGTTCTCAAACAGAGGTTAAACCACAGCGGGAGACCAACCCCATTCCAAAACGGGCTTCTCCCACTGAGGTTAGACCGGCACCCAGGTGGAAAGCTACTACATATTATGTTCCTTCTAAAGGTGTAAATTCTGCACCGAAGAGGAAACAAGTGCCAAAACCAGTTCCATCTACCGGTGTAAATCCTACACCTAAAGAGAAAGCTGGGACAAAGCAAGCTTCCCCAAACGGTGCCAAACCTAACCCTCCCGGACCCAGGCAAATCTGGGTACCGAAGGTCCGCTAAACTTGTCTTGCAGGACGGTCATGTGTGGTACTTAGACTGTGGATGCTCCACACACATGACCGGAAGGAGGGAGCTGCTCACGATCTACAAGGAAAAATATTACGAAGACGTGAGGTTTATAAATACCTGTTACTTTCATGAGCTGCTCAGGTGTTTAGGGGGAGCATGATCAGCCATCAGGTAAGTATACTATACTATTGAGGGGGAGCGTCACACACAATTTTTTAAATGATGAAAAGTTTTTATGTGTGTGGATACTCCCGTATGCATTTCACACTACGCGCACATTCTGAGGGGGAGCGACACAAGTTTTTCTTTAAACGTTCTAAAGTTTTTTTTGTGTCGGACTCTCCATTGCACAATTTTACACAAGTTGAGGGGGAGCAAAGCCATCTCCATGCTCAGTTTGAGGGGGAATAGGGAAATTTGTTTTTTGAAAATTTCAGTGTATCCGGACAGGTATCCGGAAACCCTATTTTTCCGAATAGGTTTCCGGACCGAGTCCCTATCCGGATTCCCTTCTATTCTAATTTGTCCGGAATCCCTACTCTGTCCGGAAACTCACTTACTGTCCGGAAACCATTGCTGTCTAGACACCTTTAGTCCGGATAGTATGGTTTGTCTGAAAAGTCATGTATGCCATTACATTTTCCGGACACCCCTGCTCTAATTAGTCCAGTACCTGTTTTCCTACTGCCAATCCTCAATCTGTCTCCGATTGAACCACTTAAAGAAAAGGTATGCGCCGTCACTTGTTTATCCGCCTCAGTTTCTAACTTTGGGTCTTTTTATAGATATTCCATGGCAGATCAACAACCTCAATCCGAGGGGAAGAGTCACACTGTTTTTCTTACAAAGTCTAAATATTTTTTCTTGTGTTGATATCACTCTCACTGTCCTACGCGAGGACGGAAATGAATGGCGATTCTCTGAAGCCGACTTCCAGCACCTTAGACCGTTTGACTTCCATGTTATTCTGAAGGACCTCCGTACCAGAACCATCCGACCGCTTCAAGTTACAAAAGCGCTCGAAGCTGTTCGTCGATTCCTAGTCCATTCCATCATGATGTCTTATCTTACGGACTTCCAAATGGTAATCGAGAACAGGGCAAAGAAGGTAAATCTGATTAAACTGAATCTGAAAGCACCTGAGTTGAAGATGTATCCCGAGAACGCACTGCTTCTGGAACCAGAATTTGGGATAGTCTACATCAACGATCAGAACAAAAAGAAATTTCTGCGCTTCAGTCAGGTAGACAGATTCTGCGACCGCACGCTCTTCAAAGTCCAAGATGCTCTTCGGAAAATCATCGCTCACGAGTCAGAAAATCGAAGGCTTTCGTATGTTCCCAATCCGAATGAAACAACTGCTCGAAATGCCTTAGAAATGGTTGAACAACGCATCGACTATCGATGTGCTATCCGAATGTTCGAGGTTCACTTTGCGCTCCGTAAAAGATATGTCGCAAACTGGCGTCAACTCGAACTTCAATTCAAAGGGGGAGATTGTTAGGGTCATTTCATGTTGAGTTAAAGTTCAAGGGGCTATTTGTAATTGTTTAAATTAAGCCTAGTTTGTGAACGGGCCGTGGGCTTGTTAACCACGGGCCCGCCATATATATAAAGTGTATTAGCCTTAGAAAATAGGCTAGTTGTCTTTATTGCTTTTCTACTCCTAATTGTAAACTCTCTGATTTATTGAAAGCTAATAGGGATGACCAGTTGAAATCATAACCATTGTTATTCATCTTTTGATTTCTACATTGTTCGTTGCACGATTCTGAGACTCACAACTGAGACTCACATAATCCTTTCAAGATGTATAATTTCTTCGTCCCTTATTAAGTTTTTGTGTTGGTCCTTGATTTTGGTTTCTAATTGAGTTTAGGTTGAGTTAATAATATAAGTATTTTGATGATAATATATGTGTTTAGAAATGTTTGGTTTTGTCAAAATTGAAGGAGTATTAAAAAGGGTAAAGTTTAGAATCAAAATGGTGAGTTTTATGTTTATATGGTTAGTTGCACACCGAGTGTTCGGTTTAATGTCTAAGAGAATAAAATTGCACGATTAAGCTTACGAGATTAATCATTAAGCTCCATTTTGAAGTTTGGTCTGTTAGTTTATATTTAGAACGGGATTAATTGAGTAAAAATTGAAGTTTTGATCATAAAAGTGAATCGGGAAAAAAGTGGGAAATCGGACGTTACAGTATGTGCTGGTTTAGTACTTTGACAGCGCATAACTCACAAACCGTAAGTCCGATTGAGCTCAAATTTTGCAGGTAGAAGGTACTCGATATGTACTACAACTTATGAGGAGTCTTAAGCCTAGGTGTGACCCTAAAGGTGTGTTTGTTTTAAAAAAAACTCTTAAAAGGTCTGAAGTATTTTTCGGTCAGACAAATAGATAAAAAGGCTGTTTGTTTTTATAAAAAAAATAAGATCTGGATACCTCTTTATCTCTCTTATTTCACAAGAGGCAACTCATCCTCTTAAAAGCTCTTGTGCCCTAAAACTAGCAGCCTCCATCGCCATCACCCTCAGCCTCCGCCTCCGCCTCCATCGCCATCTCCATCACCCTCAGCCTCCGCCTCCATCGCCATCACCCTCCTCACCCTCCATCGTTTCCATCCACTGTTCTTCGTCTCCACATAGTTCCTCGTCTCATCGATTCCTCCCATTTCTCCGACCGCCAAGCTCCTAATCAACATTCCAGACGACTCGAAAATCGCATCTCGGCATCTCCTCTTTGGACAATCGGTGGTCTCTACATTGCATAACTCTCCTCTCCTCTCGCCCAATTCTTCTTTAGGTATGCTTTCGCTCCATCTATAGGGTTCAATTTCACTGTTGTGTTCGATTTTTTTATAGAACTGTACCAAAGCAAGTAAAATCAAAGATGTTGCTTCGATTTTGAACACCCCCTTGATTTCTTTTTGCCCCTTATTTCCGTGGTTTATGAATTATAGCTTTGATAGAATAATTAAGTTTGGGAATTTCTGTGGTTTACAAGTTCATCTCCATCGCATAAAACCTCAAATTAATAGCTTTTTCTGATTTCTGTGCTTAATAACATTTGGAATTTGGGAATTTCTCTGTGGTTGATGTTAATGATTTGGGAATTTCTCTGCTTCTTTTGGTTAGAATTTTTGGGATTTGAACTTGTTTTTGTTTATGATGATGTGGAGTTGATTGAAGTTTTTGTTTGTAGATGTTATCTTTTGTTGCATTTTGGGGATTCATAATTGTTGCTTGGGTTTTTCATGGTTCATCTTTGATTTTAGTCAAACAGTCTTATGATTCAGATTCAGATTCAGACGTTTCAATTTAAAAAACAAACAGTCTTATGATTCAGATTTTAGACTTCAGCACCACCTCTTATAAAACAGAAGTGAAATAAGATTTCAGACTTCAGACCTCTTAAAAAACAAACAGCACGTAAGTAGCTCAAAAATGTGTGTTTTGGGACCCATCACTGTGTACTCGGGATCAGTCCTGTGTTTTTATAAAATTCATATAAAATCAATGGATGATCTAAATTAGGTGATTCCAATTCGGGTAGAACCATAAGAGGTCATATAACAGCTTTCATTATGATCTTATAATCTTTTTTGGTTTCTATGTATGATAAATATGCTCGAAAAGAAGGGGTTTAGGAGCTATCAAGTGCAGTTCCGCAATATGTGTCGAGTTTAGTTTCGAAATGTGTATCGGGTTGTCCGTTTTGAAATTTAAGTTGCTTAAATACCATTAGAACCAAAATACAGTATTAGAATAATTAATGTGAGTTTTATGTTGTGCGAGTGATATCAATTTATAGTTTATATAGGCACTCGAGCTCGTACAACTCCGTCGTGAACCTCGTTTGATCGTGCGTTACATCTTAATTCGACTAAGGTATGGATTTCACTTCATTTGATTTGTGGGCAACTATTTGATGTAGTTGACCCTTCCTAAAGGTGGTTGGTTCACCGCCTTACAATTGATCACGTGAACGTGGTCAATGAGTTGAATATATATATATATATATATAGGGGCCTAATCAAATGAGAACTCGTTTGTTTGTGGTAACTGTGAGATCCAATTTCAACCAATCATTTTAATATATTAATTGTTTTTAATTAATTAATAGTGGAGGACATATTAGTAATTTTATAAATTAATTTGAGTTAGATTTTTTATAACAGATTTTATTTGGTGCGTTTCAATCAAAGATATCCTATTTCCTAATTTATCTCAAATGGTTGATTTTGAAAGATATCCAACCTTTTTTTATTGAACTCGTATGAAATTTTGTTTCAGGTTTGTTCCTAGAGTAAGAACTGCATTATTGCTGCAGGAAGAAAGATGCCTTGTTTTTTTTTTGCGATTCGATGAACCATGGAAAAATTGTAGCTTCGGTAGTTCATTATCTATAAGTTGCGATCCAGGTATATACCAGACTCTAATATGCAAAACGATGAAAGGCACTATATGTTTTTTACGATTGGTGTAAATCAATGTGAAGAATGAAATATGTAACATGTTACAAAGAGTTGTGTAAAACAATGCCAGTGCATGTTAATGATTGTTTTAATTTGATTTTCATTTGCTAATTTGTGGTTGACTACATTAAGTAACTAATTTTTTATATACGGTTGTATGTAGAGTAGGTGATGCTTCTTTAAGCAGACGTTTGTTATTTTAATTCATTGTGATATGAACCTGCAGGTAGATATCCACAGTTCGAGTAGATGGATCTGGAGGTCGAGACAAAGAAACTGCAGGCAGATCTCCACACAGTTCGTATGACATTGGGTATCATAGTGGTAGTGACAGTGGGTATCACAGAAGTTCATGGGTAGTTCAATATGTATCACAGTGGTATAACTTTGGGTATCACAGAAGTTCTTGAGTAGCAAAATAGGTATCACAGTAGTATAACTTTGGGTATCACAGAAGTTCTTGAGTAGCAAAATAGGTATCACGGTGGTATAACTTTGGGTATCACAAAAGTTCATGGGTAGTTCAATATGTATCACAGTGGTATAACTTTAGGTATCACAGAAGTTCTTGAGTAGCAAAATAGGTATCACGGTGGTATAACTTTGGGTATCACAGAAGTTCTTGAGTAGCAAAATAGGTATCACGGTGGTATAACTTTTGGTATCACAGAAGTTCTTGAGTAGCACAATATGTATCACAGAAGTTCTTGGGTATCACATAAGTTCTTGAGTTTGATGTTATGTGATTTCTTGTGTAAAGGGTGAGAATCTCAGTTTTATTTTGAACGATTCTTCCAATCTTTTGATTTTATCTAATTTGATTTCATTCCATGATTATAGCAACCCGCCCAAAATAGATTATGTTGAGTTTGACACTTTTACCCTTTTTGATTAAATTTATTATCCATATTTTATGGCATTAAATGATTCTTTTTAATTAATTTATAAACCATTGATTAGATTGATGAATGGATGAGATTAGATCTCACAGTTATCACAAATTACTAGGATCTCCCTTGAATGGACCCCTATATATATATATACATATATATATATATATATGAATTATGAAAGTTTTATCGTAAAACATTGATGTTGGTTTATTGAATCATTTGTTTGGTGTGTCATTAAAACGTGTCTTATTTGAAAGTGATTATGAACTTGTGAACTATATTGAACTTGATTTATGAACGTCATTCGGGTAAGTGGCATTTTTGGTTTTCGATGATTTTAGAACAACCCAATTAATGGGCACATTATTTGGGATGCCTTCTATGACGACTTTGTAATCATGGCGTCCTGCATGTGGACTTGGTCCACCAGAGTTAGGCCCGATAGTGGCTTTCGTGAACCCGAATCTGTGGATAGGCCGACTTTGTTAGGTCCAGGGCGGATGGATCGATCCTAGAACTTTTACCCACATAATATGTGACCGTGGTTACATTCACGGGGGACTTGTGTGTGTGTGCCCGCACGCCGACCTGATAGTTCGTGTGGTTTGGCCAACCCACTAACATTTGAACAGGAATTGACGGACTTATTTATGTTATGTTTTGAATTAAAGTGTGAACCGTTCTTGAGATTCTTTCTATTGAATATTACTGAATATTTCTTTTGAATTAAACGAATTCCCGACTTGAGTTTTATAAAGCACTCTTTAGTTGAAATTTTAAGTCTTCCGCTTGTTATTGATGTTATTATTATTATTTCTGAATTTATGTTATAATCCATTCAATGAGCCTATGCTCAACCGTGTTTCTTGTTTTCTGACACGACAGGTTCCAAGTGAGACTGATAGGAACGGGATTTGAGATCGAGCGTACGACTTTTCGAGTTTCCAGACTCCGTTTAAGAAGTAAATGTTCTAAGTTCTTAATTAGTGTTTAAAGTTTATACAACCTTTTGAGATGTAATATTTTGGGGTTGTAAATCATGTTTTTGAAGTTTATTAGTTGCTCTGAATTAGTTTGTGATTGTGTCAAGTTCTGTTAGTGACATCGTTCGTTCCATATCACGTGAACGGGGGATGTTACATGTATATGGATATTACTACGTTTCATTCTCAACAAATGTATGTTTTGTACATGTGATATGCATTATTGTACATCGTGTAATGTGTTGAAATAAATGTTGATGTTTATACTTTATTTTAAGAATTTCCTTTAAAAAATTGCTACCTATAATATATTAATTTTAATTATAATGGAACTCTTGCTTTTTCATTCATCTTTTAATTTAGCGTTGATATTTGCATTTCGTTTATGTTTTGTTACTGAAAGTTTGTTTTTTGTTTCATGCCTCCCTGGTGATGATGTCATTGTAAAGTTTCGGGAAGATAAGAGGTATTCTTTCATCCCTTACTTCTTTGAGTTTCAACAAATCATTTTTGCATACTATTTCAATCTATTAATTTCAGATTCGTATTTTATTTTATTTCATCGTATTTCTAAAGTAATCAATGTTAGTGTTGGATTTCAATAAACAGTTTGAAACTTATCATCAAGTTCTACGAAATTTTTTGTAATAACCCAATAATTACTTCAAGGAAAAGTTTGGTGGCCAAAATAAGGAAAATGAAAGTTGGCATAAAGGGGCCTTATTAAGTATGAATATGGCTTTTGGGCCCAAATCCCTAGGGCAGCTTTCATTTAATGTCAAGTCAATCAGTATTATTCCTAATACTGTAAGCTGTTGGCGGCTGTGCTGAGAAAGGAAGAAGAAGGAGACGTATAGGTGGTGCTTGTTGGGGAGTAATTTGAGTTTTGTGCAAGAAGAAGTTTTGTTCAGGTAATTATCCACACCCTCTTGGCATTCTTCAGTTTATGCTTTCTCTCCTCTGTGGGTTTATGTCTGGGTCGAAATGGGTGAAGCCAGCTGGGATTTCCACCTAGTTTCACCATTATCGAATGCTTTGAGCCCCTAGCTTTACATTTCAGATTTTCGAACAATGTGTGTTAGTGCTAAATTCTATATTCGTCTAAAAAGGGTTCTTAGGGGTTGGGTTTTGAGACCTTGGGAAGTAATGGCAGACTTGCGGGATTGCAAGGGAAAAACCATTCGGTTTCTCGATTTAAGTTAGGAATGAACGAATTTTGATGATTAAGAAAAAGAATATTTCTAGATGGGCAGCCTTTAGAAACGAAAGATAGGCCTTAGGCGAGTTTTGACCTGTGTCCCGGCAAAGAAGACGATGAACATTGTCTTTGGCACAGGGTGAACTTTTCGCAAGTGTCTACTGCAAAAAGTGAACTTTTCGCAAGCGCCTATTGCGAAAAGTGAACTTTTCGCAAGTGCCTGTTGCGAGAAGTGAACTTTTCGCAAACGCCTCTTGCGAAAAGTTAACTTTTCGTAAGCACCTGTTGCGCAAAGCAGCTTTTCGCAAGGCTTTTTCCAGCGAGACTCTTCCCTTAGGGGTTTGGCCGAGAGAACGTCTACCCATGCTAGAATCGAGTTAAGGGAGGACGGTCCAAGTTTAAAGGATTAGAAAGACTAATTATATTTTTATATAATTAAATTAATAGGTTACGGTTGGAACGGGGCAAGTGTAGGAAGAGCACTACAATCAGGTGAGTTCTCTAAACCTCTTTTACAACGTAAATGTTAGATGATTCTTTCACTGATTATGGTTTTATTAAGCATGAAATACTTATGAACTGATATGCATGAAAGAAAGAAAAGTTTGATATGTTGAAATGATGCGCATGATTTTTAAGAGTCAAATGTTTTATGAATCGTATGTGCATGTTATATGATGTCGGTCTGTACTGTGGGATCAATGAGCCTCGGGATCTGATGATTCCTTGGTTTGGTATGACGAGACGGTAGGTTGGAATTCGTTTCCTCCTAGGCGGGTATCGGGGAGTCTGCTTGGGCCCCGATACGAGAGGGCGAAAGGGGAGTCTGCTTGGGCCCCGATCGTGATTGGAAAAGTGATCCATTACACAGTGCAGTACCATATGTGATGACTGTTATGCATTTTTATAAATGATTTCATATTATACATGTAGTTTCACGGAGGGAATTCACTAGACCTTTTGGTCTAACCCTCCCTTTTCAAAACTAAACCATTTTCAGGTAAGCGAGCTTCAGGCTCAAGTGTTAAGAACTAAAGACGGGAGGACTGTGGCTTGGAGGTAGAGCGACTCCAAGATAGATGATTAACCTTAGTTTGGAGATCGGATGTGGATAGTTAGACTTCCGCTGTCATTTTGTTAAGCTCATATGTTAATTGTAATGGACAACTAGTTCTGTTTGCTTTGTAAAACGCTCAGTTTATGGTTTATTGTATGATTTTTTTTATGGGACGTTACAATTGGTATCAGAGCCTTAGTTTAAGGGATTTAGGTGACCATTAGGGCCTAAACTTAAACTGTAGGAAGAGGAACACAGCCAAGATATAGGTTTGCCTCTAGGGACGATCACTATAAACGCGCTTAGGAATGAGGTGCAAAGGACAAACGTATAAGGTAAGTTTGGGATTGCACCTGGCCAGTGCAATTACGAACTTACAGGTACATGTACGTGCTTCAATTACCTTTTTAGCAATGTAGTGGGGTCATGTCTGGCAAGAGTTAACGATTGTTTTCTTTCAGAATTAGCGTTATGGCTGGAAGGAATTTGAGAAGTAAGTTAGTACATTTCATACCAAGGAACCGAGAAGAAGAGACTCTAGAGTGTGGACCGGCTAACCGCGGAAGGGGTCGCGGAAGGGTTCTCGGAAGGGGCCGTGGAAGGGGTCGTGGGAGGACGAGGAGTGTGGAAATGCCCGTCAACCAAGAAGACTCTATCCAGGAAAGTTCGGCTACGGTAAGGAGGGAGAACCCGACAAGGGGACGTGGTCGAGGTCGGGGATCCACATTCGTCACTCGAGAGAATTTGGCCGCAGAACTTGGTAAAATCCAGGAGACTCTGCAAACTCTCCTCACCAGACACAATGGGACGACCTCTGAAAGCAAAGGGGCGACTGAAAACAAGGAAAGTGCAGGGTTGTCAAATCCTGTTGAATCTGGTACTGGAAGTCACTCGAAAGCGACGTCTTTGGCGGTGAACGAGTCGGCAGCTAAGGGTTGTAACTTTAAGGTTTTCGCCTCATGCAAGCCCCCTACGTTCAAGGGCGAATGCGACCCGGTTCTAGCAATGAGGTGGGTGAAAGAGATGGAACTGGTTTTTGACACTTGCAAATGCGCGGATGAGGACAGGGTAATGTTTGCCTTGTCCATGCTAAAATCCGATGCAGTTTACTGGTGGGAGGCCGAAACTGGGGGAAAGGGCTCTGCAATGGCAAAGGGGATGTTGTGGGAATCGTTTGTAGACCGGTTTAAAGCACAGTTCTGCCCACTCGCGGCAGTGAAAAGGCTAGAAGAAGAATTTCTGGGTTTGGAACAGGGGAGAATGACGGTACGGGAGTACACTTCAAAGTTTATCGACAAGTCCCGTTTCGCCGACCTGTACTTGCCGACGGAGGGGCGAAGAGTGAATCACTACATTCACGGTCTGAGAAGTGATATTCGAGAGCTAGTGATGGCAAGAAACCCCGTCACTTTTCAAACAGCCATCGATGCGGCCGAACTAATTGAAATAGAGAAGAACCGTCAGACTTCTGAGAAGAGCGGCGACAAGCGCAAATGGGATGGAGCGAGGAACGACTCGGGGAAAGGGAAAGTGTTCCGATCTGATAGCCGTGTAAGCAAAGATACGATTGGGAAACCATGTGCGAAGTGCAACAAGGTGCACCGGGGTGAGTGCATGGCAGGTTCAAACTCATGCTACCGGTGCGGCTTGCCTGGTCACATGTCAAGGGATTGTCCCAAGGGGAAATCGTGTTTTCAATGCGGAGTTGTTGGACATACACGATATGACTGTCCGCAATTGAAGAAGGGGGGATCAACTCAATTTGGGAATCGTCAGGTGGAGAAGGAAGTGAGAAGGGAACGGAGCCGACACACGCTAAGGGGCGCGCGTTTCGCATGACTGCGGAGGAAGCGGAGGAAATTCCAGACGTTGTGGCAGGTACATTTCTAGTAAACTCACTGTGTGCCAATGTGTTATTTGATTCGGGAGCGAATCGCTCGTTTGTTTCGCATACGTTTATGAAATGTTTAGGGGTGAGACCTAGACAGTTGGAGAAAGCGCTAGAGGTGGAAACTGCTAACGACAGTCTGGTATATGTTAAAGAAGTAATAGAGAATTGTGTCGTAGATATAGAAGGAAGACTGTTGCCTATGAAGTTATACCCCATGGCTATGGGGGAGTTCGATGTAGTGTTGGGTATGGACTGGTTAGCCGCAAATGATGCCAATATCGTTTGCAACAAAAAGCTAATTCGGATCCACTCACCCGATGGTGACCCCATAGTGATTTATGGGAACCGCCGTAATAGAAAGACTAGCCTTATCTCCATGATCAAGGCTAGCAGGTGTTTGAGGAAAGGATGTCGAGGATTCTTAGCGTACGTGTTAGACGCTAAGAGAGAGAAGCGTGGAGTGAGTGACGTGCGCGTAGTAAGCGAATACCCGGAAGTATTTCCGGATGATTTAACAAGCTTACCTCCGGATCGTCAGATCGAGTTCAAGATTGATTTGATGCCTGGAGCTGCACCGATTGCTCGTGCACCATATAGATTGGCGTCGTCCGAAATGAAGGAAATGATGACTCAGTTGCAGGAATTGTTAGACAAGGGATTCGTGAGGCCGAGTACGTCACCGTGGGGAGCACCCGTACTCTTCGTGAAGAAGAAGGACGGCACCATGCGAATGTGTATAGACTACCGGGAGCTCAACAAGGTTACAATCAAGAATAAGTATCCGATACCGCGAATCGACGACCTGTTTGATCAACTTCAAGGAGCCAGCTATTTCTCCAAGATAGACTTGAGGTCGGGGTATCATCAACTCAAGGTGAGAGAGGAGGACGTACCAAAAACCGCTTTCAGAACTAGATATGGGCATTACGAGTTCCTGGTGATGCCGTTCGGATTAACCAACGCCCCCGCAGCTTTCATGGACTTAATGAATAGGGTGTGTCAACCTTATTTAGACAAGTTCGTGATAGTGTTCATAGACGACATTCTGATTTTCTCAAGGTCCGAGGAGGAGCACGAGAACCACCTCAGGCTGATTCTTGAACTATTGAAGAAGGAGAAATTATTTGCTAAATTTTCAAAATGTGAGTTTTGGCTAAGGGAGGTGCAATTCCTCGGGCATGTGGTGTCCGAGACAGGAATCATGGTGGACCCAGCAAAGATTAAAGCCATCCGGGATTGGGAGCAACCGAAGAACCCATCAGAAGTTCGGAGTTTTCTTGGTTTGGCAGGTTACTACCGGAAGTTCATAAAGGACTTTTCGCGTATTGCCACGCCATTAACCACTCTAACCAGGAAAAACATCAAGTTTGCTTGGTCCGAGAAGCAAGAGGAAGCTTTCCAAAGATTGAAGGACATGTTGAGCAGCGCTCCCGTGCTGACGTTACCAGTTGGGTCAGATGACTTCGTGGTATTCAGTGACGCATCAAAACTCGGCTTAGGTTGTGTTCTCATGCAAAGAGGAAAGGTGATTGCTTATGCCTCCCGGCAGTTAAAAGATCACGAAGCTCGATATCCTACGCACGACTTAGAATTGGCGGCAGTGGTTTTCGCCTTGAAAATTTGGCGGCATTACCTGTACGGGACGAAGTGCCAGATTTTCACAGACCATAAGAGCCTATGTCACCTCTTTGATCAGAAAGAGTTGAATATGCGTCAAAGAAGATGGATTGAGCTGTTGGCTGATTACGATTGTAAGATCGAGTACCACCCAGGGAAGGCGAATGTAGTGGCGGACGCTTTAAGTCGCAATGAAAGGAACGAGGTCTCCAGCATTGTGGCTATGAGAGCTGAAGTGACCTTTAACTTGCTGGCCGAGATAAAGAAGTGTCAAACCGAAGCGCTCGGTGCTAACGACCTCAAGAAGGAAAGACTGGTCGGGCAACTGACCTCACTAGTAGAGGATGGGCGAGGGGTGAAGTGTTTCAATGGGAGGATTTGGGTTCCAAAGGTCGGGGAGCTCAGGAAGATGATTCTGGAAGAGGCTCACAAATCCAGGTACACGATCCACCCAGGAACAAACAAAATGTACGGAGACCTACGGCAAGATTATTGGTGGCCTGGGATGAAGAAGGATGTGGCTCACCTTGTTGAGACCTGCATAACGTGTTCACGTGTGAAGATTGAGCATCAAAGGTCGTACGGAAAACTTCAATCGTTAGATATACCAGTGTGGAAGTGGGATCAAATCACGATGGACTTCGTGACCCATCTGCCTAGGACTCCGAAGGGCTACGACGCCATTTGGGTAGTTGTGGATCGACTCACGAAATCAGCTCACTTCTTGTCGATAAGAGAGTCCTACTCAATGGAACAATTAGCCAAATTATACATCGACGGAATTGTAACCCTTCACGGGATGCCCTCGTCGATTGTATCTGATCGGGATAGCAGATTTACCTCCAAGTTCTGGAGGAGCTTTCAAAGAGAAATGGGATCGCAGATCAAGATGAGCACCGCTTATCATCTTCAGACCGACGGGCAGAGCGAGCGAACGATCCAAACGTTAGAAGACATGTTGAGGGCATGTGCTCTAGATTTTCAAGGGTCATGGGAAAAGCATCTGCCATTGGTTGAGTTCGCCTACAACAGATATCATTCGAGCATCAAGATGGCGCCATTTGAGGCCTTGTACGGTAGAAAGTGTCGGACGCCATTATGTTGGAATGAAGTTGGGGAGAGGCAGTTGGCTGGGCTCGAGATTGTTCAGCAGACTTCGGACAAAATAGTCCAAGTGCGCGAAAGACTGAAGGTCGCTCGCGACCGGCAAAAGAGTTATGCGGATAAAAGACGAAAATACATAGAATTCCAAGTCGGAGATCACGTACTACTTGATAATGTCGATTTTCGACATTATTTTGAATCTCAAACTAGGTGGTTTACGCATGTCTTCAAGTGAAATACGAGTATTTCATGGGTTTTTGTTGAGAAAGTATAGGTACAAGCATTCTTGTCCAAAAAAGCAGCAAAGTTGAGCTCTAGAGCTGAAAACGAGAGAAATCGAGAAATCGAGAAACAGAATCTGGAGCCAGTGCTGGAGCCAGCCAACCCGCGCCACCATCCGCGCCAAAAACCCAAACAGAAGTTGGCGCCAGTGATGGAGCCAGTCCATCCGCGCCGACGCTGGCCCCGACGCCCAGTTTTATAAAACTCATTCTGCAGCTAGGGTTTCGATACGCAAGACACACAAGACGGCCAGAGCAGTTTAGGGGGCGATTTTGGGAGACCTTTTACACCTTTCGGAGCCACGTTAGAGGATCAATCGGAGCCACGTTCAACACGCGAAGTGGATACGAGCCGGAAGAAGGGAGTTCATCTTTATATTCATCAGTACATCACACCATTCACCACGATCACTTTTAACATGTTTTCATTCATAGTTGTTTTCTCTTCTTTTGTGTTTGAATCCCCCAACATCATGAACTAATCTTTAGATGTTGGGGGTTGGAATGAATTAGATTTGAACATATAGATGGATGACGAATGACTCTTATCAGTTTTCTTCAATTAATGAAGTATGCAATTTTGTGTTTAATGCTTGTGTGAATTTGGCCAATTTACATTTGATCCGTTGTTAGTAATTAAGTTCGAGAGAATTAATTATTACTTAGAATTAGGAATTGCATGCCTAAGACGATAAACCGGTGATAGAGATATACCGAATACACCTTAATCCTAATTGAACCATTTAGGTTGAGGTCGAGAGATAAAATCTATATGTTCACAACAAATCTTGCGCTTAATGTGTTTTGGAATCCATAAGTTGAGATCGAAAGATAAAACTTGTCCTTTTCAAAATAAAATCCGTTGTTGCTCGAAAGAGAACAATGGTTACTTTTAAAGATTGGATATTCATTAAGGGAATAACTGGTAATCGTTTAAGTCTGATATTCGTATGTGAAAACCTAAGGATTTCCAACCCTCAACTGTTTTCTCTATCGGAAGTTTCCAAAGCTGTTTACTGTCTTGTTTTTGATTTGTCTTCTTGCAATTAATAAGTTAAAACCAACCATCTCTCAATTTCCAATCGTTCAGTTAATAGTTTTTACAGTCATTGCGGTACTTAACACCAAGTTCCTGTGGATTCGATACTCGTACTTACGTACGTATTACTTGAGACGACACCGTACACTTGCGGCTAGTTAAGGAGGGTGTAAACCCGCCTATCAAGTTTTTGGCGCCGTTGCCGGGGAACTTGTTTTGTGTTGATATCACTACCAGCTGTAGGGATTATTACATTGAGCATTTTGTTTTTATTTTTTGCAATTTATTTTTATTTCATTTTTCGTATTCAAGATTTTGACCCAAGTTTCTTGTTACTTCATTGCTGCAAGTTCTGATTGGTGACTTACATTCTGCTGCAGATTGCTTCTAGTTTATGCTAAGAAGGAGTTCCTCTGGTGAACTCGAACCGTTTGATCCTGAAATCGAAAGGACTGCAAGGAGATTAAGGAGGCAAGCCAGACTCAGAAGTCATCAAGAAATGGAGGGTCTAGACAACGTTAACATCAACAACGACAACATCAATGTTGGGGAAGATTGGGGAGAAGGGTTCGCCATGGGTAACGAGGAACCAGTTCCAAACGTGAATGCGAACAATCCCAACAACCAGAACCATAATGTTAATCCCGGTCTCAACAACATTAACAACAACAATGGTATTAACAATAATGTGAATCGTCCACCACCACCACGACAGAGAGTGCCTATGCGGAATTTTGCTAATCCGAACATAGGGGCCGTCCAGAGAGGACCTTATGTTCCTCCGATTGCAGCAAACAATTTTGAAATCAAGACTGGCACCATCCAATTGGTGCAAGCAAATATGTTTGGAGGAGCAGCATCTGAAGATCCGCACAGCCATTTGAGAACATTTGAGAAGATTTGCAACACCTTCAAGGTGAATGGGGTTGACCCAGGTTCGATCAAACTCCGACTCTTTCCGTTTTCATTGAGGGGTCGAGCAGCTGAATGGGAAGAGAGTCTACCAAACGGGCAGATTCGTACATGGAATGATATGGTGACGGCTTTCTTAAACAAATTCTTTCCACCGGGGCGAACAGCCCAATTGCTGTCAGATATCACTCATTTTGGCCAATGGGATCAAGAGTCCTTTTATGAGGCCTGGGAACGGTACAAGGGTATGCTAAAGAAGTGCCCTCATCATGGTCTACAAGAATGGATGGTTATCCAAACGTTCTATCAAGGGTTGCATCCACATCATAAAAATGACCTCACTTCCGCTGTTGGTGGTGCACTGATGAATATGTCGTACGAAGACGCGTATGAGTTGATTGAGAATCTTGTGGAACATAGTTATGCCACTCCTCGGTCAGCCACTAGGAAGGTGGCAAGTGTGCAAGAAAGTGATGAACTGAAAGTTATCAAGGCACAATTGGCAGCTATCACAAATCAGCTGAAAAGTACAACAATTCAGCCAACTCTCCAAGGGGATATGGGCTGTCAAGAGTCATTTGGTTCACCTCAAGAGTTTCCTCCGCCGGAGAAAGTGCAATTCCTTCAAAACCGCAATAACCGGCCGAGGAACGACCCGTTCTCAAATACTTATAATGAGGGATGGAAAAGTCATCCCAATTTCTCGTGGAGCCAGCCTCAAAATGCACAAAAAGAGCCCATGTTTCAGCAGCAACAAAATCAGTACGGTAATACTTCTAACTCTTCTACTCAATCTTCTAACGTTTATCGTCCTCCAGGTTACAATCAAAGGAGGCAAGAAGAAGCACAAGGAGGGGAGAAAAAGTCCGGATTGGAAGAGATGCTAATGAAGTTTGTGTCAAAGATGGACAATGCGGTTGGAGAGTTGACATCATCTGTTGGTACATTGTCAAGTTCAGTTGGAACGATAAGAGCTGCGACAGAGCAGAACACCGCATCAATCCGAATTCTTGATGGACAAATGGGACAGATGGCAGAGGCGTTAGCTGTTCGGAGTCAAGGCACGTTTCCGAGTCAGACTGAAATGAATAACCGGGAAGAGTGTAATGCCATTTATCTTAGAAGTGGCAAGGAGCTGAATGGAGAGCCAATACGAGAGCCCACATCAAAAGGAACCGATCCTAAAGAGAAAGAGGCCGAGATCATAGAAGTGACTGAGCTAGAGGCCGATGAGGTTGTGATTGAAGAGAACAAGAAAAGTGAAGAGAAAAAGTCGGTAGTCAAACCGTTTGTACCACCACTACCATTCCCTAATCGAGTGAAGGCACACAATGATGAGGAACAATTCAAGAAGTTCCTCGACATATTCAAGAAGCTTCACATCAATATCCCTTTCGCGGAGGCACTCGCCCAAATGCCGACATACCTCAAGTTCATGAAGGAGATCTTATCAAAGAAGAGGGCAATCGATCACCAATCTACCATTGCACTTACTGAAGAGTGCAGTGCAATCATCCAGAACAAGCTTCCGTCGAAGCTTAAGGATCCAGGGAGTTTTTCAATCCCTATTCAAATTGGTGATATTCGTTTTAATAAAGTGTTGTGTGATTTAGGGGCGAGTATTAACTTAATGCCTCTATCTATTTTCAGGAAGCTCGGATTGGGGGAAGTGAAGCCGACGTACATGACGCTCAAGCTGGCGGATCGATCCATAGTGTGCCCATATGGAGTGGTAGAGGACGTGCTCATCAAGGTGGGAAAGTTTTACTTTCCGGTGGATTTCGTGGTGATGGACATCGACGAAGATATAGAAGTCCCATTGATCTTGGGAAGATCCTTCCTAGCCACAAGTCGAGCGCTGATCGATATGGAGGAAGGCGAGATGACTTTGAGAGTTGGTGGTGAGAAGGAAGTGTTCAAGATGTTCGAGAAGATAAGAGATAGAGGCGAAGAGAAATTTGGTGAGCAAGAAAGGCTGACGGAGTGATCAAAAAGAAGGTCGAGCCATGACCGAAACCACGGCGCTGGGTGGGAGGCAACCCACCAAGGTTTGCGTTTCTTTATTTTTAATTTATGCATTTTGAGTGTTTTATATAAAAAAAAATCTGTTTTCCTTGCTTTCTTTTCCTTTTGCTTTTGTTCTTGCATCCCCTTCTCCGTCGTCTTCGATATCTTCCAACTGGGCGTTCCAATCTTTCAAGAGAATCCCTCCGGGCAAACAGGTACGTTCTAAACTCCGTAGGTAACGAGTGGTGTATGATGTTTTGGTTCCATTAGCTGAACGAGATGCAACAAACCTAAGTTTCACTTAGGTTTGGGGTGCCTCACTTTTTAAATATCTACACACTCACTTTTATCCCTATGCAAACCTCTTTGGGGTGGCCATGTTTTTGAAAAAAACTAGATTAGCTCTTTGTGCTTACTGTTATGTTATGCCTTACCTGTTTGATACCTGTAATAACCGCACAATGATACTTGTTTTAGTATCGCCTGAACTGACACCTGCACATTGGGGACAATGTGTGGGTAAGGTTTGGGGTTGCCCAATCGGGCCCACGTTTATGCACGTAGATTTCCCGCACCTCTGCATGCTTAGATTACTTTAGCCAAAATTTTTGTTTTGAATGATCGAAACCGACCATTGTGGGAAGAATCTTGTGATAGTGACGTGACCATTAGGGAAGGACTGGGAAAGGACATGACTAGGGACATTAGTAGAGACCACCCGTTAATGAGATTTGAGCCTAAAAGACGTTCTTTCAATTCGAGGGATTCATAAACGAAAATCGTATACACTTTTTCGAGTTCCTTGTTGTGAATATAGAATGATCTCACTATATTATTGCATTGAGTAGCAAAGACGACCATCAGAATACTAGGTAAGGGTGTAGTAGATCATATCGTGTGGACCTTAAGAGATGATTCCAGGCATTGTGTGTTTGTTTAACCCTGTTTTTAACTTTCGTACCCTTTCACCCATTTTTGTGTAACCTTAGCCCCTTTGTAGCCATACACTCACCTTTTCATTTCAGACCCACCTTTAAACCCGAGCCAAAAGCCTTAGCCAACCTTATCCGAAAGTGTGTCAACCTAAGCGGTAATGAACTATGAAAGATAGAGCGGAAAAGAAAATAGTGCAGGCCAATCATTGAGAATAAAATGGGTCAATGTAACCCAAGAAATAGGAAAGAGGGCCAATGTCGCCCCAATAAAAAAAAAGAGGACCAATGAAGTCCCAACTTGAAAAAAAAAACAAATACTACAAAAAGAAAATAAATACAGTACTTAGATAGGAGTAGCAGTAGTCAAATAAGAGAGTCAAAGCGACTCCAGTGGTGACAAAAAGGGCCAAGTGAGCGAATGTGAAGCAACGAGAGTTCAGGAATTGCCAATGATTGACACATCGAAGAATTTTGATCCACTTTACCCTTCATTTCTCTTAGCCTTAACCTTAACCCCGTTACAACCCGTGTAAAGACCTGGATGATCTTTTGGAAAGTGTGATTAGAGTCTACGACTGCCTTTACCAATATTCCATGTCTTGCTGCTTGATTCCTTTCTGAGATCAACTTTTTGAACATTTGTGCGTCTTTCAATGGAGTTGTCATGTAATTATTGCGTATTCAGGTACATAAACTCTTTAGACATGACAACATGTGCGATAACCTAAGTTCGAGCGAATTGAGCGAATCCCGTGAGGTAGGGTCGAGGCGAAATGTTTTCCTTAGTATGTCCGGACCTAGAACAACCTTAATGGAAACGGAGGAGTCACGAGTTCAACTTACAATGGAAGGTCATAGATCAAACGAAATAGGAATGAGGCGAGAATGAGATAGGCATTCACGGGTATGGGAAATCACCAGTGCATCACGTGGTACCAATTGGGAGTGTGCAGTTATTACGTTTCTCTAATATGTGCTTTTATTCTATTTTATCGCTATTTTGCTTGAGGACAAGCAACGCTCGGTTTGGGGTTGTTGATAATGTCGATTTTCGACATTATTTTGAATCTCAAACTAGGTGGTTTACGCATGTATTCAAGTGAAATACGAGTATTTCATGGGTTTTTGTTGAGAAAGTATAGGTACAAGCATTCTTGTCCAAAAAAGCAGCAAAGTTGAGCTCCGGAGCTGAAAACGAGAGAAATCGAGAAATCGCGAAACAGAATCTGGAGCCAGTGCTGGAGCCAGCCAACCCGCGCCACCATCCGCGCCAAAAACCCAAACAGAAGTTGGCGCCAGTGATGGAGCCAGTCCATCCGCGCCGGCGCTGGCCCCGACGCCCAGTTTTATAAAACTCATTCTGCAGCTAGGGTTTCGATACGCAAGACACACACGACGGCCAGAGCAGTTTAGGGGGCGATTTTGGGAGACTTTTTACACCTTTCGGAGCCACGTTAGAGGATCAATCGGAGCCACGTTCAACACGCGAAGTGGATACGAGCCGGAAGAAGGGAGTTCATCTTTATATTCATCAGTACATCACACCATTCACCACGATCACTTTTGCCATGTTTTCATTCATAGTTGTTTTCTCTTCTTTTGTGTTTGAATCCCCCAACATCATGAACTAATCTTTAGATGTTGGGGGTTGGAATGAATTAGATTTGAACATATAGATGGATGACGAATGACTCTTATCAGTTTTCTTCAATTAATGAAATATGCAATTTTGTGTTTAATGCTTGTGTGAATTTGGCCAATTTACATTTTATCCGTTGTTAGTAATTAAGTTCGAGAGAATTAATTATTACTTAGAATTAGGAATTGCATGCCTAAGACGATAAACCGGTGATAGAGATATACCGAATACGCCTTAATCCTAATTGAACCATTTAGGTTGAGGTCGAGAGATAAAATCTATATGTTCACAATAAATCTTGCGCTTAATGTGTTTTGGAATCCATAAGTTGAGATCGAAAGATAAAACTTGTCCTTTTCAAAATAAAACCCGTTGTTGCTCGAAAGAGAACAATGGTGACTTTTAAAGATTGGATATTCATTAAGGGAATAACTGGTAATCGTTTAAGTCTGATATTCGTATGTGAAAACCTAAGGATTTCCAACCCTCAACTGTTTTCTCTATCGGAAGTTTCCAAAGCTGTTTACTGTCTTGTTTTTTATTTGTCTTCTTGCAATTAATAAGTTAAAACCAACCATCTCTCAATTTCCAATCGTTCAGTTAATAGTTTTTACAGTCATTGCGGTACTTAACACCAAGTTCCTGTGGATTCGATACTCGTACTTACGTACGTATTACTTGAGACGACACCGTACACTTGTGGCTAGTTAAGGAGGGTGTAAACCCGCCTATCACTACTGAAGGTGTCACCTTGGAAGGGAGTGGTGAGATTTGGGAGACGTGGGAAGTTAAGCCCACGTTATATCGGACCGTTTGCGATTACGGAACGAATTGGGGAAGTGGCTTACAGACTGGATCTACCCGAAGAATTAAATGGCATCCATAATGCGTTCCACTTGTCAAATCTAAGGAAGTGTTTGGCTGACGTGACTAAGGCAGTGCCGTTAAACGACATCAAAGTGGATGAAAGATTGAACTTCGTAGAGGAACCCGAGGCCGTCACGGATATTAAGGTAAGAAAGTCACGAAACAAAGAACTCAGACTAGTGAGGGTGCAGTGGCGACATCACAAGGGCCACGAGGCTACGTGGGAGCTGGAGTCTGAAATGAGGGAAAGGTACCCACATCTTTTCCAATAAGGAATTCCGGGGACGGAATTCTTCTAAGGAGGGGAGGTTGTAATAACCCAATAATTACTTCAAGGAAAAGTTTGGTGGCCAAAATAAGGAAAATGAAAGTTGGCATAAAGGGGCCTTATTAAGTATGAATATGGCTTTTGGGCCCAAATCCCTAGGGCAGCTTTCATTTAATGTCAAGTCAATCAGTATTATTCCTAATACTGTAAGCTGTTGGCGGCTGTGCTGAGAAAGGACGAAGAAGGAGACGTATAGGTGGTGCTTGTTGGGGAGGAATTTGAGTTTTGTGCAAGAAGAAGTTTTGTTCAGGTAATTATCCACACCCTCTTGGCATTCTTCAGTTCATGCTTTCTCTCCTCTGTGGGTTTATGTCTGGGTCGAAATGGGTGAAGCCAGCTGGGATTTCCACCTAGTTTCACCATTATCGAATGCTTTGAGCCCCTAGCTTTACATTTCAGATTTTCGAACAATGTGTGTTAGTGCTAAATTCTATATTCGTCTAAAAAGGGTTCTTAGGGGTTGGGTTTTGAGACCTTGGGAAGTAATGGCAGACCTGCGGGATTGCAAGGGAAAAAACATTCGGTTTCTCGATTTAAGTTAGGAATGAACGAATTTTGATGATTAAGAAAAAGAATATTTCTAGATGGGCAGCCTTTAGAAACGAAAGATAGGCCTTAGGCGAGTTTTGACCTGTGTCCCGGCAAAGAAGACGATGAACAGTGTCTTTGGCACAGGGTGAACTTTTCGCAAGTGTCTACTGCGAAAAGTGAACTTTTCGCAAGCGCCTATTGCGAAAAGTGAACTTTTCGCAAGTGCCTGTTGCAAGAAGTGAACTTTTCGCAAACGCCTCTTGCGAAAAGTTAACTTTTCGCAAGCACCTGTTGCGCAAAGCAACTTTTCGCAAGGCTTTTTCCAGCGAGACTCTTCCCTTAGGGGTTTGGCCGAGAGAACGTCTACCCATGCTAGAATCGAGTTAAGGGAGGACGGTCGAAGTTTAAAGGATTAGAAAGACTAATTATATTTTTATATAATTAAATTAATAGGTTACGGTTGGAATGGGGCAAGTGTAGGAAGAGCACTACAATCAGGTGAGTTCCCTAAACCTCTTTTACAACGTAAATGTTAGATGATTCTTTCACTGATTATGGTTTTATTAACCATGAAATACTTATGAACTGATATGCATGAAAGAAAGAAAAGTTTGATATGTTGAAATGATGCGCATGATTTTTAAGAGTCAAATGTTTTATGAATCGTATGTGCATGTTATATGATGTCGGTCTGTACTGTGGGATCAATGAGCCTCGGGATCTGATGATTCCTTGGTTTGGTATGACGAGACGGTAGGTTGGAATTCGTTTCCTCCTAGGCGGGTATCGGGGAGTCTGTTTGGGCCCCGATACGAGAGGGCGAAAGGGGAGTCTGCTTGGGCCCCGATCGTGATTGGAAAAGTGATCCATTACACAGTGCAGTACCATATGTGATGACTGTTATGCATTTTTACAAATGATTTCATATTATACATGTAGTTTCACGGAGGGAATTCACTAGACCTTTTGGTCTAACCCTCGTTTTTCAAAACTAAACCATTTTCAGGTAAGCGAGCTTCAGGCTCAAGTGTTAAGAACTAAAGACGGGAGGACTGTGGCTTGGAGGTAGAGCGACTCCAAGATAGATGATTAACCTTAGTTTAGAGCTCGGCTGTGGATAGTTAGACTTCCGCTGTCATTTTGTTAAGCTCATATGTTAATTGTAATGGACAACTAGTTCTGTTTGCTTTGTAAAACGCTCAGTTTATGGTTTATTGTATGATTTTTTTTATGGGACGTTACATTTTTGGTCATGGAAATGGTGAAGTTTTATTTAAAAACAATTGTTATCTTCACATTATCTATTTTACCACTCGAGATTAGATGATTAGTTCAATATGCATAACATACATGTTGAAATAAATAATGTTCATGAATCTTATAAACAACGATCCATCACCTAATCAAATATCTTTGTAAAACTACCATTTATGGGTTTTTTCTTTATAGTTACTAATTTCAACATTTTATAAGAACTTTAGAATCTTGTCTTTTAGTATTTTTTTCTCATTCTCTTAACTTTACATATTTCATGTTCTATATTCTTGAAAATGCTACTCACTTACTAATTCTACCCATACTATTTTTATGCTTATGTGATCTCAAATCACATGGAAAATTCTAGATTATATTTTAAGCACATTTGATTGTATTAATTATTAGTAACATCACCGAATCAAGAAACTTGAGACTTATCCACAAGCTAAACAAATACAAATGATTTCTACGAGTTTTTGCTTTGAATTAGTAGGAGACTTATCTTCTAGATCATTTTCCTTAACTTGAATGTTTACCTTCCTAATATGTGAAGCGTGTGTGTGAGTTTTGCAATATATAAAATTATAAACTTAAAAAAATCATTTGATGTTGTTTTGTGATTTCACCTTGGTTTATAGAATCTATATCCATATATATATAAAAGCAAAATGCGGGGTTGCTTAGGTGACATAATGAGAAGCCACAATTTCCCTTTTCCTAATTTCTCTTAATTTTGAATTTCTTTTAAATAAAAAATTAGCTTCTCATTAAATGACGTTAACTTTTCATTTAACATCTAATTTTTTTTATTTCATAATTATTTTTATCATACACAAAGACATCAACAAATATGATTTTTATCTATCTTACATTTATTATTTGACATATAATTTTATTTATTATTTTATAATTATTATAATTTGGACAACATAAAGATATCAACAAATATAATTTCTATTTACCTTACACTAATTTAATCAAATAATTATTAAATGAATCCACCATCTTTTAATTAAATTTATAGTATTATAATTTATTTACCTTACATTTTTTATTTAACATCTAATTTTTATTTTTTTTATAATTATCTTTATTTGCACAACATAAAAACATTAATAAAGATAATTTATATTTATCTTACACTAATTTAATCAAACATTTTATTTAATTGACCACCATCTTTTAATTAAATTTTTATCTATCTGTATACCTATATAACAGAGAATCATCAAAAGATGATGTGATTTTTTGAAAAAACTTGAAACATTAGTTTTTATTTTCTTCAATTTTTGAGTCGTGTAACATAAAATGAATGAACATTTTATTTCTTTTACAAGTTTCAATAATTTTTTTATTATATAAATATATAGCCTAATTTACATAATAAATCTATATAAATATATGAGCTAATCAATATTAGACTAATTTACATAATAAATCAATATAAATGAGAATCGTCAAAATATGATGTAACATATTGGCAATGTTTATATCCATAAAAGAGGGTTTTAAAGAGATTATATGACACATTCTAATACTTAGATTGTATTATCGTTTTTCTTATCAATTTTTTGATTTTTAAAATACAGAATATATTAAAAACTTTTCCATTCTCATATGTAAATTATATTTTGATTATAAATGAGGGTGTTTAATAGTAATTATATATGTTCATGGCAATTTATATTATTAACCATTTGTTTTCCTCTTTTTATGTTATTAATTATTGTTTTTCATTATTTATTTAAATTAATGATTCAATTTATTCTAATTTATGTAAATTGACTTTTTATTTTCCTTTCTTTATGTTACCAAACATTCATTTTCGTTTCTTTATTTTAATTAGTCATTCATTTCCCTTATTTAAACATAAGTGTTTTTTTTCTATGTTATTGGTGTTTTAACCATTTGTCATTCAACAAACTAGCTCTCACTTTCTCCCTCTTAACACATTTTCTCTCCTAAATTTGTAATGTTAAAAGATTAATCTTTGTTATCGATATTTGTTCATTGTTGAGTTATTTGTTATTGTATTGACTTCAAGTGTCTTTTATGTTGTATTTTTTTGTAGTAAGTGACAAGGGAAACAAGCTATCTACGTATGTCGAAGAACATCAAAGATTTATCATCAAAGCACATATATTATTATTACATGTAAGTATTTCATTTGAGTACTACTTAAATTACAATGTATTATTGATTTTTTCTATTTTGTAGTTTCGTGATTTATTGCTACCTCAATTCTCATTTTTATGTCACTTTTTCCGGAATGTAACCCACCATGCTAAAAAACATTTGAGTATTGATTATTTTGATATTACATTATTACTCGCATAGGACAACAAATCTTCATTTTTATATTCGTTTCTTGATTTGATTCGAGTGTTCATTTGAAAAATCCATGTTCTATTAAAACGTAAATTGGCGAACATTCTTCGAATTGCTTTCTCGACCTCCAATTATTTTGAATTATGTTATAAGTTAGATCGATTTCATTTTGTGAATTTTTTTTGCTTCATTAACTTATAAGTTTCAACATCTACTTTTGCTACAATTTAACGAGATTGATACCACTGTTAACAATGTATCCAAGACAAACAATTTAGAAAATGAAGTTGATGAATCACATTTAAAAAAGAAAGTGAAAATGGATTGACAATGCTATGTAATCGTGTTTACGTTACTCAGGCATCACTACAAACTTTGACCCAAACTACCAAAAATCAAGGAATCGATCATAAAGGAGAAAAAATATCGGAAGAAAAGTCAATGACTAAACAAAAAAATGTGGATTATTGATAAAAAGATCTCTTAGGATCTAAAGAATTCTAGGTTTTTGTTATAAAATTTTAATAATATTGATAAATATAAACACTTTATTACACTTTTCACGTATTGTCGTATTTTTTAAAAAAGATGATTACACTTTTAGAAATAATCATATTATTTGTTTTTTATATAAAGATTATTTAAATTACCTATTTTAATGATAATACAAAATTTTAATAATGTAATTTTATTTGGTAATTCTTGATACAATTTGTATGTCTGTTGTTTCCGTTTAAATAAGTATAGAAGATTTATTCTAAATCTAAATGTTTTTAATTTTTATTTATTGTAGTCTCGAGCCTTGGTTATCTGATATCTTCTACTACTTTGTACTTTGTTTTATTTTTCAACTTATGTTATTTTTTGTATTGATTTATTACGACGTTCATTTTATGTTATATATAAATATTTAAATTTTAGTTATTACTAATAATTTATCTCACACGTCCAACATATTTCATTATTCTATTAACTGAATAATTTTAAAGTCAATCTATATTTAAAATAAATCATTGTTTATAGTTTTGTTAGCATAAAATTTGATCATCGCGCAACGCGCGATGTCGAACACTAGTTTATATTTAGAAGATTATGTATATATGATATGATCGTGAGATTTTCTTAAAATTTTCAATTAGTAAGTGTCGAACACATTTTTGTAACTCCTATTTTATAAGGTGTACCAAAACTATTATTTTTTAGAAATGAGGATTTGATTAGTTTTGATATGGTTGTTATTGATGAAAATGTGAGTTTTTATATTACCTCATTCATATGCTCATACCAATTATTAACAAATTGTGTTATGCTTATCGTTTGGTTAAATGTTTATGTTGTATAGGTGTCTCTGATGACGACAATAGTTTGGAAAACTTGGTCACTAAGTTTAACTATTTGTTACAAGAAGGAAATGCATATGTGTTGCAACATTTCAAGGTTGTCGAGAATTTTATACTTTTGTTGTTTCAAGCACCTTTGTTTAGTCGGTTAGATTAGTGCGGTCCATGACAACCTTTAGGGTATGTATCTCCAATTTGGAGAGTGAACATACGTTTGGCCGATAGTTATCATGCCATGTAAGTGTACATTTGTTTCCTTCTTAACAAAATTGTCAGAGATACCGCTCTCTTTCTCCAAAAAGAAAAATTCCGTGCAAGGTTATAAATCATACAACCAATGCAAAAATTATCCACGGGCCAATTTTAATGTTACTCATTTTATTTATATTAAAAATCCACTAATTAAAGTCTACTAATTTTTACAAATGATATAAATACGATTTGTAGATAATTATATTTACTGACTAACATTTGTTTATTTATATAATCTACATATTACTAAATTCAAATTACTCAAGTTACCGTGCAACGTGCGGTTTCCACGTTATTATATATAAAAGAGAATGTAAGAGAGAGAGAGAGTTAAGGAGAAGTCTTCTTTCATATTTATTTTTTTTCTCATAATTTTGATTTATTTTTAAATCATTTCAACACATTAAATGTTAAAGATTTTCATTTTCCTTTTTAATTTAAATTGGAAATCATTTGTACTTTAATTTGTAAACTAACAATGATAATAAATTAAAACTTTTATCAAGTTTGCTAATTTTTATAAATTAGACTTAATCTTAAATTGTTTTTTTTTTTAATTTACAAGACCAATAACTTAATACGCACATCTAATAAAGTTTATAAATATAACTTTTTATTGAATATGCTAACAATAATAGTAAATAAAATATTTTATTTCAATTTTTGTATTTTCTGTAAGGTCGGTAGCAGTTACAATATCGCATTCAAGTGATTTACGGTCCCAAAGTGATAACAATAAATCACTTGCAACCGACCGAATACAATAAATGCGGAATAACGAGATCTAAATATTGTATATTTTAGTCTAATGATTCATACCGATCCACAAATGTAAATTTTAGCAGTTATCGAATATACGATTAAATATGACAAAGCAGCAAATAAATCGAGACAACAAGATTTAACGTGGTTCCACTATCGGTATGATAGTGTACGTCCACAGGGAGAGAGTGTTCAATAGATTACCAATCGGGAGAAAGTTACAACGTGTTTACGAGATCCTTGGATCAACAAATCAGCTACCCGAATATTTCCTCACAAACGAAATATATATATATATCGAACGAGATATATACGTATATATATATGGACAAGATTTTATATATATATATATATATATATATCAAATGATATATATATATATATATATATATATATATATATATATATATATATATATATATAAATCAACAAAGATAGGAAATAGAGAAGCAAAACAAGGAGAAGTTTTACTGATTTTTCTTGATGCTCCATTTAGCCACCATGCATGCCAATTTATATGAATTAAGAGTGGCATTATGGTAATTATCTAAATGCTTGGTGACCAAGCATTTCATGCCAACCAACCATCTGATGCTCTTAGTTGTCATCCTTAGCTCCATTTCTTTTCTTTTTCCTTTTTCTTTTCCATGCAAAAATAAATGGTGAATTAAACCAAATTCCATGCAAGTCTTATTTTTGGTGAATTGCACAATAACAAGGAAAACAATAATGTTTTTCAACACTCCACCATGATGTGCAAATCACCCGACGAAGCCAAAGCACGAACCAATCCACCGAACACGAACAAGTAGCTGATAGAGATTGACACGAGGTAACATAATGCATTTTGACCTTGACGAGCTTCGGCTCGGCCATCACCCGTGAAAATAAAAAGCAAAAATCCTCAAGTGAGCAATCTCAATAAACGAATGAGTTAAGCAACCTAAAAACACGTGCCAAGTAATAACTCCCCAAAGATGTCGCTATGTCATATGTAGCAATATTTCTCATATCTCCCACAAAGTGTCGAATGGCACTAACACAATCTAAGCTGGATCAAATTCAAGCAATGCTCGAATGCGGCTGGCAGTAACGACTTGGTGAACATATCGGCAGCATTATCTTTAGATAAGATTTTCTTCAAATACACAACCTTTGCGTCGTGCAAAGCTACCAGAAATGGATCACGCACATTAATATGCTTCGTTCGAGAGCTGAACGCCAAATTTGTAGCCAAGTGAATAGCACTCTGGCTATCACAATTAATACGGACAGTAGATTGCTTCAGGCCCAAACCAATCAACAGTTCTTGTAAATAAACTGCTTCTATAGCAGACTCGACCACTGCAATAAGTTCAACTTCGGTAGTCGATAATGCAACAACAAACTGTAATCGAGATCTCCAACTGACAGTTGTTCCACCTAATGTAAAAACATAACCAGAAGTAGATTTCCAACTGACACGATCACTTGCGTAATCTGAATCGCAGTAACCAACAATATCACAGAAGTTTCGCATACCATAAATGAGGTTGTGAGTTTTCGTACCTTTCAAGTAACGAAATACAGCTTTCACTGCAGCCCAGTGTCTCTTACCCGGGTTCGATAGAAACCGACTAATCACTCCAACGGAATTGTAAGCTTGATGTGTCTCGGAAGTGGCGTAGACGCCGACTTTGCACCTTCAAGGTTAAACCGCTTCAAAATCTTTTGAATATAGCCCTTTTGTGTTAACCTGAGAGTACGGGACTTTCTGTCTCGAACAATTTCCATGCCGAGAATTACACGAGCTTCACCGAGATCCTTCATTTCAAATTCTGATTTCAACCTATCTTTCAAACTGTTGATTTCAGATCGATCCCTACAAGCTATTAGCATGTCATCAACATAAAGAAGTAGATAAGTATTAACGCCACCGCTTGATCTATGATAGACACAATCGTCTTTCTCACTACGCTCAAAACCCAACGAGAGCATAAACAAATCAAACTTCTTGAACCACCGTCGTGGTGACTGTTTAAGTCCATAAAGGGACTTTTTCAATTTACAGACCCAATCAGGTTTGTTGTCGGAGATGAAACCTTCTGGTTGCTTCATATAGATAGTTTCCTCAAGATCTCCGTGCAGAAAAGTTGTTTTCACATCTAACTGTTCAAGCTCCAGATCGTGAATCGCCACAAGGGCCAGAAGGACCCATATAGATGTGTGTCGAACCACAGACGCGAAGATATCGTCATACTCGATACCCTTCCGTTGTGCAAAGCCTTTCGCAACCAGGCGAGCTTTATAACGCATATCGTCTTTGACTTTATAGACCCATTTGCAGCCAATTGCTCGACTGTCTTTTGGTAATGGATAAAGCTCCCAAGTATTATTTTTCGATAGAGCTTTCATTTCCTCCTGCATAGCTACTAACCACTTATCACAGTGTGTAACATCCTAATTTTTGGAACTTTTAAGAAAAATATGAAAAATAGGACTTTGGATTAAATCCTACATTTTATAGTCTTGTTGGATGGAGAATTCAAATACGAGTCCAAGGGGTCTTTTCGGAGCGAAAACGGAGCTAAAACGAAGATGTTATGGCCAAAACAACTTTCGGTACAATCTCGGCTAAAGTGACCAGCGAAAGTGACACTTGTGTCACTCTCGCGTGTCACTCTCGCCGGTTTTGTACCGAGAGCCATTTAACCACGACGAGAGTACCCAGCAAAAGTGACACTTGTGTCACTCTCGCACGTCACTTTAGCCGTCGGGTACCTGGAGCATAAAAACGTGATTTTCACCATTTCAACCCATTTTTCATTTCCTATTTCTTCTCCTTCAACCCTTTCTCTCCCAAACCGAAACCCTAAGCCCCAAAGTCGATTTTGAGCCATTTAGCCACAAGATTCGAAATTTGGAAGTGATTTCTTCATCTACCATGGGTTTGGGAAACAAATCTTGAAACCGTTTCACTTCATCTTCTTCACCCAAAGCTTTCTAGGGTTTCATTCAACCTCTTTGTCCATTTTGAAGAGTTGGAGCTTGTGATGTTTTGTTGGTGATCTAGAGGTGTTTTGGTTGGTGGATTCAAGTTATGGTTAAGGTAATCTTCTCATATCTTCATCTATGGAAATTAGGGTTTTGGGTATAAGTTGAGATTATTGATGAAAATGTTTGGGGAATAATTTTGTATGGTTGAATATGGTTTTTGATGGTTGGAAACTTATGGATCTAGGTTTTTGGAGAATTTGACTTGAAGATTCAAGTTTCTTTAAAGGAGCTCAATTTGGGGAAAATCTAGATTTAACCTAAATCTAGCAAGGTGAGTTCAAGTTGATTTGTGAAAACGTTGTACATGCCAAAAATGTTATTTTCCAAGTATTTGTGTGTTTTACTTATAATTATCAATTGTTGAGTTATTTGGTAAGTTTGACTCTTTTAAGTGTTTAACTTTATAAAGATTGTAAAACAACCATATTTGGGATTTTGGGATATTTCGATGTGTAGAAATCATAAATATGTTTTCAAATGATTTATTGCTCAAATAGAGTTCGTTCAATGGTTTATTCATGTTGAGTAATTGATTTTATAAACCATTTGGGAAAAGGCATATTTTAGTGTCATGGGTCATTTTGAGGATTATAAGGGGTATCGGTCCATTTGGGGAAACCCTTTGTTTTAAATTCGTGTCGAGTTTTGGGTTAATGATGATTTTGTGGTATATGTTTACCTGAACGATGTCTAAATGCATTTTGTATTATAAGGACCGTTATTTAGGGGTCTAATGGGTTTTGAGCATTTTGCTCGGTTTTGACTTTGAGGAAGTCTTGGGGACATTTTGTCCGGTTTTAACGGCTTATTGTGGAGTCTTATTTATGGTTTGCATTTATTGCAACATATTGCATTTTATTGCATATTATTGGTATTTACATGCTCGGGTGCTTTAGTCATTCGGGATGGGCATGTTGTTGTAGACTGTGTTGCATTGGATCCATAGGCACGTAAGTCAGTCTTTATTTGATGGTCTATCTCTTTGTGCAGGAAGAGTGGACTATTGGAACGCATGGTTATATGCGGTAGGCCGTTTGGGCCACTAGCGAGTAGGAAATGGGGGAGATTGGAGTCCTTGAGGTGTAACTCGTCTAGACTGGATAGGCAATATGGTTCTATAAGTCCTTGAGGTGTAACACGACGGAATAGGCAATAAAGGCATGGGAAAGGTTTGAGGTTGTGATGTCTTTATGGCATGGGAACTAAAACCGGGACTTGAGGTGTAATCCAGTAACATCATAAGTGACCTAACTTTGTGTGCCCGTCACTTTCGATGGAATCGGGTCTCCCCCGTCACCGAAAGGTGTTGTTTTTGGGTATTTACTGTTATCCATATTTTCGGTGACACATTATATTTATATGAAATGTTTTCATGGTTTATTGGCGGAGTTCTACGCCTCGTCCTATTTGGATGTTTTGAATATTGGAGTTTTATTCACCTTTATAATTACTTGGGATATTTAACGTCAAAGCATGTTTTGAGTGAGTTGGGATTGGAATTCATTTTGGAAAACGCGTTATACGTTTTGGGAACTTTTCTCGTAGATTTTGTGTGCATTGGAAAATGAGTTGTTTACATCCTTTCATAAACTCTTTGGGAAATCATGATTTATGTCGCAAACTTTCATTCAACGAATTATATCAATCATGTTATAAACTCTTGAACTCACTAGGTGTTAGCCTAACCTTTTTATTTGTCGGCATGTGCAACAGGTTCAGGTTGGGAGTGGTTCTAGTGACACTTCGAAAGGTCGAGTGCTAGTAGTGTGCTCGATAGGTGAATTGGTTAAGTGAAGTCTTCCGCATTCATCTTTGGGATTAGCAACTTGTACTTGGGTTAAGTAACACCCGATGTGGTTTTAGTCTTTGTAATGGAATTTGGGTTATAACTTGTTGAGGTTAATCATAGACTTTAAATTGAGGTATTTCCCGCTTTAGTTATTAGGGAGAAATTCTATTATTTTGGATGCAATATCGAACATTTTATTTAGTTGCTCTTTCCCAATTCGAGGGTGTAACACAGTGGTTCGAAGCTAGTGCCTCCGAAAAGTCAAACGGCTTATCCTGTACAACATGCAAAGCATACTCAAGCTGGTCAGTAAAACTCATATTTGCAAAATCCCAATCACCATACCTATTAGGAGGACGGATAGTTCACCTATTAGGAGGACGGATAGTTCTCTAGCTCTGCCTCGTAGGTACTAATACTGGAATTGTATCGCCTTGACCTCCACCATCATTCAGAACTTCTTCCTGAACTGAACTAATTGGATCAGAAATACATGTCTCTGGTGGACTAACATCTTCTTCATATTCTGACCCCAACGAAAAACCTCGAGTGGACGAGTTGGGTACAATAGGACTGACAATTATCTCATCTCCATCGGCTGTTGGAGAAACAGAAGAGATAATTTTCGGTTCTGGAGCGGGTTGTCAATTATGATTAGACTTGAACATAATCGACTCATCGAAGGTCACATGTCGAGAATGAATCACCTTTCAGGTGATCGGGTTCCAGATTCGGTAACCCTTGATTCCATCTGTATAGCCGAGAAAGAATCCCTTGGTGGCTCTGGGATCCAGCTTGTCCTGACCTGTCACATGAATATATACAGGACAACCAAATACACGTATGTATTTCAAATAGATATCACCTTTACCCCTCCAAATTTCTTCCGGAATTTTCCCCCAATGGCTGAACATGGTAACCGATTCACAATGTGTACTGCAGTGTGAAGTGCTTCAACCCAAAATATTTTAGGGAAACCAGATGTAACTAACATACATCGGACTTTATCTAACAAGGTCTTATTCATTCGCTCGGCGACTCCGTTGGATTGCGGATCGCCAGGTGTGGTGTAGTGTCGGTGAATACCTCTACGTGAACAAAAGTCTTTAAAGTTACTACTAGTGTATTCACCACCATTGTCCGATCTTAGCACTTTTAATTTTCTACCAGTCTCGACTTCGATTAGTGCTAACCAGGTTTTGAATATTTCAAAAACGTCTGACTTTAACTTAATCACATACACCCAAAGTTTGTGCGAGAAATCATCAATAAAAGTAACATAGTACTTACCTCCACTGAGAGACTGTGTCGAAGAAGGTCCCCAGACGTCTGTATGAACATAATAAAGGACAATCTCTGACCCAGTGACCTGGTTTGTGACAATAATTACAATTGCCACGTGTTTGGGCAAAAAATCACGTCGCTCGACCACGACCAGAACAGGTAAGACGTATGATTAGGGACTATATCTTGTATTAAGATAAGGTCTCGACAAAGACCTAGAACACCATCGTCGTCCCTCATAAAAGATAAGTCGAGAGTCCCTTACGACGCTCGACCATAGCGTCGCCCGACCCACACGACTATTGTATAAAGACGTGCGACCTCGACCAAAGCTAACGTTCACCATGACTGTTACGTTTGTTAAGTGTTTAATGCAGAAGTCAAAGTCATTAAAGAGCAACGGATATAACCGACGCAACCATCAACGATCGATAGCCGTAACGGACGAAGATCATCATGGATAATCACTCCAGCAACCGTTTCCAGCCGTTGTAGCAGTTGATCAAAGCATTAATGGAGCTGATCAATGACGCGAAGACTATAAATACCAAGCTAAGTCTTCATATCAAGGATCATCAGTTAACATCCGATACATATCGAATATCCGGCGATTAACAACCGAAGCAATATTCAAGAACACCTGAAGTGAAGAACCATTATTCTAAGTATCGCTCTCGACGCACGACAACAGCTCTCAACCAGCAGTTCACACTTTGTATTCACACGACAAACACCTATTTTTACGTTCAAACACTTGTACTTTACATTTCGAAGCATTTCCTTCATTTGTATTGTAATCTCTGTACGATCGACACCAGTATCCAAGGACATCGCCCCTGATTGGCGACCATAGTGCAGCGACGACATCCCATGTCGTCCGCAGGTTTTTTCCTCATTTGAGGTTTTCCCTGTGTCATCAAATCCCTTGTTTCTTTATTTTTATCCTCGTCGCATGTCTCGTCGAAAGATTCTTTCTTTAGTTGTTTAAGTCCACATCGACCTTAAGTTGTCCCTTTGTTGCGATTTTTGGCATTAACAGTTTGGCGCCATCCGTGGGACTACATCTAGAGAAAATCCTCGACGAACGTGCATTCTACTAATAGTTTCTTGGAGTTTCTTCTATTTTCTGTTGCAGGAAAATGGCAGCCCCTGGAAATCCGCAGCAAGCCGTCGCTCAGATGTATCAGGAGCTCGAGGTTGCCAGGAATCAACTCAATGCAATGGCAGAGCAGAATCGCAGAGCAGCTGAAGAGATCGCGCGGCTAAGGAATCCTTTTGGACCCCAGAATGGTCCTAGACCATTCATCCAGAATCCAGGTCCGGAACCAGGCCCGTCCGCACAGAATCAGCATCCAGGTCCATTCATGTAGAATCAGCAGTCGGGTCCGTTCATTCCGAATCCCCAGTCTGGGAAGATTCCCCCTCAGCACATCCGACCACCACCCTTGAACAATGGATCCCAACCATTGCAAGGTGGCGCCCAGCCGTTTCAGAATTGAAAGTACAAGATCTAATCTTACAATCAATATAGAAAGCAGTAATTGAGAAGTTGTATGATCAAGCCCAATTGTATTCAATGATGAACAGGATTACAGATCTAAGAGAGAGAGAATCTCAAAGATTACAAAGAATGAATACAAAGATATACGGGAAAATCAATCAGTTAGCAACGTAGTGCTAACCACTCTATTTATACTGCAACGGACATGTTAAAGCTACAGTACAAATAAGAAAGACTAATAAGAACATAACACGTGTCCTAATTAGTTTACTAAATACTAAGTAAAGTATGTAGTCATAAGTTCTGAACAGGTAGTTCAGAACTTCTGAACATTCTTCTGATAACGCTTCTCAGAGCTTCTGACTCTTTCTCTCAGAACTCAGACTTCTCTTCTCAGATCTCTGACTCCTCTACTCAGAACATCTGAGTCTTCTTATCAGATCTTCAACACTTGGTTTATTGACAAAACTTCAGATCTAACAATCTCCCCCTTTTTGTCAAATAAACTTGAATTTAGCATCATCCAGGTCTTTCAGAGCAGGAACGATTTTCTGAAGTAGCACATTTCTCAGATTAAGCCTCTTATCAATTTTGACAATGATTTCTTGAATAATTTCAACTTGCTGATTGATTACTTCTTGAATTATATTTGCTTCCTTCACTTTCAGCATCTTTTTCTCCAAATTATGCTTTATGATTCCTAAAGTTCCAGAACAGTATTTTGCAGTTTCCTTTGCTCTGAAGAAGATCTTTCCACTTTTGTTTTTCAAAAATACTCCTAAATCTGGATATTTGTGAACACTTCCAGTCTTTAACACCTTTTTCTGTTCATGATCTGTGTTGGGATTTGCCAGATAAACACATGGCTTTTGTAAGTACAAAGCTATTTGGAAATCTGTATAACAGTGCCACCTTAAGATGTAGAACATGGCCTCAATCACCACACTTCTTGCCTTCCTTTCATTTCTGTCTTTGCTTGACTCTTTGAAGCATAGAAAGTTGTGTAATCTGTAGAAGTCAACCACTGATAGTTTCTCAAAATCTGCATCAGTAAAGTAATAAACCTTGCCATCTTCTCTCAGAACTTCAAAGGATAAGTACTCCATCTTTCTGAATTTCTTAACCTTCAATTCTTTGATTCCAGTGATTAGAAAATCTGAGTAAACAGCTTGCTTTGTTTTGCCAAGACATCTTGATTTTTCAGCCAACCAGATCTGAGTCTCCTTAGGTCTATCATAATACACGTCCAAGAATTGTACTTCTTTTGGTTTGAAGAACTCAGGCAAATCAAATTCAAGAAAGTATCCATTTAGATCAATGGATATTTCATCTTCTTTGGGTTCAGACTGTTCAGCTTGATCAAAACTAGTTATCTGCACATTCTGAGGTGTTGTGTTCTGGACTTCTTCAACTTCATCTGACAGAATTTCATTCACTTCATACTCAGCAGGAAACACAAAATCATTATGTAGAATCTTTTTGGGATTCACCTCAGATAGCAACCATTCACTACAGTTTCTGATTTTTCTTCTAAGATCCAACCTCCTCTTCACAGAGTTCATACATCTCTTCTTTAAACTCTCTCTTTCAGTTTCCACACTTACTTCCATTTCAATCAATAACCAATTTAGAGTTGCATCACTGTACTTCACCAACTCTTTTAATCTGAACATTTCAAGCCTTCCGTGAACTGTATATGTGAACCCTTCTGTCTCCATTCCTTCATTCACAAATCCCTTCAAATCTAAACCAATTTCTGTTTTCTTTGTGGGAGAACTCAGATTACACTTCTCTTTTCTTTCTTCAATAGCTAATTGGAAGTCATACAAGTGTATATTTCTGACATAGATACCCAGAAGTCTTCTGCATTCAATTTCCATCAAGGCTTCTTCAGTGCTGGCAAAGAACTTGACTAGAAAGATTTGATCATCAAGAGTCAATCTGTGAAAATCAAAAGTAGACATGGAAACCTTTGTATTTCTTTCTTTCAGCACTTCCATTCTAACAAACATTAAACCATTGAATTCTTCTTGTTGAAACATCAGAACTTTCTCAATTCTTTTATGGATATGCAGTTTTGAGTCAGGAACTCTGAATCTGTTAGAAGCTTCTGAGTAGACTATCTGAGCTCTGTCATCCATAAAACCATCAATGTTACTTTCCAAAAGCTCATACTCTCCTTCTGTGTAGTAGAGATTATCATATATTTCCTCAGGAAAAATATCATCATGAAATTGTCTGGCTAATGGCACATCACTTAACTCTAGGATGAAATCACATACAGGTTCTTCTAGTCTTTGCAAGTTAATCTTTGGGATCTCAATTGGTTTTCTGAATACATACTCAGAAGGCATAAAGTAGTCTTTCACTTTCACATACTCTTCTTCTGTATTTAACTCATCACAAAAGTTAAATCTAAAATCATCTTCAAAATTCTGAGTATAATTCACAGTTCTGTCTTCTTCTCCCATTAGATCAATAGGTCTTACCATTTTTATTCCTTGCTGAACTTTTTGAACATTCAAAGCTCTGACTAAATTATTATGCATCCTTCTGATCAACTCTTCACTTAACCTCCTTTCTTCTAATTCAGAATCCGTCATATTTTCTTTGTTATACACCACAATATCTGTACACATGTTGACCACTTCACTTTCCACTGTCTTTTCTGATCTCAATACAGATTCCTCAATAGCTTCAGTTTCATCTGAGTTTCCTTCTGTCAAATATAAAACATTTTGATTATTCAGAAAAGGTTTGAACAGATAGAAACACTTTTTATCATCAAAATTCTGTTCATATTATGATGATTTTTAAAATAAATCATTTAAAATCTTATATCTGAATATGAAATTTTTTTAATTCAGATATAGTTTGAACAACAACAAAAAAATATTTTGTTGGTCCCGAAAGGCCTAAACAAGTTTGTAGAAGGGGGGGGGGGGGTTGAATACAAACACACTATTTTACTTTTCTAAATTGTTTATTGATAAATCATTAACAATTTACAGCTTGTTGCGGAAACAAGATTAAGGATAAACCTAAATCTAAACAAGTTGGAACACTAAGGTTTCTTGCACTAAGAAAGATAAGGAGATTACTAATAAAATCTTATCTTAAGAGAGATTTGAACTTGTCCAGAGTTAGCAAGTTGCTTCAAATGAAGTGAGTTCATCTCTTTATATACTGCATGCATTTAATGCAATTTAGTATACACTTTACACGTGTCATCAGCGGATTGGTTGCATGTCATTGACCTTTGTTGACAACCTTAGTAGCCGCATGAATGAACAGTGTAGTATCAGAATGGTTGTACGATTTCAGATTTTCGGAGGTTCTTTTCTGACATTTCGTACGGTGGCGTGCAAGGGAGGTTAAGACAAAAGTACTTTGTACGGAGGACTTCATGATCAGCTTTCGTTGATTCAGCGATTATCATTTACTATTCAGCGAATGATAAAGTTCAGCGATAGCTAAAGTCTTGTACTTGATACTTCACGTTGAGTGGACAAATCTGAGTCTTCGCTGATCCGCATCAGTTCATTAGGAGACTTTTCGCTGGTTCTTGAGCTTGATCTTCGACTTCAGCGTAGAACCTTTGTTGACGTGAATCTTGTCTTCAGGGATCATAAGTAAACAACTAACTTATCAGCGATCACCATAAGGACTGAACAGACTCAGCGATATGGTGAACAGTGTTCGCTGAATGTTTAATCTAAAAGTGCGAGAGTTCCTATCAGCAGTACTGTAAGATCTTAGTACTTATCAGCGATAGTGAAACTCTGATACATATTGTTTACTTACAATTTTCACTAAGTATTTAAGATAGGGTCATTATCAAATCACTGAGGGTTTGGATAAACAATCTCCCCCTATTTGATTATGACATAGCAACAAAGAAAATTGCTATTTAATGAAAACATAAGGATAAAAAGAACTCATAAAATATTTGTCCCTTTTACTGTTTTCTGGGATCTTTTCAGTACTGATGGAGTAAAGTACATTCGCTGAAATCTTTCTTTAAATCTTTGAATCAGGTTACAATATGAATAAGAAAGATTACAAGTACAAGCGAAATAAATTACAAGTACTGAAGGATGACTGATACAATAGAGAAAGTGGTGATTGTTGTCAGCCTTCAAAGGGTTCTTCCTTAATGAGAAGTTCATCAAGGGTTGTCTTTTCAGTTGGAATCATCCAGTCAGGAACCTTTTCTCCTTTATTCTTTAGCTTCAGAGCAGCTTCAAAAATCAAGGGTTTTAGGTGTCGTGCCTGAATGTCTTTTCTGAAGTCGCACCAGTAGATGAGATCTCTGAGCTGTTCGATTGGAGTGATTGGAAGCTCAGCGATCCGTTGAAAGCATTTACGTCCGTCGTAGTCAAGAAAGAATATTCCATAAGGATTACTGATGACTTTACCAGGGACGAAAAGTTCACATGGTGGCAAAGAGATGTCAAGGGCAGATAGATCAGGATCAGGACCAAGTACTTCAGCGCGAGAGAAACCAATTCCAGTTTCATTTCGTATGACAGGACCTGAGTTTGAATCTTGACGTTTCTTCTTTGGTGAGCCCCTTTTTCTTTTCGGCTTTAGATCAGGAACAGGAGGAATATCCACACAAGAAGATATCAAATCGATCTGTCTGTTTATCAGCTTTTCGAAATGATCCTTGTACTTAGATTGTGATGGTTGGATAGCTAACCTCATCTCCAGCCATTCACAGAGACCATACCTTTTTACAGTGTCAGCACGAAAGGTTTCAGATGAGCCATCTTCTCTGAACAGTTTGATGTCAACAATAGGTACTCCGATGGAGGTTCTTCCAGAGATGAATACCTTGTTGATCTTCGCTGGACGATATCTGAAGTGGATTTTCTCTTTACACCAGATCAGGGTGGTCTGAGAAACTTCAGCTTTCTTTTCCACGATCTTCTGGGCTTGTTCCCAAAGCTTTCGTTGGATTTGAATGGGAATACGCTTCAGCTTGGGGTCTTTGACAGATTCTTGAGTGAGCTTGATGGCGTATTCTCTGTCTTTATCTTCAGCTTCCTTCCTTTCAGCGATGAGGCGTTCAGCTCTGAGATGATCCTGGTATTCAGCTTTTGAAATTCTGAACTTAGGAGGAACTGAAGGTAGTTGATCGCGCCTTAGAATGATTCGCTGATCCTCGAATCGCTTTATCATTTCTTCTCTCCTCTTTTGATCTTCTTCACTCAGCTTTTGAGGAACTGAGGAAGGTCTGTTTCTGTGCGAGAGAGGTTGTTCTTCTGGTTCATCAGTCTCAGAGATTAAATCTAAGACTGGGATTATGTCTTCAGCGGTAGCTGGAATTATTGGTGAAGTCGCAATAGTAGATCCTTCAGCGATATCCTCAAACAGGGGAGAGGACTAGCTGACAAATCGGCTTTGCAAGTAGGATCGCCAGATTATCATCTTCAGCGATGCCTTTGTCTTTGCTTTTCTCAGCGCCAGAGGATGAGTGCTTTGTCTTTGTTTTTGTCTTCTCCCCTGTGGATTCGGTTATCACGATCCCTTTAAGAGCTTTTCGAGGAGCATGTTTGACGACAAAGAATTCGTCATCTTCATCATCATCATCATCATCGTTCCTTGGAGAGGAGGATGGTTCAGCTTCAGGGATGTCGATGTCTTCGTCTTCTTCTGCTTTGGATTCCTCAGCATATTCTTCGAGTTGCTCCCCCTCAGATACAGAGGCGAGGTTCTCGGTTCCCTCAGGGTTTTCATTTCCCTGAGGTCCAGTAATCAGATCTTCATTACCCTCTCTCCTGATAGATTCATCATGGGAAAGGTCTTCAGCGCTTTTATTTTGATCTTCAGCGCTCTTCTCCCCCTCTTTCTCATGATGGGCGGGGGAGGAATGGGTAGATTCAGCATTGGTGTTGTCTCTGTCTTCTGGGCCAGAGACTTTCACACAAACTTCAAGCTTAGCTATTCTGTCTTCTAGGCCAGAAATAGCAGGGGTGATTTTCTTCAGCTCTTGGCGATCCGCTGCGGTGAATGAGTCCAAAATAGGTGCAGGGGCCGGAGCAGGAGCTGGATTGTTTGCCTTGTTCACCAGCGTCTCGATCATTGTCTTGACAGAACTAAGGTCGGTCTTCACTGAGCCCAAGTCGGTCTTGACCACTGACATATCACCTTCGAGTGTACCAACCGATTTCTTCAGCGTTGTAACCTCGCTGGAAACGGTGGAAACTGACGATTTGAGGTTGGTGTAGTCAGTGTAGATGTCGGAGAGCACTTTGGCAAAGTCGGCGAGAGTTTTATCAAGGTCTTTGATGTCATCAGAGGAGGCCTTCTTTTCCACCACAGCAGTCAGCTTCGTCAGATTCTCTCCAGCGTTTGTTACAGCTGTAGAGTTATTTGATAGACCGGTGGTGAGATCTGTAAGTTTCATCTCCATGGACTTCAGAGACTGGTTGATGTCTCCCAAATAAGGACCTGTAACATATAAGTACTTGTGAACAAAGGAAAGCTCAGAAGTTTCAGGTTTAGTTACAGTGTTTAAGGTGGGATCTGTACCTGCAGGAGCGTTGACGAACTCATCAAAGTTTCGAGTCCCTCCATAGTGTTCCATATCTCCCTCAAAAGTTCCGTGAGGGATGGAGATCTCTGCAGGTCCTTTCTTCATCATTCGCTGAGAAGCTTCAACGGCTTCTTGAATGATGGCGTCCAAAGAAATAGAGGGAGGATCGAAGGATAAGAATTTGGGTTGGGTTGCAAGTTCAGCGTTGGATTCGCTGAGAAGTACTTCATCAGTCTTTTGAGAGACTGAAGAAGGTAGGGTAGATTCCAAAGTTCTAACCTCAGCGTGTAAGGACGCTGAAGTAGGTTTAGAAGGGATGGCTTGAATTGGTGTGGCAGAGCGTACCACGGAACTTTCCTTCAGCTCTTCAGAATGAGCTGAGGAGTCTTCAGCATGGAATTGCTGGGGTTGCTCCTTGGTTTTCTTGATCCTTTTGGAATCAAGATGGGTAAGAGATTGTTTCCTTTTCTTAGAAGGAATGGATTTTGTGGCCTGGGAATCAGCGAGGGGTATTGTCGCTGAAGGAGCCACAGAAAGCGGAGAATTAAGTAGAGTGAGAAGGGTAGAGAGACGTACCTCGTTGGCGACAGGCTTGAAGTCGAGAACTTTAGGGCCAATCTGAGAGAGTTTCAGATCACCCTCTTCAGGATAGCTGTCCTTCAGGCCATATTGAAAGATGGCGCTGATGAATCGTGGGTAAGGGACCCATGCTGGTCGGTCAGCGGCAGAATCAACACGTTGAATGAGGTCTTCATAGATGATGGAGGCCCAGTCAATGTTGAGACCTTTCAGCAGTGCGTAACCCATGGCCTGCTGAGGTTGAGCGGCTTGATCAGAAGATCCGGATTTCGCTGTCATGCAGCTGATCAGGTGAGCGAAGATGAAGTTCATCTCGCTGGGCATCTTGGATTTCTTTATCAGCGTCAGCTTCTTCTCAGGTAGCTTGTCTCTTCCAGTCTCCCAGATGTAACCCATCGCATCAAGGAAAGCAATGATTTCTTCCCTGTCAGCGTGCTTCTTGTGGTCAGGTAATGGAATGAAAGGATTTTCTGAGGTAGCGTTAGGGAATTTCAGAGCTTTGCGGATTATTGCGGGGGTTATCTTGATGGTGCCATACTCAGTATCGCTGAGTATGCAGTCGATGGTTTTAGATGGATCTTTGGCGGAGGGTAGGTCGGTGTGTCTGGCAGAGTACCAGAATTGGGATAATAGACGCTGACTGGCAGGAGGTGTGATTGTCAGTGCTGTGTAGATGGGGCTATTCTTCAAAAAATTTATAGCGTCGTCTAGATGGGATACCTGCTTCCGAGGAGGAAACTCGAGAAGCGCTGAGAGGTTGTTTGCCTTTGTCCAGTCTAGTTGATCCAGCTCAAACTTAACATGAGGAGCTTTGGTGATTTCCAGTTCCTCAGAATCAGCGGAGATGGACTCAGCGGTAACATTCAGCTTTGAAGTTGCCATTTCACTGTATTATCAGTTCAACCAAAGATGTTAACAAATAAGAATTATCTTAATGTGGAAAGAAAATTTCCATTAAGATTTTTCGAATTTTGTCCATTTCATTCAGACAAAAAAAGTCTTAATGAAGATTAGGGTTTTTCTTGTTTTAAAAAAAACGAATATAACACCCATAAGCCTTGTATTCCAGTTTCTTAAAAAAATGGATACGAAAGAAGAACAAGTTTAAGATTTTAGAGTTAAAACTTGAAGAACAACCATGAAATGGTTGTGTTTATAAAACCATGAAAGAAAATGATTTTATTTTTGAGTTCTTTTGTTTGATCTTGTGTAAAACAATGATAAGATCGAAAACAAGTTATTCGCATTTGATAATAGATAAGAACATATTAACCTTGAGTTTGATGAAGAAGATGATGAACAGTTCTTGAAGATTGAGAGCACAAAATGCAACAGTGTTCTTTTCTTGCGGAGAAAGATTGATTCGCGTAAAAGACAAATATAAACTTTGAGAGTGTTTATATAGGAAGAGAGTAGAGAGAGAAAAACTTGAGCGGGAAAGTTTTTCATCATGACACGGACACGTGTTTGAATTTGATTGGATAGACAACGAAACGTGCAAACGTGTGTCAGAAAAAGGGCGTGCCTGGTGTTATCCGTTGCAATGACGTCACAACTGTCCTTTCACATTCTTTCGTTGTCTCTGAGGTTTTGAAAAACTCAAGGACTCTTTGGAAAATATGAAGCACTGAATAGAAATATCAGTGAGGGTTTAAAGAAGTTTCAAAATATCGCTGTTAAGGAAGAGATATTCAGCGATGTAAGAATTTGAAATCTTGCATTTTCATGCGTTTTGTCAGAGAGAGAAAACATACCTTGATATCAGTTTAACCAAATTTATTCAGAGAGAAGATGATGAAATGGATTGTACAAGTTTATTTTATCCGAGAGCCTATACAAGAATGTATAAACGTATCGCTGATTAAATGTGAACCGCTGAAGATTTATCCTTCAAAGTTCAGCATTCCAAGCTCGCTGATGAGAAAGTTGAATCTTGTCTCATCAAGAGGTTTGGTAAACAAATCAGCTAACTGATAATCAGTTGGGATAAAATGAAGTTCTATATCACCATTCATCACATGATCTCTGATAAAATGATATCTGATTTCTATGTGTTTTGTCTTTGAGTGTAGCACTGGATTGTTTGCTATAGCGATGGCACTTGTGCTGTCGCAATAGATTGGAATTTTGGAGAGCTGAAGATCATAGTCTAGTAGTTGATTTCTCATCCACAAGACTTGAGAACAACAGCTTCCAGCGGCTACATACTCAGCTTCAGCTGTGGAAGTGGACACTGAGTTTTGCTTCTTACTTGTCCAACTTACCAGCTTTCCACCCAGGAGCTGACATCCTCCTGTGGTGCTTTTCCTATCCATTTTGCAACCTGCAAAATCACTGTCTGAATAGGCGGTTAGATCGAATCCTGAATCTTTGGGATACCAAAGACCTAGATTCGCTGTACCCTTAAGATATCGAAAGATTCGCTTTACAGCTTTCATATGGGATATCTTAGGTTCAGCTTGATATCGTGCGCACAGACATGTTGCAAACATAATATCGGGTCGGCTAGCTGTAAGATACAGTAGTGAGCCGATCATCCCACGGTACAGCGTGACATTGACAGGAACACCCTTTGTGTCCTTATCAAGTATCAGCGGTGGTGCCATAGGGGTTTTCATAGCTGAACTTTCAGTTAAGTCGAATTTCTTCAGCATATCTTTAACATACTTTCCCTGATTTATAAAAGTTCCTTTTTCAGTTTGCTTAATCTGAATACCAAGGAAATATGTTAGTTCACCCATCATACTCATTTTATACTCATCTTTCATTCTATCAGCGAAACGAGTACAAAGCTCAGGGTTAGTAGAACCAAATATAATGTCATCAACATATATTTGAACTAAAATGATATGACCTTTTATTTTTCTAAAAAACAAAGTTTTGTCAATCTTACCTCTCTCAAATTTTTCAAGGTGGAGATAAGTAGAAAGAGTGTCATACCATGCACGAGGAGCTTGCTTCAAGCCATAAAGTGCCTTATCCAGTTTATAAACATAACCTGGACGCTTAGAATATGAGAATCCTGGAGGTTGTTCCACATAAACTTCTTCATTCAGCTTTCCATTTAGAAACGCTGACTTAACATCCATTTGATGTACAGTGAAGTTTTTGTGTACAGCATATGCTAAGAAAAGACGAATAGATTCAAGTCTTGCTACTGGAGCAAAGGTTTCGTCATAATCTATGCCTTCCTCTTGTCTGTATCCCTGAGCAACAAGACGAGCTTTGTTGTGAGTTACAGTACCATGTTCGTCCAACTTGTTTCGATAGACCCACTTAGTGCCTATCACTGTTTTGTCAGTTGGTCTCCGAACAAGTTTCCAAACTTTGTCTCTTTCGAATTCAGTCAGCTCTTCTTGCATAGCGCTGACCCAGTTTGGATCTATGAGGGCATCATCTATTTTCTTTGGTTCAGTTAGAGAAATAAAGTTAACAAATAAACAAATATTACCTGCACTTCTACGAGTCTGAATACCAGCGTTGGGATCACCAAGAATTTGATCGATTGGGTGATTTACAGTCCATCGCTGAGCCGGAGCATGCGTCGCTGACTCAGTCTGAACTGGAGAAACTGAAGATGAGGCTTCAGCTACTTCTGGATTATCAGCTAAGAGAGGAATGCTTGCATTTGTCACTTCATTCACTGATTGCTGAGAAATAGATGGAATTTCTGAGACATTTGGATCAACTGCGGGTATAGTGTTTATAGGAACAGCTGAGACCCAAGATGTTTCAGCTTCACTATTCTGCATATTGGGAATGATAGTAGGACCATCATTTTCAGTTGTATGAGCATGAGTAGTGGGAACATCTTCTGAATCACCAAGATGAGAAAACATCCATTGATTCAGTTCTTCTGTATCAGCGTTCGGTTTAGAGTTCGCTGAACGGGATTCGTCAAACGTGACGTGAATAGTTTCTTCTACAGTTTGTCTTCTTCGGTTGAAGACTCTGAAGGCTTTGGAAACTGAGGAGTATCCAAGAAAGATTCCATCATCAGCCTTAGGATCAAACTTTCCAAGGGCATCTCTGTTGTTCAGTATGAAACACTGACAACCAAAGATGTGAAGAAAGCTGATTGAAGGCTTTCTCCCATGAAAACGTTCATAGGCTGTCTTTTTGAATCTTTTGACTATCAGCGACCTGTTTTTCGTAAAACAAGCCGTGTTGACAGCTTCTGCCCAAAACTGAGTAGGCAGGTGAGAATCGCTGAGCATTGAACGTGCAGCTTCAATAATTGTTCTATTTCTTCTTTCAGCGACTCCGTTTTGTTGTGGTGTTCTCACTGACGAAAAGTTGTGAGAAATACCCTTGCTCTCAAGGATGGAATCAAGAGAACTGTTTTTGAATTCAGTTCCATGATCACTCCTTATTGAGCGAACAGTCATATTGTTCAGAGTTTCCATCTTCCGAACAAAGGTGATGAGTTCTTCAGGGGTGTCACTCTTAGAACGGAGCAACATTACCCATGTGTAACGAGAGAATTCATCAACTATGACCAGCGTATATTTCTTTCCAGCGATGGATTGTTTGTTAACGGGGCCAAACAAATCCATATGGAGTAGTTGAAGAGGAGATGACACTGAGGAAACTTGCTTGGACTTAAAGCTTGCCTTGGTCTGCTTCCCTTTTTCACACGCTGAACATAAGGATTCTTTGGCGTATGAATGTTGAGGTAGACCAGTGACTAACTCTTTGGATGAAAGAGTATTCAGTGTCTTGAAGTTGAGATGTGAGAGCCTCTTGTGCCATAGCCAGTTGACATCAGAAGATGCCTTTGAGAAGAAACAGGAGTTCTCAGTGGTTGTTGAGTCCATGTTTATAACGTAAACATTTTCCAAAAGATAACCGCTGAGAGCTATCTTCTCCTTTTTGTCAGAGACAAAGCAGGATTCCTTAGTGAAAATCACTTTGTTATCCATGTCGCAAAGCTGACTGATGCTCAGAAGATTATGCTTCAACCCTTCAACATATGCGACTCTTCTGAAGGATGTTGTACCATTTGAAAGTACACCATACCCTCGGGTGTGTCCTTTTCCATTTCCACCGAAAGTCACAGAGGGACCCTTCTCTTCCTAGTATTCAGCGAGCAGGCTTTTCTTTCCAGTCATGTGTCTAGAGCATCCGCTATCGAGATACCAGATACCCTTCTTAACCTGCAATACAAAGGAAGATTAGTTTTGCTTGGGTACCCACTTCGCCATGTATACGTGTTTGTCAGTGGAAGAGGTTGGAATGGGTTCAGCAGTCTTCGCAGCATTTGAAGATTCAGCTTTGTCTTTCTTCACTTTGGTCAATTTCTTGACCTCAGAGGTAGGAGTCACCTTGACCTGACTTGCAACTGGTTTGGTCTTCTTGGGTGCTATCTTCACCTTAGCTATCTTATCAGCTTTGGTGGCTGTGGGACACTTACTTGCAATATGATCGGTAAGTCCACAGTGATAACATTTCCTATAACTAAAATTAGTTCTAGGACCACTTGAGTGCTGAGCTTTTAATTTGGAATTAGAAGTGCCAGCACCAAGTACACTATTGGTTTTTGAAATAGGACGAACATTCAGTTCTTCAGATTTCTTACCAAGGACATCTACTCTGAGTCTAGGAGTAGGTCGCTGAACTGATCCAGAGGTCTGATTTCTAGAACCAGATGAATGAATCACCAAGGGTTTAGAAGCATTCAGCTTAGGTACTAATGTACCCTTCTGAGGATTTTGATAAATAACAATTCCTTTACCTTTGTCTTTAGAGACAGAGGTAGGTTTTGAATAAACCATTTTCTCCTTACCTTTTGAGGTAGGAGTTTCCTCAGGGATTGGTGTAACCGACGAGGAGTACTGAGATGAAGAAGTGTCAGCTATTGAGGATACGAACGTTCCAAATTTAAGCATTGAACGTTCAGTGGTTGGTATTGGAGTATCATATTTATAACCCATACCACGTTTATCACTCAGAGGAATCTGAGCCTTAATTATCTCAGTGATCTTTGTTGAAGAATTACACCATCCTTCAACAGTAGCTTGTTCAGCTTTTAATGCAGCGATAGCTTCCGCTCGTTCGATTTTGACTAGCTGATTTAAATGGACTTGATCTTTAAAATCTTCTTCAAATTTAGAAAGCTTTTCTATTTGAAGGTGGCAATTTTTAAGCTTTTCAGCGAGATCAAGATTTTGGTTTTCAACCACAGCTTTGCCGTTCATGGCTTCGTATAAACTTCTAGTCAGTAGTTCGATTTTACGGAGACTATCAGCTTCATCAATATTTACAATATTGGTAAAGAAGGAAGGTGATACCTGAATGGCAGATGTTGAAGTGGAGGGAATGTCTGAACTTTCTTCCTCTTCTTCAATCTTGGCCATGAGACATTGATTTGCTTCATCATCTTCAGAATCAGATGATGAGGCTTCTTCATCAGAAGCAGCCCAATCATAGTCAGCCATCAGGCCTTTTCCTTTCTTCTAAAAGCTTTTCAGCTTTGCATACTTTTCCTTCAGCTTTAAGTATTTGTCGTCTTTATTCCTTGGAACAAAGGATTTCTTTGTAAAAGCTGAAGGTCTCATGATTTTCTTTGACCTGCACTCGTTAGTGAAATGACCTGTCTTTTCGCAGTTGAAACAAGTAGCAGTAGCCTTATCAACAAAAGCTGATGACTTAGGCTTGTCAGCTATAGAAAGAGTTTTGTTCTTTCTAAACATTTTCTTCTTGGCGAATCTCCTGAACTTTTTAGTTAGGAGAGCCAAGGATTCATCATCTGAAGAATCAGAATCTGATGACCTTTCAGAGTTACTTTCTAACTCAGTGATAGTGACCACGGGTCGCTGAGTAGAAGGTTCCTCTGAGATTAAAGCAACAGGGGTGCTTTTGGAATCTTTTACAAGATTCTTCTTAAGATGGCTAGATTGCTCATGATTCAGCAATGTGCCATATAAGGTAGCAAGTGTCATTGATCTTAGATCTTTCGACAGCTTGAGACACATGGAATAATTGTCCCAGCTTTCAGGTAAACATTCTAAAAACTTTGTCAGCACTTCAAAGTTAGAATATTCCTTACCAACCGTTTTTAGATCTATAATTAAGCAATTAAAACGTTGATGTACTTCAGAGAGAGTTTCATTCTTACCAGAGATGAAGCTTTCGTATTGTCTTACCAGGTTGATCTTTCTTGAATCCTGGACTTCAGACGTTCCTTCATACTGAACACATATTGTGTTCCACATGGCTTTTGAGGATTTCAGGTTCATGACGGAATGGTAGACTTCGTCAGGAAGGGCCATGGATAGTATGGATCTGGATTTTGTATCTATAGCCACTTTCTTCTTGTCTTCATCGGTCCAATGATGGATTTCCTTTGGAATCAGCCTTTCTGGAATAGCAGCTCTAGTTGCAGTGGCTGGAACTGCAGGATCAATTGTTACAGGGATGTGTGGGCCGTTTTCAAGATAGTAAGGTATAGTAGGGTCTACACCTTCTAAGAAGAGTGTCATCCTATTTTTCCATAAGTTGAAGTTATCTCTGGAAAATCTAGGGGGTTTTGCAAGAGAACCATTGTCTATATAGTGAGTGCTTGTGTTTGTGTTGGCCATTTTCAGATAATAGCTAGGAAGAGAAATATCTTAGATTAGATCTTGTTTATGAGATTAAACAAATCTGCTCTGATACCACTTGTTGGTCCCGAAAGGCCTAAACAAGTTTGTAGAAGGGGGGGGGGTTGAATACAAACACACTATTTTACTTTTCTAAATTGTTTATTGATAAATCATTAACAATTTACAGCTTGTTGCGGAAACAAGATTAAGGATAAACCTAAATCTAAACAAGTTGGAACACTAAGGTTTCTTGCACTAAGAAAGATAAGGAGATTACTAATAAAATCTTATCTTAAGAGAGATTTGAACTTGTCCAGAGTTAGCAAGTTGCTTCAAATGAAGTGAGTTCATCTCTTTATATACTGCATGCATTTAATGCAATTCAGTATACACTTTACACGTGTCATCAGCGGATTGGTTGCATGTCATTGACCTTTGTTGACAACCTTAGTAGCCGCATGAATGAACAGTGTAGTATCAGAATGGTTGTACGATTTCAGATTTTCGGAGGTTCTTTTCTGACATTTCGTACGGTGGCGTGCAAGGGAGGTTAAGACAAAAGTACTTTGTACGGAGGACTTCATGATCAGCTTTCGTTGATTCAGCGATTATCATTTACTATTCAGCGAATGATAAAGTTCAGCGATAGCTAAAGTCTTGTACTTGATACTTCACGTTGAGTGGACAAATCTGAGTCTTCGCTGATCCGCATCAGTTCATTAGGAGACTTGTCGCTGGTTCTTGAGCTTGATCTTCGACTTCAGCGTAGAACCTTTGTTGACGTGAATCTTGTCTTCAGGGATCATAAGTAAACAACTAACTTATCAGCGATCACCATAAGGACTGAACAGGCTCAGCGATATGGTGAACAGTGTTCGCTGAATGTTTAATCTAAAAGTGCGAGAGTTTCTATCAGCAGTACTGTAAGATCTTAGTACTTATCAGCGATAGTGAAACTCTGATACGTATTGTTTACTTACAATTTTCACTAAGTATTTAAGATAGGGTCATTATCAAATCACTGAGGGTTTGGATCAACATATTTATCATTAAAAGCTTGTTCTTCTTAGAATGATCAGAGATAAGAAATGAAAACAAACCTTTTTAAGCATCACAAAATAATTTCCAAACAAAAAAAAAATTTGATGCTCCCCCTTGACTTGAGCATGCATTTGACTATTTATGATACATAAAGATGAGATAAAAAGATAATAGAAGAAGCATAATCCACACAGTTGAAGTATTTGTATTTCTCAAAAATAAATTTTTGAAAGTTAGATTGTTGAAGTATTGACTCAGAATCTCTGACCTTAAGACTCAGAAGTTCTGATCTCAAGACTCAGACGTTCTGAACTTAAGACTCAGAGTTCTGAGTACGCTACTCAGACAATTTTACTTAGAAAAATTTAGCATTTTTAAGAAAAACAAATATTTTCAATTAGTCAAATTAAGCATTCCTATTTTACATATGAGAAAAGAGAATCTTTTGTGATCAAGAGGCTTTGTGAACAAGTCAGCCAATTGATACTTTGTATGCACAAAGTGCATCTCTATAGTTCCTTTTTCCACATAGTCCTTTATAAAATGATACCTTACATCTATATGTTTAGTCTTTGAATGTTGAACAGGGTTCTGAGTAATGGCAATTGCACTTTCTGAGTCACAATAGATGGGAATCTTGTTAAGCTGATATCCATAGTCCATGAGTTGTGTTCTCATCCACAATGTTTGAGAGCATGAAGCAGCAGCAGCAACATACTCTGCTTCAGCAGTTGAAGTGGACACACAATTCTGCTTCTTTGATGCCCAACTCACTATTTTATCTCTTAAAATGTGACAAGCACCAGATGTACTCTTTCTGTCCAACCTACTTCCTGCATGATCAGCATCAGTGAAAGCAGTCAATTTGAAGTCAGTTTCTTTTGGATACCATAAACCTAGATCAGGTGTTCCTTTGAGATATCTTAAAATCCTTTTGACAGCCAACATATGTGATTCTTTTGGGTTAGATTGAAATCTAGCACAGAAACAGGTAGAAAACATGATATCTGGTCTACTTGCAGTCAAATAAAGTAATGATCCAATCATGCCTCTATAGAGTTTGATATCTGCTGAAACACCTTTGAGATCAGCATCTAACTTTATGTTAGTTGCCATAGGTGTTCTCATAGAAGCACAATAAGACATTTTGAACTTTTTCAGAATGTCTCTGACATATTTTCCTTGATTTATAAAAATACCTTTTGGTAATTGTTTGACTTGAAGACCAAGGAAAAAATTCAGCTCACCCATCATGCTCATTTCAAATTCAGATGACATGATTTTTGAAAAATTATTACATAATTCTGGACTGGTAGAACCAAATATTATGTCATCAACATAAATCTGAATCAGAATTAAATCATCACCCTGTTTCTTTAAAAACCAAGTTGTGTCAATCTTACCTTTCTTGAACCCTGAACCTAACAAGTGTTTAGTAAGAGTGTCATACCAGGCTCGTGGTGCTTGTTTTAGACCATATAAAGCTTTGTCTAAAATATAAACATGATCAGGGAATTCTGGATCAACAAAACCTTCAGGTTGATGAACATACACCTCTTCATTAAGTTTGCCATTTAGAAAGGCTGATTTGACATCCATTTGATACACCTTGAAGTTTTTATGTGCAGCATAGGCCAAAAATATTCTGATTGCCTCTATTCTTGCCACTGGTGCAAATGTCTCATCATAATCAATTCCCTCTTGTTGACAGTATCCCTTAGCAACCAATCTTGCCTTGTTTCTGATGACAACACCTGATTCATCCTTTTTGTTTCTGAACACCCATTTAGTTCCAATAATAGATTTACCTTCAGGCTTTGGAATGAGTCTCCAAACTTTATTTCTTTCAAATTGAAGCAATTCCTCTTGCATTGCTGAAATCCAGTCTGGATCCTCTAGGGCTTCATTAGCTTTCTTTGGTTCAATCACACTCAAGAAACCAGAAAACATTGCTTCATTTGCTGTAGCTGATCTGGTTTTTACTCCTGCTGATGGATCACCTATTACTTGATGAATAGGATGATTTTTAGTCCATTTATTTGCACTAGGGAGTACATCAATCTCTGAATAATTGTTGTTTGCATCATTCTCATCAATGATTGCTTGTAATTCTGAACTGTCCCCTTGTTCTGATGTATGAGTAGGAGTTGCATCCAAGTTTGAGTTCTGAGCAATAAAGTCAGACTTCTGAGTGACTTGACCAGAGTTCTGACTATAAGGTTCAGAATTCTAATTACAAGGTTCAGAATTCTGAATGCATGGTTCAGAATTCTCACTAGTATTTATCAGATTTGGACATTCCTCTGATGGACCTTTATCAGAAATTACAGTTGATTGAACTATTTCTGGAGTCTTATTTTTCATTTCTTTGACCATCTTTGGGTTTTCATATTCTGCATAAGAATCAAAAATTGGTTCAGTAAAAGCATCCTTAAACAGTAAATTGAGTTCTGAACAATTAGGATTAGAATTTGTATCAGAAGTCATATTTGTCTTGTTCTGCATGAGTTCTGAACTGTCTTGTTCAGAAGTCCTGTTTCTGGCTTCATCAAAAGTTACATTTATGCTCTTCATCGTCCTCTTGGTTCTTCTATTGTAAATTCTGAATGCTTTGGAAGTTAAAGAATATCCCACAAAGTATCCTTCATCTGCCTTTTTATCGAATTTGGCAAGATTTTCTCTGTCTCTTAGAATATAGCACCTGCAACCAAAAACATGAAAGAATTTGATTAATGGTTTTCTTTTATTTATCAGTTCATAAGCAGTTTTATTTAATCTCTTATTGATTAAAGTTCTATTCTGTGTAAAACAAGCAGTTGCAATTGCTTCAGCCCATAGGAAGGTAGGAAGATTTGCATAAGCCAACATTGTTCTCGCAGCTTCAACTAGAGTTCTATTTTTCCTTTCAACAACACCATTTTGTTGAGGAGTTCTGACAGCAGAAAAATTGTGAGAAATCCCAGAACTTTCTAAAAAATTCTGAAGAGTCTCATTTCTGAACTCTGTTCCATTGTCACTTCTGATTTTCTGAACTGGAATTTGTAAGAGAACTTGAATCCTTTTGATAAAATTTATCAATGTAGTAGCAGCTTCTGACTTAGCTCTTAGGAACTCAACCCATGTGTATCTGGAGAATTCATCAACAATCACAAGCATATATTTCTTTCCTCCCATAGATTGAACTGAAATTGGACCACAAAGATCAGTATGAATCATTTCTAATGGTGCTTTGCAAGATGAGTCCATTTTTAATTTGTGAGAACTCTTTTTCATCTTGCCCATTTCACAAGCTGAGCATAATGATTCTTTTTCAAATTTAAGCTTTGGTAAGCCTTTAACCAGATGTTTTGCAACAAGATTATTAAGATCTTTGAAATTTAGATGAGAACATCTTCTGTGCCAAAGCCAGCATTCATTTGTAGTTGACTTTGATAAAAGACAAACTGTATTTAATGTTTTCAATTTTGAAAAATTAACTACAAATAAGTCCATATGTCTTTTGGCCCAGACGACTTTAACATCATTTTCAGTTAAAATCATGCAACCTGTTATTTGAAACTTGATTTGACAAAGACTGTCTAAAAACTGACTTATGCTGAAAAGATTATGCTGTAATCCTTCAACATAGAAAACCTTTTGGATAGTCAGATCCCCTTTAGTTAAATCCCCATAACCTTTGACTTGTCCTTTGCTGTTATTTCCAAAGTTTACTGCTCCTCCAGCCTTTTCTGTGAAGTTTGATAGAAAAGACTTCTGACCTGTCATGTGTCTTGAAGCTCCTGAATCTAAAAACCACACATGACAGCCCTGCAAAAGGATCAGTTAGTTTTAGGTACCCATTTTGGAATGGGTCCATCTTTGTTAGTTTTGTCATTGGATTTAACATTAGTACCTTTTACTTTCCACTCAAAATCTTTCTTCAAACACCACTTTCCTTGAACTTTTATGAAGTCAGAACATTTTCTGCTTACAAACTTATTCACTTTCTTTTTGAAAGTTGTATCTTTTGATTTTGCAACATTTTCAACTTTCTTTTCTTTTATCTTTTCTTTCTTCTCAGTCTGAGGAACAAAAATTTTCTTCTTTTCTGTATTCTGATGAACAGAAACAATTTTCTTTTCTGAATTCTGAATATCTTTTCTTATGTATGAAACAGAAGTTATTTTGACTTGACATTTATGAGAATATTGGAATGAATCATTTTTACATCTAACACAAACAAGATTTTTCTTTGCAAGTGACAATAAATCTGAAACATAGGTCATTTCATTTTTATTGATACTTTTCAAAGTACAATTGCCCTTATTACAAGAATTTCTAGCTTTGAGTTCAGAAGTAGATTTCATTCTAAGCTTCTCAAGATCCCTTTTCAGATCATTCAACTTTGCAAGATCGTCTTTCCTTTTGCTTTCTTCTTTTTCTGAAAAATTCAAGTCCTTTTTGTTAGAAGAATTAGATGATTCACCTTTTTCATATGTACTTGATTCATTAAAGAATTTATCATTTTCTTTTAGAGCATTAATTTTAAAAAGATCATACTCAGTCTTCAGTTTTTCAAGCTCTGTTATTTTCTGAATAAAAATATTCTTTTCTTTCAAAGCTTCTTCAAGTTTAATATCCATCTCACAGAAATAATTTTCAAGTTCGTCATAAGCTTTCCTTAAGTCCTCAAGTTCTTGACTCACAAGATTAAATCTCTTTTCAAGTTGTAAAAATTCATCTGACTTTGTTTCAGAAAATCCAGTTGAATCAGACTTCTGACTACCTGAGTCAGAGTTCTGATTTATAGAATCAGATGTCTGATCTTTAGACTCAGAGTTCTGACTACAAAGTTCAGAATCCTGACTAGAAGTTTCAGACTTCTGATTGACTGTTTCAGAATTTTTACTTGTGTCAAATATGCTCTCAATGTCATGATATGAAAAACTTGGTTGTTTATTTTTGTAGCTGACATTTAAAGAATCATACTTGAATTTAGTATCATTGTATTTTGGCTTCTCATCTGTTGGTTTAGAAACTTCTTTCTTAACCTTTTCTTCTGAAACACCTGACTTTTCTGTTTTAGACTCAGAAATTTTCTCATCTGACTTTTTAGAGTTTGGTCTTTGCAAATTGTCAGAACTTGTTATAGAACTAGCAGGTCTTATGAAAACTTCAACAATTTCTGGGATTTTTGGCTTAGAAACTTGAAGTTTTTCATACAAGTTGATTGGAGCTCTTTTTAAAGTGACATTTTCTTCCAATCCCAATCCCTTCTTTGGGTTGTAAAATCTTGTATCTTTAACATTGATTAATAAAAGATTTAATGTTTGCTGAGTCTGACCCCTTTTCAAATTCAGATCTTCCAATTCTTTGATTTTGGTGTATAAATTCTTTCTTTCTTCAAATAACATATCAAATTTTATTTGTAAATCACCTTTTTCATCCTTTATTTTTGAAAACTCAACTTTTAGTTCAGAAAGCTTTTTCAACAATTCAGAATTTTCATCTTTAACTTTTTGTTTCTCAGCCTCAGATTCTTCATATTGTTCTTTTATTACTTCTTTTTCAATTCTGAATTTGTTAACCAAATTTCTTTCTCCTTTTATCTGTTTTCTTAGATTAGCAAATTCAGTTTTCACTTCACCAATCTGTGTCATTAACTCTATTTCAAGTGAAGAATGTACCTCAGCAGATGACTCAGAATCAGCATCTTCAAAATCAGAATCATCCTCATTCCTCATTTTTGCCATATAGCTTTGCATCTGTGGAAAGTTGATATGATCATCTTCATCAGAAGTGTAGTACAACCAATTCTCTTGTTCAGCCAATAAAGCAATTTTATCATCTCTCTTCTTTGCAAGCTGAGCCTTCTTGGTGTAGTACTCATAGTCTTTCACAATTTTAACTCTGCAATCCTTAGCATAGTGGCCAGATTTTCCACACTTGAAACACATATTCTTTTCTTTTCTCTCATCCTTCTCTTCTTTGTTTTCTTCACTTCTCTCTACTCTCTTTTCAAACTTATTTTCTTCTCTGTCTTCTTTCTTCTTATAATCTGAACTCCCAACTCTCTTATAATTTCCTTGAAATCTACCCTTCCCATACCTTTTGTTGAAAGTATTTGTCAACAAAGCTAGTTTCTCAGCCATTATCTTGATATCTTCATCATCTTCTGATCCTTCTTCCTTGTCAGATTCTTCCAGATTAGGTATCTCTGATAGATATGCAGTCTTTTTGGGTGCTTTGATTGCTTTGGACTTTGATAAGAACGCTAACTGATCAGCAACATTTTTCTTCTCTTCCACAACTAACTTGACAGAGTCTTCATGTTGATTAAGAACACAGAACAGATCATTTAAGTCTTCTTCACACATATCCTTGTTCATTTGCAGACTTATGGCAAATGATGACCATTCTGAATTTAGACTGTTCAGAAATTTGTAATTTATTTCTGACTTCGTTTTCTTCAGTCCATTTCTTCTCAAGTCATTTAGAATAGTGAAAAATTTACTGTATGTCTGTGTCAAACTTTCTAACTCTTTTGCTTTGAACCTTTCATAAGCATTTATGCTTTGATTTAACTTTGCCTGAATAGATCTCACAGTTCCTAACATCTGCCTTTCCAATTCGTCCCACATTTCTTTAGCTGATGATCCACTGTCAATCCTGTTAAGAACCTCATTTGGGACAGCCAAAGTCATCAAAGTAATTGCTCTTTTGTCAATAGCATGCCTATTCTTCTGTTCAGCTGTGTATTGGGAATAACTCTTCTTCACCCTGGTCGCTGGAATTTCTGGAGTTGTCTCTGTAGCAGGGGTTGCGGCAACATCGATATACACTTCAATTGGACCTTCTCGAATGGAGATCATAAGATTTTCATCAATGTTGTCTAGGAATTGGATCATACGAATTTTCCATTGCTGATACTCTTCAGGTATAAGAACAGGCGGTTTGGTTTCAGATCCCATGGCTAGATATTCTTTAGAAGACATGATTGTAAGAAAATTCAACAGAAAGACAAATTCGAATTTCTTGAATCAATGATAGAAACGAATTCAAGAATTGTTAGGAATTCAAGAATTGTTAGCAGCAGCGGAATCAATTGTCGAATTGATCAAGAAACTTCAAGAACGCGATCAAACACACTCTTGGACGAATTTGTTTGTTGATTGGCTCTGATACCAATTGAAAGTACAAGATCTAATCTTACAATCAATATAGAAAGCAGTAATTGAGAAGTTGTATGATCAAGCCCAATTGTATTCAATGATGAACAGGATTACAGATCTAAGAGAGAGAGAATCTCAAAGATTACAAAGAATGAATACAAAGATATACGGGAAAATCAATCAGTTAGCAACGTAGTGCTAACCACTCTATTTATACTGCAACGGACATGTTAAAGCTACAGTACAAATAAGAAAGACCAATAAGAACATAACACGTGTCCTAATTAGTTTACTAAATACTAAGTAAAGTATGTAGTCATAAGTTCTGAACAGGTAGTTCAGAACTTCTGAACATTCTTCTGATAACGCTTCTCAGAGCTTCTGACTCTTTCTCTCAGAACTCTGACTTCTCTTCTCAGATCTCTGACTCCTCTACTCAGAACATCTGAGTCTTCTTATCAGATCTTCAACACTTGGTTTATTGACAAAACTTCAGATCTAACAAGAATGTATCCCAGCCGTTTTCTCAGCCGTTCCAAAGTGGTCCGCAACCTTTCCAGCAAGGATCGCAATCTTTCCAGCAGAGATCGCAGCCATTTCAGCAGGGACCACAATCGTTTCAGAATGAACCGCAACAATTCCACTATGGGTCACGGCCATATTTTGTCCCATTTAACGGGGACACCAATGGTTCGTCACATGGTAATGGCATTAGTCCAGGGACCAATCCCTCGACAGGGGCAAATCCTGATCTTAACGATCCCATCGCCCATCGTTAGAAGATTTTAGAAGACCAAAATGAGCGCGTCCTGTCCTTGCTCGCCAAGTTGCCTGGGGCAGCCGTACCTGTCGACGTCGAGCCTCGCTCGGGGTATCAGGCGTCGCCCTTCATCAACGAGATCGCCACCATCGAGGTCCCAAAGAAGTATAACATTCCTGCCTTCACTCCCAAGTATTCGGGTGTGACCGATCCAACCGAGCATGTCGCGCAGTATAAGCCGCTCATGTGGACGATCTGGATTCCACATATGTACCAGGAAGTATGCATGTGCAAGAGTTTCGGGGCGACTCTCACTGGTCCAGCTCTCCAGTGGTTGATCAATCTCAAACCCAAATCTATCGGGCCGTTCGCCGAATTGGTCAACCAATTCTCCCGGCAATTCGCCAGCAGTCGTAAGATGGAAAAGCAGACTAGTGATCTGTACTATGTTGTGCAGAAGACCAATGAGTCTATTCGAAGTTATTTCAATAGATTCAATGCCGAAATGATCAGTATCCGCAATTGTGACATCAAAACTGCGATCGAAGCTTATAAACGTGGTTTAGACGATAGTTCAGGTCTATATATCGATCTGACCAAGTATCCCCCAGAGACTTTCGAAGACGTCCGAGCTCGAACCTTAGCATATATGAGGGTCGAAGACGACGAAGCCTTTCGCCGCAAACACACTGACGACAAGAAGCTGTTAGGTGTCAAAAAGCCAGAATTCAAGCCGAAAGCCATATCCAGAATAGAGCCAGCGCGTCAGATTTCAAACATTCGTTTCAAGACGAAGGCAGAAGCTAAAACCGCGACTAAATTCCCCGTGTATCCCAATATCTCCTCTTATGGGTTCAAAGGGTCAGCTAAAGACTTAGTCGAAGCTCTGAAGACCACCCAAGCAACCATCCGGTGGCCGAAGAAGTCTGACTTGGACGATGCTAAAAAAAGACAAATCAAAGTGGTGCGACTTCCACGTCGATCATGGTCATGCGACAGACGATTGTATCGCATTGAAGAAGGAATTAGCGTATCATTTCCCGAAAGGAAATCTCAAGGATATCATCGACGATGTCGCTATTCCGGCTAATAGCCATCGACCGTCGACTCCCGAGCATGCAAAAGTTATCAATTAAAATCCCCTACGCCATTGGGAACCCTGAAGATCGAGAATGAGTCGAAACGTCCCTATGGTGCCCTGTCATACGACGACATGATCAATCACAGACATTATCTCATCGGAACGTCGTGTCGTCCTGTCATTTAAAACCTATCTTTCTTTCCAAAAAGAATAGGATAATAAATGACAGGGGGCAATACCCCATGAAGGAGAAAGGTATGATTTCTAACTCTTTTCCATACAAATTTTTCTCACAAACAGCTACTGACTTAAGCATCGGAGGGTCGTTGGTGAGCTAACGACCAACCCTCGACATCATTTTATCGCAGGATCGCACGACAATAATCACTAAGTCTACTATATGACTTTAAATTCGCAGGGTCGCACGACATACATGATCAGGTCTGTGACTTGATCATCCCTCCATAGGGGCATACGATACAAACTCATTATACGATCTAATCGTACGATCGCAAAGTCTAAACGATTTTACCCCTAAGTCTCTTAACTTAGAAAATGATTTAATCGCGTGTTCACATATTTGTTAAAATGTATGCCTTAGTCGCATGATTTCCTATGTGTCCTATGTTCAAATTCATAATTAAACATGGTTTGGATAAAGCATAAAGTTCAAACAAAAGTTGCGTTCATTATATACACCATCGAGTACTTAATCGACCACTAATGGTCGAGCAGCACAAACAAACAAATACATTTTTTCTAAGGTTGTGGAGGAGCATCGATCACAACCTTGTCAGATACCTCATCCTGAAAACCCTCGCTAGCCACCTCCTCCTCAACCTCCTTCTCGTCATCCAAGTCGAGATCTCTCTCGGTCCCGACTCTCTCATAAAAGAGACGCAACTCATCTGACGCTGAAGCCAAAGGATCCTTGCCCTGCAGGTGACGTCGCATAACTGCCGCACGCGCAGTAAGTCGAGCATAAGAAAAGAAAGACTTATTTTCGTCCTTCAACTCATCAGACTCCTTCTTCAAATTTATCACCTTAGCCTTGATTCCCTCGACTTCCTTCCTCTTCGCGGTTACGGATTCCTTCATCCCCCCCCCCCTCCAGCTCCTCTCTCTGGTCGCGCATCAAAGTTAGGGACTCCTTCAAACGCGAGTTTATCTCGTCTCTTGTATGACCGAGGGCATCCAATTCGTCCAGAGCATGGTCAAGGCGCACCGACATCGCTTTTTCATGCTCCAAAGCAGCTTTCTCTTTAGCTAACGCTGCATCTTCATCTTTGGTAACAGAAGCCATTGAAATTTCTATATTCGTTGTTTCGGCCTGCAATGCCAGGGAAGCTTGGAACGCCTGAAGAATCATAATATGAGCGACATTAGACAACGACAACGACAAACGACAAGTCTTGAAAGAAAGACTTACCAAGAATAAGAGTCCAGCTGAATGGAACTCTTTCTTCTCAAAAGAAAACCCGTCAAAACGCTCCCTAAAAGACGGAAGCAAATATTTTTTCAAATGGGGGAACAACTTCGTCTCGTCCAAGACATTGTCGTCCAGAAAACCCGACGACAACGTAAAGTTGACCGTCGTTTCCCCCACAGGTCCCTTCTGTGCGCCTTTGCCCCTGTCGGCCGATGAAGGGTCGGATAGGACGACAGGAGACATCGTCTCCAGTTGCTCAGTATCCACAGATTTTGCGCCGGTCGTGTCAAACGCAACCGATGCCTTCGCCTTCCTGGACAAGGCAACCCTCGATGGGTTACCCGTCTTCAAAGACGGTTCCCTCAGAACGAACACCTTTGTCCTCTTTAAGAGGCTCGACCCGGCTATCGGGACCTCTTTTCTCTTCAGGACTCCCGACCCAGTTGTCGAAACGTCCTTCTCCCTCGCTTCGCGAGCTACTTCGACTTGGGCCATCTTCCTAGCAATAGAAGATGTCGCATGCGCTTGAGATTCACCTCTACGGTAAAAGAAAGAAATTAGACGATTCAGAACAGAGAAAGACCAGTTCAAGCGAAAAGAAGACAAAAGGATACTTACCGATTATCTCTACCTCTGGTTCTTCACTCTTCTCTTCCTCCTCAGTCTTCTCAGAGTCCTCCTCTTCTTCTTTCTCCTCTCGACCCATCCTCACTCTGTCGCTCAAGAAAACGGTGTCATCATCCTCGTCTATCAAATGACGCGTGACGTACGACCGGTCTTCGGTACTAAATTCCAATAACTTTTCGATCTTAGCCCGAGAAGCATCATCCGGCTCTACCTTATCGAAATCAATATCTACGCATAAAAAAGAAGATCAGTCGAAAAAATAATCGAGCAATAGAATTACATGAAAACGTACAATCAAAGGCTCACCCGTCATATTCCAACCCTCCCTAATCCAGTCACTATCAGTGTCCAGCGTCGACACCCGTATGAATACGTACCTCTTCTTCTATCCACGGTCGTTGACCGCAGTATTTAAAACCAGGGTACGATCACCCTTGAACCTTGAAAACAAACTATAGCGACGGTACTGGTCATTCTTGACCTTATACGCCGTCAGAAGGTTCCTCACATTCATCGGTGGATTCCAGTTGGAGGTAAGTCGTTCGATGATCAAGAGAACTCGCCAGAACTGGGGCATCAATTGCCCCGGCGAGAGATCAAATTCACACATGAACTCTTTGACTAAAGGCGAATATGGCCAGTGAAAGCCTATTTTGAACGGGTATTCGTATATAACAACGTACCCCTCGGGGCACATTTCTGGTCGAAACTTGCCAACCTTGCTTACGGTAATCCCCATGGGAATCCTCGCTAGACTTCTAAAGTCGTCGAGATCTTCTTCGTTTTTAATGGTGCTTCTAGGTTCTGTCGACATTGCCAGCCCCGTTAAATTGATTTGCACTTCTGAAAGGCCCCAGATATCCCAGTTTTTTCTAGGCTTTCTAGCGATAGACTTGCGACGCATACGCAAACTGGAGGGTCGTATCTTATATGATCTCAGAAAAACTTAAATTAAGGTCAAAGATGCTTGCAAGTTTTAATCGAACGGAAATCTCCAAGAAAAGATCCATCGTAATCTTTATTTATGCAGTCGATCATGTCAGGTCGAGCCCTTTGATGATCACCGCGTGCTCTCGTCCCTTCGTATGACCACCCGGATCGTCGACACCTGTCATCGACAGCTGGTAAGCACAATCGAGTGTCATCATGACGTCACAACCTCGTTCCCTTTTCAACTTCTCGATCAGTTAGAAATGGACTAGTCTAGTTCCAAGGCGACTGAGGTAATTTCTAACTCTTGTCTTATTTCCTATGCGTCTGATTGACAAAATTTAAAACTCAAACTTGACATTCAATTTTCAAATTTTGGGGGCAAACTGTTTGGGCAAAAAATCACGTCGCTCGACCACGACTAGAACAGGTAAGACGTATGATTAGGGACTATATCTTGTATTAAGATAAGGTCTCGACAAAGACCTAGAACACCATCATCATCTCTTATAAAAGATAAGTCGAGAGTCCCTTACGACGCTCGACCATAGCGTCGCCCGACTCACACGACTATTGTATAAAGACGTGCGACTTCGACCAAAGCTAACGTTCACCATGACTGTTACATTTGTTAAGTGTTTAATGCAGGAGTCAAAGTCATTAAAGAGCAACGGATATAACCGACACAACCATCAACGATCGATAGCCGTAACGGACGAAGATCATCATGGATAATCACTCTGGCAACCGTTTCCAGCCGTTGTAGCCGTTGATCAAAGCATTAATGGAGCTAATCAATGACGCGAAGACTATAAATACCAAGCTAAGTCTTCACATCAAGGATCATCAGTTAACATCCGATACACATCGAATATCCGGCGATTAACAACCGAAGCAATATTCAAGAACACCTGAAGTGAAGAACCATTATTCTAAGTATCGCTCTCGACGCACGACAACAGCTCTCAACCAGCAGTTCACACTTTGTATTCACACGACAAACACCTATTTTTACGTTCAAACACTTGTACTTTACATTTCGAAGCATTTCCTTCATTCGTATTGTAATCTCTGTACGATCGACACCAGTATCCAAGGATATCACCCCTGATTGGCGACCATAGTGCAGCGACGACATCCCCTGTTGTCCACAGGTTTTTTCTTCGTTTGAGGTTTTTCCTGCGTCATCAAATCCCTTGTTTCTTTATTTTTATCCTCGTCGCATGTCTCGTCGAAAGATTCTTTCTTTAGTTGTTTAAGTCCACAGCGACCTTAAGTTGTCCCTTTCGTGCGATTTTTGGCATTAACACCAGGTTGCTTAGATTTCCCGCGAGAACCAGGTTTACAAGATAGGGAGCGGCCACGAGTTCTTCCCCTGAGCTGATCGTCTTGGTCTCTTTCAGCAGATAGACCTTGAATGTTGTGGTTGTTATCCCGCGAACTGTTACCGATTTTCATATGAATTCTTTGTTCTTCACAGATCATCCATGCTTTCACGTCAGACAAAGAAATGGAATCTCTTCCATAAATAAAACTATTAGTGAACTGGGAATATTTCTCGGGAAGTGAATACAACAGAATCAAGGCGGGTGCCTCATTATCTGTGGCAAAAATAGAATCTGTTGCCTTCAACTTCATTATTATGTCTTCTAATTCAGTCATGTGGGCCTGAATGGTAGTACCTTCCTTCATTTTGAAGAAAAGGCACGACCTCATCAAAAACAGTCGGTTGGTCCATGTTTTCTTGAGATAAAGATTCTCAAGTCTTTTCCAAATCCCTGCGGCTGTCATTTCAGAAACGATTTCAGAAATAACATTTGGACCCATAGCCATTTGTAAGGTAGTGAAGGACCAAGACTCTATTTCCTTAGCTTCTAAGGTGGACATATCTGGATCTTTTTCTTCCGGAGCAAAGACTACGGGGTGGACATCGTTTTTCCTAAGTGCTGCTGTAGTAGTAAACTGCCATTTACCAAAGTTACCTTCCCCGTTCCATTTTTCTATTCTAATCCCGGACCCCGATAATTTAAAAGAACCTTTTTGATAAACATTCGGGTTTGGGTCGGAAACGGTGCCGGCAAACGGATTTCCTGAATCAACATACATTTTTTACCAAGCACTTATCGTGCAACCAAAAATATACACTTTAAGTCAAATTTAGATCTAGCAAGCTCAGATACCAATTGTAAAGTCGGTAGCAGTTACAATATCGTATTCAAGTGATTTACGGTCCCAAAGTGATAACAATAAATCACGTTGCAACCGACCGAATACAACAAATGCGGAATAACGAGATCTAAATATTGTATATTTTAGTCTAATGATTCATACCGATCCACAAACGTAAATTTTAGCAGTTATCGAATATACGATTAAATATGACAAAGCAGCAAATAAATCGAGACAACAAGATTTAACGTGGTTCCACTATCGGTGTGATAGTGTACGTCCACGGGGAGAGAGTGTTCAATATATAACCAACAGGGAGAAAGTTACAACGTGTTTACGAGATCATTGGATCAACAAATCAGCTACCCGAATATTTCCTCACAAACGAAATATATATATAAGTGTATATATATATCGAACGAGATATATACGTATATATATATCGACAAGATTTTATATATATATATATTGTTAATGCCAAAAATCACCCAAAGGATAACTTAAGGTTGATGTGGAACTTTTAACAACTAAAGAAAGGGATCTCAAGACCAACAACACAATTGTGCATAAAACATAAATAAGACAGGAGAATTGGTGACGCGGAAAACCCAAACGGGGGAAAAACCGCGGTCGACTTGTGAGAATCGACGATGCACTATGATCGCCAAACATGGGCGAAAATCCTTTGGTAACAAGTGTTTTGTATACAACAGATTACAATAAGAATAAAAACAAACTTAATTGTAAGATAAAGTTATGTGTCGTGCGTAAATCGTGCGAAATAAGTTGTTGTCGTGCGAATTGAACTGCTCGTCGTGCGAAACTTGCGTGAGTGAGGATAGTTCAAATGCTTCTGATGTGAGAATGTTGAGAGTGTAGAAATGTAGAGTTCAGATGTTGCGTAGATTGTCAGTTGATTCGATGTGTCCCGTTCGAGTATGGAGCGGGTCTTTATATAGCTTCCGGCAGCAATACATGTGTCTTGATGACTCATTTGTAACCGTCGTCGGGTCTTTAATGTCATTAAGAGCTTGTCCATTACTGGCCGCTGTATCATGATTGCTTGTGGACCTGCATTAATGGAACAAATAAAACGGATGTTGACTGTTAACGGTTAGTATAATCGTACGACCGTCTTGAGTCTCGGACGTCAGTCGTATGGAACTTACGACCATCATGAAAATGTACGACCAAATATTTGATTGTAAATATCCTACAAGACCTTATATTAATACAAGAATGGTCTTACATAAATGTCATATGAGTTATTCATCGTCGGTCATGAGGTGTGGATTTTTACCCAAACAGTTTGCCCTCAAAATTTGAATTTAGGCGTGAAATTCGAATTTTAAATCTGATGAAGTATCTTGACACGTGTCGCATGGGGAGAGGGTCTGGTCGAATCCCAACCGTCTTGGTTCGATTTGGACCAAGGGAGACGAAGTGGTCGTGACGTCATGGCGACATGTCAGAGGCGTGGAGCCGTTATAGGACAAGTGTCGCTCATCTGGACGTTGCATGCGAAAAGGTGGTGGACAGTTGTCGACCATCCACTGGAACGACCTGACACGACGTTGCAATAAATACCTTGTTTGTAGAGATCTTTCCTTTCTACGCCTTCGATATTTTTTAGAGAGACTTTTTAGAGAGATTTTGAAGATATCTACCGGCGCTTTCGTTTGTTCATTCGAGGTTTTAGAGATCTAAGGTACGATCTTTACTCTTTTAACCATGCGGAAAAAATCGATAGCTAGGAAGACTACTACAAATAGGGATCTCATGGACCTATATGTAGCGCAAATCTCCGTCCCAGATTTTTCTGTCTCCTCTGAGCCGACGAGCTCTTTTCAAGAAAAGGAGGAGGTGGAAGCCTTTAGGTTGTCAGTGGGCATACCTTCCGGTGTACGATTGTACACTCCCGACCAACTTAGACCGGCGAAGTGTTTGAGAGAATTCTTCGTCTTGTACGAGTATCCTTTCAGAATAGGATTTAGGTGGCCCTTTTCTCCTTTGGTCAGGGAGTTTCTGGATGCTTTCGACCTTTTCACCTGGGCAAATCTTGCCTGAGTTTTGGCAGATTTTTCAGGAGATTCATCGGATCACCGCTGATTGGGAGTCGCCTTTCACGGTGAGAGATCTTCTGACGGCGTTTGACGTTAGGTCGGACGGCTATCATCGATATAGCCTATCCTCCAAGCTGAGAGGCAAATATACTCTGGTTCCTGACACCTAGGTCCATGACCGCAGGTGGAAGGCCAAGTATGTTATCGGTCGGGTGTTGACGCTCGATCGTATAGACGAAGATACCTCCTGGGTCGCATCTGGGTGGAACACCAGTGGTATATATATATTTTCATGTCGTATGTTTTAGCGTCGTCTTTCTCTTTTTTCTAACCGTGGTCGAACGTTTTAGGTATCAACTTTGCCGCAGTTGGGTCTGCTTCTGATTCTAAAGAGAAAGTCGCAAGACTTTTTTCTTGTGGTGTCGGGGAGTTGTTTGATTCTCCCGATCGTATGACCGTTGGAACTTCAGAATCCGAGGAAAGAAGTCGACAAGAGACTTCGACAAGTAAGTGTTAGTTGTACATTTTTTATTCCGAGTCGTACGATAATACCTGACATTTGTCGTTTTTTGCAGGCGATTCAGAGATGTTGTCCGTTTCGGGGAAGTCGAAGAAAGAGTCGCAACTAGCTCTGGCCCGGAAGGACAAAGAGCTGAAAAGGAAGGATCCTCCGACTTTAGGGTCGGAGGCTTTGAAAAAGACGAAGTCGGTTCCCCTGAGGGAACCGTCATCGACGGGTGGAGAGCCTACGGCGGTCTCCACTACTAAGAAGACGTCTTCTGACGTGCCTGGGGCGACGTCGACGCCACATGGGTCGTCCACTGCTGGGGATAAGGGGAAAGGTCCTCAGGTGGAGGAGACCCTTGAAGTTACGTCGGTCAATTTTCCGTTGTCGTCGAACTTCCTTGTGGACAGTGTCCTGGATAGGGCGAAGATTTTCCCAGACTTGGGGAAATTCCTTCTGCCGGCCTTCAAGGAACGCTATCGGGGAAATTCTGTGGATGAGATGGGGTCTCATGTCGCAGGACTATCCTTTCTGGTATGTCCTTTTTATTTTACGCCGTATGATTTTTCCTCTCCGATAAGATAGACTTACCTTGTATTTTTATGCGACTGCAAGCGTTTCAGGCGTCGTTGTGTCTTTTTGGCCAACTGGAGGAGCTCCAGAAGGTCAACCCTTTCATCGCTGAGGAGCTTCAGCGAACACAGGAGGGTGAGCATATAGCTCGAGAGGAAGAACGGGCGACAAAGGCCAGGGTGGAGGCTCTCTCCGTCCGACTGGACGATCTTCGCAGTAGTTTGGAGATGTCGTCGGGGGAGAAGGAAGTGCTCCGGGGTCATCTCAAGGAGGCGTTGGAGAAGGCCTCTGCCTATGAGGCAGAGGTTTTGGCCACTAAGGCGTCCTTTACCGTGCGCAAAAAACAGGTGGGGGAACTGAATTCGGCCACTAAGGCCAAGACGGAGGCCTTGGAGGAGAAGCTTCTCTCGTTCGAGGCACTGACCCATCTGAAGGTTAGGGTGGCAATCAAGCGCCGTCATCTGCAGGGGAAAAATTCCATGGCTGGCGCTGAGGCCAAGGTCGCGTCCTATCTTGAGCATTTCGGATCGAGGAGGATCTCGACCAAGAGGATAGGGTCGACGACACTGATTCCGCGGAAGCCAAGACGAGCGATGTGGAAGATGAAGCTGGAGTCGTCCAGGGTCCTCAGTAGGCCTTTGTATTTTTGTATTTTTGTACTTTTTGATTCATTCTAGGGCGATCGTTGGTGGTCACGCCTTTGTCTTGTATTTCCTTCTGATTTAATACAAGTATGTCTTTGGCTATATTATCGTTGTTTGGGTCAAATTTCACCAGTCTCGACCACGACCAAGGTAAGAAAAACATTTATTACACTTTTTTATAATAAGGTAAAATCATAGTACTTTATCCTTCGACCAAAGTTGAAATCGAAAAGTTATTCATCTCACGACACTCGACCACGATGTCGTCTAGCTCATACGACCGTCGTATAGAACCATGCGACCTCGACCAACTAACATGTGGTATTTCCGTTACTTTTTTCAGTGTTTAAGTGCAGGAATTAATGGCATTGATGATCAACGGCTATAACCAACAGAGGCAATTATGAGCATTAAAACCAGTGACTATTACGACCGTTATCAGAAGTCTTTATGAAATCATTCAAGGCGCTCGAAGACTATAAAAGCGAAGGCCCAATCATCATTGAGGGGAGGACACAATCTCTTACAATCATCTGAGTTCTGAAGAACACTCGAAGCAAGGAATTCTCTCTTGAGGAATCACTCTCGACACACGACATTCACACACGACGCTTTGCTTTTACACACAACACACATTGTTTTTACCTTTGAAACACTTGTTACTTTACATTAAAAGTCTTTCTTTCATTTGTATTGTAATCACTGTACGATCGACACCCGAAACATACCCCTATTTGGCGATCATAGTGCAGCGACGACTTCCACAGTCGTCCGTGGGTTTTTTCCTCGTTGAGGTTTTTCCCACGTCACCAAAATTTCTGTCTCATTTACATTTCGGTCCTTGTCGCACGCTTTGTCAAAAGATTCCCTTCTTTAGTTGTTAAATTCCACAATCAACCTTAAGTTGTCCTTTTGGACGATTTTTGGCAGTAACAGTTTGGCGCCATCCGTGGGACCCCATCTATAGAAAATCTTCAACAAACATGCGTTTTACTAACGGTTTCTTGTAGTTTCCTCTGTTTTCTGTTTCAGGAAAATGGCAGCCCCCGGAAATCAAGAGCATATCATTGCCCAGATGTACCAAGAATTGGAAGTTGTGCGAAATCAAATCAATGCCATGGCTAAGCAGAGTCGAAGAGCAGCTGAGGAAATCATGCGGCTGAGGAATCCCTTCGGACCGCAAAACGGTCCAAGACCATTCGTCCAGAATCCAGGTCAAGGATCGTTCGGTCAGAACCTAGGATCCGCTCCATTCATCCATAACCCTGGTTCGGTTCTATTCATCCGTAATCCAGGACCAGGTCCATTCATGCAGAATCAGCAGCCAGGTCCATTCATGAAGAACCAGCAGTCGGGGACGTTTAACCCAAATCCCCAGTTCGGGACAGTTCCTCCTCAGTATATAAGGCCGCCACCCATGCAGAATGGATCTCATCCATTTCAGAATGGGACTCAGCCGTTTCAGAATGGGCCGCAGCCATATTTTGTCCCTTTCAACGGGGACGCGAATGGCTCGTCGTACGGCAATGGCACCAGTACAGGAGTTGATCCATTGGCAGGTGCAAACCCCGATCCTAATGACCCCATCGCCCAGCGGTTGAAAATGCTAAAAGATCAGAACGAGCGCGTCCTGTCTTTGCTCGCTAAGCTACCAGGGGCAGCCGTACCCGTCGATCCTCGATCGGGATATCAGGCGTCCCCTTTCGTCGACACGATAGCGACCGTCGATGTCTCGAAGAAGTATAATATCCCTGCCTTCACACCCAAGTATTCGGGGATAACCGATCCGACGGAGCACATCGCACAGTATAAGCAGCTAATGTGGACGATCTTGATCCCTCAAATGTATCAGGAAGTCTGCATGTGCAAAAGTTTCGGGGCGACCCTCACAGGTCCTTCCCTCCAATGGTTGATCAACCTCAAACCCAAATCCATCAGGTCGTTCGCTGAGTTGGTCAACCAGTTCTCCCAGCAATTCGCCAGTAGTCGCAAGATCGAGAAGCAGACCAGCGACCTGTATTATGTCGTGCAGAAGGCCAATGAATCCATTCGAAACTACTTCAATAGGTTCAATGTAGAAATGATCAGTGTCCGTAACTGTGATGTCAAGACCGCGATCGAAGCCTACAAGCACGGTCTAGACGACAGTTCGGGTCTATACACCGATCTGACTAAGTTTCCCCCGGAAAACATCAAAGACGTCCGAGCCAGAACCCTTGCTTATATGAGGGTAGAAGATGATGCTGTCTTTCGTCATAAGCACACCGACGACAAGAGGTCGCTTGGTGTTAAGAAGCCAGAATTCAAGATAAAGGCAGCATCCAAGTCAGAGCATGTGCGACAAATCTCGAACGTCCGGTTCAAGACGAAGGCGGAGTTCAAAACCGCAAACTCTACCAAGTTCCCTTAGTACCCTAAGATATCCTCTTACGGATTCAAACGAACTACTAAGGACTTGGTTGAGGTCTTGAAGACCGTCCAGTTGACCATCCAGTGGCCGAAGAAGTCCGATCAGGACGACAGCAAGAAGGATAAGTCAAAGTGGTGCGACTTTCATGTCGACCACGGTCACCTGACAGATGATTGTATAGCTCTCAAAAAAGAGCTAGCATATCATGTCCTGAAGGGTAATCTCAAGAGCATCATCGATGACGTCGTTACTCCAGCTAACGACGATCGACCGCCAACCCCCGAGCATTCAAAGGTCGTCAACTGGTGGTTCCGACGTATGCGGTCTGACGTATTCTGCAGCCAAGCGTCACGCCATCCAGGCGCCTGACGATCGGCCTATCCCGCGCTCATCTAGACCCAAAAGAGATCTGGAGTTAGAAGCCCTGAAAATCACGTTCGACCAAGACGACCTCGGTGACTCATATCAGAAACATCATGACGGGTTGATCATCCAACTCACGATTGGTAATTGTTTAACCCGACGAGTCTTGGTAGATGGAGGCAGTTCAGCAAACGTCATCTTCCTTGATACCACAAGGCCATGGGAATCGATCGATCGGAAATCACCTGACGCTCGACAACCTTGGTCGGTTTCAATGGAGACGCGACGAGTACCTTTGGAGAAATTACCTTACCTGTCTATGCTGGAGGAATCAACAAGCAGACCAAGTTCAGCGTCATCGACTGTGCGTCGGCCTATAACATCATCTTAGTGTCACACCCCGCTAAAGCGGAAACACGGGATATACAGCTCAAGTTTCATAGCAAAAGTTACAAGATCACACCAACCATCAAAATACATTCAAAAGTTTACAACATTGTCTTTTACAAACGTTTTACGAAAGGGAAATGAACATAATTTAAAAACATAGAAAGCTTCAACACGCGTAGCCTTCCTAAGTTCAAACCTTAAGGACGTTCACCTGAAAAGCATGTCAATAAGAGGTCAACTAATGCACTAGTTGGTGAAATCACAGGTTTTATGAGTCCAACAAAGTTTGTCATAGAAATAGTTTTAATCCGCACAAGTGGATAAATCAACCGGTTGTAAAAACACTTGCTCAAGGTAATTGTATGTATAATGTTTAAGTTATGAGCCCGTTACCCGACCTATGTGACAAGACGCCCCTCTGCATGTTCTATCGTCAACAATGCGTATGAACAACAACAATTATGCACTCAAACAAGCGTGACTTGTGAGTGGGGTGTCAACCAAATAGCGCTATCCATAATTACCAACGGCTCAATACATGAGTTAAACGGGTAACGTAGATTAAACGGGGACTTAGTACGATAGAGAAAACTCAAACTTACAACATGCACAAAACATACATACCATAGAGCATAAGCAAGTATAGCAAGATTAGCATTTCCAAGAAAACGAGACAACCGGTGCGTAAAATAATTGTAGTAACAACATGCTTTTCACCCCAAAATATGTAAAATATTGAAAAGGGGCTGTGAACTCACTTGATGCGTGATGGAAATCCGGAAATCTCTCACAAAATACCTCGGTGTGATCCTACTTCGAACCTACGAACGTAAGGTCACTAGTGAGTCTTTAATTTTAAGGGGTTCGGTAGGCTAACTATCCAAATCGTCATAAAATGCCTTGGTTGTGATTAAAAATTATAAATTATATGGAGTTAACTGAAATTAGTAATCAAAACATATATATACTTCATTCTTGTTAGATTGACGTTACCGCAATTTTGCCACAACAAGTAACGAAAAGGGTCTAAAATTAAAAGTTACATATATTATATATATACCGCAATTTCATCCCAAGAATGATGAAAAGGGTTCAAAATGTAAAGTTAGAATATATAAAATGAATATACATATAGTATATATATATACCGCAATTTCATCATAAGAATGATGAAAAGGGTTCAAGAGTTAATTTTTAATCATAGAAGAAGTTATCCTTTGCTGTCCAGAATTTGTTGTCACTTTCAGTTCGTTTTTGGATACCTTCCAGAGGCATTTAGGTTAAGATATTTTATGTGCATGTAACTTACTGTGTTAGGAAACTTTTGGTATAAGAACCATAACTTTTGAAAGTGATTAAGTACATGAAATAATTTTTGCCGTAAAATCACTACAGAAAGCTTTGCTGTTTGCGCACAGTTTGTGTGAAGACTGTTTGGTAGACGAAATCTTTGGGTTGTTTAGTGAAACCACTTGGGTTTGAAACCTAACTTATAAAAATAAATTCCAGAAAAAGAATCACCCAATTTGGAGTATTATTGAGTGAGATATGACCTTTTTAAGAGATAGATAGAACTCTGGCAGTAAGCTGTCAAAACTAGTCTTTATGCATGTGCATTCCTTTTGTTTTTTTTATCAAAATTCTTATTCTTCTTGCATGCAATCCGGCTTGACTCATCCCCATATAGATATTTTCAGTTCTAAAACATATTTTTAAGTCATTTAAACCACATGCATGCTATCTATCAAACTCATCTTTTGTAGAAATTTGAAAATGGGTCTTTTTGAAGATTCTTGGGTGTTTATGCCAAGAACTTCTCCATGCAACTTAAAATTGTATATTTTTAGCTCATGTATGATGATTTAAACATGTTTTTAGTGGATTCAAAGAGCTACTCATGCAACCTTTGGTCCAAAAAGTGTAGATCTTTAAGAAAACTACATGCATGCAATTAAGATCCCATCTTTGATCTTAACATAGGTTTGATTATGGATTCACCACCTTTTTAATAACATGCAAGTTGTTAGTGCAATATGTCTTCAAGGTTTAAATATAGAAAGGTCAAAGTCAAAGTCAATGTAATGTGTTTTGTAAATAGCCTTTGTGTAGGTTAGTTTGAAAAACACTCTTAGGAAACATTCTCATAATTCACATTCATATCTTAGAGAGAGAAAGTGCAGAACTCATATCTTGTATACAGTGTTCTTGATCAATGAGATGACAAATTCACATCTTATCTATCTTGATTGATCTTTAAGGTTTAACAATTGGTATCAGAGCAGGATCTTAGATTCAGAGAGTGTTTCTGTGATCATATACAATTTTTTGTGAAGATTATCAAGAAAATTTGGTATCAGAGAGTGTTTCTTGATCGATTTCTTGAATTTTCATAAACTGTTTGATTATAAAAGATGCCAATGAGCACATAATAAAAGTTGCCAATGTGCACAATATGAAAAGATGCCTAAGAGCACACATCTCTTGAAAATTGGGAAAATTACAATGTCGCGATAAACTTATAAGTTTGTGGAAATTCTGATTTCAGTCCTATAGTGTGAGTAAGAGCAAAGTATTCTTATAGGTTTCAGAAGTACATTTCATTATTGCAAATCATATTTCGCATGCTAGCACACCAAATAAATTTAATAAAGGAGTTGAAACTGAACATTTTTAACTTGATATGCAATGATGTCTTGTTTTTGAATCCAAACGCATGCATTTGATTTCACTTGATGGAAATATCTGTTACATTTCATTAAGTTGAATTTCTTTTGTTTGGTGTTCAAATGATTAAATGTTAGCAGTTATAAAATGTTGTTCAATGAATTCTATTTTTTCTTTATATAAGTTTGTTAAAATGTGCGCTTATATGATTTTTATGCAAATTTTCAGGGGGAGAAAATCATCTTGCTCTACAATTCTTATTTTTAGGGGGAGCAAGATCTTTCGTTGATGGGGAGATTGTTTGTGTTTTTCAAGGGGAAGAAATGTTTTTGAAGAGGGAGATTGTTCGTGACTGAAATTGAAAAGATTTTCGATGCTCGTGATGCTCACTTTCATCGAAAAAGGGGGAGAATGTCTACATCAATTTTATGTCAAAGAAAGTTTAAAATCAAAGATTTGTTTTAACGTCAACGGGGAGATTTGTAGAAAGAAGACGTCATTTCAAGAAAGGATAGGGGGAGTTTTATTCTTCAAGAGTTTTTAAGAAATCGATTGATCCTTTCAGTGATCTCTTTCTTTTGAACTCGCGCGTTTATGAAGATCGACACTGAAGAATGAAATTCTCAAGTCAATGGAAATGGGGAGAATTCTTCAAGAGTTTGAGGAAAATCGATTGATCCATTCAGTGATCTCTTTTTCTTGAACTTGTGCTTCTTGTATTAAAAAGCTTTGTGTGAAGATTCATATTCTCCTGTTCGAAGAAAGAAGTTCGTTATTTGCCGTTTGAAGATTGGATGACGTTTTGACTTTGACAAGCTTTGATGAAGACCGAAGATTCAAGAAAGCTAAAGCTTGCTGATCGCATTTGTTTAAACCTTGAATCCCAGGGGGAGATTGTTAGTGCAATATGTCTTCAAGGTTTAAATATAGAAAGGTCAAAGTCAAAGTCATTGTAATGTGTTTTGTAAATAGCCTTTGTGTAGGTTTGTTTGAAAAACACTCTTAGAAACATTCTCATAATTCACATTCATATCTTAGAGAGAGAAAGTGCAGAACTCCTATCTTGTATACAGTGTTCTTGATCAATGAGATGACAAATTCACATCTTCTCTATGTTGATTGATCTTTAGGGTTTAACAATTGGTATCAGAGCAGGATCTTAGATTTAGAGAGTGTTTCTGTGATCATATACAATTTTTTGTGAAGATTATCAAGAAAATTTGATCGATTTCTTGAATTTTTTTCAAGAAATCTCGTTTTCTTGAGATTTTTTCAAAAATTCTTTGTTTGTGATCGAATTGCTTCAAGATTGTGCTCAGTAGATTCGTCATCTGTTTTGGAACATCGTTAAAGAAGGATTCGAAGGCTGATTTCAAGATTTGAGGCTTCAATTTCGAGATTTTGTCAGATTTTGGGTTTTTGGTTCGAAATTACTGTTCGATCGGCATTTTGTAGATTCAATGGTTTTCAGAGATTTTTGTTCAGAGCTAAAGTGTTCAGACATCGATTTCGAGCATCTCTGGGAAGGATTTTTTAGAGTTCCTAGCCTTTTCAGAGATTTTTGGTCGTATATTGGAAAATCTCGCAAGATTCGAAAATTTCGCAAGTTCTTCGTGAAACTCGCAAGTTCTTCACAAAGTTCGCAAGTTTCTTCTACTTTGAAGGTTTTCGAGTGTTAAGTGGGTTTCTCGCAACCCTCAGTTACGAAATTCAGTTGCGAAGTTTGGGTTTCTCGCAACCCTCAATTACGAAATTCAGATTTCTCGCTTCTTTCATTCGCGAACTTCAGAGATCATTTTTTTCGTCATTGTTCTAACACCTGAAATTCACAACTGTTCATTGCGAATTTCGTTTTTCTCGCAATCATCTTTTACGAACTTTACGTTTTTCGCTTCTGATCCCTGCGAATTTCGCTGTTTCTCGCAATAGTGCATTGCGAACTTTGACACTTAGTCAAAAAAAAATTCTGTTTGAAAATGGGTCTTTTTGAAGAAATTTGAAAATGGGTAGTGTGGTGTTCTTCAACATTTCTCCTCTCCATATTTAATCATCAATGAATATGAGATAAGTTTCTTTATGATTGTTCTTCATGTATATCTTATCTCTATATTTAAATATGGACTTTATATTTCTTCTATTGTTGCTAAAAAATGGGATCAACAATTGGTATCAGAGCCGATTGAAGAAACTTTTCTTCAAAATCGATCATCTATGCAACAATGGAAGTTTTAGATGGTTTAGTTTATGATATACTTCATGTGTGTGTTTTGATTCTTTCTCATTCATTGGTTTTATTTGATAAGCACTAAGTAGATGGTTGATCTATGATCTCATCCTTGTGTGTGCTTAAGTCCATAGCAATTCTTTTTGCATCTTGGTAGTAAGGTTGTTAATCTTTGTTTGATCTGACCTTTATTTTCAAGATTGGACTATCTTTGATCCAGATTTTGTTTGTCTTCCGCTGCTCATAAACATTTATATATGGATAACAAAATCATTTGGGTCTTGAGAAAGTTGTTTGAGAAAGATTTGATGTTTTGTTACATGTTCAAAGTCTGATCTGAAACGTTTTTTTAAAACTTTGAGTTCTTCTAATTAGTTTTCTGACTTGATCAATTAGAAATCGAATTATTTGCACTCACGGTTTTAAAAATTATATGAAGATCGTCTTATCTTTTACATCAAATCAGATTTAATGACAGATTTGCGCTGTTGTATTAAACTGATCATATCTCACTCATAAAAACACCGATTGATGCGATTCAAAAGGCCCTGGATTCAAAATACATTGATGAACAGCTTTCGTGTTTTGAGAATTCAGATATTCGAAATTTATAAGGGTCATATGCATCGTTGAAGTAGACAACAGTGTGCTGATGGAAAGCTGATGGACAGATCTGCGCGACTGTGGTAAATCAACCATATCTTTGTTGTACGAGCTCGAAAAGAGGTGATTCAAGATGATCTGAACAGTTAACAAACTAATGAAAGTTGTTTGTGTTTTGAGTTTTTGCAAACTCCAGAGGTAAAATGGTCTAAATCAGTGTCAAAGTATGTGTAACACTTCTGTTAAGCTTCTGCCGAGCGGCGACCAAACCTCTGTCGCACGCGACCAAACCTCTGCCGCACGCGACCAACCTCTGTGGTACTGTTCACCACAGAACCTCTGTGAAACCCGACAGAGCCCTTGTGGACTGAACCTCTGCGACTCAACCTCAGAGCCTGATTTTTGTTTACTTGCTGTCAGCTTTGCACTGTTTCAGAAACACGCGCATAACTTCCTACTCGGTGATCCGATTCGCATGAGTCCAGTTGCGTTGAATTCCTAAGACACAGGTGAAATTTGAAACCACATGCATGCTATCTATCAAACTCATCTTTTGTAGAAATTTGAAAATGGGTCTTTTTGAAGATTCTTGGGTGTTTATGCCAAGAACTTCTCCATGCAACTTAAAATTGTATATTTTTAGCTCATGTATGATGATTTAAACATGTTTTTAGTGGATTCAAAGAGCTACTCATTCAACCTTTGGACCAAAAAGTGTAGATCTTTAAGAAAACTACATGCATGCAATTAAGATCCCATCTTTGATCTTAACATAGGTTTGATTATGGATTCACCACCTTTTTAATAACATGCAAGTTGTTAGTGCAATATGTCTTCAAGGTTTAAATATAGAAAGGTCAAAGTCAAAGTCAATGTAATGTGTTTTGTAAATAGCCTTTGTGTAGGTTAGTTTGAAAAACACTCTTAGGAAACATTCTCATAATTCACATTCATATCTTAGAGAGAGAAAGTGCAGAACTCATATCTTGTATACAGTGTTCTTGATCAATGAGATGACAAATTCACATCTTCTCTATCTTGATTGATCTTTAAGGTTTAACAATTGGTATCAGAGCAGGATCTTAGATTCAGAGAGTGTTTCTGTGATCATATACAATTTTTTGTGAAGATTATCAAGAAAATTTGGTATCAGAGAGTGTTTCTTGATCGATTTCTTGAATTTTCATAAACTGTTTGATTATAAAAGATGCCAATGAGCACATAATAAAAGTTGCCAATGTGCACAATATGAAAAGATGCGTAAGAGCACACATCTCTTGAAAATTGGGAAAATTACAATGTCGCGATAAACTTATAAGTTTGTGGAAATTCTGATTTCAGTCCTATAGTGTGAGTAAAAGCAAAGTATTCTTATAGGTTTCAGAAGTACATTTCATTATTGCAAATCATATTTCGCATGCTAGCACACCAAATAGATTTAATAAAGGAGTTGAAAATGAACATTTTTAACTTGATATGCAATGATGTCTTGTTTTTGAATCCAAACGCATGCATTTGATTTCACTTGATGGAAATATCTGTTACATTTCATTAAGTTGAATTTCTTTTGTTTGGTGTTCAAATGATTAAATGTTAGCAGTTATAAAATGTTGTTCAATGAATTCTATTTTTTCTTTATATAAGTTTGTTAAAATGTGCGCTTATATGATTTTTATGCAAATTTTCAGGGGGAGAAAATCATCTTGCTCTACAATTCTTATTTTTAGGGGGAGCAAGATCTTTCGTTGATGGGGAGATTGTTTGTGTTTTTCAAGGGGAAGAAATGTTTTTGAAGAGGGAGATTGTTCGTGACTGAAATTGAAAAGATTTTCGATGCTCGTGATGCTCACTTTCATCGAAAAAGGGGGATAATGTCTACATCAATTTTATGTCAAAGAAAGTTTAAAATCAAAGATTCGTTTTAACGTCAACGGGGAGATTTGTAGAAAGAAGACGTCATTTCAAGAAAGGATAGGGGGAGTTTTATTCTTCAAGAGTTTTTAAGAAATCGATTGATCCTTTCAGTGATCTCTTTCTTTTGAACTCGCGCGTTTATGAAGATCGACACTGAAGAATGAAATTCTCAAGTCAATGGAAATGGGGAGAATTCTTCAAGAGTTTGAGGAAAATCGATTGATCCATTTAGTGATCTCTTTTTCATGAACTTGTGCTTCTTGTATTAAAACGCTTTGTGTGAAGATTCATATTCTCCTGTTCGAAGAAAGAAGTTCGTTATTTGCCGTTTGAAGATTGGATGACGTTTTGACTTTGACAAGCTTTGATGAAGACCGAAGATTCAAGAAAGCTAAAGCTTGCTGATCGCATTTGTTTAAACCTTGAATCCCAGGGGGAGATTGTTAGTGCAATATGTCTTCAAGGTTTAAATATAGAAAGGTCAAAGTCAAAGTCATTGTAATGTGTTTTGTAAATAGCCTTTGTGTAGGTTAGTTTGAAAAACACTCTTAGAAACATTCTCATAATTCACATTCATATCTTAGAGAGAGAAAGTGCAGAACTCCTATCTTGTATACAGTGTTCTTGATCAATGAGATGACAAATTCACATCTTCTCTATCTTGATTGATCTTTAGGGTTTAACAATTGGTATCAGAGCAGGATCTTAGATTCAGAGAGTGTTTCTGTGATCATATACAATTTTTTGTGAAGATTATCAAGAAAATTTGATCGATTTCTTGAATTTTTTTCAAGAAATCTCGTTTTCTTGAGATTTTTTCAAAAATTCTTTGTTTGTGATCGAATTGCTTCAAGATTGTGCTCAGTAGATTCGTCATCTGTTTTGGAACATCGTTAAAGAAGGATTCGAAGGCTGATTTCAAGATTTGAGGCTTCAATTTCGAGATTTTGTCAGATTTTGGGTTTTTGGTTCGAAATTACTGTTCGATCGGCATTTTGTAGATTCAATGGTTTTCAGAGATTTTTGTTCAGAGCTAAAGTGTTCAGACATCGATTTCGAGCATCTCTGGGAAGGATTTTTTAGAGTTCCTAGCCTTTTCAGAGATTTTTGGTCGTATATTGGAAAATCTCGCAAGATTCGAAAATTTCGCAAGTTCTTCGTGAAACTCGCAAGTTCTTCACAAAGTTCGCAAATTCTTCTACTTTGAATGTTTTCGAGTGTTAAGTGGGTTTCTCGCAACCCTCAGTTACGAAATTCAGTTGCGAAGTTTGGGTTTCTCGCAACCCTCAATTACGAAATTCAGATTTCTCGCTTCTTTCATTCGCGAACTTCAGAGATCATTTTTTTCGTCATTGTTCTAACACCTGAAATTCACAACTGTTCATTGCGAATTTCGTTTTTCTCGCAATCATCTTTTACGAACTTTACGTTTTTCGCTTCTGATCCCTGCGAATTTCGCTGTTTCTCGCAATAGTGCATTGCGAACTTTGACACTTAGTCAAAAAAAAATTCTGTTTGAAAATGGGTCTTTTTGAAGAAATTTGAAAATGGGTAGTGTGGTGTTCTTCAACATTTCTCCTCTCCATATTTAATCATCAATGAATATGAGATAAGTTTCTTTATGATTGTTCTTCATGTATATCTTATCTCTATATTTAAATATGGACTTTATATTTCTTCTATTGTTGCTAAAAAATGGGATCAACAATTGGTATCAGAGCCGATTGAAGAAACTTTTCTTCAAAATCGATCATCTATGCAACAATGGAAGTTTTAGATGGTTTAGTTTATGATATACTTCATGTGTGTGTTTTGATTCTTTCTCATTCATTGGTTTTATTTGATAAGCACTAAGTAGATGGTTGATCTATGATCTCATCCTTGTGTGTGCTTAAGTCCATAGCAATTCTTTTTGCATCTTGGTAGTAAGGTTGTTGATCTTTGTTTGATCTGACCTTTATTTTCAAGATTGGACTATCTTTGATCCAGATTTTGTTTGTCTTCCGCTGCTCATAAACATTTATATATGGATAACAAAATCATTTGGGTCTTGAGAAAGTTGTTTGAGAAAGATTTGATGTTTTGTTACATGTTCAAAGTCTGATCTGAAACGTTTTTTTTAAAACTTTGAGTTCTTCTAATTAGTTTTCTGACTTGATCAATTAGAAATCGAATTATTTGCACTCACGGTTTTAAAAATTATATGAAGATCGTCTTATCTTTTACATCAAATCAGATTTAATGACAGATTTGCGCTGTTGTATTAAACTGATCATATCTCACTCATAAAAACACCGATTGATGCGATTCAAAAGGCCCTGGATTCAAAATACATTGATGAACAGCTTTCGTGTTTTGAGAATTCAGAGATTCGAAATTTATAAGGGTCATATGCATCGTTGAAGTAGACAACAGTGTGCTGATGGAAAGCTGATGGACAGATCTGCGCGACTGTGGTAAATCAACCATATCTTTGTTGTACGAGCTCGAAAAGAGGTGATTCAAGATGATCTGAACAGTTAACAAACTAATGAAAGTTGTTTGTGTTTTGAGTTTTTGCAAACTCCAGAGGTAAAATGGTCTAAATCAGTGTCAAAGTATGTGTAACACTTCTGTTAAGCTTCTGCCGAGCGGCGACCAAACCTCTGTCGCACGCGACCAAACCTCTGCCGCACGCGACCAACCTCTGTGGTACTGTTCACCACAGAACCTCTGTGAAACCCGACAGAGCCCTTGTGGACTGAACCTCTACGACTCAACCTCAGAGCCTGATTTTTGTTTACTTGCTGTCAGCTTTGCACTGTTTCAGAAACACGCGCATAACTTCCTACACGGTGATCCGATTCGCATGAGTCCAGTTGCGTTGAATTCCTAAGACACAGGTGAAATTTGAAACCACATGCATGCTATCTATCAAACTCATCTTTTGTAGAAATTTGAAAATGGGTCTTTTTGAAGATTCTTGGGTGTTTATGCCAAGAACTTCTCCATGCAACTTAAAATTGTATATTTTTAGCTCATGTATGATGATTTAAACATGTTTTTAGTGGATTCAAAGAGCTACTCATTCAACCTTTGGACCAAAAAGTGTAGATCTTTAAGAAAACTACATGCATGCAATTAAGATCCCATCTTTGATCTTAACATAGGTTTGATTATGGATTCACCACCTTTTTAATAACATGCAAGTTGTTAGTGCAATATGTCTTCAAGGTTTAAATATAGAAAGGTCAAAGTCAAAGTCAATGTAATGTGTTTTGTAAATAGCCTTTGTGTAGGTTAGTTTGAAAAACACTCTTAGGAAACATTCTCATAATTCACATTCATATCTTAGAGAGAGAAAGTGCAGAACTCATATCTTGTATACAGTGTTCTTGATCAATGAGATGACAAATTCACATCTTCTCTATCTTGATTGATCTTTAAGGTTTAACAATTGGTATCAGAGCAGGATCTTAGATTCAGAGAGTGTTTCTGTGATCATATACAATTTTTTGTGAAGATTATCAAGAAAATTTGGTATCAGAGAGTGTTTCTTGATCGATTTCTTGAATTTTCATAAACTGTTTGATTATAAAAGATGCCAATGAGCACATAATAAAAGTTGCCAATGTGCACAATATGAAAAGATGCCTAAGAGCACACATCTCTTGAAAATTGGGAAAATTACAATGTCGCGATAAACTTATAAGTTTGTGGAAATTCTGATTTCAGTCCTATAGTGTGAGTAAAAGCAAAGTATTCTTATAGGTTTCAGAAGTACATTTCATTATTGCAAATCATATTTCGCATGCTAGCACACCAAATAGATTTAATAAAGGAGTTGAAAATGAACATTTTTAACTTGATATGCAATGATGTCTTGTTTTTGAATCCAAACGCGTGCATTTGATTTCACTTGATGGAAATATCTGTTACATTTCATTAAGTTGAATTTCTTTTGTTTGGTGTTCAAATGATTAAATGTTAGCAGTTATAAAATGTTGTTCAATGAATTCTATTTTTTCTTTATATAAGTTTGTTAAAATGTGCGCTTATATGATTTTTATGCAAATTTTCAGGGGGAGAAAATCATCTTGCTCTACAATTCTTATTTTTAGGGGGAGCAAGATCTTTCGTTGATGGGGAGATTGTTTGTGTTTTTCAAGGGGAAGAAATGTTTTTGAAGAGGGAGATTGTTCGTGACTGAAATTGAAAAGATTTTCGATGCTCGTGATGCTCACTTTCATCGAAAAAGGGGGAGAATGTCTACATCAATTTTATGTCAAAGAAAGTTTAAAATCAAAGATTCGTTTTAACGTCAACGGGGAGATTTGTAGAAAGAAGACGGCATTTCAAGAAAGGATAGGGGGAGTTTTATTCTTCAAGGGTTTTTAAGAAATCGATTGATCCTTTCAGTGATCTCTTTCTTTTGAACTCGCGCGTTTATGAAGATCGACACTGAAGAATGAAATTCTCATGTCAATGGAAATGGGGAGAATTCTTCAAGAGTTTGAGAAAAATCGATTGATCCATTCAGTGATCTCTTTTTCTTGAACTTGTGCTTCTTGTATTAAAAAGCTTTGTGTGAAGATTCATATTCTCCTGTTCGAAGAAAGAAGTTCGTTATTTGCCGTTTGAAGATTGGATGACGTTTTGACTTTGACAAGCTTTGATGAAGACCGAAGATTCAAGAAAGCTAAAGCTTGCTGATCGCATTTGTTTAAACCTTGAATCCCAGGGGGAGATTGTTAGTGCAATATGTCTTCAAGGTTTAAATATAGAAAAGTCAAAGTCATTGTAATGTGTTTTGTAAATAGCCTTTGTGTAGGTTAGTTTGAAAAACACTCTTAGAAACATTCTCATAATTCACATTCATATCTTAGAGAGAGAAAGTGCAGAACTCCTATCTTGTATACAGTGTTCTTGATCAATGAGATGACAAATTCACATCTTCTCTATCTTGATTGATCTTTAGGGTTTAACAATTGGTATCAGAGCAGGATCTTAGATTCAGAGAGTGTTTCTGTGATCATATACAATTTTTTGTGAAGATTATCAAGAAAATTTGATCGATTTCTTGAATTTTTTTCAAGAAATCTCGTTTTCTTGAGATTTTTTCAAAAATTCTTTGTTTGTGATCGAATTGCTTCAAGATTGTGCTCAGTAGATTCGTCATCTGTTTTGGAACATCGTTAAAGAAGGATTCGAAGGCTGATTTCAAGATTTGAGGCTTCAATTTCGAGATTTTGTCAGATTTTAGGTTTTTGGTTCGAAATTACTGTTCGATCGGCATTTTGTAGATTCAATGGTTTTCAGAGATTTTTGTTCAGAGCTAAAGTGTTCAGACATCGATTTCGAGCATCTCTGTGAAGGATTTTTTAGAGTTCCTAGCCTTTTCAGAGATTTTTGGTCGTATATTGGAAAATCTCGCAAGATTCGAAAATTTCGCAAGTTCTTCACAAAGTTCGCAAGTTTCTTCTACTTTGAAGGTTTTCGAGTGTTAAGTGGGTTTCTCGCAACCCTCAGTTACGAAATTCAGTTGCGAAGTTTGGGTTTCTCGCAACCCTCAATTACGAAATTCAGATTTCTCGCTTCTTTCATTCGCGAACTTCAGAGATCATTTTTTTCGTCATTGTTCTAACACCTGAAATTCACAACTGTTCATTGCGAATTTCGTTTTTCTCGCAACCATCTTTTACGAACTTTACGTTTTTCGCTTCTGATCCCTGCGAATTTCGCTATTTCTCGCAATAGTGCATTGCGAACTTTGACACTTAGTCAAAAAAAATTCTGTTTGTGTTCTAACTTTTTGTGATTTGTTCTGTTTAAGCATTTTTTTAGATCACGATGGCTTATCAAGTTTCAGTTAATTGTCCTCCGGTGCTAATCAAAGATTCAGATTTTGATCAATGGACGATTTCTTTTATTGATTTTATTTCGAGGAGAGAAAACAGAGATTATATGATAAAATCTTTCACCGAAGGTCCGTTGATCATACATAAAAGGGCGGAAGATTTTACTGAAGATGAGATTAAACGGAAGAAAGCTGTAATAACCAGGTATTTTATTTAAATTAAAATATGAAAATTTTATAAGTCTTTATGTTAATATTTTATGGAATTAGGAGATAAGGGGTAAGTTTTAATTGTTACTTGGAAGTTGGGGGTAAGTTATGCCAAAAGAGTAAAGTTTAGGGTTTAAGTGGTCTTTTTGCTAACCTTGTCTACCACAACCGACTTCAACAAGAGAAATTGAGAATGATGTCTTCTCTTTTAGCCATTCAAAGTATAGTCTAGTGTTAGTGTGTGAGTGTGTGTACGGTTGTGAGAAAAAGAGAGAGAGATCGAAGGAAACAAGAAGAAGAAGGAATTCAAAGGTTGCTACAGAGATTTAAGTACTTAACTGCAGTAATTCAAGGTAATTAATCCATACCTTTATGTGTTTTAATTCTCTAAAGTGTTCTTGAGGTTTATATTTATGTTCTTGGTGGGTTATGTTATTTTTAGAAGGTATATGAATTCTGGGTTTGGAATAGTGTTCTAATAGTAGTATAAAACATATCTGCAAAGTTACATAAACATGCATAGTATAAATCTGCAAAAATCTGGGTTTTAGGATGAAACAGTAGGCTGAGATATTCATCGAAATCGCAGTAGGCTTATATTCATTGAAGTCGCAGTAGGCAAATATTCATCGAAGTCGCAATAGACGACTGCGACATTCAACGAAGTCGCAACAGTTGGTTGCGACTTGGCATTGAAGTCGCAATGGTCGTTTGCGACTTGGCTTGAAATCGCAGTAGTTGATTGCGATTCAAGTTTGGAATCGCAATAGTTGGTTACGATTCCAGGGTGGAATCGCAGTAGTTGGTTGCGACTCCATGGTGGAATCGCAATAGTGAATTGCGACTCCAGGGTGGAATCGCAATAAGGGGTTGCGACTTCGGGGGTGAAATCGCGATAGGAGACTGCGACTTGAGTACTGTTCATTGCGATTTCAGTTGGGAATTTTGTAAGTTTAAGTATTAAAAGAGATATTTGGTATTTTATCTGATTTCAGATTTTGTGAAGAATCGACCTACGTGATTGATCTTGGAAGAGTTTTTGTGATAAACACAAGAGGTGAGTTTTTAATTGAAATGTTTTCAAAATGGAATACATATATGTGATTAAATGTAATATGGTGCATAAAGTGTTTATATGAATATTACATTGTATGAGTACAAGTTGGCCGGGCTTAGGACCGGTGAAAGTTGGCTGTACAAGGGACAGTGGTGTTGGCTGTATTTAGTACAGCGGTGTAAATAAATTAATTGGCTTGCTACCAATTAATATGGCCAAGGAAAAGAAAAGAGAAAGAGATGGAAAGATACATGATGCATGAGTCGTAATTGGTATTCTTATGTGAATTACGTGAATGATTATGTGCAAATGTTTCCTTTAACTAACGGGGATTTTCTCACTAGACCTCAAGGTCTAACCCTCATTTTTGTTTTAAAATATGTATTCCAGGTCATGGAGCAAACAAGAGACAATGATAGGATTTATCATGTTAGCTTTTGTGGATGTTGAGTGATTATGAAGATTTCAGTTATAATTAGTAGTTGTTATGTATTTTATTTTATTCGAAAAAGTTTGTACCGAAAGACCTAATTGTAGAATTTAAGGGACCATTTTTGGATTATGATATGTTATTTTGTAGTGAATTATATGGAACTTGTATGTTGGGATTAAGGGGCGTTACAAATGGTATCAGAGCCAGGTTTAAGAGATTTAGGTATTAGTATCTGTACCTAGACTTAAACTGCATGCGAAGTTGGATGTCCTTGTTATTTTAGAACCTTGGGATGATAAATATAAAAAGGTAGAAGGAACATCATGTAAGGTAATTTCAGATTACACCTGGCCAGTGTAATTATGATCTTACAGGTACATGTTTGAACCAGAATACTTTATTATATGGGGTATGTGCTTATGTGTATATTAACCTTGTTTGAATCAACAGAATGGCAAGTGGAACGAGACAAACAGCCGGAGGAAGGGGAAGAGGGGGAGAAAGAGGCAGAGGTAGGACAGGGAGCAGTGTACAGGGGCGAGGCACAGAGTTTGTTACAAGAGACGATCTAGCGGTTGAAATGGGAAGACTTCAGGCAAATATTCAAGCCATGTTTAACCAGACTCACCATTCGGAAACAGAAATACCAGACCCTACCCTTGGAAACGAAGTACCTATCGCGCCTATTGTCACATCAGTACCAAGAAAGTGTGATTATAAAATGTTTTTAAGTTGTAAACCACCCACGTATGGAGGGGACAGAGATCCAGTAAAAGCAATGAGATGGCTGAAGGAAGTTGAAGCTGTATTTAAGACCAGTAAATGCGCGGAAGAAGATAAAGTGTTATATGGAACAGCAATGTTGAAAGCGGACGCCTTGTATTGGTGGGAGGCCCTTATTGACTCTGAAGGACCTGAGGTATATTCAACTTTTACTTGGGGCGAATTCTCGAGAGCATTTAAGGAACAGTTTTGCCTGCAAGCCGCAGTTAGACAGTTGGAAGAGGAATTCCTGAGCCTACAGCAAGGAAATTTATCGGTAAGAGACTACACTGCTCGTTTCTTGGAAAAGTCGCGTTTCGGAGAATATTATGTTGCCACCGAAAAGATGAAGATGGAAAGGTATGTATTCGGATTGAATTCGGAGATCAGAAAGTTGGTAACTGCAGCGAGACCTAATACGTTTTCAGAAGCAGTCAATGCTGCGGAAAATGTGGAGTGAGACAATAAGAGGGATGTTGGGGATAAAAGTGCGGGAAAGAGAAAATGGGAAGGACCGCCACATGATATGAAGAAGTCTGGGTTTCAGAGATCTGATAATCGTCCACCTTTTCGAGCAGCTGAAAGACCTTGCCCAAAGTGCCACCGTTTCCACCAGGGAAGCTGTCAAGTAGATCCTAGAAACTGTTATAAGTGCGGGAAGTTTGGTCACATTGCTAAAGATTGTCGGGTGGTTAGATTTTGTTATTCATGCAATTCTCCAGATCATCTTCAATCGGATTGTCCACTGGGAAGAATACCATCGGGAGGCACGTCGACAAGAGCAACGGGTGTTAGACCAACAGTACCGAGGTCAGAGCCAACAAGAGCAAGAGGCCGTTCATTTCAGATGACAGCAAAAGAAGCGGAGGAAACTCCGGACGTGGTTACAGGTACATTCTTAATAAATTCTACACGTGCTAAGGTGTTATTTGATTCCGGTGCAAACCGATCGTTTGTGTCTCCTTCATTTGCTACTCATATGCGTTTAAAGCCGAAAGTGTTAGATCATGCTTTAATGGTAGATACGGCAAATGAAAATCAAGTATCAGTTAAAGAAGTATTTGATGGTTGTGTAATAGATATAGAAGGGTGCGGGGTACCGATTCAGTTATTTCCAATAGCCCTGGTTGAGTTTGATGTGGTAGTAGGAATGGACTGGTTAGCCGAGAATCAAGCTAATATAAATTGTGATAAGAAGTTAATAAACGTTGTGTTACCTGAAAAAGGCCCGGTAGTGATCTATGGCGATCGTAGGAATCACCAGTATAATCTTATTTCTATGATAAAAGCCCGTAAGTGTGTTAATAAAGGTTGTCAGAGTTACTTAGCTTACGTAATAGATACTAAGCTAGAGAAGAGTAAGTTAGAAGACATCCCAATTGTTAGTGATTTTCCAGAAGTGTTTCCTGAAGACTTGAACAGTCTTCCGCCCGTTAGACAGGTAGAATTCGGTATAGATCTAATTCCTGGAGCCAACCCTATAGCCCGTGCACCGTATCGTTTGGCGCCTCCGGAAATGAAAGAAATGATGGCACAACTGCAAGATCTATCCGATAAGGGTTTCATCAGACCAAGTACTTCGCCATGGGGAGCACCAGTTTTGTTTGTGAAGAAGAAAGATGGTTCGATGAGAATGTGTATCGACTACAGAGAATTGAATAAGCGCACGATCAAAAATAAGTATCCCCTACCTAGAATTGATGACCTCTTCGATCAATTAGTCGGAGCTTGTTGTTTCTCCAAGATTGATTTAAGATCCGGTTATCATCAGTTGAAGGTCAAGGAAGAAGACGTTTTGAAAACTGCTTTTCGCACCAGGTACGGTCACTATGAGTTTCTAGTAATGCCATTTGGATTGACGAACGCTCCAGCCGCTTTTATGGATTTAATGAATCGGGTATGTAAGCCGTATCTTGATAAATTCGTTATTGTGTTTATTGATGATATACTTATCTATTCCCGATCCAAGGAAGAGCACGCGCAACACCTACGTTTGATTTTAGAACTCTTGAAGAAAGAAAAGTTATACGCGAAATTTTCAAAGTGTGAATTCTGGTTACGGGAAGTTCAGTTTCTGGGGCATATAGTTTCTGAAAAGGGTATACAAGTCGATCCAATAAAAGTGGAAGCAGTTGAAAAGTGGGAACCACCAAAGACAGCAACAGAAGTACGAAGTTTTCTGGGTTTGGCCGGCTACTACCGAAAGTTCATAAAAGATTTCTCTCGTATTGCCACACCGTTGACGAAACTGACTCGGAAGAATTTGAAGTTCGAATGGAAGGCAGAACAGGACGAAGCATTCAGGATATTAAAGGAGAAACTCTGCAGCGCGCCGATATTAGCATTGCCAGAAGGTTCGGATGATTTTGTGGTCTACAGTGATGCTTCTAAGTTAGGTTTGGGATGTGTACTCATGCAACGTGGAAAAGTAATTGCCTATGCTTCTCGTCAATTAAAGGATCATGAAAGGCAATATCCTACCCATGATATGGAACTTGCAGCGGTTGTCTTTGCATTGAAGATTTGGAGACATTATCTGTATGGTTCCAAATGTCAAATTTTTACTGATCATAAGAGTCTTCAACATCTTTTTGATCAAAAGGAACTGAATATGAGGCAAAGAAGGTGGCTAGAGTTAGTGAATGATTATGATTGTGAAATCCTTTATCACCCAGGAAAAGCGAACGTGGTGGCAGATGCACTAAGTCGACAAGAAAGAAGTGGAACGATAAAGGCGATATCTTTAAGAGCGGAACTGCTTCCAAACATTTTTGACGAATTACTGAAGTGTCAATTAGATGCTTATCAAGAAGAAAGTTTGAAATCTGAACGGTTGGTTGGGATATCAGCATTGCTTGGGAAAGATAACCGTGGGTTGTTGTGTTTGGAGAATAGGATTTGGGTACCTTGTTTGGGTGGATTACGTGATCGTGTACTACAAGAAGCTCATCAATCTCGATTCTCCATTCATCCAGGTACAAATAAGATGTATAGAGATCTGAAGCCATTTTACTGGTGGCCGGGGATGAAAAGAAGCATTGCAAAGTATGTGGAGGAATGTACTACTTGCAAGAAGGTGAAGATTGAACATCAAAAACCGTTTGGTCAACTGCAACGATTAGAAATTCCAGTGTGGAAATGGGATCAGATCACAACTGATTTCATTACCAAGTTACCAAGAACTTCAAAGGGATTCGATTCTATTTGGGTGATTGTGGATAGGTTGACAAAGTCTGCTCATTTCTTGCCGATAAAAGAAACCGATTCTTTGGAACGTTTGGCCAAACTGTACATTAATGAAATAGTAACTCGACATGGAGTACCAATTTCGATTATTTCTGATCGAGATAGTCGTTTTACTTCTAGATTTTGGAGAAGCTTTCAAAAAGAGATGGGAACGCAGATAAAGTTAAGTACAGCATATCATCCTCAAACTGATGGCCAGAGTGAAAGAACGATTCAGACCTTAGAAGATATGCTCCGGGCTTGTATAGTTGATTTTGGGGGATCGTGGGATACACATTTACCTTTGATAGAGTTCGCTTACAATAACAGTTATCATTCTAGTATTCAGGCGGCACCGTTTGATGTATTGTATGGTAGGAAATGCCGAACGCCTTTGTGTTGAAATGAAGTGGGGGAAAAACAGTTAGCAGGGCCAGAAATAGTACAGTTAACAGCAGATAAGATTACTCAGATCCGGGATAGATTGAAAACGGCACAAGACAGACAGAAAAGTTATGCAGATCGACGCCGGAAACCGTTAGAATTTCAGGTTGGGGAATTTGTGATGTTAAAAGTTTCACCTTGGAAAGGAGTCATACGTTTTGGGAAGCAAGGTAAACTCAGTCCGTGGTATATCGGGCCATTTGAAATTACAGAAAGAATTGGTGAAGTAGCATACAGATTGGATCTTCCGCCGGAGTTGAACAGGATTCACAACGCGTTTCATGTGTCGAATTTTCGAAAGTGTTTGGTATCACCAGATCAGGCAGTATCTCTACCGGATATACAAGTGGATGAAAAGTTGAACTATGTGGAGGAACCGGAAGCGATAGTTGATCACAAGGTTAAAGTATTGAGGAATAAGGAGATCAGGCAGGTAAAGGTTCAATGGAAACATCATAGGGGTCAGGATGCGACATGGGAATCAGAGTCGGAGATGAGAGCCAAATACCCTCATCTGTTCACTTGACTGAATTCCGGGACGGAATTCTTTTAAGGGGGAGATGTTGTAATAACCAGGTATTTTATTTAAATTAAAATATGAAAATTTTATAAGTCTTTATGTTAATATTTTATGGAATTAGGAGATAAGGGGTAAGTTTTAATTGTTACTTGGAAGTTGGGGGTAAGTTATGCCAAAAGAGTAAAGTTTAGGGTTTAAGTGGTCTTTTTGCTAACCTTGTCTACCACAACCGACTTCAACAAGAGAAATTGAGAATGATGTCTTCTCTTTTAGCCATTCAAAATATAGTCTAGTGTTAGTGTGTGGGTGTGTGTACGGTTGTGAGAAAAAGAGAGAGAGATCGAAGGAAACAAGAAGAAGAAGGAATTCAAAGGTTGCTACAGAGATTTAAGTACTTAACTGCAGTAATTCAAGGTAATTAATCCATACCTTTATGTGTTTTAATTCTCTAAAGTGTTCTTGAGGTTTATATTTAAGTTCTTGGTGGGTTATGTTATTTTTAGAAGGTATATGAATTCTAGGTTTGGAATAGTGTTCTAATAGTAGTATAAAACATATCTGCAAAGTTACATAAACATGCATAGTATAAATCTGCAAAAATCTGGGTTTTAGGATGAAACAGTAGGCTGAGATATTCATCGAAATCGCAGTAGGCTTATATTCATCGAAGTCGCAGTAGGCAAATATTCATCGAAGTCGCAATAGACGACTGCGACATTCAACGAAGTCGCAACAGTTGGTTGCGACTTGGCATTGAAGTCGCAATGGTCGTTTGCGACTTGGCTTGAAATCGCAGTAGTTGATTGCGATTCAAGTTTGGAATCGCAATAGTTGGTTGCGATTCCAGGGTGGAATCGCAGTAGTTGGTTGCGACTCCAGGGTGGAATCGCAATAGTGAATTGCGACTCCAGGGTGGAATCGCAATAAGGGGTTGCGACTTCGGGGGTGAAATCACGATAGGAGACTGCGACTTGAGTACTGTTCATTGCGATTTCAGTTGGGAATTTTGTAAGTTTAAGTATTAAAAGAGATATTTGGTATTTTATCTGATTTCAGATTTTGTGAAGAATCGACCAACGTGATTGATCTTGGAAGAGTTTTTGTGATAAACACAAGAGGTGAGTTTTTAATTGAAATGTTTTCAAAATGGAATACATATATGTGATTAAATGTAATATGGTGCATAAAGTGTTTATATGAATATTACATTGTATGAGTACAAGTTGGCCGGGCTTAGGACCGGTGAAAGTTGGCTGTACAAGGGACATTGGTGTTGGCTGTATTTAGTACAGCGGTGTAAATAAATTAATTGGCTTGCTACCAATTAATATGGCCAAGGAAAAGAAAAGAGAAAGAGATGGAAAGATACATGATGCATGAGTCGTAATTGGTATTCTTATGTGAATTACGTGAATGATTATGTGCAAATGTTTCCTTTAACTAACGGGGATTTTCTCACTAGACCTCAAGGTCTAACCCTCATTTTTGTTTTAAAATATGTATTCCAGGTCATGGAGCAAACAAGAGACAATGATAGGATTTATCATGTTAGCTTTTGTGGATGTTGAATGATTATGAAGATTTCAGTTATAATTAGTAGTTGTTATGTATTTTACTTTATTCGAAAAAGTTTGTACCGAAAGACCTAATTGTAGAATTTAAGGGACCATTTTTGGATTATGATATGTTATTTTGTAGTGAATTATATGGAACTTGTATGTTGGGATTAAGGGGCGTTACAAAAGCAGACAAGGATGCTTCGTCAAACTTACTTTTTGCTATTCTCAAAATTTCGCCTCACATCTACAAACAGGTTGAAGTGTATAAAAATTACCCTTTGCAGATGTGGAACGAGTTGTCGAAGCTATTGCATAAATCAAAGGTTGATTTCAAGGTAAAGGAACAAAAGAAAGTTGAAAGGGAGGATGCAAATCAGAAAACATCAGACTCTGAAAATCACAAAGAAGATCATTCAGATGCGGAAGAAAAGAAAGTTGATTTTCAGAAAATAGAAGAGAATGAAGTTGAAAGAGAAGACGAGAAAGAGAAAATTTCCGAGCTTACAAGGAGATTACAAGAAGTGAAAGATCTGTTGGTTATGGAAAGAGAAGATCACAAGAAAGAAAGAGTGGATCTAATTCAAAGGATTTCGAAACTTGAATATGCTTTGAAGATAAAGACTAGAGAATGTGAAGACAAGAAAAAAATGGAACTCAAATGCATGAGACTTTCCAAGCAGAACTCAGATTTTCAGAAAGTTCTATTTTTAGAAAAAGAAAAGTTGGAAAAGGAGAGAGTTGATTTTGAAGTTCAAAGGAAAGGGTTTGAAGCAAAGAATGCTAAGCTGACTGAGAAAATTTCTGAGTTACAAATGGAGTTGGATAAAAAGTGTGCAGAACTTGAGAAGATGAAGAAAGCTGAGTTTCAAGCCAGGAGCGTAAAGGATGATTTTTCTGTAGAACGGAAGATATTTCAGCAAGAAATTCAGAAACTCACGAAGAATTTGGCGGGTTTATCTACAGATATCATGAAGGAAAAGAGGGTGAATTGTGATATTCGAAAGAAGCTCGAGTTGATGACAAAGGAACGAAATGCTATAAAAGACAAAGTGAGGTCGTTCAACAACTCCGAGTGTTTTTCAGAATGTCCGATGCGTCCTTCTAACATTTTCTACGAGCATTCTGTAGATATGTCTTCCAAATACTATGCTGATCTTCCTTCCTACTAAAGAGTCAACATGCAATGGAAGGTAAAAGGTAAATTTCCTGGAAAATATGTACCAAAATCATCATTTCCAAATAAGAATTTTACAACGAAAGTTAATTCTTTTGTTAATTCTTATTGCGGAAATAATGATTTTGTTAATAATAATTATGTTCAATATTGGTATGGTACTTACCATTTTCCTTCTTATAGAGCTCCGCTTAACGTGTCAGGACCCAAGACACGTTGGGTACCAAAATCAACTTAATCTGTTTTGCAGATTTAGAGGCAAGCGTTGAACTCTCGGAAGATGAAGTACTTGTGCATTCAAAGTTTATATTGAACATCACATAATTTCAGGAAATTTTCTATCTTTCGGTATATTGTAGGGGGAGAGAGATACACGACAATGGCTTTTGAACACATCAGTTCAAAACCCGCACTTCAACGGTAATGGCTTCTGAACAAATCAGTTCAGAACCCGTACTTCAAAGGCTATGACTTCTAAACAAATCTTATCAGGTGATATCCTTTCACTGTCATATCCTTCTATTTTTAGGACATGTGCTTAAAGGTATCATTGTGTTATATTTTATGTCTACTAACGTTGAAAGGTTGAACCTTCACAAATTTAATTCAATGAAGTGAAATTCTTCAATTTTTCATTCAATGAATAAAATGTGTGTTAAGGATGATTTTACGAGCATTTTTGTATCGTCGGAGTTATATTTGTTTCTACTTTCGCTTCTGAAATAAGTCGAAAGGTCAGCGAAACATGTTTGAGATTTTGATATAAGCGCAAAATTGTGTAAATCTAGACTTATACAAAATACAATGCTCACAAAACCTATTCGTCTTAATCATGAATGGAAACGAAAATATGGGGGAAGCACTACGTTTTTGAACCAAGTGATTGAGATGCTATAATAATAATAATAATAATAATAATAAAATATTATATATATATATATATATAATAAAATCATTCAGTTTGATAGTCTGTGCCTGTGGCCTATCTGGTTTGGGAGATTAAGTCCCAAGGGGTACTCGTTACCTAGCCCCTAAGATCAACTGATCTGGGATTGGCTGACCCAAATCCTGCTATAGAACCAGGTAGAAAGCCATGTTCTACTGGTACAGATGGGATTAAGGTATATCGATGTAGCCTTTCTGGTTCGGGAGAGTAAGTTCCAAGGGGTGCTTGTCACCTAGCCCCTAAGACCATCTGGTCTGGGATCGGCTGACCCAAATCCTGCTATAGGACCAGTTAGAAAGTTACGTTTACGGTGTATCTTAGTCTTAATAAACTGTTTGATTATAAAAGATGCCAATGAGCACATAATAAAAGTTGCCAATGTGCACAATATGAAAAGATGCCTAAGAGCACACATCTCTTGAAATTTGGGGAAAATACAAAGTCGCGATAAACCTGTAAATTTGTGAAAATTCTGGTGTTGGACAAATAGTGTGAGTAAGTGCAAAGTATTCTTATAGGTTTTAGAGGTACATTTGCTTGTTGCTAATCATATTTCGCATGCTAGTCCACCAAATAGATTTTATAAAGGGGTTGAAATTGAACTTTTGTAACTCGATATGCGATGATGTCTTGTTTTTGAATCCAAATGCATGCATTTGATTTCACTTGATGGAAATATCTTTTACATTTCATAAAGTTGAATTTCTTTTGTTTGGTGTTCAAATGATTAAATGTTAGTAGTTATAAAATGTTGTTCAATGAATTCTATTTTCTTTATATAAGTTTGTTAAAATGTGCGCTTATATGATTTTTATGCAAATTTTCAGGGGGAGAAAATCATCTTGCTTTACAATTCTTATTTTTAGGGGGAGCAAAATCTTTCGTTTATGGGGAGATTGTTTGTGTTTTTCAAGGGGAAGAAATGTTTTTGAAGAGGGAGATTGTTCGTGACTGAAATTGAAAATATTTTCGATGCTCGTGATGCTCACTTTCATCGAAAAAGGGGGAGATTGTCTACATCAATTTCATGTCAAAGAAAGTTTTAAATCAAAGATTCGTTTTAATGTCAACGGGGAGATTTGTAGAAAGAAGACGTCGTTTCAAGAAAGGATAGGGGGAGTTTTATTCTTCAAGAGTTTTTAAGAAATCGATTGATCCTTTCAGTGATCTCTTTCTTTTGAACTCGCGCGTTTATGAAGATTGACACTGAAGAATGAAATTCTCAAGTCAATGGAAATGGGGAGAATCTTCAAGATTTTGAGGAAAATCGATTGATCCATTCAGTTATCTCTTTTTCTTGAACTTGTGCTTCTTGTATTAAAAAGCTTTGTGTGAAGAATCATATTCTCCTGTTCGAAGAAAGAAGTTCGTTATTTGCCGTTTGGAGATTGGATGACGTTTTGACTTTGACAAGCTTTGATGAAGTACGAAGATTCAAGAAAGCTAAAGCTTGCTGATCGCTTTTGTTTAAACCTTGAATCCAAGGGGGAGATTGTTAGTGCAATATGTCTTCAAGGTTTTAAATATAGAAAGGTCAAAGTCAAAGTCAATGTAATGTGTTTTGTAAATAGCCTTTGTGTAGGTTAGTTTGAAAAACACTCTTAGAAACATTCTCATAATTCACATTCATATCTTAGAGAGAGAAAGTGCAGAACTCATATCTTGTATACAGTGTTCTTGATCAATGAGATGACAAATTCACATCTTCTCTATCTTGATTGATCTTTAGGGTTTAACACAAGTGTTATGGTGGTAAATCTACAAACATTAAGATGTAAGTAGATGGTTCTTAACAAAAGTTTAAATAAAATGTAGAAGAAGAAGAAAAATTACTTAAGAAAAGCAAAAAGATTAAGGGTGTGTTTGGTTTACGGGAATGGATTGGAATGGATTGGATTTCAATAAACCCCACATGCTTCACAAACATGCCTCACGTGCTCTCCCTCATCATCATCATCAAACATGGGAAGTAAAAAAACAGCTAAATTCTATTCATGAAATCCAGTCCAGATTGGATTTCAAATGCCAGCCTTCACCAAAGGATTTCAAAATCCACCAGACATGAGATTTCAACAAAAAAAATCCAAGGATTTCAAAACCCTCCAATTCCAATTTCTATGGAAACGTGGGATTGAAATGGATTTGAAATCCAAATCCAATCCATTCCAATTCGTTCCCGTAAACCAAACGCACCCTAAGAGTAGGGTGTGTGGATTTCATCCAACACACATGCATCTACCTTGAACACTTGAATCTCTTGAAGAAGAATTTGTTAGGGGCTGAAATGTTATGTGTTCTTGGAGGTGTTCTTGAGAGAAAAAAAGAGAAGAAGAGAGTATTTTCTCTAGAGGGAGAAATTAGAAAGAGAGAGGGATGAGAGAAATGAAGTATGTGAAGTGAGTTGAAAGAAAAAGGGAGAGGGGTTTAAGGGGATATGGTGGACGGTTCTGGGGAGAGAGAAGAGAGAGATGGAGTATGAAATTAGATGAAATAAAATGATGATGTCTTGACTTTTATTTTTATTTTTATTTTTATATTTATTTTATTTTAAATTTTGAATTTGAATTATTAAACAACCAATTTATCAACATAATAATACTTGTTCTATTTTACTAGTATTATTTTGCAAAGTATACATATACATTTGTATTTAGGTCATTTGAATTGACATTTTATGAGATTTATGGATAATTCCCTAATTTGAGGGGCTTCTAGACAAAAATTCTTAAATTTTCTTACCGTACCTAGTTCACTGCTAAAATTGGACTGTGTGACCAATGACATAAATATTGAATATGCATAGATTAATTCTAACCTGAAACGCAAATTTGACGATTGTCACAGTCTCCCCCGGTTAAAAGAATTTCGTCCCGAAATTCAAGAGTTACCAGCTTTAACCGGTTTGCTAGCAAAAAGATGAGGATACTTATGCATCATGTAATCCTCTCGTTCCCAGGTGTACTCAGGCCCACGCCTTGTGTTCCAATGGACTTTTACTATCGGAATCTTGCTTCGCTTAAGATGTTTGACCTCTCTATCAAGTATCTCAATTGGTTCCTCCACGATGTGCAGCTTATCGTTGATTTGGACTTCTTCCAAAGGCACGGTTATCGCTTCGTCGGCTAGACATTTCTTCAAGTTTGACACATGAAACGTGCCATGGATAGCACTTAGCTTCTTTGGCAAATCCAGCTTGTATGCTGCTGGTCCAATTCTTTCCGTGATCTTAAATGGTCCAACATACCGAGGGCTCAACTTTCCTCTTTTCCCAAACCGGACTTTTCCCATCCAAGGGGATACTTTTAGAAAGAATCTGTCTCCAATCTGAAATTCTAAAGGCTTCCTACGATTGTCCGCATAGCTCTTCTGACGATCTTGAGCTGCTTTAAGTCTATCTCTGATGATTGCAATCTTATCGGTGGTTTCTTGTACAATATCCGGACTAGATAGCTGCCTATCTCCAATCTCCAACCAACAAAGAGGTGATCGACACTTGGGTCCATATAGGGCTTCATATGGCGCACACTTAATACTGGTGTGATAACTATTGTTGTAGGAAAACTCAACTAACGGCAAGTGGTTATCCCAACTTCCTCCAAAGTCTATCACACATGCCCGAAGCATGTCCTCCATCGTCTGAATGGTTCGCTCACTCTGGCCGTCCGTTTGAGGATGATAGGCAGTGCTCAAATTCAACTGCGTACCTAACGCTCTTTGAAGTGACTGCCAAAACCGAGATGTAAAACGGCTATCTCTATCTGATATGATGGAAACTGGGACTCCATGTCACGTGACGATTTCCTTGATGTAGATCTGAGCAAGCTTCTCCATCTTATAGTCTTCCTGAATAGGCATGAAATGTGCAGACTTCGTAAATCGATCTACTATAACCCAAAACGAGTCGTGCCCTTTGGCAGTTCTCGGAAGTTTGGTTATAAAATCCATAGTGATTTGCTCCCATTTCCACTGAAGAATCTCTGGTTGTTGCAGCAACCCATATGGCTTTTGATATACAGCCTTGACCTTTGAGCAAGTTATGCATTTCCCTACATACGTGGCGATATCCTTCTTCATTCCTGGCCACCAATAGTACTCCCTTAAATCCTTGTACATCTTATCTGCTCCTGGGTGAATTGAGTACCTAGATTGTTGGGTCTAGAAAGCCCCAATTATATAGAAAGTTTTATAAAGTCCATGTAAAGTCAAGAAAAGTCAAATGTGTTGTAATTAGCTTTATAAGTATTTTGGGTTTTGAGAGTTTAATGGGAGTTAAATGGGCTTGGGACCATGTCATGTAATTAGACACTATAAATAGGTGTCTTGGGCTTACATTGTCATTTGAGACTTTGAGAGTTATTTGAGAGATCAGTATACTTTAAGAGAGTCGTATACTTTCAATTCTCCCTCCATTGTATTGTAAAGCATATGAATAGAGATCATTCAACAAATTGTTCTTCTTACCTATTTCTATTCAATCTTTGTGGAGTATTCTTGATTGTTGCTTCAAATATGGGACTTACAATTGGTATCAGAGCCACATCGAATCAATTTACATTCGATACGATTATCTTTGCAACAATTCAAGAATTCAAGATCTAATTCGAAGAATTGGTGATTCAAGGTAATATTCTGTGATTTCTTTCATCTTGAAGATTGATTTTAAGTTTTGGGAGAAGATTTTATAGATCTTGATAATTCTTGGAGAAGAGAAGAAGTTAGATGTTCATGATCTACTTCTAAATCAGTTTCTGCACACAATTTGCTCGATGAAATGTCTGAGAAAGAATTGGTACTGAATTTCATGGTGAATGTCAGATCTGAAAGGAGTTTTAGATCTTTGATTGCTTAAATTCAACTTTCTGAATTGATCAATCAGAAACTTAAGTTTCTGCAATCCTTGTTCTAAGAAGATTTATGGAGATCGGCTTATTGTTCTACATCAAATTAAATTGGTGGGCATTTGATATGAATGAAGGAATTATAAGTGATTCAAGATCGACTCAAGTTGTATTTTAGAGATGAGAAGTTAGTATGGGAAGTTGTTAGCTTTAATTAGCTCCTAATTAAATGAATGTTTTATAAAGATATTTTAATGTTTTAGATATTTTCTTATAGATATTTACTTAGATATTTTATATAGATATTTTAGATATTGTCTAGATTTTAGATATCTTAAATATCTAATGTGTAAATGGCCCTATATAAGAGGTGTCCATAGTCTTATTTCAAGAAGTGAGAGATATGGAAAGCACACAAAAACACACATAGACTAGTTTCTTATGAGAGTCGTTTCATGTTTAGTGTGGTGTTCTTCAACATTTCTCCTCTCCATATTTAATCATCAATGAATATGAGATAAGTTTCTTTATGATTGTTCTTCATGTATATCTTATCTCTATATTTAAATATGGACTTTATATTTCTTCTATTGTTGCTAAAAAATGGGATCAACAATTGGTATCAGAGCCGATTGAAGAAACTTTTCTTCAAAATCGATCATCTATGCAACAATGGAAGTTTTAGATGGTTTAGTTTATGATATACTTCATGTGTGTGTTTTGATTCTTTCTCATTCATTGGTTTTATTTGATAAGCACTAAGTAGATGGTTGATCTATGATCTCATCCTTGTGTGTGCTTAAGTCCATAGCAATTCTTTTTGCATCTTGGTAGTAAGGTTGTTGATCTTTGTTTGATCTGACCTTTATTTTCAAGATTGGACTATCTTTGATCCAGATTTTGTTTGTCTTCCGCTGCTCATAAACATTTATATATGGATAACAAAATCATTTGGGTCTTGAGAAAGTTGTTTGAGAAAGATTTGATGTTTTGTTACATGTTCAAAGTCTGATCTGAAACGTTTTTTTAAAACTTTGAGTTCTTCTAATTAGTTTTCTGACTTGATCAATTAGAAATCGAATTATTTGCACTCACGGTTTTAAAAATTATATGAAGATCGTCTTATCTTTTACATCAAATCAGATTTAATGATAGATTTGCGCTGTTGTATTAAACTGATCATATCTCACTCATAAAAACACCGATTGATGCGATTCAAAAGGCCCTGGATTCAAACTACATTGATGAACAGCTTTCGTGTTTTGAGAATTCAGAGATTCGAAATTTATAAGGGTCATATGCATCGTTGAAGTAGACAACAGTGTGCTGATGGAAAGCTGATGGACAGATCTGCGTGACTGTGGTAAATCAACCATATCTTTGTCGTACGAGCTCGAAAAGAGGTGATTCAAGATGATCTGAATAGTTAACAAACTAATGAAAGTTGTTTGTGTTTTGAGTTTTTGCAAACTCCAGAGGTAAAATGGTCTAAATCAGTGTCAAAGTATGTGTAACACTTCTGTTAAGCTTCTGCCGAGCGGCGACCAAACCTCTGTCGCACGCGACCAAACCTCTGCCGCACGCGACCAACCTCTGTGGTACTGTTCACCACAGAACCTCTGTGAAACCCGACAGAGCCTCTATGGACTGAACCTCTGCGACTCAACCTCAGAGCCTGATTTTTGTTTACTTGCTGTCAGCTTTGCACTGTTTCAGAAACACACGCATAACTTCCTACTCGGTGATCCGATTCGCATGAGTCCAGTTGCGTTGAATTCCTAAGACACAGGTGAAACTTTTTCATGTTTTGATTTTGGTCTGAATCAGTGTGCTTAATGGTCAGAATCTATGTCAAAGTCAATGGACTCTTGCTGCACCGAAAGCATCGCATTTCACTCATGCTCTTTCCGCTTTCAAGAACGGTGTTCTCTCAACGGTTCTTCATGGTGTCAAGCTACATTTGTCACATTTTAAATGTCACTCCATCCTCTGTTATTCACGTTTAAAGCTCGGTGGATGAGCCTACATTTGAGGGGGAGCACATGATGCTTTGAAGACTTGAAGAACGGAACATCAAAGGTTCTAAAGAAAGCAAAGGGGAGACTATAAGATGATGCTTTCTTTATAAAATATTAGGGGGAGATTGTTAGCTTTAATTAGCTCCTAATTAAATGAATGTTTTATAAAGATATTTTAATGTTTTAGATATTTTCTTATAGATATTTACTTAGATATTTTATATAGATATTTTAGATATTGTCTAGATTTTAGATATCTTAAATATCTAATGTGTAAATGGCCCTATATAAGAGGTGTCCATAGTCTTATTTCAAGAAGTGAGAGATATGGAAAGCACACAAAAACACACATAGACTAGTTTCTTATGAGAGTCGTTTCATGTTTAGTGTGGTGTTCTTCAACATTTCTCCTCTCCATATTTAATCATCAATGAATATGAGATAAGTTTCTTTATGATTGTTCTTCATGTATATCTTATCTCTATATTTAAATATGGACTTTATATTTCTTCTATTGTTGCTCAAAAATGGGATCAACAGAAGTGTTTGCAATAGATTGTATAAATTTGTGGAGATTGTAAGATGTTGTAAAAATTTGTTCAAGGCTGTCCAAAATTAGAGAAGTTTGCAACAATTCGCTGATGTGTTTGATGAACAAAAACAGATTAGTGTTGTCCACAGAAAGCCGTTCAAAACAGCAAGTTCAGAAAGTTTTAATTTGACAGCTTATTCGGTGTTGTGAGCGCATAATAGTTTGCTGTTTGGTGCTGTTTGTTGCTGTCAAAACAGAAAATAGCAAGCTGTTGGGGCTATTTCTTTGCTGTCAAAACAGCTTAATAAATATGCTGTAACAGATTTGGAAGTTTGAAAACATGAAATTAAGTTGAAAACAGAAAGTTGTTAACAGAAAGTTGTTGCTGAATTCGAGCAAGGTGCAATCAAGAAAGAAGTTCAGATTGTGGGCTGTCAAGTTTATAATCAGAGTTTGATTATTAATGTTCTGAATTAGATCTCACGCAGATCAGAATTACAAGGCTATTCAAAATTAAGAATCAATTTGTGAGCTGTCAGAAGTTCATTCAGAGCTTGTTCAAGAGATTTCAACGTTGTGCTTAATCAGAATTCTGACTCCAATAGTCAGAACTTTACCTTGTGTAGTCAGAACTTCAGAGTTGGAATTTTTTTCAGAGTTCTTAAGGATCAGAATTCTGATTGACTTACTCAGAATTCTGATTGGCCTACTCAGAACTTTTACTTAGACTTCTCAGAACAAAAGTGCAATACTTGACAGATTTGCACACCTGTCGTATTTTGTTCAGAACTCACTTCTCGAAGCTCCAAATTTGACGAGTCTAGATGCGTTAGTTTCCTAAGACACAGATGAACATTTTTTATGTTTTGAGTTTGATCTGAATAAGTGTGCTTAATGGTCAGAATCTGTGTTAAAGTCAGAGGACACTTGCTGGACAGAAAGCTGTGTTTTTCACTCTATTTCTCCCGACTTTCAGAAAAGTGTTCTATCTTCTATTTTTTGTGGATCCAAGCTGAGTTATTGAAGTGTGTTGAGACACTTCCTCCTCTGATCTTAATGGATTAAGCTCTTGAGCTTAATGGTCATTCAACTCAAATTTCAAGGACTGATTCTTTATTACAAACTGTGGTGCCTTCAGTCGAGCTTATTGCACATTGAATCCGATTTTAAAGTTGAAACTTGTGAAGAATAAGAGCAAATTTTGAGGGGGAGCTTGGATAGATTTGCAAGGCGTGAAGATGTGCAACACTAAAGTTTTCAAAGAAATCAAGGGGGAGATCATTTGAAGATTCTTTCTTTATAAAACTTTAGGGGGAGATTGTTGGGTCTAGAAAGCCCCAATTATATAGAACGTTTTATAAAGTCCATGTAAAGTCAAGAAAAGTCAAATGTGTTGTAATTAGCTTTATAAGTATTTTGGGATTTGGGAGTTTAATGGGAGTTAAATGGGCTTGGGCCCATGTCATGTAATTAGACACTATAAATAGGTGTCTTGGGCTTCCATTATGATTTGAGATATTTTGTGATCACACACACTTTACAGTGAGTTGTGAGAAACGTTTGTAATTGAGAAATTCTCCCTCCATTGTATTCAAAGCATATGAATAGAGATCTTCAATAATATGATCTACTTTTCTATCTCTATTTTACATTTATGGAGTTTCTTGATTGTTGCTTCAACTATGGGACTTACATAGATTTATGAGCCTCCTCCAATATCATTTCCCGTAGTTTGTTAGCCTTTGGGATCCATACTCTGCCCTTAAAGTAACGTACTCCATCAGTCTTAGTTTCAAATCTCGCCTCTAAACCATAAAGAGTCTCGTCCTTCAGGTTTTCAGACTTCATTGCTTCGATTTGAGCTTCGAGAATTTGAGTCTTTAAACTTGTTTGAACCAGCGCTCCCAATGCTCGAACTCGTAAAGGTTTTATCCTTTCCTTCCTACTCAGGGCATCGGCTACCACATTAGCCTTACCTGGGTGGTAACGTATCTCATAATCGTAGTCACTAAGCAGTTCTATCCATCTTCTCTGCCTCAAATTTAGCATTTTCTGATCAAGGATGTGCTGAAGACTCTTGTGGTCAGTGAAAATGGTGCACTTGGTGCCATATAGGTAATGCCTCCATATCTTTAGGGCAAATACCACAGCTCCAAGCTCCAAATCGTGCGTGGTATAGTTCTTCTCATGAACTTTTAATTGTCTCGAGGCGTATGCTATCACCTTATCATTTTGCATCAATACGCAACCTAACCCCTGATGCGATGCGTCACAATACACCACAAAGTTTTTCGTTCCTTCTGGTAAAGCTAAAATCGGTGCATTGCACAACTTCTTCTTCAGAAGTTGAAACGCTTCCTCTTGTGAAACTCCCCAAACGAAATTCCTATCCTTTTGGGTTAACGCGGTGAGGGGTTTAGCAATCCTAGAGAAATTCTCGATGAAACGCCGATAATAACCTGCCAAACCTAAAAATTGGCGAACTTCCGTTGGAGTCTTTGGGGCTTCCCATTTCCGAATGACTTCCACTTTAGCCGGGTCCACGTGAATCCCTTTCTCTCCAATCACGTGACCTAAGAAGTGTACTTCTCGAATCCAAAATTCGCACTTAGAGAATTTGGCATACAGCTTCTGATCCTTAAGAAGTTCTAGAATCACTCTTAGATGCTGCTCGTGATCCTTCTCGCTCAAAGAGTAGATCAATATGTCATCGATGAATACGATCACAAACTTGTCTAGATATGGTCTGCATACCCTATTTATTAGATCCATAAACACAGCTGGCACGTTCGTCAATCCGAATGGCATGACTAGAAACTCGTAGTGTCCATAGCGAGTCCTAAAAGTTGTTTTAGGAATGTCCTCCTCACAGACTCTCAACTGATGATATCCCGATCGAAGGTCAATCTTCGAGAAGTAAGTTTCACCCTGCAACTGGTCGAACAAATCGTCTATTCGAGGGAGGGGATATCGGTTCTTGATTGTCAACTTATTTAGCTCCCTATAATCGATGCACATTCGAAACGATCCATCCTTCTTTTTTACGAACAGAATCGGGGCTCCCCAGGGTGATGAACTTGGCCGAATGAATCCCTTATCCAAAAGTTCTTGAAGTTGACTCGACAACTCTTGCATTTCGGCAGGTGCTAAGCGGTATGGGGCCTTAGCTACAGGCGCTGCTCCGGGTATGAGGTCAATCTGAAATTCGACTTGTCTAAACGAGGGAAGTCCAGGAAAATCGTCTGGGAACACTTCTGGGTGATCCTTCACCACAGGAATATTTTGGATTCGCCTCTCCTCGGACTTCTTTTCTACCACGTGTCCCAGAAATGCAACACACTTCTTTCTCAAATACTTATGGACCTTCACGCACGATACTATCCTTAGTTCCTTTCCAGCTCTATCTCCTTGGATGACTAAGGTTCATTCGCCTTGCAATGGTAACCTTACAGTCTTTTCAAAACAACTAACCTCTGCTCGGTTCTCGGATAACCAATCCATACCTATCACTATATCAAAACTCCCCAATTCGATTGGAATAAGATCAACGCTAAATAGCTTATCAGCTAAGTTCAAGGTACAACCTAAGATTACATCCTTAGCCTCTAATTCATATCCATTAGCAACCTCAACAATATAAGCATTCGGCATCTTCGTAGATTTTAGATTGATCAAAGGCCTAAATTCTAACGAAACAAAGCTCCTATCGGCTCCAGTGTCAAATAATACCGATGCATAATAATCCTTTAGGAGAAACGTACCTGTCACCACATTAGGGTCTCGGCGTGCTTCCTTAGCTCCTAAAACAAACGCCCGTCCTCGAGCGTGTCCTCCTTGGTTTCCTTGGTTGGCTTATCTTGCCTGGTACTCAGCGTTGTTATTGATTGGTCCTCTTTTCAACTTCGGGCATACATTCCGGAAGTGGTCCTGGCTTCCGCACTCATAGCATGCCCTTCCTTCAACCTTTACATTCTTCCCCATCCTGCAGTACCGGGTGAAATGACCCTTTTGCTTACAAATGCTACAGATGGGACAGGCTCCCTCATGATGCAAGTTGCATTGGTTGCACTTCGGGTGGGGTCCACTGTATTGCCCTGCTTCCTTAGCATTCATCCCAAAATTCCTTACTACTTTCTTATTCCTGCTTGAACCACTACCAACCATTTTTCCTGATTGGCTCTCTGGCCTCCTCTTACTACCGACACCTTTCTGAGTCAAAGTTCCTGCTTCAACCTTTACATTCTTCCCCATCCTGCAGTACCGGGTGAAATGACCCTTTTGCTTACAAATGCTACAGATGGGACAGGCTCCCTCATGATGCAAGTTGCATTGGTTGCATTTCGGGTGGGGTCCACTGTATTGCCCTGCTTCCTTAGCATTCATCCCAAAATTCCTTGCTACTTTCTTATTCCTTCTTGAACCACTACCAACCGTTTTTCCTGATTGGCTCTCTGGCCTCCTCTTACTACCGACACCTTTCTGAGTCAAAGTTCCTGCCCTGACCGCATCGTTGGTCAAACTAGTTGCTAATGCCACTGCGGCTTGGATCGTGGTCGGGCTTGCCGACGTAACCATCCCTTGGATCTCCGGGGCCAATCCATACAAGTATCTGTCAATCCTTTTGCTCTCCGGGTTAACCATGTGGGGTACTAACTTTGCGAGTTCATGAAAACGAGCGGTGTATCGGTCTATCCCTGAACCAACCATGGTGAGATCCCAAAATTCAGCCTCCAACTTCTGAATTTCACTCTTGGGACAGTATTCTTCAATGAGTAACTCCTTAAACTCCTCCCAAGAAAGTTTGTACGCATCCTCTCTTCCACGAGTTTGGACTTGAATATTCCACCAAGTCAATGCTCGTCCTTGAAGCTGACATGCCGCATACTCCACCATGCGGTCTTCTGAACATTTGCATCAATACCCTCCCCGATACACCTCGATCAGAACCCACAACACCAACATCGTCAGTAACATCACCACGACTATGCAAGTTGTCTCAGCCCTTAAGGTCATCCTCCGAGCTACCCTTCCTCTGTCCAGGGCTTCGGTCGACATGTTAGTCAAGAGGTGACTCAACTCACATAGCTCCGTCACAACCCGACTTTGGTGACTAACCCTCGCCCGGCAGCTATGAAACTCCGCTGTCATAGCCCGAAAATGCTGCTCTTCCGCCCAGGTCATGCCAGACGCACGACCAACGGGCACTCCCATGATGACTCGCGGTGGTTCCGACGCCTCCGGACGATCGGACCTCAACGACACTTGCCTAGGAATGGGAACACTCTTCCTAGCAGTCAGTCTAGTACGCGGCCCTCTAGGGTTCGGTTGTACAATTATAGGAGTGGGTCGCGGTAGAACTAGGGTCGGTGACACTCTTGGTTCATCGTACGGATCTCGTTCGCTATCCGAGGTTCGCTCGCTCGAAGCATCGTGATTCGTTTCTTCACTCCGGGAGGTGTCCATCTCTTGGCTATGGATAGGTTTGGCACGAGGCCTTCCCGTGACATAACCCGATTGATCGGCCGAGTAGGGGGTTTGAGAGTGTGATGATGATGACATAGTGGTACTGAAGTAAGAGTGCATAAAGTTACTATCGCGCAAGTGTAAAGGTCTATAATATACAATAACCACACTCATACTATGCATACAACGTGGAGCACTAAGTGAGAAAACACACATGTTCCTAGTATAACCATTTCTGGTCTCGCATTATTCTTTCCTTAATTAAACATAGGTGATCAGGCTTGGTTTAATTAAACTCCGATGATGCAATACCCGAATTAGTTATATTAGCAATATGTTTAGTAATTTGAGTGTTATTTCCCGTTTTTTGTAATAGTTGCAGTTTTCCAAAGGAAAACCGGTATTCTCTATAACCTTTGGCTCTGATACCAAATCTGTCACACCCCGCTAAAGCGGAAACACGGGATGTACAGCTCAAGTTTCATAGCAAAAGTTACAAGATCACACCAACCATCAAAATACATTCAAAAGTTTACAACATTGTCTTTTACAAACGTTTTACGAATGGGAAATGAACATAATTTAAAAACATAGAAAGCTTCAACACGCGTAGCCTTCCTAAGTTCCAACCTTAAGGACGTTCACCTGAAAAGCATGTCAATAAGAGGTCAAATAATGCACTAGTTGGTGAGATCACAGGTTTTATGAGTCCAACAAAGTTTGTCATAGAAATAGTTTTAATCCGCACAAGTGGATAAGTCAACCGATTGTAAAAACACTGGCTCAAGGTAATTGTATGTATAATGTTTAAGTTATGAGCCCGTTACCCGACCTATGTGACAAGACGCCCCTCCGCATGTTCTATCGTCAACAATGCGTATGAACAACAATAATTATGCACTCAAACAAGCGCTACTTGTGAGTGGGGTGTCAACCAAATAGCGCTATCCATAATTACCAACGGCTCAATACATGAGTTAAACGGGTAACGTAGATTAAACGGGGACTTAGTACGATAGAGAAAACTCAAACTTACTACATGCACAAAACATACATACCATAGAGCATAAGCAAGTATAGCAAGATTAGCATTTCCAAGAAAACGAGACAACCGATGCGTAAAATAATTGTAGTAACAACATGCTTTTCACCCCAAAATATGTAAAATATTGAAAAGGGGCTGTGAACTCACTTGATGCGCGATGGAAATCCGGAATTCTCTCACAAAATACCTCGGTGTGATCCTACTTAGAACTTACGAACGTAAGGTCACTAGTGAGTCTTTAATTTTAAGGGGTTCGGTAGGCTAACTATCCAAATCGTCATAAAATGCCTTGGTTGTGATTAAAAATTATAAATTATATGGAGTTAACTGAAATTAGTAATCAAAACATATATACTTCATGCTTGTTAGATTGATGTTACCGCAATTTCGCCACAACAAGTAACGAAAAGGGTCTAAAATTAAAAGTTACATATATATTATATATATATATACCGCAATTTCATCCCAAGAATGATGAAAAGGGTTCAAAATGTAAAGTTAGAATATATAAAATGCATATACATATAGTATATATATACCGCAATTTCATCATAAGAATAATGAAAAGGGTTCAAGAGTTAGTTTTTAATCATAGAAGAAGTTATCCTTTGCTGTCCAAAATTTGTTGTCACTTTCAGTTCATTTTTGGATACCTTCCAGAGGCATTTAGGTTAAGATATTTTATGTGCATGTAACTTACTGTGTTAGGAAACGTTTGGTATAAGAACCATAATTTTTGAAGGTGATTAAGTACATGAAATAATTTTTGCCGTAAAATCACTACAGAAAGCTTTGCTGTTTGCGCACTGTTTTTGTGAAGACTATTTGGTAGACAAAAAATTTGCTTTTTTGAGTGAAACCACTTGGGTTTGAAACCTAACTCATAAAAATAAATTCCAGAAAAAGAATCACCCAATTTGTAGTATTATTGAGTGAGATATGACCTTTTTAAGAGAGAGATAGAACTGTGGCAGTAAGCTGTCAAAACTAGTCTTTATGCATGTGCATTCCTTTTGTCTTTTTATCAAAATTCTTATTCTTCTTGCATGCAATCCGACTTGACTCATCCCCATACAGATATTTTCAGTTGTAAAACATATTTTTAAGTCATTTAAACCACATGCATGCTATCTATCAAACTAATCTTTTGTAGAAATTTGAAAATGGGTCTTTTTGAAAATTCTTGGGTGTTTATGCCAAGAACTTCTCCATGCAACTTAAAATTGTATATTTTTAGCTAATGTATGATGATTTAAACATGTTTTTAGTGGATTCAAAGTGCTACTCATGCAATCTTTGGACCAAAAAGTGTGGATCTTTAAGAAAACTACATGCATGCAATTAAGATCCCATCTTTGATCTTAACAAAGGTTTGATTATGGATTCACTACCTTTTTAATAACATGCAAGTGTTATGGTGGTAAATCTACAAACATTAAGATGTAAGTAGATGGTTCTTAACAAAAGTTTAAAGAAAATGTAGAAGAAGAAAAATTACTTAAGAAAAGCAAAAAGATTAAGAGAAGGGTGTGTGGATTTAATCCAACACACATGCATCTACCTTGAACACTTGAATCTCTTGAAGAAGAATGTGTTAGGGGCTGAAATGTGATGTGTTCTTGGAGGTGTTCTTGAGAGAAAAAGAGAGAAGAAGAGAGTATTTTCTCTAGAGGGAGAAATTAGAAAGAGAGAGGGATGAGAGAAATGAAGTATGTGAAGTGAGTTGAAAGAAAAAGGGAGAGGGGTTTAAGGGGATATGGTGGACGGTTCTGGGGAGAGAGAAGAGAGAGATGGAGTATGAAATTAGATGAAATAAAATGATGATGTCTTGACTTTTATTTTTATTTTTATTTTTATATTTATTTTATTTTAAATTTTGAATTTGAATTATTAAACAACCAATTTATCAACATAATAATACTTGTTCTATTTTACTAGTATTATTTTGCAAAGTTTACATATACACTTGTATTTAGGTCATTTGAATTGACATTTTATGAGATTTATGGATAATTCCCTAATTTGAGGGGTTTCTAGGCAAAAATTCTTAAATTTTCCTACCGTACCGAGTTCACTGCTAAAATTGGACTGTGTGACCAATGACATAAATATTGAATATGCTTAGATTAATTCTAACCTGAAACGCAAATTTGACGGTTGTCACACTTAGGTCGACCATGGATCCATGAAATGAAAGTCGTTCCCTCGACGTATCATCAGACCATGAAGTTCCCTACGCCGTGGGGAGTCCAAGAAATCAAAAGTGAGTCGAAAGTCGCCCGTGACTGTTATAAGACCACCCTGAAGCCACGGAAGTAGGCCGTCTAGTAGTCACAGGTCGAGGAAGTCATACTGGACTAGAGCAGGCTTGATCATAAGGTCTTCACAGGTTCGTCTTTCTATCCCTAACCTTAGAAACAAACTAATGTCTTTCTTGCAGGAACAGGCCGACTATTTTGCCTGATCGCACGAAGACATGGTCGACATAGACCTTGGCGTCAATTCCCAAAAACTCAATGTCGATCCTTCATTTAAACCCATTTGCTCCTGAAAGGAATAGGGTGATAAATGACGGGGGGCAAATACCCCTCTCTTTCAAACAGGAAAAATCTGAGAAGGTAATTTTTCTAAGTCCTTTTCCTTCTTCCATACGATTTTTTGTCACGACGATTACTGACTTAAGCATCGGAGGGTCGTTGGCTAGCCAACGACCAACCTCTGACATTGTTTTATCGCAGATCGCACGACATCAGCTATTAAGTCTACTATACACCTTTAGTTTCGCAGGATCGCGCGATACAAATGATCAAGTCTATGACTTTATTATACTATCATAAGGACACACGATCCAGGTTCATCGTATGATCTATTTATATGATCGTAAAGTCTAAACGACCTCTCGATTTAAAGTTCCAAACTTAAAAGAATCTCTTGTTTTGAATAAATGCTTTCATCGCATGTACTTAAGATTTGCTCATACGAATTAAAAATATTATGACTTATATTCTAGTCGTTGTAATGCAATGGATGCCTAAGTCGCACGTCTTCTAGTTCATTCTGTAATTAATGAATGTCACGATTGGTATTATATCTGCCTACGACGGGCGTGAGTCGAAATAATGCACAAGAAAACTATAAGTTTCATATATCAAATGATCGGTCATTTACATCCAGATAACTCCACCACCAACGGTCGAGTGGTAAAAAACAAAAAATAGCAAAACATTTCCTAAGACTGAAGAGGAGCGTCGGTCGCATCTTTGTCTGAGGCCTCGCCCTTAGAGCCTTCGTCCACCCCCTCCTCCTCGTCGGCCTCCTTCTCATCATCCGAGTCGAGATCTCTCGTAGATCCGACTTCACTCAGGTAGAGGGCAAGCTCTTCCGACGCCGAGGCAAGAGGATCTTTTCCCGACAGGTGTCGTCGCATGATAGCCACCCTCGCAGTGAATCGGCCAAAAGCGAAGATGGACTTAACCTCGTCCTTCAGCTCCCCGACATCCTTCTCCAGACCCGCCACCTTGGACTTGGACTCCTTGGCTTCTTTCTCCTTCGTAGCCAAAGCCTCCTTTGTCCTGTCCAGCTCCGCCCTTTGGTCGGCAAGCAAAGACAAAGATTGCTTCAGACAAAAGTTTGCCTCTTCCTTGGCATGACTGACGGATTCCAACTCGTTCAGAGCATCGTCGAGTCGCACTGACAGGCCCTCGGCACATGCCAGAGCAGACCTCTCCCTCTCCAACGCCGCATCCTCCCTGTTAAGGGCAGACGACACTAGCCTTCTATCTTCATCGTCTTGGCGTGCAGGGCCAAAGAAGATTGAAACGTCTGAAAAAACATAACACACATGTTAGTAAACATCTGACAAAGTTAATAAACATTTAAGTCCTGATAGAGAGACTTACCATGAACGCCAGTCCGGCAACATGCGCACTCGTATCCTCAACGGAGACCCCTCTAAAACGCTCCTTGAAAGACGGGAGCTGAAACTTCCCCATATTGGGAAACAATTTCGTCCTGTCTAGGACGTTGTCAGCTAAGAAGTCCGACGGCAATGTGAAATTAACCGTCGTGACTTCTTTCTCCTCAGACGCGTCACCCTTGCCCTTGTCGGCCGCTGTACGGGTCGACGTCGCAGACACAAGCTTCGTCTTTGTCGCCTGAAGCGCCGGATCTACCGCCATCGCGTCGATCGCGTCGGAAGACATTTTCGTCTTCTCAGAAGTCGCGACCGCCACCTTCGCCTTCTCAGGGCCAACGACTCTCGATGAGTCGCTTACCTTCGAAGACGGTTCCCTCAGGACCATCGTCCTTGTCCTCTTCAGGACCCCCGACCCAGTAGTCGGGGCCTCTTTTCTCTTTAGGACTCCCGACCCAATTGTCGGGGCCTCCGTCCTCTTCTCCCTCGCCTTGCGAGCCAACTCGGCTAGGGCCGCCTTCTTGGCCGTTACAGATGACATTTTCCGCTGGGATCCCCCTTTAAAACAAGAAAGGAAGAACACATAAGCGACTGAAACAAAGAAAGAAATATGTTGGGACAGAGTAGGGTACACTTACAGGTCATCTCTACCTCTGCCTCTTCTCTTGACTCCTCTTTCTTCTCTTCTTCTTCAGTCTCTTCTGTCTCCTCTGTCTTCTCTTCCTCCTCCTCTTCCTCTCGACTCCCCCAAAATCTCTCACTCAAAAAGACTAGGTCGTCGTCTTCGTCTACCAGATGACGTGCGACGAACGATCGATCGTCGGTGCTAATTTCCAAGAACTTCTCGATCTTGGCCTTGGATTCGTCGTTAGGCTTCACCTTGTCAAAATCGATATCTAAAGAACATAAGGGAGAAGGTTACTCAAAAAACAAATAAATAAATATGATAAAAAAACAATTGACCACACTTGGAAACTCACCCGTCATATTCCAGCCGGACCTGATCCAATCACTTTCGGGGTCCAGCGTCGCCACCCGCACAAATACGTACCTGGTCTTCCATTTTCGGTCATTCACTGCAGTCTTCAGGACTAAGGTACGATCGCCCTTGTGTTTAGAGAACAAGCTGTAGCGATGGTATGTGTCTTTCTTGACCTGTAGCGATGGTATGTGTCATATTCTCGAGGTAAGTCGCTCGATGACTTGTATAAGGCGCCAGAATTGGGGCATCAGCTGCCCTGGCGACAAGTCGAACTCGCACATAAACGCCTTGGCTAGAGGTGAATATGGCCATTGGAATCCTATCTTAAAGGGGTATTCGTATATCACGACGTACCCCTCGGTACACATCTCCGGTCGAATATTGCCAGCCTTGCTCACTGTAATCCCTGTAGGGATCCTCGCTAATTTTTTAAAATCATCGAGATCATATTGATCTCGAATGGTACTCCTAGGCTCTGTCGACATCGCTAATCCCGTTAACCAAACTTGACGATCGGAGAAACCCCAGATGTCCCAGTTTTTCCTAGCTTTTCTCACGATGGATTTACGACGCATACAAAGAATAAGATGTCGTACCTTTTTATAAGCGCTCTAAAACCTCGAAAGCTCTAAAAACAGGTCGAAAATTTTTTGCAGGTTTGGAAAAGATTCGCTGAAGAATCACAAGGAATTGAAAAGAAAATCTCTCTCTAAAACTCTCTGAAATCGTAAAATAGAAAAGATCCACCGTGCCCTCTATTTAAGTAAACGATCGTGTCAGGTCGAGTCCCTCGATGATCGACACGTTCCCTTACCTTTTCGTATAACCACACAGATCGTCGACACCTGGCACTTACAGCTGTTTAGCATGATCGTGTGTCAGCATGACGTCACGATCTTATCCCCTTTTCGACTTCCTCTCTAGTTGGAATTGGACCGATCCAGTTCCGCGGAAACCAAGGTAACTTTTTGACACGTGGCACGACCCTAGACATCCGACTGACAAAATTCAAAACTCAAAAATTGCTTCTTCATTTTGAATTTTGGGGGCAAACTGTTTTGGTAAAATTTCACCAGTTTAGACCACGACCAAGGTAAGAAAAACATTTATTACACTTTTTTATAATAAGGTAAAATCATAGTACTTTATCCTTCGACCAAAGTTGAAATCGAAAAGTTATTCATCTCACGACACTCGACCACGATGTCGTCTAGCTCATACGACCGTCGTATAGAACCATGCGACCTCGACCAACTAACATGTGGTATTGCCGTTACCTTTTTCAGTGTTTAAGTGCAGGAATTAATGGCATTGATGATTGTTTGGGCAAAATTTCACCAGTCTCGACCACGACCAAGGTAAGGAAACACTTATTCCCTTTTCCATAACGAAGGTAAAATCATAGTACTTTAAACTCTTGATTAAAGATAAAATCAAAAGTCTTTTTACCTCACGACCCTCGACCTCGACGTCGCCTAGCCCACACGATCGTCACCTAGAACTATGCGACCACGACCAACTAACGCATGACATAAACTGTTACGTTTGTTCAGTGTTTAATGCAGGAGTCAACATCATTAATGGACAAACGGCTATAACTGATGAAGGTCATTAAACAGCACTAAAGACGACGTCCGTTACGACAGTTATCGAAGTATTTAATGAGCCAATTAAAGCGTCTGAAGACTATAAATATCAAGGATAGTCATCATTTCAAGGGAACAAAAAAGAACACAGAGACACAAACATCGAACAACAGACACAAGCACTCGAAACGAAGAAATCACTCGTAGAAGATCGCTCTCGACGCACGACACACAGTTTTAACACACGACGCACATTGTTTTTACATTCAAAACACTTGTTACTTTACATTTCGAAGTCTTTCTTTCATTTGTAATGTAATCTCTGTACGATCGACACCAGAAACACAAGGACAACGCCCCTGTTTGGCGACCATAGTGCAGCGATGACTTCCACAGTCGTCCGCGGGTTTTTTCCTCATTGAGGTTTTTCCCGCGTCACCAAAATCTCTGTCTCATTTACATTTCTGTCTTTGTCGCACGCTTTTGTCGAACGATTCCTTTCTTTAGTTGTTAAAGTCCACATCGACCTTAAGTTGTACTTTGGTGTGATTTTTGGCATTAATAGTTTGTCGCCATCCGTGGGACCCCATCTAGAGAAAATCTTCGACAAACGTGCGTCGTACTAACGATTTCTTGTAGTCTTCTCTATTCCCTGTTTCAGGAAAATGGCAGCTCCTGGAAATAAAGAGCATGTCATTGCCCATATGTATCAGCAATTGGAAGTTGCTTGGAATCAAATCAATGCCATGGCCGAGCAGAGTCGCAGAGCATCCGAGGAGATCGCACGGCTGAGAAATCCCTTTGGTCCTCAACATGGTCCTAGGCCGTTCGTTCAGAATCCAAGCCAAGGATCGTTCGGTCAAAATGGTCCTAGACCAGTTGCGCATAATTCAGGTCCAGGATCGGGTCCGTTCGCTCAGAATCAGCATCCAGGTCCGTTCACTCAGAATCAGCATCTAGGTCCATTAATGCAGAACCAACAGCCGGGGCCGTTCAACCCAAACCCCCAGTTCGGGACAGTTCCTCCTCAGCATATAAGGCCACCACCCATGCAGAATGGATCGCAGCCATTTCAGAACGGGTCGCAGCCGTTTCAGAATGGGTCGTAGCCGTTTTAGAACGGGTCGCAGCCGAATTTTGTTCCTTTCAACGGAGACGACCATGGCTCGTCGCATGGCAATGGCACCAGTTCAGGAGCCAACCTGCAAGCAGGGGAAAATCCTGACCCCAATGACCCCGTCGCCCAGCGATTGAAAATGCTAGAGGATCAGAACGAGCGTGTCCTATCTTTGCTCGCCAAGCTACCCGAGGCAGCCATGCCCGTCGACGTCGAGCCTCGATCAGGATATCAGGCGTCGCCCTTCATCGATGAGATCGCGACCGTCGAGGTTCCAAAGAAATACAATGTTCCCGCTTTTACACCCAAGTATTAAGGAGTGACCGATCCAACCGAGCACATCGCGCAGTATAAGCAACTCATGTGGACGGTCTCAATCCCACACATGTATCAGGAAGTATGTATGTGCAAGAGCTTCGGTGCGACTCTCACTGGTCCTTCCCTCCAATGGTTGATAAATCTCAAACCCAAATCCATCGGGTCGTTCGCTGAGTTGGTCAACCAATTCTCTCAGCAATTCGCCAGCAGTCGCAAGATGGAGAAGCAGACCAGTGACCTGTATTATGTCGTGCAGAAGGCTAATGAATCTATTCGAAGCTATTTCAACAGATTCAATGCAGAGATTATCAGTATCCACAATTGTGACGTCAATACCGCAATCGAAGCTTATAAGCTTGGTTTGGACGATAACTCGGGTTTATGTACTGATCTAACCAAGTATCCCCCAGAAAATTTCGAAGACGTCCGAGCCCGAACCCTAGCATATATGAGGGTAGAAGACGACGCTGCCTTTCGTCGCAAGCATACCGACGACAAGAGGTCGTTAGGTGTAAGGAAGCCAGAGTTCAAGACGAAAACGATTTCCAAAATAGAGCTCACGCGTCATATCTCGAACGTCCGATTCAAGACGAAAGCAGAGGCAAAGACCGCGAGCAAGTTTCCTCAGTACCCCAAGATATTCTCTTACGAATTCAAAGGGTCCACTAAGGATTTGGTCGAAGCTCTGAAGACCGCCTAGGCGACTATTCGATGGCCTAAGAAGTCTGATCAGGACGACGCTAAGAAAGACAAATCTAAATGGGGCGACTTTCATGTCGACCATGGTCATACGACAGACGATTGCATAGCTCTCAAAAAGGAGCTAGCATATCACGTCCCGAAAGGAAACCTCAAAGATATCATTGATGATGACGTTACTTCAGCTAGCGACCATCGACCGTCAACCCCCGAGCATGCAAAGGTCGTCAATTGCATCACCGGTGGTTCGGACGTATGTGGTCTGACGTACTCCACGGCCAAACGTCATGCCAGTCAAGCACCTAACGATCGGCCTATTCCGCGTTCGTCAAGACCCAAAGGAGATTTGGAGTTGGAAGCTATGAAGATCGTATTCGACCAAGATGACCTCGGCGACTCGTATCAGAAACATCATGACGGGTTGATCATTCAACTCACGATTGGTAATTGTTTAACCCGACGAGTCTTGATCGATGGGGGCAGTTCAGCAAACGTCATTTTCCTTGACACCATCAAGGCCATGAGAATCGATCGTTCGGAAATCACCCGACGTTCGACGACTTTGGTCGGTTTCAATGGAGAAGCGACGAGCACCTATGGAGATATTATCTTGCCCGTCTATGCCGGAGGAATCAACAAGCAGACCAAGTACAACGTCATCGATTGTGCGTCGGCCTATAACATCATTTTAGGTCGACCATGGATCCATGAAATGAAAGCCATTCCCTCGACGTATCATCAGACCCTGAAGTTCCCTACGCCACGGGGAATCCAAGAAATTAAAAGTGAGCCAAAAGTCGCCCGCGACTGCTATAAGACAACCCTGAAGCCGCGAAAGTAAGCAGTCCGGCGGTCGCATGTCGAAGGTTAAGCATGACCGTAGGGTCTCGATAGGTTCGTCCTTATATCCGTAATCTTAAAACTTATGCCTCTCTTGCAGGATATGCCGACTATTTTTGCCCTGTCACACGAAAACATGGTCGACATAGGCATAGACGTTGTTCCTCGAGATCTCAGTGTAGATCCGTCATTTAAAACCTACTCTCTCCTGAAAAGAATAGAATGATAAATGACGGGGGGCAAGTACCCCATCCGAAAGGGTATGCTTTCAAAATTCCCTTTTTCTTCTTCCATACGATTTTTCATCACGAACGACTACTAACTTAAGCATCGGAGGGTCGTTGGTTAGCCAACGACCAACCTCTAACATTGGTTTCCGCAGAATCGAACGACAATAATCATACGACTCTATTTTCGCAAGGTCGCACGACATAGACGATCAGGTCTATGACTTGATCATCCTTTCACAAGAACACACGATTCAAGCTCATCGCACGACTTAGTTGTACGATCGGAAAGTCTAAATGACTTTACATTTTAAGTTTCATACCCTAAATGAATGCTTTAATCACATGTGTTTATGTTTATATACATGATTTAAAAGTCTTATGACTTGCGTTCTAGTTATTGTGATGCAATGATGCCTAAGTCGCATGATTCCTTTGTTATTCTTTATTTAGTGAATCTTACAATTGATGTTGTATTTATTCACAAAATCGCAAATTCGACAAGAAGTCTAAGTTTCATTCATAAACTGTCGATTACATTAAAAGGAACTCGACCACCAACGGTCAATCGGTAAAAACAAAAGTAAGGAATTTTTTAAATTTGAGGAAGGGCATCAGTCGCATCCTTGCCCAAGGCCTCGCCCTGAAGATCTTCGCCTACCACTTCCTCCTCGACGTCCTTCTCATCATCCGAATCGAGGTCCCTCACAGACCCGACGCCCTTCAAATAAATGTCGAGCTCTTCTGACGCTGAAGCAAGAGGGTCCTTCCCCCGCAGATGTCGCCTCATAATCGCCGCCCTAGCGGTCAGGCGAGCTATGGCAAAAATGGACTTACCCTCGTCCTTAGCAGCTTGAACCTCTTTTTCCAGACCCTCTACACTGGACTTGGAATCCTCAGCTTCCTTTGTAGCTACAGCCAAGGATTCCTTAATCTTTTCTATCTCTTCCCTCTGGTCGGCAATCAGGGATAAGGACGTCGCCAGGCGAATATTGACATCATCCTTCGCACGACCGACGACCTCTAGATGTTTCCGGGCGTCATCGAGACGTTTTAACAGAGCCTCCTCGCGCTCTGCGGCAATCTTCGCCCTACCCAATGCCGCATTCTCTCTCTCGTGCGCAACAGACATTAGATTCTTTATCCTCGTCGTCTCGCCCCGCAAAGCCAGGGAAGCCTGGAACGCCTACAAAATTATGAAACAAACATTGTTAGTAAATAACGACAACGAACAAACGACAAACGATAAACAAACCAAGTATTGAAAGAAATACTTACCATGAATGCCAGCCCGGCGACATGAGCTCCCGTATCCTCGATAGGAAACCCCTCGAAACGCTCCCTGAAAGAGGGGAGCAGATATTTCCCTAGATGAGGAAATAGGTTCGTCCCGTCTAGGACACTACTGACCATAAAGTCCGACGGTAATGTAAAATTAACCGTCGTGACCTTAGCCCCTCCCGTCGGCTGATCCTTGCCCTTGCCGACCAACAAAGGATCCGACGTGGCTGACAGGGACTTCGCTGTTTCCGCCGGAGGCATAGAACTGATGGGTGTCGCAACAATCGCACTGGAAGAAGTATTCCTAGGTGACGCGACCTTCGCCTTCTCAAGCGAAATAACTCTCGACGAGTCATCATCCCCCGAAGATGGTTCCCTCGGGATCGTCGTCCTCGTCTTCCTTGGGACTTCAAGACCAGCGGACAAGGCTCTCTGCCTCTTTTCCTGGCCCTTACGAGCAAGCTCAAGCTCAGCTGCTCTTTTAGCAGAGACACTCGGTATCCGTGGTTGAGACTCCCCTAGAAACCACAGAAGAGTAAATATTATGAAAAGCACAAAGAAAGGAGATTCGAAGTAATCTAGAAAGGAAGGTATGCTTACCAGTCATCTCTCTTTCTTCTCTCAACTCCTTTTCTTTTCCCTCTTCTTCCTCATGTCTTTTCCCTCGATTCTCTCCTAAGAATACCAAATGTTGGTCCCGAAGGGCTATACAAGTTTGTAGAAGGGGGGGTTGAATACAAACACACAGATTTTACTTTTCTAAATTGTTTATTGATAAATCATTAACAATTTACAGCTTGTTGCGGAAACAAGATTAAGGATAAACCTAAATCTAAACAAGTTGGAACACTAAGTTTCTTGCACTAAGAAAGAGAAGGAAATTACTAATAATAACCTATCTCAAGATAAGAAGTATGAACTTGTCCAGAGTTAGCAAGTTACCTCAAAATGAAGTGAGTTCTTCTTCTTATATACTGCATGCATTTAATGCATGGCAGTTTACACTTTACACGTGGCAGCAGCTCATTGGTTGTACGTCATTGACCTTTGTTGACAACCTTAGTAGCCGCATGTTTGAACAGTGTAGTATCAGAGTGGTTGTACGATTTTAGACAATAAGGAGTTTCTTTTCTGACATATCGTACGGAGTCGTGCAAGGGTGGTTAAGACAAAAGTACTTTGTATGGAGGACTTCATGATCAGCTTTTCGTTGATTCAGCGATCTATCATTCTATATCAGCGAATGATAGAGTTCAGCGATAGCTGAAGTCTTGTACTTGATACTTCACATTGTGTGGACAAATCTGAGTCTTTGCTGATCCGCATCAGTTCATTAGGAGACTTGTCGCTGGTTCTTGAGCTTGATCTTCGACTTCAGCGTAGAACCTATGTTGACGTGAAACTTGTCTTCAGAGATCATAAGTAAACAACTAACTTATCAGCGATCACCATAAGGACTGAATAGACTCAGAGTATTATGGTGAACAGTGTTCGCTGAATGTTTAATCTAAAGAGCGAGAGTTCCTATCAGCGGTACTGTAAGATCTTAGTACTTATCAGCGATAGTGAAACTCTGATACATATTGTTTACTTACAATTTTCACTAAGTATATAAGAGAGGGTCATTATCAAATCACTGAGGGTTTGGATCAACAATCTCCCCCTATTTGATTATGACATAGCAACAGAGGAAATTGCTATTTAATGAAAACATAAGGATAAAAAGAACTCATAAAATATTTGTCCATTTTACTGTTTTCTGGGATCTTTTCTGTACTGATGGAGTAGAGTACATTTACTGAAATTTTTCTTTAATCTTTGTAAAGATTACAGAGGGAAGTGGAAAAATTACAAGTACAACGAATACAATTACAGGTATAAAAGAATAACTGATACAATAGAAGAATGAGGCGATCCTATCAGTTTATAAAGGTTCTTCCTTAATGAGAAGTTCATCAAGGGTCTTTGATGTGGGAATCATCCAGTCAGGGACATTTACTCCTTGATTCCTTTTGTTCAGCGCTTCTTCAAAAATCAAGGGTTTAAGATGCCGTGCCTGAATGTCGTTTTTGAAATCACACCAGTAGATGAGATCTTTCAGCTGTTCGATGGGAGTGATGGGAAGTTCAGAGATACGTTGAAAACGCTTTCGTCCATCCCAGTCAATGAAGAATATCCCGTAGGGTTTGCTTAAGACTTTCCCAGGGATGAACGTCTCATCAGGAGGAAGAGATGTGTCAAGTGCAGAAAGGTCAGGTTCTGGACCAAGGACTTCAGCTAGAGAAAAACCAATACCTGTTTCGTTTCGTATCTGAGGACCATCTTCTGAAGATTTAGACTTTTCTTTGCAGAGGCCTTTCTTTTCTGACTTTCGAGAGGAGGAGGAGGAGGAATATCCACACAAGAATAGACTAAGTCGATCTGCTTGTTTATCAGCTTTTCAAAATGATCCTTGTACTTAGACTGAGACTTCTGGATGGCTAATCTGATCTCCAACCATTCAGAGAGACCGTACTGCATGATAGCTTCAGCATAGAATTTTTCGTACTGTCCATTCTCTCTGAATATCTCGATTTCAGCGATAGAAACATTGAGGGTTGATCTTCCAGTGATGAGTACCTTGATTATTCTGGAAGGTCGATGTCTGAAGTGTACCTTTTCTTTGCACCAGGCTAAGGTAGATTGAGACCCAGATCTCTTTTCTTCAACGATCTTCTTGGCTTCTTCCCATAGCTGACGTTGAACTTCAATTGGAGCTCTTTTCAGCTTGGGGTCTTTCACCGATTTTTGAGTAAGCTGGATGGCGAGTTCTCTGTCTTTTTCTTCAACTTCTCTTCTTTCAGCGATTAAGCATTCAGCTCTGAGGTGTTCCTTGTATTCCTTTTGAGAAATTCTGAACTTTGGAGGAACGGAATGAAGTTGATCACGCTTCAGAATGATTCGCTGAGCCTCGAACTTCTTTATTATCTCATCTCTTCTTTTCTGCTCCTCTTCACTTGGTTTTTGAGGAACCAACGAAGGTCTGTTTTTGTGAGAGAGCATCTTTTCTTCAGGTTCATCAGTCTCAGAGATCAAATCCAAGACCGAGATTATTTCTTCAGCTTTGGGAGCTGGGATTATTGTTGGTGAAGTCGCAGCTGTAGGAACTTCAGCGATATCCTCAAACAAGGGAGAGGACTAGCTGAAACACAGCGATCGTTCGAGTAAGAACTTGGGTAGAATAGAGATAGATAAAGAATGTGGTTGTGTATAGAGGTTGTGGAGAGTAGAGCTGATAATGTGTATAGAGAGGAGGGATGAGAGCAAGGAAGATGTAGTGTACCTGACAAACTGGCTTTGGAAGCGAGATCATCAGATTGTCATTATCTTCAGTGACACCTTTTCCTTTGCCCTTGTCAGCTTCAGACGCTGAAGGCTTTGATTTGGTCTGCTCCCCTAAAGGTTCGTTTATCACGATCCCTTTAAGAACTTTAGACCTCTGAGCAGGCTTGACGATAAAAGAGTCATCATCATCATCATCTTCATCATCATCATTCTATGGAGAAGAGGATGGTTCATCATCAGATAAGTCGATGGCTTCTTCATCTTCAGCTTTAGACTCAGATTCTTCAGCTTCCTCTTCGAGTTGCTCCCCCTCAGATATAGAGGTAAGCTTCTCGGTTCCCTCAGGGTTTTCATCTCTCTGAGGTCCAGAGGCTGCTTCTTCAATTGTCTTCTCACCCTCTTCAGCAAGGGTAAGGTCTTCAGTCTTCTCCCCCCTAATAGATTCATCATGGGGAAGGTCTTCAGCACTCTTCTCCCCCCCTTCCTCATGATGAGTGGGGGAGGAATGTGATGACTCGGCAGTTGGTTTTGGGTCCCTGTCTTCTTGGCCAGGGATCCCCACACAAATTTCAATCGTTGTTAGTCTGTTTTCTAGACCAGAAATAGCAGGATTGATCTTCACGAGTTCAGCACGATCCGCCGTAGTAAAATGCTCAGGTGCAGGAGCATGGACGGTCATGTTGTGCAGGATCTGCTACATCATTGTCTTCAGCGAACCTACATCAGTCTTTACAGAACTAACATCAGTTTTTAAGGAACTTACGCCAGTCTTCAAGGAACTCACGTCGGTCTTTACAGCAGACATAACTCCTTCGAATTTTCCAACCGATGTCTTCAGCGTTGTGACTTCGCTGGACATGGTGTGAACTGATGTTTTGATGGCGAGGTAGTCTGTGTAGATGTCAACGAGAACTTTGGCAAAGTTGCTGAGAGTTTTATCAACCTTCTCCAAGTCAGCTTTGGAGGCATTCTTTTCCACCACTGTTGTCAGCTTTGTAAGATTCTCTCCAGCGTTTGTTACAGCTGAAGAGTTGTCGGAAAGAGTAGTGGTGAGACCTGTCAGCTTTGTCTCTATTGTCTTCAGAGAGGTGTTGATGTCTCCCAAATTAGGACCTGTAACATATAAGAACTTGTGAACAGAGGAAAGCTCAGAAGTTTGGGGTTCAGTTACAGTGTATAGGGGTTGGTGTATACCTGCAGGAGGATTGGTGAATTCATCAAAATCTCGGTGTCCTGAGAAAAGTTCCATGTCGTCAGCGAGAGTGCGTGTACGTATGTTCAGCTCTGCAGGTCCTACATCCATTATTCCTTGAAGAGTATCAGCTTTAGCTTCTGGAGGAATGACAAGTGCTTCAGTGACAATTGGAGTAGAGTCCAATTGAGTAGAGGGAGGAGCGAAGGTTGAGAATGTTGGTTGGGTGCGGAGTTCAGCGTTGGATTCGCTGAGAATTACTTCTTCAGTCTGTGGAGAGACTGAAGGAGGTTGGGTAGGTTCCAAGTTTATAACCTCAATGTTTAGAGACGTTGAGGCTGGGATGGAATGGGTGGCTTGTTCAGCTGTGGCAGTGCGTACCACTGAACGTTCCTTCAGCTCTTCGAGATGAGCTGAGGAGTCTTCAGCAAGAGATTGCTAGGGTTGCTCCTTGGTTTTCTTAGTTCTTTTGGAACTAAGTTGGGTATGAGAGTGTTTCCTTTTAAGAGAAGGAATGGAGGTTGCAGCCTGGGTATCAGCGGTGGGTTTGTCCGCTGAAGGAGCTGCAGAAGTAGAAGAAGTGGGGTTGAGAAGAGTTAAAAGTGTAGAAAGACGTACCTCATTTTCCACAGGTTTGAAGTCGAGAACCTTAGGGCCAACCTGAGAGAGTTTCAGGTCACCCTCTTTTGGGTAGCTGTCCTTCAGGCCTGTTTGGAAGACGGCCCTGATGAATCGAGGATAAGGTACCCATGGAGATCTGTCAGCGGCGGAGTCTACTCTGAGTACCAGATCATCGTAGATTATCGATGCCCAGTCTATATGTAGACCTTTCAGCAAAGCATACCCCATTGCTTGCTGAGGTTGAGCGGCTTAATCAGAGGAGCCGGTATTTGCAGTCATGTAGTTGATTAAGTGAGCGAAGATGAAATTCATCTCGCTGGGAATTTTAGATTTCTTGATGAGGGTCAGCTTCTTCTCAGGCTTCTTGTCCCTCCCAGTTTCCCAAACATAGCCCATTGCATCGAAGAATGCAGTGATGGCTTCCCTATCTGAGTGTTTCTTGTGGTCAGGGAGGGGAACAAAAGGTTTTTCTTTGGTTGCGATGGGAAGGCTCAGGGCTTTGCGGATAATGGTTGGGGTGATCTTCATTGTGCCATAATCAGTATCACAGAGGATACAGTCGATTGTCTTTGATGAGTCTTTGGTTGATGGTAGCTGAGAGTGTCTGGCAGAATACCAGAATTGGGATAGCAGTAGCTGATGTGCAGGAGGTGTTATGGTCAGGGCTGTAGATAGACAACAATTTTTTAGGAATTTCACAGCATCATCCAGATGTGTGACTTGCTTTCGAGGAGGAAACTCGAGAAGCGCATAGAGGTTATTTGATTTTGTCCAATCCAGTTCTTCAAGAGAGAACTTAACCTGAGGAGCCTTGATGATTTCCAATTCCTCAGTGGTATTATCAGCAGTAGTGTTCTCAGCGATGGTGTTCTTGGCAGAGGAAATGTCAGAAGATGCCATTTCTGTATATCAGTTCAACCAAAGATTAACAAATAAGAATAATCTTAATGTGGAAAGATTTTCCAATTAGATGGTTCGAATTTTGTCTATTTCATTCAGACAAAAATGTCTTAATGAAGATTAGGGTTTTTCTTGTTTTTGAAAAACGAAATGCAAACCCAATGAAAATCTTGTTTTCCAGTTTCTTTTGAGAATAAGGATTCTGGAAAAACGAATGTGTGAAGAACAAGTTTAAGATTTTTCGTTTAAACTTGAAGAACAACCATGAAAAGTTGTGTTCATAAAATCATGAAAGACATGATTTCATTTGAAAAAGTTCTTTTGTTTGATCTTTTAAAAACAAAAAGAAGATCATTAACAAGTTTAAGAAACAGGTAAATAACAGAATTATTAACCTGGTTCGTTGAGGAAGATGAAGTTCTTGAGTTCTTGAAAAACTTGAGAGCACAAATGTAACAGTAATTTTTCTTTGCTTGGAGGAGAAGTTTTTCGCGTAAAAGAGAAATATAAACCCAGAATGTGTTTATATAGAGAGGTTAGAGAGAGAGAAAAACTCGAGCGGGAAAGTTTTTCATCATGACACGGACACGTGTTTGCATTTGATTGGACGGTAAACGAAACGTGCAAACGTGTGTCAGAAAAAGAACGTGTCGGGGCTTATCTGTTGCAATGACGTCACAACTGTCCTTTCATATTCAGGATGTCTCTGAGGTTTTGAAAACTCAGGGACACTTTTGAAAAAAATGAAGCACTGAATAGAAATATCAGTTGGTTTTAGAAATTCCAAAGTATCGCTGATAAGGAAGAGATATTCAGCGATGCAATTTATTTAGAAATTTTGCATTTACATGCGATTGTCAGAGAGAAAAACATACCTTAATATCAGTGAATCAAGTTTATTCAGAGAGAAGATGATAGAATGGGTTATACAAGTCGATTTTATCCTATCGCTGATCAAATGTGAATCATTGAAGATTTTACTCTTCAAAGTTCAGCATTCCAAGCTCGCTGATGAGAAAGTTCATAGACTTCTTCATTCAGCTTTCCATTTAGAAACGCTGACTTAACATCCATCTGATATACTTTGAAGTCTTTGTGTACAGTGTATGCTAAGAATAGACGAATAGATTCTAGTCTTGCTACTGGAGCGAATGTTTCGTCATAATCTATGCCTTCCTCTTGTATATATCCCTGAGCAACAAGACGAGCCTTGTTGCGGGTTACAGTTCCATGTTCGTCCAACTTGTTTCGATAGACCCATTTAGTGCCTATCATTGTTTTGTCAGTTCGTCTTCGAACAAGTTTCCAAACTTTGTTTCTTTCGAATTCAGTCAGCTCTTCTTGCATGGCGCTAACCCAGTTTGGATCTTTGAGGGCATCATCTACTTTCTTTGGTTCAGTCAGAGAAATAAAGTTAACAAATAAACAAATATTACATGCACTTCGTCGAGTCTGAACACCAGTGTTTGGATCATCAAGAATTTGATCGATTGGATGATTTACAGTCCATCGCTGAGCCGGAGCGTGAGACGTTGACTCAACCTGAACTGGAGTAGCTGAAGATGAGGCTTCAGCAACTTCTGGAGTATCATGGGCAGCAGACACTAAATCTTTGACCTTTGCCGTCTCAGCATGCAAAGCCAAGGAGGCTTGAAATGCCTGTAGAAACACAAACGAAGCATCGTTACTAGACATGCGACAACGTAAACAAAACACGTCTTGAAAGATAGACTTACCATGAATGCCAGACCGGCAACATGGGCCCCCGTCTCCTCGATAGGAAAACCCTCGAAACGCTCCTTGAAAGACGGGAGCAGATATTTCCCCAAATAAGGAAAGAGATTCGTCCCGTCTAGGACATTCTCAATCATAAAGTCCGACGGCAATGTGAAATTAACCGTCGTGACCTTAGCCCCTCCCGTCGGATGATCCTTGCCCTTGTCGGCCGACGAGGGGTCCAACGTGGCAGATGGGGACATCGCTGTTTCTGCCGGAGGCGCAGAACTGATAGGTATCGCAACAATCGCATCGGAAGACATCTTCCTGGTCGACTCGACCTTCGCCTTCTGAGGCGTAACGACTCTAGACGAGTCGTGAACCCCCGAAGACGGTTCCCTCGGGATCGTCGTCCTCGCCTTCTTCGGAACCTCAGGGCCACTGTACAAGCTCCTTAGCCTCCTTTCCTTGCCCTTGCGAGCAAGCTCAAGCTCAACTGCTCTTTTAGTAGAGACGGTCGACACCTTGGGTCGTGATTCCCATGGAAACCAGAAAAAAGAAGAAATGTTATAAGAGAAGAAGATTCAATAGAAAGAAAAAGTGCACTTACCAGTCATCTCTCTTTCTTCTTTCGGCTCCTCTTCTTCCTCCTTACTTTTCTCCTCTCGATTCTCTCCCAAGTAGACCACGTCTTCGTCCTCGTCCACCAAATGTCGTGTGACGAACGATCGCTCGTCGGCACTGTACGCCAGAAATTTGTCGATTTTGGCCTGAGAGTTGGCGTAAGGCTTCACGTCCTCAAACTTTATGGTTGTTGACATATAAGGAGCAAGTTAAAAAGCAAGCAAAAAACGCGGACGACATACGACAATGAAATTGCAAAGTTCAGCTGACATATTCCAATCGCTCTCAGAGTCAAGGGTCGACTTACGCACAAATACGTACCGAGTCTTCCATTTACGATCGTTCACTGTGGTCCCTAGGACCAAAGCACGATCGCCCTTATACCTAGAATATAAGCTACATCGATGACACCAATCCTTCTTGGCTTGATAAGCCAAGAGGAGGTCGCGTACATTCATTGGAGACTCCCATTTCTTAGTGAGACGCTCTATCACTTGTACGACTCGCCAAAACTGGGGCATTAATTGGCTTGGTGCTAAGTCGAATTCTAACATAAAGGCTTTAGCAAGAGGCGAGTAAGGCCATTCAAAACCTATTTTAAAAGGGTATTCGTATATTACGATATACCCCTCGGGACACTCGTTTGATCGAATCTGACCTGCGCAGATCAATTCGACCCACGCAGGGATTTTAGCTAAGCTTCTAAAATCATCAAGGTCCGACTGTTCTTGAACAGTACTCTCGGGATCCATCGACATTCTGAAAAAACTTAAGAAATCGAAGAAATTGTACCTTATATTTATAGGTGCTCTAAACCTCGGAAAATCCTAACCGAGTCAAAGATTCTCGCTAGAATAGAAGGGATCGGACAAAAAACAGCAAGGACATCAATAAGGAATCTTCGCCTAAAATTCTCTGAAAACGTAAACAGGGAAAGACCCATCGTGACCTTTATATATGCAGTCGGTCGTGTCAGGTCGAGTCCTTCGATAATCGACACGCGTCTCGTCTTTTCGTATAACCACGCAGATCGCTGACAGCTGTCCATGACAGCTGCTAACCACCATCGAACGTCAGCATGACGTCTCGATCCTATCCCCTCTTCGACTTCCCTCTCTAGTTTGAATTGAACAGTCTAGTCCCAAAGTAACTAGAGTAACTTTCGACACGTGTCATAATTTTATGCGTCCGAATAACAAAATTTAAATTTTGAATTTAGCATTCTACTTTCAAATTTTGGGGGCAAACTGTTTGGGCAAATTTTCACCAGTCTCGACCACGACCAAAGTAAGTAAAAGCACTCACTTCTGTTACTTCTGATAAGGTAAAATCATATCACTTTATCTCCCGACTAAAGTTAAGATCAAAAGTTATTTACCTCACGACACTCGACCACGATGTCGTACGTTTCACACGATCGTCGCATAGAACCATGCGACCTCAATTAGCTAACGCGTGATACAACTGTTACGTTTATTTAGTGTTTATTGCAGGAGTCAACGTCATTAATGGACAACGGCTATAACTGAAGAAAGCCATTAACAGCACTAAAGACGACGTTCGTTACGACAGTTATCAAAGTATTTAATGAGCCAATTAAAGCGCCCGAAGACCATAAATTCCAAGCTCAATCCTCAGTTCAGGGGACATCGGACAACAGACACAAGTACTAAAACTCCGAAGAACACTTGAAGCACAGAAATTGCTCACAGAAGAATCGCTCTCGACGCACGACATCAGCGCACGACACACAGTTTAAACACACGATGTACATTGTTTTTACATTCGAAACACTTGTTACTTTACATTTCGAAGTCTTTCTTTCATCTGTATTATAATCTCTGTACGATCGACACCAGAAACACAAGGACATCGCCCCTGTTTGGCGACCATAGTGCAGTGACGACTTCCACAGTCGTCCGCGGGTTTTTTCCTCGTTGAGGTTTTTCCCGCGTCACCAAATTCTCTGTCTCATTTACATTTTCGTCTTTGTCACACGCTTTGTCAAAAGATTCTTTTCTTTAGTTGTTAAGGTCCACATCGACCTTAAGTTGTACTTTGGTGCGATTTTTGGCATTAACAGCGTATATGAGGGTAGAAGACGACGTTGCCTTTCGTCGCAAGCATACCGACGACAAGAGGTCGTTGGGTGTGAAGAAGCCAGAGTTCAAAACAAAAGCAATTTCTAAGGTAGAGCCTGCGCACCAGATTTCTAATGTCCGATTCAAGACAAAAGCAGAGGCCAAGACCGCGATCAAGTTTCCTCAGTACCCCAAGATATCCTCTTACGAATTCAAATGGTCCACTAAAGATTTGGTCGAAGCTCTGAAGACCACTCAAGCGACCATCCGATGGCCAAAGAAATCCGATCAGGACGATGCTAAGAAAGATAAGTCAAAATGGTGCGACTTTCATGTCGACCATGGTCATGCGACAGATGATTGCATAGCTCTCAAAAAGGAACTAGCATATCATGTCCCGAAAGGAAATCTCAAAGATATCATCGATGATGTCGTTACTTCAGCTAGCGATCATCGACCGCCGACCCCAGAGCACGCAAATGTCGTCAATTGTATCACTGGTGGTTCCGACGTGTGTGGTCTGACGTATTCCGCGGCCAAACGTCACGCCGGTCAAGCACCCGACGATCGGCCTATTCCGTGTTCATCAAGGCCCAAAGGAGATTTGGAGTTGGAAGCTATGAAGATCATATTCGACCAAGACGACCTCGGTGACTCGTATCAGAAGCACCATGATGGGTTGATCATTCAACTCATGATTGGTAATTGTTTAACTCGACGAGTCTTGGTCGATGGGGGCAGTTCAGCGAACGTCATTTTCCTTGACACCATCAAAGCTATGGGAATAAATCGCTCGGAAATCACCCGACGTTCAACGACCTAAGTTGGTTTCAATGGAGAAGCGACGAGCACCTATGGAGAGATCATCTTGCCGGTCTATGCCGGAGGAATCAACAAGCAGACCAAGTTCAGCGTCATCGATTGTGCGTCGCCCTATAACATCATTTTAGGTCGACCATGGATCCATGAAATGAAAGCCGTTCCCTCGACGTATCATCGGACTCTGAAATTCCCTACGCCGTGGGGAGTTCAAGAAATCAAAAGTGAGCCAAAAGTCGCTCGTAACTGCTAAAAGACAACCGTGAAGTCGCGAAAGTAAGCTGTCTGGCAGTCGCAGGTCGAAGGCTAAGCATGACCGTAGGGTCTCAACAGGTTCGTCCTTCTATCCGTAATCTTAAAACTTCTGCCTCTCATACAGGATATGCTGACTATTTTTGACCTGTCGCACGAAAACACGGTCGACATAGACGTATACGTTGTTCCCCGAGATCTCAGTGTCGATCCGTCATTTAAAACCTACTATCTCCTGAAAAGAATAAGATGATAAATGACGGGGGGCAATGTTAGATCTGAAGTTTTGTCAATAAACACAAGTGTTGGATCTGAATAGAAGACTCAGAGTTCTGAGTAAGAAGACTCAGAAGCTCTGACTGAAGAATCTTCGAAAGATTACTAAGTGTGAAAGTCTGAATAGAAAGGTCAGAGTTCTAAGAAGAAGACTCAGAACTTCTGATGATGAAGATGAAATTGTCCAAGTGCTGAAGTGTATGTTCTTAGAAGCTTTATCAGAAGAATGTTCAGAAGTTCTGAACAACATGTTCAGAACTTATGACAGGATATTTTCCTTTATATTATGTTATCTAATTAGGACACGTGTATTAGTTCTATTAGTCTTTCATATATGTATTGTAGCTTTAGTGTTTCCTTTACAGTATATATAGTTGTTAGCACTGTTTGGCTAACTAACTTTCCCGCATAACTTTGTATTCACTTTGTAATCTTTGAGAGATTCTCTCTCTAAGATCTGTAATCTGTTCTTGATTGAATACAAGTTTGTTTGATCCAAATCTCTATCATTTACTGTTTGATTGTTCATAATTGATTGTAAGATTGAATCCTGGTTTCTACAATTGGTATCAGAGCCAATCAACAAACAAATTTGTTCAAGATCGTGATCGTGAAGGTTCTTGATCGTGTTCTTGAAGATTTCTTGATCAATTCGTCAATCGATTCCGCTGCTACTCAAAATTCTTGAATTCTTAGTAATTCTTTAATTTCTTCTGTTTTTCGATCAAGAAATTCGAATTTGTCTTTCTGTTGAATCATCTTACAATCATGTCTTCGAAAGAATTTCTCTCGATGGGATCTGAAACAAATCCTCCTGTTCTTATTCCTGAAGAGTATCAGCAATGGAAAATCAGAATGATTCAATTCCTAGATAATATTGATGAGAACTTAATGATCTCTATTCGCGAAGGTCCTATTGAAGTCTATGTAGATGTTGTTGCTACACCTGCAACGGATACTACACCGGAGATTCCTGCTACCAGAGTGAAGAAGAGTTTTTCACAATATACAGAAGCTCAGAAACAGAGACATGCAATAGACAAAAGAGCTATTACTTTGATGACTTTGGCAGTTCCAAATGAGGTTTTCAATAGAATTGACAGTGGAACATCTGCAAAGGATATGTGGGATGAATTGGAAAAGCAGATGCTGGGTACACTCAAATCTATTCAAGCAAAATTGAATCAAAGCATCAATGCTTATGAAAGATTCAAAGCAAAGGAATCAGAAAGTTTAACCCAGACTTACAGTAAATTTTGCACAATTTTGAATGACCTTAGGAGGAATGGACTGAAGAAAACAAAGTCAGAGATCAATTATAAATTTCTGAATTGTCTTAATTCAGAATGGTCATCTTTTGCAATTAGCCTTCAGATGAACAAGGATGTGTGTGAAGAAGATCTGAATGATCTATTTTGTATTCTAAATCAACATGAGGATTCTGTTAAGCAAGTGGTTGAGGAAAAGAAGAGTGTTTCTGATCAATTAGCTTTGCTTTCAAAATCCAAAATCACCAAATCATCCAAAACATCCAAGAAATCTGTGTATTTGTCTGAAATTCCAAAGATAGAGGAAGAGTCTGCTGAGGAAGAGGAATCTGATGAAGATGCTGATATCAAGCTGATTGCTGAGAAACTGGCCTTAATGACCAATACTTTCATTAAGAGATATGGGAAAAATAAGTTTCAAGGTAAGTACAGAAGAGAACAGGGGAGTTCAGAAGAGAAATACAAGAAGAAGGAAGATAGAGAAGAAAGTAAGAATGAGAAGAAAGAGGAAAAGGAAGAAAGAAAAGAAAAAGATCTTTGTTTTAAGTGTGGAAAATCTGGTCATTATGCAAGGGACTGCAGAGTGAAAGTGGTAAAGGACTATGAATACTATACAAAGAAGGCTCAGCTAGCCAAAACCAAAGACAGTGGTATTGCAATGCTTGCAGAACAAGAAAATTGGTTATACTATACTTCTGATGAAGAGGACTGCATTCATTTTTCTCAGATGCAAAGCTATATGGCTAAGATAAAAAATAAAGATGATTCTGACTATGAGGATGCAGGTTCTGAATCTTCAACTGAGGTACATTCTGCCCTTGAAGTTGATTTAATGTCTCAGATTGGCAATATGAATGCTGAATTTGTTAAACTCAGAAAACAGATAAAAGGTGAAAGAATTCTGGTTAACAAATTCAGAACAGAAAAGGAAATAATTAAAGAACAATTTGAAGAATCTGAGATTGAGAAACAAAAAGTCAGAAAAGAGAATTATGATCTTTTGAAAAAGATTTCTGAATTGAAAAGTGAACTCTCAGAAGTTAAAGATGGAAAGGGTGATTTACAAATTAAATTTGATATGTTATTTGAGGAAAGAAAGAATTTGTACACAAAAATCAAAGAGTTGGAAGACCTTAATTTGAAAAGAGGTCAAACTCAACAAACCTTAAATCTTCTCACAAGCAATGTTAAAGACACAAGATTTTATAATCCAAAAATGGGATTAGGTTTGGAGGAAAATGTAGTTTTGAAAAGGGCACCAACAAATCTTTATGATTTTGATAAACAACAGGTTCCTAAACCACAAATCCTAGAAATTGTTGAAGTTTTTGTGAGACCTGCTAGTTCTATAACAAGTTCAGATAGTTTGCAAAAATCAAGTCCTGTAAAAGCAAAGGAAACAATTTCTGAACCAAAAATTGAGAAGTCAGATGTTTCAGAAGACAAGGTTAAGAAAGAAATTTCAAAACCAATAGAAGAGAAACCAAGATATAATGATGCCAAATTCAAATATGACTCTCTGAATGTCAGTTACAAAAATAAACAACCAAATTTTTCTTATCCTGACATTGAAAGTATATTTGATGCAAGCAAAGTTTATGAAACAGTCAGTCAGAAGTCTGAGTCTTCTAGTCAGAATTCTGACTCCAAAAGTCAGAAGTCTGAGTCTGAAGGTCAGAACTCTGAGACTGTTGGTAAAAATTCTGAATCAACTGAAATTTCTTAAAGTAATTCAGAAAGTTTCTTAGAACTTGAAAAGAGGTTTAAATTGGTTAATCAAGAACTTGATGACTTGAGGAAAACTTTAGATGAGCTTGAAAATGATTACTGTTGTAATACCCCGGGTAAGTTCGTTAGTTAAAAATATATTTCCGTTAAGTTTAGTTAACTTTAAAGTTGATATTTAGGGTGAGTTAGGTGAATTTATAAGTTTAGGGGTGTTTGGATTAATTAATAAGTTAAAAAGGTATTTTGGTCATTTATGGATAGTATAGGGACTAAAGTGGTAAGTTGAGTTGGATATTATCTCATTTAGAAATCAGATATTTCAAAAAGCAGCAAATATCCATTAATTAATAAGACCCGTTTGGTCTAACCCTCATTTTGTTTTCAAAAATATGTTTTCCAGGTTAAGGATCGGCAGGAGAGGATGAAGTGTAGGAAGCTTTTGATGGATGTTGATTAGGAAGCTTTTATATATTTTGTAATGTCAAGACTAATGAGACCGTACTTGGTTTGTTATGTAACTTTTGTTGTAAATCAATGATATGTATGAATGTTATGTATTATGTTGTATGTTATGGGATTTGGGTCGTTACAAATGGTATCAGAGCCCTAGTTTAAGGGATTTAGGTATTTGTACCCGTACCTAGACTTAAATTGCATGTGAAGTAGGATGTCCTTGATATATTAGAACCTTGGGATGCTAAGTATAAAAGGTAGAAGGAACATCATGTAAGGTAATTTCAGATTACACCTGGCCAGTGTAATTGTGATCTTACAGGTGCATGTTTGGACTGGGATACCTTATTATATGGGGTATGCGCTTATGTGTATATTAATCTTGTCTGAATCTACAGAATGGCAAGCGGTACTCGAAATACGAATAGAAGAGGAGGAGGAAATCCGAATAGTACGAATCCACCAATAGGAACGGGGAGAAGAAGAGGAGAGCGAGGGGGAGGTAGATTCGGAGGTAGAACGGGGAGTAGAACTGGGGGCAGAACCGGAGGTAGAGTTCAGGGGCAAGGTACGGAGTATATTACAAGAGACGATTTGATGGCGGAGATGGGAAGACTTCAAGCAAATATCCAGGCTATGTTCGACCAAACTCGTCATACTGAAACACCAGATCCTGGTTTGGAAGACGAAATGCCCATTACACCTACGGTCATACCAGTGTCAAGAAGGTGTGATTACAAGATGTTCTTAAACTGTAGACCTCCAACTTACTCAGGAGATAGAGACCCAGTGAAGGCGATGAGATGGTTAAAAGAAATAGAAGCCATCTTCAAGACCAGTAAGTGTGCGGATGAGGACAGAGTATTATACGAAACGGCGATGTTGAAGGCAGAAGCTCTGTACTGGTGGGAAGCTCACATAGATTCCATAGCGTCGGATGTATACTCTACTTTTACTTGGGACGAATTCACAACAGCTTTCAAAAGACAGTTTTGTTCTCAAGCAGCAGTCAAACAACTGGAAGAAGAGTTCATGAACTTACACCAGCGAAGTTTATCAGTTAGGGACTACACTGCTAGTTTTCTGGAGAAGTCTCGCTTCGCAGAGTACTACGTTGCCACGGAGGCACTGAAAATAGAGAGGTTTATTTTCGGGTTGAATTCAGAAATTAGAAAGCTAGTGATTGCGACAGGACCCGATACCTTCTCAGCTGCAGTAAATGCAGCGGAAAATGTAGAACAGGATAATAGAAGAGACGTTGGTGATAAGAGTATTGGAAAAAGGAAATTGGAAGAAATGACATACGATTTGGAGGAATATGAATCCCCAAAGTTTGATAGTCATTCATCTTTCAGACCAGCTGAAAGACCATGTCCAAAATGAAATCGTGTGCATCAAGGAAACTGTTATGTGGATTCCCGAAGTTGTTACAAATGTGGAAAGACTGGTCACATAGTTAGAGACTGTCGGGTAACTCGATTATGTTTCGTTTGCAATTCCCCGGATCATATTCAGTCAGATTGTCCGCAATGGAAAGCACAACAGGGTAGTATGACGGTAAGACCAACGAGTGTTAGACCGGGAGAGAAACAAGGGCCTGGGGTACCGAAAGCAAAGGGTCGAGTTTTTCAGATGACGGAACAAGAGGTGGAAGAAAGTCCTGATGAGGTTACAGGTATATTTTTATAAACTCTATTAGTGCTAAGGTGTTATCTGACTTCGGTGCAAAATAGTTTTTGGTATTTCCGTGCTTTTGTTGCTTATCTGTGTTAGAGATATAGGTGGGTGTGGGGTGGCTATTCATTTAGTTTCTATGGTTTTGATTGAGTTCGAAGTAGTAGAGATAAGTATTCATACCTTTTCGCTTAACCGAATTCCGGGACGGAATTCTTTTAAGGGGGAGATAATGTAATACCCCGGGTAAGTTCGTTAGTTAAAAATATATTTCCGTTAAGTTTAGTTAACTTTAAAGTTGATATTTAGGGTGAGTTAGGTGAATTTATAAGTTTAGGGGTGTTTGGATTAATTAATAAGTTAAAAAGGTATTTTGGTCATTTATGGATAGTATAGGGACTAAAGTGGTAAGTTGAGTTGGATATTATCTCATTTAGAAATCAGATATTTCAAAAAGCAGTAAATATCCAGAATCTGTGTTGTGTGTGTGTGTTGAGAGGTGAAGAAGGAGAAAGAAGGGTTTTTGTGGTTAAGGCTCCATTTGGAAGTGTTGGAAGTGAAATAAAGGTATGTTCCTTTACAAATTATGTTTATAGTTGCTATTAGAGTGTTTCTATCGGTTTAGAATTAGCAGAATCGAACTAGTATAAATTTAGTCGGACACTGGGTAAATTTTGGGACGAACAGCAGTGGTGTCCGGACAAATTGAATGTGTCCGGATACTTTTGTCGGTAGAGTCCGGGTAGCTCTGATGATGGTGTCCGGATGATTCAAGTATCCGGGTAAGTTCCTCCTTTCTTATGTTTTCCGGATGAAATGAGATATCGGATAGTGTCCGGGTTACTTTGGTATCCGGATGTCGTCCGGATGGTTGTGGTGTCCGGAAAAGTTAAGTTGTCCGGATTCTTTGTGTTGTCCGGAAGGTTGTCCGGATACTTTGAGGTTTCCGGATAACTTGGCTGTTTGGGTAATTTTGAGGATAAGAGTTATGTAGATGTATCTAGAGTCCATAACCTGCTAGTAAGTCTTATACATAAGTTGGTAAGGAGATATTTGTATGTAAATGGTTTCAGATTCTGAGAATTTTGGATAAAGGATCGGATAGCTCGGAGAAAGGTTTGGAAGCATATTGTAAGCATTCAGGTGAGTTTTGCTTTAAAACGTTTTTGAATTGGGATACATATATATGTGTATATATATATATGAGATGATTATGTGGTAGGAATATGATTATGTGTATATAAATGACAATATGATGTAATGAGATATATATTGTATTTATATAAGCTTTGCACTACACGAGTGCACTTGTTGCCGGGTTCCGGTGTGCGGACCGACGGGTAGCCGGGTTCCGGTGAGCGGACCGGTTGTTGATTTATTAGTTGGCTTGCTACCAACTAATATGGCCATTTGTGGAGGAATAAGATGAATGAGATGTACACGATGCACGAGTCTGGATTGGTATTTAAATACGTGTGGTATGTTTATATTTTACGAAAGAATTACCAAAGGTTTATCTAAACTATTTTGATACAAAGGATTTACATAAAAGGTTTTATAATGATTTTGGAAAGGACCGGGATTAACTCACTAGACCCGTTTGGTCTAACCCACATTTTGTTTTCAAAAATATGTTTTCCAGGTTAAGGATCGGCAGGAGAGGATGAAGTGTAGGAAGCTTTTGATGGATGTTGATTAGGAAGCTTTTATATATTTTGTAATGTCAAGACTAATGAGACCGTACTTGGTTTGTTATGTAACTTTTGTTGTAAATCAATGATATGTATGAGTGTTATATATTATGTTGTATGTTATGGGATTTGGGTCGTTACAAATGGTATCAGAGCCCTAGTTTAAGGGATTTAGGTATTTGTACCCGTACCTAGACTTAAACTGCATGTGAAGTAGGATGTCCTTGATATATTAGAACCTTGGGATGCTAAGTATAAAAGGTAGAAGGAACATCATGTAAGGTAATTTCAGATTACACATGGCCAGTGTAATTGTGATCTTACAGGTGCATGTTTGGACTGAGATACCTTATTATATGGGGTATGTGCTTATGTGTGTATTAATCTTGTCTGAATCTACAGAATGGCAAGCGGTACTCGAAATACGAACAAAAGAGGAGGAGGAAATCCGAATAGTACGAATCCACCAATAGGAACGGGGAGAAGAAGAGGAGAGCGAGGGGGAGGTAGATCCGGAGGTAGAACGGGGAGTAGAACTGGGGGCAGAACCGGAGGTAGAGTTTAGGGGCGAGGTACGGAGTATATTACAAGAGACGATTTGATGGCGGAGATGGGAAGACTTCAAGCAAATATCCAGGCTATGTTCGACCAAGCTCGTCATACTGAAACACCAGATCCTGGTTTGGAAGACGAAATGCCCATTACACCTACGGTCATACCAGTGTCAAGAAGGTGTGATTACAAGATGTTCTTAAACTGTAGACCTCCAACTTACTCAGGAGATAGAGACCCAGTGAAGGCGATGAGATGGTTAAAAGAAATAGAAGCCATCTTCAAGACCAGTAAGTGTGCGGATGAGGACAGAGTATTATACGGAACGGCGATGTTGAAGGCAGAAGCTCTGTACTGGTGGGAAGCTCACATTGATTCCATAGCGTCGGATGTATACTCTACTTTTACTTGGGACGAATTCACAACAGCTTTCAAAAGACAGTTTTGTTCTCAAGAAGCAGTCAGACAACTGGAAGAAGAGTTCATGAACTTACACCAGCGAAGTTTATCAGTTAGGGACTACACTGCTAGTTTTCTGGAGAAGTCTCGCTTCGCAGAGTACTACGTTGCCACGGAGGCACTGAAAATAGAGAGGTTTATTTTTGGGTTGAATTCAGAAATTAGAAAGCTAGTGATTGCGACAGGACCCGATACCTTCTCAGCTGCAGTAAATGCAGCGGAAAATGTAGAACAGGATAATAGGAGAGACGTTGGTGATAAGAGTATTGGAAAAAGGAAATTGGAAGAAATGACATACGATTTGGAGGAATATGAATCCCCGAAGTTTGATAGTCATTCATCTTTCAGACCAGCTGAAAGACCATGTCCAAAATGCAACCGTGTGCATCACGGAAACTGTTATGTGGATTCCCGAAGTTGTTACAAATGTGGAAAGACTGGTCACATAGTTAGAGACTGTCGGGTAACTCGATTATGTTTCGTTTGCAATTCCCCAGATCATATTCAGTCAGATTGTCCGCAATGGAAAGCACAACAGGGTAGTATGACGGTAAGACCAACGAGTGTTAGACCGGGAGAGAAACAAGGGCCTGAGGTACCGAAAGCAAAGGGTCGAGTTTTTCAGATGACGGAACAAGAGGTGGAAGAAAGTCCCGATGAGGTTACAGGTATATTTTTATAAACTCTATATGTGCTAAGGTGTTATCTGACTTCGGTGCAAAATAGTTTTTGGTATTTCCGTGCTTTTGTTGCTTATCTGTGTTAGAGATATAGGTGGGTGTGGGGTGGTTATTCATTTAGTTTCTATGGTTTTGATTGAGTTCGAAGTAGTAGAGATAAGTATTCATACCTTTTCGCTTAACCGAAATCCGGGACGGAATTCTTTTAAGGGGGAGATAATGTAATACTCCGGGTAAGTTCGTTAGTTAAAAATATATTTCCGTTAAGTTTAGTTAACTTTAAAGTTGATATTTAGGGTGAGTTAGGTGAATTTATAAGTTTAGGGGTGTTTGGATTAATTAATAAGTTAAAAAGGTATTTTGGTCATTTATGGATAGTATAGGGACTAAAGTGGTAAGTTGAGTTGGATATTATCTCATTTAGAAATCAGATATTTCAAAAAGCAGCAAATATCCAGAATCTGTGTTGTGTGTGTGTGTTGAGAGGTGAAGAAGGAGAAAGAAGGGTTTTTGTGGTTAAGGCTCCATTTGGAAGTGTTGGAAGTGAAATAAAGGTATGTTCCTTTACAAATTATGTTTATAGTTGCTATTAGAGTGTTTCTATCGGTTTAGAATTAGCAGAATCGAACTAGTATAAATTTCAGTCGGATTCTGTGTAAATTTTGGGATGAATAGCAGTGGTGTCCGGACAAATTGAATGTGTCCGGATACATTTGTCGGTAGAGTCCGGGTAGCTCTGATGATGGTGTCCGGATGATTCAAGTATCCGGGTAAGTTCCTCCTTTCTTATGTTTTCCGGATGAAATGAGATACCGGATAGTGTTCGGGTTACTTTGGTATCCGGATGTCGTCCGGATGGTTGTGGTGTCCGGAAAAGTTAAGTTGTCCGGATTATTTGTGTTGTCCGGAAGGTTGTCCGGATACTTTGAGATTTCCGGATAACTTGGTTGTTTGGGTAATCTTGAGGATAAGAGTTATGTAGATGTATCTAGAGTCCATAACCTACTAGTAAGTCTTATACATAAGTTGGTAAGGAGATATTTGTATGTAAATGGTTTCAGATTCTGAGAATTTTGGATAAAGGATCGGATAGCTCGGAGAAAGGTTTGGAAGCATATTGTAAGCATTCAGGTGAGTTTTGCTTTAAAACGTTTTTGAACTGGGATACATATATATGTGTATATATATATATATATATATGAGATGATTATGTGGTAGGAATATGATTATGTGTATATAAATGACAATATGATGTAATGAGATATATATTGTATTTATATAAGCTTTGCACTACACGAGTGCACTTGTTGCCGGGTTCCGGTGTGCGGACCGACGGGTAGCCGGGTTCCGGTGAGCGAACCGGTTGTTGATTTATTAGTTGGCTTGCTACCAACTAATATGGCCATTTGTGGAGGAATAAGGTGAATGAGATGTACACGATGCACGAGTCTGGATTGGTATTTAAATACGTGTGGTATGTTTATATTTTACGAAAGAATTGCCAAAGGTTTATCTAAACTATTTTGATACAAAGGATTTACATAAAAGGTTTTATAATGATTTTGGAAAGGACCGGGATTAACTCACTAGACCCGTTTGGTCTAACCCTCATTTTGTTTTCAAAAATATGTTTTCCAGGTTAAGGATCGGCAGGAGAGGATGAAGTGTAGGAAGCTTTTGATGGATGTTGATTAGGAAGCTTTTATATATTTTGTAATGTCAAGACTAATGAGACCGTACTTGGTTTGTTATGTAACTTTTGTTGTAAATCAATGATATGTATGAATGTTATGTATTATGTTGTATGTTATGGGATTTGGGTAGTTACAACTGTGATGTTGATTTTAAACTGGACCAAGTTTTAAAGGAAAACAACACTTATGTCCACAAAATAACAGAGCTTGAGAAGTTAAAGGCTGAGTATGATCTTTTCAAGATTAATATTTTAAAAGAAGATAAGAAATTCTTTGATGAATCAAGTACATTTGAAAATGGTGAATCATCCAAATCATATGCTAATTCTGAAAAGTTGAATGTTTCAGAAAAAGAGGAAAGCAAAAGGAATGATGATCTGAAAAGAGTTTCTGAGGAGTTTGGGTTGAATACTACTTCTGAACCTAAAGACAGTAGTTCTTGTATTAAATGCAATTGTAATCTGAATACTATCAATAAAAGCGAAAAGACTTATGTTTCAGATCTATTGTCACTTGCAAGAAAGAATCTCAAATGTGTTCAATGTGGTAGTCATTCATTTCAATCCTCTCAGAAAAATCAAATTATAATAACATATGTTTCTTATATAAACAAAGCAACTCAGAATTCAGAAAAGAAGATTGTTTCTGTTCCCCAAACTCAGATAAAAGGAAAGAAGATTGAAAACATTTCTCAATCTAAATAAAAAAGAAAGAAGAATGAAAACATGTTTCAAACTAAAGAAAAGAAGACTGAAGATGTTTCTCAGTCTCAACCTAAAGTTTTCAAGAAGAAAAGAAACAACTTTGTGAACAGAAAATGTTCTGATTTCATAAAAGTTCAAGGAAAATGGTGTTTAAAAGAAGACTTTGAATGGAAAGTCAAAGGAACAAATGTTAAATCAGATATTAAAGCTAACAAAGAAGGACCCATTCCAGAATGGGTACCTAAATCTAACTAACTGTTTTTGCAGGGCTGTCATGTGTGGTTTTTAGATTCTGGAGCTTCAAGACACATGACAGGTCATAAGTCTTCTTTGACAAATTTCACAGAAAAGGCTGGAGGAGCAGTAAACTTTGGCAATAACAGTAAAGGACAAGTTAGAGGTTATGGGGATTTAACAAAAGGAGATCTGACCATTCAGAAAGTTTTCTATGTGGAAGGCTTACAGCATAATTTGTTCAGCATAAGTCAGTTTTTAGATAGTTTCTGCCAGATCAAGTTCAGCATAACAGGTTGCTTAATTCTGACTGAGAAGGATATAAAAGTATTCTGGGCTAAAAGACATATGGATTTGTTTGTAGTCAATTTTTCTAAAATTATGGCATTAACTCCAGTTTGTCTACATTCAAATGCAACTGCAAATGAATGTTGGCTATGGCACAGAAGATGTTCTCATTTGAATTTCAAGGATCTGAACAATCTTATTGGCAAGCAATTGGTCAAAAGACTTCCAAAGATCAAATTTGAGAAGGAATCATTATGTTCAGCATGTGAAATGGGCAAGATGAAGAAGAGTTCTCACAAGTTGAAAATGGATTCTTCATGCATGTCACCATTAGAGATGCTACATACAGATTTGTGTGGTCCTATTTCAGTTCAATCAATGGGAGGAAAGAAGTATATACTTGTCATTGTTGATGAGTATTCAAGATACACATGGGTTGAATTCTTAAGAGCAAAATCTGAGGCTGCTGAAACACTGATTAATTTCATCAAAAGAATTCAAGTGTTCTTACAACTTCCAGTTCAGAAAATAAGGAGTGACAATGGAACAGAGTTCAGAAATGAGACTCTTCAGAACTTTTTGCAAAGTTTTGGAATTTCTCATAACTTTTCTACTGTTAAAACTCCTCAACAAAATGGTGTTGTTGAAAGAAAGAACAGGACTCTAGTTGAAGCTGCAAGAACTATGTTGGCCTATTCAAACCTTCCAACCTTCTTATGGGCTGAATCAATTGCTACTGCTTGTTTCACACAGAATAGAACTTTGATCAATAAAAGATTAAATAAAACTACTTATGAACTAATTATCAAATGAAAACCACTGATTAAATTTTTTCATGTTTTTGGCTACAGATGCTATGTTCTCAAAGACAGAGAAAATCTTGGTAAATTTGATAAAAAGGCAGATGAAGGATACTTTGTAGGTTACTCACTAACTTCCAAAGCATTCAGACTCTACAACAGAAGAACCAAGAGGATAATGGAAAGCATCAATGTCACATTTGATGAGTCAAGAATGAAGACTTCTGAACAAAACAGTTCAGAACTCAAACATGATAAGCCAAAAATGACTTCTGAATCAGATTCTAATCCTAACTGTTCAGAACTCAATTTATTATTTAAGGATGCATTTCTGGAACCAACTTCTGAATCTTATGCAGATTTTGAGAATCCTGAAATGATTCAAGAAATGAAAAAGGGAACTTCAGAAGTGGTTCAAACAACTGTAATTTCTGATACTGGTCCATCTGAGGAATGTCCAACGTTGATCAATACAAGTGATCAAACTTCTGAGCCTAGTTATCAGAATTCTGGGCATGGTACTCAGAATTCTGGACAAGTCAATCAGAATTCTGGACAAGGTACTCAGACTTCTGGTCAGGGTACTCAGAACTCTGAACAAGTCATTCAGAATTCTGACTCTACTACTCAGAATCCAAACTTAGATGTTACACCTCAACAAGTCTCAAAACAAAGGGATAGTTCAGAATTACAAGCCATTATTGATGAGAATTATACAAACAACAAATTTTCAGAGATTGATATGCTTCCTAGTTCAAACAAATGGACAAAAGACCATCCTATTCATCAAGTGATAGGGGATCCATCAGTAGGAGTGCAGACTAGATCAGCAACATCAAATGAAGCAATGTTTGCAGGATTTTTAAGTCTGATTGAACCTAAGAAAGCAAATGAAGCCCTAGAGGATCCAGACTGGATTTTAGCAATGCAGATGAATTGCTACAGTTTGAAAGAAACAAAGTCTGGAGACTTGTTCCAAAACCTGAAGGAAAATCTATTATTGGAACAAAATGGGTATTCAGAAATAAGAAAGATGAGTCAGGTGTTGTAGTCAGAAATAAGGCTAGATTGGTTGCAAAGGGATATTCTCAACAAGAAGGAATAGACTATGATGAGACATTTGCACCTGTAGCAAGAATAGAAGCAATCAGAATATTCTTGGCATATGTTGCACACAAGAACTTCAAAGTGTACCAAATGGATGTCAAATCAGCTTTTCTGAATGGTATACTTAATGAAGAGGTTTATGTCTATCAACCAGAAGGTTTTGTTGATTCTGAATTTCCAGATCATGTTTATGTTTTAGATAAAGCATTGTATGGTCTGAAACAAGCACCAAGAGCCTGGTATGACACTCTAACTCAACATTTATTAAAATCTGGCTTCAAGAAAGGTAAAATTGATACTACTCTGTTTCTAAAGAAAAAAGGTGATGATTTAATTTTAATTCAGATATATGTAGATGATATCATATTTGGTTCTACAAGTGCAGAGTTATGTAATGAATTCTCAAAATTCATGGAATCAGAATTTGAAATGAGCATGATGGGAGAATTGAATTTTTTCCTTGGTCTTCAAGTAAAACAATTGTCAAATGAAATTTTCATAAATCAAGGAAAATATGTAAAAGATATCTTGAAAAAGTTTAAAATGTATGATTGTGCTGCTATGAGAACACCAATGGCAACTAATGTCAAGTTAGATGCTGATCTCTCTGGAGTTTCAGAAGATAACAAGGTTTATAGAGACATGATTGGATCTTTGCTTTATCTGACTGCAAGTAGACCAGATATCATGTTTGCTACATGTTTCTGTGCTAGATTTCAATCTAATCCAAAAGAATCTCATTTGTTGGCTGTTAAAAGAATCTTAAGATATCTCAAAGGTTCACCTGATTTGGGCCTTTGGTATCCAAAAGAAACTGACTTTAAACTGACTGCTTTTACTGATGATGATCATGCAGGAAGTAGATTGGACAGGAAGAGTACTTCTGGTGCTTGTCACTTTTTGGGAGACAAAATAGTGGGTTGGGCTTCAAAGAATTAAAACTGTGTATCCACATCCACTGCTGAAGCAAAGTATGTAGTTGCTACTGCTTGTTGTTCTCAAACCTTGTGGATGAGAACACAACTTATGGATTATGGATATCAACTCAACAAAATTCCCATATATTGTGATTCATAAAGTGCTATTGCAATTACTTAGAATCCTGTTCAGCACTCAAAGACCAAGCATATTGATGTAAGGTATCATTTTATTAAGGATTATGTGGAAAAGGGAACAATAGAAATGCACTTTGTGCATACAAAGTATCAATTGGATGACTTGTTCACAAAGCCTCTTGATCACAAAAGGTTCACTTTTCTCATATGTAAAATAGGGATGCTTAATCTGACTAATTGAGTATAGTTGTTATTTTTCAGAAATGAAAATTTTACTAAGTAAGATTTTCTGAGTAATGTACTCAGAACTCTGACTCTCTTGTTCAGAATTCTGACTCTTGAGTTCAGAACTTCTGAGTCTTGAGTTCAGAACTTCTGAGTCAATACTTCATAAATTTGTCTTCAAATTCTTTACTTCTGAATGTTAATCAGAACTCCTGACTACCTTTCAGAACACATTTCTGAGAATTACAAATGTTTCAATATGTTGTTAAGTTCTTTCTGTTTTAATTTTTTTTTCATATTCCTTATGTCTAATATGTGTTTGAGTATATGTTAAAGTCAAGGGGAGCATTGAAATCTTTCAGATATCATTCTGAGGTGCTTATAAGGTTTGTATATTCTTTTCTCATCTCTAATCATTCAAAGGAGAACAAGCTTTCAATGATAAAAAAATTTCACTTGTTCAAACTACTTCTGAATCCTTAAAATGGTTTTCAAGGTCAGATGTTAGATTTTAAATGATTTCCAGAAATTACAAATCATCAAAAGAAGGACAGAATTTTGATGATAAAATAGTTTTCTATTTGTTCAAAACTACTTCTAGATGATTAAATGCTTAATATTAATCAGAATTTGATTTTAAATGAATTTTGATTCTAAGGGAATTTCTTCTGAACTGTATACTCAGAACTTCTGAGTATGCATTCTCAGACTTCTGAGCGTGTTATTCAGAACTTTTAACTTGTGTTAATTTCTATCAAATAACACGTGTCAGCTTCTTATTCAATTGATGATGCCACGTTTCATTTAATATCTTTTGTGGTACTTCACAGTGTTCGAATCCGTTAAAACCCTGACAAAAAGTAACTTTTCACCATTTGAAACCTTTCAGCTTCGCGGATTTTAAATAGACCTTAAAATCCCTCTTTCAAATTTATTTGAATTCCAAGAGCGAAAAGTGAGATACGCATAAATCCAGAGTTCTTTGATCTTGTTTTCTTTCGATATTCTATATCACAATCATGTCTGGTACTAGAAGTCGACCAGTTTCATTACACTCTGCAAAATCATTGATGGAATCCTCGTCAGATTCAGAGGATGATGAAGTACTGAGGCCTTAGAATAGAACCATAGAAGAAGGGGCAATAGGAGAAAACATTGTGCTAGGAAATTTTGAAGGAGAAGCAGGGGATGAACATATGGTTGAATCTGAAGGAGATATAGATTGGGGAAATGAAAACATCCAACATGAACAAAGTGCGGTTAGGTCAGTAATGTCTGGAAGATCTAATTCTGGTGAGAGGATTCTTCCTGAGAGTGAGTATTTGGGGTTGATTGAAAACAACTATGTGTTACTACTTGATGAAACTAGATTCAAGAAAGAACATAGGATAATCATAGAATTGTTGAAGTACCATCCTTTTAAGAAATGGTTTACAATGAAGAAATCGGTTCCTGTTCAGTATATTCAGCAGTGGTGGAAGCATTTGGAGTTACAAGGTAACAATTTTGTATCTGAAATAGGGGGAGTCACTGTAACTTTGAATATACAGTTTATGAGAACAATGCTGAGGCTACCAGAAAAGGATGATTTACAGGGGAGATCAGATTTTGAAGATTCTCCATTAACAGAGGAATTAATAGCTGAAGTTAGAAGATTAGGGTATAATGAAGAATTGAAAACTCTAAGCTTATTCAGAAGAAACAAATTGCCACCAATCTGGGCATGTTTCTTCAATATAATCAACAAGTGTCTATCTAGGAAGAACAGTTCTTTAGATCAAGGTTCAAGGCAAATTTTGCAGATCTTTCATGGGTTAGTGAAAAATAGGCATTATGATTATACTTCTATTCTATGGGAAGATATGAAGAATTCTTTTGAGAGGACTCAGAAGGCAAAAGAAGGAAGAACAAAGGATAAGATACTCACTTATATACCTTATCAGAGGTATTGGCAGTTGGTGATCTGGTATGCAATGGATCAAGACAGAAATATTCCAAGAAGATCAAATGAGGAGCATGGGCCAATCTTCTACATGGGTAAAATGATTTTTGCTCTTAAAATTGAAAATTTTCCAAATCACATACCTTTTCCAAGGTCACTTAGGCAATATATTCCAAGGGAGAGTGAGATTTTAAAAGCATATTGCACCTCAATGGGACTTGATCAGCCTCAAGCCCCTACCCATGAGGAACAACCTGAGATGAGAAGTGAGGGGTCTAATCAAAATAAAGAGGGGGAGAATGTTCAGGTGGGAGAACATTCTGAGAGAATTGAGAGGGAAAATTCAGAGAGATTGGTTAGCATGGAAAGTAAAAAACAGAAAGAGAGAGGTGAGGATGAGAGAATGTTAACAGAATTAGAAACAGAAAGAGATAATTCTGATCCAGCCAAATTAATCCGGGCAACCACGTCTATTGTTGGTTCACAACCCTTGGTGATCAACATTGAAGAAAACACCATGGAGCCCGTGGTGGAACTTGAACAACCCATCCCTAGCCACTCAGAAGCATTTCAACATGCTACTGTTTCAAAACAAACATGGGAACCATCCCAAACTCATTTGGAGGGAGGTGATAAATCCCAGGATTTTATTCAACACATAGAGTCTGAATTGCACAGTAAAATTCAATTTGAGCCTGGAAATTCTTTCAACACTAGCACATCACAGGAATTTCGTATTCCTGTAACAACATCCATAGACACTCCTAATATTGGTTGTCAAGGATTGGATGGAAGTCCTGGGCAGGTGAACATCCTAAAAGCCTCCTTACACAGTGCATCTGTTGTACATGATGTCTTTGTGGCATCTACAGGCCATGAGCTCCCTAGGCACATGAAAACTGGACCATCTGTTGTTCCAGGTTCACTGTTAGAAAATTCTAAATTTGAAAAGATTCAGAAACAAAATCGGATGTTGGGTGAGAAAGTTGAAAATTTGGAGAATACTGTTGACTCTTTGAAAAATGAGGTGAAGGAGCTCAAGATTATGTTGGAAGGGAAAGCAAATTTTGTTGAGTCAAAAGTGGATAAAATGAAAGAATCCTTGGATGCTCACAAAAAGGAGATCAAGGATGAAATGTCAGAATTTCAAAGGGAACTTTTCAAGAATATGGAGGATTTGAAATCTTCATTGTTACAAGTTGTCAGTTCAACTTTGGCTAGTGTTTCAAAGCCATTAGCCATTATGCCTGTATCTGTGGCTGAACCTGAATCAGAATCAACTCAGCACTTAAAAAGAAAATTTGATGATAATGATCCTCATGATCATCAAAAGGGGGGAGAAAAGGCAAAAGTAAAGTACTGAGGTTGATTAACAAAGCACTGATGAGTTAGAAAATGTTGAAAAGTCAGCAGATATTGAATTAGCAGATATGCAGTTAGCAGATGCAGAGGTTCAGAATTCAGAGAATGTTCAGAATTCACAAAAGTTTGAAAAGATGGTTGGTGAATCAGCAGATGTTGAAAAGTCAGTGGAGGTTCATGAAATAAGTTCAGACACTGAAGAAGCCATGGAAACTGATAAAGTGGTACATGAAAAGTCTTCTGAAGAAGGTACTAACAAAACAGAGGAATTGGAATTGAATACTGAGTTGGAGGTGAATTCAGATGAAACTGAAGTGATAGTAGCAGATGAAAACATTGTGACAGATGATGTAATCATGACAGATCAGAATAATGAGGCTGAAAAGGAAAACAACATTTTTGGATCAGATGAAGTTATGATGACAAATCAGAATGTTATTGTAGAAGAAGTGATGTCAGATTCTTCTGAAGATAGTCTTGATGTGAATTTGAAAGATTCTTTTAAGGAAAGTTTGATTGATAGTTCTGAAGTGAATACTTGTACAGAAATTGTTCTCTATACCAGAGTTGAACTTCTTAACTCTGAGATGGAAGAAAGAAGGTTGAATGAGATTCTGATAAGGAGAATGCATAGTGAGTTGGTCAGAGCTCTTAATGTTCAGAAAGTTCAAAGAGTTATCAGTACTGTGAGGCCTATTGATTTGTTGGGAGAAGAGGATCACTCGGTTGATTGTTCACAGAAGTTTCAAAATGAGTTTCAACTACATTTTAGTGAGGAACTGGGAGCAAATAAAAGGGAGTTTGACAGAATTGAGGATTATTTTATGCCTGAGGAGTATGTATTCAGAAAGCTAATTGAAATTCCATAGTTTGAGTTACCAATTCTGAAAGAACCTGTATGTGACTTTATTCTTGAAATGAGTGACACTCCACTTGTCAATCATTTTTTCAAAGATGTATTTCCAGAAGAAACGTATGAATATCTTTACTGCACAGGAGATGACTCAGTGATTATTGAGAACTTTATTGATGGGTTCTTGGATGAAAGAGTTCAGATGATTTATGTGGAAGCTTCTAACATATTCAGAAAACCTGATGAAAGATTACATGTTCAGAAACCAATTGTGAAAGTACTGGAGTTTCAGATTAATAAATTTGATGGACTGAAATATGTGAGCTTAACAGTTCAGAAGGAAGGGAATCTGAAAGTGAGTATGACCAGTTTTGACTTCCATAGATTGTTTCTAAATGATCAAGTGTTTTTGGTGAAGTTCTTTGCTTGTACTGGAGAATCTTGGATAGAACTTGAATGCAGAAGAATTCTGGGGATTTATGTAAGAAATATGTACTTCTATGATTTTCAGTTGACAATTGAAGCAGGGAAAGAGAAGTGTAACTTGAGTCATCCAATCAAAAATCCTAATCATGAAATTGGAGGTCGTGGATTTATTACTGAAGGAGTTGAGAATGAAGGATTTTTATATAGTTTCTGGAGTAAGAGAGTTCTTCAGATTAAATGATCTGGTAAAGTATAGTAATGTTGCTTTACAATGGTTGTTAGTAGAAATGGCAGTAAATACTGAAGGTGAAGAGGCAATTCTAAAAAGAAAATGCAAAAGACACATCAAAGAAAGATTGGATCTCAGAAAAAGAGTCAAAGATTGCAGTGAATGGATGCTCTCAGAAGAAAACCCAAAGAAGTTGCTACACAAGGACTTTTTATTTCCTGATGAATATGAAGTAAATGGAGTTTATTCAGAAAGAGTTGAAGAAGAAATTCCAGATGTCTCTTCACAAGATGTTCAAATGAAAGATGCAGATCAACCAGAAAAATCTGAGGCTAATGAAGAAGTAATACCTGTTGATGTTAATGGTTATTTTCTGGAGTGTGATCTACCAAACTTCTTTCAACCAAGAGAAGTCAACTTTCTGAGTGTGTATCATGATAAGCCAGAAATCTCTCAAGTGTTTCGTGGTGAATTGTCAAGATGCATAGGAAAACCAAAAGAAGCAGTATACTCAGATTTCTTAATCACTGGAATAAGAGAATTGATGGTAAAGAAATTCAGGAAGAATGAGTATTGTGCATTTGAGGTTTTGAGAGAAGATGGAAAAGTTTATTATTTCACTGAGGCTGGTTTTGACAAGATTTCAGTAACAGATTTCTACAGGCTGTATAGTCTTTTGGCAAATAAAGACTGTAGTAAATACAAAAAGGAGAGAGGAGCATTGGTTGTGGTAAGAAGTGCTATGTTTTACATTTTGAGATGGTATGGATATACAGATTTTCAAATTGCTTTGTATTTACAAAGACCATGTGTATATCTCTCCAAGCCAAACAATGATCATGAACGGTTGAATCTTCTGAAGAGTGGAAATATTGTAAGATATCCATAGTTGGGAGTTTTCCTGAGGAACAACAGAAAAGAAAAAAATTCTTCAGACCAGATGAAGTGGCTAAATATTGTTCTGGAACTATGAGGTTTATCAAACACAGTCTGCAGAAAAGGATATCAAGAGGAAAACAAGTTGAAGAGATACAAGAAATCATAGAAAAGATTGATAGAAGGCTTACTCTGAGAAATGTACTTCTTCTGAAGATTGTTCCTACTTTAAAAGAATATGATGATGCAAAGTACCAGTTTATTTGACAAAAAGGGGGAGATTGTTAGATCTGAAGTTTTGTCAATAAACACAAGTTTTGGATCTAAATAGAAGACTCGGAGTTCTGAGTAAGAAGACTCAGAAGCCTTGACTGAAGAATCTTCGAAAGATTACTAAGTGTGAAAGTCTGAATAGAAAGGTCAGAGTTATGAGAAGAAGACTCAGAACTTCTGATGATGAAGATGAAATTGTCCAAGTGCTGAAGTGTATGTTCTGAGAAGCTTTATCAGAAGAATGTTCAGAAGTTCTGAACAACATGTTCAGAACTTATGACAGGATATTTTCCTTTATATTCTGTTATCTAATTAGGACACGTGTATTAGTTCTATTAGTCTTTCATATATGTACTCTAGCTTTAGAGTTTCCTTTACAGTATATATAGTTGTTAGCATTGTTTAGCTAACTAACTTTCTCGCATAACTTTGTATTCACTTTGTAATCTTTGAGAGATTCTCTCTCTAAGATCTGTAATCTGTTCTTGATTGAATACAAGTTTGTTTGATCCAAATCTCTATCATTTACTGTTTGATTGTTCATAATTGATTGTAAGATTGAATCCTGGTTTCTATAGGTAAGTACCCCATCCGAAAGGGTATGCTTTCAAAATTCCCTTTTCCTTCTTCCATACGATTTTTTATCACAAACGATTACTGACTTAAGCATCGGAGGGTCGTTGGTTAGCCAACGACCAACCTCTGACATTATTTTCTCGACAGCAGAATCGCACGCCGATAATCACTAAGTCTAAAACGACTTTAGTTTCGCAAAGTTGCACGACGTAAACGATCAGGTCTATGACTTGATCATCCTTCCACAGGGATACATGATTCGCAGTTCTTCGCATGACTTAGTCGTACGATCGCAAAGTCTAACGATTTTGCACTCTAAGTTTCTTAACTTTGAAGAATTTCACCCTCTAAATGTATGCTTTGATCGCATGTGTTTATATTTGTATACACGATTTAGAAGTCTTATGGCTTATGTTCTAATTGTTGTATTGCAATGGATGCCTAAGTCGCATGATTTCTCGATTATTCTCTACTTACTGAATCTTACGATTAACATTATATTTGTTCATGAAATATACAAAGCGTAAGTTCAAAAGAAGTCTAAGTTTCATTCATTGAATAAACTATCATTTACAAAAAAACTCGACCACCAACGATCGAGTAGGAAAGAAACAAAATAAGCAGAGACACATCTTTTAAGGCAGAGGAGGAGTGTCGGCCACATCCTTGCCTAATGCCTCGACCTGGGGACCTTCCTCCTCCTCAACTTCTTTCTCATCGTCTGAGTCAAGATCCCTCTCAGCCCCGACCTCCTTATAAAAGATGTCCAGCTCGTCCGACGCCGAGGCCAAAGGATCCTTGCCCAGCAAGTGGCGTCGCATGATCGCTGCACGTGCAGTGAGTCGAGAAAAGGAGAAGATGGACTTATTCTCGTCCCTCAGCTCCTCTAACTCCTTCTCTAAGCCCACCATCTTGGATTTAGATTCCTCGACTATTTTTTTCTCACAGTCAAGGATTCTTTCGTCCCCTCCAACTTCTCTCTTTGGTCACGCATCAAAGTCAGAGACTGCTTCAGACGCGAGCTCACGTCATCTCTCGCATGACCGACGGCTTCCAACTCATTCAAAGCATCGTCGAGACGCACTGACGCCGCCTCTTCTCGCTCAAGAGCGGACTTTTCCTTCTCCAATGCTGCATCTTCTTCCTTAATAGCAGAAGCCATCAAACCTTCTACCTTCGACGTTTTGGTCTGCAAAGCCAAGGAGGCTTGAAACGCCTGTAGAAAACATAACATAAGCATTGTTAATAACAACAACAACGATGACAACGACAAATGGACAAAGTCTTGAAAGATAGACTTACCAAAAACACAAGCCCAGCGACATGGGATTCCGTATCTTCGAGAGAAACCCCGTTAAAACGCTCTCTGAAAGAAGGGAGCTGGTACTTTCCCAAGTGGGGGAACAATCTCGTCCCGTCTACGACATTATCATCTAAGAACTCCGATGGCAACGTGAAGTTGACCATCGTTTCCCCCACAAAGCCCGTCTGTGCACCTTTTCCCTTGTCGGCCGTCGAAGGGCCAGATGCGGCAATGGGAGACATCGACGCTGGTTGCGCCGTATCAATAGATCTTACGTCAGTCGTGTCAAACACGGCCGACGCCTTCGCCTTCCTAGACAAGGTGACTCCAGATGAGCCACCCGTCTTTAACGTCGGTTCCCTCGTAACGGACATCCTCATCCTCTTAAGAATACCCGACCCAGCTGTCGGGGCCTCTTTTCTCTTTAGGACCCCCGACCCAGTCGTCGAGGCATCATCCTCCCTGTCTTCTTTCGCCTTGCGAGCCAGCTCGATTTAAGCCATCTTCTTGGCAACTACATGCGTCATCTTTTCCCGAGATTCTCCTGCATGGCAAAAGAAAGAATTAGACATTTGAGGGTGGAAAAAGACTAGGTTGAACGAAAAGAAGGCCAAGGGATACTTACCAGTTATCTCTACGTCTGGTTCTTCCCCCTTCTCCTCCTCCTCAGTCTCCTCAGATTCCTCTTCTTCTTCTTTCTCATCTCGACCCATCCGTATTCTATCACCCAGGAAAACAGTCTCGTCATCCTCATCTATCAGGTGACGTGTGACGTACGATCGTTCATCAACACTAAACTCCAGAAACTTCTTGACCTTGGCTTTAGAGTCATCGTCAGGTTTTACCTTGTCAAAATCAATATCTACACATAAGAAAAAATATTAGACGGAAAACACCCAAAATAACAAAGTGACATAAGACGTACGACGAAAGGCTTACCCGTCATATTCCAACCAGATCTGATCCAGTCACTATCGGTATCTAACGTCGCCAATCGCACAAATACATATCGAGTCTTCCATTTTCGATCATTGACTGACGTGTTTTGAACCAAGGTGCACTCGCCCTTGTATCTCGAAAACAAACTATAGCGACGGTATTGATCCTTCTTGACCTGGTACGCCGTCAACAGGTCCCTCACGTTCATGGGCGACTCCCAGTGTGAAGCAAGTCATTCGATGACCCGGATCACGCGCCAAAATTGGGGCATCAGCTACCCTGGCGAAAGATCGAACTCGCACATAAATGCCTTGGCCAGAAGCGAATATGGCCAATGGAAGCCTTTCTTGAATGGATACTCGTATATCACGACATACCCCTCAGGGCATATCTCGGGACGAATCCTGCCCGCCTTGCTTATAGTTATCCCAGTAGGAATTCTCGCTAAGCTTCTGAAGTCGTCGATATCCTCGTCGCTTTTGATGGTACTTCTGGGCTCTGTCGACATCTCTATCCCCGTCAACAATGTTTGTCTATCTGAAAGACCCCAGATATCCCAATTTTTCCTAAGCTTCCTAGCAATGGATTTGCGATGCATACGCAAACTGAAGAGTCGCACCTTATATAAGCACTCTAGACCTTGAGAATCCTAACCGAATCGAAGATTCTCGCTAGAATAGAAGGGATCGGACGAAGAACAGCAAGGAAATCAATAAGGAGTCTTCGCCTAAAGTTCTCTGAAAACGTAAACAGGGAAAGACCCATCGTGACCTTTATATATGCAGTCGATCGTGTCAGGTCGAGTCCTTCGATGATCGATACGCGTCCCGTCTATTCGTATAACCACGCAAATCGCTGACACCTGGCCATGACAGCTGCTAAGCACTATCGTACGTCAGCATGACGTCACGATCTCATCCCCTCTTCGACTTCCCTCTCTAGTTTGAATTGAACCAGTCTAGTCCTAAAGCAACTAAAATAACTTTCGACACGTGTCATAATTTTATGCGTCCGACTGACAAAATTTAAAATTTGAATTTAGCATTCTACTTTCAAATTTTGGGGGCAAACTGTTTGGGCAAAATTTCACCAGTCTCGACCACGATGTCGTACGTTTCACACGATCGTCGCATAGAACCATGCAACCTCGACTAGCTAACGCGTGATACAACTGTTACATTTGTTTAGTGTTTATTGCATGAGTCAACGTCATTAATGGACAACGGCTATAACTAATGAAAGCCATTAACAGCACTAAAGACAACGTCTGTTACGACAGTTATCGAAGTATTTAATGAGCCAATTAAAGCACCCGAAGACTATAAAATCCAAGCTCAATCCTCAGTTCAAGGGACATCGAAAAACGGACATCGAAAAACAGACACAAGCACTCGAACTCGAAAGAACACTTGGATCACAGAAATCGCTCGCAGAAGAATCGCTCTCGACGCACGACATCAGCGCACGACACACAGTTTAAACACACGACGCACATTGTTTTTACATTCAAAACACTTGTTACTTTACATTTTGAAGTCTTTCTTTCATTTTTATTATATTCTTTGTACGGTCGACACCCGAAACACAAGGACATCGCCCCTGTTTGGCGACCATAGTGCAGCGACGACTTCCACAGTCGTCTGCGGGTTTTTTCCTCGTTGAGGTTTTTCCCGCGTCACCAAATTCTCTGTCTCGTTTACATTTTCGTCTTTATCGCACGCTTTGTCAAAATATTCTTTTCTTTAGTTGTTAAAGTCCACATCAACCTTAAGTTGTACTTTGGTGCAATTTTTGGCATTAACAGACACCAAGACCTGCTCCTCTGGAGTTTGAAGAACCGTCGACATGGAGCACCCCGGTCATGTCACTTATAGTCGCCACGGTATAGGTCTCACTTTGTGCTTCTTTTTCCAGTTCAAGACTGAAATCGGCGACGAAGTCGGTCAGGACCTGCGACTTAATTGTCGTGCGAGGTTTGAAGTCAATATCGTAGCCACTGAGGTAGATACTCCATTTCGCTAGTCTTCTTGTAAGTTCTAGCTTTCTCAGGACCGACTTGAGAGGAAAATTCATTACGGCGGTAATAGGATGGGATTCAAAGTAGTGTCGTAACTTCTTTGCTACTGTAACTAGCGATAAAAGTAACTTCTCCATAGACGTATATCGTGTTTCTGCATCTAGAAGAGACTTACTGACGTAGTAAATCGGTAGATGTCGCCTGTCGTCCTCTCTAGTCAAGACGTCACTTACTGAGTGAGGACTTACGACGAGATACAGCTGTAGGACCTCGTGTTCCTTTGGTTTTGAAAGTAAGGGCGGAACGGCCATGTATTCTTTCAATCATTGTAGCGCTTGCTCGTGATCGTCCGTCCAGTCGAATCCCTTGTTCTTTCTCAAGACATTATAGAACAAATGACATTTATCTGACGATCGTGAGATGAAGCGATTTAACGCTGCTACACGACCTGTAAGTCATTGGACCTCCTTGAAGTTTCTGGGCGACTTGATGTTTATCAAAGCTTTGATTTGATCAGGATTTGCCTCTATGCCTCGTCGTGTGACCATGTACCCCAGAAATTTCTCGGCGCTGACTCCGAAGGAACATTTCGTAGGATTCAGCTTCATCTGATATTGTCGAAGGACGTCGAAGGATTTCTTCAGATGATCGATATGGTCGGTCGCCTGCTTGGACTTGACAAGCATGTCGTCAATGTAGACCTCCATGGTGTGGCCAAGGTGCTCTTTGAACATCCTATTAACCAATCGCTGGTAGGTTGATCCTGCATTTTTTTAAACCGAAAGGCATGACTTTGTAACAGAGTATGCCTTTATCTGTCATAAAAGCAGTCTTCTCCTGGTCTTCGCTGTGCATCAAGAGTTCATGTCCTGCGGTCGCGTCGACCATAGCGTCGATGTGGGGTAGTGGAAATGGATCTTTAGGACATGCCTTATTAAGGTCTGTGAAGTCGATACACACTCGCCACTTCCCATTCTTCTTTTGTACGACCACAACGTTGGCTAACCAGTCGGGGTACTTCACTTCTCTGATCTTCCCAGTCTTAAGCAAATTGTCGACTTCATCGTTGATCACCTTGTTCCGTTCAGGAGCGAATTTACGACATTTTTGCTTTATTGGTTTGAACGATGGGCCGACGTTCAGCTTACGGGATATGACGTCAGGGTCTATGCCGACCATGTCTTCGTGCGTCCAAGTGAAACAATCAGCATGTTCCTGCAAAAAAGAGATTAGCTGACACTTTATGATGGGATCTAACGATGCCCCCACAAAGACAATTTGATCAGGCTCGTCCTGGTCCAAGATGACTTCTTCTAGACGATAATCATCTGAGGACTCAGGGACATCCTGTACCTGTAATTGCTAGATGTCCCTTTTCTGAGGTTTCAATGTCGCCTTGTAGCAATCATGTGTGGTCTTCTGTTCACTTTTGATTTCTTGCACACTCTCCATGGCGTCGGGAATTTGATCATCTGGTGATAGGTCGAGGGGACCGCCTTCATGTCGTGTATCCACGGTCGACCAAGTATAACGTTGTAAGTTGACGAACAGTCGATAACGTTAAACTTTGTTTGCTTGTTGACCCCTTTAGCGTACACTGGGAGGATGATCTCTCCCAAAGAGTTGGTAGAGTCGCCATTAAATCCTATCAGAGTCGTCGAACGATGAGTGATCTCTGACTTGTCGATGCCCATAGCTTTGATCGTGCTCAAGAAAATGATGTTAGCCGAACTACCTCCATCGACCAGTACTCTTTTGGTTGAGCAGTTGCCAATAGTAAGCTGGATAATCAATCCGGCGTGATGTTTCTGCCAGCTGTCCTGGAGGTCGTCCTGAACGAACGTTATTGGCATCGCCTCCAGTTCCAACTCTTGATTCGGTCGAGATGACCGAGGAATAGGGATGGTAAAAAAAACCCGTCCCCGACGGGGATCCGACACCCGAACCCGGTTTGACCGGGGAATCCCCGAGTTGACCGAAGGATGGGGACGGGGATGGGGAATCCCCGAATTTGATAACCGGGGATGGGGATACCTCTCAAACCCGACCCCGGCCCCGACCCCGAGTATTTAATATAAGTTTTTATATATAGTATGTGTTTATATATATACGTATATATAACATAATAAAAATGATAAATCCAATGAGTATATATATATATAGTATATATAACACACCAACATAATCAATTTTCGATTATGAGAAAACTTTCAAGATATATTATAGTATTGGTATTATTGTTTAGAGAAACTTTTAGTTATATAACGTGGGTGTATAAAATATATAGTATTATGTATTGTAATTAATATATTTATTTACAAAAAACTCTCTTACAAATGCAACAAATTAAAAGTTGGTTAACTAAAGGTTATAAAAATGCGTCATTCAATCGTGAAATTGACATTTATAAAGATATTATATACAAAAATTAAGTTTTGTAAATGGGGAAAATCCTCGATTCCCCGATGGGGATGGGGATGGGGAAGGAATTTTGTTCCTCGACGGGGATGGGGATGGGGAGTGGGGAGCGGGGATGGGGATGGGAATTGCGATCCCCGGTATCCCCGACCACGTTGCCATCTCTACCGAGGAATGGGATACTCTCCCGATGATTGATTGGCGTGCCGCTTGGCTGCCGAGTATGTTAAACCACAGACGTCTGATCCACGGGTCACGCAATTGACGACTTTTGCGTGGGCTGGGGATGTTGGTCTTACGTTTTCAACTGGCGTAGATTCTTTATCAATCAAACCTTGGAGATGGCCCTTGGGGATGATACAGGCTAACTCCTTCTGTAAGGCAAGGCAGTTATCTGTCGTATGACCATGGTCACTATGGAAATCACACCATTTGGTCTTGTCCTTCTTGTCGTCGTCTTTATCGCTTTTCTTGGGCCATCGAATAGACGACTGAATAATCTTGAGAGCTTCGACCAGATCTTTCGATGTCCCCTTGAATCCATAAGAGGAGATCTTAGGATATTGAGGAAATCTGGCCGTAGGATTACTCTTTTTCTTGTCGAACCGAACGTTTGATATCTGGCGCGCTGGCTCTGTTTTGACGATCGTCTTGGACTTGAAATATGGTTTCTTGATCCCGAGCGACTTTTTGTCGGTAGAATGCTTACGATGGAAAGTGTAATAACCAGGTATGTTATTGGTTTATTTTTTAGCTATTATTTTAATTTAAGAAGGGTTTGGAGTTAGTTTTATAAATGTTAGTTGAGTAATTATGGAGTTAGAAGTTAAGGGGTAAGTTTTAATTTTTATATGGAAATATAGGGATGTATTTTGCCATATAGAGTAAGCTTGGGGTTTGTTGGGTATTCTTGCCAAACATCACCTCCACCACCGCCACACTCACCTCACTAGGAGGAGGTGTCCTCCATGTGTTTAGCTAAAACTAAAATATCCTAACCTAAAGTGTGTGTGTGTGGGTTCGGTTGAGAGAAAGAAGAAAGAAAGGTAGAATCGAAAGAAAAGAAGAGGAAGGACAAGGTTTGTAGCTGAGAATTTGAAGGTTCATCTTCCTGAGATCAAAGGTATGTAAACTCTTAGTCTACCCTTTTGTTGAGATAGAGTTTTATGTGAGTTTATAAGTGGGTTTTGATGATTTAAGGATGTTTTGGAAAATCTGAGCTTATGGTTAGGTTATGTTAATAGTCTTAAACATATCTGCATAATTTCAGTAACATGCATAGCTTAAAAGTTTAGAATTCTGGGTTTAGATGAACACAGTGGACTGAGACATTCAAGCAAGTCGCAACAGTGGATTGCGACATGGTTGAATATTGCGATCTTCATGAATGTCGCAACCTTGAGTTGCGACTTGCTCATGAAATCGCAATAGTGGGTTGCGACTTGCTCATGAAGTCGCAATAGTGGGTTGCGATTTGGTACTATGTCGCAACAGTTGGTTGCGACTTGAGGGGGTTGTCGCAACAGTTGGTTGCGACATGAAGGGGAAGTCGCAGTAGTTGATTGCGACTTGGTACTGTGTCGCAGTAGTTGATTGCGACTTGGTGTAAGTATATTGTGACATAGAGTAATTCCATAGTTGATTGCGACTTGAGTCGAGGATTTCAGAACTTAGAGATTTTTAGTCTTAAAAAGAAATATTTGTATTTATTTGATACAGATTCTGTGAAACTGAACTGAAGGATTTGGAGTGCTCGATAAATAGCTTGGGAGGATTTTGCAATTTAGCGAAACAAGTGAGTTTTTACTTAAAAATGGTTTCAAATGGAATACATGTATGTGAATGAATGTAATATTGTGCATATGGTGTTTATATGAGTATTACATTGCATGAGTGCTAGTTGGCCGGGCTTAGGACCGGTGAAAGTTGGCTGTACAGAGGGACAGTGGTGTTGGCTGTATTTAGTACAGCGGTGTATATTGATTAATTGGCTTGCTACCAATTAATATGGCCAAGAGAAAGAGAAAGAGAAAGAGATGAAAAGATACATGATGCATGAGTCATAGTTGGTATTCTTATGTGAATTATGTGTATGATGTTGTGCAAATGTTTTCTTTAACTAACGACGATTTCTCACTAGACCTCAAGGTCTAACCCTCATTTTTGTTTTAAAATATGTATTCCAGGTCAAGGAGCAAATAAAGGACAGTGATAGGATATATCATGTTTAGCATTTTGGAAGATGCATGATTGTGAAGATTCTAGTTGTGTTTTGTATCTATTATGTACTTCGTTATAAGTGAAAAAGTTTGTACTGAAAGACCTATTTGGTTAAGATAAGGGACCATAAATGAAATATGATGTATTGTTTTGTGGTAAAATATATGTTATTTGTATGTTGGGAATCCGGGTTGTTACAGATGGTATCAGAGCCCTAGTTTAAGGGATTTAGGTATTAGTATCTGTACCTAGACTTAAACTGCATGTGAAGTAGGATGTCTCTATTATTGTAGAACCTTGGGATGTTAAATATAAAAAGGTAGAAGGAACATCATGTAAGGTAATTTCAGATTACACCTGGCCAGTGTAATTGTGATCTTACAGGTACATGTTTGGACTGGAATACCTTGTTATATGGGGTATTTGCTTACATGTATATTAACCTTGTCTGAATCAACAGAATGGCAAGCGGTACGAGACAAACGAATCGGGAAGGTGAAGGAAATCCGAATAGATCCAATCCAACAGCCGAAGGAAGGGGAAGAGGGGGAGATAGAGGCAGAGGCAGAACTGGGGGCAGGGTTCAGGGGCGCGGTACGGAGTTTGTTACGAGGGACGACTTAGCGGCTGAAATGGGAAGATTACAGGCAAATATCCAGGCTATGTTTAACCGGACTCATAATACGGAAACGGAAAGACCAGATCCTAACTTCGAAGACGAGATGCCTATCACACCTACTGTCACAGCAGTACCAAGAAGGTGTGACTATAAAATGTTTTTAAGCTGTAAACCACCAACTTATGGAGGGGATAGAGATCCAGTGAAGGCGATGCGATGGCTGAAGGAAATCGAAGCTGTATTTAAAACCAGCAAATGTGCGGAAGAGGATAAGGTGTTATACGGAACTGCAATGTTGAAGGCAGATGCTTTATATTGGTGGGAGGCCCTTATTGACTCTAAGGGATCTGATGTATACTCAACCTTTACTTGGGGCGAATTCTCAAGGGCATTCAAAGAACAGTTTTGTCCTCAAGCAGCAGTCAGACAATTGGATGAGGAATTCCTGGGCCTACAACAAGGAAATTTATCCGTCAGAGACTATACTGCCCGTTTCTTAGAGAAGTCGCGTTTTGGAGAGTATTATGTTGCCACGGAGAAAATGAAGATGGAAAGGTTCATATTCGGATTGAATTCAGAAATTCGAAAGTTAGTAACTGCAACAAGACCTGATACTTTCTCAGCAGCAGTAAATCACGCGGAAAATGTGGAGCGGGATAATAAGAGGGATGCCGGTGATAAGAGTATGGGAAAGAGAAAATGGGAAGGACCACCACAAGATCAGAAGAAGTCAAGGTTTCAGCGATTTGATAGCCGTCCACCTTTTCGACCAGTTGAAAGGCCTTGCCCAAAGTGCCATCGTTTTCATCAAGGAAGGTGTCAAGTGGATCCCAGAAACTGTTATAAGTGCGGAAAAGTCGGTCACATTGCTAAAGATTGTCGAGTTGTTAGATTTTGTTATTCGTGCAATTCTCCTGATCATCTTCAGTCCGATTGTCCACTAGGGAGAATACAATCAGGGGGTACGTCAGTAAGACCGACGGGTGTCAAACCAGTAGTACCGAGACTAGAACCAGCAAGAACAAGGGGTCGTTCATTTCAGATGACAGCAAAGGAAGCTGAGGAAAATCCGGATGTGGTTACAGGTACATTCCTAATAAATTCTACACGTGCTAAGGTGTTATTTGATTCCGGTGCAAACCGATCGTTTGTGTCTCCTTCGTTTGCTGCTTATATGCATTTAAAGCCTAAAGTGTTAGATCATGCTTTAATGGTAGATACTGCAAATGATAATCAAGTGTCAGTTAAAGAAGTATTTGATAGCTGTATGATAGATATAGAAGGGTGCGGAGTACCGATTCAGTTATTTCCAATAGCCCTGGTCGAGTTTGATGTGGTAGTGGGAATGGATTGGTTAGCCAAAAATCAAGCTAACATAATTTGTGATAAGAAGTTAATAAATGTTGTGTTACCTGAGAAGGGGCCAGTAGTGATTTATGGTGATCGTAGAAATCATCAGTCTAGTCTTATATCTATGATAAAAGCCCGTAAGTGTGTGAATAAGGGTTGTCAGAGTTATTTAGCTTATGTGATAGATATTAAGCCAGAAAAGAACAAGTTGGAAGATATTCCGATTGTTAGTGAATTTCCGGAAGTGTTCCCTGAAGACTTGAATAGTCTTCCGCCTGTTAGACAGGTAGAGTTTGGTATAGATCTGATTCCTGGAGCCGCTCTTGTTGCCCGTGCACCGTATCGTTTGGCACCTCTAGAGACGAAAGAGATGATGACTCAATTGTAGGATCTCTCAGATAAAGGCTTCATTAGACCGAGTTCTTCGCCGTGGGGAGCACCAGTTTTATTTGTGAAAAAGAAGGATGGTTCGATGAGAATGTGTATCGACTACCGGGAATTGAATAAGCGTACGATCAAGAACAAGTATCCGTTACCCAAAATTGATGACCTCTTCGATCAGTTAGTTGGAGCTTGTTATTTCTCCAAGATTGATCTAAGATTCGGTTATCATCAGTTGAAGGTCAAAGAAGAAGACGTTCTGAAAACTGCTTTTCGCACAAGGTATGGTCATTATGAATTCTTAGTGATGTCGTTTGGTTTGACGAATGCTCCAGCTGCCTTTATGGATTTAATGAATCGGGTATGTAAGCCGTATCTTGATAAATTCGTAATTGTATTTATCGATGATATACTTGTCTATTCCCGATCCAAAGAAGAGCACGCTCAACATCTTCGTTTGGTTCTAGAACTATTGAAGCAAGAAAAGTTGTATGCTAAATTTTCAAAATGTGAATTCTGGCTACGGGAAGTTCAGTTTCTGGGGCATGTAGTTTCTGAGAAAGGCATTCAAGTTGATCCGATGAAAGTGGAAGCGATTGAAAAGTGGGAACCGCCGAGAACGCCAACCGAAGTACGTAGTTTTTTGGGTTTAGCTGGTTACTATCGAAAGTTTATAAAAGACTTCTCTCGTATCGCGACGCCTTTGACAAAGTTGACTCGAAAGAATCTGAAGTTTGAATGGAAAGCAGAACAGGATGAAGCATTCTGAATATTGAAAGAGAAACTGTACAGCGCACCGATTTTATCGCTACCTGAAGGTTCTGAAGACTTTGTTGTTTATAGTGATGCTTCTAAACTGGGATTGGGATGTGTACTTATGCAGCATGGGAAAGTTATTGCTTATGCTTCTCGTCAACTAAAAGATCATGAATGACAGTATCCAACACACGACATGGAGCTTGCAGCAGTTGTATTCGCGTTAAAGATTTGGAGGCATTATCTTTATGGTTCCAAGTGTCAAATTTATACTGATCATAAGAGTCTCCAACATCTTTTCGATCAGAAGGAACTAAATATGAGGCAAATAAGATGGCTAGAACTGGTGAATGATTACGACTGTGAAATTCTTTATCACCCGGGAAAAGCAAATGTAGTGGCCGATGCGCTGAGTCGTCAAGAAAGAAGTGGAACAATAAAAGCTATATCACTACGAGCCAAACTCCTACCTAATATCTTTGATGAATTGCTGAAGTGTCAAATAGAAGCCTATCAGGAAGAACAGTTGAAATCAGAACGGTTAGTGGGGTTATCAGCATTGCTAGTAAAGGATGATCGTGGGTTGTTGTGTTTGGGAAACAGAATTTGGGTGCCTCGTTTGGGTGGTTTACGTGACCGGGTACTTCAAGAAGCTCATCAGTCTCGATTCTCTATACATCCAGGTACGAATAAGATGTATAAAGATCTGAAACAATTTTATTGGTGGCCGGGAATTAAAAGAAGCATTGCTCAGTATGTGGAAAATTGTACTACTTGTAAGAAGGTAAAGATTGAACATCAAAAGCTGTTTGGTCAGTTACAACGATTGGAGATACCGATGTGGAAATGGGATCAGATTACTACAGATTTCATCACAAAGCTGCCAAGGACTTCAAAGGGATTTGATTCTATTTGGGTGATTGTAGATAGGTTAACAAAGTCTGCTCATTTCTTACCGATAAAGGAAACTGATTCGATGGAACGCTTAGCCAAATTGTACATTGACGAAATAGTAACTCGACATGGAGTTCCAATCTCAATTATTTCAGATCGGGATAGTCGTTTTACTTCAAGGTTCTGGAGAAGTTTTCAAAAGGAGATGGGAACGCAGATAAAGTTAAGTACAGCTTACCATCCTCAAACTGACGGTCAGAGTGAACGAACGATTCAGACATTAGAAGATATGCCCCAGGCTTGCATTGTTGACTTTGGGGGATCGTGGGATAAGCATTTACCGTTGATCGAATTTGCCTACAACAACAGTTATCATTCCAGCATACAAGCGGCACCGTTTGAAGTTTTGTATGGTAGAAAATGGCGAACGCCTCTATGTTGGAATGAAGTGGGAGAGAAACAGTTAGCAGGACCAGATATAGTACAGTTAACAGCGGATAAGGTTACTCAGATTCGGGAAAGATTGAAAGTGGCTCAAGATAGACAGAAAAGTTATGTCGATCGACGCTGGAAACCGTTAGAGTTCCAAGTTGGAGATTTTGTAATGTTAAAGGTCTCACATTGGAAAGGAGTCATTCGATTTGGAAAGGAAGGTAAACTTAGTCCGAGATATATTGGACCATTTGCAATTACTGAAAGAATTGGGGAAGTAGCTTATCGACTAGATTTACCTCCAGAGTTAAGCAGGATTCACAACGCTTTTCATGTGTCGAATTTTCGAAAGTGTTTAGTTACACCAGATCAGGCAGTGTCTCTACCAGATATACAGGTTGATGAAAAGCTGAATTATGTGGAGGAACCTGAAGCTATTGTTGACCGAAAAGTCAAAGTCCTACGGAATAAGGAGATAAGACAAGTGAAAGTTCAGTGGCGACATCATAGGGGTCAGGATGCTACATGGGAATCAGAGTCAGAAATAAGAGCCAAATACCCTCATCTGTTCACTTAACTAAATTCCGGGACGGAATTCTTTTAAGGGGGAGATGTTGTAATAACCAGGTATGTTATTGGTTTATTTTTTTCCTATTATTTTAATTTAAGAAGGGTTTGGAGTTAGTTTTATAAATGTTAGTTGAGTAATTATGGAGTTAGAAGTTAAGGGGTAAGTTTTAATTTTTATATGGAAATATAGGGATGTATTTTGCCATATAGAGTAAGCTTGGGGTTTGTTGGGTATTCTTGCCAAACATCACCTCCACCACCGCCACACTCACCTCACTAGGAGGAGGTGTCCTCCATGTGTTTAGCTAAAACTAAAATATCCTAACCTAAAGTGTGTGTGTGTGGGTTCGGTTGAGAGAAAGAAGAAAGAAAGGTAGAATCGAAAGAAAAGAAAAGGAAGGACAAGGTTTGTAGCTGAGAATTTGAAGGTTCATCTTGCTGAGATCAAAGGTATGTAAACTCTTAGTCTACCCTTTTGTTGAGATAGAGTTTTATGTGAGTTTATAAGTGGGTTTTGATGATTTAAGGATATTTTGGAAAATCTGAGCTTATGGTTAGGTTATGTTAATAGTCTTAAACATATCTGCATAATTTCAGTAACATGCATAGCTTAAAAGTTTAGAATTCTGGGTTTAGATGAACACAGTGGACTGAGACATTCAAGCAAGTTGCAACAGTGGATTGCGACATGGTTGAATATTGCGATCTTCATGAATGTCGCAACCTTGAGTTGCGACTTGCTCATGAAATCGCAATAGTGGGTTGCGACTTGCTCATGAAGTCGCAATAGTGGGTTGAGATTTGGTACTATGTCGCAACAGTTGGTTGCGACTTGAGGGGGTTGTCGCAACAGTTGGTTGCGACATGAAGGGGAAGTCGCAGTAGTTGATTGCGACTTGGTACTGTGTCGCAGTAGTTGATTGCGACTTGGTGTAAGTATATTGCGACATAGAGTAATTCCATAGTTGATTGCGACTTGAGTCGAGGATTTCAGAACTTAGAGATTTTTAGTCTTAAAAAGAAATATTTGTATTTATTTGATACAGATTCTGTGAAACTGAACTAAAGGATTTGGAGTGCTCGATAAATAGCTTGGGAGGATTTTGGAATTTAGCGAAACAAGTGAGTTTTTACTTAAAAATGGTTTCAAATGGAATACATGTATGTGAATGAATGTAATATTGTGCATATGGTGTTTATATGAGTATTACATTGCATGAGTGCTAGTTGGCCGGGCTTAGGAACGGTGAAAGTTGGCTGTACAGAGGGACAGTGGTGTTGGCTATATTTAGTACAGCGGTGTATTTGATTAATTGGCTTGCTACCAATTAATATGGCCAAGAGAAAGAGAAAGAGAAAGAGATGAAAAGATACATTATGCATGAGTCATAGTTGGTATTCTTATGTGAATTATGTGTATGATGTTGTGCAAATGTTTTCTTTAACTAACGGGGATTTCTCACTAGACCTCAAGGTCTAACCCTCATTTTTGTTTTAAAATATTTATTCCAGGTCAAGGAGCAAATAAAGGACAGTGATAGGATATATCTTGTTTAGCATTTTGGAAGATGCATGATTGTGAAGATTCTAGTTGTGTTTTGTATCTATTATGTACTTCGTTAAAAGTGAAAAAGTTTGTACTGAAAGACCTATTTGGTTAAGATAAGGGACCATAAATGAAATATGATGTATTGTTTTGTGGTAAAATATATGTTATTTGTATGTTGGGAATCCGGGTTGTTACAGAAAGCCATATCGTCTTCGACTCTCATGTAGGCCAATGTCCTAGCTCGAACGTCTTCAAAGTTCTCTGGCGGGTATTTCGTAAGATCGACGTACAGTCCTGTAGTGTTGTCGTCCAAACCACACTTGTAGGCTTTGATGGCAGTCTTGACATCACAATTTCGGATGCTAATCATTTCTGCGTTGAAACGGTTGAAGTAACCGCAGATGGATTCTCCAGATTTTTGGACGACGTAATACAGGTCGCTGGTCTGCTTCTCCATCTTGCGACTACTGGCGAATTGTTGCGAAAACTGGTTGACCAACTCCGCGAAGTTACTGATGGACTTGGGTTTGAGATTGATCAACCATTGGAGAGCAGCACCTGTAAGAGTCGCGCCAAAGCTTTTACACATGCACACTTCTTGATATTGATGTGGGATTGACGCTGTCCACATCAATTCTTTGTACTGAGCAATGTGCTCTGTTGGATCGCTTATTCCCGAATACTTGGGCGTAAAAGCAGGAATGTTGTACTTCTTCTGAACATCAACATTCGCTATCTTGTCGACGAAAGGCGACGCTTGGAATCTTGTGAGGGGCTCGACGTCAACGGGGACGGCGCACCGGGTAACTTTGAAAGTAGCGACAGCATCTTTTCATTCTGATCCTCTAATAACTTGACTCGTTGGGTGACGAGATCATTAGGATCGGGGACTGCATCTGTCGGGGGAATGATTCCCGAGTCTTGAGCTGTCATGCCGACTGTCGTATGGAAGCCATTTCCATACGACGAACCATTGGCTTCTCCGTTAAAGGGGAAGTTCATGGGGATCGTCATTGTAGGATGCGAGATTGTTGGAATATGATATGGTATGGCTCCATTGTACAGCGGTGGCGGCCTCAAATGTTGCGGAGGAAATTGTCCAAAGGGAGGATTGTTGACAAATGGCCCTGGACCTGCCTAGAATGGTGGCCTTACGAAAGGTGCACCTGTAGGTCAGGGACCGTTTTGAGGTCCAAAGGAATTGCCAATCGCCGGATTCCTCGGGGAAGCAATTTCTGCAGCTGCTTTTTGGTTCTGCTCGTTCAATGCTTGAATTTGACTCCGTGCAGAGTTCAGCTCTGCGTACAGCTGTGCCATAGGATCTTGTTGGGCTGCCATTTTCCTGGAAAACAAAACTTCACAAGATCGTTAGAGCGATGTATGCTTGGCTTGAGATTTTCTCTAGACGGGGTCCCACGGATGGCGCCAAACTGTTAATGCCAAAAATCACCCAAAGGATAACTTAAGGTTGATGTGGAACTTTTAACAACTAAAGAAAGGGATCTCAAGACCAACAACAAAATCGCGCATAAAACATAAATAAGACAGGAGAATTGGTGACGCGGAAAACCCAAACGAGGGAAGAAACCGTGGCCAACTTGTGAGAGTCGACGGTGCACTATGATCGCCAAACAGGGGCGAAAATCCTTTGGTAACAAGTGTTTTGTATACAACAGATTACAATAAGACTAAAAACAAACTTAATCGTAAGATAAAGTTATGTGTCGTGCGTAAATCGTGCAAAATAAGCTGTTGTCGTACGAATTGAACTGCTCGTCGTGCGAAACTTGCGTGAGTGAGGATAGTTCAAATGCTTCTGATGTAAGAATGTTGAGAGTGTAGAAATGTAGAGTTCATATGTTGCGTAGATTGTCAATTGATTCGATGTGTCCCGTTCGAGTGTGGAGCGGGTCTTTATATAGCTTCCGGCAGCAATAAATGTGTCTTGATGACTTGTTTGTAACCGTCGTCGGGTCTTTAATGCCATTAAGAGCTCGTCCGTTACTGGCCGTTGTATCATGATTGCTCGTGGACCTGCATTAATGGAACAAAGAAAACGGATGTTGACTGTTAACGGTTAGTATAATCATACGACCGTCTTGAGTCTCGGACGTAGTTCGTATGGAACTTACGACCATCATGAAAATGTACGACCAAATATTCGTTTGTAAATATCCTGCAATCTTAAAACAAGAATGGTCTTACATAAATGTCATATGAGTTATTCATCGTTGGTCGTGAGGTGTGGATTTTTACCCAAGAATGGTCTTATATATAGTAAGATATCAATCTTTATAAAATAACTTCTAATAAATATATTATCTTTTATTTTAATTGAAATATTAATTAATAGAACGTTACATCATATTTGTACTAACTATGAGTAATTATAAGCTTATTAATTAAAAAACCTTTCATTTTTTCCTCAAATATGAATAATCAATATATTTATAAACGGATCATAATAACACATATTTGTTTATATCTATCTATTATATATTAGAGTAAATTGCATTTTTCGTTCCTGTGGTTTGCTAAAGGTTTCGGATTTCATCCCTGTGGTTTTGAAATTTCGGTTTTCATCCACATGGTTTGCAATTCATTTCTATTTTCGTCTCTTAGGCCAAAACACTACTTCTAAGTATGAAGAACTAAAATAGAAACGAAATGTAAACCTTAAGGATGGAACTAGAAATAAAATTTTAATATAAGGACGAAAAAGGTGATGAATTATAAACCATAAGGATGAAAATCGCAATTTCAAAACCATAAGGACGAAAATAGAAGTTTTCAACAAACCACAGGGACTAAAATCGTAATTTACTCTATATATTAAGAAACAACCACATCCAATGGTGTACGGTGTAGTAGGAATTGAGGCTATGAATTTTCTTAAACTTTTCATTATTACACTAATTTTTATTTTTATTTTTATAACTTATGCTATTTATATGCTCTTTCCTTTAAATGCTTTTTAATTCTCAGTTTTCAAAATTGAAACTCTAGGTCCTTGAGAAATACTAATTCATGGGTTTAACCCATGATTATTCATTTGCTCTTTCCTTTAAATCCTTTTTAATTCTCGCTTTTCAAAATTGAAACTCTTGAAATTCACTTGGTATATATAAAGAGGAGGGCAATAGGTATTTGAGAAATACTATTTCATGGCTTAACCGATGACTATTCATTTACTCTTTCCTTTAAATCCTTTTAAACCTCACTTTTCAAAATTGAAACTCTTGAAATTCACTTGATATATAAAGAGGAGCGCAAGAGGTACTTGAGAAATAGAAAAGGAAGAAGTAAATTGAGAAGTATGTGGTTCAAAGAATTCCTAATCAGGAAGAAGAATACCTTCAATCATTGACATCTCGAACATGTACGTAACCATTATCTTCTTCAAGGAACGTAAGATTTTTTCAATAAGCAACAAGTTCATGTAATCTTTTTGTTATGTACTCTTCCAATGTGATTGATCAAGTACATGTCACATGTTATATTCTATTCGTTTCACTTATATAAATGAAAGATTTCATCAATAGACTCTTTGTGGAAGTTTATGTCTACTTTTTTTTATCAAATGTTGAATTAATTATTTGAGTTTTTAAAACATGAAATTGCTTTTTATTATGGAGTTATGCTTTAATTTTGAAGTTGTAGAATTATGATAAATTGAGCATGTTTATTAATACTGTGGAGATATCCTACTAATGGATTATAGATATCATTATCTATTATTATATTTCCCTCATATATTGACGCATAGTTATATCTCTCAGGTGCATGTGGAGAATCTAAATGGGTCCAGATTACAAAATCGAAGCCAAAGACCTGTGCAAGAGAATAAATTACATTTGATGCTGTTATTCTTAGTTACTTTTGTATATCATGTTTATACTTACAATTGCATGACTTTGGTTTTGTTATATTCTTTGGAAGGAGTGAAGTTGTTCTTTATCAAATGGGGAAAATGAGAAGGTTAGTTGTTACAAAAATGAGACACCATAACAATTTAATGACAATTTTGTATGTATATTAAAGACTCACTATATATTTTCTAATATTATTAAATGATCACTATAGGTTATTATTATTTACATCACACTTTTTATTATTATTTAAAAACCAATAAATGTACTAAATGATCAATTACATAAGTTTAAATCATTTTCTTTACCATACCATATATATTGATTTTACATAAAAGGATTTAAACCTTTTTTTTATTCTTTAGGGAGAAAACAAACTATGAAAAAACTAGGTAATTGTATCGCGCTTCGCGCGGCCATTGTTGGTGAATGATATATATGACAAATAGGTTTGAATTGAATATAAAGTGGTAAAGTTATGATAATAATTATGATCCACTATTAAACTGTGAAATGGTAGAAAATACGACATTCCATAGATGCAAAACTAATATTTTTGCTTTTGGGTTGTCTTAGTATAAGAATAAAGAGTGGTGTAATATATTGTTTGTAAAAAAGAATAGTATCACCAATGATGTATAAATAACATATGTGAATTCGGTACATTATTGGGGGAGAGAGAGGGAGCCGAATATTACTTTATATGATGAACATTTCAATAAAACTGTGTCATGGTTGAAAAATCATCGTTAGATGGCGGACTCGTTTCCCTGTAAGAAGTAATAAAATGAAAAGTATTAGTTTATGCATTGTGTTAGTGCTATAAGGTAAGCAATATTTGATAGTTATTATAGATTATGAGGATGTTGTACCTGGATATCATATGTCGTTATAGAAATAGATTGGAAAACTTCCTTGAAAACTATATTTTTAATAAAGTTTCGCTCTTCAATCTCATTGTCAGCATTTAGTATGACCAATCCTTCACGTGATGTAACTCGTGATACAACAACATACATTGGCCATGGGTAAAGATTTGGTTAGGGATTACAGCATAGTATGAACATTTATGAACATAATCTAGAGTCCAGCCTCTCGGGATGGAATCTTATCAACAAATGTCTTTAACATTTTCTAAAACATTATTACATAAAAATCCTACGAAAAAACATTAAATACCAAACACCCCTGTCGGATTTTCAATGAAATCCCCGGATTTCAAATCGAGAAAATTCAAACTAAACATGGGATTGGAATTCAATTCCATACCATATCCCTTAGAATCCAACCAAATCATATGAAAAGGTTCCACAAATGAAGGAAGAAAAATGACAAACTCTATACTCAAAGCTAGAGCTAAATTAGGTAAAAGACGTGAGAACACCCATAATAACGAACACTGAAAATGTTTGATCATGTTGAGATTTTTAACCAACCCACGTTAAAAAAAATAGAAATTGACTATGACTGAAAATGCTCCACTTAAGCAAAGTAAAACTGCAACGCAACACTTGACTGCTCAAAAACTAAGAAATTTGAACCTGTAAATGGTCAATTTACCACTCTTCCATGAGCTTAGTTTTTTCATCAATTGGAATTGGAATGTGTGGGTCATATTCTATAGGATGATAGTACTTGAATAACCTCTCTCTTGGCGTTGTCATCAGGGTTCTCTTGTTGCAGGTGGGCATGACTGGCTACATTTGTAATTAAACAACAATTTAATCGCATTAAAAACACATAAAACCCATAAAAACATACAAAATTTTGAAGAAACCACAAACATACATTGTCATCAACCGAAAACTTTGTCAATGTATTATGTGCAATCTGCAATAACCTACAATTTAAACAATTAGACGATTGCAAAATTGATCAATTTAAACAATGAGTGACACTTTGCCCCTTTTGGTGAATCCTAGTATTTCTCCACATATAAGATTGATAGCTCGATACCAATCTTGATGCAATCTAATACTAACATGTTTCTATTTATAACACCTGTTATAAAGTTTAGTGTTTGAATTAACATACTAATCTAAAGGTGCAAATAAGCCCATTTAATCTCAAAAGTTGAAGTAGAGCTCCATTCGCGTAAATTGAGCTCACTGAGTCAACACATGAAACGATTGATGCTCAATCAAAACTGTAAATAAGGTTTTAACATAAAGAATCAAGCAATCAATATTCAAGTGAACAAAACGAATTGGGTATAACTCAATCTAACCAAAAACACATAATCAATAGGAAAAACTTTTCAAAGTTCATAAAATAGAACAAAACCCAATTCATGATTCATCAAAAGAACAAATAATAATAACCAATAGTTGGCATAAAGAAGGGACAAACGAATGGTTAACATACAGAAAAAAGCGAAAGGGTAATTGTAAATTGCAATACATATCTACCATTACAAAAAAAACTTCTTGCTTATAAATGAAACATGTAAAATAAAAATTCGAGATAAGTAAATTAGAAGCTGCATTCCAACTCCCTAACAATGACACATCAATAACCCTAAGTTTTCCTTATACATACATACATATATGTATATATATATATATTTATATATATAAAGTTTTTCGATATAGATAATCATATTCTTTGTGTAATCCTTTGCTTGAAGAGCAATTATCTTAATAATTATGATCAAGAAAGCATTGAGCTACACTTGATTGGAGAGGACTATAGTATATGTAAGGATATGATCTTGAAAATACACATTTAAATATTTTAAATATGCCTTTCGGGTGTACCAAGTGTCTACTCTATTGGTGTTGACCCTTACTCTCGAAAGTAGGCTTCAATAATCAATACCAAGATCAAAATATTTGGAAGGTTAGCACTGCATAGTTTATGTAATAATCAAATGATTTTATAAAAGATTATATCAAGACAATTATCCTACCTTCTAATCGTTAACTTGTATTGTGTAGTTGTTCATCTCCAAAGGGTTTTAAATGAAATTATTCGTTACATTTATGACAACTGAACCATTTTCTAAATGACCACCGTAACCTTTTGTGTGCATCCCCTCTCCCTCTTTCTCCCATGGTAACATTTTTTGTCAAGCAAATCAGGAGATGGACATATTTTATGAGCAACAAATACCTTATGGTAAATGTTGAAGAACACAGAGGTTGCGAAGTATGGCCAAACCTTGCTACTCTTTTTAAATAATATCCTTTGATTTATGTATGTCCAAACACCCCCTAAATGTAAGCCTGAAAAATGATCTTGTGAAAAATAGAGAACACACAAGTAAAAAGACCCAAAAAACAAACAATTAAACATTAATCAGCACATGTTGTACGTAACTTTTAAGTGGTTAACTGCTACTTGGGCATAAAAGGCACTACAGAAGAACAACTTAGCAATTGTTATGTTTAAATGTTTTGTGGATGCATTCATTCCATTTTCTGTTGGGAAAAACACAGAAAAGAGGAGCAAACATTTATGTGCAAATATATTTGGTATTCTACTCAAAGAGGCATAGGTTGCAAGTGACCTCTTTAAGGCTTTAAGTGTTGTTTCCACGGGTTACCTACAGAAGTTAGAATGGAGACTGACCTTACAAACCCGTATGTCCATTGTTTTGTTGCTTTCTTGAAGATGCGCTGAAAACCCGACTTGAAGTAGATGTAATCACCAGACGCTGAAAACCCGCCTTTCATTGCTTAATTTGATGATGATCGTGAAGAGGGTTGCTGAAATTTGGTGCCCATTAACAAAGATTCATGATATGAATTCTTGATCGATGGAGACAGATACCAAAATAGTTGGAAGCCAAGATCGACGACCCGATCCCCAATGTCGATGGAGACTAACCAAAATCGTTGCAAAAAAATCCGTATGATTTTGATGGAGGATGCAGCACCCGAAATAGAACAAAGAGGCCGAGAAGCCTGAGGAAGATACAATCGATTGTGGGGAAAGAGAGGAGACGAAGGGTTGGAGGCTTGGAGCTGGCCCTAACCAGTAAAAAAAATAAAAAAACAAGAAAATAGAAAAATAGCGATTCTCAATTGTAGGAGCGCCACGTCATCCTCTTATGATTCTACTTTATATATTTATATAGATAGTCTTTGGTAGATCGAAAAAACTTAATCAAGTCAAATGAAAATTAAACAATTCAATTCGATTCGCCTATAGACAAAGTGGTCACAATATTGGCGACTGCAGCTACGCTTTGTGCAATGTAGGTTGGGAAAGTTGCAAACGAGTATTCCACAACAAACGTAATAGAATTATAAAAATATCCACAATTATATATACAAAACTAGGTAACAGACCATATTTGTTTGGTGAATATAAATATTTTATAAAAATATATGTAGGGGAATAAATTGATATATTTATGACATAACAATTTTCATCATTATAATCAATAGTCTCACATTTCTTTTATCAATTTAAGGCATTACAAAGTTTGATATAAAGAAATATTGATATTGATAACTCTCATTTTTTAGAGTTATTTATCACTCTTTTTCTAGGAATTTATATCATTTTTATACACACTTTGCTTCTTCCCCATTCATTTTGTCTAAAATGTGATAAGGAGATGATGAAGTTCCAAAAGTTTATTTTTTTAGAAAAACATTACACTTTCGGTTGTGGGCACGAGACTCCTCACTGTGAGCACGGACGGATCATCCCATTAATCAACGGACAATGCTAATCTTTGGATAAAAGAAAGGATTAAAATATTGGCATGCTTGAAGTTGCAAGATCTGAAAATACCTGAAAGCAAGGGAAGCATGGTGGAGGTCTTTGCCTTAGAGATTATTTGAAGATTAGTCCGATGGGTTTTTCACCTTTTTGGGACTATAAAAGAGAAGGCTTGGATCAGATTTCACAAGTAGTTTTAATTCAGTTTTAGTTTGTTTCAGCTCCAGTAGCATAGTTCTTCTTCAAGTTTCTTAAAGACTTGAAGATTGGTAGCATTTACTTTCTTGTTTGTATTTCAATTCTGTCAACAGTGACCCACTATGGGTACTGCTTTAATTTTATGCAAGTAACTTTGATGAACTTCTTTTATATTGTTATGTCTTCTAATTTTATTATGAGCTAACCACACCCTTGGGTGTGGATGTGATCAAACTTGAGACTAGTAGGCAACACTTGGGTGTGGCCATTGTTACTAACTCTCGAGATTGGTCACTTGAGTTGAGACTTAAACTCAACGTGGATAAGCCGATCACTTTGATGTGTTAATATTATATCTTAGACCTCGAGAGGGGCGGATTCGAAATACGACTTAAGTGATGCAGAGAGAGTCTTTGATAACCACGTCGAGAGGCGGATTTTGCATGATTTATTAAGGTTTAAACGCCGGTCGAGATTTATATCACAAAGAGATTTGGGTGTAAATCTCCATATTGGTAGAACTTGACGTTTAGAGTCAAACTTAATTAAATTGGCAAGATCGGGAGTCGGTAACAATGGACACTTTATGGAAACTTTGTAGGACCGGTTTATAAAATGCATCATTTCGAGAGATCGGGCCTTTTATGAACATTTCGTTTTACAAAGCAACTAACCATTTTGTTACTACAAAAATCTCAAGGGAACTCACATCCATACCTATTTTTAATTATTCAAGAGTTTAATCATTTTGCAAACAAAACAACAATATTTTCACAAACCGAGACTTGTGCAAGAAGTTCGTGAAATTCTCTAATTCTCAGTAGTTCAGTCCTCGTGGGTACGATACTTGGTAAATACTTGCCATTTTATTACTTATAGCGATCATAGTTGCAGTGTATACTTGCGCCTCCAATGTGGGAACACTGTGGCCACTGAGTGGAACTATACGGTTTTCCGCTATCAAGTTTTTGGCGCCGTTGCCGGCGACTGGCGCGATTTTACATCCTGAGATATTGAATATTCACTTGAGCCTATGTCACTTGTTTCAAAACAAAATCTTTGTGTTGTATGCCAAGGTTGCAACACGGAGAACTTTTACCTCTTGATAACGAAATCGAAAGAACTATTGCAAGATGTAGAAGAGGTAATCGGCAAAACCCACCTTTAACCCGAAACATGGCAGCTCCACCTCCGCCACCTCCGCCACCTCCACCGGTTGAAAGAATGGTAGGTATTGCCGATAGTAAAGATAGAAAGATAAGGGACTATGCAACGCCCGAATTTGAACAATTAAAATCGGGAATTATTAGGCCCAACATGAATACACAAGCTTTTAAACCCGAACCCGTAATGTTTCAAATGATCCAAGCAATGGGTCAGTTTGGGGGATTACCTTCGGAGGATCCACACTCACACTTGAAATCATTTATAGAAATGACGAATCATTTTCGTATTCCCGGTGTAACTCCGGAAGCCTTACTATTGGTTCCCGTTTTGCTTTAAACAAGATTATCAGATCTATTAGTTCAAGTTAATGTTTGATGCGGAAGCGTATTTGAAGAACTAACAGATAAGTTTGATAGATTTAGACCAAAATATAAATAAACAATAAACAGGAAATAATATTTCAAAGTTTACTGAATATATATTAAGAACAGATTGACAGAACAATGAGTAAGAAAAGCTTCAAAATAGATATGACTCTTAAGGTGAATAAGCTTTTTGTGTTCTTATGATGGTCGATTTATATGTGATTGATAAGGAAGAACTCAACATGAGTCTTCCTTATATACTACTCTAAAGGGGACCATAAAGCATATGCTACTATTCAGACGGTACTGATGAATAGTTGAACGGATGTCGTGAACAGTTGCAAGAACGGCATGAACAGTAAGACGTGTTGTATTGCATTTAATGCAGCAGACGTATATTATGTACTAAGCCCTATTGAGTCCATTCAGAGTTTGACACGTCGACGTTGGACAGGGCATGCTACCATGCAAGTTGATGAACGGGTCCTGTAACAGTAGCAAGATATTATAAATATCTTCAAGTCTTTCAGTGAGGACCACAGAGGCTCTGTAATGAGTTACAGAGGTTCTGCGGTCTGGTCCTCTGTGGAGCAGTCTTTCCTATATTCTGAGATATTGGTCTTCTTTGCGCGTATGACAGAGCTTCTGTAGCGCGCCTCTTTAGCTTCTGTAGATTCTTGATCTTGAGCCCTCGGTAAGTCCGGCAGAGCCTCTGTAAGAGGCTTTTCTTCACTTAGCCTATTTTTCACTACTTCTAAATATTTCTATGATTAGGAAGATTGAAGCTAACAATCTCCCCCTAAGTAGTGAAAAATAAAAAATTGAATTTGAATTTAGTTAGGCTAAGTTAGATAAGACAGAGGTTAAACAATACCTCGAAAGTTCTTTCATTTAGAAAATATGCCAGAGGCATTTTACATTTGAGTACAATGAAAGATAATACTTTGATTTGGTTTGCAGAGATTGAAGGTCTGAGAATCAGATTTTGGCATCTTTGAAATCGTTGTAGCTTCTGTTGTCTCTTCCGAATCTTCTGATCTCTTTATAGAAACTGATGCATAGTTCTCTTAGGCGGATTGTGGCATCAATCTCTCTGATGAAAGTATCTGCAGCATCTCTATCCATTTTCTCTGTACCTCTGTATTTCACAAGGCTTGCTCTGAATTTGTTCAGAGTACTAGTTGCGTACTTCTGACAGTCCATGCATACAAACAGTTTAATTTCGCCTTGTGGGTTTTGAAATACTAACCCAAATTGTGGTTCTGTGATGATTGAGTTAGGTACGGCGTCCGGTGGGCAGCGATCCTCTGGTGGTCGTAAATCCAGATGCTTGAGACCAAGATCCTTTCCCAGATGGAAATCTATCATGTTGTAGAGCAGAAGCTTTTCCCTCATCGCTTTTCTCAACACTTGATAGGCTCTGGTGTTTGGCTTTGTGTTGTAGTTGTCCTTTGTCCATTGCAGAAGGTCAGGTAGATCATAAGGATTGATATTTCTTAGGTCAGCATCAGCGAAGGTGGTCTCTGAATTGTTTTCTCTTCTGACTCTATAAAGATTGTACCTGACCCTTGGATAGGTTCTTGTGAAGGAGAATCTGCAGAATATTACCTTTTTGATTTTGTGGATTGAGAAGACATCTGCTTTGGTTCTTGGCTTTGTCCTTGTGAAGATGTTCTCAAATTCTTCTCTGATCCTTGGATCTGTCACATGATCTGTTGGATGATTGGTCTGAAAGGATTGTTTATAGAGGTATTTGTATACCACTTCTTCCATCTCTTCATGTGTTGGACCAGGTTGTGGTACTTGTCTTCTGAGACTCTCCATTTCTTGAACAACTTCTGCTGCTCTACCAGTTAGAGGAATGTCTAACAGAGGCTTCAATCCATATGCCCAGTCAACTTCTTCAGGCTTTGGAGTTTGAAAGGCATCAAACGCACTCTTCATTAGTTTCTCTGTAGGCTTTGGTAATGATTTCTTCTTCTTAGGCTCTTCTGTCAGTATTCCTTTGCCCTTGTCTTTTCCTTTTGGCGGGGCAGAGGCTGTTGCTTCTGTAGATTTGGAGGTTGGGACTTCTGTTGGTTTGATGGGGGTTGCCTCTGTAGGTTTTGACATTTGTGATTTAGAGGACTTTTGTGGCGATGGTTCTGTTGGCTTGAGTTGCTCTGTAACCTCTGTTGGAGGTTCTTTGATTACTTCTTCTGTGAGCTCAGTTTCTGTTGTTGAAGTTTCGACATTGAATCTTCTTGCCATTTTGAACGCTAGTGTGAACTTGTGCCTTTCTTCTTCTCTCTGCGACATTCAATCAGTCATTGTATTTTGCATCTTTTTCAGAATATCAGTAGCAGAGGTCGTTGCTCTTTTTGGTTTGGTGGCAATTGACTTTCTTCTTGGTATGGTTGGGGGTTTTTCTGTTGAAGGACTTTCTTCCAAAATGATTACCACAGGGGTGGTTGTTGCCTCTGTGGGTTGCTGATCAGCTTCTGGAATATTTTTTTCTTCAGGACTTGATTCCACAGAGATGGGTGTTTTCTCTGTGGTCTTTTGAGTTTGTTATTGATCTTGGGTTTGTTCTGGAGGGGCTTGACTGATTGGTTCTGCTGCGATTGGTGGAGTTTGTATTCCTCTGCTCGTAGCTTTCTCCCTTGTATTCTCCCCCTCAGGATTATCTGATGGACCAGGATGGTCATCATCAGAATCATCCTGACTCTTATCAGAACTACCCTCTGCTCTGCAAGAAGCTTTGGTTTTCTTCGGTAATTCTGCTCCTGCTGCTATCAACTTTGCATAGACGTCATCATAGAGGCCAAGTAGAGTCGCAAGCTCTGCCTCTGTTTTAAAACGCATTCTGCCAACACTTTTTCTGAAATCCTTGACAAAGTTGGCATTTGCTGTTGTGAAGGAGACAATGAATTATGTGACCTGGTTTATGACGTTCTGTCCTAGCTCTGTTAGCTGTGCTCTGGTCATGTAGTCTTTTGGCTGCATCATTGTCGTGTTGCGCATTGCCTCTGCTTGTACTTGTTTTAGGGCATTCTGTAGATCTGCAGGAGTAATGCCCTCTGTTCTGTTGGATTGCGTATTCATTTGTTCAAGGAAGTTTTTTACAGAGTCCTTGAACGCAGAAGTTGCATTTGTTCCGATTTCTTGAGCGGCAGAGGTGGCTGTAGCTTTGGCAGTAGTTTCGGCAGAAGACTTCATCGCTGCGATGGCAGATTTTACCTCTGTGGACAGATTGTCCATTTTGGTGTTTAGTTTCAGGATAGCCGTCGATGTTGTCTCTGCAAAAGATTTGAAAGAGCTTTGAAACTCTTTCATTGTTTGGTTCACAGAGGTGACAAGGGTTTGGAACTCATCCCTTGATACTTGTGTTCCTTGTGTAACCTCTGGAGGAACACATTCGTCTCCAGAGTGAGTCCCTGTTCCTGGGACACCTTCGTTCACCCTTGTTTGTACGATGGGGGTGGAAGGATTTCCTTCTGATCCTTGAGAAGAAACCTGAGTTTCGATCTCTACAGAAGTTCTGTGAAGAACAGTGTCCAAATCCACTCCAGAGGTGGGTATTGGAATGTCCTTCTGTTGACTAGGAGACTTGTCTAGAGTCTCTTCGTCTCTGTGCTCACTACTTCTCTCTGAAAGAAGATTTTGCCCTAATGTGTGCGTGGCAGAGGAAACAAATTCCTCTGTAGGGTGTTCTAGTGTGATCTGGGGCGATTGATCACGAACAATAGGTTAGTCTCTTTGAGGAGACTCCCTTGGAATGGATTCCCCGGTTTTTGTGGGCGCAGAAGTCGAAAGAGTGACTTCTGGCTGGATGGGTTGGGTTTGATCGAGCTGTGCTGCTCTTTTTCAATAACTCCTTCTGCAGCTAGACTTGCGGAGTTAGATATGTGGGTTGCACTGGGAGTTGGTTGTGGTTGTGTGCCTCTATTAATCCAGTCATCTTTTCTTGTTTCTTCCTCTGTTAAGCACCCAAGCACTACATCACTGTCTATTATTTCAGCCTCTGTAGCTATCCTACGGCTTGGTGCTTCTTCCCTTGCTTCTGTTGAAGTTCCTTGCTCTGTGCGTAAGAAGTCGTACATTTGATGAGAGCCGTATAATCTCATGACATGTGGATGATAGAGACCTTTTCGTATCCAGACAGCTTCTTCTTCATCTGAATCTACCTCTGAGACCTCTATCCTTGTCTCAGAAGCCTCTGTTACTTCACCTTTATTCCACTCAGTTTCTGTTAGTTCTTTTTCTTCTGAAGCTGGGTTTGGACTTCTTCTGTGGACGTCCAATCCCTGAATGAAAGGGTTCTGTAGAATAACAGGTGTGTTAGCTGGTTGATCTTTGGGTGTTGTGTCATCTTCTTGCAGATGTGTGTCAATGCCAGAGATGGAGAAATATTGTTCTTCTGGGGAGTGGTGGTCGAGAGGTTGTGCCGTCCACCCTGTTGTATTTAGGGTGTTGGCAATGTAAGGGTTCTGTAGGAAGTCGTTCAGATCTCCTTGGTGAGCAAATCTATCTGGAGATTGATAGGGTGATTGATATTCCTCTGTTGCCATTCCTTCTTCTGTATCTTCTTCTGCAGTTCTTTCTTCTGCGGTTTCTTCTACTGCGGGTTCCTCTTCTGCAATGGTAACCAATTTATCAAGTGATTTACCATGCTTCTTTTTGGTTTTCCTCCTCTTGGGTTTTGGTGCCCCTTCCTCTGTGGTTTTCGATTTTCTTTTCTTCTTCTGTTTTGGAGAAGAGGGAGGAGCAGAGGAGCCAATTTCTGTGGCATGAGGAGATGAGGGTTGATCTTCTGCAGCGCTTGTGGAGGTTCCTTCTGCAGTTTTTCTCTTCTTTGCTTTTGGAGTAGATGCAGAGGTTTTTGAAGAAGATTTCTTTCCCAGAAGTTCTGCACGTTTGGCTATGAAGCTAAGTTGAATAGCCATGTGTTTTGCTAATTTGTGATCCTTTTCTTCTTGAGTGGAAAGAGGTTCTGCAGTCATTGTTCCTTGGGGGACACCTAAACGTGGGGGTGTCTTAGAACTCGGTTTAGGAGTTCTATGATCGCGTATATACTCTTTCTTAAGGGTTTTATTCGAGGCATACTTTAGAAGTTTCTTTGACAGAGGTCTACAGTGTGAGTAACCATCTATATGATCAGTGGGGACATTTTTGCTCATTGGGAACTGTTTGGGAATTGGCCCTTCCATTGGCCATTTCTGTATCAGCAACAGAGGTTCAAACAATACTCCCAATATTCTTTGGAATTGCAGAGGTGGTAGAAAGTTGGGATCGTTCTCTTTGACCCGTTTGGTGTTGTTCTTTCTGTCGATGGTGTTGATGATCTCTTGCATCATTATCGTCGCGTAATCGAGTGGAAGATCATAGTACACCCCATACATGATGGTTAAGATCTGATGCGAGGTCTGGTCAATGCTGCCTATCTTCCCTGTCAGGCATCTGTTAAGAATAGAGAACAAGGTGTTCCACAGAGGTGGTAATCTGCCTCTGCGGAAGTCATTTCTCTTCCGTAGTTGTGTGTTGTACCCAAGCATTTCTACGAAGCGACAGAGCTCGTCGTCTGTTGGTTGCTCTGCATATTTCTTCAAACCAAGAAGACCCCTCGTGGGTAGGTTGAACTCAAGTGAGAACATTGTTCTGTTGAACTTGATTTCAAGATGTTCAGAATTGTCAGGTCTTGAAATGTACCCTTTGATAATAGAGTCGTCTTTATCAAATCGGCAGCTCTGCCAAAACTGGTTCAGATATCTGACTGGTATTTTCTTTGGGGTTCTTGAGAGTAGAGGGAAGAGGATGTGATTTTCCATTATGTTCAGAAGAATGGCGTGGGCTTCGCCGAAAGCAGTGGGTGAGGGGACCAAATAGCAGTTGTTGGATTTGATTGGTAGTACCTTTTCGAAATGATCCTTTGCTATGAAGTTTTGAAGATGTGTGGTCGGAGCAAAGTCTGCTGAATCGCCGGAATCTTCTAGTTCAATGTTTTGGGCAAGGTTGGGGTTTTCTGAATGTTCAGAATGAGCAGGTGAATGTTCTGGTGAGTTCGCCGGAGACTGTTCTGAGGATATAGCTCGAGAAGATGAAGCCATTTGATTTGAAGAATAGGATTTATGCAAGCTTTTGCAGGGTTTCGCCGGAGAAGAAGATAGAGTTTGTAAAAAGTTTATGAGAGAGTAAGCTTGGTTTTATAGGAGGGTAAAACAGTAGAATTCGAAAGAGTGAAATATATGGCATTGGATTAAAATTTGGAATCCGTACTCAAGTTAGAACGGCGGGTTCAACTTTCCACAGAAAACGTTCCATATACGCCCAATGAAAATGGGACACGTAGGCCTTGTCAGAGGATGACAGGACATCGTGCGTGGCCCATTAATGCTAGGCGCGTGGGGTTGTTCTTAGCCACATGAGTTTCACTCTCAGTTAAAAGTAACCGTTATTACTACAGAAATGCCCAAGTAACAGATTGACAGAACTTCTGTGGATTACAGAAGTTCTGTGATCTTGAAAAGCTTGATGTTTCTCTCATATATCTCATTGTTATCATGACTTCTGTGGGCTCTTCTTTTAACCAAAATGTTTGTAAAGATATTGGAGAGGATCAAATAGGATTTTTATCAAGAAATTTGCTTCGCAGAGGTTTTGTGGCTCTGTTGGAACTTGCAGAAGTTCTGTGAGGGCCAGCAGAAGCTCTATGAGGGAAAAAATCTCATAACAAAAATTTTATTAAAATTTTTGATCATCCAATTTTTGATTTGGTTTAAGAGATGTTTTTCGGACATATTTGAAAGTTTGTGTCCGAGAAAACTGTAAAAAAAACGGTTTGTTCGAGAAGGTCATGGTTTGTGTTTTCGGTTTCCGAGATAACATTCCAAAAGATCGACAGAGGGTTAATTTGCGATCACAGAGCATATTTCTTGCAGAACCTCTGTTGAGCTCAGCAGAAGCTCTATGACCTTAAATTTCTCCTAATTCGAATGTTGTGAAACTTTTTGAGCTTTTGATTTTTGAAATGTTATTCACAGTATATTTAGGACATATTTGACAATTCTTGTCCTAGAAAACTGTTTTCCAAAAACCTTTTGTGTGAGAGACATACCTTTTGGTTCTTCTGTTCTCGGCAGTTTGTCTGACTTCTGTCGATGGAGAATTATCGACATTCTTCTTTGGCTTCCCTTTGAAAGATTTACCTCTTTAGATCATTTCAGGGTTCCCTTCTGCTCCCCTTGATCTAATCACCTCTGTAGATCAAGTAATTTCCTTTTGCTCCCCCTTGACCTATGCTTGGATCAAAGAATGATAAGTTTTGCATAGAACATAGGTCATGTTTACCAGAGGTTCTGTAAGGGTCATCAGAAGTTCTGAATTGACCCACAGAAGCTCTGAGTTCTCATGAATTATTTACATACAGAAATAAATCAATCAAAGCAATAACTTAAGTAATACTAGACATTTATTTATTTACAGAAGATAAAGCTATACTTACAGAGGATTGTCACACCATGTTTATCATTCCTAACTTACCCACCAAAAAGTTGAATCTTTTCTCGTCTAGTGCTTTGGTGAATAAGTCAGCGAGTTGATATTCTGTTGGTACGAAATGCATTTCGATTGTACCGTATTCAACATGATGTTTCAAGAAATGGTACCTTATATCGATATGCTTGGTTTTTGAGTGTTGCACAGGATTGGCAGAGATAGCAATGGCACTTTTGGAATCACAGAAGATGGGTATTTTGAATAGGATGTGGCCGTAGTCTTTTAGTTGAGTTTTCATCCATAGAACCTGAGAACAACAGCTAGCAGCAGCAACGTATTCAGCTTCTGCAGTGGATGTTGAGACACAATTCTGCTTCTTGGAGGTCCAACTGACTAGTTTACCACCTAGGAATTGGCAACTCCCAGAGGTACTCTTTCTATCGAGCATGCATCCTCCATAGTCTGAATCTGTATAAGCTTTAAGACTAAAACCAGAGTTCTGTGGATACCAGAGACCGAGATTTTTGGTCCCCTTTAGGTATCTAAAGATTCTCTTCACCGCATCATAATGTGATTTCTTAGGATTAGCTTGATAACGTGCACAAAGACATGTGGCATGCATGATGTCAGGTCTGCTTGCTGTTAAGTATAACAGAGATCCAATCATGCCTCTGTAGAGAGTGCATTCTACAGAGATACCATTTGGATCTAAGAATAACTTATTTCCAGTGGCCATTGGATTTTCATTGCAGAGGTATCAGAGAGTTTATATTTTGACAGAATGTCAGAGACATATTTGGCTTGATTTATAAAAATTCCCTCTGAAGTTTGTTTGACTTGAAGTCCGAGGAAGAATGTTAATTCTCCCATCATACTCATTTCAAACTCACTCTGCATGAGTTTTTCAAAACTTTTACACTCTTCTGAATTAGTATACCCGAAAATTATGTCATCCACATAGATTTGTACAAGCATTATCTCACCCTTTTTATGTTTATAGAATAAGGTAGTATCTGTTGTACCTCTGTTGTAGCCATTGACTAGAAGGAAGGTAGAAAGTCGTTCGTACCATGCTCTTGGAGCCTGTTTCAGTCCGTATAGAGCCTTTTCAAGGTAGTATACATGCCTTGGAAACTTTGAGCTTTCAAACCCTGGTGGCTGATTTACGTAAACCTCTTCTTGGATTTCACCGTTTAGAAAAGCTGATTTTACGTCCATCTGATAGACTTTAAAACCTCTGTGGGCTGCGAAGGCTAAGAATATTCTTATTGCTTCGAGTCGTGCGACAGGGGCAAAAGTCTCATCGTAGTCTATGCCTTCTTCTTGTCTATATCCCTTTGCTACTAATCTTGCTTTGTTTCTGATGACCACTCCATCTTCATCCTTCTTGTTTCTGTAGACCCATTTAGTCCCAATGGCCTGTTTCCCTTGTGGCAGAGGTACTAAAGTCCATACTTTGTTACGCTCAAACTGCAGAAGTTCTTCTTGCATGGCGTCTACCCAATTTGGGTCATCTAGGGCTTCAGAAATCTTCTTTGGTTCTATCACACTGATAAAGTTAGTAAAAAAACAAAAATTAGCAGTGGCAGACCTGGTTTTTACTGAATCAGAAGGTTCGCCGATTATTTGGCTTGGAGGATGGCTTTTTGTCCACTGAGTTGTGCGTGGAAGATGATCATCAATGTCCTCGAACCTTTCGTCAGCGGCCTCTTGTGTTTCTTCTTGTGTAGCCTCTGTCGTTCTTCGTGCCTTGGTAGTTGATTCTACCGTTTGTGGAAATATTGGTATGAGTGGTGGTGGGGTTTGTTCCTCTGAGGACGTATAGTCTTGGTCCTCGATTTCCTCTGTAATTGGTTCTTCTGTGGATTATGGAGTTTGTGTTGGAATAATCATGATTTGTATTTGATAGATAATAAGATGACAAGAAAACATACCCGATGATCCTGAGGATCCAGTGAAAGCATTAAACATATTTGCCATTGATTGTCGGGTTCCCAGAACGAGGTGATCGTATTATGATGGGATGATGATCGATCGAGAGAGAACCGATCTTGGGGAGGCACACGGCTAGGGTTGATTAGCAATATGTCATTAGGGTTAAATGTATGATTAGGGTACTCTATTTATAATAAGAGTATTTACACTTTTAACCCTTGGTGTTTATTATGTGCCATATAATTCCCCATAGTTCCAATCACCTAATGGGAAACCCTATAGTATGTCAATAATGGTAAATACGCCCATCATATATTTACCAGACATAGGGATTTCAGTCATTGTCAATTATCATATCAGGAATGATAAACGATCAGTGACGGTCACTTTTAAGGTGGTTCCAACATTCTCCCACTTGACCAAGCGATCTTTTATCTATGAGCACCAATAAGTCCGGCCGGGATGATACTCATTTTGTTTTAAACTGAAATCATAGCTAATAAGTACAGCCGTAGAGAAGAATATCAACTCAGGACCCCCACTAGTCAAACTATGACTCAAATTTAAAACTGAATAAGCAATGATCAATTGACTGAGACAGATTTCGTTATAATAATGTCCATACACCATTATGAGCTCAAAGCGTAACTAATAGACAAACAAAATCTGAATATAGAGGAAAATTTTATTAAGATAATAGTAATGACCAATAAGTACAATATGCTATTAAATTAAGTCTTTTGTAAGCCCCATCTTCGACACGTGTCCTACGAAGACATTAGGAGGAAGACCTTTGGTCATCGGATCCGCTAGCATATTCTTTGTACTTATGTACTCGATACAAAGGACATTTTCCTCAACCCGTTCGCGCACAAACAGATACTTTGTATCAAGATACAGCCCAGCGCCAGTTGAACTGTTACTGTTCGAGAAAGTTACGGCAGCTGAGTTATCACAGTAAAGCTTCAATGGTCTAGAAATGGAGTTGACGATTTTGAGTCCACTGACCAGGTTCCTTAACAACATCCCATGACAAGAGGCATTATAAACGGCAACGTATTCAGCCATCATGGTAGACGTTGTAGTCAGCTTCTGTTTATGACTCCGCCAGGAGATAGGTCCACCAGTTAACATAAATATGTACCCAGAAGTAGATTTCTTATCTTCCTTGCATTTAGCAAAATCGGAATCAGAATATCCTACTACTTCTAAGTTGTCACTTCTTCTATAAGTTAATTTGTAGTCTTTGGTCCCTTGCAGATATCGTAGAACCTTTTTAGCCGCTTTCCAGTGTGCTATTCCGGGATTAGATAAGTAACGTCCCAGCATACCAGCGATATAAGCAATATCCGGACGAGTACAGACCTGAGCATACATAATGCTACCTACTACAGACGAATAAGGTATCATCCTCATTTCTTCCTTTTCAATCTCAGTGCTCGGAGCTTGGAAAGAACCAAACACGTCCCCTTTAACTACTGGAGCTACAGTGGGTGTACAGTGCTGCATGTTATAGCGTTTTAAGATACGCTCAATATATGCGTTTTGAGAAAGTCCCAAATCACCATTATGCCTATCTTGATGTATTTCGATACCAATGACATAAGAGGCATCACCGAGATCTTTCATGTCGAAATTTTGCGAAAGCATCCGCTTCGACTCATGCAGCATATCCAAGTTGTTACTTGCTAGTAGAATGTCATCTACGTACAAGACAAGGATTATAAAGTTACTCCCACTGATCTTGAGATAGGTGCATTGATCCACTTGATTCTTTAGAAAACCTTGCCCTTTTACGATTTTATGGAACTTGAGGTACCATTGTCGTGATGCCTGCTTCAACCCATAAATGGATTTCTTCAACTTGCAGACCATATGCTCTTTACCTTCTGGAATGAATCCTTCAGGTTGTCGCATGTATACATCTTCTTGCAAGTCTCCATTTAAGAATGCGGTCTTGACATCCATCTGATGTAACTCTAAATCATAATGAGCTACAAGTGCCATAACAATCCTTAAAGAATCTTTACGAGAGACAGGAGAGAAGGTCTCTTGATAATCGATTCCTTCCTTTTGAGTAAAGCCTTTTGCAACCAGTCTGGCCTTATAGCGTTCGATGTTTCCTTTCGGGTCTAATTTGGTTTTGAAGACCCATTTACAACCGATAGTTTTGGATCCTTCAGGAAGTTCAACCAAGTCCCAAACATCATTGTGTTGCATGGAATTAAGCTCTTCAATCATGGCTTCATTCCACTGAGTGGCCTGATCACTATTAATGGCTTCTCGATAAGAGGTAGGATCAGTAAGCTTTCCAATGTCCTCAACTTCAGATAAAAAGGTTACGAAATCATCAAAATTTGTGGCCCTGCGTGCCCTAGATGATCTCCTGAGTTGATTTTCCGGTTCAGTAGCAGAAGGAGTGGAATCAGTGATATTAGGTTCAGCGTTCGGAAGCGATGATGATGTTCCCTCGGTATTTTGGTTAGGAGGAGCAGGATCAGTGATATTAGGAGCAGCGGTGGGTACAAGAGGAATTATCGGAGGAATAAGTATACCGGAAGAATGGTTTCCCCCCACTTCTTGTACTTCTTGCAAATCTGAGTCATGATTTGTCGTGCTCCCACTGATCTTTGAGTTCTCAAGAAACGTGGCATGCTGCGTGTCAATGATGCTCGTAGTGTGGGAAGGACAGTAAAACCGATAACCTTTTGAGTTATCAGGATAACCGATAAAGAAACATGTAAGGGTTTTAGGATCCAGTTTCTTTAAGTTAGGGTTATAGACTTTTGCTTCGGCAGGACAGCCCCATACTTTCATATATTTTAGACTCGGTTTCCTACCTGTCCAGATTTCATAAGGAGTTTTAGGGACAGATTTTGATGGAACCCTATTGAGTATATGAACGGCTGTTTTTAATGCCTCAGTCCATAGGAAAGTAAGTAAGTTAGTGTTAGCAAGCATACTTCTCACCATGTCCATTAAGGTTCTGTTTCTCCTTTCAGCAACACCATTTTGTTGAGGAGAACCAGGCATGGTGTATTGGTTAATTATGCCTTGTTCCTTGCAAAAGTTATAGAAAGGACCAGGAGCTTGACCAATATCAGTATGTCTACCATAATACTCACCTCCTCTATCTGATCTCACAACTTTTATTTTATGATCAAGTTGGTTTTCAACCAAAGTTTTAAAATCAATAAAAGTTTGTAAGGATTCAGATTTTTCCTTAATCAGATATAGGTGCATATAACGCGAATAATCGTCAATGAATGTAATAAATGATGTATGTCCTGTGATTGATGCGGGATAAGAACCACTAATATCAGTGTGAATTATTTCCAACAAGTTGGAACTTCTAGTAGCTCCTTTCTTATTCCCTTTTGCCATTTTTCCTTTGAGGCACTTAATACATGTTTCAAAATCACTAAAATCAAGAGAATGTAAGATTCCATCCTTTACGAGTCGAGTCATTCTATCTCGTGAGATGTGGCCAAGACGTTTATGCCACAACATGGAGGAATTCTCTAATTGTTTAGGTGATTTTGTTGTTTTAGTTACGTCATCAATATTAAGTGACAACAAAGACTGTGAGAAATTATGATCTAGTTCCAATTTATACAGTAATCCATCCAAGAAACCTCGACCAAGTAATTCATTATTATGAGTAATAGCAATCTTGCCGCAACCATGAATTATTACATAACCTTCAAGGTCTAGTCTAGATATGGATACAAGGTTCCGAGTAATTCTCTGTACATATAAGGTATCCACTAGTCTAATACACTTTCCGGTACTCATATGTAAATTTAAAGTTCCCATGGCTTCGACATCTAAGAGATCACCACTTCCAACTCTAAGTTTTCTTTGGCCCTTTGGTAGCTTCTGGATTGTAAGGAATCCCTGCATTGAGTTTGTCACATGGACCATAGAACCAGAGTCACCCCACCATGTATTAATAGGGGCATCAGTAGTAAAGGAATCAAATATTACATAAAGGATGTTACCTTTCTTAGCTAGCCATTCCTTGAACTTAGGGCAATCTTTCTGTATGTGCCCTTTGGCACGACAGAATTTGCAGCTAGGTTTGTTAGACAAGGATTTAGAGCCAGAGGCAACGGCACCATGATTATTATCCTTTTGGACTTTATTTCCAGTCTGATTACCGTGATTACCCTTCCTTTTCTTAGAATTAGTAGTGGTTGTCAGGTGAACAGCTTCAGGTTGTACCAGCTTTAGGCGATCCTCCTCTAGCACACACATTGCAATCAGTTCACTTATCGACCATTTATCCTTCATAGCATTATAGTTAACTTTGAAGGTGTCGAACCGAGCAGGCAAAGAGGTCATTATGAAATGCACAAGAAAATTGTCAGAGACTTCCATCTCAAGACTCTTAAGCTTATGAGCCATATCAATCATTTTCATAATGTGTTCACGGACACTGCTATTTCCTTCATATTTTAGAGTGAGCATCTGTAGCATTAAGCTACTTGCATGAGCCTTAGACGATCCCTTGAAATGATCCTCAACAGATTTGAGGTAAGTTCTGACTTTATCAGAGTCAGGGATAGCTCCTCGGATACTGAGGTTAATGGAGTTCTTGACCATCATTAGTGACAAGCGATTTGCCCTTTCCCACTTTTCAAAATCCGCTTTCTGAGCTGCAGTGGACGCAGCAGTAATAGCAGTGGGTTCATCATGGCGAATAGCATGGTCAAGGTCTAGCATCCCCAGAGTAAGAAGTAATTGATCCTTCCATGACGCAAAGTTCGCACCAGTAAGTGGCTCAATGCCAAAGTTAGGTAGTGATTAGGAAATGAGGAGGATATAAGTTATAGAAGACTATCATAGTGACGTAGTTAGCTATAAAAGGCGGACAAAGTAATGTTTCTTAAAGTAATGGAATCAAAGTAATGTTAAAGTAAGCAGGCCTAACAGTAATATTCCTTAGAGTAATGAAACTATGACCATTTTAGTGATGAAGCCAGTGATGAGTATACCTATTGTAAACACCAAAACAATAAGTCAAAGTAAGTCTCTACTTAGATGTTACATCACCTTTGGGCAGAAATAACTAATATCTAAGTAAACATGAGCGTTAGGGTTATGCAACGCAATGCTTATCTTTTGACCTTTGGGCACAAAATAGAGCATCGTGTGAATTATGCATGTAGAAAGTCCTTTTGACACACAGGTATATTAAATCACCTTTGGGCAGAATTAGTATACTCAGTGTTCATTATGCAAAAGGAAAAAAAATGCATTATGAGAATCATATTTGACCTTTGGGCACAAATGATGAGACCATAAATATTAGTGCAAGGTTTTCGTTATGTACAGAAGTGTAAGTTCAGGATCTTATCTTACAATCAATGTAGAAAGCAGTAATTGAGAATTTGTATGATCAAGCCCAATTGTATTCAATGATGAACAGAATTACAGATCTAAGAGAGAGAGAATCTCAAAGATTACAAAGAATGAATACAAAGTTATACGGGAAAAATCAATCAGTTAGCAACGTAGAGCTAACTACTATTTATACTGCAACGGACATCTTAAAGCTACAGTACAAATAAGAAAGACTAATAAGAACATAACACGTGTCCTAATTAGTTTATAAAATACTAAGTAAAGTATCTCGTCATAAGTTCTGAACAGGTAGTTCAGAACTTCTGAACATTCTTCTGATAACGCTTCTCAGATCTTCTGACTCCTTAACTCAGACATCTGACTTCTCTTCCCAGACTTCTGATTTCTCTTATCAATACTTCTGAGCTTTCACAGTCAGACCTCTGACTTCTCTACTCAGAACATCTGAGTCTTCTTATCAGATCTTCAACACTTGGTTTATTGACAAAACTTCAGATCTAACAATCTCCCCCCTTTTTGTCAAATAAACTTAAACTTTGCATCATCCAGTTCTTTCAGAGCAGGAACAATTTTCTGAAGTAGCACATTTCTCAGATTAAGCCTCTTATCAATTTTGTCAATGATTTCTTGAATAATTTCAACTTGCTGATTGATTACTTCTTGAGTCATGTTTGCTTCCTTCACTTTCAGCATCTTTTTCTCCAAATTATGCTTTATGATTCTTAAAGTTCCAGAACAGTATTTTGCAGTTTCCTTTGCTCTGAAGAAGATCTTTCCACTTTTGTTTTTCAAAAATACTCCCAAATCTGGATATTTGTGAACACTTCCAGTCTTTAACACCTTTTTCTGTTCATGATATGTGTTGGGGTTTGCCAGATAAACACATGACTTTTGTAAGTACAGAGCTATTTGAAAATCTGTATAACAGTGCCACCTTAAGATGTAGAACATGGCCTCAATTACCACACTTCTTGCCTTCCTTTCATTTCTGTCTTTGCTCGACTCTTTGAAGCATAGAAAGCTGTGTAATCTGTAGAAGTCAACCACTGATAGTTTCTCAAAATCTGCATCAGTGAAGTAATAAACCTTGCCATCTTCTCTCAGAACTTCAAAGGATAAGTACTCCATCTTTCTGAATTTCTTAACCCTCAATTCTCTGATTCCAGTAATTAAAAAATCTGAGTAAACGGCTTGCTTTGTTTTGCCAAGACATCTTGATTTTTCAGCCAACCAGATCTGAGTCTCCTTAGGTCTATCATAATACACATCCAAGAATTGTATTTCTTTTGGTTTGAAGAACTCAGGCAAATCAAATTCAAGAAAGTATCCATTTAGATCAATGGATATTTCATCTTCTTTGGATTCAGAATGTTCAGCTTGATCAAAACTAGTTATCTGCACATTCTGAGATGTTGTGTTCTGCACTTCTTCAACTTCATCTGACAGAATTTCATTCACTTCATATTCAGCAGGAAACACAAAATCATTATGTAGAATCTTTTTGGGATTCACCTCAGATAGCAACCATTCACTACTGTTTCTGATTTTTCTTCTAAGATCCAACCTCCTCTTCACACAGTTTATACATCTCTTCTTTAAACTCTCTCTTTCAGTTTCCACACTTACTTCCATTTTAATCAATAACCAATTCAGAGTTGCATCACTGTACTTCACCAACTCTTTTAATCTGAACAATTCAAGCCTTTCGTGAACTATATATGTGAACCCTTCTGTCTCCATTCCTTCATTCACAAATCCCTTCAAATGCAAACCAATTTCTGTTTTCTTTGTGGGAGAACTCAGATTACACTTCTCTTTTCTTTCTTCAATAGCTAATTGGAAGTCATACAAGTATATATTTCTGACATAGATACCCAGAAGTCTTCTGCATTCAATTTCTATCAAGGCTTCTTCAGTGCTGGCAAAGAACTTGACTAGAAAGATCTGATCATCAAGAGTCAATCTGTGAAAATCAAAAGTAGACATGGAAACCTTTGTATTTCTTTCTTTCAGTACTTACATTCTAACAAACATTAAACCATTGAATTCATCTTGTTGAAACATCAAAACTTTCTCAATTCTTTTCTGAATATGCAGTTTTGAGTCAGGAACTCTGAATCTGTTAGAAGCTTCTGAGTAGATCATCTGAGCTCTGTCATCCATAAAACTATCAATATTACTTTCCAAAAGCTCATACTCTCCTTCTGTGTAGTAAAGATTATCATATATTTCCTCAGGAAAAATATCATCATGAAATTGTCTGGCTAATGGCACATCACTTAACTCTAGGATGAAATCACATACAGGTTCTTCTAGTCTTTGCAAGTTAATCTTTGGGATCTCAATTGGTTTTCTGAATACATACTCAGAAGGCATAAAGTAGTCTTTCACTTTCACATACTCTTCTTCTGTATTTAACTCATCACAAAAGTTAAATCTAAAATCATCTTCATGGGGTGAAGTGTACTATCTATACGGACCACAAGAGTCTTCGTTATTTCATGGATCAACAGAATTTGAACATGAGACAGCGGAGGTGGTTGGATGTGGTGAAGGATTATGATTGCGAGATTCTTTATCACCAGGGGAAGGCAAATGTCGTAGCGGATGCCTTGAGTAGAAGAGCGAGTAGTGTTCTACTTCGGGTACCGTTGATGAGACTAACAGTATCAACGTCGCTTCACGACTTGGTAAGAAGGTCTCAAGAGGAAGCGATCAAGGGTGAGAACCAGAAGAAGGAACGGATAAAGGGACAGGTGGATCAGTTAGTGCCCGACAGTCGAGGTCTATTGACTCGGTACGGTCGGGTATGGGTTCCAGTATCGTGTGAGGCAAGGCAGACACTTCTGGACGAGGCGCATAAGTCAAGGTTCTCTATCCATCCCGGTGCTACTAAGATGTATAGAGATCTGAAGACTGACTACTGGTGGCCGGGGATGAAGAGGGACGTGGCTAAGTACATGGAGAAATGTTTGACTTGTTTAAGGGTCAAAGCAGAGCATCAGAGACCGCACGGGAAGTTACAGCCATTAGAGATACCAGAGTGGAAGTGGGAGCATATAACAATGGATCTGATTACCAAGTTGCCTCGAACACCTAGGAATCATGATGCCATTTGGGTGGTTGTAGATAGGCTGACAAAGAGTGCCCATTTTATCGCGATCCGTGAAAGTTCATCTGCAGAAAAGTTAGCTGACATCTATGTCAGTGAAATTGTAGCAAGGCATGGGGTACCGGTAACAGTGATATCAGACAGGGATGTTCGGTTTACGTCGCGGTTTTGGGGGAAGTTCCATGAAGATTTGGGTACGAGACTTCAGTTCAGTACAGCCTTTCACCCACAGACGGACGGGCAAAGCGAGAGAACAATTCAGACTCTTGAGGATATGTTGAGAGCCTGTGTTTTGGATTTTGGGGGCAGCTGGGATACGTATTTACCGTTGGCTGAGTTCTCATACAACAACAGTTTCCATGCCAGTATTGGCATGCCTCCGTATGAGATGTTGTACGGGAGAAGATGTAGGACTCCTATCTGTTGGGGAGAGGTAGGCCAGCGGGAGTTAAGCAGCACAGAAGTGGTTCAGAAAACGACGGAAAGTATTGAGATGATTCGGGATAGGCTACGAACCGCACAGAGTCGTCAAAAGAGTTACGCCGACAAGCGAAGGTCGGATCTGGAGTTCAACGTGGGAGATAATGTTTTGTTGAAGGTATCACCTTGGAAAGGGGTGATCCGATTCCGGAAGAGGGGCAAGCTAGGCCCTAGGTTTATCGGACCTTTCAAGGTGATAGCACGGGTTGGGAAGGTTGAGTACCGGCTGGAGCTTCCGCCGGAACTCAGTCTGATACACAACACCTTCCACGTATCTCAGTTGAGGAAGTGTTTAGCTGACGAGTCGGCGCATGTCCCTATAGATGACATACAGGTCGACGAACAGTTGAATTATATTGAGAGACCGATAGCAATCTTGGAAAGGAAGACCAAATCCTTGCGAAACAAGGAGATCAGCTTAATGAAAGTTCAGTGGGAACACCGAAAAGGATCAGAATGGACATGGGAACCGGAAGCTGAAATGAGATCGAATTATCCGGAACTCTTCCAAGTCTGATCGATTTCGAGGACGAAATCCTGGTAAGTGGGGGAGAGTTGTAACACCCCGTTTCCCAATTTACGTGATTTAACTGTCTCTTTTGGGGTTGAGTTAATTTTTGGGTCGTTATGTACGTGTTCAGGAATCTAGGGCCAGTTTATCAATTTTGTAAGATGAGGGTGTGTTTTGGCATGTATGTAAAGGGGATGGAAACCCTAAACACCCTCATTTGCAGCCATTTGTTTCTTTAGCAAAGAAGAGAGAAAAGAGAAAGGGATTTTCGGAGTTCTTGGGAGCTGCTGTGAAAGATCGACCGATTCTCCTTCGTTAACCGTTGGATCGTCGTGAAATTTGGACAGCGACTTCACGACCCTCTAATTTACATTCTGACCGGAGGGATTTGGCATCGGAGTTCTCAGTAGAGAGAACCAAGTGTCCGAAGTTGCTGTATTTTCCAGGCGAAAGATTTGGTGATTTTGGAAGATTCAAGTTGTGAAAGGTTCTAGGAGGATTGTTGTTCGCGGTCTAGAATTGCAAGGTATGTGTATTATGTTTAGAAATCAATAGAAATGGGGTGTATGAAATGGGATGTTTGGCAAAGTTTTATGGTATTTGGACTATCCTAGCTATGTCATTTCGGGATGAGAGTTGGGATAGAATTAGAGTTCCATTTTTGGGCTTGTTATGATATGTGTATGTATGAATGTTATAGGTGGTACGAGGTGATTATTATACACTGTGAAGTACTTGGTAATTGACATCTTGACAGGTGAGTACTCTACCTATATTATGTAAGTTATGTGTATGTAGTTGGATTGCATGTGTGATTATGTGTATGTTGGCTTTGCCATAGGAAAGAGTACCTATGGTGGTAGTAATACCCCTAGGGAATATGTTATGTATGAAGAGGCCTGGTACCAGTGTCTAGTTATGACCTTCCTTATTGGCTTGTGCCTTAAGGAATGGAAGGATGTTACATGTATGTGATTGCTATGTTTATGCGAGTATGTATGCATGATGATATGTGGTACAGGTGCGTGCTCACTAAGCGAAAGCTTACCCCGTTGTTATTCATCTTTTAGTGGCAGGTACATCTTCGAAGAATAAAGGAAAGGCTCCAGCTTGAAGCTTTTGGATTTGCGGCAGCTCAGCAGCTTATATTTTCTTTTGATGAATGATAGTTTTGGATTCTCTAAGCTTTTCAGTTGAATATTGTTTGACTCTCAAACTTATTGGTTTTAATTTGCAAACTTGTACTTTTTTCTATAAGATTATGGGATTTTATCTAAATGTTTTAATTACAAATCTTCCGCTGTATTTTAAGGTTACTTTCCGTTAAATGAGTGTTTTAAAGATAAGGGATGTTACAGTGCAAGTGTCAGAAGGAATTTCAGGCTCAATATGAATAGGACTGTGATATTCAGACTCAATGTGTTGAAAAATAGATTGGGATTTATCACCTCCCTCCAAATAAGTTTGGGATGGTTCCCCGGATTTGTGTGAAACAGTAGCATGTTGAAATGCTCTGAGTGGATATGGATGGGTTGTTCAAGATCCACCACTAGGTCCATGGTGTTTGTTTCAATATTGGACACCAAGAGATGTGAACCAATAGCATTTGTGGTTACCTGGTCAAGATTAGTTGGTTCAGAGGCATCTCTTTCTGTTTGAACCTCTGTTGACAATCTCTCATCCTCATCACTCTCATTCTGTTTTTCCTCACCAAATCTAACCAAGCTCTCAGAATTTTCCCTCTCAAGTCTCTCAGAATGTTCACCCATCTGAACATCCTCCCCCTCTCTAATTCGACTAGACCCCTCACCTCTCTTCTCAGGTTGGTCCTCTTGGGTAGGGATTTGAGGTAATTCAATTCCCATAGAGGTGCAATAAGCTTTTAAAATCTCACTCTCCCTTGGAATATAATTCCTAAGTGATTTTGGCAATAGTTTATGATTAGGATAGTTTTCAAGTCTTGTTACCGAGGTCATCTTACCCAAATAAAATGTAGGACCATGCTCTTCATTTGTTCTTCTTGAGATTGTTCTGTTTTCCTGCATGGCATACCAAATAACAATTTGCCAGTACCTTATATAAGGAATGTATGTCAGTGGAGCATCTTTTGTTTTCTTCTGAATTGCTTTCTGATTCTTCTCAAATGTATTCTTCATGTCTTCCCAAAGTATTAAAGTATAGTCATAATGCCTATTCTTCACTAAACCCTGAAAGATCTGAAGAATTTGTTTAGAACCTTGATCAGCAGAACTATTCTTCCCTGACACACATTTATTTACCACATGAAAGAAGCAAGCCCAAATAGGTGGTAATTTGTTTCTTCTGAACAAACTAAGTGTCCTCAATCCTTCATTGTATCCTAACTTCATAAACTCTGCTATTAATTCCTCTGTTAAGGGTGAGTCCTCAAAATCTGTCCTTCTTTGTACATCATCTTTCTCTGGTAAATTCAGCATTTCTCTTAGTGCAGAGATAGATAAGGCAAATGTCACTCCTCCAATTTCAGACACAAACTTATTATCTTCTAACCTAAGATGTTTCCACCATTGTTGTATGTACTGAACAGGCACATTTTTACTTCGTGTAAACCATTTTCTGTACGGATGGTGTTTGAATAACTCCATGATAATTTTGTGTTCAGGCTTAAACCGGTTTTCCTCAAATAATATAACACAGTTATTTTCAGATAATTTCAGCCATTCATTCTCAGGAACAATTCTTTCCACTAAAATAGGTCTATCTGACATAATAGAACCTGCAGCACTCTGTTCATGTTCAATATTAACGTTTACCTCATCCGCATTTCCTTCAGATTCATCCATTTGTTCATCTTCTCCATCATTTCTTATTGCTTCTTCCTCTACAGCTCTATTCTGTACTTCATTATTATCCGAATCAGATGAATCCATTATCGATTTTGTAGAGTGTAGCGAAATTTGACCACTCCTTCGAATTCTAGACATGATTTAAGAAGAAAACAAATTCAAAGAACTCTGGATTTGATTCGTATCTCACTTTTCGCTCTGGAATTTGAAAAGATTTGAAATAGGGATTTTAAGACCTATTTAAAATCCGCGAAGTTGAAAGGTTTAACGGAAAAGCGAAATCAATGTTATAACGGAGTCAACACATTTGAAATGCCACAGAGGATTTAAATGAAATGCGTGGCATAATCAAACAAATATGAAGCTGACACGTGTTAGTGGATAGAATTTTGACTCAAATCAAAGATCTGAATAACACGCTCAGATGTTTTGACTTTTCTTTACCAGATATCTGATTGTTCTTCTCAGAAGAATTTTACCTTGTAACCAAAATGTCGTTTAAAATCAACTTCTGACAAATATAAAACATTTTGATTATTCAGAAGAGGTTTGAACAGATAGAAACACTTTTTATCATCAAAATTCTGTTCATATTATGACGAATTAAAAAATCATTTAAAATCTTATATCTGAATATGAAAAAAAAATTAATTCAGATATAGTTTGAATAACAACAAAATTTATCATGAAAATCTTGTTCTTCTTAGAATAATCAGAGATAGAAAATGAAAGCAAATCTTTTAAGCATCACAAAATGATTTCCAAAGAAATTTTGATGCTCCCCCATGACTTGAGCATGCATTTGACTATTAATGATACATAAAGATGAGATGAAAAGATAATAGAAGAAGCATACTCCACACAGTTGAAGTATTTTTATTTCTCAAAAATAAATTTTTGAAAGCTAGATTGCTGATGTATTGACTCAGAATCTCTGACCGTAAGATTCAGAAGTTCTGATCTCAAGACTCAGAAGTTCTGACCTCAAGACTCAGAAGTTCTGAACTCAAGACTCAGAAGTTCTGATCTTAGTACTCAGAAATTCTGATTCTTAAGACTCAGAGTTCTGAGTACATTACTCAGACAATTTTACTTAGAAAAAATTAGCATTTTTAAGAAAGAAAAAAATATTTTCAATTAGGCAGATTAAGCATTCCTATTTTACATATGAGAAAAGAAAACCTTTTGTGATCAAGAGGCTTTGTGAACAAGTCAGCCAATTGATACTTTGTATGCACAAAGTGCATCTCTATAGTTCCTTTTTCCACATAGTCCTTTATAAAATGATACCTCACATCTATATGTTTAGTCTTCGAATGTTGAACAGGGTTCTGAGTAATGGCAATTGCACTTTCTGAGTCACAATAGATGGGAATCTTGTTAAGCTGATATCCATAGTCCATGAGTTGTGTTCTCATCCACAATGTTTGAGAGCATGAAGCAGCAGCAGCAACATACTCTGCTTCAGCAGTTGAAGTGGACACACAATTCTGCTTCTTTGATGCCCAACTCACTATTTTATCTCCCAAAAAGTGACAAGAACCAGATGTACTCTTTCTGTCCAACCTACTTCCTGCATGATCAGCATCAGTGAAAGCAGTCAATTTGAAGTCAGTTTCTTTTGGATACCATAAACCTAGATCAGGTGTTCCTGTGAGATATCTTAAAATCCTTTTGACAGCCAACATATGTGATTCTTTCGGGTTAGATTGAAATCTAGCACAGAAACAGGTAGAAAACATGATATCTGGTCTACTTGCAGTCAAATAAAGTAATGACCCAATCATGCCTCTATAGAGTTTGATATCTGCTGAAACAACTTTGAGATCAGCATCTAACTTTATGTTAGTTGCCATAGGTGTTCTCATAGAAGCACAATCAGACATTTTGAACTTTTTCAGAATATCTCTGACATATTTTCCTTGATTTATAAAAATACCTTTTGGTAATTGTTTGACTTGAAGACCAAGGAAAAAATTCAGCTCACCCATCATGCTCATTTCAAATTCAGATGACATGATTTTTGAAAAATTATCACATAATTCTGGACTGGTAGAACCAAATATTATGTCATCAACATAAATCTGAATCAGAATCAAATCATCACCCTGTTTCTTTAAAAACAAAGTTGTGTCAATCTTACCTTTCTTGAATCCTGAACCTAACAAGTGTTTAGTAAGAGTGTCATACCAGGCTCGTGGTGCTTGTTTTAGACCATATAAAGCTTTGTCTAAAATATAAACATGATCAGGGAATTCTGGATCAACAAAACCTTCAGGTTGATGGACATACACCTCTTCATTAAGTTTGCCATTTAGAAAGGCTGATTTAACATCCATTTGATACACCTTGAAGTTTTTATGTGCAGCATAGGCCAAAAATATTCTTATTGCCTCTATTCTTGCCACTGGTGCAAATGTCTCATCATAATCAATTCCCTTTTGTTGACAGTATCCCTTAGCAACCAATCTTGCCTTGTTTCTGATGACAACACCTGATTCATCCTTTTTGTTTCTGAACACCCATTTAGTTCCAATAATAGATTTACCTTCAGGCTTTTGAATGAGTCTCCAAACTTTATTTCTTTTAAATTGAAGCAATTCCTCTTGCATTGCTGAAATCCAGTCTGGATCCTCTAGGGCTTCATTAGCTTTCTTTGGTTCAATCACACTCAAGAAACCAGCAAACATTGCTTCATTTGCTGTAGCTGATCTGGTTTTTACTCCTGCTGAAGGATCACCTATTACTTGATGAATAGGATAATTTTTAGTCCATTTATTTGCACTAGGGAGTACATCAATCTCTGAATAATTGTTGTTTGCATCATTCTCATCAATGATTGCTTGTAATTCTGAATTGTCCCCTTGTTCTGATGTATGAATAGAAGTTATATCCAAGTTTGGGTTCTGATTAATGAAGTCAGAATTCTGAGTGACTTGTTCAGAGTTCTGAGTACAAGAATCAGAATTCTGATTACAAGGTTCAGAATTTTCACCACTTGTATTTATTAGATTTGGACATTCCTCTGATGGACCTTTGTCAGAAATTACAGTTGATTGAACTATTTCTGGAGTCTTATTTTTCATCTCTTTGACCATCTTTGGGTTTTCATATTCTGCATAAGAATCAGAAATTAGTTCACTAAAAGCATCCTTAAACAGTAAATTGAGTTCTGAACAAATAGGATTAGAATTTGTATCAGAAGTCATTTTTGTCTTGTTCAGCATGAGTTCTGAACTGTCTTGTTCAGAAGTCCGCATTCTGGCTTCATCAAAAGTTACATTTATGCTCTCCATCATCCTCTTGGTTCTTCTATTGTAGATTCTGAATGCTTTGGAAGTTAAAGAATAACCCACAAAGTATCCTTCATCTGCCTTTTTATCGAATTTGGCAAGATTTTCTCTGTCTCTAAGAACATAGCACCTGCAACCAAAAACATGAAAGAATTTGATTAATGGTTTTCTTTTATTTATCAGTTCATAAGCAGTCTTATTTAATCTCTTATTGATTAAAGTTCTATTTTGTGTAAAACAAGCAGTTGCAATTGCTTCAGCCCATAGGAAAGTAGGAAGATTTGCATAAGCCAGCATTGTTCTCGCAGCTTCAACTAGAGTTCTATTCTTCCTTTCAACAACACCATTTTGTTGAGGAGTTCTGACAGCAGAAAAATTGTGAGAAATCCCAGAACTTTCTAAAAAATTCTGAAGAGTCTCATTTCTGAACTCTGTTCCATTATCACTTCTGATTTTCTGAACTGGAAATTGTAAGAGAACTTGAATCCTTTTGATAAAATTTATCAATATAGTAGCAGCTTCTGACTTAGCTCTTAGGAACTCAACCCATGTGTATCTAGAGAATTCATCAACAATCACAAGCATATATTTCTTTCCTCTCATAGATTGAACTGAAATTGGACCACAAAGATCAGTATGAATCATTTCTAATGGTGCTTTGCAAGATGAGTCCATTTTTAATTTGTGAGAACTCTTTTTCATCTTGCCCATTTCACAGGCTGAGCATAATGATTCTTTTTCAAATTTAAGCTTTGGTAAGCCTTTAACCAGATGTTTTGCAACGAGATTATTAAGATCTTTGAAATTCAGATGAGAACATCTTTTGTGCCAAAGCCAGCATTCATTTGCAGTTGATTTTGATAAAAGACAAACTGTATTTAATGTTTTCAATTTTGAAAAATTAACTACAAATAAGTCCATATGTCTTTTGGCCCAGAAGACTTTAACATCATTTTCAGTTAAAATCATGCAACCTGTTATTTGAAACTTAATTTGACAAAGACTGTCTAAAAACTGACTTATGCTGAAAAGATTATGCTGTAATCCTTCAACATAGAAAACCTTTTGGATAGTCAGATCCCCTTTAGTTAAATCCCCATAACCTTTGACTTGTCCTTTGCTGTTATTTCCAAAGTTTACTGCTCCTCCAGCCTTTTCTGTGAAGTTTGATAGAAAAGACTTCTGACCTGTCATGTGTCTTGAAGCTCCTGAATCTAAAAACCACACATGACAGCCCTGCAAAAGGATCAGTTAGGTTTAGGTACCCATTTTGGAATGGGTCCATCTTTGTTAGCTCTGTCATTGGATTTAACATTAGTACCTTTTACTCTCCACTCAAAATCTTTCTTCAAACACCATTTTCCTTGAACTTTTATGAAGTCAGAACATTTTCTGCTTACAAGCTTGTTCAAATTCTTTTTGAGAGTTGTAACTTTTGGTTTTGCTATATTTTCAACTTTCTTTTCTTTTATATTTTCTTTCTTCTGAGTCTGAGGAACATAAATTTTCTTCTTTTCTGTATTTTGAGGAACAGAAACTTTCTGAATATCTTTTCTTATGTATGAAACAGAAGTTATTTTGACTTGACATTTATGAGAATATTGGAATGAATCATTTTTACATCTAACACAAACAAGATTTTTCTTTGCAAGTGACAATAAATCTGAAACATAAGTCATTTCATTTTTATTGATACTGTTCAGAGTACAATTGCCCTTATTACAAGAATTTCTAGCTTTGAGTTCAGAAGTAGATTTCATTCTAAGCTTCTCAAGATCCCTTTTCAGATCATTCAACTTTGCAAGATCATCTTTCCTTTTGCTTTCTTCTTTTTCTGAAAAAGTCAAGTTCTTTTTGTTAGAAGAATTAGATGATTCACCTTTTTCATATGTACTTGATTCATTAAAGAATTTATCATTTTCTCTTGAAGCATTAATTTTAAAAAGATCATACTCAGTCTTCAGTTTTTCAAGCTCTGTTATTTTCTGAATAAAAATATTCTTTTCTTTCAAAGCTTCTTCAAGTTTAATATCCACCTCACAGAAATCATTTTCAAGTTCATCATAAGCTTTCCTTAAGTCCTCAAGTTCTTGACTCACAAGATTAAATCTCTTTTCAAGTTGCAAAAATTCATCTGATTTTGTTTCAGAAAATCCAGTTGAATCAGACTTCTGACTACCTAAGTCAGAATTCTGATTTACAGACTCAGATGTCTGATCTTTAGATTCAGAGTTCTGACTACAAAGTTCAGAATCCTGACTAGAAATTTCAGACTTCTGATTGACTGTTTCAGAATTTTTACTTGTGTCAAATATGCTCTCAATGTCATGATATGAAAAACTTGGTTGTTTATTTTTGTAGCTGACATTTAAAGAATCATACTTGAATTTTGTATCATTGTATCTTGGCTTCTCATCTGTTTGTTTAGAAACTTCTTTCTTAACCTTTTCTTCTGAACCAACTGACTTTTCTGTTTTAGACTCAGAAATTTTCTCATCTGGCTTTTTAGAGTTTGGTCTTTGCAAATTGTCAGAACTTGTTATAGAACTAGCAGGTCTTATGAAAACTTCAACAATTTCTGGGATTTTTTGCTTAGAAACTTGAAGTTTTTCATACAAGTTGATTGGAGCTCTTTTTAAAGTGACATTTTCTTCCAATCCCAATCCCTTCTTTGGGTTGTAAAATCTTGTATCTTTAACATTGCTTAATAAAAGATTTAGTGTTTGCTGAGTCTGACCCCTTTTCAAATTCAGATCTTCTAATTCTTTAATTTTGGTGTATAAATTCTTTCTTTCTTCAAATAACATATCAAATTTTATTTGTAAATCACCTTTTTCATCCTTTATTTTTGAAAATTCAACTTTTAGTTCAGAAAGCCTTTTCATCAATTCAGAATTTTCATCTTTAACTTTCTGTTTCTCAGCCTCAGATTCTTCATATTGTTCTTTTATTACTTCTTTTTCAATTCTGAATTTGTTAACCAAATTTCTTTCTCCTTTTATCTGTTTTCTTAGATTAGCAAATTCAGTTTTCATTTCACCAATCTGTGTCATTAACTCTAATTCAAGTGAAGAATGTACCTCAGCAGATGACTCAGAATCAACATCTTCAAAATCAGAATCATCCTCATTTCTCATTTTTGCCATATAGCTCTGCATCTGTGGAAAGTTGATATGATCATCTTCATCAGAAGTGTAGTACAACCAATTCTCATGTTCAGCCAACAAAGCAATTTTATCATCTCTCTTCTTTGCAAGCTGAGCCTTCTTGGTGTAGTACTCATAGTCTTTCACAATTTTAACTCTGCAATCCTTAGCATAGTGGCCAGATTTTCCACATTTGAAACACAGATTCTTTTCTTTTCTTTCATCCTTCTCTTCTTTGTTTTCTTCACTTCTCTCTACTCTCTTTTCAAACTTATTTTCTTCTCTGTCTTCTTTCTTCTTATAATCTGAACTCCCAACTCTCTTATAATTTCCTTGAAATCTACCCTTCCCATACCTTTTGTTGAAAGTATTTGTCAACAAAGCTAGTTTCTCAGTCGTTATCTTGATATCTTCATCATCTTCTGATCCTTCTTCCTTGTCAGATTCTTCCAGATTAGGTATCTCTGATAGATATGCAGTCTTTTTGGGTGCTTTGATTGCTTTGGACTTTGATAAGAATGCTAACTGATCAGCAACATTTTTCTTCTCTTCCACAACTAGCTTGACAGAATCTTCATGTTGATTAAGAACACAGAACAGATCATTTAAGTCTTCTTCACACATATCCTTGTTCATTTGCAGACTTATGGCAAATGATGACCATTCTGAATTTAGACTGTTCAGAAATTTGTAATTTATTTCTGACTTCGTTTTCTTCAGTCCATTTCTTCTCAAGTCATTTAGAATAGTGCAAAATTTACTGTATGTCTGTGTCAAACTTTCTGACTCTTTTGCTTTGAACCTTTCATAAGCATTTATGCTTTGATTTAACTTTGCCTGAATAGATCTCACAGTTCCTAGCATCTGCCTTTCCAATTCGTCCCACATTTCTTTAGCTGATGATCTACTGTCAATCCTGTTAAGAACCTCATTTGGGACAGCCAAAGTCATCAAAGTAATTGCTCTTTTGTCAATAGCATGCCTATTCTTCTGTTCAGCTGTGTATTGGGAATAACTCTTTTTCACCCTGGTCGCTGGAATTTCTGGAGTTGTCTCTGTAGCAGGAGTTGCAGCAACATCGATGTACACTTCAAATGGACCTTCTCGAATAGAGATCATAAGATTTTCATCAATGTTGTCTAGGAATTGGATCATACGGATTTTCCATTGCTGATACTCTTCTGGTATAAGAACAGGTGGTTTGGTTTCAGATCCCATGGCTAGATATTCTTTAGAAGACATGATTGTAAGAAAATTCAACAGAAAGACAAATTCGAGTTTCTTGATCGAAATGTAACAGGTAATTCAAGAATTGCCAAGAATTCAAGAACTAGCCCTAGCAGCGGAATCGAATTTTGAATGAATCAAGAAATCTTCAAGAAATTGATCAATCGATCTTCGCGATAACAATCTTGAACGAATTTGTTTGTTGATTGGCTCTGATACCAATTGTAAGTTCAGGATCTTATCTTACAATCAATGTAGAAAGCAGTAATTGAGAATTTGTATGATCAAGCCCAATTGTATTCAATGATGAACAGAATTACAGATCTAAGAGAGAGAGAATCTCAAAGATTACAAAGAATGAATACAAAGTTATACGGGAAAAATCAATCTGAGAAATCCCAAATCTCTAGCAATAAGATATGAATGTAGTGAGAGAGAATCTAAAGAGCAAATATGTCATCCATGTATTGAGCTCAAAGGTTTACAAAAGGTTTCTAAAATATTACTAACAATCTTTTGAAGTGTTACTAACAAATGGTCTAGACAAGCCTATTTATACCCATGACATACAAGGTATAAAGGCATTCACAATACTGTATAGACTCATACAGTACATTGACTTTACAGTAAATCTTGAATACAACAATGCTCTAACAATCTCCCCCTTTGGATTCAAGATTTAAAAAAATAACAGCAGTCTTCAGCTCTTTGAAAAGTCAATCTTCTCAAACAGACACTCTATCAAACCATCTTCAAATAGCTTTATCTCCACTAGTTCACGGTGAACTATATGCTTTGACACTCTTTAAGAACTCAGTTTTGAAGAATCTTCAGACAAACATGAAAAGTCATTGTCTTTTTCTTTGAAAAATCAACCTTCTTCAATACAATCTTCAACAGATTGTCTTCAAGTCTTGAACATGGATTTCATATCTTTATATAGAACCATCAATTCGGAACAAGATAAATCAGAAACGATTAGAGTTTGGATCAGAAAGATGTGAAACCATCCACATTGTTGAACTTTTAGGTGTAAGCACATTCCGATAACCACTCAGAACTAAGATAACCAAATTCAGCAACATTTGGACTTCACATGATCCTTCTCCCCAATCTTCAGTCTTTGTTCACGAATCTTTGACTTGAAATATCTTTGATTTGAAAATTCTTTGACATGAAATTGAAATTAAACTTTTCTCCCCCTTTTTCGATGATGGTGAGCATCGAAAACCATTTTCAATTTCAGTCGTGTCTTTGAGTATTTATTTTCTCCCCCTGAAAGTATGCATATATTTCAATAACGTACAGTATTTGAAATTGTAGCACAAATTTTAAAACAAATTTACACAAGGAAAATAACATTCATTGAATTTTATTTTATAACTACAAACATTTGATCATTTGAAAACTTTACAAAAGAAATTCAACTTAATGAAATTTAACAGATTTTTCAATCAAATGAAATCAAATGCATGTGTTTGGATTCAAGAACAAGTCATCATTGTATATCAAGTTAAAAATGTTCAGTTTCAACCCCTTTATGAAATCTATTTGGTGTGCTAGCATGGGAAATATGATTAGCTTCAAGCATATGCAATTCTAAAACATATAAGAATATTTTGCTCTACTCACACTATTTGTCCAAAATCAGAATTTTCACAAATTTACGGGTTTATCGCGACTTTGTATTTTCCCAAGTTTCAAGAGATGTGTGCTCATTGGCATCTTTTCTTTTGTGCTCATTGACATCTTTTGATTTGTGCACATTGGCATCTTTTGATCAATGAGTTTAGTAAGAATAAGATACACCGTTAAACATGACTTTCTATCTGGTTCTATAGCAGGATTTGGGTCAGCAGATCCCAGACCAGTTGGCCTTAGGTGCTAGGTGACGAGCACCCCTTAGAACTTAATTTCCCAAACCAGAAAGGCCACATCGATATATCTTAAACCCATTTGTACCAGTAGAACATGGCTTTCTATCTGGTTCTATTGCAGGATTTGGGTCAGCCGATCCCAGACCAGTTGATCTTAGGGACTAGGTGTCGAGCACCCCTTAGGACTTACTCTCCCAAACCAGAAAGGCCACAGGCACAAACTTTCAAACTAAATGATAGTGCAACAATTTTATCTCAATCACTTGGTTCTAAAATATAGTGCTTCTCCCATATTTTCATTTCCATCCATCATTCTGACATATAGGCTTTTTGAGCATTATATTCTATATAAGTCCGAATTCACATAACTTTGAGCATTCAGCATAATTTCATTCATGTTTTGCTGACCTTTCGATTAATTTCAGAAGTGAAAGTTGAAACAAATATAACTCGGATAAAACAAAAATACTTGTAAAATCATCTTTTAGCACACATTTAATTCATTGAATGAAAATTGAAAATTTTATCTCATTGAATTAAATTTGTAAAGATTCAAGTTTTCAAAGTGGTAGAAGCAAAATATAATCCAATGTTACCTTTTACCACGTTCCTTGAAACAGAAAGATGTAACAGTTAAAGATATCACCTGAGAAGTGTAAGTTCTAAACTGATTTGTTTAGAAGTCTTAGTCGTTGAAGTACGGGTCCTGAACTGAATTGTCCAGAAGCCATTGTCGTTGAAGCACGGGTTTTGAACTGATATGTTCAAAAGCCATTGTCGTTGAAGCATGGGTTTTGAACTGATATGTTCAAAAGCCATAGTCTTTGAAGCACGGGTTTTGAACTGATATGTTCAAAAGCCATTTACATTTAAGCACGGGTCCTGAATTGATGTATTCAGAAACCATAGATCTTTGTCTCCCCCTTAATGATACAAATATTCTTAAAAAAATACGCCGCTTCTCTTCTGTTTTCAGTCATGTGTGTGGTATGTATCTACAAATCAGTACAACACATGATGAACCTGCAAAACAGATTAAGCAGATTTTGGTACCCAATGGCACTTGGGTCCTAGTGGGTTAGGTGTAGATTTATTTGAAGGAATACTATAAGTACCGTACCAATGAGAAGTATAATCTTTATGCACAAAATCATTTGAACCACAGTAAGAACAACAGATTTTCTTATGGGCCAACCTAATCAGATGATTTACATGATGAATAGGATTAGGTTTAGCATAAGATTTACCTTTTGGCGTATTGTTCTTCTTTGCATTTGATGTGGATACAGATGATTTTGGCACATCTTTCTTTGGAATTGTTGTGCCTTTGATTCTCCATTCCATCTTCACCCTCTTGAAGACCGGAACTTCTTCAGATTTGGAAGTATTAATTTTAGGCACCTTAAGAATATCATCCGATTTATCAAACAGAGGATTATAGAAAAGATTAGAAGAACGAATCTGACCTTTTGAGAAATCTGTTGATCTATTAAATTGTTTAGAAGGAATGTTTTTAAAACTTGAACTTGAAGCAGTTTTAAAAGAACATTCAGAATCATTTGAATCAACAAATGGAGTCTGAAAGATAGAATTATGACTGGCCTGCTTTGAGACATCAAATTTAAAAAATGACGTCTTCAAGTTCTTTGACTTTGTTTATTAAAACATTTTTCTCTTTAGAAATTAGATCAAATTTCTTTTGGAGATCAGATTTGATCAACTGATCCTTCATAATATCAGCTGATAAACCAGATAATCTTTTGGTAAGATTAAGAATCATATCTTCAAAATATACACGTTCCGATTCAAAATCTTTTTCCAAAAACTTTCTTTTATCAGTAATCTCTTTGAAAATTTCCATATTTTTCTTTTTAAGGGTTTTACTTTCCTTTTCAAAGAGATTTTTCTTTTCCGTGAAATCTTTTCTTTCCTTTTCCAAAAGATTTTCTAATTCAGAGATTTTCATGGAAAGTTCAGAACTTTTAATCTCAAAAAAATTTTGTTCAGTTTCAAATTTAGCTCTTTCTTTTTCGAGCTTGTCTTTTTCTAAAAATAAAACTTTCTCAAAGTCAGAAACTTGTTTTGAAAGTTTTATACAATTAAGTTCAATTATTTCCTTTTCTTTAAGAATCTTCTCTCTCCTGTCTTCAATGCTCTTCAGATCAGCATTTTCCTTTTTAAGAGTTGTTACTTTCTCTTGAAGTTTCTCGATTTGATCGTGCAGACTTGAGTTGTCTTTGTCTTTCTTTGTTTCAAGACCTGCAATATAAACTTCAAGATCAGTTATTCTTTTAGTAAGTTTAGTATTTGAAGAAGAAATGTCTAAAATTTGTCTTTTCAGATTAACATTTTCTTCTTCCAATGCTTTATTTAAAATAGGAGTTGAAGAATTTGAAGCATTATCTTTAACAGGAGATGTTTCTGATAAAATAACTTGTTGCAAAATTCCATTATTTGCCTTAGCTTTTTCAAGTGGCTTTGGAGGTGTTTTTGTTATTATGACTTGTTGCAACACTTCATTATTTGGTTTAACAGATACATGTGAATTAACAGATGTTTCTGTTATAATGACTTGTTGCAACTTTACATTTGGTTTAACAAAAACTTTTGCAATTGGAGAATTCTCCTTTTTCAGAGTTTGCTTCAAATCTTCACCACTGCTTTTAACAATAACTTGTTGTAAAACCATTTTGAATATTGCTAGAAATTGATCGTTCAGAAGATCAAGCAGACAGTGTATGAAAATACACAAAAAAATATATAAAATTTTTTCTTGAAAAGCTCTTACAGTGTATGAAATACACTATAGAAAAAAATTCGGGATAAAAATTTTTCTCAAAAAACTCTTTTTTTTTTTTTTAATTCACAAGAATTCGGATGAGTAAGGGTTCGAATTCAACGAATTCGGATGAAGAAGGATTCGAATTCAATGAATTCGGATGAATAAGGGTTCGAATTCAATGAATTCGGATGAAGAAGGGTTCGAATTCAATGAATTCGGATGCTTAAGGGTTCGAATTCTATGAATTCGGATGCTTAAGGGTTCGAATTCTATGAATTCGGATGCTTAAGGGTTCGAATTCAACACTTGGAAAATTTAATCAACTCAATTCGAATCTAACACAGTTCGAATTCTCCTCAATTCGAATCTAACACGGTTCGAATTCTCCTCAATTCGAATCTAGCTGGGTTCGAATTCAATCAATTCGAATCCTTCTTGAGTCGAATTCTACACTTGTATTTCCAAGAACACTCCGAATTCTTCTTTGAATGATCCGAATTCACCAAGAATGATCCGAATTCACCAAGAATGATCCGAATTCACCAAGAATGATCCGAATTCTGCACTTCGAACACGAAAATCACTAAATCAGCCATAACTTTTTCAATTCTTGATCAATTGTTATGAAATTTGCACAGATTTGTTCGAAATTTGATTCCACACACTTTCTTAGTTAATCACAAATCCTAATTCGATCAATTTAATCGAATTTTGATCCAAAAATAGTAGAAAAAGTTTTCGAACAAAAATGATATAAAATGATCAGATCTGCAAATTCTATGCAGATTTTGGTGTTGATCCAAGAATTAAAGATGTTCAGGAATCAAATCCGAGTGCAATGATGTCAAGAATCAATCCAAAAGATCAAAAATTAAAGAAAATATGAAATCTGGATGAATAGTAAATGAAGAAGGGTTAGAATTCTTGATGAACAGTGATGAATAGTGATGAACACCCAATCCGAATTCTTCAGCTTTAGTGTAAAAAATCTTCAATTTGGTCTTCGATCTGCTTGAATCTACTGTTTAGCTCTGATACCAATTGTGAAATCCCAGATCTCTAGCAATAAGATATGAATGTAGTGAGAGAGAATCTAGAGAGCAAGTATGTCATCCATGTATTGAGCTCAAAGGATTATAAAAGGTTTCTAAAGTATTACTAACAATCTTTTGAAGTGTTACTAACAAATGGTCTAGACAAGCCTATTTATACCCATGACATACAAGGTATAAAGGCATTCACAATACTGTATAGACTCATACAGTACATTGACTTTACAGTAAATCTTGAATACAACAATGCTCTAACACAATCAGTTAGCAACGTAGAGCTAACTACTATTTATACTGCAACGGACATCTTAAAGCTACCGTACAAATAAGAAAGACTAATAAGAACATAACACGTGTCCTAATTAGTTTATAAAATACTAAGTAAAGTATCTCGTCATAAGTTCTGAACAGGTAGTTCAGAACTTCTGAACATTCTTCTGATAACGCTTCTCAGATCTTCTGACTCCTTAACTCAGACATCTGACTTCTCTTCCCAGACTTCTGATTTCTCTTATCAATACTTCTGAGCTTTCACAGTCAGACCTCTGACTTCTCTACTCAGAACATCTGAGTCTTCTTATCAGATCTTCAACACTTGGTTTATTGACAAAACTTCAGATCTAACAAGAAGCGAAAAGTAAGGTTTTCGCTATGTACAGTAGCGAAAAGTAAGGTTTTCGCTATGTACAGAAGCGAAAAGTAAGGTTTTCGCTATGTACAGTAGCGAAAAGTAAGGTTTTCGCTATGTACAGTAGCGAAAAGTAAGGTTTTCGCTATGTACAGAAGCGAAAAGTAAGGTTTTCGCTATGTACAAAAGCGAAAATTAAGGTTTTCGCTATGTACAGTAGCGAAAAGTAAGGTTTTCGCAATGTACAGTGGCGAAAAGTAAGGTTTTCGCAATGTACAGTGGCGAAAAGTAAGGTTTAACCGAAAAAAAAATTCTATACATTGATCAATTCGGGATAAATAACCTTGATCAATTAACATGGCATAATTAGGGTTTAATACGATGGAAAAAAAATAGCATTATAATCGCAGATGATAAAATTGCAATTCAATGCAGTTTTGATGTTTGCGGCGGCATACATAAACACGAAAGAAACCAATGAATTAAAGCCATCAAAAAACTAATACAAATCATGAATCAATTTTGAACCTGGGGCTCTGATACCACATGTTGGAATAATCATGATTTGTATTTGATAGATAATAAGATGACAAGAAAACATACCCGATGATCCTGAGGATCCAGTGAAAGCATTAAACATATTTGCCATTGATTGTCGGGTTCCCAGAACGAGGTGATCGTATTATGATGGGATGATGATCGATCGAGAGAGAACCGATCTTGGGGAGGCACACGGCTAGGGTTGATTAGCAATATGTCATTAGGGTTAAATGTATGATTAGGGTACTCTATTTATAATAAGAGTATTTACACTTTTAACCCTTGGTGTTTATTATGTGCCATATAATTCCCCATAGTTCCAATCACCTAATGGGAAACCCTATAGTATGTCAATAATGGTAAATACGCCCATCATATATTTACCAGACATAGGGATTTCAGTTATTGTCAATTATCATATCAGGAATGATAAACGATCAGTGACGGTCACTTTTAAGGTGGTTCCAACAGTTTGTTTTTCAGCAACTTCTGTGGTCGTTTTTCTTGATGTTTCATCTTCTGCATGTTCTTCTTCGGCAATTGCATCTGTAGTATTTATAGAAGAAGATGAAGCATTATTTGGACCTGTTAGAGTCATACCTGTAGGATTTTGTCCGACAGAGGATGGTTCTTCAGAAATTTTGATGGTTCCAACAGAAGGATCAATGTCATTGTTGAACATCTCTAAAAATAGAAGATCCAAATCTTCTTTTGTTTTTGAGATGTCAGAGGATTTCCCTTTAATTCCGAGTTCTGAACTGATTTGTTCAGAAGTCATTTGGAATGAATCATCAAAAGAAACATTGATGCTTTCTACAATCTTGCGAGACTTTGTAAGGAATGTTCTGTAGGCTTTGGAAGTGGCAGAGTATCCAATGAATTTGCCTTCATCAGCTTTTACTTCAAACTTTCCTCTTGAATCTCTGTCGTTTAAAACAAAGCATTTGCATCCGAATACATGGAAAAACTTGATGTTTGGCCGCCTTTTGTGAAGCAATTCGTAAGGCGTCTTGAGATGTCTTTTCACAATGGTTGAACGATTTTGTGTATAACATGCAGTAGAAATTGCTTCTGCCCAAAAGTTCATTGATAATCCGCATGCTGATAGCATAGTTCTTGCGGCCTCCACAAGTGTTCGATTCTTTCTCTCGACTACACCGTTCTGTTGTGGAGTGCGAGCGGCAGAGAAGTTCTGTGATATTCCTTCTTTAGAAAGATAGGCTTCAATGACACAGTTTTTAAACTCTGTGCCATTGTCACTTCTTAACTTCTGTATTCTGCAGTCATAAAGAACTTGGATTATTTTCATTAGATTTATCAATATAATTGGAACATCTGATTTCTTTCTAATAAATTCAACCCATGTGAAACGTGAATACTCATCAATTAGGACAAGTATGTGTTTCTTGCCACCTAGGCTCTGTATAGCAATGGGACCGCTGAGGTCGACATGTAGCATGTACAGAGGCCTAGTGCAAGACACGTCTGTTTTGCCTTTGTGGGAAGCCCTTCTGTGTTTTCCCATTTCACAGGCCGAACACAAGTGATCCTTATTGAATTTAATATTTGGCAAACCTTTAACTAGATTGAGTTTTACTAGTTTATCCAAGGTGTGAAAGTTTAAGTGACAGAACCTGTTGTGCCATAACCAAGCTTCTTCACTTTTGCAGGCTACTAGGCAAACTTTGTCCTTGGATTTTGAAGTAAAATTCATTAGGTATAGATCACCTCTTCTTTCAGCTCGCAGAAGTTCCATTCATGTGTTTTCACTTTGTAGAGAGCAGAAAGTTCTTTTGAATAACACATCGAATCCTGTATCACAAAGTTGACTTACACTTAGTAGGTTGTGTTTGAGGCCATTCACATATGCAACTTTGTATACAGAGACATTTTCTTTCTGTATGACTCCATAGCCTTTGATGTGTCCCTTCATGTTGTCTCCAAAAGTTACAGATCCACCATCGTGTGTTTCTTTGTATGTGGATAGTAATCTTCTGTCGCCAGTCATGTGCCTTGAGCATCCGGAGTCAAGATACCAAATTGGCACATGTTGCTTCTCATTGTCAGTGCCGGAGTCAACTTCTGCCATGCCACAGAACAGAGCATTGGTGGGGAATTCATCGTTAGAGGTAGAATCTGACTCGAAGTCTTCCTTGTTTGCCTCAGAATGCCCTTTGTTCGCCATTAGGGATTTTTGCGCATAATACTCAGCCTTCTTTTTGTAAAAAGCTGAGTCCTTCTGTGGGCGATTTTGTCTACTTCTGCATTCTTGTGCGAAATGACCTGGCTTGCCGCAGTTGAAACAACCTTGGGAGGTGTTTCCAGTTCGATCTTCGGACTTCTGTTGGTCTCCACCTTTCTCTGTTCGGCATTCGTTTGCGTAATGACCAGGCTTACCACATTTGTAGCATTCTTGTGTGTGGCCTACCTTGTCATTTGATCTATGTCGGTCATTTCCTCTGTAGCTTCTGTCGCTCGACCTCTGTTGGTCATCATTTCTGTAGTCTGACCTCTGTCGGTCACTTGATTCCTCTCTTCTTCCATCATCTCTTCTACCAGAATTCCTTTGGTTATTTCTAAACTCTCTTGTCAATAGAGCCATTGATTTAGCTAATGACGCAAGAGTTATTTCTTCCTCTATTAGCTCGTCTTCTTCGCTATCAACCATTACTATCTTCTTTTTCTCCTTCTTTTTCTCTTCTGTAGATCTCTCATTTCTTGGTCTGTCCGTAGCCTCTGTAGATTTACTAACCAATGCGTATGGTACAATGGTTAGTGTTTTAGCTTGAGCAATTTGAGGCTCTTGTGCGGCTAGTGTTCCATAGAGATCAGAGAGTGTCCATGAGTCTAGATCTTGATTTGTTTGTAAAGACATAGACAGCTGAAGCCACTCATCGTTCAGGCTCTTTAGAAACATGACGTTATTTTCTTCTGTGGTTCTGTGAATACCAGACTTTCTGCATTTGTTTATGAGAGAGTTGAACCGATCATATGTTGTTTGCAGAGATTCTGTTGCAGAGGCTCTGAAGGCATGATACTCGTTTATGTATTGTGCCCTTCGGTTCTTCTGTGTTTTAGCACCCCCTTCCAACTGTCTTTCTAATTCTTTCCAGAGATCGTGCGCTGTTTCGCATGCATCTAAGGATTGAAAAATTTCGTTGGGGATAGCCATGATCAGTATTCTTTTTGTTTTATGTGCAACTTCATCTTTTGCCTTATCTTCATTTGACCATTCTTCTTTTGGCTTAGGTTTTTGATGTTCAGGGATTTCAGGAGATTCAGCAGTAGCTGGTACACGTGGCATAGTTATCATAGGAACCGGAGGAAGATTGTATAGATATTGTTTGAGAGTTTTTTCAGTACCCTCAAAAAAATGAACCATTCTTATTTTCCATTGAGGATACTCATCTCTAAGAAGAGTAGGAGGTTTGGTTAATGAGCCAGCAGTGAAAAAGTTATTTGTATTTGTCATTTTGAGGAAAGGATAATCTGATGGAGGATTTATGAGTATGAAGATCTGGAAGGTTTTCTGGGTACACCTAATATCCAGAAATATGGTGATGAAGAGAAAGAAAGTAAACTATCAAATAAAAGTTGTAAAACGAGGATCACTTGATATTGAAAATCAAGCTCTGTTGTGATACCAATTGTTGGTTCCCGTTTTGCTTTAAACAAGATTATCAGATCTATTAGTTCAAGTTAATGTTTGATGCGGAAGCGTATTTGAAGAACTAACAGATAAGTTTGATAGATTTAGACCAAAATATAAATAAACAATGAACAGGAAATAATATTTCAAAGTTTACTGAATATATATTAAGAACAGATTGACAGAACAATGAGTAAGAAAAGCTTCAAAATAGATATGACTCTTAAGGTGAATAAGCTTTTTGTGTTCTTATGATGGTCAATTTATATGTGATTGATAAGGAAGAACTCAACATGAGTCTTCCTTATATACTACTCTAAAGGGGACCATAAAGCATATGCTACTATTCAGACGGTACTGATGAATAGTTGAACGGATGTCGTGAACAGTTGCAAGAACGGCATGAACAGTAAGACGTGTTGTATTGCATTTAATGCAACAGACGTCTATTATGTACTAAGCCCTATTGAGTCCATTCAGAGTTTGACACGTCGACGTTGGACAGGGCATGCTACCATGCAAGTTGATGAACGGGTCCTGTAACAGTAGCAAGATATTATAAATATCTTCAAGTCTTTCAGTGAGGACCACAGAGGCTCTGTAATGAGTTACAGAGGTTCTGCGGTCTGGTCCTCTGTGGAGCAGTCTTTCCTATATTCTGAGATATTGGTCTTCTTTGCGCGTATGACAGAGCTTCTGTAGCGCGCCTCTTTAGCTTCTGTAGATTCTTGATCTTGAGCCCTCGGTAAGTCCGGCAGAGCCTCTGTAAGAGGCTTTTCTTCACTTAGCCTATTTTTCACTACTTCTAAATATTTCTATGATTAGGAAGATTGAAGCTAACAATCTCCCCCTAAGTAGTGAAAAATAAAAAATTGAATTTGAATTTAGTTAGGCTAAGTTAGATAAGACAGAGGTTAAACAATACCTCGAAAGTTCTTTCATTTAGAAAATATGCCAGAGGCATTTTACATTTGAGTACAATGAAAGATAATACTTTGATTTGGTTTGCAGAGATTGAAGGTCTGAGAATCAGATTTTGGCATCTTTGAAATCGTTGTAGCTTCTGTTGTCTCTTCCGAATCTTCTGATCTCTTTATAGAAACTGATGCATAGTTCTCTTAGGCGGATTGTGGCATCAATCTCTCTGATGAAAGTATCTGCAGCATCTCTATCCATTTTCTCTGTACCTCTGTATTTCACAAGGCTTGCTCTGAATTTGTTCAGAGTATTAGTTGCGTACTTCTGACAGTCCATGCATACAAACAGTTTAATTTCGCCTTGTGGGTTTTGAAATACTAACCCAAATCGTGGTTCTGTGATGATTGAGTTAGGTACGGCGTCCGGTGGGCAGCGATCCTCTGGTAGTCGTAAATCCAGATGCTTGAGACCAAGATCCTTTCCCAGTTGGAAATCTATCATGCTGTAGAGCAGAAGCTTTTCCCTCATCGCTTTTCTCAACACTTGATAGGCTCTGGTGTTTGGCTTTGTGTTGTAGTTGTCCTTTGTCCATTGCAGAAGGTCAGGTAGATCATAAGGATTGATATTTCTTAGGTCAGCATCAGCGAAGGTGGTCTCTGAATTGTTTTCTCTTCTGACTCTGTAAAGATTGTACCTGACCCTTGGATAGGTTCTTGTGAAGGAGAATGTGCAGAAGATTACCTTTTTTATTTTGTGGATTGAGAAGACATCTGCTTTGGTTCTTGGCTTTGTCCTTGTGAAGATGTTCTCAAATTCTTCTCTGATCCTTGGATCTGTCACATGATCTGTTGGATGATTGGTCTGAAAGGATTGTTTATAGAGGTATTTGTATACCACTTATTCCATCTCTTCATGTGTTGGACCAGGCTGTGGTACTTGTCTTCTGAGACTCTCCATTTCTTGAACAACTTCTGCTGCTCTACCAGTTAGAGGAATGTCTGACAGAGGCTTCAATCCATATGCCCAGTCAACTTCTTCAGGCTTTGGAGTTTGAAAGGCATCAAACGCACTCTTCATTAGTTTCTCTGTAGGCTTTGGTAATGATTTCTTCTTCTTAGGCTCTTCTGTCAGTATTCCTTTGCCCTTGTCTTTTCCTTTTGGCGGGGCAGAGGCTGTTGCTTCTGTAGATTTGGAGGTTGGGACTTCTGTTGGTTTGATGGGGTTGCCTCTGTAGGTTTTGACATTTGTGATTTAGAGGACTTTTGTGGCGATGGTTCTGTTGGCTTGAGTTGCTCTGTAACCTCTGTTGGAGGTTCTTTGATTACTTCTTCTGTGAGCTCAGTTTCTGTTGTTGAAGTTTCGACATTGAATCTTCTTGCCATTTTGAACGCTAGTGTGAACTTATGCCTTTCTTCTTCTCTCTGCGACATTCGATCAGTCATTGTATTTTGCATCTTTTTCAGAATATCAGTAGCAGAGGTCGTTGCTCTTTTTGGTTTGGTGGCAATTGACTTTCTTCTTGGTATGGTTGGGGGTTTTTCTGTTGAAGGACTTTCTTCCAAAATGATTACCACAGGGGTGGTTGTTGCCTCTGTGGGTTGCTGATCAGCTTCTGGAATATTTGTTTCTTCAGGAATTGATTCCACAGAGATGGGTGTTGTCTCTGTGGTCTTTTGAGTTTGTTGTTGATCTTGGGTTTGTTCTGGAGGGGCTTGACTGATTGGTTCTGCTGCGATTGGTGGAGTTTGTATTCCTCTGCTCGTAGCTTTCTCCCTTGTATTCTCCCCCTCAGGATTATCTGATGGACCAGGATGGTCATCATCAGAATCATCCTGACTCTTATCAGAACTACCCTCTGCTCTGCAAGAAGCTTTGGTTTTCTTCGGTAATTCTGCTCCTGCTGCTATCAACTTTGCACAGACGTCATCACAGAGGCCAAGTAGAGTCGCAAGCTCTGCCTCTGTTTTAAAACGCATTCTGCCAACACTTTTTCTGAAATCCTTGACAAAGTTGGCATTTGCTGTTGTGAAGGAGACAATGAATTCTGTGACCTGGTTTATGACGTTCTGTCCTAGCTCTGTTAGCTGTGCTCTGGTCATGTAGTCTTTTGGCTGCATCATTGTCGTGTTGCGCATTGCCTCTGCTTGTACTTGTTTTAGGGAATTCTGTAGATCAGCAGGAGTAATGCCCTATGTTCTGTTGGATTGCGTATTCATTTGTTCAAGGAAGTTTTTGACAGAGTCCTTGAACGCAGAAGTTGCATTTGTTCCGATTTCTTGAGCGGCAGAGGTGGCTGTAGCTTTGGCAGTAGTTTCGGCAGAAGACTTCATCGCTGCGATGGCAGATTTTACCTCTGTGGACAGATTGTCCATTTTGGTGTTTAGTTTCAGGATAGCCGTCGATGTTGTCTCTGCAAAAGATTTGAAAGAGCTTTGAAACTCTTTCATTGTTTGGTTCACAGAGGTGACAAGGGTTTGGAACTCATCCCTTGATACTTGTGTTCCTTGTGTAACCTCTGGAGGAACACATTCGTCTCCAGAGTGAGTCCCTGTTCCTGGGACACCTTCGTTCACCCTTGTTTGTACGATGGGGGTGGAAGGATTTCCTTCTGATCCTTGAGAAGAAACCTGAGTTTCGATCTCTACAGAAGTTCTGTGAAGAACAGTGTCCAAATCCACTCCAGAGGTGGGTATTGGAATGTCCTTCTGTTGACTAGGAGACTTGTCTAGAGTCTCTTCGTCTCTGTGCTCACTACTTCTCTCTGAAAGAAGATTTGGCCCTAATGTGTGCGTGGCAGAGGAAACGAATTCCTCTGTAGGGTGTTCTAGTGTGATCTGGGGCGATTGATCACGAACAATAGGTTAGTCTCTTTGAGGAGACTCCCTTGGAATGGATTCCCCGGTTTTTGTGGGCGCAGAAGTCGAAGGAGTGACTTCTGGCTGGATGGGTTGGGTTTGATCGAGCTGTGCTGCTCTTTTTCAATAACTCCTTCTGCAGCTAGACTTGCGGAGTTAGATATGTGGGTTGCACTGGGAGTTGGTTGTGGTTGTGTGCCTCTATTAATCCAGGCATCTTTTCTTGTTTCTTCCTCTGTTAAGCACCCAAGCACTACATTACTGTCTATTATTTCAGCCTCTGTAGCTATCCTACGGCTTGGTGCTTCTTCCCTTGCTTCTGTTGAAGTTCCTTGCTCTGTGCGTAAGAAGTCGTACATTTGATGAGAGCCGTATAATCTCATGACATGTGGATGATAGAGACCTTTTCGTATCCAGACAGCTTCTTCTTCATCTGAATCTACCTCTGAGACCTCTATCCTTGTCTCAGAAGCCTCTGTTACTTCACCTCTATTCCACTCAGTTTCTGTTAGTTCTTTTTCTTCTGAAGCTGGGTTTGGACTTCTTCTGTGGACGTCCAATCCCTGAATGAAAGGGTTCTGTAGAATAACAGGTGTGTTAGCTGGTTGATCTTTGGGTGTTGTGTCATCTTCTTGCAGATGTGTGTCAATGCCAGAGATGGAGAAATATTGTTCTTCTGGGGAGTGGTGGTCGAGAGGTTGTGCCGTCCACCCTCTGTATTTAGGGTGTTGGCAATGTCAGGGTTCTGTAGGAAGTCGTTCAGATCTCCTTGGTGAGCAAATCTATCTGGAGATTGATAGGGTGATTGATATTCCTCTGTTGCCATTCCTTCTTCTGTATCTTCTTCTGCAGTTCTTTCTTCTGCGGTTTCTTCTACTGCGGGTTCCTCTTCTGCAATGGTAACCAATTTATCAAGTGATTTACCATGCTTCTTTTTGGTTTTCCTCCTCTTGGGTTTTGGTGCCCCTTCCTCTGTGGTTTTCGATTTTCTTTTCTTCTTCTGTTTTGGAGAAGAGGGAGGAGCAGAGGAGCCAACTTCTGTGGCATGAGGAGATGAGGGTTGATCTTCTGCAGCGCTTGTGGAGGTTCCTTCTGCAGTTTTTCTCTTCTTTGCTTTTGGAGTAGATGCAGAGGTTTTTGAAGAAGATTTCTTTCCCAGAAGTTCTGCACGTTTGGCTATGAAGCTAAGTTGAATAGCCATGTGTTTTGCTAATTTGTGATCCTTTTCTTCTTGAGTGGAAAGAGGTTCTGCAGTCATTGTTCCTTGGGGGACACCTAAACGTGGGGGTGTCTTAGAACTCGGTTTAGGAGTTCTATGATCGCGTATATACTCTTTCTTAAGGGTTTTATTCGAGGCATACTTTAGAAGTTTCTTTGACAGAGGTCTACAGTGTGAGTAACCATCTATATGATCAGTGGGGACATTTTTGCTCATTGGGAACTGTTTGGGAATTGGCCCTTCCATTGGCCATTTCTGTATCAGCAACAGAGGTTCAAACAATACTCCCAATATTCTTTGGAATTGCAGAGGTGGTAGAAAGTTGGGATCGTTCTCTTTGACCCGTTTGGTGTTGTTCTTTCTGTCGATGGTGTTGATGATCTCTTGCATCATTATCGTCGCGTAATCGAGTGGAAGATCATAGTACACCCCATACATGATGGTTAAGATCTGATGCGAGGTCTGGTCAATGCTGCCTATCTTCCCTGTCAGGCATCTGTTAAGAATAGAGAACAAGGTGTTCCACAGAGGTGGTAATCTGCCTCTGCGGAAGTCATTTCTCTTCCGTAGTTGTGTGTTGTACCCAAGCATTTCTACGAAGCGACAGAGCTCGTCGTCTGTTGGTTGCTCTGCATATTTCTTCAAACCAAGAAGACCCCTCGTGGGTAGGTTGAACTCAAGTGAGAACATTGTTCTGTTGAACTTGATTTCAAGATGTTCAGATTTGTCAGGTCTTGAAATGTACCCTTTGATAATAGAGTCGTCTTTATCAAATCGGCAGCTCTGCCAAAACTGGTTCAGATATCTGACTGGTATTTTCTTTGGGGTTCTTGAGAGTAGAGGGAAGAGGATGTGATTTTCCATTATGTTCAGAAGAATGGCGTGGGCTTCGCCGAAAGCAGTGGGTGAGGGGACCAAATAGCAGTTGTTGGATTTGATTGGTAGTACCTTTTCGAAATGATCCTTTGCTATGAAGTTTTGAAGATGTGTGGTCGGAGCAAAGTCTGCTGAATCGCCGAAATCTTCTAGTTCAATGTTTTGGGCAAGGTTGGGGTTTTCTGAATGTTCAGAATGAGCAGGTGAATGTTCTGGTGAGTTCGCCGGAGACTGTTCTGAGGATATAGCTCGAGAAGATGAAGCCATTTGATTTGAAGAATAGGATTTATGCAAGCTTTTGCAGGGTTTCGCCGGAGAAGAAGATAGAGTTTGTAAAAAGTTTATGAGAGAGTAAGCTTGGTTTTATAGGAGGGTAAAACAGTAGAATTCGAAAGAGTGAAATATATGGCATTGGATTAAAATTTGGAATCCGTACTCAAGTTAGAACGGCGGGTTCAACTTTCCACAGAAAACGTTCCATATACGCCCAATGAAAATGGGACACGTAGGCCTTGTCAGAGGATGACAGGACATCGTGCGCGGCCCATTAATGCTAGGCGCGTGGGGTTGTTCTTAGCCACATGAGTTTCACTCTCAGTTAAAAGTAATCGTTATTACTACAGAAATGCCCAAGTAACAGATTGACAGAACTTCTGTGGATTACAGAAGTTCTGTGATCTTGAAAAGCTTGATGTTTCTCTCATATATCTCATTGTTATCATGACTTCTGTGGGCTCTTCTTTTAACCAAAATGTTTGTAAAGATATTGGAGAGGATCAAATAGGATTTTTATTAAGAAATTTGCTTCGCAGAGGTTTTGTGGCTCTGTTGGAACTTGCAGAAGTTCTGTGAGGGCCAGCAGAAGCTCTATGAGGGAAAAAATCTCATAACAAAAATTTTATTAAAATTTTTTATCATCCAATTTTTGATTTGGTTTAAGAGATGTTTTTCGGACATATTTGAAAGTTTGTGTTCGAGAAAACTGTAAAAAACGGTTTGTTCGAGAAGGTCATGGTTTGTGTTTTCGGTTTCCGAGATAACATTCCAAAAGATCGACAGAGGGTTAATTTGCGATCACAGAGCATATTTCTTGCAGAACCTCTGTTGAGCTCAGCAGAAGCTCTATGACCTTAAATTTCTCCTAATTCGAATGTTGTGAAACTTTTTGAGCTTTTGGTTTTTTAAATGTTATTCACAGTATATTTAGGACATATTTGACAATTCTTGTCCTAGAAAACTGTTTTCCAAAAACCTTTTGTGTGAGAGACATACCTTTTGGTTCTTCTGTTCTCGGCAGTTTGTCTGACTTCTGTCGATGGAGAATTATCGACATTCTTCTTTGGCTTCCCTTTGAAAGATTTACCTCTTTAGATCATTTCAGGGTTCCCTTCTGCTCCCCCTTGATCTAATCACCTCTGTAGATCAAGTAATTTCCTTTTGCTCCCCCTTGACCTATGCTTGGATCAAAGAATGATAAGTTTTGCATAGAACATAGGTCATGTTTACCAGAGGTTCTGTAAGGGTCATCAGAAGTTCTGAATTGACCCACAGAAGCTCTGAGTTCTCATGAATTATTTACATACAGAAATAAATCAATCAAAGCAATAACTTAAGTAATACTAGACATTTATTTATTTACAGAAGATAAAGTTATACTTACAGAGGATTGTCACACCATGTTTATCATTCCTAACTTACCCACCAAAAAGTTGAATCTTTTCTCGTCTAGTGCTTTGGTGAATAAGTCAGCGAGTTGATATTCTGTTGGTACGAAATGCATTTCGATTGTACCGTATTCAACATGATGTTTCAAGAAATGGTACCTTATATCGATATGCTTGGTTTTTGAGTGTTGCACAGGATTGGCAGAGATAGCAATGGCACTTTTGGAATCACAGAAGATGGGTATTTTGAATAGGATGTGGCCGTAGTCTTTTAGTTGAGTTTTCATCCATAGAACCTGAGAACAACAGCTAGCAGCAGCAACGTATTCAGCTTCTGCAGTGGATGTTGAGACACAATTCTGCTTCTTGGAGGTCCAACTGACTAGTTTACCACCTAGGAATTGGCAACTCCCAGAGGTACTCTTTCTGTCGAGCATGCATCCTCCATAGTCTGAATCTGTATAAGCTTTAAGACTAAAACCAGAGTTCTGTGGATACCAGAGACCGAGATTTTTGGTCCCTTTAGGTATCTAAAGATTCTCTTCACCGCATCATAATGTGATTTCTTAGGATTAGCTTGATAACGTGCACAAAGACATGTGGCATGCATGATGTCAGGTCTGCTTGCTGTTAAGTATAACAGAGATCCAATCATGCCTCTGTAGAGAATGCATTCTACAGAGATACCATTTGGATCTAAGAATAACTTATTTCCAGTGGCCATTGGAGTTTTCATTGCAGAGGTATCAGAGAGTTTATATTTTGACAGAATGTCAGAGACATATTTGGCTTGATTTATAAAAATTCCCTCTGAAGTTTGTTTGACTTGAAGTCCGAGGAAGAATGTTAATTCTCCCATCATACTCATTTCAAACTCACTCTGCATGAGTTTTTCAAAACTTTTACACTCTTCTGAATTAGTAGACCCGAAAATTATGTCATCCACATAGATTTGTACAAGCATTATCTCACCCTTTTTATGTTTATAGAATAAGGTAGTATCTGTTGAACCTCTGTTGTAGCCATTGACTAGAAGGAAGGTAGAAAGTCTTTCGTACCATGCTCTTGGAGCCTGTTTCAGTCCGTATAGAGCCTTTTCAAGGTAGTATACATGCCTTGGAAACTTTGAGCTTTCAAACCCTGGTGGCTGATTTACGTAAACCTCTTCTTGGATTTCACCGTTTAGAAAAGCTGATTTTACGTCCATCTGATAGACTTTAAAACCTCTGTGGGCTGCGAAGGCTAAGAATATTCTTATTGCTTCGAGTCGTGCGATAGGGGCAAAAGTCTCATCGTAGTCTATGCCTTCTTCTTGTCTATATCCCTTTGCTACTAATCTTGCTTTGTTTCTGATGACCACTCCATCTTCATCCTTCTTGTTTCTGTAGACCCATTTAGTCCCAATGGCCTGTTTCCCTTGTGGCAGAGGTACTAAAGTCCATACTTTGTTACGCTCAAACTGCAGAAGTTCTTCTTGCATGGCGTCTACCCAATTTGGGTCATCTAGGGCTTCAGAAATCTTCTTTGGTTCTATCACACTGATAAAGTTAGTAAAAAAACAAAAATTAGCAGTGGCAGACCTGGTTTTTACTGAGTCAGAAGCTTCTCCGATTATTTGGCTTGGAGGATGGCTTTTTGTCCACTGAGTTGTGCGTGGAAGATGATTATCAATGTCCTCGAACCTTTCGTCAGCGGCCTCTTGTGTTTCTTCTTGTGTAGCCTCTGTCGTTCTTCGTGCCTTGGTAGTTGATTCTACCGTTTGTGGAAATATTGGTATGAGTGGTGGTGGGGTTTGTTCCTCTGAGGACGTATAGTCTTGGTCCTCGATTTCCTCTGTAATTGGTTCTTCTATGGATTGTGGAGTTTGTTTTTCAGCAACTTCTGTGGTCGTTTTTCTTGATGTTTCATCTTCTGCATGTTCTTCTTCGGCAATTGCATCTGTAGTATTTATAGAAGAAGATGAAGCATTATTTGGACCTGTTAGAGTCATACCTGTAGGATTTTGTCCGACAGAGGATGGTTCTTCAGAAATTCTGATGGTTCCAACAGAAGGATCAATGTCATTGTTGAACATCTCTAAAAATAGAAGATCCAAATCTTCTTTTGTTTTTGAGATGTCAGAGGATTTCCCTTTAATTCCGAGTTCTGAACTGATTTGTTCAGAAGTCATTTGGAATGAATCATCAAAAGAAACATTGATGCTTTCTACAATCTTGCGAGACTTTGTAAGGAATGTTTTGTAGGCTTTGGAAGTGGCAGAGTATCCAATGAATTTGCCTTCATCAGTTTTTACTTCAAACTTTCCTCTTGAATCTCTGTCGTTTAAAACAAAGCATTTGCATCCGAATACATGGAAAAACTTGATGTTTGGCCGCCTTTTGTGAAGCAATTCGTAAGGCGTCTTGAGATGTCTTTTCACAATGGTTGAACGATTTTGTGTATAACATGCAGTAGAAATTGCTTCTGCCCAAAAGTTCATTGATAATCCGCATGCTGATAGCATAGTTCTTGTGGCCTCCACAAGTGTTCGATTCTTTCTCTTGACTACACCGTTCTGTTGTGGAGTGCGAGCGGCAGAGAAGTTCTGTGATATTCCTTCTTTAGAAAGATAGGCTTCAATGACACAGTTTTTAAACTCTGTGCCATTGTCACTTCTTAACTTCTGTATTCTGCAGTCATAAAGAACTTGGATTCTTTTCATTAGATTTATCAATATAATTGGAACATCTGATTTCTTTCTAATAATTTCAACCCATGTGAAACGTGAATACTCATCAATTAGGACAAGTATGTGTTTCTTGCCACCTAGGCTCTGTATAGCAATGGGACCGCAGAGGTCGACATGTAGCATGTACAGAGGCCTAGTGCAAGACACGTCTGTTTTGCCTTTGTGGGAAGCCCTTCTGTGTTTTCCCATTTCACAGGCCGAACACAAGTGATCCTTTTTGAATTTAATATTTGGCAAACCTTTAACTAGATTGAGTTTTACTAGTTTATCCAAGGTGTGAAAGTTTAAGTGACAGAACCTGTTGTGCCATAACCAAGCTTCTTCACTTTTGCAGGCTACTAGGCAAACTTTGTCCTTGGATTTTGAAGTAAAATTCATTAGGTATAGATCACCTCTTCTTTCAGCTCGCATAAGTTCCATTCCTGTGTTTTCACTTGTAGAGAGCATAAAGTTCTTTTGAATAACACCTCGAATCCTGTATCACAGAGTTGACTTACACTTAGTAGGTTGTGTTTGAGGCCATTCACATATGCAACTTTGTATACAGAGACATTTTCTTTCTGTATGACTCCATAGCCTTTGATGTGTCCCTTCATGTTGTCTCCAAAAGTTACAGATCCACCATCGTGTGTTTCTTTGTATGTGGATAGTAATCTTCTGTCGCCAGTCATGTGCCTTGAGCATCCGGAGTCAAGATACCAAATTGGCACATGTTGCTTCTCATTGTCAGTGCCGGAGTCAACTTCTGCCATGCCACAGAACAGGGCATTGGTGGGGAATTCATCGTCAGAGGTAGAATCTGACTCGAAGTCTTCCTTGTTTGCCTCAGAATGCCCTTTGTTCGCCATTAGGGATTTTTGCGCATAATACTCAGCCTTCTTTTTGTAAAAAGCTGAGTCCTTCTGTGGGCGATTTTGTCTACTTCTGCATTCTTGTGCGAAATGACCTGGCTTGCCGCAGTTGAAACAACCTTGGGAGGTGTTTCCAGTTCGATCTTCGGACTTCTGTTGGTCTCCACCTTTCTCTGTTCGGCATTCGTTTGCGTAATGACCAGGCTTACCACATTTGTAGCATTCTTGTGTGTGGCCTACCTTGTCATTTGATCTATGTCGGTCATTTCCTCTGTAGCTTCTGTCGCTCGACCTCTGTTGGTCATCATTTCTGTAGTCTGACCTCTGTCGGTCACTTGATTCCTCTCTTCTTCCATCATCTCTTCTACCAGAATTCCTTTGGTTATTTCTAAACTCTCTTGTCAATAGAGCCATTGATTTAGCTAATGACGCAAGAGTTATTTCTTCCTCTATTAGCTCGTCTTCTTCGCTATCAACCATTACTATCTTCTTTTTCTCCTTCTTTTTCTCTTCTGTAGATCTCTCATTTCTTGGTCTGTCCGTAGCCTCTGTAGATTTACTAACCAATGCGTATGGTACAATGGTTAGTGTTTTAGCTTGAGCTATTTGAGGCTCTTGTGCGGCTAGTGTTCCATAGAGATCAGAGAGTGTCCAGGAGTCTAGATCTTGATTTGTTTGTAAAGACATAGACAGCTGAAGCCACTCATCATTCAGGCTCTTTAGAAACATGACGTTATTTTCTTCCGTGGTTCTGTGAATACCAGACTTTCTGCATTTGTTTATGAGAGAGTTGAACCGATCATATGTTGTTTGCAGAGATTCTGTTGCAGAGGCTCTGAAGGCATGATACTCGTTTATGTATTGTGCCCTTCGGTTCTTCTGTGTTTTAGCACCCCCTTCCAACTGTCTTTCTAATTCTTTCCAGAGATCGTGCGCTGTTTCGCATGCATCTAAGGATTGAAAAATTTCGTTGGGGATAGCCATGATCAGTATTCTTTTTGTTTTCTGTGCAACTTCGTCTTCTGCCTTATCTTCATTTGACCATTCTTCTTTTGGCTTAGGTTTTTGATGTTCAGGGATTTCAGGAGATTCAGCAGTAGCTGGTACACGTGGCATAGTTATCATAGGAACCGGAGGAAGATTGTATAGATATTGTTTGAGAGTCTTTTCAGTACCCTAAAAAAAATGAACCATTCTTATTTTCCATTGAGGATACTCATCTCTAAGAAGAGTAGGAAGTTTGGTTAATGAGCCAGCAGTGAAAAAGTTATTTGTATTTGTCATTTTGAGGAAAGGATAATCTGATGGAGGATTTATGAGTATGAAGATCTGGAAGGTTTTCTGGGTACACCTAATATCCAGAAATATGGTGATGAAGAGAAAGAAAGTAATCTATCAAATAAAAGTTGTAAAACGAGGATCACTTGATATTGAAAATCAAGCTCTGCTGTGATACCAATTGTTGGTTCCCGTTTTGCTTTAAACAAGATTATCAGATCTATTAGTTCAAGTTAATGTTTGATGCGGAAGCGTATTTGAAGAACTAACAGATAAGTTTGATAGATTTAGACCAAAATATAAATAAACAATGAACAGGAAATAATATTTCAAAGTTTACTGAATATATATTAAGAACAGATTGACAGAACAATGAGTAAGAAAAGCTTCAAAATAGATATGACTCTTAAGGTGAATAAGCTTTTTGTGTTCTTATGATGGTCGATTTATATGTGATTGATAAGGAAGAACTCAACATGAGTCTTCCTTATATACTACTCTAAAGGGGACCATAAAGCATATGCTACTATTCAGACGGTACTGATGAATAGTTGAACGGATGTCGTGAACAGTTGCAAGAACGGCATGAACAGTAAGACGTGTTGTATTGCATTTAATGCAGCAGACGTCTATTATGTACTAAGCCCTATTGAGTCTATTCAGAGTTTGACACGTCGACGTTGGACAGGGCATGCTACCATGCAAGTTGATGAACGGGTCCTGTAACATTAGCAAGATATTATAAATATCTTCAAGTCTTTCAGTGAGGACCACAGAGGCTCTGTAATGAGTTACAGAGGTTCTGCGGTCTGGTCCTCTGTGGAGCAGTCTTTCCTATATTCTGAGATATTGGTCTTCTTTGCGCGTATGACAGAGCTTCTGTAGCGCGCCTCTTTAGCTTCTGTAGATTCTTGATCTTGAGCCCTCGGTAAGTCCGGCAGAACCTCTGTAAGAGGCTTTTCTTCACTTAGCCTATTTTTCACTACTTCTAAATATTTCTATGATTAGGAAGATTGAAGCTAACACTTACGGTTGACACTCTTCACTTACACGTTAAGAGATAGAGATAAAGCCTGGCTAAATTCACAACCACCGGAATCCATCGATACTTGGGCGAGTCTTGCTGAAAAGTTTCTTAAAAAATATTTTCCTCCAACAAGAAACGTAAAGCTTAGGCACGATATCATGAACTTTCGGCAAGAGAATGACGAGGTAGTTTCGGATGCATGGGAAAGATTTAAAGATTTACTTAGAAAATGTCCTCGTCATGGAATTCCCTATTGCATCCAATTAGAAACATTTTACAATGGTCTTTTCTAATGCTGCTAAAATTATTCTCGACGCTACGGCCGGTGGTGCTTTTGTTTCAAAAACTTACAACGAGGCCTTTGATATTTTGGAAAAAGTTGCCAATAATAATACCGAATGGCAAAATCCTCGTGCCATCACCACACAAAATGCATCGGGAGTTCACGAAATTGATGCCATCACTTCTTTAAATGCACAAATTGTAGCATTGACTAACTTGGTAAAAAATAACTTAAACATCAACGGAGAGAAAAACCAAGTGCAAGCTATTAATGAATCTTGTGTATTTTGTGGGAAGAGTCATAATTATGAGAATTGCCCAGGAAATCCCGCTTCGGTAAACTATTTGAGGAACGCTAGGAATAGCCCTTTTTCTCAAGCTTATAACTCGAATTGGCGAAACCACCCGAATTTTTCTTGGTCGGGCAATCAAGGACTTCAACCCCCCGGGGCAAGTCAACCACAAAACCGACCACAAATTCCCCCGGGATTTTATCAAAATCAAGAACCCACTTACCAACATGGTCAATCTTCACAATCACATGCACCTAGGCAACAAAATGCATCGGAAGGTAACGGTTCACTTGAATCGTTGCTTAAAGGTTTTATCAACCAAACCAATGCAACCTTGAGAGGGTTTGAGACCCAACTTGGTCAATTTGCGATCCAGCTAAAAAATTGACCACAAGGGACTTTGCCTAGTGACACCGAGAACCCAAAACGACCACATAAGGAACATGTCAAGGCCATAACCATAAGAGAAATAGGCAACATAGAAGACTCACGTGAAAACGGTAAACCTTCTACCACGCCTAAAGTGCAAAAAGATTCACATCTCTTCGGAAGACAAAATTTTCCTGGACTGTTCCCTGCTGTTAAAACAACACAAGACCCTGTTTTTGTGTCTAAAACAGCAGAATCTTCTGGTACTGACAAAAATTTGGAGCAGCGTGCTCACAGCGGGCAGGCCATGCCCACACCCAGTAAAAATCAATCAAGCTTAGATCTACGTGAGTTGCCTTTTCTTGAAAGATTCAAAGATAAAAAGATGGATGTTCAGTTTAAAAAAAAATTAGACGTTTTCAAACAACTCCATATTAACATTCCTTTGGTTGAAGCTCTCGAGCAAATGTCAAACTATGTTAAATTTTTAAAAGACATTCTCAACAAAAAAAAGGAGACTAGGAGAATTTGAGACGGTTGCTTTAACTAAGGAATGTAGTGCAATTCTTACATGTAAAATCCCTCCGAAACTCAAAGACCCGGGAAGTCCAAATGTTGTTGAATTTGGTTATCTTAGTTCTGAGTTGTTCTCGGAATGCGCTTACACCTAAAAGTTCAAAAATGTGGATGGTTTCACATCTTTCTGATCCAAACTCTAATAGTTTCTGATTCCTCTTGTTCCGAATTGATGGTTTTATATAAAGATCTGTTTTTCATATACAAGACTTGAAGATGGTTTGACAAAGTGTATGTTGGAGAAGATTGACTTTACAAAGAGCTGAAGACTGCTGTCATATTTTTTTTAAATCTTGAATCCAAAGGGGGAGAAATGTTTAATTCAATTTCATGTCAAAGAGCTTTCAAGTCAAAGATATTTCATGTCAAAGAACTTTCAAGTCAAAGATTCGTGAACAAAGACTGAAGATCAGGGGGAGAAGGATCATGTGAAGTCCAAATGTTGCTGAATTTAGTTATCTTAGTTCTGAGTTGTTCTCGGAATGCGCTTACACCTAAAAGTTCAAAAATGTGGATGGTTTCACATCTTTCTGATCCAAACTCTAATAGTTTCTGATTCCTCTTGTTCCGAATTGATGGTTTTATATAAAGATCTGTTTTTCATATACAAGACTTGAAGATGGTTTGACAAAGTGTATGTTGGAGAAGATTGACTTTACAAAGAGCTGAAGACTGCTGTCATATTTTTTTAAATCTTGAATCCAAAGGGGGAGAAATGTTTAATTCAATTTCATGTCAAAGAGCTTTCAAGTCAAAGATATTTCATGTCAAAGAACTTTCAAGTTAAAGATTCGTGAACAAAGACTGAAGATCAGGGGGAGAAGGATCATGTGAAGTCCAAATGTTGCTGAATTTGGTTATCTTAGTTCTGAGTTTTTCTCGGAATGCGCTTACACCTAAAAGTTCAAAAATGTGGATGGTTTCACATCTTTCTGATCCAAACTCTAATAGTTTCTGATTCCTCTTGTTCCGAATTGATGGTTTTATATAAAGATCTGAAATTCATGTTCAAGACTTGAAGACAATCTGTTGAAGATTTTATTGAAGAAGATTGATTTTTTCAAAGAGAAAGACAAAGACTTTTCATGTTTGACTGAAGATTCTTCAAAGCTGAGTTCTTAAAGAATGTCAAAGCATATAGTTCGCCGTGAACTAATGAAGATAAAGATGTTTGAAGATTATCTTAGCTTCAAAGTTTAAAGTGATCAAAGTTAAAGTTTTGAAGATCAAGAGCTGAAGACTACTGTCATATTTTTTTAAATCTTGAATCCAAAGGGGGAGATTGTTAGAGCATTATTGTATTCAAGATTTACTGTAAAGTCAATGTACTGTATTAGTTGCTAGTGCCTTTATACCTTGTATGTTATGGGTATAAATAGGCTTGTCTAGTTCTTAGTTAAAAGTAATCTAGATCCCTTTAGAAACTTCTTGAGCATTTTGTCATTTGTACTTTAGAGATCAATATATGGATGACAAGTTTGCTTTCTAAATTCTCTCTACATTTGTTCTTTACATATTGCTAGATTTGGGATTTCACGTTTGGTATCAGAGCTAAACAGGAGATTCAAGCAGATCAAAGACCAAATTGAAGATTTTTTACACTGATTTGAAGAATTTGGATCCTTCACTTGTTACTGTTCATCTTATCACTTATCATTAAGACATGAATTTTTTTCTAGATTTTAATTTTTTGGATCATTTCTTGGCATCACTGAACTCGGATTTGATTCCTGAACACATTTAATTCTTGGATCATCATCATTTACTGCACAGATTCATCTTATTTGATCGATTCTTGGATTTTTGTTCGAAAACCCACGGTTCACTGTTTTGGATCATAATTCGTTTAAATCGATCGAATTGCGAGTTGTGATCAACAAGAAAAGTGTGCGGATTTTGATTACGAACAAATCGATATAAGTTTCATCTCATTTGATCAAGAATTGAAAGAGTTACGGCAGAATCAGTGATTTTCGTGTTCAAAGTGAAGAATTCTGATTGTTCTTGGTGAATTCGGATCATTCATACGGAATTCGGACCATTCAAGGGATTTTCTACTTGATTTCGGACAATTCGAAGTGTTCTTAATTTTTACAAGTCTTGAATTCGAACCCTTCTGCATTCGAATTGATTGAATTCGAACCCTTCTGGATTCGAATTCCTTGAATTCCTTGAATTCGAATCCTTCAGCATCCGAATTGATTGAATTCGAACCCTTCTGCATTCGAATTGATTGAATTCGAATCCTTCAGCATCCGAATTGATTGAATTTGAATCCTTCTACATCCGAATTCGTTGATTTCGGATCCAACTACATTCGAATTCATTGATTTCGGATCCAACTACATTCGAATTCATTGATTTCGAATCCTTATTCATCCGAAATCTTAAAAAAAAAGAGTTTTTTGAGAAAAAATTTTATTCCGAAATTTTTCTATAGTGTATTTCATACACTGTAAGAGCTTTTCAAGAAAAAATTTTATATAAAATTTTTTGTATAGTGTATTTTCATACACTTTCTGCTTGATCTTCTGAACGATCATTTTCTAGCAATATTAAATATGGGTTTGAAGCAAATTATTATAACAGAAATACCTTCAACTCCACAAGTTTCTGTTAAAACAAATAATGAAAGTTTGAAACAATATATTGCTAAAGATGTTGCTTCAAGTCCTTCATTTTCTGATTTAAATAAAGCATTGGAGGAAGAAAATGTTGATCTAAAGAGACAGATTTTAGACTTTTCTTCTTCAAATGCTAAACTTACTAAAAGAATTACTGATCTTGAAGTATATATTGCAGGTCTTGAAACAAAGAAAGACAAAGACAACTCAAGTCTGCACGATCAAATCGAGAAACTTCAAGAGAAAGTAACAACACTTCAAAAAGAAAATGCTGATCTGAAGAGCATTGAAGACAAGAGAGAGAAGATTCTTAAAGAAAAGGAAGTAATTGAACTTAATTGTATAAAACTTTCAAAACAAGTTTTTGACTTTGAGAAAGTTTTATTTTTTGAAAAAGAGAAGCTCGAAAAAGAAAGAGCTATTTTTGACACTAAACGAAAATCATTTGAGATCAAAAGTTCTGAACTTTCCGTGAAAATCTCTGAACTAGAAAAGATTTTGGAAAAAGAAAGGAAAGATTTCACGGAAAAGGAAAATCTCTTTGAAAAGGAAAGTAAAACCCTTAAAAAGAAAAATATGGAAATTTTCAAAGAGATTACTGATAAAAGAAAATTTTTGGAAAAAGATTTTGAATCGGAACGCGAATATTTTGAAGATACGATTCTTAATCTTACCAAAAGATTATCTGGTTTATCAGCTGACATTATGAAGGATCAATTGATAAAATCTGATCTCCAAAAGAAATTTGATCTAATTTCTAAAGAGAAAAATGTTTTGATAAACAAAGTCAAAGAACTTGAAGACGTCATTTTTAAATTTGATGTCTCAAAGCAGACCAGTCATAATTCTATCTTTCAAACTCCATTTGTTAATACAAATGATTCTGAATGCTCTTTCAAAACTACTTCAAGTTCAAGTTTTAAAAACATTTCTTCTAAACAATTTAATAGATCAACTGATTTCTCAAAAGATCAAATTCGTTCAACAAATCTCTTTTATAATCCTTTGATTGATAAATCAGATAACAAACCAAAAGTGCCTAAAGTTAATACTTCCAAACTTGAAGAAGTTCCAGTCTTCAAAAAGGTGAAGATGGAATGGAGAGTCAAAGGCACAACAGTTCCAAAGAAAGATATGCCAAAATCATTCCCCTCTACATCAAATGCCAAGAAGAACAATGCGCCGAAAGGTAAATCTTTTGTTCAACCTAATCCTATTCATTCTGTAAATCATCTAATTAGGTTGACACATAAGAAAATTTGTTGTTCCTACTGTGGTTCAAATGATTTTGTGCATAAAAATCATACTTCTTTTTGGTACGGTACTTACAGTATTCCTTCAAAAAAATCTACACCTAACCCACTAGGACCCAAGTGCCATTGGGTACCAAAATCTGCTTAATCTGTTTGCAGGTTCTTCATGTGTTGTACTGATTTGTAGATCCATACCACACACATGACTAAAAACAGAAGAGAAGCGGCGTATTTTTTGAAGAATATTTGTACCATTAAGTGGGAGACAAAGACCTATGGTTTCTAAACATATCAGTTTAGGACCCGCACTTAAAAGAGACTTTGGTTTCTGAATACATCAATTCAGGACCCGTGCTTCAATGTTTTTGGCTTTTGAACATATCAGTTCAAAACCCGTACTTCAAAGACTAAGACTTCTAAACAAATCAGTTTAGAACTCACACTTCTCAGGTGATATCTTTAATTGTTACATCTTTCTGTTTCAAGGAACGTGGTAAAAGGTAACATTGGATTATATTTTGTTTCTACCACTTTGAAAACTTGAATCTTTACAAATTTAATTCAATGAGATAAAATTTTCAATTTTCATTCAATGAATAAAATGTGTGCTAAAAGATGATTTTACAAGTATTTTTGTATTAACTGAGTTAGATTTGTTTCAACTTTCACCTCTGAAATAAATCGAAAGGTCAGCAAAACATGAATGAATTTATGCTGAATGCTCAAAGTTATGTGAATCTGGACTTATATAGAATATAATGCTCAAAAAGCCTATATGTCAGAATGATGGATGGAAATGAAAATATGGGAGAAGCACTATATTTTAGAACCAAGTGATTGAGATAAAATTGTTGCACTATCATTTAGTTTGAAAGTTTGTGCCTGTGGCCTTTCTGGTTTGGGAGAGTAAGTCCTAAGGGGTGCTCGACACCTAGTCCCTAAGATCAACTGGTCTGGGATCGGCTGACCCAAATCCTGCAATAGAACCAGATAGAAAGCCATGTTCTACTGGTACAAATGGGTTTAAGATATATCGATGTGGCCTTTCTGGTTTGGGAAATTAAGTTCTAAGGGGTGCTCGTCACCTAACACCTAAGGCCAACTGGTCTGGGATATGCTGACCCAAATCCTGCTATAGAACCAGATAGAAAGTCATGTTTAACGGTGTATCTTATTCTTACTAAACTTTTTGATCAAAAGATGCCAATGAGCACAAAATCAAAGGATGCCAATGAGCACAAAATCAAAGGATGCCAATGAGCACAAAATCAAAAGATGCCAATGAGAACAAAATCAAAAGATGCCAATGAGCACACATCTCTTGAAACTTGGAAAATACAAAGTCGCGATAAACCCGTAAATTTATGAAATTCTGATTTTGGACAAATAGTGTGAGTAGAGCAAAGTATTCTTATATGTTTTAGAATTGCATACGCTTGATGCTAATCATATTTCGCATGCTAGCACACCAAATAGATTTAATAAAGGGGTTGAAACTAAACATTTTTAACTTGATATACAATGACTTGTATTTGATTCCAAACACATGCATTTGATTTCATTTGATTGAAAAATCTGTTAAATTTCATTAAGCTGAATTTCTTTTGTAAAGCTTTCAAATGATCAAAAGTTAGTAGTTATAAAATAAAATTCAATGAATTTTACTTTCCTTGTGCAATGTGTTTTTGCTACAATTTCAAATACTGTGCGTTATTGAAATATATGCATACTTTCAGGGGGAGAAAACAAATTACTCCAGAATTCTTATTTTGAGGGGGAGCAAGGTTATCCACTAAGGAGGAGATTGTTAGTAATACTAAGAGACACGACTGAAATTGAAGAAGGTTTTCGATGATAATGATGCTCACTTTCATCGAAAAAGGGGGAGAAATGTTTAATTCAATTTCATGTCAAAGAGCTTTCAAGTCAAAGATATTTCATGTCAAAGAACTTTCAAGTCAAAGATTCGTGAACAAAGACTGAAGATCAGGGGGAGAAGGATCATGTGAAGTCCAAATGTTGCTGAATTTGGTTATCTTAGTTCTGAGTTGTTCTCGGAATGCTCTTACACCTAAAAGTTCAAAAATGTGGATGGTTTCACATCTTTCTGATCCAAACTCTAATAGTTTATGATTCCTCTTGTTCCGAATTGATGGTTTTATATAAAGATCTGTTTTTCATATACAAGACTTGAAGATGGTTTGACAAAGTGTATGTTGGAGAAGATTGACTTTACAAAGAGCTGAAGACTGCTGTCATATTTTTTTTAAATCTTGAATCCAAAGGGGGAGATTGTTAGAGCATTATTGTATTCAAGATTTACTGTAAAGTCAATGTACTGTATTAGTTGCTAGTGCCTTTATACCTTGTATGTTATGGGTATAAATAGGCTTGTCTAGTTCTTAGTTAAAAGTAATCTAGATCCCTTTAGAAACTTCTTGAGCATTTTGTCATTTGTACTTTAGAGATCAATATATGGATGACAAGTTTGCTTTCTAAATTCTCTCTACATTTGTTCTTTACATATTGCTAGATTTGGGATTTCACAGACATGCACTATGTGACTTAGGTGCAAGCATAAATCTCATGCCCTTGTCAGTTTTCAACAAATTAGGAATTGGTGAAGTAAGACCCACTACTGTCACTTTGCAACTTGCGGATAGATCCATAGCTTATCCGAAACGAAAAATTGAAGACATTTTGGTTAAAGTTGATAAATTCATTTTTCTGGCCGATTTTCTAGTTTTGGACTATGAGGCTGATAAGAATATTCCCATCATTCTAGGAAGACCTTTTCTTGCAACCGGCCGAACATTAATTGATGTCCAAAAAGGTGAGCTAACTATGAGAGTGAATGACCAACAAGTAACCTTTAACGTCTTTAAGTCACTAAAATTCACCGGTGATTTAGAAGATTGTTCCGCCATTGACACTTTAGGTGATGATTTTGAGCTTAGCCTTTTAGAAGACTTGCATGAAGAACCAATTATAGGCTTTGAAAACGATGTTTCGGAAGAAGATTTGATGGATGTTATAGATGCCTTTGAACATTTAGATTTTAATGATAGACCTCCACAAATGCCATCAATTCTTAAAGCTCCAGAATTGGATTTGAAACCTCTCCCTAGTCACCTTAAGTATGCTTATCTCATGGAAGAAGAAAAATTACCCGTAATCATTTCTTCCAAGTTAAGTGATTGTCAAGAGGAGAAATTGTTGGAATTGTTGAAAAGTCACAAGAAAGCTATAGGATGGACCTTAGCGGACATTAAGGGGATTAGCCCATCTATTTGCCAACATAAGATTATTTTGGAAGAAAATAGTATTGACAAAGTGCAACCACAAAGGCGATTAAACCCCATCATGAAAGAGGTTGTCAAGAAAGAAATCTTAAAATGGCTTGATGCGGGTATTATTTACCCCATTTCAAGTAGTGGTTGGGTTAGTCCGGTGCAATGTGTTCCTAAAAAGGGAGGTACCAAGGTCATAACAAACGAGAAAAACGAACTCATCCCAACTAGGACCGTCACCGGGTGGAGAATATGCATGGATTATAGACAATTGAACTTAGCCACGAAAAAAAGACCATTTTCCTTTGCCTTTTATAGACCAAATGCTAGATCGATTGGCCGGAAAGGAATTTTATTGCTTTTTGGATGGATACTCGGGCTATAATTAAATTCACATAGCTCCTGAGGATCAAGAAAAAACAACTTTCACATGTCCTTTCGGAACTTTTGCTTTTCGGCGAATGCCATTTGGGTTGTGCAATGCTCCCGCTACATTCCAACGTTGCATGATGTCTATTTTCTCGGACATGATTGAGGATACCATGGAAGTTTTCATGGATGATTTTTCGGTAATTGGGACGTCTTTTGATAATTGTTTGGATAATTTGAGAAAAAGTTTAGAAAGATGTGAAACGCACGATTTAATCTTGAATTGGGAAAAAAGCCATTTTATGGTTCAAGAGGGAATTGTTTTAGGTCACATGGTTTCTAAACAAGGTTTAGAAGTTGATAAAGCTAAATTAGAAGTAATAATGCAATTACACGAACCCACTTCGGCTAAAGGCATTAGAAGTTTTTTGGGACATGCAGGATTTTACCGACGATTTATAAAGGATTTTTCAAAAATTGAAAAACCATTGTGTAATTTACTGCATGTTGATCAAACATTTGATTTTACTTCAGAATGCAAAACGGCTTTTTCAAAAATCAAAGACGCTCTTGTCTCGGCGCCTATTGTAATAGCACCGGATTGGACAAAACCTTTCGAGGTAATGTGCGATGCCAGTGATTGGGCGGTAGGTGCCGTTTTGGGACAACGGAAAGATAAATTTTTTCACCCCATTTACTACGCAAGTAAAACTCTTATCGAAGCTCAAATTAATTATACAACAACCGAGAAAGAGTTACTTGCCGTAGTATTTGCTTTTGACCGTTTTCGTTCTTATTTGATCGGCACAAAAGCCATTGTTCATACGGACCACTCCGCTATCAAATATCTTTATAACAAAACCGACGCTAAGCCAAGGCTTATCCGGTGGGTTCTTCTTTTACAAGAATTTGACATAGAGATAGTTGATAGAAAGGGAGTTAATAATCAAGTTGCCGATCACCTTTCAAGAATTGAAATGAATGTGTCAAGTGGGGGAAGTCATGAAATCAAAGAAGTTTTTCCGGATGAGTGTATTTTAGCATTACAACATGTTGACAAAGAACTGTCATGGTATGCCGATATTGCAAATTACCTTGCAAGTGGAATCCGGCCATACCACATGAACGGGCAAAAATTTAAAAAGTTTCTTCATGATTGTAAACACTATTTTTGGGATGATCCTTTTTTGTATAAATTAGGATCGGACCGAATTTTGAGGAGATGTGTCCCCGATTTTGAAATGAAAAATATTTTACGGGATTGTCATGCTTCACCATACGGGGGCCATTTCGGTGGTCAACGTACGGCCGCAAAAATTCTACAAAGTGGTTTCTTTTAGCCTACAATTTTTAAAGATTCATTTGAGTTCGTGAAGAGTTGTGATCAATGCCAAAGGACCGGGAATTTCTCCCAACGAAATGAGATGTCCTTAAATAATATTTTGGAAGTCGAACTTTTTGATGTTTGGGGCATCGATTTTATGGGACCATTTCCTATGTCTTTTAATAACAGTATATTTTGGTGGCCGTAGATTATGTCTCAAAATGGATAGAAGCCATCGCTTGTCCAAGAAATGATGCTAAAACTGTGATTAACTTCCTTCATAAAAACATTTTTGTTCGTTTCGGAACTCCTCGCGCTTTAATTAGTGATGAGGGAACTCATTTTGTCAACAAAATGTTAAGCACAATTTTGAGAAAATACAACATCCATCATAAGGTATCAACGGCATACCATCCTCAAACAAACGGGCTTGCCGAACTTTCAAATCTGGAAATTAAGTCAATTTTGGAAAAAGTGGTAAAACCCGATAGAAAGGATTGGTCCCTTAAGTTAGATGACGCACTCTGGGAGTACCGAACAGCTTTTAAAACACCACTAGGACTGTCACCATATAAACTGGTTTTCGGTAAAGCATGTCACTTACCCTTGGAACTTGAGTACAAGGCATTTTGGGCCATAAAGGAATTAAACTTAAATGAAGAAGTGGTCGGAAAGAAAAGGAAACTTCAACTAAATGAGTTAGAGGAGTTACGTCATCATGCCTACGAGAACGCCAAGATTTATAAAGAAAAGACAAAGTTGTGGCATGATCGTCGTATTAACCAAAGGAATTTCGAAAAAAATCAACAAGTGCTCCTTTTTAATTCTCGCTTGAAGTTGTTTCCCGGAAAATTAAAATCACGTTGGTCGGGACCTTTTACCATAACGGATGTGGGAAATTTTGGAACAATCGATTTAATCAACCCACAAGACGGAAGCATTTTTCGAGTTAACGGTCACCGGGTCAAGCACTTTATTCCAAATGAGGTGCCCATACCCACTGGTGATGACGAGTGATCTATGATGGCAACACTGTGTATATAGTGTATATATTATTTTCTTAACCTTTGTTTTATTTTTAGAATTGATCTTCCAGGTTGCTCGTTGTGGGAACTCCGTGCCCAAGAAATTCAAAATTCGGATAAGGACAGTCATGAGGGGAGGAAGTGTAAAATTTTCAAAAGGTTGGGGCAAATTTTTAAATGAAACTACTGGTTGGTGAAAATTTTCAGAATAAAAAAATCCTTTACTACACCAAGTACATGCATGTTTAAAAAGAATTATAAAAAATGGGGTTTGGTGTACTTAAAGTGGTTTCATCATTTCTTTATGTTTCCAAGGCTGAAAAGTTGGACAACCTTTGGGTCTCTTACCTTTGTGTTAAAACTGACGGGTCGTTCCTACACAACCAAGGGTTTGTTCCACTTTTGAGTTTTTGAAAACAAAACCCAACCTTTTGGTCATCTTCTTTAAAGAAAAAATCTGCAGCACTTTTCCTCTCAACCTTTTGACCTTAATGAAAAAGGGGATTTTAAAGATGAAACCCTTGGTGAGGACTTCTTGTTCGATTTTGAGGGTACTCAGCAGCCGAATGCTACTCCCCCTACCCATTTTTGGACCCTCTTAGCCCAGAGGCCTCCATCGACCCAAACACCACAAAGAACGCTACTGCCCACAGTAAGCAGTTGGTTCCCACTGCGGGCACCAGTACCACGTCTGGGAGTGCCAAAAAAATTTCCAAAGCAAGTCCTTCTGAGAAAAAAAACCGCCACTGGGATCCCACCATCTGATTCCAGTTCATCCGAAGACTCCTCCTCCTCAGAATCCGATGCGCCATCACCACCGTCTAAAAAAGCCAAGAAAGCCGAGGCTTCTGACAGTGATTTTGAAGAGGAGATAAAGGTTGATGACAAGGGCAAGAAACCAGTTGTGGCGCGCCGTACTCGCAGGTCCTCACGTAAAAAACCGACCGCCACTTTGGATGACTTAATGGTAAAAGCGAGGTATGAACTTATAAAGAAACACAAAATCTTGATAGAACGTGCTTTTGATCCTGCTTTAGTTACAAGTTTGGCACATGTAAAGCAACATCTTTTGGCAATGCATTAGGAGAAATTAATTTCTATCCCATGCAAAGCTAACGAAACTTGGGTTGATGAGTTTTTTGTGGTTGTCGCGTTTGCCAACCACAGTCCCTTCGGATTCGTGGTCATGTGGTTGAGTGGTCTGGGCCTGCTATTAACAAGGTTTTACACCTTGTGGCCCCTTTCGTATGCTCGTACAACAAACTTTCAAAAAAGTTGCTTACCGTCTCAGATGAGGAGATTATCGCGATTTTAACGCGGCTGGGATGTGGTTGGTCTTTGGACAACAACCGTTCCATGATTCGGGCTAATCATCTCACGGAAGAGGTGGCCCTTTGGTTTCAGTTTTTGAGGCATAACCTAATGCCAACAGCCCATGACGGTACGGTTTCATACGATCAATGCATACTTCTTTATTGCATTCTTAAGGAATGCCCGATCGATCTTGGGCCAATTGCTCACGAGGTAATTGCAAAGGCAGCCACACGGATCCAAAGCCGCCTCCTTTTTCCAGGTTTAATCACAAAGCTCTGTGCCAATGCTCGTGTTCCGACCTATAAACATGACGTGATAACCTTTGGTCAAGCCCACATAGAGAAAGACACCATTGCCCGCCGCAAAAGTGCAACACGAACTCCTAACATTTTGCAGGAACTAGTCGCACATCCGCAGCCTCCGGGACCAGTTCCTGTTGTTCCACCACGACCACCACAGCAGCAGACTGCCACCACAGATTCCACCTCCGCGGGATATGGCACGGCCGAATGGTTGGCGACTTTGGTTATGCAACGGGAGGAGGAAAATCAAACGTCGAAAGCAATCCTTGAAAAGCTCACTGCACTTGAAGAACGAGTCGCACGGTTAGAAGGTGGATCCACATCAGCTCCTGTTCCACCAGATGACGAAGATGAGCGTTCGCCAGGATTCCCAGCGCCTTTTGTGCCCACGGCCTCTCACAGTGGGCAGCAGTCTCTGAAAAAAATGACTTTTGGTTCATCATCATCCTCTTTAAAATATTACTACAATTATCTGTTCTTTTGGGGTATTGTCTAACACTCTTAACTCATACTTCCCGCCTTTTGTGTGATATTTGCGGGTTATGGTTGAATTGCTAATCTTTTGTGATTGCTTGGATTTTTGTTGTGATTTCCTCTCGTTTTTCAGGTACTTCGACTGACTATTTTTAGGTAAACTTGAGAAGACATAGGCCCTCTTGTGTGGCCTAAACACTTTTCCCTTCGTTCCCACAATCGAGCCGTTTCGTAAGACAATGTGGACATTGTCCATATTAAAGTTTGGGGGTGGGGAAATTGCATGATCATTATTTTTATGATAAAAAAAATAAAAAATGTATAAATAAAAGTCTTCGAAAAATTGGAAGAGCACCTTCGAAAAATAGGAAGGCAAACATAACCCAAAAAGCTCTTAGAACAAGAAAAATCAAAAAGTTTGGGTTTTTGTGACTAAAATAGAACTCAAAGGAAAAAGCAACAAAGATATATTCAAATCCCTTTTGTAGTTTAGTTCAAGTTTGGGGGGGGGGAATTTGTCTAGCCACAAATAGGGGTGTAAATGATGCGAGTCGAGCTCGAGTATCAGGTAACTCGACTCGACTCGTTAGTATGTCGAGTCGAGCTCGAGTTCGAGTCGAGCACATTCGAGTCGAGTGTTGACCGAGCTTTGACCGAGTCGATCTCGAGTCGAGTGTTGACCGAGCTTTGACCGAGTTTTTGATAAACCATCGATGTGGGACAGAAAAAACTAAAAGATATGCTCCAAGCCTCCCACATCGCTAGACTAAGAAACTTTTAAGACCTCCAAGACACTATATATTTTCTTTCCTTAATATTAAGTTGTTAATTTTGTATATTTGTTAATTTATTTAATTTTAATTTTTCTATTATTTATAATTAATAAATATAATAAGTAATAATATAGACTTTATTATATATAAAATTAATTCGAGTATCTCACGAGCATATCGAGTCGAGTATCAGGTAACTCGACTCGACTCGTTAGTATGTCGAGTCGAGCTCGAGTTCGAGTCGAGCACATTCGAGTCGAGTGTTGACCGAGCTTTGACCGAGTCGATCTCGAGTAGCTCGCGAGCTGTCTCGTCTCATTTACACCCCTAGCCACAAACACTAACCCGAAAAGTCCTACCGATCAAGTTCCGACAAATAGTCAAGAAAGGAAGAGGTACAAATTCTGAGAAAACGTTCAAGCATTTTTGTAAGTTTCGTCTTCTTTCCCTCCGTAAAAATTCTTTTTCCTTCATTTCTTTTACTTGAGGACAAGCAAAACCTTAAGTTTGGGGGTGTGATAACTCTCATTTTTTAGAGTTATTTATCACTCTTTTTCTAGGAATTTATATCATTTTTATACCCACTTTGCTTCTTCCCCATTCATTTTGTCTAAAATGTGATAAAGAGATGATGAAGTTCCAAAAGTTTATTTTTTTGGAAAAACATTACACTTTCGGCTGTGGGCACGAGACTCCTCACTGTGAGCACGGACGGATCATCCCATTAATCAACGGACAATGCTAATCTCCGGATAAAAGAAAGGATTAAAATATTGGCATGCTTGAAGTTGCAAGATCTGGAAATCCCTGAAAGCAAGGGAAGCATGGTGGAGGTCTTTGCCTTAGAGATTATTTGAAGATTAGTCCAATGGGTTTTTCACCTTTTTGGGACTATAAAAGAGAAGGCTTGGATCATATTTCACACGTAGTTTTAATTTAGTTTTAGTTTGTTTCAACTCCAGTAGCATAGTTCTTCTTCAAGTTTCTTAAAGACTTGAAGATTGGTAGCATTTACTTTCTTGTTTGTATTTCAATTCTGTCAACAGTGACCCACTGTGGGCACTGCTTTAATTTTATGCAAGTAACTTTGATGAACTTCTTTTGTATTGTTATGTCTTCTAATTTTATTATGAGCTAAGCACACCCTTGGGTGTGGATGTGAGCAAACTTGAAACTAGTAGGTAACACTTGGGTGTGACCATTGTTACTAACTCTCGAGATTGGTCACTTGAGTCGAGACTTAAACTCAACGCGGATAAGCCGATCACTTTGATGTGTTAATATTAGATCTTAGACCTCGAGAGGGGCGGATTCGAAATACAGCTTAAGTGATGCACAAAGATTTGAGAGAGTCTTTGATAACCACGTCGAGAGGTGAGTTTTGCATGATTTATTAAGGTTCAAACGCCAGTCGAGATTTATATCACAAAGAGATTTGGGTGTAAATCTCCATATTGGTAGAACTTGACGTTTAGAGTCAAACTTAATTAAATCGGCAAGATCGGGAGTCGGTAACAATGGACACTTTATGGAAACTTTGTAGGACCGGTTTATAAAATGCATCATTTCGAGAGATCGGGCTTTTTATGAACATTTCGTTTTACAAAACAACTAACCATTTTGTTACTACAAAAATATCAAGGGAACTCACATCCATACCCATTTTTAGTTATTCAAGAGTTTAATCATTTTGCAAACAAAACAACAATATTTTCACAAACCGAGACTTGTGCAAGAAGTTCGTGAAATTCTCTGATTCTCAGTAGTTCACTCCTCGTGGGTACGATACTTGGTAAATACTTGCCATTTTATTACTTATAGCGATCATAGTTGCGGTGTATACTTGCGCCCCCACTGTGGAAACACTGTGGCCACTGAGTGAAACTATACGGTTTTCCGCTATCAGATATATACATAAATTATCCATTAATGATATATTAAAAGAACAACCGAGGATGATGATGTGACTTCATATCAAGTGTAATATATATTATGATTAGTTTAATATATGGTATGAGATAATCGGCCCATTTAACCTTTAATATTTTCTAAAGAATTTATCGTCGCCACCTCATGGCACAATGAGAGGATTCTATTGTTATTTATCTAATTTCTCCTAGTTCTGATTTTTTTCTCTTTAAAATGTTGTTTTTTGAAGAGATAGAACATTAGTATTCTTTAGGTTGTCCCACAGTGGTAGAAAAATGAAAACTAGGTAATGAAAACATGTATATAAATTGTTGATTGATGTTGATGAAAATTGTAAAACGGTGTTTGGCAAAATATAGTTAAAACCCAAGTTTAATGATTAAGTTAAATGTATATTATTCTTTTTTGGCTTATTTTAAAATGATTTCAACTAAAGTTTAATGGTTTTAACATCAATATATAAATTAAACATTAAACAACCAATATATAAATCTAACTATTTTTGTTTTTAGGTAAACTAACAATGCTTATAAATCAATTATTTTATTAAATTATTTTTTATTGTTTATGAACTTAATTTTTTTAGTAAGGTAACAAACGTTTTAAATCAATACCTTTTATTTTTATTTATTTTTCTTTAATCAATAACTTAATTAATGTTAACATATAATTTAAATTGCTAATTGTAAGATAACAATGATTATAAAAATAGTTTTCTTACATGAATCAATCTTTTAATTTATTTTATTACTTTTTATGTATATAATACTACTATATATTTAATAAGTAAAATGATTCATTGGTTAAACATATTTTTCGTTGACCTTTCTTTTGCAAAAAGATTATTCATATAAAAATTAAGAAAACATGAAATTTTACAGTGGATGTATGAGGTACCATTGTGGAAAATGTTATTTGATTTCTAAATATCAATTTGTATTACAATTTAACAAAATGTAAAACAAGATAATTTAAAATTTTATAAATCAAAATATGTTGTATTATTGATTAAACTTTAATTAATAAATATTTTAAAAAATAAGTCGGTACGGTACGGTATTACCGTGATACATGACTTCTAATATCACGTACCAACCAAATTTAAATAATTGGTACGCTATACCAATCAATTAGGTCGGTACCAATCAAATTGATACGGCTAGTACAAAAATTAGTTGGTTTATCTCGGTACAAAATTGACACCCGCAACGCACGGTGCACACCGGGTTATGTTAAAATGGAAAAGGAAAATTAACAAATTTTTTACTTTAATAGGTGGAATTGATTAGCCGGTTTTACGAAACACGGAGCAGCCTTTACTTTCTGCTATTACAAAAGAGACCCCTTTCTCTTTAATCGTCAGAGTAGCCCAGATAAGCTGTTGCCGACGATAACCCTAAAATTTCCTTCGATTCCATATCTGTAACGTCGGACGTTTGCAGGAATTACGTAGCCATGGCTATAGCGGCACCGGGACAGCTGAACACGACCGAATCCCCAACCTGGGGATCTCGAAGTGTTGACTGTTTCGAAAAATTGGAGCAGATTGGTGAAGGAACTTACGGGTCAGTCACTAACATCATCTACTTTACTGATTTTGATTATTACTCTTCATGCATCTTTATCAAGTTTGCTTTTCTAATTGGTTATTGGCCTTGGCGACTGAATTTGTACAAAAACTTCTTCTCCTAGAAGCTAAGCAAGCTTGTTTTTTCCTGCCACTCTACTATAAGAATGTATTTTGCGCACTCTACCCCACTCTACTACAAAATGGACACTCATTTTGAAATAATCCATGTGATAATACTGTGTCAATTATCACGTTCACACCCAGGGGCGGAACACAAGCTTTAAAACCACAGGGGCCGGACCTCGTAAGACCAATTTGTCATTTAAACGCACCTTATAAGACCAACTTGTCATTCAAGTAGTTTGTTTAGCCGAATTCCTCTTTTGGGGGACTTTTTAAGTTTTTGATTGATTTCAAGATTTTTTTTTCAGTTTTTGGTTGATTTCGAGGGATTTTTTGAGTTTTTGTGTTGATTCAATGGGTTTTTTTTGATATCTTTGTGTTGATTCGAGGGAATTTTTTTGGTTTTTCTTATTGATTTCAAGAGATTTTTTGGTTGATTTCGAGTGTCAATTTTGGCTTTTTTGGTTTAAGACTTAGTATAAGAACTCAAAACAAATAAATAAATTATGCAAACAAATCATTGAAATCAAATTTAGAGTTATGACTAATATCAAATTTAGGGCAATCAACTAATAAACTAAAATCAAATTTATAGCAAAAACTAATATCAAATTTACGGCAATCAACTAATAAACTAAAATCAAATTTAGGGCAAAAACTAATATCAAATTTAGGGCAAAATCAAACTTATCATAAATAACTAATGCCTGAATTCACCATTGGGCTTTAAAAAGCACATACTCAATTTCATAACACTAATTCAGCAAATAATAACATATTCACATATTTAGCAGTACGAGAAAATTAGGGTAAAAGTGTACCGTGAAGTCCAAAACCGAGAGGTGCAGGGGCAATCGTGAGGGCTGAGGGAATTGTCGATTTGTTGTTTTTTTCTTGAGCTCGTTTCACTGTTTTCGTTTCAAACACAGATCGACAGACTCACAGACGACATATCGTGACGTGAGGGCTTCGCTGAGCAATTGTTGAGGAAAAGCAGCTTAATTTTTTCAAAAAGGGCGCTGCTCCTTTTTTGCTATTTTAATTAGAAGTGGAATAGTGGACTATCTAATTTTATGGGCTGTCAACTCGAGTGGAAGGGCCCAAAGTAATTTTTTTCTAATTAAAGCCTACAAAAAAATTGCTCCTAGTAAAATTCTAAAAAAGCTCACAGGCCTGTAATAGCCTTAAAGGCCATCCGCCCCTTATCACACCCACAAACTCTGACGAATTTTTTTTTGTTGATGTCAAACTTCTAGAGTATCTTTTAAGGTAAAAATATTTATGGTGAATATGGAATATGATAAGAGATCAACGAGCAGCCCTAGCTTCTCTTCTGAAAACCCAATCATGTGGTCCTCTTACAGTCAATTCTCAAAACAGTTCTTTCAGGGTGATTTATCTGAAAACACAAAATAAAGGATGCGAAAGATTCTAATGGGAAACAATTCTGGGTGCTTTATAGAGGGTCCATGGTTGCTCACTGATATGATATTACTCACCTAAGCAATTTAGGTATCACTTGATACAGATGCATTTGCCCATATGTGGTTTGTCTCTATTGGTTCATTTGAAGCGTGTTCGTTGAGCCTCCCAAAAGAAGTTCCATAATTTGAAGATCCTCGTGAGGTCATCTTCATCACTGGATCTTTGAATGTAATAATTCACGGTGTACTTTTGGAAGTATATTGGGTAGAAGTTTTAAGTTTGTATTTAACAGTCGATAACTCAAAATATGGGGTAGAGTGGCTAAAAAATTTCTCATATTAGAGCAAACACCTTTTTATTTTAGAGAGTGTTCCTTGTTGGTCTGGTTTCAAGGGGATAATGGTAATAAATATGATATGACAAAAAGTTATGTTGTATGTGTAATTCATAGCTAGAATATGCAGTAGAATGACCGACAAACATTTAAAGTGTCAAATACTATTTGTCATCTGCATGTGTGTGTGTATTAGGTGGCATTTGTATTTTAAAAGGTGCTGAAGTCAGTCTGATTTCACTTCTGATATTTAAAAGGTGGTGCAGAAGTCAGTCTGATTTTTAAAAGGTGGTGCTGAAGTCTGAAATCTGAATCAATATGACTATTTGTTTTTCTAAATTGACAAACGTCTGAATATGTATAATTGTGTATTTTATCCCCTAAAAATTCAACTTAAATACTTCAATTGAAGTATGCATGGATGATCGAAGGACGAACGGAATAAAAGAAACAAAAGAAGGATGATGGCAGATTTGCGAGGTTGTGGAGTTTTAATCATATCTCACACATTGAAGCCTCGATTTAAGCAATTCAAGATGTTCTGGAAAGCCAACACACAGATCTACAATCTTTATGTTTCGTGCTTTTGCAAATTCGGGGTGCATCCGGGCCAAAACTGATGTTGAAATCGAAAGAATGGTGCTGGACGGAAATAAGAGGAGATTAAGAGATAGGGTTACCACTTTTTTTTGTTTCGACCATATTAAGAGATAAGCGGCTCTAAAAATACTAAAAAAACAAATGGTCTGATTTATAAAATGTCTGACCGAATCAGACATAAGTGGTGATTAAGAGCTTAAAATGAAAACAAACAAACAAGGCCCTTGGTAGCGTTGTTTTTTTAAGAGGTGCTAAAGTCTGAAGTCTTATTTCACTTCTGATTGATAAGAGGTGGTGCTGAAATCTGAATCAATAAGACCGTTTCTTTTTGTAAATTGATAAATGTGTGAATTTGTTTAAATTATGTATTTGACCCATTAGAATATTATAACGTTGAATTTATATATATATATATATATATTTATAAATAAATTCTATACAATTTCACATATTTATGCATCATCATTACGAAATTTACATCGAAATTATATTAATTTAAATTTGAAAGTCACCTAATTATAGTAAATTGAGTTTTATTATAATCCAAGTGAATCGATTGAGAAAAATAATCTATTAAGGTTAATTAATTGAGAACAATAAGAGGCAAATAAGAGGTTGGTTTACTTCTTACCAGATAAGAGGACGATAAGACGTAACTGGCTTTGAAAATTTGGAAAAAACAAACGGTTTGAATGGCCCTACCTCTTAACGAATCAAACATATTAGATGAGTAATGTTTTGTAATTTAGGAATCTCTGTTTGATAAGATTAGTAGAATCTGACATGATGTACTCATGTTTGCCACTCAGAACTACATAAGTTGTGGAATGGGAAGTATGTAACTTACTTGTAGATTCCTTACAAGCTATGAACTTTCTCTCATATATAGTTTTTGCATTTCAATTAAGTTTCTTCTCCATTCACTCACAGAAAAAGAAGTATCATTCTTTCTCGGGGATAAAGAGACAATTCTCCTTTATTGGGCTATACTCTCATATTTGCTTTGATTGAACACATACAACATACTTGGATGTAGTTTGAATTTAGTATTGGTAAAATAAACATAAAAATATCTGTAAATGATGTATTTTTAGTAAGCGTACCTTTTTGTTTGGAACACCGCAAATACCATTTGTATTATTGTATATGTGTGCTTATATATACCAACAATCTTATTAGTGTCTTAAGAGGATCTATTTCTTTTCTACTTAGCTTTATTGTGGAATTTACATGCATCTTTTGGGCCATCTCTTCCAGCTTTTATATTTGCTTAAATTTGTCTACGTAGGTCAATCATCTAAAACAATACATTGCATTCATGAAGCCAACGACTCAATTCTTAATGTCACATAGAAATTTCTCTGATGCATGTGTTTATTATTATGATATATCATTCATGCTTGCCAGCTGAGTTACTCCCTTAGTTTTAAATAAATGTCCATGACAAAAAGTACAATTTAAAAAATGTGTAATTATTACAATATTTAATAAATTGAATGACAATTTGACCCTTACTGATCGAGGAAAACATTCTCTCTCTCTCTCTCTCTCTTTCTCTCTCTCTACATCTCATTAGCTCTTAAATAGTCATGTGTCATAATTAAGGGTAGATTTTGGGAATTTAGTAAGTTATAACTTTAAATTTTCTAAAGAGGGCACTTATTTTGGGACATAGGGAGTATAAGAGAAAGACAATATAGAAAGCGGGCACTTATTTTGGGACAAACAATGCAAATATCGTTTGTGTGTGTGTGCTTATATATATATATACCAACAATGTTATTAGAGTCTTAGAGGATCTACTTCTACATAGATTTATAGTGGAATTTACATGCATCTTTGGGCCATCTCTTCGAGCTTCTACTTTTGCTTAAACTGGTACATAGGTTAATTATCTAAAACAATAAATTGAATTGATGAAACCAACTACTCGGTATTTCATGCTCTTGTAGAAATTTCTTTGATGCATGTTTGTTTATTATTATGGTATATCATTCTTGCTTGCCAACTGAGTTACTCCCTTAGTTCCAAAATAGATGCTCACGATAAGAAACACGGTTTAACAAATGTGTAATTATTACAATATTTAATAAATTGAATGGCAATTTTACTCTTACTGGTAGAGGAAAACATTCTCTCTCTCTCTAATGACAATTTTACTCTTAATGGTAGAAGCAAACATTCTTTTTTTCTCTCTCTCTCTCTCTCTCTCTCATCAACTCTTAAATATTCATGCTTCATAATTAAGGGTAGAGTTGGAAATTTAGTGAGTTTTAGAGACCATCTCCAACTGAAAGTGCTAAATATAGCACTAGTGCCATAACACTCACATTTACACCATTCACCATAATAGCACTAATTGTCTCCAACCGTTTAGTGCTTTTATAGCACTTTTTTATATTTGACATATGTTTTCATAATTTATTGTTTAACTATAGTCGTTTTTGTGTATATTAATTAGTTTAATTAAATTAGTTAAATTTATATTTATACTTTATTTAACTATAGTAATATCTTATGTATATTGATTAGTTTTAGTAAGTTACTTAAATTTATATTTCTATATCTTACTATATCAACACACTTTAGTATTTAGGTTTTACAACTTTTTATCTTATTAATTTTCAACCAATCAAACTAAACATGTATCAAAATGAAATATTATTCTAGTTAAATAAGGTTCATCAAAGTGTGCTAGTGTGCTTCAACATGGGCTATTTTTGACCCACCAAGAAGCACTTTAGGACTTTAGCACATCGGTTGGAGATAATTTGTTGCTATATTATGACACTTTAGCTCTTTAGCACATCGGTTGGAGATGGGTATAACTATATACTTTTTGAAAGTGGACACTTATTTTGGGACAAACTTAAATTGAAATGTGAGCACTTTCAGTGGGATGGAGGGAGTATACGAGAAAGCATACTTGCTTTACAATGTTCTTCTCTGTGCTTCTGCTTTCTCTATCAAAGCCACTTCTCAGCATTCACCTAAATCAAGTCATTGTTATTGCTTATTATAGTTTTCAATCACCTTCTTGGCATGGTGTACATTGTTGGGTCCAAAAGGGTGTTTATAATTGGCAATCATGTTAGCCTCTCCAGATCCAAGTTTTTAGTGTGACATGAGAGATGGTTGATAATATAGCAGTTAAAATAGTTGCATGTTGTGGTGGAAGTAAGGTAGCTGCTACAGTACTAAATAGATTGTACATTAACTAGAGTTAGAAGTTGGTCTTTTTTGGCTTGGTAGAAATGGTTAGTTCGTATTTCTTCAATATAATATTGTTGAGCAGTTTCCGTATCATTACTTGCTTTTGTGTCCCCACCAACTTCGCCTCATGAATTGATATCATCACTCTACTTTTATCTTCAGTTATCTTAATGCTTTCCTTCAATCAAGAACCTACCTTGGCCAGTAGTTTTATAGTCGGTGTCAATGGGGAGGGTCATTCTTCTAACTCCGTCCCTTCCTAATTGTTCAACCCTTCATTTCTTTGAAATCTTTTACTAGGGAACTGATAATTTGTGATGGAATTGAGTTATTATGCTACAATATCTGGATTTTTGTGCACTTCAAGATCTTAGTAGATACGCCTATTGGGGTTGTGTCTGTGCGAAGCGGGTATGGACAACCATTCTCGAAAAAATGGCGGGCTCGGGTTGGACCACTAAAATTAATAGGTGGGCATGGGCAATGAAAAAAAGAATTCGGACAAGCCCGCCTGGCCCGTTATATTATTATAGTTGATTAAATTTTATATATAATTAATAATTTATTGATTTTGAGTAAAAATATTTAGAAGTAGCAGTGGGTTGGATTCCCGCAACTAAGTACCAACACTCACCCAAATATATATAATATGTGCTATGTTATATAGTACGTCTCAAATCTCAATCTTGAAATAGTAGGTGGATAAATGTTTTATTAATGAAAAAACCCAGACTTTGAAACTCCTCAAATATTTTTAGTTTTGAATCTTATCAGATTCAAACTCCTTTTACGACCTTGAACAGTTCTTACTAAATCAGGGTGGGGCTAAATACAGATTAACGAACTGTTAAGTGACCCTCCTCACTCATAACAAAATTAGGGCCTCTTGGACTTTAAGCTAGCTAAGCATAGTTGTGAGCGGAATATATAGAAGTCATTGCCTAAAATAGGAATATCTCAAAGTAGAGGTGACTCGTAGATTTGAGAGAAGTAATCCTTGAATGACCAAGATCCTTAAGATGTGGGAAAGCGAAGTGACACATGAAAAAGAAGTAAAAATAATATGTTGATCTTGATGGTTCAATTAAGAATTATATGTTGATCTTCATGGTTCAATTAAATGTTACTGATTACATCTTCATAATGAGAAAACATGCCATGCAATTCATGATAGACTTCAATGGAGAATTTGTAAGACTATAGTGTAAGTTTTGCATTCACAATCGAGAGTAAGGTGTTGTTTGATATGGTTTAAGGTGTTTGTATCTATCAAGTTGTTTGTATAGATTATGCTAAATTGTTGTTCGGTTATTGTGCCGAATAAATAGTCTAAATGACAAAAATGACTATGTTACCCCTCAATCTAGATTAAAAAATAATTAAATAACTGTTCGATAAATATGTGGAGTGATTGATTCTGAAAGATTACAGAAAAAATCAATTTAAGTTTTTTTTTAATAAAAACAACTTGAACTGAGATAATTCAGTCTTATCAGATTCAAACTCCTCAAATATTTTTAGTTTTTTTAATATACTTAGTATTGAATTTCATGTTGTTGGGCTATATGGCTTGCTCATTTAATCTCTTGGCAACTTGATATGTTGTGTTGTTATTCATCCGAGCTTTTTGTCCACATAAATGTTTGTCTTTGTTTAGATTCAAACAAGTGTTTAACCAGAACCTTTATAACTACCGGTAGATGTTCCTACAACACAACACTCATCAATCTTAAGCTATACAAATGATCCATGTATCCTATGACTAAAAAGAACTGTGATGAACATCACATCTGAGAAGTTACATAAAGCATCTGCATATAGGGTGTTTCAAACATACCAACACATTAGCATTTCTTGAACCTTTATTGTTTTCTTTATGTCCATCAAGAACACAAAAAAATAATGACTATTAATGAATCAAGGAATCATGGTTACCACAATAGGGCCTGTAAATCTCAAATAGGTCAAGCCGATTTGAAATGGATGAAGAGTCCATCGAACTACACTAGTTGACGAAGAAAGAGGAAATTCTGGTTCTGGATTTCATTGAGAAACGAAACCCTAGACCATGGCTCCCTCCAAACCAATATCACTCTATTAGTTCCCGCAAATGAGGAAATTCCAGTGCCTCGGCTACGAGTTTGATTGGTGGGGCCAGGTCAGAGATTGATATATCCCCTTGTTCCCCAAAATCTCGATTCAATAGTTTTCCCCAAATTATATTCATTTGAACTCCAAGTGTTTGATGACGTCGTACTCTTTAGCACTCCATATGGTCATATCAATACCATTATTTAGGTCAGTACAATTGCTCCCCTCACTTGTTTTTATACTAGTCGCTAAATATGTTGACAAGTTCAGACTCTGATGGTTCCACAAATTTATGATAAAGATCCTGAAATCAGAAAAAGGGGGTTAAACTGAGAAGTGAGTGTTAGTAACTATGATTAATGGGCGTCTGTTTGGTTTTTCTTCATCTATATTGCTTGTGACATAGTTGGAGCTCTTTCACCTGAAGATAAGTGAGTTGGTTGTTTTTGAAACTGCTTCTTCTATCCTTGTTTTCTTATGGGAAATATTTTGTTTTATCATTCTAAGAGCCTAGCTAAAATGTTTGTTGATGTTTTCTATCTGCATAATGTTGTAATATTGTCAACATTTCCCCTGCAAATTTTCTCATCCCCTCCAAAAATAAAGATCTTGAATTCCTGCAAAAAAGACTTGATTTGAGAAAGTGTTATCACTATCGAAATGAAGCAGCGGGTAACACTCTAAGCTAAGATCGAATCAAATCTCTTTAGAAAGAAGATCTTCTGTCTCATGGTAGAAAGGGTCTTTTTTCTACAATGGAAAAAAAGGGAGCAGGTTTGACTCTACAAAACCTAACAATTTATATGGTTTTGGACTTTAAATATTGTTTTATTTTTATAGAAATTATTACTCAAAACATGGTTTTAATGGAGCTGGCCAATTGAACCTCCCATGCTTTAATGGCATGTGCTTGCCATTCTCTTGCCCTTTGTGGATAGAATTCTTTTTATGCCTTATAAGCTCATGACCCTCACACTTCAGATGTTTGAGCGGTTGAGGCAACACGTTGCTTGACGAAGTTCTGATGCCACTTCAATGGTTATGGATCTATTTTATCTACAGGTGCACAACGAATGATTGACCGACCCTTTATCGGTCCTTGGCCAAAAATCTAGGACCAAATCCGGACCGGCGGTCTTAATTGGTCCTTCTTGCCCTTTGTGGATAGAATTCTTTTTATGCCTTATAAGCTCATGACCCTCACACTTCAGATGTTTGAGCGGTTGAGCCAACACGTTGCTTGACGAAGTTCTGATGACACTTCAATGGTTATGGATCTATTCTATCTACAGGTGCACACAAATGATTGACCGACCCTTTATCGGTCCTTGGCCAAAAATCTAGGACCAAATCCGGACCGGCGGTCTTAATTGGTCCTTCACCGGTCCAGTCCTTTAGCGATTAAAAAAGAAAAAATGAATGAATGTATAAAAGAATGAAGTGTACAACTATTTTACAAAATATCTCAAATTTTCATATATTTGTAAACTAATTAAACCTTAAAGAAATAAAAATTAGTTATATTAAGATATTGTAAACTAATTAATTCTTTTGATGTTTTCGTTTTTATCTTTTCGTCTTGAATATTTTTCACATTTTTACCGTTTTTAGCCTTCTTAAGTTATCAAATTGAGCGGTATTCAAGTATAGAACATTAAGTATTTTTTCAAATAAACCCTCGACTCCATTTGTTTTGAATGATCGGTTTAAAGTCGAGGCACACATAAAAATGGAGAACATATCTTTAAAATAGTTGGGGTAAAAGTAGCGGGCCTTGACCGGTTTTTTAAGACTTTGACTGGGCCTTGACCAGAGCGGTTTTTGGTTAACCAATGACCGATTTTCGGGCTTTAGGCTTTCTTCATCGGTTATGGACCAGTTCCAGGTTCAAAATTTAGGACCAAAACGGGCTTTCGCCTTTAACTGGTCGTTGGGCAGGTCTTTTTTTAACCAGTTCTTTTTGGGACCGGTCCAAAATCAGCTAACTGGTCTTTGTGCATCTCTAGATCTATCCATTGTTCTGTTTGAATTCGAACTATTCCTTGTGATTTTGGAATTCTTTGGTTCAAACCTTTATAACTACGATTTCATTTTGAGCCCATATATCTTTTGAAAGGTGAATTTGGTTTAAAATGTTATTTCATCTAGCTAGGCATGACTATTAGTTATTTGATCGGTTTAGAGCTGATCCTTACTTTTTTCAGTTTTTGGTTTCATGATCTTTGAAGAGTTACTGGTTCAAGTTGGAATGTTTCATTTATTAGTCTATTGTTTTGATTAGAATGTTGATAGGATGCACTTATAGAACTTGGTACTTTTGGGTTTTGTGGAGTTGTATATTTGTTATTGCAAGTTTGAGTTATTGTTCTTTGGTTTATGATTTCTGTCGTGGATATCTTTGTTTTGTTCTATCTAAGTCCGTTGTGTAACACCCTAAACCCTGTCCGCTATGTTCTAATTTCATGATCCTATAACCTGTCCGCTATGTTCTAATTTCATGATCCTATAAGTGTTCTATGAAGGGTAAACACGATTTTACCCGCATCCCTTTCAGTCTTTCCCAATTCAGGTTTATACGTTATTGCTCATTTGTGTGTGTATATCCATCTTTTACTTGGTTGAATTACTTTTAGTTTTGATTTGTGCAGAATAATTGTCTTCCATATTGATCATTCTGGTGGTTCATTTTGAATTATACTGTATTTTTTCTCATTGATACTGAAGTGCCAGTGTACTATATTTTATTGCTTGTTGAGTCCCTTGAACTGACGGTTTTGTGTACTATTTGATGTTTATCAGTCAAGTATACATGGCTAGAGAGATCAGAACAGGGGAAATTGTTGCTTTGAAGAAGATACGGATGGATAATGAGAGGGAGGGGGTAACACATCCTTTCCTTTCCTGCACAAAACTTATGTATTTACACATTGTTGAATGAGACCATATAAAATTAGCATGCTTGAGGAAGTTTTGATTATTTCTCTCCATTTTGTCTAAATCTTTGTATGTATCTACTTCATACATACAGTTTCCTATAACTGCCATTCGTGAGATTAAAATTTTAAAGAAGCTGCATCACGAGAATGTAATAAAGCTTAAAGAGATTGTTACTTCTCCAGGTAACTTACATTTAGCTGCCTAAATTTCATACAATACCAATTACTCTATTGTGCTTACAATGACATTTGAAGTGCGTGCAGGTCCTGAAAAAGATGAGCAGGGCAGGCCAGGCAAGTGCTTTTTAATATAGTTTTTGTTTTGAGAACGAATTCCAGTGTTTAATTAATAATCACAGCTGTTTGATGTAGATGTGGAAGACCATTATTTTTGGTCTTAGAATTTTCAGCTATCAATTTGGTTTCAGGGCATTGATTTGCTTAAATATCATCTGCAGACGGTAATAAATACAAGGGGGGCATTTACATGGTTTTTGAGTACATGGACCATGATCTAACTGGTCTTGCTGATCGTCCTGGGATGAGGTTTTCTGTTGCACAGATTAAGGTACCAATGATTAAATGATTTGCTATTTGTTCTATTCCTGGAACATTAAATGGTTTACTCACCTGCTCCTCTTCTTCAAGTGTTATATGAGACAGCTTTTGACAGGGCTTCACTACTGTCATGTAAATCAAGTACTTCATCGTGACATCAAAGGTATTGTCAAAGCAACTTCTTCAATGTATTGATGAAAGACAACAAGACAAATTAACATTGGAACAAATTTTAATTTTTTAATGGTTGCATCTTTGTAACTTCCAATGCCGGTAAAATTCTAAATATTGCATATCCTTTTCTGCCAATTGTGCTTACCTGAAAGAAATCTATTATGAATTAGAAATTAAGGGTTAATTGAATGCCCATTGATACTTTTCTTATTTTTGATATTTTGCTTTGTGTTAAAATACAATCTGTCAGTTCAATTGGAAACACTCTGAACTGAAGGATGCTTGATCTCTTTGGTCATTTCTCCTTTGAAAATCTGAAACAATGATTAAAGCATATTCTACAATCACTGGATATTCCATTTATCTGGCGTAAGGTCTAATGCCTCACTAATTATGCTGCAGGTTCCAATCTTCTAATAGACAATGAAGGAAATTTGAAGCTAGCAGATTTTGGTCTTGCCCGTTCATTTTCAAATGATCACAATGGGAATCTTACAAATCGTGTGATTACTTTATGGTACAGGTATCTACATTTGTTCCATCCCTGCTTATTAAATACCATGCTTCATCTGTGGAAAAGAATACAAAAATTCAAGTATAAGAATTATATTTTTCACTTCCCTTGAGAACTGAATGGTTGTCGATCCAGTGACTAGAGAATTGGATCTAGCTATATATATTTTTCTGCGTATTTGGAGAAGGAAAAAACATGTTGGGTGATGTAGTCCTTTTTGATAAGCTTGTATACCTTGATATTTATTCAATCATTGAAATCTTCTGATTCACCATGATCTGAATAGACCACCGGAGTTGCTGCTAGGGACCACAAAGTATGGGCCAGCTGTGGATATGTGGTCAGTTGGGTGTATTTTTGCTGAGCTTCTGCATGGCAAACCAATTTTTCCTGGCAAAGATGAGGCAAGTTTCCTTCTCGTTAAACTTTTGTGGGGGTTAATAATAAATGGTGTATGGTATGCATGTGAAGTATTGTCGATTGAGTACTGTGGGTTGTACATTAAAATTGGTATATCATGTCTCTTTAGTTCATGATACCTTGTATATGTGATATGGAAATTTACAAACACTGGAATCAATTTTAGATGAATAATGACTGGTGTTGAGTCCTCCGGCAAATAACAAGATCTATAAATTCCTATTACCTCTATTTCACAATGCATTGTGATAGTGATAAGTAGGGTCGTCTCCTTAGGGACTCGGTGTCAACCTAAGTCAAGACGATGCCAAATGCACGTAAGTTAAAACAGTAAATGAAATTTGGGGGGGGGGGGGGGGGGGGGCTGTGAGTTGAGAGTTAAACTAAACATGCAAATTAAGTAAGACAACTACGATAATAAACGAGTTCTAGTGACGAGTAATCATGGTTTTAAAAATCGTTAGAGGCGTGCGCCTTGAGGCGAGGCGCAAGAAAAAAGCCTCTGAAGCGCCGCCTTTCACTCAATGTATAAGTCGTACGCCTCCTATAGTCAAGGCGGTGCATGAGCCTGTGAGGCTGTGAGCATAACTGAGGCGTATGCCTCCATTTTGACAGCTAGATGCCTATTTCTTCTTTTTAATAGTACTTTGTTTGGCCACTTCTTATCCTTATCTGGTGAGTATTTATATTATATCTATAAGTAGTCCCTTCAACTTCCACGTGTCAATGTAGAATCCCACCTCCCACTTTCACTCCCACTTTTTCTTTGACTCAAGAGTGTAAGCATATTAATATCTTATATATATATATATATTATATTGTTAATAGATCAAGCATGCTAATATCTGATATATATACACACACATATATGTTAATAGATCGATATTTTTTTGTTTGTTACTATATTATCTATATTCTGCCATCGAAAAAAAATATAGATTCTTCCTTCTAATAATTTAGTGTGATATATATTTGTCATAGTCCTCCGGTCTCTCTCTCTCTCTATATATTGCATATGTTTTATGTGTATAACATGGCTGTGAAATAATGTTGGTATATGTGTTTTTTACATAAGGTATATATGTTTGTGTAGTGTAATATGTATACACACACATAATATATATATATATGTATATATATATCCCCGATTCGAGGCTTACGCCTCAGGCTGCCTCGAGACTTACGCCTCGCCTCGTCGGGGGAAAACGCCTCAAGGCTCGATTCCGCCTTTTAAAACTATGCGAGTAATAACAACTGATTGGACCGTGCATCGTTGACTTGTACTCCATGGGGATTTTCTCAATTTCATTCTAGCATCAACACTCTTGCTTATCCTTAAACTTGCAAGTATGAGAATCTCTATACATAGCACCTAACCGGTTACGCTCCTAAACTCGACTACTCCAAAGTGGTAAAACTGCCAAAAATTGATACTAACGAAGTGGTAAAACTGCCCAAAAATTGATGATAGGTGAAACTGGTCCTACAGGTGGCCTTATGCGACCCTCGCATGGGAGGGTAGCATTTCTTGTACCATAAGTATGTATCCCATATCTAGGCTTGTGTGCGACCCTGGCATGGTAGGGTTGCAAGTCAGGGTGGAATTTTGTGTACTAAAGGTTTTTAAGAGTTTTTGGCCTCTTTTCAAATTTCAACAATGCTACCCTTGTAAGTGACCCTGGCATGGCAAGGTCGCATGTTAGGGTCATATTTCAAATCCATCCTCTACGCTTCTATCATCAAACAATCAATAACCAAAATTAAGGAGGTCTATTAACCAATAAATCATCATAGTATGTAAGCAATTTGATATAAGTATAGGTTCAAGTATGCATTTATCAAATAACCAACAAAATGTCATAGATACACGTTCATTTACAAGTGAAATATATTTTTGACTATTAGTAGTTCTATACTCTCCTAAATCAGAATTTATAATTTGTTGGCTTTCCCTAGTAATATACATTTGTGGTCATAATCGATATGACTGTTAATTTACTCCCCTCATTCACTCAAGGTGTCATGATTTTTGAAATTCATTTTTGCCATTTACAGTAACATGGTTTAACTTTGCTTGATTGACAATAAGTGGCCGTTTACCAAAATGCCACTCTCACAAACTTACCGGGTAAGATTCTTGGCCATCAAAATGGCACCGTATGGAACAATCTTACACAGTAAGCGCTTAATGGTAAGAGTCGTCACCCTCACATATCGGGTAAGACTCTTGTTCCTTGCCTTGCCTCGCCTCTTACCGGGTAAGATTCTCGGCCCGTGTCATGTTAGTTCGGTAAGGTAAGTGACCTAGTAAGTGCATAGTAAACAGCTCCTAAATCTGAGATGGAGGAGCATATGATTTTTTTGGATTTCTTTAGAGCATGGTGCATTCCTTTGGTTTCAAACTTTACCCTTCTGCTTCAACAAAGAATATGAGGTGTTGCCTATAGTACAATTGTTGCATGCTTAGGAGAGTACTGTGAGGCTTGGAGGAGAAGCAAGCGTGAAGTGGCAAGTGCTTAAAAGTAGAATGTCTTAGTGTTATAACAGCATACCTCGTTTTATTTTCCCTATTTGGCCCATCTACTTTTTCAATTTCTCTCTTTGAAGCTTTTGTTCAGTCATTGTACCTGGGCCCCTTCTAAAGTGTCCATCCACTCCAAGTAAGTTGAAAATGACTGCTTTGTAGGGGTTTAAGTGTATTTTTAAGTAAATTTTGGAACTCCTTCATAGAAAATCCTGATATATCACAGTAATAATATGGAACTGCATACTAGATAGTAGCACATAATATTGTTTTTAAACTTGTGGATAAATACTTCTGAAATAATAACTCACAAAGTAAAAAATAGACGTGTCTTCTCTAGAAACTCAATCTTACTGGCCCTTGATGAATGGCTGATGTATCAGATTGTTAACCTCGAAACATTTGACAGCATCCTTTCGATACCGGGCAGGCAATAAGAGCTCTGCTTCTTAAAACCACATGCACTTTTGCAATGGCTTGGTTATATTCATCATTTAATGAATAGCTAAGTAAATAAGTTAATTCATTATTTGTGTTTGGTTGTTTTGAAAATTATCAGCCGGAGCAACTAAGTAAAATCTTTGAACTGTGTGGAGCTCCTGACGAGATTAACTGGCCTGGCGTTTCTAAGATTCCTTGGTACAACAACTTCAAGCCCACAAGGCCTTTGAAAAGGCGTCTTCGAGAGGTCTTCAGGCAGTATGTAGAAAAATCTATTTCTTGATAGACATTGGAATTTGGCTTATTTCGACCTTAAAATTTTCCCTTCCCCCCTTCCATTGTAGCTTTGATCGGCACGCTTTGGAGTTGCTTGAGAAAATGCTGACTCTTGATCCTTCTCAGGTATTGCTTTGGTAAGACTGACATGCATGCCTTCAATTATTAGTCTGATTCACATGCCAATATCTTGTCACCATAAAACTACTATGAATATGCTTAAAAAAGGTTTCATCTATTTTCTACTTAGATCAACTTGTATCGGAGCTCTAATTTCTGTCATTTTCACTCTGTTATTTAAGTTGGATATTTTTCTCAGAGGTCCAGGTTGTTCCTGATGGTTGATGATACCAATGGTGGATTGTTTTAGGAACTGTTTTGGGTAGTGTTTCAATTGAGCTAAAAACGATGTAGTTTGACAAACACCATGTGAAGTTGTGAACTTAATTAGTTAGATATTGAACTCGCAAGTTTTGATTTAAAAAATATCAATGGTTTGAAAATAGAAAATAATCCATCTTGAAATTCGAGAATACTTTAGGAAGAATGTAGCCTATACCTTGGAATTGAGAGAAGTTATCAGATCCATGGAGATTTTAGAGACAGTAAGAACACTTTGTGTATTAGCTATTTTCATCTCTGTATACACCTGATTCTGTACTTCCGGGAAGAACACTCCATGTTATGACTCTAACATCCTCTTCTCTTTGATATATATTGATCTGTTGTATTTGGGATTGGGTTGGATTGGTGCTGCGCTGTTGCCTGAAAAGCTAGGTGATAAACTAATCATGGTTGGTAAAAGTTAACTGATAAACTAGTTGACAAATATAAAATGACCAAAAAAGACGTTAAATAATTACTCAGTTCTAACTTTACATAATATAATAATTAAAATTTTAGTTCCAACTTTACATAATATAATAATTAAAATTTAAAACAAACCACTAATATATTTCTTCATATTAAAATAAGTAGTAACAAAAATAGAGCCTTCCGATTATTTAGGTTTAAAGGACATTTTATGCAATGCATATCATATTTGCAATATTATTACGAATTTCTCATCTCATGGCATGACCATCACATGTAAGGGAATGTAAAGATTTTTGTAAAGTTGTCAATTACCCTAAACAAATATGAATTTTAGAAATTTTGTTCCATTGATAGATGATTATGAATAATCATTACACATAATATGAATGAAAAAAGTATAGTTTCTTAATTAAGAAAAACTATTTAACTAATAATTTAATATTTTATGAAGTATTTCCAAAAAATATATTAATTAATAGTTTTAAAAAGATATATCAATTTATTATTAGATATTTTATTAACAAAATATAAATTAATTAATAACTAAAGATTTAAAAATAGTAATATATTTTTAATAATTAAATAATTTATGAAAAATATATTAATTAATACCAATAAGTAATTAGGGGCATAATTGGAAGAAAGTGCCAAACCTTCTGAAGCTTGGCTAGCTTGTAAGCTAGCTTATGGCAATCCAAACAATACTACTTCAATAAGCTAAAAAAATAAGCTAACTGTAATGAAACCTGTAATTGGGTGCGGAAAGAGTTGACTACAAAGACCACGCATTTTCAAATTTCATGAATTGTGTGCACTCAATAACTATGTGGTTGGAGGTTGTTTATGCTCACTATTGCCCATCTTCTGGCCTGTCCATTTTGAAGAGAATATCAGCCAAGGATGCACTTGATGCAGAATATTTCTGGATAGACCCATTACCTTGTGATCCCAAAAGGTACCCTTCAACTTCCACATAATTAATCTGAAACTTATGTTTCAATTTTAAGACAGGGCAAATTGCATGAAAATAATGCAATTCTACTTTGGCCTAATTTCTATTTTGTGTTATCTACTACTTTCAAAACCTTCATTTTGGTACCTCAAATATCACATCTTAAACCCAAGTATGTTACACAATAGGAATTGGACCAAATTATGTTGCATTCTCATATGTAAACTAGGCACCTAAACATTTGAGATGTCACATTTGAGGTACCAAAATAAAGGTTTTGAAAGAAAATAGGAATTGTACCCAACTACATAGAATTTTAATGTAATTTGCCCTTTTTAGACAGCAAGTTCTTTTGATGACATTGATTTTTGTTTTTTCCAGTTTACCCAAGTACGAGTCTTCACATGAGTTCCAAACCAAGAAAAAGCGGCAGCAACAGCGACAACATGACGAAGCAGCAAAGCGTCAGAAGATACAGCACCAACAGCAACATTCGCGTCTCCCACCACCAATGCAGTCTGGGCAAGCAGCTCATGCTCAGATGAGGCCAAATGCACCGACGCATGGTGCTCAACCTCAGCTGGTTGCGGCAGGTGGTGGACCTGGCCATCATTATGGGAAGCCTCGTGGCGGACCCTCTGCAGGATCAAGCAGATACCCGCAGGGCGGTGGAAACCCTTCTGGCGGATACAATCACCATCCAAGTCGTGGCGGCAGCGGCCCATACCCGCCGTCCCAACCATATGGTCGGGGTAGTGGAGGCAATAGCGGCTATGTGGTTGGTCCACCAAATTATTCTCAAGGAGGTGGTGGTGGTGGCCCTGGCGGTGGCCGTGGCAATGCAATGGGAGGGATTCGCGGGCAACAACAGTACAATAATTGGCAACAATAAAAAGTCGGATTCTGAAGACTTGGGGTATTTGTTTGTGAGAATCAATGACTGTAAATCTCTTATATATAGTGAAAACATATATATAGATATCTACAAATAAGTTTACGACTCCAATCCAATTAAAGAAAACAATTGCAGCAACTTTTTCAGAATGTTCAACTTCCTAACACATTATCATCTCACTAAACTCAACAATGGGAGATGTGGGTTATCTTAAGATATATATGGGTATACTCCACCCTTTAAAGTGTCCTTATTGTACCGACCCCATAGGCCTTATGGGGAAGGAAAATTGTAGTGTTTCAGGGGATCTAATCCTCATCAAGTGGTTTGGTGTTGTAACATCTTATCATCTCTTTACTTGTCATGGTCGAGTTTAACCATTTTTTCTCGCTTATGTTTACTATCTTTGTTCTCTGCTTGTAAGTACTTGTTTTCTAGTAACTTTCTTACTTCATCTCTCAATGTCATTTCAAAATCATCAAATCTTTTAAAAAGGGTTTAGGATTTAGGGTTAGCTCCACAGTTTTTAGAATTAATAGGTCTTAAAAGCGTTCGTTAACTTTGTAATGAATTAATGGGTTTTCTCTTGTATGCCCAAAATCTTCTTGCAAGTTAGGTTTATTCGTGGAAACAGTTTCTCTATCCCTTGGGATAGAGGAAAAACCTACATGCATCCTATTATGTAGACCCTACTTCTGAATGAGATGCAATGGATATCTTTGGTTAATATGTTGTCCTTTAGAGTAAATGCATATAATCTACATTTGAAAAACCACTGAGAACTCATGTTTCTTCTCAAAAGCCTCATCTGATGTCAACTGGCTATGGCATAAGAGGCTATCTCATCTGAATTTCAAGACACTAAACACTCTTTCTTCAAAAGAGTTAGTCACTGGTCTACCTCAACACTCATACGCCAAAAAGTCTTTATATTCAGCGTGTGAGAAAGGGAAGCAGACCAAAGCTAGCTTTAAGTCAAAGCAAATCTCCTCAGTGTCATCTCCTCTACAACTTCTCCATATGGATTTGTTTGGCCCTGTTAACAAACAATCCATCGCTGGAAAGAAATATACACTGGTCATAGTTGATGAATTCCCTCGTTATACATAGGTTATGTTTCTCCGTTCCAAGAGTGACACCCCTGAAGAACTCATCACCTTTTTTCGGAAGATGGAAACCCTGAACAACTTGACCGTTCGCTCAATAAGGAGTGATCATGGGACTGAATTCAAAAACAGTTCTCTTGATTCCTTCTTTGAGAGTAAGGGTATTTCTCACAACTTTTCATCAGTGAGAACACTGCAACAAAATAGAGTCGCTGAAAGAAGAAATAGAACAATTATTGAAGCTGCACGTTCAATGCTCAGCGATTCTCACCTGCCTACTCAGTTTTGGGCAGAAGCTGTCAACACTGCTTGTTTTACGCAAAACAGGTCGCTGATAGTCAAAAGATTCAATAAAACAGCCTATGAACTTTTTCATGGGAGAAAGCCTTCAATCAGCTTTCTTCACATCTTTTGATGTCAGTGTTTCATACTGAACAACATAGATGCCCTTGGAAAGTTTGATCCTAAGGCTGATGATGGAATATTTCTTGGATATTCATCAATCTCCAAAGCCTTCAGAGTCTTCAATCGAAGAAGACAAACTGTAGAAGAAACTATTCACGTCACGTTTGACGAATCCCGTTCAGCGAACTCTAAACTGTCCGCTGATACTGAAGAACTGAATCAATGGATGTTCTCTCATCTTGGTGATTTAGAAGATATTCCCACTCCTCATACTCATACAGTTGAAGATGATAGTCCTACTATCATTCCAAATATGCAGAATAGTGAAGCTGAAACATCATGGGTCTCAGCTGTTCCTTTAAACACTATACCTGCTTCTGAACCAAATGTCTCAGACAATCCATCTACTTCTCAGCAATCAGTGAATATAATGACAACTGCACCCATTCCTCTCTTGGCTGATACTCCAGAAGCTGATGAAGCCTCATCTTTAGCTCCTCCAGTTTAGTTTGAGTCAGCGTCTCATGCTCCGGCTCAGCGATGGACTGTAAATCACCCAATTGATCAAATACTTGGTGATCCAAACGCTGGTGTTCAGACTCGACGAAGTGCAGGTAATATTTGTTTATTTGTTAACTTTATTTCTCTTACTGAACCAAAGAAAGTAGATGATGCCCTCAAAGATCCAAACTGGGTCAGCGTCATGCAAGAAGAGCTGACTGAATTCGAAAGAAACAAAGTTTGGAAACTTGTTCAAAGACCAACTGACAAGACAGTGATAGGCACTAAATGGGTCTATCGAAATAAGTTGGACGAACATGGAACTGTAACCCGCAACAAGGCTCGTCTTGTTGCTCAGGGATACAGACAAGAGGAAGGCATAGATTACGACGAAACATTTGCTCCAGTAGCAAGACTATAATCTATTCATCTATTCTTAGCATACGCTGTACACAAAGACTTCAAATTATATCAGATGGATGTTAAGTCAGCGTTTCTAAATGGAAAGCTGAATGAAGAAGTCTATGTGGAACAACCTCCAGGATTCTCAGATCCTAAGCGTCCAGGTTATGTTTATAAACTGGATAAGGCACTTTATGACTTAAAGCAAGCTCCACGTGCATGGTATGACACTCTCTCTACTTATCTCCATATCGAACAATTTGAGCGTGGTAAAATCGATAAGACTATTTTTCAGGAAAGTAAAAGGTCATATCATCCTTGTTCAGATATATATATTGATGACATTATATTTGGTTCTACTAACTCTGATCTTTTTACTCGTTTCGCTGATAGGATGAAAGATGAGTATAAAATGAGCATGATGGGTGAACTAACATATTTGCTTGGTCTTCAGATAAAGCAAAATGAAAAAGGAACTTTCATTAATCAGGGAAAGTATGTTAAAGATATGCTAAAGAAACTCGATTTAACTCAGAGTTCAGCTATGAAAACCCCTATGACACCACCGCTGACACTAGATAAGGATACTAATGGTACTCCTGTTAATGTCACGTTGTACCGTGGGATGATCGGCTCTCTTTTGTATCTTACAGCTAGCCGACCCGATATTATGTACGCAACCTGTTTGTGTGCACGATATCAAGCTGAACCTAAGATATCTCATATGACCGATGTAAAGCGAATTTTTCGATACCTTAAGGGTACTGCGAATCTAGGTCTTTGGTATCCCAAAGACTCAGGGTTCGATCTAATCGCCTATTCAGATAGTGATTTTGCAGGTTGCAAATTGGATAGGAAAAGCACCACAGGAGGCTGTCAGCTCCTGGGTGGAAAGCTGGTGAGTTGGACAAGTAAAAAGCAAAACTCAGTGTCCACCTCCACAGTTGAAGCTGAGTATGTAGCCGCTGGAAGCTGTTGTTCTCAGGTCTTGTAGATGAGAAATCAACTACTGGACTATGACCTACAAGTCTCAAATATTCCAATCTATTGCGACAGCACAAGTGCCATCGCTATAGCCAACAATCCAGTGCTACACTCAAAGACAAAACACATCGAAATCAGGTATCATTTTATCAGAGATCATGTGATGAATGGTGATATAGAACTTCACTTTATCCCAACAGATTATCAGTTAGCTGATCTGTTCACCAAACCTCTTGATGAGACAAGATTCAACTTTCTCATCAGCGAGCTTGGAATGCTGAACTTTGAAGAATAAAATCTTCAGCGGTTCACATTTGATCAGCGACAGGATAAAATCAACTTGTATAACCCATTCTATCACTCTCTGGATAAACTTAATTCGCTGATATCAAGGTATGTTTTTCTCTCACTGACAATCGCATGTAAATGCAAGATTTAAAAACAAATTGCATCGCTGAATATCTCTTCCTTAATCAGCGATACTTTGAAATTTCTAAAACCAACACTGATATTTCTATTCAGTGCTTCATGTTTTCAAAAGTGTCCCTGAGTTTTCAAAACCTCAGAGACATCCTAGAATATGAAAGGACAGTTGTGACGTCATTGCAACGGATAAGCCCCGACACGTTCTTTTTCTGACACACGTTGGCACGTTTCGTTTACCATCCAATCAAAAGCAAACACGTGTCCGTGTCATGATGAAAAACTTTCCCGCTCGAGTTTCTCTCTCTCTCTAATCTCTCTATATAAACACTTTGTGGGTTTATATTTTTCCTTTACGCGAAAAACTTCTCCTCCAAGCAAGAAAAAGAAAATTACTGTTGCATTTGTGCTCTCAAGTTTTTCAAGAACTTCTGCTTCTTCAACGAACCAGGTTAATATTTCTGTTATTTACCTGTTTCTTAAAACTTGATAATGATCTTCTCATTGTTTTTACAAGATCAAACAAAAGAACTTTTTCAAATGAAATCATTTCTTTCATGGTTTTATGAACACAAACTTTCATGGTTGTTCTTCAAGTTTAAACGCAAAATCTTAAACTTGTTCTTCATACGTTTTTCCAGAATCCTAATTCTCAAAGGAAACTGGAAAACAAGATATTTTTTGGTTTGCATTTCTCTTTCAAAACCAAGAAAAACTCCAATCTTCATTAAGACATTTTTGTCTGAATGAAATAGACAAAATTCGAACCATCTTATTGGAAAATCTTTCCACATTAAGACTATTCTTATTTGTTATATCTTTGGTTGAACTGATAATACAGAAATGGCATCTACTGACATTTCCACTGCCAAGAACACCACCGCTGAGACCACTGCTGCTGAGGAATTGGAAATCATCAAGGCTCCTCAGGTCAAGTTCACTCTTGAAGAACTTGATTGGACAAAAACCAACAACCTCTATGCACTTCTCGAGTTTCCTCCTCGAAAGCATGTCACACATCTGAATGATGCTGTGAATTTCCTGAAAAACTGTTGCCTCTCTACAGCCCTGACCATAACACCTCCTGCACATCAGCTACTACTTTCTCAGTTCTGGTACTCTGCCAGACACTCTCAGCTACCATCAACCAAAGACTCCTCAAAGACAATTGATTGCATCCTCTGTGATACTAATTTTGGCACTATAAAGATCACCCCTGCCATTATCCGCAAAGCCCTGAGCCTTCCCATCGCCTCTAAAGAAAAACCTTTTGTTCCTCTCCCTGACCACAAGAAACATTCTGATAGGGAAGCCATCACTGCATTCTTTGATGCGATGGGCTATGTATGGGAAACTGGGAGGGACAAGAAGCCTGAGAAGAAGCTGACCCTCATCAAGAAGTCAAAAATGCCGAGCGAGATGAACTTCATCTTCGCACATTTGATAAGCTGCATGACTGCAAAGACCGACTCCTCTGATCAAGCCGCTCAACCTCAGCAAGCAATGGGATATGCATTGCTGAAAGGTCTACATATAGACTGGGCATCAATAATCTACGATGATCTAGTTCTCAGAGTAGACTCTGCCGCTGACCGATCACCATGGGTTCCATATCCAAGATTCATCAGCGCCGTCTTCCAAACAGGCCTGAAGGACAACTACCCAAAAGAGGGTGACCTGAAACTCTCTCAGGTTGGCCCTAAAGTACTCGACTTCAAGCCAGTGGAAAACGAGGTACGTCTCTCTACACTCTTAACTCTTCTCAACCCTACTTCTTCTTCTACTTCTGCAGCTCCTTCAGCGGACAAACCCATCGCTGATACCCCAGCTGCAACCTCCTCTCCTTCAAGAAAAAGGAAACACTCTTCTACCCAACTTAGTTCCAAAAGAACTAAGAAAACCAAGGAGCAACCCCAGCAATCTCTTGCTGAAGACTCCTCAGCTCATCTCGAAGAGCTGAAGGAACGTTCAGTGGTACGTTCTGCCACAGCTGAACAAGCCACCTATTCCATCCCAGCTTCAGCGTCTCTAAACGCTGAGGTTATAAACTTGGAATCTATCCAACCTCATTCAGTCTCTCCACAGACTGAAGAAGTGATTCTCAGCGGATCCAACGCTGAACCCCGCACCCAACCAACATTCTCAACCTTCGCTCCTCTCTCTACTCCATTGGACTCTAATCCAATTGTCACCACGAACACTGGAGCACCTGTCAAGCTAAAGCTGATACTCTTCAAGGAATGATGGATGTAGGACCTGCAGAGATGACCATGCGTACACGCACTCTAGCTGACGACATGGAACTCTTCTCAGGACACAGAGATTTTGATGAATTCACCAATCCTCCTGCAGGTACACACCAACCCATATACACTGTAACTGAACCCCAAACTTTTGAGCTTTCCTCTGTTCACAAGTAATTATATGTTACAGGTCCTACTTTGGGAGACATCACCGCCTCTCTGAAGAACCTAGAGACGAAGTTGACAGGTCTCACCACTACTCTCTCAGACAACTCTTCAGCTGTAACAAACGCTGGAGAGAATCTTACAAAGCTAACAACAGCGGTTGAAAAGAATGCCTCCAAAGCTGACTTGGAGAAGGTTGATCATACTCTCAGCAACTTTGCCAAAGTTCTCGCTGACATCTACACAGACTACCTCTCTATCAAAACATCAGTTCAATCCATGTCCAGCGAGGTCACAACGCTGAAGACATCGGTTGGAAAACTCGAAGGAGATATGTCTGCTGTAAAGACTGAAGTCAGTTCAGTAAAGACTGACGTGAGTTCTGTGAAGACTGACGTCACTTCAATGAAGAAAATGATGCAGCAGATCCTGAACAACATGACCGCCCCTGCTCCTGCACCTTCGCATTTTACTACGGCGGATCGTGCTGAACTCTTGAAGATCACTCCTGCTATTACTGGCCTTGAAGACAGAGTAGCAGAGATTGAAAATTACATGGGGATCCCTGGCCAAGAAGACAGGGAACCAAAACCAACGGCTGAGTCATCGCATTCCTCCCCCACTCATCATGAGGAAGGGGGGGAGAAGACTGAAGACCTTCCCCATGATGAATCTATCAAGGGGGAGAAAAGTGAAGACCTTACCCTTACTGAAGAGGGTGAGAAGACAAATGAAGAAACAGCCGCTGGACCTCAGGGAGATGAAAACCCTGAGGGAACCGAGAAGCTTACCTCAGTATCTGAGGGGGAGCAACTCGAAGAAGATGCTGAAGAAACTGAATCTGAAGCTGAAGATGAAGAAGCCATCGACTTATCTGATGATGAACCATCCTCTTCTCCATAGAATGATGATGATGACGATGATGATGATGATGACTCCTTTATCGTCAAGCCTGCTCAGAGGACTACAACTCTTAAAGGGATCGTGATAAACGAACCTTCAGGGGAGTCGACCAAATCAAAGCCTTCAGCGTCTGAAGCTGACAAGGGCAAAGGAAAAGGTGTCGCTGAAGACAATGACAATCTGACGATCTCGCTTCCAAAGCCAGTTTGTCAGGTACACTAAATCTTCCTTACACTACATCCCTCCTCTATCTATACACATTCAGCTCTCCTCTCCACAACTTCTATACATAACCACATTCTTTCTCTATCTCTGTTCTACCCAAGTTCTTACTCGTACGATCGCTGTGTTTCAGCTAGTCCTCTCCCCTGGTTGAGGATATCGCTGAAGTTCCTATAGCCGCGACTTCACCAACAATAATCCCAGCTCCCAACGCTGAAGAAATAATCCCAGTCTTGGATTTGATCTCTGAGAGTGATGAACCTGAAGAACAGATGCTCTCTCATACAAACAGACCTTCCTTGGCTCCTCAAAAACCAAGTGAAGAGGATCAGAAAAGAAGAGAAGAGATAATAAAGAAGTTCGAGGCTCAGCGAATCATTCTAAAGTGTGATCAACTTCCTTCTATTCCTCCAAAGTTCAAACTTTCTCAAAAGGAATACAAGGATCACCTCCGAGTTGAACGTCTAATCGCTGAAAGAAGGGAAGCTGAAGAAAAAGACAGAAAACTCGCCATCCGGCTTACTCAACAATCAGGGAAAGACCCCAAGCTGAAAAGACCTCCAATCGAAGTTCAACGTCAGCTATGGGAAGACGCCAAGAAGATTGTTGAAGAAAAGAGAACTGTGTCTCAATCTACCTTAATCTGGTGCAAAGAAAAGGTACACTTCAGATATCGACTTGCCAAAATCATCAAGGTACTCATCGCCGGAAGATCAACCCTCAAAGTTTTAATCGCTGAAATCGAGATATTCAGAGAGAATGGACAGTACAAAAAATTCTATGCTGAAGCTATCACAAAGTACGGTCACTCTGAATGGTTGGAGATCAGATTAGCCATCCAGAAGTCTCAGTCTAAGTACAAGGATCATGTTGAAAAGCTGATAAACAAACAGATCGACTTAGTCTCTTCTTGTATGGATATCCCTCCTCCTCCTCCTCTCGAAAGTCAGAAAAGAAGGGCCTCTGCAAAGAAAAAGTCTAAATCTTCAGATGATGGTCCTCGTATACGAAACAAAACAGGTATTGGTTTTTCTCTTGATGAAGTCATTGGTCCAGAACCTGACCTTTCTGCACTTGACACATCTCTTCCTCCTGGTGAAACTTTCATCCCTGGGAAAGTCATAAGCAAACCCTATGGGATATTCTTTATTGACTATGATGGACGAAAATGTTTTCAACGTATCTCTGAACTTCCCATCACTCCCATCGAACAGCTGAAAGATCTCATCTACTGGTGTGACTTCAAAAACGACATTCAGGCACGACATCTTAAACCCTTGATTTTTGAAGAAGCGCTGAACAAAAGGAATCAAGGAGTAAAGGTCCCAGACTGGATGATTCCCACATCAAAGACCCTTGATGAACTTCTCATTAAGGAAGAACCTTTATAAACTGATAGGATCGCCTCATTCTTATATTGTATCAGTTATTCTTTTGTACTTGTAATTTATTTCGCTTGTACTTGTAATCTTTCCACTTCCTTTTGTAATCTGATTCGGAGTTTAAAGAAAGATTTTAGCGAAAGTACTTTACTCCATCAGTACAGAAAAGATCCCAGAAAACAGTAAAGGGACAAATATTTTATGAGTTCTTTTTATCCTTATGTTTTCATTAAATAGCAATTTTCTCTGTTGCTATGTCATAATCAAATAGGGGGAGATTGTTGATCCAAACCCTCAGTGATTTGATAATGACCCTGTCTTAAATACTTAGTGAAAATTGTAAGTAAACAATATGTATCATAGTTTCACTATCGCTGATAAGTACTAAGATCTTACAATACCGCTGATAGGAACTCTCGCTCTTTAGATTAAACATTCAGCGAACACTGTTTACCATAATGCTCTGAGTCTGTTCAGTCCTTACGTCAACATATGTTCTACGCTGAAGTCGAAGATCAAGCTCAAGAACCAGCGACAAGTCTCCTAATGAACTGATGCGGATCAACGAAGACTCAGATTTGTCCACTCAACGTGAAGTATCAAGTACAGGACTTCAGCTATCGCTGAACGTTATCATTCGCTGATAAACAATGGTAAAGCGCTGAATCAACGAAAAGCTGATCATGAAGTCCTCCGTACAAAGTACTTTTATCTTAACCACCCTTGCACGACTCCGTACGATGTGTCAGAAAAGAACCTCCTTATTGTCTGATATCGTACAACCACTCTGATACTACATTGTTCAAACATGCGGCTACTAAGGTTGTCTACAAAGGTCAATGACATGCAACCAACCAGCTGCTGCCACGTGTAAAGTGTAAACTGCAATGCATTAAATGCATGCAGTATATAAGAAGGACTCCAGCTTCATTTTTGAAGCACTTGCTAACTCTGGACAAGTCATCTTTCTTATCTTGAGATAGGTTATTATTAGTAATTTCCTTCTCTTTCTTAGTGCAAGAAACTTAGTGTTCCAACTTGTTTAGATTTAGGTTTATCCTTAATCTTGTTCCACAACAAGCTGTAAATTGTTAATGATTTATCAATAAACAATTTAGAAAAGTAAAATATGTGTGTTGGTATTCAACCCCCCCCCCCCCCCCCCCCTTCTACAAACTTATATAGCCCTTCGGGACCAACATCCCTTTGCAATCACTAGACTTCTGATTTCTGAATTTAACCCAAAGATAAACCTTTCCATCTTAAGTACCTCTGTGGCAACGTAGTACTCAGCGAAACGAGACTTCTCCAGAAAAGGAGTAGTATAATCCCGAACCGATAAACTTCCCTGTTGCAGGTTCATGAACTCTTCTTCCAGTGGTCTAACTGCTGCTTGAGGACAAAACTTTCTCTTAAAAGATATAGTGAATTCTTCCCAAGAAAAAGTAGAATACATATCAGATCCTCTAGAGGTAATAAGAGCTTCCCACCAATATAGAGCATCGGCTTTCAGCATCGCGGTTCCATATAACACTTTATCTTCCTCGGCACATTTGCTGGTTTTGAAGATAGCTTCTATCTCTTTTAGCCACCTCATAGCCTTTACTGGGTCTCTTTCTCCTGAGTAAGTTGGAGGTTTGCAACTTAGAAACATCTTATAATCACATTTCTTTGGCACCGGTGTAACATCCCCAAATCCCATATACACAACAAATCACATAATGTAACATAACATTGATTAATCAAACGAAACATCATATTACAAGTACGGTCCCTTCTCTATTACAATCAAAAGAAGACATTCTACTACGAACATTTTCCTTAATACATACATAACGTTTAATCATTATAATACAACTGCTAAACATGCCAAAATCTTCGTCACATAATCCTTCACATAAGCCATCCATCGATTACTCTAATTACTTGTTCTTACGCGATCCACCACCTGGAATACATATTTTTAAAACGAAAATGAGGGTTAGACGCGATGGTCTAAGTGAGATAAATCCCTGTTAGTTTGAAATCATTTATATAAACCTTATTCATATAAATCATTCAGCACAATCAAATATATCAATTTAAACTCACACATCGTGTACCTTCCTTTCTCATTCCTCCTGGCCATATTAGTTGGTTGCAAGCCAACTAATAATTTACAACGCTGTACAACATCTACAGCCAAACAACGCTATACAGATTCTATAGCCAAACAACGCTATACAGATTCTATAGCCAAACACACCGGTCCTAAGCCCGGCCAACGTATTATAACACATTATAATACTTATGTAAACATAATACCTCAATATATTATAATTCACATATACCATACATATAAACACATAATCACTAATTATCACATTCCCAAACTATACGTATGTATTCCAGTTGAAAATACTTTTAAAGTAAAACTCACCTGATTGCTTATTAACACGTTTCCAAGTCTTCTTAACCGGTTCAGCCTTTTACCCAGAATTCACAAGATCTGTAACACATAGATACAGATATCTCTTTACCACATAAAACACATAAGCCTTACTAAGGCTAAGAACTCTTAAAGAACTCAAATCCTCAAATGTTCCCCTAAGGAGACTTAAAGTATCCGGATACCACAAGTTACAGATATCTCATTCAAAAACTAGTTAAAAATAACCAAACAGCTAAAGTAGCCGGATACCACAAGTTACCCGGACAACACTACTTTTCCGGACAACATGACTTTTCCGGACAACATGACTTTTCTGGACAACCTATACAATCCAGACGTCATCCGGACACCAAAGTAATCCGGACATCATCCGGTATCTTAACTCATCCGAAAACTATAGAAAAGAGAGACTTACCCGGATAAATGACTCGTCCGGACACCTTCAAACAGTACCCGGACACCATCAACAAAACTATCCGGACACATTCATGGTGTCCGGAAACTACTGTCGGTTTGGTCCAATTTGCCCAGAAATTCGACAGAAATTAACCCTAGACCAGATGTGATGATTCTAATCCGAGAGATACTTCCTACTAACCATTATAAACATAAATTGTACTAGAAACATACCTTAATCAGTTCCAATAACTCCAATTTGAGCCTTTACCCTTCTTTCTCCTTTCTTTCTTCTTCTTTTTGCTCCCAACACACACACACACACCTAAATCTGAGTTTTGTTATAATATGAAATATCTAAACACCTAATTCAGATATTAATAACCAATTTTACTACTTCAGCCCCTACACTTTTCATTGCTAAACCAAATACCCCTAAACTTATAAATTCATCTCATTTTACCCTAAACATCAAATATAGAGTTAAATAAATTTAACGACAAGAGGATTTAACTAACAAACTTACCCGGGGTATTACATCATCTCCCCCTTAAGAGAATTCCGTCCTGGAATTCGGTTAGGCAAAAAGGTGAGGGTATTTGGCTCTCATTTCCGATTCAGATTCCCACGTAGCATCTTGACCTTTATGATGCTTCCACTGAACTTTCACTTGTCTGACCTCCTTATTCCGCAGCACTTTAACCTTATGATCAACTATAGCTTCTGGCTCTTCTACATAATTCAGTCTTTCGTCGACTTGTATCTCTGGTAGGGAGACTGCTTGATCTTGAGTAACCAGACACTTTCGGAAGTTTGACACGTGAAAATCATTATGAATCCTGCTCAATTCTGGTGGAAGATCTAATCTGTAAGCTACTTCACCGATCCTTTCTGTGATTTCAAATGGTCCAACATACCTTGGGCTAAGTTTACCTTGTCGACCAAATCTGATGACTCCTTTCCACGGTGAAGCCTTTAACATTACGTAATCCCCAACTTGAAATTCCAATGGCTTTCGACGGCGATCAGCGTAACTCTTCTGTCTATCTTGAGCCACTTTCAATCTTTTTCGAATCTGAGTAACCTTATCGGCGGTTAACTGAACTATTTCCGGCCCCGCTAGCTGTTTTTCTCCCACTTCTTTCCAGCACAGAGGCGTTCGGAATTTCCTACCATACAGTACTTCGAACGGTGCCGCTTGTATACTGGAATGATAACTGTTGTTGTAAGGGAATTCGATTAACGGTAAATGCTTATCCCACGATTCCCCAAAATCAACAATGCAAGTCCGGAGCATATCTTCTAAGGTCTGAATTGTTCGTTCACTCTGCCCATCTGTTTGAGAATGATACGCCGTACTTAACTTTATCTGAGTCCCCAGTTCCCTTTGAAAACTTCTCCAAAATCTCGAAGTAAAACGACTATCACGATCAGAAATGATCGAGATTGGAACTCCATGTCGAGTTACTATTTCATCAATGTACAACTTAGCTAATCGCTCCATTGAATCGGTTTCCTTTATCGGTAGGAAGCGTGCAGACTTTGTCAATCTGTCGACGATCACCCAAATAGAATCGAATCCATTCGGAGTTCTTGGTAGCTTCGTGATGAAGTCTGTGGTAATCTGCCCCCACTTCCACATAGGTATTTCTAGTCGTTGTAGTTGCCCAAACGACTTTTGGTGTTCGATCTTTACTTTCTTACAAGTATCACATCTTTCCACATACTGAGTAATCCCTCTTTTTATCCCCGACCACCAATAGAATTGCTTTAGGTCTTTATACATCTTGTTTGTACCTGGGTGAATAGAGAAACGGGATTGATGAGCTTCTTGTAAAACACGATCACGTAACCCACCCAAACAAGGTACCCACACTCTGTTTCCCAGACACAATAACCCACGATCATCTTTTACTAGCAATGCTGACATCCCCGCTAACCGTTCTGATTTCAGATGTTCATCCTGATAAGCCTCCACTTGACACTTCTGCAATTCGTCAAATATGTTGGGTAGGAGTTCAGTTCGTATTGAAATAACTTTTATGGTTCCACTCCTTTCTTGACGACTCAATGCATCAGCTACCACATTTGCCTTTCCCGGGTGATAAAGGATTTCACAGTCATAATCGTTCAGCAATTCTAGCCATCTCCTTTGTCTCATATTTAGTTCCTTCTGATCAAAGAGGTGTTGGAGACTCTTATGATCAGTAAAAATCTGACATTTGGAACCATACAGATAATGTCTCCAAATCTTTAACGCGAAGACGACTACAACAAGCTCCATATCGCGCGTAGGATACTGCCGTTCATGATCCTTCAGTTGGCGAGAAGCATAAGCTATAACCTTTCCGCGCTGCATAAGCACACGACCCAATCCCAGTTTAGACGCATCACTATAAACGACAAAGTCTTCAGAACCTTCAGGTAGTGATAGAATTGGCGCGCTGCACAGTTTCTCTTTCAATATTCTGAATGCCTCGTCCTGTTCTGCTTTCCATTCGAACTTTAAATTTTTCCGGGTCAGCTTAGTCAAAGGTGTTGCGATACGAGAGAAGTCTTTTATGAATTTCCGATAGTAACCGGCTAAACCCAGAAAACTGCGTACCTCTGTTGCTGTCTTAGGCTGTTCCCACTTTTCAACTGCTTCCACTTTCATCGGATCGACTTGTATACCTTTCTCAGAAATCACGTGCCCCAGAAATTGCACTTTCCGTAGCCAGAATTCACATTTAGAAAATTTCGCATACAACTTTTCCTTCTTCAGCAGCTCTAGAATCAAACGAAGATGTTGCGCGTGCTCTTCCTTGGATCGAGAATAGATAAGGATATCATCGATAAATACAATTAGCAATTTATCGAGATATGGCTTACATACCCGATTCATTAGATCCATAAAAGCAGCTGGAGCGTTCGTCAATCCAAATGGCATTACTAAAAATTCATGATGACCATACCTCGTTCGAAAAGCAGTCTTTAAAACGTCTTCTTCTTTAACTTTCAACTGGTGATAACCGAACCTTAGATCAATCTTGGAGAAATAGCAAGCTCCAACTAACTGATCAAAGAGATCATCAATTCGGGGTAGCGGATACTTGTTCTTTATCGTGCGCTTATTCAATTCTCGATAGTCAATACACATTCTCATCGACCCATCTTTCTTTTTACAAATAACACTGGCGCTCCCCACGGCGAAGAACTAGGTCTGATGAAGCCTTTATCGGATAGGTCTTGTAGTTGTGCCATCATTTCTTTCATCTCTGGAGGTGCCAAACGATACGGTGCACGGGCTACAGGAGTGGCTCCAGGAATCAGGTCTATACCGAACTCTACTTGTCTAACAGGCGGAAGACTGTTCAAGTCTTCAGGGAATACTTCAGAGAATTCACTAACGATAGGAATATCTTCCATCATATTCTTTTCCGGCTTAATATCTATCACGTAGGCCAAGTAACTCTGACAACCCTTATTAACACACTTACGTGCTTTTAATATTGAAATAAGACAAGACTGATGATTCCTGCGATCACCATAAATCACTACTGGCCCCCTCCCAGGTAATACAACATTTATTAACTTCTTATCACACACTATATTAGTCTGATTCTCGGCTAACCAGTCCATTCCCACTACTACGTCAAACTCTATCAAGGTTATAGGAAACAATTGTATAGGCACTCCACATCCCTCTATATTAATCACACAATCATCAAATACTTCACTAACCGACACTTGGTTATCATTTGCAGTATCCACTAATAGAGCATGTTCTAACAATTTAGGTTTCAAACACAGGCAAGTAGCAAATGTAGGTGACACAAACGATCGGTTTGCACCGGAATCAAACAACACCTTAGCATGTGTAGAGTTTATCAAAAATGTACCTGTGACCACATCCGGAGTTTCCTCCGCTTCTTTCTCAGTCATTTGAAAGGCGCGACCCCTGGTTACTGGCGGTTCCAATCTTGGTATTACTGGTTTAACAAATGCTGGCCTGCCCGACGACCCACCTTGCTGTATCCTCCCCCGCGGACAGTCTGACTGAAGGTGGTTCGGAGAATTACATAAGAAACATAACCGCGTTACCTTACAATCTTTAAGGACGTGCCCGGTCTTCCACACTTATAACACGCTCGTAAATCGCCTTGGCAATTTCCTTGATGAACACGGTTGCACTTCCGACATGGTCTTTCCGCTGGTCGAAACGGCGGACGGTTATCATACCTCTGAAATCGGGACTTCTTCGGATCGTATTGTGCTCCTTCCCACTTTCTCTTCCCGATACTTTTATCTCCAACATCTCTTCTCATATCTCGTTCAACATTTTCCGCGGCATCAACTGCAGCTGAGAAGGTATCGGGTCCCTTTGCAGTCACTAACCTTCTAATCTCTGAGTTCAGCCCGAAGATAAACCTTTCCGTCTTCATCGCCTCCGTAGCAACGTAGTATTCTGCGAACCTAGACTTTTCCAGGAAGCTAGCGGTGTAGTCTCGAACGGATAAGTTTCCTTGTTGTAAATTCATAAATTCCCCTTCCAGTTGTTTGACGGCTGCTTGGGGACAAAATGCGTTCCTGTAGGCTATCACAAATTCTTCCCAAGAGAGGGTAGAATAAACATCAGATCCTTTAGAATGAATAAATGATTCCCACCAATACAAACCATCCCCTTTTAACATTGCCGCCCCGTACAATACCCTATCTTCGTCCGCACACTTGCTTGTCTTGAAAATAGCTTCTATTTCCTTCATCCATCTCATTGCTTTCACTGGATCCCGATCCCCTGAGTACGTAGGAGGTTTGCAACTAAGAAACATTTTGTAATCACATTTTCTCATTACCGGTAAGATCGTAGGGGTGATTGGCATCTCCTCTTCATGAGTAGGTCCTTCTGTTTTGGTATTATGAGTTTGGTTGAACATAGCTTGAATATTGTCTTGTAATCTTCCCATTTCTGCCATTAGATCAGCCCTGGTAATGAAATCCGTACTATTTTGTTGGGTTCTGCCTCCGGCTCGACCTCCAGCTCTACCTCCAGTTCTACCCCCGACTCTGCCCCCCGTTCTGCCTCCCCTATCCCCGGTTCCTACTGACGGATTAGTTCTGTTTGGATTTCTTCCTCCTCCTCGATTCGAATTTCTTGTACCGCTGGCCATTATGTGGATTTAAACAGGGTTAATATACACATAAGCATATACCCCATATAACAAGGTATTCCAGTTCAGACATGTACCTGTTCTCTCACAATTACACTGGCCAGGTGTAATATGAAATTACCTTACATGATATTCCTTCTACCTTTTATACTTCATCATCCCAAGGTTCTATAATGATAGGGACATCCTACTTCACATGCAGTTTAAGTCTAGGTACAGATACAAATACCTAAATCCCTTAAACTAAGGCTCTGATACCATTTGTAACATCCCCAAATCCCATATACACAACAAATCACATAATGTAACATAACATTGATTAATCAAACGAAACATCATATTACAAGTACGGTCCCTTCTCTATTACAGTCAAAAGAAGACATTCTACTACAAACTTTTTCCTTAATACATACATAACGTTTAATCATTATAATACAACTGCTAAACATGCCAAAATCTTCGTCACATAATCCTTCACATAAGCCATCCATCGATTACTCTAATTACTTGTTCTTACGCGATCCACCACCTGGAATACATATTTTTAAAACGAAAATGAGGGTTAGACGCGATGGTCTAAGTGAGATAAATCCCTGTTAGTTTGAAATCATTTATATAAACCTTATTCATATAAATCATTCAGCACAATCAAATATATCAATTTGAACTCACACATCGTGTACCTTCCTTTCTCATTCCTCCTGGCCATATTAGTTGGTTGCAAGCCAACTAATAATTTACAACGCTGTACAACATCTACAGCCAAACAACGCTATACAGATTCTATAGCCAAACAACGCTATACAGATTCTATAGCCAAACACACCGGTCCTAAGCCCGGCCAACGTATTATAACACATTATAATACTTATGTAAACATAATACCTCAATATATTATAATTCACATATACCATACATATAAACACATAATCACTAATTATCACATTCCCAAACTATACGTATGTATTCCAGTTGAAAATACTTTTAAAGTAAAACTCACCTGATTGCTTATTAACACGTTTCCAAGTCTTCTTAACCGGTTCAGCCTTTTACCCAGAATTCACAAGATTTGTAACACTGGCACATAGATACAGATATCTCTTTACCACATAAAACACATAAGCCTTACTAAGGCTAAGAACTCTAAAGAACTCAAATCCTCAAATGTTCCCCTAAGGCGACTTAACACGGGGGTTCCGCTAAAACTAGTTAAAAATAACCAAACAGCTAAAGTATCCGGATACCACAAGTTACCCGGACAACACTACTTTTCCGGACAACATGACTTTTCCGGACAACATGACTTTTCCGGACAGCCTATACAATCCGGACGTCATCCGGACACCAAAGTAATCCGGACACCATCCGGTATCTTAACTCATCCGGAAACTATAGAAAAGAGAGACTTACCCGGATAAAGGACTCGTCCGGACACCTTCAAACAGTACCCGGACACCATCAACAAAACTATCCGGACACATTCATGGTGTCCGGAAACTACTGTCGGTTTGGTCCAATTTGCCCAGAAATTCGACAGAAATTAACCCTAGACCAGATGTGATGATTCTAATCCGAGAGATACTTCCTACTAACCATTATAAACATAAATTGCACTAGAAACATACCTTAATCAGTTCCAATAACTCCAATTTGAGCCTTTACCCTTCTTTCTCCTTTCTTTCTTCTTCTTTTTGCTCCCAACACACACACACACCTAAATCTGAGTTTTGTTATAATATGAAATATCTAAACACCTAATTCAGATATTAATAACCAATTTTACTACTTCAGCCCCTACACTTTTCATTGCTAAACCAAATACCCCTAAACTTATAAATTCATCTCATTTTACCCTAAACATCAAATATAGAGTTAAATAAATTTAACGACAAGAGGATTTAACTAACAAACTTACCCGGGGTATTACAACCGGTATGACAATAGGTGTAACGGGTATCTCGTCTTCCAGATTAGGATCTGGTATTTCAGTTTCAGTATGACGGGGTCGGTCGAACATAGCTTGTATATTTGCTTGTAGTCTTCCCATTTCAGCCGCCAAATCGTCTCTTGTAACAAATTCGGTACCTTGCGATTGAACTCTACCTCCAGTTCTGCCCCTACCTCGTTCTCCACCTCTTCCCCTTGTCCCGATTGTTAGATTCGTTCTATTAGGATTTCCTTCTCCCTCTCTATTCGTACGTCAAGTACCACTTGCCATTCTGTAGATTTTTACAGGGTTAATATACACATAAGCACATACCCCATATAATAAGGTATTCTGGTTCAAACATGTACTTGTAAGTTCATGATTACACTGGCCAAATGTAATTTGAAATTACCTTACATGATGTTCCTTCTACCTTTTATATTTAGCATCCCAAGGTTCTAAATAATAGGGACATCCTACTTCACATGCTGTTTAAGTCTAGGTATGGATCAGAATACCAAAATCCCTTAAACTAGGGCCCTGATACCATCTGTAACGACCCGGTTCCCAACCATACATCAAATAACATTTATTGCATAACATTGTTTCATAACAAAAGATACATCATATAACATGTACGGTCCCTTAGTCTTTACAACCATAATAAGTATTTCATTACAAACTTTTTGCTGCTTAATTTACATTATAACTAATAGCAAAGTTATAAATACAAAACACTTCATGATCTTCAAAACATAAGTCTTCCAAAAGCTAGTCACAAATTACCCTTTTCACTTGCTCTTACTTGATCCACGACTTGGAATACATATTTTTAAAACAAAATGAGGGTTAGACCTAGTGTTCTAAGTGAGACAAAATGAGTGTTAGACCTAGTTTTTAAAACAGACACCATATACATAACACAATTCGAATACCAATTATGACTTATATGCATTGTGTACTTTCCTGTCTCATGGCCATATTAGGTGGTTGCGAGCCAACTAATCAGTTTACTCCGTTGCACTAATATACAGCCAACTCCGATGTCCCTCCGTACAGCCAAACCCCACCGGTCCTAAGCTCGGTCAACGTGCACTCGTGTAGTGTAATGCTCGTATAAATATAATATACACCTCAATATATCATACTTCATACATATGCATATTATTACATTATTTATCACATTCTCAATCCACATATATGTATTCCAGATTGAAAACATTTTAAAGTAAAACTCACCTGTTTGCTTATCAAAACGCTTCCAAGATTTTCTCAAAACGATTCGATCTTTCACCCAGAATTCACAGAATCTGAAACAATTTAAATACAATTATCTCTTTACCAATCGAACTTAAGTCGAGTCCACAGTATTTCCAGTCCTCATTCATACTATATTCAAGAGTCGACAAAACCCAAAGTTACCGGATACTCAAAAGTATTTGGAATCTCAAAAGTGACCGGACAACCAATGTTTCCGGACACCATGAAACTGTCCGGACAACATACTTTCCGGATACCTACAACTTACCGGATGCACTAAACTTTCCGGACATCAATAATTACCGGATACTAGCACTATCCGGATACTTACCGGAAACATACTCAATCCGGATGACATCCGGAAACCAAGGTAATCCGGATACCATCCGGTATCTAATTTCATCTGGAAACTATTAAAAGAAACTTACCGGATAATTGCCTGTTCGGATACCTTTAGCACAGGGTTTCCGGATACTTCATCTTCCGGACACTATTAAATAGAACTACCGGACACTATCAAATTGTGTCCGGAAACGTCGGTCTGTTCATAAAATCCCACCCAGATATCGATTAAAACTGATATAAATCGTAAAATTGATAAATCTAAACCGATAGGAATCTACTACTAACGATTACAAACATAAAATTAAAAGGAACTATACCTCAAAATCACTTCCAACAAATCCAATTGAAGCCCTAAGCTTTCTTTTCTTCTCCTGCTTCTTTTGTCACAAAACACACACACACATACACACACTGATTTCTTTGTTTTGTGAAATATCAGGAGTCTTAGGGTATATAAAACCTTAATTTACAAGTTTGGGTTTGAACTATTCAGAAATGACCAAAACACCCTTAAACTTATAAATTAACCCAAACTTACCCTAAACATCCAATTTTAAAGTTAACTAAAGTTAACGGAAAAATGAATTTAACTAACGAACTTACCCGGGTATTACATCATCTCCCCCCTTAAAAGAATTCTGTCCCGGAATTCGGTTAGGCAAAGAGGTACGGGTACTTAGTTCTCATTTCTGATTCTAATTCCCAAGTAGCATCCTGCCCTTTATGGTATCGCCACTGTACTTTTACTTGTCTGAACTCCTTATTCCGCAAAACTTTGACTTTATGGTCAACAATGGCTTCAGGTTCCTCCACATAATTCAGCTTTTAATCAACTTGTATATCTGGCAGAGAAACTGCCTGGTCTGGCGTAACCAAACACTTTTGAAAATTTGAAACGTGAAAAGCGTTGTGGATACTGCTTAACTCAGACGGAAGGTCTAACCTATAAGCTACTTCATCGATTCTTTCTGTAATTGCAAACGGTCCAATGTACCTTGGGCTCAGTTTACCTTGTTTTCCAAATCGAATTACTCTTTTCCAAGGTGAGACTTTTAACATTACAAAATCTCCAACTTGGAATTCTAACGGTTTTCGGCGTCGGTCGGCGTAGCTTTTCTGTCTGTCTTAAGCCACTTTCAATCGTTCCCAAATCTGAGTAATCTTATCCGCGGTTAACTGAACTATATCTGGCCCCGCTAATTGTTTCTCTCCCACTTCGTTCCAACATAGAGGAGTTCGACATTTTCTATCGTACAGAACTTGTAATGGTGCCGCTTGTATGCTGGAATGATAACTGTTATTGTAAGCAAATTCAATCAACGGCAAATGCTTATCCCATGATCCCCCAAAATCAACAATGCAGGCCCGTAGCATATCTTCCAAAGTCTGAATCGTTCGTTCACTCTGACCGTCAGTTTAGGATGATACGTTGTACTTAACTTTATTTGCGTCCCCATTTCTTTTTGAAAACTCCTCCAGATCCTTGAAGTAAAACGACTATCGATCAGAAATAATCGAGATTGGAACTCCATGTCGAGTTACTATTTCATCGATATACAATTTGGCTAGTCTATCTAATCAATAGGTTTCTTTTAACGGCTGAGTCATCGCATTCCTCCCCCACTCATCATGAGGAAGGGGGGGAGAAGACTGAAGACCTTCCCCATGATGAATCTATCAAGGGGGAGAAGAGTGAAGACCTTACCCTTACTGAAGAGGGTTAGAAGACAAATGAAGAAGCAGCCACTGGACCTCAGGGAGATGAAAACCCTGAGGGAACCAAGAAGCTTACCTCTGTATCTGAGGGGGAGCAACTCGAAGAAGATGCTGAAGAATCTGAATCTGAAGCTGAAGATGAAGAAGCCATCGACTTATCTGATGATGAACCATCCTCTTCTCCAAAGAATGATGATGATGACGATGATGATGATGATGACTCCTTTATCGTCAAGCCTGCTCAGAGGACTACAACTCTTAAAGGGATCGTGATAAACGAACCTTCAGGGGAGCGGACCAAATCAAAGCCTTCAGCGTCTGAAGCTGACAAGGGCAAAGGAAAACGTGTCGCTGAAGACAATGACAATCTGACGATCTCGCTTCCAAAGCCAGTTTGTCAGGTACACTAAATCTTCCTTACACTACATCCCTCCTCTATCTATACACATTCAGCTCTCCTCTCCACAACTTCTATACACAACCACATTCTTTCTCTATCTCTGTTCTACCCAAGTTCTTACTCGTACGATCGCTATGTTTCAGCTAGTCCTCTCCCCTGTTTGAGGATATCGCTGAAGTTCCTACAACTGCGACTTCACCAACAATAATCCCAGTCTTGGATTTGATCTCTGAGACTGATGAACCTGAAGAACAGATGCTCTCTCATACAAACAGACCTTCCTTGGCTCCTCAAAAACCAAGTGAAGAGGATCAGAAAAGAAGAGAAGAGATAATAAAGAAGTTCGAGGCTCAGCGAATCATTCTGAAGCGTGATCAACTTCCTTCTGTTCCTCCAAAGTTCAAACTTTCTCAAAAGGAATACAAGGATCACCTCATAGCTGAACGTCTAATCGCTGAAAGAAGGGAAGCTGAAGAAAACGACAGAAAACTCGCCATCCGGCTTACTCAACAATCAGTGAAAGACCCCAAGCTGAAAAGAACTCCAATCGAAGTTCAACGTCAGCTATGGGAAGACGCCAAGAAGATCGTTGAAGAAAAGAGAACTGTGTCTCAATCTACCTTAATCTTGTGCAAAGAAAAGGTACACTTCAGATATCGACCTGCCAGAATCATCAAGGTACTCATCGCTGGAAGATCAACCCTCAAAGTTTCAATCGCTGAAATCGAGATATTCAGAGAGAATTGACAGTACGTAAAATTCTATGCTGAAGCTATCACGAAGTACGGTCTCTCTGAATGGTTGGTGATCAGATTAGCCATCCAGAAGTCTCAGTCTAAGTACAAGGATCATGTTGAAAAGCTGATAAACAAACAGATCGACTTAGTCTCTTCTTGTGTGGATATCCCTCCTCCTCCTCCTCTCGAAAGTCAGAAAAGAAGGGCCTCTGCGAAGAAAAAGTCTAAATCTTCAGATGATAGTCCTCGTATACGAAATGAAACAGGTATTGGTTTTTCTCTTGATGAAGTCATTGGTCCAGAACCTGACCTTTCTGCACTTGACACATCTCTTCCTCCTGGTGAGACTTTCATCCCTGGGAAAGTCATAAGCAAACCCTATGGGATATTCTTTATTGACTATGATGGACGAAAACGTTTTCAACGTATCTCTGAACTTCCCATCACTCCCATCGAACAGCTGAAAGATCTCATCTAGTGGTGTGACTTCAAAAACGACATTCAGGCACGGCATCTTAAACCCTTGATTTTTGAAGAAGCGCTGAACAAAAGGAATCAAGGAGTAAAGGTCCCTGACTGGATGATTCCCACATCAAAGACCCTTGATGAACTTCTCATTAAGGAAGAACCTTTATAAACTTATAGGATCGCCTCATTCTTCTATTATATCAGTTATTCTTTTGTACTTGTAATTTATTTCGCTTGTACTTGTAATCTTTCCACTTCCTTTTGTAATCTGATTCGAAGTTTAAAGAAAGATTTTAGCGAAAGTACTTTACTCCATCAGTACAGAAAAGATCCCAGAAAACAGTAAAGGGACAAATATATTATGAGTTCTTTTTATCCTTATGTTTTCATTAAATAGCAATTTTCTCTGTTGCTATGTCATAATCAAATAGGGGGAGATTGTTGATCCAAACCCTCAGTGATTTGATAATGACCCTCTCTTAAATACTTAGTGAAAATTGTAAGTAAACAATATGTATCAGAGTTTCACTATCGCTGATAAGTACTAAGATCTTACAGTACCGCTGATAGGAACTCTCGCTCTTTAGATTAAACATTCAGCGAACACTATTTACCATAATGCTCTGAGTCTGTTCAGTCCTTATGGTGATCGCTGATAAGTTAGTTGTTTACTTATGATCCCTGAAGACAAGTTTCACGTCAACATAGGTTCTACGCTGAAGTCGAAGATCAAGCTCAAGAACCAGCGACAAGTCTCCTAATGAATTGATGCGGATCAGTGAAGACTCAGATTTGTCCACTCAACGTGAAGTATCAAGTACAGGATTTCAGCTATCGATGAACTTTATCATTCGCTGATAAACAATGGTAAAGCGCTGAATCAACGAAAAGCTGATCATGAAGTCCTCCGTACAAAGTACTTTTGTCTTAACCACCCTTGCACGACTCCGTACGATGTGTCAGAAAAGAACCTCCTTATTGTCTGAAATCGTACAACCACTCTGATACTACACTGTTCAAACATGTGGCTACTAAGGTTGTCTATAAAGGTCAATTACATGCAACCAACCAGCTGCTGCCACATGTAAAGTGTAAACTGCAATGCATTAAATGCATGCAGTATATAAGAAGGACTCCAGCTTCATTTTTGAAGCACTTGCTAACTCTGGACAAGTCATCTTTCTTATCTTGAGATAGGTTATTATTAGTAATTTCCTTCTCTTTCTTAGTGCAAGAAACTTAGTGTTCCAACTTGTTTAGATTTAGGTTTATCCTTAATCTTGTTCCGCAACAAGCTGTAAATTGTTAATGATTTATCAATAAACAATTTAGAAAAGTAAAATCTGTGTGTTTGTATTCAACCCCCCCCCCCCCCCCTTCTACAAACTTATATAGCCCTTCGGGACCAACATCCCTTTGCAATCACTAGACTTCTGATTTCTGAATTTAACCCAAAGATAAACCTTTCCATCTTAAGTACCTCTGTGGCAACGTAGTACTCAGCGAAACGAGACTTCTCTAGAAAACGAGCAGTATAATCCCGAACCGATAAACTTCCCTGTTGCAGGTTCATGAACTCTTCTTCCAGTTGTCTAACTGCTACTTGAGGACAAAACTGTCTCTTAAAATCTATAGTGAATTCTTCCCAAGAAAAAGTAGAATACATATCAGATCCTCTAGAGGTAATAAGAGCTTCCCACCAATATAGAGCATCAGCTTTCAGCATCGCGGTTCCATATAACACTTTATCTTCCTCGGCACATTTGCTGGTTTTGAAGATAGCTTCTATCTCTTTTAGCCACCTCATAGCCTTTACTGGGTCTCTTTCTCCTGAGTAAGTCGGAGTTTTGCAACTTAGAAACATCTTATAATCACACTTCTTTGGCACCGGTATGACAATAGGTGTAACGGGCATCTCGTCTTCCAGATTAGGATCTGGTATTTCAGTTTCAGTATGACGGGGTCGGTCGAACATAGCTTGTATATTTGCTTGTAGTCTTCCCATTTCAGCCGCCAAATCGTCTCTTGTAACAAATTCGGTACCTTGCGATTGAACTCTACCTCCAGTTCTGCCCCTACCTCGTTCTCCACCTCTTCCCCTTGTCCCGATTGTTGGATTCGTTCTATTAGGATTTCCTTCTCCCTCTCTATTCGTACGTCGAGTACCACTTGCCATTCTGTAGATTTTTACAGGGTTAATATACACATAAGCACATACCCCATATAATAAGGTATTCTAGTTCAAACATGTACTTGTAAGTTCATGATTACATTGGCCAAATGTAATTTGAAATTACCTTACATGATGTTCCTTCTACCTTTTATATTTAGCATCCCAAGGTTCTAAATAATAGGGACATCCTACTTCACATACTGTTTAAGTCTAGGTATGGATCTGAATACCTAAATCCCTTAAACTAGGGCTCTGATACCATCTGTAACGACCCGGTTCCCAAACATACATCAAATAACATTTATTGCATAACATTGTTTCATAACAAAAGATACATCATATAACATGTACGGTCCCTTAGTCTTTACAACCATAATAAGTATTTCATTACAAACTTTTTGCTGCTTAATTTACATTATAACTAATAGCAAAGTTATAAATACAAAACACTTCATGATCTTCAAAACACAAGTCTTCCAAAAGCTAGTCACAGATTACCCTTTTCACTTGCTCTTACTTGATCCACGACTTGGAATACATATTTTTAAAACAAAATGAGGGTTAGACCTAGTGTTCTAAGTGAGAAAAACCCTGTCAGTTTAAAATCATTTAAACAGACACCATATACATAACACAATTCGAATACCAATTATGACTTATATGCATTGTGTACTTTCCTGTCTCATGGCCATATTAGGTGGTTGCGAGCCAACTAATCAGTTTACTCCGCTGCACTAATATACAGCCAACTCCGATGTCCCTCCGTACAGCCAAACCCCACCGGTCCTAAGCCCGGTCAACGTGCACTCATGTAGTGTAATGCTCGTATAAATATAATATACACCTCAATATATCATACTTCATACATATGCACATTATTACATTATTTGTCACATTCTCAATCCACATATATGTATTCCAGTTTGAAAACATTTTAAAGTAAAACTCACTTGTTTGCTTATCAAAACGCTTCCAAGCTTTTCTCAAAACGATTCGATCTTTCACCCAGAATTCACAGAATCTGAAACAATTTAAATACAATTATCTCTTTACCAATTGAACTTAAGTCGAGTCCACAGTATTTCCAGTCCTCATTCATACTATATTCAAGAGTCGACAAAACCCAAAGTTACCGGATACTCAAAAGTATTTGGAATCTCAAAAGTGACCGGACAACCAATGTTTCCGGACACCATGAAACTGTCCGGCCAACATACTTTCCGGATACCTACAACTTACCGGATGCACTAAACTTTCCGGACATCAATAATTACCGGATACTAGCACTATCCGGATACTTACCGGAAACATACTCAATCCGGATACCATCCGGTATCTAATTTCATCTGGAAACTATTAAAAGAAACTTACCGGATAATTGCCTGTCCGGATACCTTTAGCACAGGGTTTCCGGATACTTCATCTTCCGGACACTATTAAAAAGAACTACCGGACACTATCAAATTGTGTCCAGAAACGTCGGTCTGTTCATAAAATCCCACCCAGATATCGATTAAAACTGATATTAATCGTAAAATTGATAAATCTAAACCGATAGGAATCTACTACTAACGATTACAAACATAAAATGAAAAGGAACTATACCTCAAAATCACTTCCAACAAATCCAATTGAAGCCCTAAGCTTTCTTTTCTTCTCCTGCTTCTTTTGTCTCAACACACACACACACACACACACACTGATTTCTTTGTTTTGTGAAATATCAGGAGTCTTAGGGTATATAAAACCTTAATTTACAAGTTTGGGTTTGAACTATTCAGAAATGACCAAAACACCCTTAAACTTATAAATTAACCCAAACTTACCCTAAACATCCAATTTTAAAGTTAACTAAATTTAACGGAAAAATGAATTTAACTAACGAACTTACCCGGGTATTACATCATCTCCCCCCCTTAAAAGAATTCTGTCCCGGAATTCGGTTAGGCAAAGAGGTACGGGTACTTAGTTCTCATTTCTGATTCTAATTCCCAAGTAGCATCCTGCCCTTTATGGTATCGCCACTGTACTTTTACTTGTCTGAACTCCTTATTCCGCAAAACTTTGACTTTATGGTCAACAATGGCTTCAGGTTCCTCCACATAATTCATCATTTCATCAACTTGTATATCTGGCAGAGAAACTGCCTGGTCTGGCGTAACCAAACACTTTTGAAAATTTGAAACGTGAAAAGCGTTGTGGATACTGCTTAACTCAGACGAAAGGTCTAACCTATAAGCTACTTCACCGATTCTTTCTGTAATTGCAAACGGTCCAATGTACCTTGGGCTCAGTTTACCTTGTTTTCCAAATCGAATGACTCCCTTCCAAGGTGAGACTTTTAACATTACAAAATCTCCAACTTGGAATTCTAACGGTTTTCGGCGTCGGTCAGCGTAGCTTTTCTGTCTGTCTTAAGCCACTTTCAATCGTTCCCGAATCTGAGTAATCTTATCCGCGGTTAACTGAACTATATCTGGCCCCGCTAATTGTTTCTCTCCCACTTCGTTCCAACATAGAGGAGTTCGACATTTTCTACCGTACAGAACTTCGAATGGTGCCGCTTGTATGCTGGAATGATAACTGTTATTTTAAGCAAATTCAATCAACGGCAAATGCTTATCCCATGATCCCCCAAAATCAACAATGCAGGCCCGTAGCATATCTTCTAAAGTCTGAATCGTTCGTTCACTCTGACCGTCAGTTTGAGGATGATACGTTGTACTTAACTTTATTTGCGTCCCCATTTCTTTTTGAAAACTCCTCCAGAACCTTGAAGTAAAACGACTATCGATCAGAAATAATCGAGATTGGAACTCCATGTCGAGTTACTATTTCATCGATATACAATTTGGCTAGTCTATCTAATGAATAGGTTTCTTTTATCGGTAGAAAGTGAGCAGACTTTGATAATCTGTCAACGATTACCCAAATGGCATCAAACCCTTTCGGAGTCTTTGGTAGCTTCATGATGAAGTCTGTAGTAATCTGATCCCATTTCCACATAGGTATTTCTAAACATTGTAACTGACCAAAAGGCTTTTGATGTTCAATCTTTACTTTCTTACAAGTAGAACAACCTTCCACATGCTGAGCAATACTTCTTTTCATTCCCGGCCACCAGTAAAATTGTCGTAGATCTTTATACATCTTATTCGTACCTGGATGAATAGAGAAACGAGATTGATGAGCTTCTTGAAGTACTCGATCACGTAAATTACCCAGACGAGGCACCCAAATTCTGTTTCCCAGACACAGTAACCCACGATCATCTTTTACAAGTGATGCTGATATACCCACTAACCGTTCTTGTTTCAAGTGTTCCTCTTGAAAGGCTTCTACTTGACATTTCTTCAATTCGTCAAAGATGTTAGGTAGAAGTTCAGCTCGTATTGCAATGGCTTTTATTGTTCCACTCCTTTCTTGACGACTCAGTGCATCAGCTACTACATTCGCCTGTTGATCCAATTTCAAGCAAACAATAGAAGAAATCCATATAAAATAGAGATAAGATGAAAATTAAGATCATAATAATCGAGAACTAATCTCATATGCTTTGATTGATTCAATATGGATGAGAAATTGGAATGAGCACCACACTTTTACATTTGATCGACTCTCATGTGAAAACACGTAGTCTGTGTGTGTTTTTTGTGTTGTATCCAAATGATCTAATGAAAAATGGAACCCTAAAATCCTTTATAAATGGTCCATTTACAAGATAAAAAGGGCTAAGCCCATACAATTAGCTAAAAGCCCATGTAAGTCCCGTAATCATCACTGATAATCAAGATTCAATATAGAATGAACATTCAAGATCGTATTCACAGCAACTGGTCATATGATTTATTAACAATCTGTGAATTACAAGATATTACAATGAGTTTCTCTCTAAATGGATTTGTCTATCAAAATCTCTTCTTACAAATGAAGCCCAAGACACTTATTTATAGTGTCTAATTACATGACATGGGCCCAAGCCCATTTAACTCCCATTAAACTCCCAAAGCCCAAAAGACCTACAAAGCTAATTATACCACATTTGACTTTTCTTGACTTTACATGGACTTTATAAAACTTTCTATATAATTGGGGCTTTCTAGACCCAACAATCTTCCCCTAAAGTTTTATAAAGAAAGCATCTTCAAATGATCTCCCCCTTGATTTCTTTGAAAACTTTAGTGTTGCACATCTTCATGTCTTGCAAATCTATCCAAGCTCCCCCTCAAATTTTGCTCTTATTCTTCACAAGTTTCAACTTTAAAATCTGATCCAATGTGCAATAAGTTCGACTGAAAACACCTCAGTTTGTAACACATAATCCGTCTTTGAAATTTGAGTTGAATGGCCATTAAGCTCAAGAGATTATTCCATTAAGATCAGAGGAGGAAGTTTCTCAACACACTTCAATAACTCAGCTTGAATCTACAAAAACAGAAGATAGAACACCTTTCTGAAAATTCGGAGAAATTGCATGAAAAACACAGCTTTCTGTCCAGCAAGTGTCCACTGACTTTAACACAGATTCTGACCATTAAGCACACTGATTCAGATGAAACCCAAAACATAAAAAATGTTCATCTGTGTCTTTGGAAACTAATGCATCTGAACTCGTCAAATTTGGAGCTTCGAGGAGGGAGTTCTGAACAAAATACGACAGGTGCGCAAATCTGTCAAGTATTACACTTTTGTTCTGAGAAGTCTAAGTTAAAGTTCTGAGTAGGTCAATCAGAATTCTGAGTAAGTCAATCAGAATTCTGAACCTAAAGAACTCTAAAAAAAATTCCAACTCTGAAATTCTGACTACACAAGATAAAGTTCTGAATATTGGAGTCAGAATTCTGATTAAGCTCAACATTGAAATCACTTGGACAAGCTCTGAATGGACTTCTGACAACCCACGAATTGATTCTGAATATTGAATAGCCTTGTAATTCTGAATCAACATATATGAAATCTAAATGCCTTTAGTCTCTGATCAGAATTCTGAACAGAAGGATCAGAATTCTGAATACTCATGATCGAAATTAGAACAACTTCTGAACAAACTCCGATGTTATAACTCTGAACACCCTTCTGAACAAACTCTGAAAAAGTACGATCATAACTCTGATTATCTTTGATCGATATATCTTCAATTTTCTGCCATACCGCGTAATTTTCTGAAGTGTGCTGCACTTTTCTGTTTGAACCGAAAGTTAACAAACTTTCTGTTTCTTGCTGTTTTCTGTTTGAACAACAAAGAAACATCCCTGACAGCAGCTATTTTCTGTTATTGCTCGAACTGAAACCCAAACAACACCCATAATCGGTTGGACATCAAATCTGAATCATTCCTTTTTCTTTATAATAACTACAAATCAGTTTCCTTTTCTTCCCCCCCTTAATATAACATCTCTCTCTTTTGTAGTTTCAGTACAAATCAGTTTCTATTTTCTTCTCCCCCTTTTTATTATCATGACCATGATCATCAAAATGATAATAAAACTGATTTGCAAAGCACCAATCTAGCTTTTAGAGAAATCTTCCAGAATTTGAATCAGCCGTCAATTCATATAAGTGTAACCCAAAATCAACAAATGATCTTGTTTTCAAGCCTTTGAAGAAAAGCTTGGCCTGTTTGTAGCACAAAGCCACTAGATACAACAGACATATCTAATTAAAGAGCTTGAGTGATTTTCACTCTCCAGGACTTCCTTCTAATCATTGAGTAGCTTAAAGCAACTCTATAGAAGTTCTGACAAAAAACATATTTTCTGTGTGTTAGTGCATGTGTAGAAAGAATAAAGCAACATATGCTTGAATAATAGGCTCAAAGTGTGTAAACTGTTGAGACAACAACAATTTTCCACGGACTCAATGTGCATGAATGAAGAGCGAAGGTGGGGAAAGTTCCTTCTTTTTCAATATCCAAACCTTCCGAATGAAGATTAGATAGAATATATGCTGCGTCCCCAATCAAATGAAACACCATCTTTTTAAGAAGATAATGAGTGGATGAGTGGGGTTATATCAAGATTTGACATGGGCTCACTGCCTTTTTCAATATTAATCACCAAAAAGTGTGAATCAATAGTTTATGTGGGCGCCCTTCTTGAAATGGCTAGATCAGAGATATCTCAAATTTCTATCTCTGTTAACATTCACTCATTCTGTTTTTAGCCTTACTATTACCCACTCTCAGAATTTTACCACTCATCACTTTGAGTTTGTTCATACCCATGAACATTCTCCCCCTCTCTTTTATGATTTGTGACCCCTCACCCCTCAAATACTCATGGATGACCTCATGGGTAGGTTCCACAGGTTCTTGTGGATCCATAGAGGAAGAAAAGAAAAAAAAATTCTCACCACTTAAATGTTGTCCATTGAAGTATCTTGCACTTTTAATTTTGAGTGCACATATATCAGCCGTTTATTTTTATTATCATTATTACTTCCACAAGATAAGAAAATGAAATTGAATGAACCAGGAAGTATGAATGAATTTCAGAAAGATTAAATCTGATTGAGATCTGAAGTTTTATCCATAAGACAAACTTAATGGATAAATTGATGTAAAGAATACAAGAGAAGTGTATTACCATCGAAAAAATGAATCAATTTGAGACATGGTAATAACAAAGTTAAAAGAAAAACTGAACTGGTGTGTAAGAATACTTGAAATGATAGAAAAGATAATACACAAGTATTTATCTTTGGAAACAACCAGTCAGATTGAGATAAAAAAAAATTTAAATCCAACTTCTATGTAAGAAAAATCTTTTAGAACAGTAGAAGTGGTTTGAACATTTGAAAATTTTTATCATTTTTAAAGTGTTCTTCTTTAAACATGATTTGAGTATGAGGTTTAGAAATTTACCTTTATCTTGAAACTACCAGATCAAATTTTGAGACAATACTTCCTCTCAAATCAAGATAATCTTGCAAAACCAAGAGATTTTGGTAATCATCTACGATGATTCCTCATTAGATATGAAAAATCCAAATTCTGAGTAGTAGAGTCAGAATTCTGAGTAGTAGAGTCAGAATTCTCAGTAATAGAGTCAAAATTCTAAGTAACTTGTTCAGAATTCTTAGTACCCTGTTCAGAATTCTGATAAAACAATCCAGAGAAAATGCCTTAGAAAAATGTTTGGATTTTGTGATTTTTGAACTTTCAGAACTTCAAATCACCATAACTTGCTCAAAAATCAGAATTTTTCAACCAAAATTTGCAGGGTTGCTCAAAATGTGATTCTGAACACATTCTCTAGGAATGTTTTCTACTAAAAACACCTACAACTATGAGTTCGATTACACCACAGTAAATTGAACCTTTTTTTTTCGAAAAAAAAAATCTTCAAAATTAACAAAATGATCTGTATGAATCAGAAATTCATAATCACATTCAGACTGAGTTCTATACTGATGTGTACAGAAGTCATTTTTAATAACTAATTGAAACACTTGTAATTTCCAGAAAAGAATATATTCTGAAAGGTATATTCAGAAGATATGACTAACCTTATCAGAATTAAAAAGAAGTTAGAATTCTGAAGTATTGTCTCAGAAGTTCTGAACTCAAGACTCAGAACATCTGAGTAAGAGAGTCAGAATTCTGAGAACACTACTCAGAAAAAACTTACTCAAAAAAAAAATAAGTCAGATTTCTGAAGTATTGACTAAGAAGTTCTGAACTCAAGACTCAGAGCATCTGAGTAAGAGAGTCAGAATTCTGAGTGCACTACTCAGAAAATCTTACTTAAAAAAATTCATTTCTGAAAAAAAAAACTTACTCAATTAGTCAGGTTAAGCATAGCATCTGTTTTCAGTCATGTGTCAGTATGGATCATTCATTCAGCTCTACACAATATGAACAACAAAGTTTCTTTTGTGCTAACCTGACTAATTGATTTACAGAATAAATCACATCAGGTTTTACAAAAGATTTGGTATGAAAAGCTTGGTTGTTTATTTTGACATGTTGAACAAACTTAGATGATTTTGGAATTGTAGCAGAACCTTTCACTCTCCAAATCATTTTTACCTTTTTAAAAGAACAATTATCAGATTTATCAAAAAGAGGATCATAAAACAGATTAGAAGAACGAATCTGATCTTTTGAACTATGATTTGATTTATCAACAACTTTTAAATTTTTAAAAACTTTTAGAGGAACATTTTTAAAGATTGAAGTTGAAACATTCTTTTTAGATGATCCAACATCAGTAAAATTGACTTCAAGTTCTTTAAACTTTTCTTCCAAAACAATGTTCTCTTTAACATACAAATCAAACCTTGACTGCAAATCAGATTTGGATTTCTTCTCTATCATGATTTCAGTTGATAAATCAGATATTTTCTTAATAAGCTTCTTTATCTCAAAATGAAAAATCTTCTTTTCCTTCTCAAACACATCTTTTAAGCATTTTTCTTTAAAGCCATCTACCTCTTCTTTTCAATCACTTTCCTTCCATCTTCTAACTCTTTCTCCAACTGATTGATTTTCACAGAAAACTCATTTAACATTCCTGTTTTCTTTTTCTCAAAACCATTCTTTTCTTTTTGAAAAACATTTTTCTTGCATTCAAACTCTTTTATTTCTTTTGCAAGAATTTTCTCCAAATCAGAAATTTTCAAAGAGAATTCAACAGACTTTTTATCAAAACCTTTCCTCTCAGTTTGAAAATCTCTTCTCTCTTTCTCAAATTTCTCTCTTTCAAGTATAAGAACTTGTTCAAAATCAGATATCTGTTTCAAGAGTTGACAATTTTTCATTTCACATGATTTGATTCTATTTTCAGAATTTGTCAACATCTTTCTTTCAAAATTGATTTTCTCTTTCAAATCAACATTCTCTTTTTCTAACAACTTTGTGTTCTCTCGAACCTTTTCAAAATCCTTTAGAAGATCAGATTTATCTTTTTGCAAATTTACAACAACTTTTGCACTTTCATCAAATTTGGCTTCAAGATTTGCAATCTTGCTTTCAAAATGAACAATCTCAGGCATATACAAAATAGCCGTTTCTCTTCTTGAATAAGACTCATTTCCATTTTTATCATAAGTAGGCATGATGAAATGAAAAATTCAGATATCAGCTATGAATTATGATAAAAAATGAAGATCGACACAGATCTAGAACATGCAAGAATAGATCAAATCTGTCACAGGCATTTCATCAAACAGTTAGAGTACATGAATTGATAAAATCTTCTTTTCAAAAAAAATTAGAACACTCATCAGAGAAATTACAAAGAATCTTCAAGAATGAATGAATGAGTGAATTAATCAAGAATTGTATCAACAATAAAACCAAATGATCTTGAAAACTTGATAATCTTGAAAACTAGTGAAATGCGATCTTTACAACAATAAAACCCAATAATCTCGATCAAATTGAATTTGAAATCAACATGCAGCGGAAAGAATCACTTTGATCAAGAAACCAATCAAGAAATTCGAAAACATACCTGTGATCTCTGTCTAATTTCGAAAATTAATCAGCAGATCAGAATGTTCTTGATTCTGTCGAGTTCTTGGAATAACTAGGGTTTTTGTTGTTTGGCTCTGATACCAATTGTAGGTTCCATAATCATCACAGATAATCAAGATTCAATATAGAATGAACATTCAAGAACGTATTCACAACAACTGGTCATATGATTTATTAACAATCTGTGAATTACAAGACGTTACAATGAATTTCTCTCTCAATGGATTTGTCTATCAAAGTCTCTTCTTACAAATGAAGCCCAAGACACTTATTTATAGTGTCTAATTACATGACATGGGCCCAAGCCCATTTAACTCCCATTAAACTCCCAAAGCCCAAAAGACCTACAAATCTATTTACAACACATTTGACTTTTCTTGACTTTACATGGACTTTATAAAACTTTCTATATAATTGGGGCTTTCTAGACCCAACAGCCCATAAGCTAATTATAAAGCATATACAATAATTCTTTATAAAACATTCAATTAAATTAGGGGCTAATTTAATCTAACAATCTCCCCCTAATGTTTTATAAAGAAAACATCATCTAATAGTCTCCCCCTTTCTTTCTTTAGAAACTGTGGCGTTCCGTTCTTCTAGTCTTCAAAGCATCACGAGCTCCCCCTCAAATGTAGGCTCATCTTCTTGAAAAACCGAGACAAATAACCCCATATTGTCCATCTTTCATGACTCAACTTCACCGCTGTTTTGAATCATCAAGGAGCCTTTTTGAGAGAAAACATAAAACATGGACATTGAACTCCAGCCTCTTAGCTTTCCAACGAGCTATAATTCATCCATTTTGGATGAAAAACGAGTGAGTTGTGCAAGTTTTCCCTCAGCTGCGCAGAACGGTCGTCAAAACAGAAAATTTGATGCTTAAGATCTCGTTGAGTAAGCATTTAACACCGAGCTTTAAACGTGAATAACATAGGAGTGAGTGACAATCAATATGTCACAATAGCAGCATGAAACAGTGAAGAACCGTCGAGAGAACACCGTTCTTGAAAGCGGAAAGAGCACGAGTGAAATGCAATGCTTTCGGTCCAGCAAGAGTCCATTGACTTTAACACAGATTCTGACCATTAAGCACACTGATTCAGACCAAACTCAAAACATGAAAAAGTTTCATATGTGTATTAGGAATTCAACGCAGCTGGACTTATGCAAATCTGAGTACGGACTAAAAAGTTGTGCGCATGTTTCTGAAACAGCGCAAAGCTGTCAGAAAATCTGAAAAATTTCGAGCTTCGGGCTTCTGGCTTATTGCTCACAGAGGCTCTGCACATTAGTACAGAGGCTCTGGTCAGCCTCCCAGAGGCTCTGTGATCTGCCTCTGTCACTTCTCTGTTTTACCCTTAGAACCTGATGTTTTCGCGTATACACAACTTCTGTCGGACATCTTTGGCACGTCTTCTGGACAGCCTTGCAGAGGCTCTGCACAACCTCTGTAGAGCTTCTGCACTACTTCTATACATACCACTGTGCGTATCCTCCATCAAACTTTTGTGGATACGACCTCTGTATGTGCTTATTGACTGCTTCTGCGTGTACTCGAACACAATCTTCTGCAGACAGCTTTTACTCGTGCACAGAGCTTCTATTTAGAGGCTCTGCACACTTCTGAAATCTGTTTCATGATTCTGTCACTCTAAATAAATCACATCGAACTTTTTCTGGGCTTGGACAACATCAAAGCTTAAGTTGGACAACACTTCTGATTGGACAGCTTCTGGATAGCTTACAGAGGCTCTGTGCAGTAGCCACAGAGGCTCTGTGCTCACAGAAGCTCTGTATAACATCTGGACATTCTTTGAACTTCTGTATATAATTCTTCGTCTTGCACAAACAGATTGAAGACCTCTGTGATCTGCCCGTGCACATAGCTTTTGCATAAATTGAATTTGCACAGCAGCAATAGATCTGATTGGCAGAAGTAGCTTAACAGTTACAACATTAAGCACAACACCAATATGTCCTTCTGGACAGCCATAGGTAATCTGGACAGCCTATGTGAGAGATGACAGAGGCTCTGCACACCTCTTTGGATCACAAAAAAAAATTCCAGAGGCACTAGAAAATGCTGGGTAACTTAAAGAGTGAAAAGCACCACTTCACAGCAAGGGATCCACGTCATTCTGCTTTCGAAATAGCCTCGGAGTTTTGCTCTTTAACTTTATCCATACTCTGCAAAAAAAAACTTTTTATCCTGTCTGATAAGTTTGAAAAGCTTCTGGATCAGCCTTTATTCGATTTCTACACATGAACAACATAATTGCAGATCTCTCTCTGGACTGCACTCTTTGAATTTTCAAATAAGAACTTTGCTGCACACAGAGATTTCTGGATAGTCCCAACATCAGCACCACACAGATTAATGAACTGTGCACGGTCATGGACACCCGCAGAATGTGATGTGCATCTCTGTAAACAAGCAGCAACCTCTGTCAATGCCTCCGATTGATCTTTTGATTAAGCTTCTGCATTACAGTTCTATATCTGGACAGCCTCACAGATTTGAAGTTCTGTCAATTCACCATGCTCTGTGGATAACGACTTCTACACATTCTTGACAGCCACTTTTAACAGATTTGCACCCGAACACGCAAGATCAAATTCACAGCAGCACCAGCACAAGTTTAAACTGCATATTCTGTGGTAATAGCAACTCTGCAGTTCTGAAACTGAATGCAGCAGCATGCTCTTCTTTCTACATACCATGGTTCAGCTCCTGGATCAGCCATTAACCGAGCATAGAAGGCGCTGGACAACAACTTCTGTTTGGGCAACAACTGATTTGTGATTAAGCTCAGCATGTGGACAACTGCCAATTTTATCATTTGATAGCACCTCTGTTTCAGCCCTGAGCTTCTAGACGAAATTCTGCACATAGACAGCCACATATAACAGTTCTGGAGCTTCTGATTAAGCTCTGCATACACATTGTGCACAACAACAAATTCTGTTGTTTGCACCGTTTATCTTGATTATTGTTGCACCAAACAACTAAGAATGGCTCTGGATAAGCTTCACATATTTAACATCTGTTAATCTGCCCAAATAAGCCCAAACAGCAGCCAAACAACAGCCAAACAGCAGCTGAAACAGCTGCCAAACAGCAGCTTAAACTGCAGCCAAACATCAGCCAATCAGCAGCTTAAACTGCAGCCAAACAGTAGCTGAAACTGCAGCCAAACAGCAGCTTACATTGCAGCTAAACAGCAGCTTACATTGCAGCCAAACAGCAGCCAACCAACAGCTTAAACTGCAGCCAAACAGCACCTTAAACTGCAGCCAAACAGCAGCCTAAACAACAGCTTAAACTGCAGCCAAACAGCGCTGATTTTCACCTTAATCAGCCTCATCGGATACAGCATCAAGTAGCTTTTCTGTTAAGGTCGAAACTGACAATAAACTTGTTGTTTTCTGTTTTAAAAACAACAATCAACAGCACATAGCAGATATCTGTTTTGAATTCTGTTTCAAAACAGGTTGGGCGGCTGCAGTTTGACAGCTTCTTTATATGGACATCCACATGATTAAGCACATAAGTTGTTTGCAATATCTGCACAGAATGCTTAATCAGCACCTCATAAATTTTTTGAGCTTTGAATATGGAAAGGTGCAATGTTCTGCTGGACAATTGGAATACAGCACGTCTTGAACAACTTTCTGTGGACGAAACCAAACTGTTTTATCTTCGATTCAGATTCCTCCATAAATCACAAAAATATTCTGTCCAAATGATGATTCTAGTTGAACATTTTCTTTAAAAATGTGATACTCAGATTACCAAGAACTGTTCTAGACAACAGCATATTTCAAGATTTGATTCAACATTTAATCCTCACATTCAATTTCACTGTGAAAACCTCCAAGCGAATCAAATGCTCACAAAAGTTGATTTGATATAGAATGATAAGACGATCTCCATAATATCTTCTTAGAACAAAGATTGAAAAAAATTAAATTTCTAATTGATCACTTTAGAAAGTTAAGTTTAAGCAATCACAGATCCAAAAAACGTTTCAGATCTGACTTTGAATATGTGGCACCACACCAAATCTTTCTCAAACGACTTTTTCAAGACTCAAATGATTTTGTTTTTCATTTAAATGATTATGAGCAGCGGAAGACAAACAAAATCTGAGTAAAGATCAACAACCATCTAACCAAGATGCCAAAAAAAATGCTATGGACTTAAGCACACATAAGGATGAGATCTTTGACCAACCATCTACTTAGTGCTATCAAATATTAGACCAATGAATGAGAAAGAATCAAAACACACACATGTATTAAATCTGATCAGATTTGATCAAAATAGTATCATATCTTCACTTAGGCATTTCATCAAACATGTGGTGTGCAGAAACATATTTTGTGAAGTTAGAGATAAGATGAAAATTAAGATCATAATAATCAAGAACTCATCTCATATGCTTTGATTGATTCAATATGGATGAGAAATTGGAATGAGCACCACACTTTTACATTTGATCGACTCTCATGTGAAAACACCTAGTCTGTGTGTGTTTTTTGTGTTGTATCCAAATGACCTAATGAAAAATGGAACCCTAAAATCCTTTATAAAGGGTCCATTTACAAGATAAAAAGGGCTAATCCCATACAATTAGCTAAAAGCCCATAAGCTAATTATAAAGCCTATACAATAATTCTTTATAAAACATTCAATTAAATTAGGGGCTAATTTAATCTAACATCGCCTTTCCCGGATGATAGAGAATTTCACAGTCATAGTCATTCACCAATTCTAACCATCTTATTTGTCTCATATTCAATTCTCGCTGATCAAAAAGATGTTGCAGACTCTTATGATCGGTATAAATTTGACATCTAGAACCGTATAGATAATGTCTCCAAATCTTTAACGCGAAAACAACTGTTGCAAGTTCCATGTCGTGTGTAGGATACTGTCTTTCATGATCCTTCAGTTGACGAGAAGCATAAGCAATAACTTTTCCACGCTGCATTAGTACACATCCCAATCCTAGTTTGAAGGCATCACTGTAAACAACAAAGTCATTGGAACCTTCAGGTAGTGACAGTATCGGCACGCTACAGAGTTTCTCTTTCAATATTCGGAATGCTTCATCCTGTTCTGCTTTCCAGTCGAACTTTATATTCTTTCGGGTCAGCTTGGTTAGAGGCGTAGCGATACGAGAAAAATCTTGTATAAACTTTCGATAGTAGCCGGCTAAACCCAGAAAACTCCGTACTTTCTTTTTCACAAACAAGACTAGTGCACCCCACGGCGAAGTACTGGGTCTGATGAAGCCCTTATCAGAAGATCTTGCAGTTGCGTCATCATTTCTTTCATCTCTGGAGGTGCCAGTCAATATGGTGTATGGGCAACAGGAGCGGCTCCAGGAATCAGATCTATACCAAACTCTACTTGTCTAACGGGCGGAAGACTATTCAAGTCTTCTGGGAAAACTTCCGGAAATTCACAAACAACAGGAATGTCTTCCAACTTATTCTTTTCTAGCTTAGTATCTATCACATAAGCTAAATAACTCGGGCAACCTTTGTTGACACACTTACGAGCTTTTAACATAGATATAAGGCAAGACTGATGATTTCTACGATCACCATAAATCACTTACCTATCTATATTTATAACACATCTATCAAACACCTCTCTAACCGATACTTGATTATCGTTCGAGGTTTCTACCATTAAAGCATGATCTAACATTTTAGGCTTTAAATGCATATAAGCAGCAAATGAAGGAGACACAAATGATCGGTTTGCACCAGAGTCAAATAACACTTTAGCACGTGTAGAATTTATTAAAAATGTACCTGTAACCACATTAGGAGTTTCCTCCGCTTCTTGCGCTCTCATTTGAAAGGAACGACCCCTTGCTCTTGGTAGCTCTAGTCTTTGTACTACCGGCCTAACACTCGTTGGTCTCACTGACGTACCACCCTGTTGTACTCTCCACCGTGGACAATCAGACTGAATGTGATCAGGAGAATTGCATGAGAAACAAAATCGAGTTACCCGACAGTCTTTAGCAATATGGCTGGTCTTTCCACACTTGTAACAAACTCGAGGGTCGACTTGACAATTTCCCTGATGAATACGGTTGCATTTTGGACAAGGTCTTTCCGCTGGTCTGAAAGGTGGACGACTATCAAATCTCTGGGATCTGGACTTCTTTGGATCATAATGTGGTCCTTCCCATTTTTTTTCCAGTACTTTTATCACTAGCATCTCTCCCTTTATCCCGTTCCACATTTTATGCGGCATCTACTGCGGCTGAGAAGGTATCTGGTCCCTTTGCAATCACTAGACTTCTGATTTCTGAATTTAACCCAAAGATAAACCTTTCCATCTTAAGTACCTCCGTGGCAACGTAGTACTCAGCGAAACGAGACTTCTCTAGAAAACGAGCAGTATAATCCCGAACCGATAAACTTCCCTGTTGCAGGTTCATGAACTCTTCTTCCAGTTGTCTAACTGCTGCTTGAGGACAAAACTGTCTCTTAAAAGCTATAGTGAATTCTTCCCAAGAAAAAGTAGAATACACATCAGATCTTCTAGAGGTAATAAGAGCTTCCCACCAATATAGAGCATCGGCTTTCAGCATCGCGGTTCCATATAACACTTTATCTTCCTCGGCACATTTGATGGTTTTGAAGATAGCTTCTATCTCTTTTAGCCACCTCATAGCCTTTACTGGGTCTCTTTCTCCTGAGTAAGTCAGAGGTTTGCAACTTAGAAACATCTTATAATCACACTTCTTTGGCACCGGTATGACAATAGGTGTAACGGGCATCTCGTCTTCCAGATTAGGATCTGGTATTTCAGTTTCAGTATGACGGGGTCGGTCGAACATAGCTTGTATATTTGCTTGTAGTCTTCCCATTTCAGCCGCCAAATCGTCTCTTGTAACAAATTTGGTACCTTGCGATTGAACTCTACCTCCAGTTCTGCCCCTACCTCGTTCTCCACCTCTTCCCCTTGTCCCGATTGTTGGATTCGTTCTATTAGGATTTCCTTCTCCCTCTCTATTCGTACGTCGAGTACCACTTTCCATTCTGTAGATTTTTACAGGGTTAATATACACATAAGCATATACCCCATATAATAAGGTATTCTAGTTCAAACATGTACTTGTAAGTTCATGATTACAGTGGCCAAATGTAATTTGAAATTACCTTACATGATATTCCTTCTACCTTTTATATTTAGAATCCCAAGGTTCTAAAATAATAGGGACATCCTACTTCACATGTAGTTTAAGTCTAGGTATGGATCCGAATACCTATATCCCTTAAACTAGGGCTCTGATACCAGCTGTAACGACCCGGTTCCCAAACATACATCAAATAACATATATTGCATAACGTTGTTTCAAAACAAAAGATACATCATATAACATGTACGGTACCTTAGTCTTTACAACCATAATAAGTATTTCATTACAAACTTTTTGCTGCTTAATTTACATTATAACTAATAGCAAAGTTATAAATACAAAACACTTCATGATCTTCAAAACATAAGTCTTCCAAAAGTTAGTCACAGATTACCCTTTTCACTTGCTCTTACTTGATCCACGACCTGTAATACTTATTTTTAAAACAAAATGAGGGTTAGACCTAGTGTTCTAAGTGAGAAAATCCCTGTCAGTTTAAAATCATATAAACAGACACCATATACATAACACAATTCGAATACCAATTATGACTTATATGCATTGTGTACTTTCCTGTCTCATGGCCATATTAGGTGGTTGCAAGCCAACTAATCAGCTTACTCCGCTGCACTAATATACAGCCAACTCCGTTGTCCCTCCGTACAGCCAAACCCCACCGGTCCTAAGTCCGGTCAACGTGCACTCGTGTAGTGTAATGCTCGTATAAATATAATATACACCTCAATATATCATACTTCATTCATATGCAGATTATTACATTATTTATCACATTCTCAATCCACATATATGTATTCCAGTTTGAAAACATTTTAAAGTAAAACTCACATGTTTGCTTATCAAAACGCTTCCAAGCTTTTCTCAAAACGATTCGATCTTTCACCCAGAATTCACAGAATCTGAAACAATTTAAATACAATTATCTCTTTACCAATCGAACCCATATGACTTACTAGAAGACTAAGAACTCTAGATAAATCTATCTAACTCTTATCCTCAAATGTTTCCCCCAAACCCGAACTTAAGTCGAGTCCACAGTATTTCCAGTCCTCATTCATACTATATTCAAGAGTCGACAAAACCCAAAGTTACCGGATACTCAAAAGTATCTGGAATCTCAAAAGTGAACGGACAACCAAAGTTTCTGGACACCATGAACCTGTCCGACCAACATACTTTCCGGATACCTACAACTTACCGGATGCACTAAACTTTCCGGACATCAATAATTACCGGAAACATACTCAATCCGGATGACATCCGGAAACCAAGGTAATCCGGATACCATCCGGTATCTAATTTCATCCGGAAACTATTAAAAGAAACTTATCGGATAATTGCCTGTCCGGATACCTTTAGCACAGGGTTTCCGGATACTTCATCTTCCGGACACTATTAAAAAGAACTACCGGACACTATCAAATTATGTCTGGAAACGTCGGTCTGTTCACAAAATCCCACCCAGATATCGATTAAAACTGATACAAATCGTAAAATTGATAAATCTAAACCGATAGGAATCTACTACTAACGATTACAAACATAAAATGAAAAGGAACTATACCTCAAAATCACTTCCAACAAATCCAATTGAAGCCCTAAGCTTTCTTTTCTTCTCCTGCTTCTTTTGTCTCAAAACACACACACACACACACACACACACACACACACACACACACACACACACACTGATTTCTTTGTTTTGTGAAATATCAGGAGTCTTAGGGTATATAAAACCTTAATTTACAAATTTGGGTTTGAACTATTCAGAAATGACCAAAACACCCTTAAACTTATAAATTAACCCAAACTTACCCTAAACATCCAATTTTAAAGTTAACTAAATTTAACGAAAAAATGAATTTAACTAACGAACTTACCCGGGTATTACACTAGGAAACATCCTCAGAAAACTCTTTTAGGCAGATTCGTGAGACTCATCATAGAGCGAATCATGTTCAATCGGATTCTATTTCTCTTTTTGACACACCATTAAGATGCGGTGTTCCGGGAGAAGTCATTTGGGATACAATCCCAATCTCTAGGATGATCTCTTGGCTTAGATATTCATAACCTCAATCTGACTGAAGCATCTTTATCTTTGCCAAGTATATTCACAACTTCTTTTGAAACTCTTTGGAAAAATCAAAGTTTGCACATTTTCTTTCTTTTCTTTTGGTAAAATATACCTATATCTACTAGAATTAGTAGAATGTGATGAAGTAGTGATGACCGTGTCTTGTGACTGAACTTTAAGGTTCACATACATCAGTATGAATAACTCCTATTAGTTCTTGTGACACCTAAGGGTTTTCCTTTAAAACATTCTTCTGTCATCTTCATTAACAAGACACACATTTATCATGTGAATCCTCATATGATTCTAACCCTCCGTCCGTCTGGAGTTTTCTTATGTGTTCCTTGTTTAAAATTGTTGGTTCCCAGATTCACCTTGTCTCATATAACAAACAAACACAACAAATACAGCGGAAGCATAATAGAGTTGTTTGTAAATGAGTGATTGTTTGAATAAGAACAACAAGAGAGAAATAATATACTAGACATGGAATAAAAGATATGAATCATAAAACATACTGCTCGTATATTATAATGAAGAACACCAAGAACACCGAAGTGTGTGTGTTTTCTTCTGAATCTCTCAGGTTACAATTCGTAAAAAGATAATGCAATGGAATGTGTAGTGAGCGTGTTCTTACAAGAATTCTTACAATTGTGTGCTCCACTACTCTCTATTTATAGCTTGATAAAGTGTAAAACAGTGTACTATCTAACCCTGGAATGACACGTGTAAAGTGTGTAGTTGTCCTTTTGGGCTGACGTGGAAAGTGCAAACATTGCTCTAACACTTGTGAGATTTCAACGAGTCTTGATCTTCTACAGATGTCTTGGTCATCAGAGGTTGTTTACTAAAGCTCTGGTGATCTTCTGAAGTAGTGGTCTCTGGTAGTTGGTCTCTGATTATCTTCTGATGATCCTATGCCAAGTCTTTAGTGCTATCTCTAGGGTCTTTTGACTTGTAGTTTTTTCGATACTTTTACATCAGTTATACTTGGGGATAACAATCTCCCCCTAAGTATTGAAAATACATTGTGAACTAATTTACAGAGATAAACTAATAAAGACAGAGATGAGAAAGGCATCCTCTGTAAAAGCCATTTACTTCTTTAAAGATTAAGTACAATACATTTCAAAAGAATGTAAATCTAATCGTACCAGTTTCCTCTTGTAGGTTCCCAGATTCAAGTTGTCTAATATAAATAGCATAAAACAGATAGCGGAAGCATAATATAAAGCTATTAAATATGAGTGATTGTGTATACGAATATGAAACAGTGAGAGTATCAATAACAGTGAACAGTAAATGAAAACAAGATCAAATAAATAAGCTGCTCGTATATTGATATATTTGAATAACACCAAGAACACTTTCTTGTGTATGTATTCTGAAATCTCTAAGGTGACAAATCGTACAGTGATAGTGGAAAGGAATGTTGCAGTATTTGCTCTCACAATTGTGGCAAATAATTCTTCCAAAAGCTTACAAATGTGTGCTCCACTACCCTTCTATTTATAGCCTGATAAAGTGAAAGACAATGTACTATCTAACCCTCGGAGGACACGTGGAAAGTGTGTCTCCATCCTTTTAGGGCTGACGTAGAAAGTACGGACACGTGTCTGACACTTAGAGATTTCTACGAGACTTAAGCTTCACAGAGGTCTTCATTCACCAGAGCTCTTACGCCAGAGCTCTGATGGTCTTCTGGTGTAAACAGTTCTTCTGGTGGAACAGAAGAAGTGTTCTGCCAGAGCTCTGTCGAGCTCTGATGATCTTCTGGTTGATTTCCTTCTAAGTCTTCTGCTGGATCTCTAGTGGTCTTCTGACTTGTGATATTTTCAATACATTTACATCTTGTATACTTGGGGCTAACAATCTCCCCCTAAGTATTGAAAATACAAATAATACTATATACAGAGAGGTAAACAAAAGACAAAGAGGAGAAAGTCATCCTCTGTGAAACTTGATACTTGTTCTTTAAAAAGATTACAATACAACACAAAGAACTAGTATACTAAGTATAGTAATTTCCTCTTAGAATTCTGTTGAATCTTTTGATCAATTCTCTGAATTCTAACATGAGGTCTATCTGGTTGATGTAGAACCTCATCGCATCTTTTGGACATTTTTCTCTTGGGAGATTTGCGATGATGTTCCTGAGATACTGCAGCGATTCACTTGAGTACTTGTGAGATTCTTCTGATCTTATGGCCTTCTTGATGCCCTTCTGTCAGCAGATAAAGATTGGTGGATTTCCAACCACGGTTTCTGTTCTGTATTGGCCGAATCCCTCAAGATTTTCATTTGGAGGTGCTATCGCTAGTTTCTCAAGTTCAAACTCTATGCCAAGCTGAAAATCGATTTGTGTTTTGAGGTTTATGTGCTCTTGCATATCATATTGAACTTCAACCAGAGCTGTCCTTATAGGTTTGTACCTGTCACTGTTGTTGACACAGTAGGCATGAAGTGTTATCAGATCATAGGGTTCAGAAGAGCAAGATCATTATCATTGAACATTTCTATCTTCTTGTTCTCTGACTCTACTGTTTAAACATGGTACACAATCCTGTCATAAGAAAATTTTCTGTGCTCAATCTTCAGGATTCCGTTGAAGACGAACGCTGAGTTTATGGCGTTGTTGAGACGTGATTTTGTTGCGATGAACCTCCGCCTATCATCTGTAAGTCTGTTAGCTCTGATGGGATTAAGGTAAGGGTTATTCGGTATGGCATTAATAGGGATTATATCTCTGTCAGCATAGAGATATGAAAACACTTCTTCCAGAGAAGGGTTTTCTGTGTGTCGAGGTTCAGGTTCAGGGTTCTGCTCTGGTGGGTTTTGGGGTTGGTTTTCGGGTTGGGTTTCAGCCATTAATGTATCAGTTTGATTTTCTGGCTCTTCTGCAGTTTGGGTTTGGTTTAGGTTTGTTTGTTCATCAGTAGAGAATGGTTATGTTCTCTCTGGTTCAGTCGTTGGGGATTGGGGAGGGGTATCCAGACTGATGATCTCTGGTTGTTGAGATGTCGATGCTTCTTCTGGAGCTCAGATCGTTCTATCTCTGAAGATGTAATCGAACTCAATAATATTTGTTATTGCTGGAGTCATCTCTGCTTCCCCTGGTGTTTCCCCTGGTGTCTCTGTCTCTGTCTCTTTCTCTGTCTCCCCCTTTTGTTGGACTGAGGACTCTCCCAACTGTTTGTCTGAGGGCTCTGCTGCGTCTTTCTGGATGTCATCATCATCATCAGAAGTGGCCACAGACCATTTAGGGGAGTCTGGGCCAACAAACTTGCCCTTCTTCTTTAAGGGTCCTTCCTCTGGGGTTCCTTCTGCAGGTCTTTTGTGCGAAGCAGTCTTTAAGATAGCATCTAAGAAGTTATCCTTGAGTGATTGAGGGGTGAGGGGTCTACATCAAAGAGTGGGGGAGATATCTCATCCGGTTGAGTATCTCATTGTGCCGAGGTAAAATGTAAATGAGAGTTTGGGTAGAAGTGAGCGGATTAAAAACAGAAAGAGGGTGTGAGAACAGAGTTAAAAGAATAAGAGAACTCTGCACCATCCATTTTCTGAGCCGGGAAGCCACATTACTGATTGGTTCACATTCTTTGGTGACCATCATTGAAACAGGCAGTTAGCCCATGGCAACTCTTGCTTTAACCCCACCAGCTACTCATTTCTTTCTTAACAAAGGAATGTTTCATTTTTCTTGGGGACGCAGCATATCATCTATCTGATCTTCACTCGGAAGGTCTAGATATTGAAAAAGAAGGAAGTTTGCCCCACCTTAAATCTTCATTCATGCACATTGAGTCCGTGGAAAATTGTTGCTGTCTCAACAGTTTACACGCTTTGAGCCTATAATATTCAAGCATAAGTTGCTTAAATTCATTTCTTACACAAGCACGTTCACACAAGGAATATGTTTTCTTGTCATAACGTTCATAGAATTTCCTTTGTGATTTTCGATGATTGAATGGAAGCTCTGGGGGAGTGAACATCAAAAAGCTCATTTACAAAGTACATCTGTTGTACTAAGTGGCTCCGTGCTACTTACAGGCATTTTAACTGATTCATCCGTTGTTTCAGGGTTACTACATTCTTTTGTCTGAATTTGAAAAGATTCAGATAAATTCTTTTGGAATTGACGGTTTATCAGATCAAAAAGGAAGAGAATGTTACTTGTGGTGTACAAAAAGTGTGCTAAATTGATGAAGGTTTTTATGATCATGATGCTCACAATCATCAAAAAGGGGGAGAAATAGTATACTGAAGAATAGGGGGAGAAATTATACCCTAAAGAAAAGGAAGTTTTGTCAATGACAGATTAAGGGGGAGAAATGATATGCTAAAGTCAAGAAGACATTCCGAGATAATTCTGAGGTGTTTCGAGAAAGTTCGTTGTTCAATGTTAGAGACAATTTCAAGATCGAAGAGATGAGGATACAAAGTTCAAGAAATCATTCAAAGTTTGAGTTCAAAGCCTCAAAATTTTCGAAGCTTCAAAGTTTAAAGTTGCAAAGTTCAAAGACTCAAAGATCTAAAATTCGCATTCAAGACTTGAAGACAATTTGTTGAAGATTGTATTGAAGAAGATTGACTTTACATTGTGAAAGACAAAGACATTTCATGTGTTTGACTGAAGATTCTTCAATATGAGAGTTTAAATACTATCAAAGCATCAAAGTTCAACGTGAACTTGTGAAGATTCAACTATTTGAAGAGTGCCAAAGCTTCAACGTTCAAAACGGTCAAAGTTAAAGTTTTGAAGATCAAGAGCTGAAGACTACTGCCATATTTTTAAATCTTGAATCCAAAGGGGGAGAATGTTAGAGCATTATTGTATTCAAGATTTATAGTAAATTCTTGTAATGGTCAAACATTGTAAAGTCAAAGTAAAAGTCAAAATAGTCAAAGTCAAAGTTGTTTAGTTAGAAAGTCAATGTAATTAGAAATACTTGTGTTGTAATTCATAGGTATAAATAGGTTTAGTTTGCTTAGTTGTTAAGCAAGTCTCAAGGAAGTCATTAGTAAATGATCATATTTGTAATATTCTAGAGAGAGAATCTAGAGGGAGAAAGTGCTTAATTCCTATGTAATATCTAGATTCTTGAAGATCAATGGATGATTTGTTGTTTACCTAATAGATCTGGTGTTTACAGACTATTATGATAAAACAAAAACAAATAAAAGGATAAAGACTTCCAATGATAAGTCTATGATAAAACATAATATAACTAAAACTAAATAAAAGTTACATCTGGTGGGCTTGATCCCGGGTTTACTGAGAAAGAAGCCGCACCTACATGCGGGCGCCTAACCACTACGGTAGATGCTGCTTTTGTTACTTCATTGTATTAAATAAATTTTATAGTAATTTTATTACATGTAAAAAATTAATCCCGAGGCCCCCGAAGATCGGAGGCCCTGTGTGGTAGAACCACTTCGCACACCGCAATGCACGACCATGTTTAATCCAACAATGAAAGGTATACTAAACCCAACACCTTTGGAATTCAAAGAAAGTAAGCAATTGAAGTTTAAAGGAAGAAACACAAATTTTTCCAAGGAACCCAACACCTTACTATCGGAACTCAACAATGAGGGATATATGAAATCCAACACCTTTGAGTTGCAAGAAAGCAAGATGTGTAAGTCAAGGTATACATGGTTGGAATTTCTTAGAGCAAAATCTGAAGCAACAGAGTTGATTATTGCTTTTATTAAGAAGACTCAAGTGCTTTTACAACTTCAAGTTCAGAAACTAAGGAGTGACTATGGTACAAAATTTAGAAATGAGACTCTTCAGAACTTTTTACAGTCTGTAGGGATTTCTTATAATTTTTCAGTTGTCAGAACTACTCAGCAAAATGGAGTTGTAGAAAGAAGAAACATAACTCTTGTTGAGGCTGCAAGGACCATGTTGGCATATTTAGAGCTACCTATGTACTTATGGGTTGAGGCTGTATCCACTGCTTGTTTTACTCAGTAGAACAGGACCATCATAAATAAGAGGCTAAACAAAACTGCTTATGAAATTATAAATAAGAGAAAGCCTTATGTTAAATTTTTCCAAGTTTTTGGCGGCAGGTGTTATGTACTAAATGACAGAGCCAATCTTGGTAGGTTTGACAAGAAAGCTGATGAAGGATACTTCATAGGATATTCATTAATCTCAAAAACTTTCATAATATACAACAAAAGAACCAAGACCATAATGGAAAGCATCAATGTAACCTTTGATGAATCATCTGTACAAACATCTAGGCAAAGCAATTCAGAACTCAAGCTTAAACAGACTAAGACGTCTGAACCTATCTCTAATCCTAAATGCTCAGAATTCAATCCATTGTTTAAGGATGCATTTGATCTAACTTTTGATACTTGTGCAGAATTTGAGAATCCAAATCTGATAAAGGAAATCAAAATCAGAAACTCAAAGGTTCATGAAATAACTGTTACATCAGAATCTAGACCTTCTGAAGATTGTTCAACTTCGAAGAATACAACTCCTGACAACTTAGATCAAGTTAGTCAGAAATCTGATCAAGTAACTCAGAACTCTGATCAAGCAGTTCAGAATTCTGATCAAGTTGCCCATAATTCTGATTATGTTGTTCATAATTTTGATCATTCTTCATACTTGGGATATGAAAATTCTTTGACACTTCTTGAACAATCAAGAGATAAACTTGATAATTCAGAGTTACATGCTGTGATAGATGAAAATGATGCACAGGACAATCTCATAGATGTTCAATCGCTTTCAAGTTCAACCAAATGGACAAGAGATCTTCCAATTCATTAGATCATTGGTGATGTGTCTAGTAGAGTGAAAACAAGGTCCGCTGCAGTAAACGAGTGTCTTTTTGTAAGTTTCTTGAGTGCCATAGAACCAAAGAAGAGTTCTGAAGCCTTGCAAGATCCAGATTGGATCATAGCCATGCAAGATGAACTTTTACAGTTCACAAGAAACAAGGTTCAGAGACTTATTCCAAGACCAAAAGGCAAATCAGTGATTGGAACTAAGTGGGTCTTCATAAATAAAAAGGATGAAACAGGTATTGTGGTAAGAAACAAGGCCAGACTGGTTGTAAAAGGCTATTCTCAACAATAAGGCATTGGTTATGATGAAACCTTTGCTCCAGTAGCCAGAATTAAAGCAATAAGGATCTTTTTAGCTTATGCATCATATAAAGACTTCAAAGTATTCCAGATGGATGTTAAATCAGCATTCTTGAATGTAATTCTGAATGAAGAAGTCTATGTGAATCAACCAGAAGGGTTTGTCGATCATGAGTTTCCAGATCATGTATACGTTTGAGACAAAGCTTTATATGGTCCGAAACAGGCTCCGAGAGCATGATATGATACCTTAACACAATATTTGTTAGAATCAGGCTTCAAGAAAGGTACAATTGATACTACTCTTTTTCTAAAAAAAGGAAGGCGATGATCTTATCTTGATACAAATCTATGTGGATGACCTTATTTTTGGTCCTACTAATTCAATTTTTTGTAAGGAGTTTCATACATTATGAAATCTAAATTTGAAATGAGTACGATGGGTGAATTTAATTTCTTTCTAAGGGTTCAAGTAAAACAATTGCTTGATGGAATTTTTATAAACCAATCTAAATACATCAAAAATTTATTGAAAAAAGTTCAAAATGTCTGATTGTGCTTCAATAAAGACACCAATGGCCACTAATATCAAGTTGGATGCAGATGTTTTTGGAACATCTGTTGATCACAAGATATATAGGGGAATAATTGGTTCTTTACTTTATCTAATTGCAAGTAGACCAAGCGTAATGTTTGCTACATGTTTTTGTGCAAGATTTTAAGCAAATCCAAAAGAATCACACCTGCTTGTTGTGAAAAGAATCTTAAGATATCTTAAAGGAACTCTAGATCTAGGCCTTTGGTATCCTAAAGTTTATGGTTTTACACTAATAGCTTTTGCAGATGCAGATCATGCTGGAAGCAAATTAGACAGAAAAAGTACTTTAGGGGCATGTTACTTTCTAGGAGACAAGATTGTTAGTTGGGCCTCAAAGAAGTAGAAATGTGTTTCTACTTCAACAACAGAAGCTGAATATGTGGCTGCAGCTTCTTGTTGTTCCCAAGTTTTATGGATGAAAACACAGCTTCTAGATTATGGTTATTAGCTGAACAAGATTCCAATCTATTATGAGTCTAAAAGTGCAATTTCCATCACTGAGAATCCAGTACAACACTCCAAAACCAAACATATAGACATCATATATCACTTCATGAAAGATCATGTGGAGAAAAGAACCATTGAGATGCACTTTGTTCATACAAAACATCAACTTGATGACTTGTTCACAAAGCCTCTTGATCACAAAAGGTTTAATTTTCTTATTAGCAAGTTGGGTATGATTAATCAGATTAATTGAAAGTATATTTGGGGATTCAGAGTTAGTTTACTTTAAATTTCTTAAGATTCTGATTTGAAAATTTCTAAGTTAAAAATCTGGACAAACAAGTCAGATTTCTGGACAAGCAAGTCAGATCTCTGGACAAACTTTTTAGATTTCAAAAGTAAAACAAATCAGATTCTCTGAAAAATTTCTAAGTGCAAATTCTGATAAGGTTGATCAGAATTTTGGGAAACCTAATCAGAATCATACTAACTCTAATTACTCATTACTATGATTTTAGTCATTAAGCATTATCCTTTGTTTTATTCATTGATTCTTTCTTCTGATTAGCTTAACATTTCATATATCTGAATTCTAATATATGTTTGTGAGCTTAAAATCATTTTATGAGGGGCAACATCTTATCTGAATATTTAGAATTCACCATTCTGACCATAAGTTCATCATTTTGAGTCTATCTGAAGGTTTGTTATCTGAATCTATATCTCATATCACTTTTAAGAAGGACAACTTTTAAATTGATAAATTTTTAAAAATTGTTCAAACCACTTCTGTGTTCTTAAATGATTTACAGAAAGAGAAGTTGGATTTTAAATGGTTTTCAATTCAATCAGAATCAAGTATTCTGATCACAAAGAGCCTTAATTCTGACTCTTAATATTCCGAATTCTGGTCGTTTGTATTCAGAATTATCACTTGTGTGTTAATTCATCTTATGTGATAGTTATTTACTATTGAGATATTATACACCACGTGTCAGTTTTTCATTTGATTAGTTATTGCCACGTCTCAAATGACTTAATCTTCGGTGGTAATACATATCTCTTGTTACCGTTAAACATCATTGTTATCATTTTTTTGCCTCGTTTTATCATTAAAAGGAGAATTAAAATGGCTCAGTTCTAATTCAAGTCTATATATCGTTTCATATAGGCAACGTTTAAATTTTTTCAGAACCCTAATTCTCCGAGATAGTTTTCAAGCTCATAATTTCTTGAGTTCTTTGTTTCTGTATCCTTGTTCTTCTCGTATCATCGACAATGTCTGGAGTTGTTAAGAGCAAAAGCAAATCACTTCACACATACATAATCCTAATGGAAAGTTCATCTGATTCGGACAATGAAGTGTCCATGCCAGTTCAATCCCAAGCAGTTTCTGAAAGAACAATAAGAGTTGGAGAGATTCCTATTCTAAACCTTGATGAAAACCAACTCAATGCTGCAAATCAACCCATTAATGAGGATCAACTCATTCATGAAAATCAACCCAATGAAGTCGATCTGAAAGCCACATAGGATATATTGTTACAAGAATTAAAGGGTGAGGCTGGGGGTGAGAATGTACTACAAAGACATAATCACAGTGCTATTCAAACTGTTGCTTCTACTAGGGAAGAATTGAATGAGGAGGTGGTACCTGAAGAAAAGTACTTGAAAATGTTGGGAAATAATTGTATTCTGAACTTGGACTCCAACAGGTTCAAAGATGATCATAAGAGAGTGTTGGAACTGCTGAGATACCATCCCTTCAAGAAATGGTTTACTTGTCATAAACAGGTTCCTCTGCAATATCTACATCAGTGGTGGGCACACTTGGAGTTGGAAGGAAATGACTTTACTTCAAATGTTGGTGGTGTGCAATTAACTCTAAGGTGGCGTTTGGTTTGCAGAATATTTTTGGATGGAATGGAATCTGTCAATGGAATTTGACTTTGAATGAATTGGAATGGAATGTTGTCAGGTTTGACCACCTGTTTGGTTGACAGAATTGGAATGAAATCTGTTAAAGGAATTGAAATTTGTCTGTTTGGTTCACAGAATGTAGGTTTGGAATTGGAATGACTTTATTATAAATGACCAAAATACCCTTTTTGATAGTTTTTTAAAACAAAAAATTCTTTAATAAAATAATCATTAAATATATTTTTTTCACTAAAAATACTTTAATAAAATAAATTTTAAATACTTTAATGCGCAAAAAAATATAATATACACAACCCAGATAAAATATATTGTCAAACAAACAAAACTATATTTTGAAAAAATAAAATATATTTCGAGAAAATAAAAAATGTATTAAATTATGTTATATAAGATTAAATTAAAATTAAAATTAAAATTTAAAATTTAAAAATAAAAATAAAATATAAAAATAAAATATGAATATAAATATAAAATAAAATCAAAATATAAAATATAAAATATAAAATAAAAACCTAAAGTATTAAATTAAATTAAGTTATATTTAAGTTAAAGAGTATATTTGGAATTATGAAAATACAACATTCCATCAATTCCAATTCCATCAAAATCCTTAAAGATTGCTAAGGAATTTCAAATTCACTTATTTATGGAATCTGGTGGAATTGGACATTCCTTTCCGTCGAAAAGAATGAACCAAACGAAGGAATGGAATTCGGTCAATGGAATTCGACATTCCAATTCCATCAAATTCCATCAGAATCCGTGAACCAAACGCCCCCTAAGTATTTCAACTCTTAGAGCTCTTTTAAAACTTCCAGAGAAGGATGATATAGTGGAGATTTTGATGATGATCCTACTACAAAGGAAATGGTTGCAACCTTTAAAAAACTAGGATAGTCAGAAGATCTGAAGAACCTGAGTGCTTTTAAAAGAAACAAGTTGCCTCCAGTTTGGTATTGCTTATTCACAGTTGTCAACAAATGATTATCTAGAAAGAACAGTTCACCAGATCAGGGTTCAAGGCAGATACTTCAAATCTTTCATGGGATTGTGAACAATAAGCATTACAATTATGCTTCATTATTATGGGAAGATATGAAAAACACTTTTGAAAGGAACCAGAAAGCACTGACAAAGAAAACTAGGGAAAAACCATTGACTTACATTCCCTATCAGAGGTATTGGCAGCTGTGTATTTGGAGAGCTATGAAGGATTTTAATGAAATTCCAAGGAGATCAGAAGAGGAGCTTGGACCAGAATTTTACATGGGTAAATTAAATTCTTGTACTTCATTGTCTAATCCAAATCACAGATTATTATACAAACATCTTAGGGTCTATATTCCAATGGGAATTGAAGAACCTCAAATCCCTACCCAAGAGGCCAACCATGAGAGGAGAGGTGAGGGGTCAATTCAAGAAAGAGAGGGGGAAGATGTTCATGGGGATGAACAACCTCAGAGTGTTGAGAGGGAAAATTCTGAGAGAATGGGTAGTGGTGAATTACAAAAACAGACAGAGAGCTTGTCACCATAACCATAAAATAAAGAGGGTTCTGATCCATCAATTTGCATCTGGGCACCCACGTCTACTATTGCTCCACATTCTTTGGTGGACAATATTGAAACAGGCAGTGAGCCAATGCCAAAATTTTCATTAACCCCACTCACCCACTCAACATCTTCTCAAAAAGATGTTGTTTCAATATCAATAGGGGAAGCAACACATACACTATTGGGTCTTGGCAAATACCAATATTGAAACAGAGAGAAGTCTGCCCAACTCTTAAATATCTTTCTTTCACATGGAATGTCGAGTCGCGACATGACTTTCACATTGAGCCTAATTTTCATTTCAACACAAACACAAGCACATAGGGAATTAGTTTTCCTATCATAACTTCCATAGACACTTCATTTGTTGGAAGTCAAGTGTTAGCTCCAACTTCTGTGAATAGAAAAGTATTGAAAAATAGGCAAAGGAAGAACTCTGGCAGAAGCCTCTCCGAACACCAAGAGCACATAACCTTCACTTGTCAACCATCAGAAGATTAACAGAGGACAATGTAATACCCCGGATAAGTTCGTTAGTTAAATGTTAGTTCCGTTAAATAAAGTTAATTTTAAAGTTGATGTTTAGGGTAAGTTTGGGTAAATTTATAACTTAAGGGTGTTTGGGTCATTGTTGAATAGTGTAAGGGCTGGAATGTAAAATGGGTGTGATATTACCCCTTTAGGAGTTCAGATATGTCACAACTCAGAAATATCTAGACTAAGGTATGTGTGTGTGTGTTCTTGGAGCTAAGAAGAAGAAAAGAAAGAGCTTTGTGGTTAAGACATCAATTGGTGAGCTTTGTAAGTGAATTAAGGTGTGTTCCTTTGTATTTTATGTTTGTAATTGCTATTAGAAGGTTTCTATCGGATTAGAATAGTTAAATTCACTGCTGGTATTGAATCAGTCGATTTCTGGGTAGAAAACACATGAACAGACGAAGGTTTCCGGATACAATGAATGTGTCCGGGTAGATTCTTGGGTGGTGTCCGGAAGTTCCTTTTGTTAGTGTCCGAACGATTTATTTGATGGTTTCCGGATGATTTAGATACCGGATGGCATCCGGATTCCTTTGGTGTCCGGATCCCTTATGTTATCCGGATAAATTGTGTTGTCCGGATTCTTTATGTTGTCCGGAAAGTTCATGATTGTCCGGGTAGTTTGAGGTGTCCGGATACTTCAGCTGTTTGGTCATTTTTTAGGATAAGAGTTATATAGATGTATCTAGAGTCCTTAGCCTGCTAGTAAGTCTTATACATTTTGGTAAGGAGGTGCTTGTGTCTATTTGTTCCAGATTCGGTAAACTTTGAATGAAAGATTGGATTTCTCGAGAAAAGCTTAGAAGGAAATTTGATAAGCGATCGAGGTGAGTTTTTACTTTAAAACGTTCTTAAACTGGGATACGTATATGTGTGGTTTGAGTATGTGATAGATGTGTGATTCTGTGTGTTTATGTTGAAATATAATATATTGAGATATTGTATTTACATAAGAATTATACTAAACAAGAATACGACTGGCCGGGCTTAGGACCGGTGTGTTGGCTGTAGTTGTTGTACAGTGTTGATTGGTTGTAGTTGTTGTACAGCGTTGTTTATTAGTTGGCTTGCTACCAACTAATTTAGCCATGGGAATGAGGAGAGATGAAAACAATGTACGAGTCTTGCTTGGTAGTTAATCTTTGTGGTATAAGTATGTTTTATAAAAAAGGATTTCTAAACTGACAGGGATTATCTCACTAGACCGTTTGGTCTAACCCTCATTTTCCTTTTTAAAATATGTATTCCAGGTCAAGGATCTTTTGTTAGCAAAGGGAAGAATAAAGCATAGGAGGCGGTTGCTAGCTGACGAAGATTAGGATATGTTTACATTTTTGTATTGTATAGTTTTGAGACTTTGGGACCGAATGTGAATTATCATGTATTTTGTTATGAAAGTAACGACGTTGTGTATGAAATGTTAAATTTTATATATTATGTATGTTATGGGATACCGGGTCGTTACAGATGGTATCAGAGCCCTAGTTTAAGGGATTTAGGTATTAGTATCGGTACCTAGACTTAAACTGCATATGAAGTAGGATGTACCTATTATTATAGAACCTTGGGATGATTAAGTATAAAAGGTAGAAGGAACATCATGTAAGGTAATTTCAGATTACACCTGGCCAGTGTAATTGTGAACTTACAGGTACATGTTTGGACTGGAATACCTTGTTATATGGGGTATGTGCTTATGTGTATGTTAACCTTGTCTGAATCAACAGAATGGCAAGTGGTACGAGACAAACGAATCGGGAAGGGGGAGGAAATCCGAATAGATCTAATCCAACAGCCGGAGGAAGGGGGAGAAAGAGGCAGAGGCAAAACTGGAGGTAGAGTTCAGGGGCAACGTACCGAATTTGTTACACGAAATGATTTGACGGTGGAAATGGGAAGACATCAAGCCAATATACAAGCTATGTTCGATAGAACTCGTCACACAAAAACTGGAATACCAGATCCTAGTCTGGAAGACGAAATGCCCATTACACATACTGTCATACCGGTGCCAAGGAAGTGTGACTATAAAATGTTTTTAAATTGCAAACCCCCGACGTATACAGGAGAAAGAGATCCAGTGAAGGCCATGAGGTGGCTGAAAGAGATAGAAGTTGTCTTCAGGACCAGCAAGTGTGCAGAAGAAGATAAAGTGCTATATGGAACCGCGATGTTGAAGGCAGATGCTCTATTTTGGTGGGAGGCTCATACTACCTCTAGAGGATCTGATGTATACTCAACTTTTACTTGGGACGAATTCACAACAGCTTTCAAAGGACATTTCTGTCCTCAAGCAGCAGTTAGACAGTTGGAAGAGGAATTCATGAACCTACATCAGAGAAGTTTATCGGTTAGGGATTACACAGCTCGCTTTCTGGAGAAGTCTCGCTTTGCGGAATACTATGTTTCCACGGAGGCTCTGAAGATGGAAAGGTTTATTTTTGGGTTAAATGCAGAAATTAGAAGGCTAGTGATTGTAAAAGGACCCGATACCTTCTCAGCCGCAGTAGATGCCGCGGAAAATGTGGAACGGGATAATAGGAGAGACGTTGGTGATAAGAGTGCTGGGAAAAGAAAACTGGAAGAAACGACGTACGATTCGGAAGAATACGAATCCCCGATGTTTTATAGTTATTCCCCTTTCAGGCCAGCTGAAAGAAGACCATGTTCAACATGTGACCGTATTCATCAAGGAAACTGCTATGGTTATTCCCGAAAGTGCTACAAATGTGGAAAGGTTGGTCATATCGCGAGAGATTGTTGGGTAACTCGATTTTGTTTCGTTTGCAACTCCCCTGAACATATTCAGGTTAATTGTCCACAGTGGAAAGCACAACAAAGTAATATGACAGTGAGACCAACGGATGGTAAGTCGGGAGGAGTACAAGGGTCTGAACTACCTGGAATCCAAGGTCGTGTTTTTTAGATGACGGAACAAGAGGTAGAAGAAACTCCTGATGTTGTTACAGGTATGATTCTAATAAACTCTATACGTGCTAAAGTGTTATATGACTTCGGTGTAAAACGATTATTGGTATTTCCGTGCTTTTCTTGCTTATCTGTGTTAGAGATATAGGTGGGTGTGGGGTGTTTATCCAGTTAGTTCCTATGGTTTTGATTGAGTTCGAAGTAGTAGTGGTAAGTATTCATACCTTTTCGCTTAACCGAATTCCGGGACGGAATTCTTTTAAGGGGGAGATGATGTAATACCCCGGATAAGTTCGTTAGTTAAATGTTAGTTCCATTAAATAAAGTTAACTTTAAAGTTGATGTTTAGGGTAAGTTTGGGTAAATTTATAACTTAAGGGTGTTTGGGTCATTGTTGAATAGTGTAAGGGCTGGAATGTAAAATGGGTGTGATATTACCCCTTTAGGAGTTCAGATATGTCACAACTCAGAAATATCTAGACTAAGGTATGTGTGTGTGTGTTCTTGGAGCTAAGAAGAAGAAAAGAAAGAGCTTTGTGGTTAAGACATCAATTGGTGAGCTTTGGAAGTGAATTAAGGTGTGTTCCTTTGTATTTTATGTTTGTAATTGCTATTAGAAGGTTTCTATCGGATTAGAATAGTTAAATTCACTGCTGGTATTGAATCAGTCGATTTCTAGGTAGAAAACACATGAACAGACGAAGGTTTCCGGATACAATGAATGTGTCCGGGTAGATTCTTGGGTGGTGTCCGGAAGTTCCTTTTGTTAGTGTCCGAACGATTTATTTGATGGTTTCCGGATGATTTAGATACCGGATGGCATCCGGATTCCTTTGGTGTCCGGATCCCTTATGTTATCCGGATAAATTGTGTTGTCCGGATTCTTTATGTTGTCCGGAAAGTTCATGATTGTCCGGGTAGTTTGAGGTGTCCGGATACTTCAGCTGTTTGGTCATTTTTGAGGATAAGAGTTATATAGATGTATCTAGAGTCCTTAGCCTGCTAGTAAGTCTTATACATTTTGGTAAGGAGGTGCTTGTGTCTATTTGTTCCAGATTCGGTAAACTTTGAATGAAAGATTGGATTTCTCGAGAAAAGCTTAGAAGGAAATTTGATAAGCGATCGAGGTGAGTTTTTACTTTAAAACGTTCTTAAACTGGGATACGTATATGTGTGGTTTGAGTATGTGATAGATGTGTGATTCTGTGTGTTTATGTTGAAATATAATATATTGAGATATTGTATTTACATAAGAATTATACTAAACAAGAATACGACTGGCCGGGCTTAGGACCGGTGTGTTGGCTGTAGTTGTTGTACAGTGTTGATTGGTTGTAGTTGTTGTACAGCGTTGTTTATTAGTTGGCTTGCTACCAACTAATTTAGCCATGGGAATGAGGAGAGATGAAAACAATGTACGAGTCTTGCTTGGTAGTTAATCTTTGTGGTATAAGTATGTTTTATAAAAAAGGATTTCTAAACTGACAGGGATTATCTCACTAGACCGTTTGGTCTAGCCCTCATTTTCCTTTTTAAAATATGTATTCCAGGTCAAGGATCTTTTGTTAGCAAAGGGAAGAATAAAGCATAGGAGGCGGTTGCTAGCTGACGAAGATTAGGATATGTTTACATTTCTGTATTGTATAGTTTTGAGACTTTGGGACCGAATGTGAATTATCATGTATTTTGTTATGAAAGTAACGACGTTGTGTATGAAATGTTAAATTTTATATATTATGTATGTTATGGGATACCGGGTCGTTACAGACGGTATCAGAGTCCTAGTTTAAGGGATTTAGGTATTAGTATCGGTACCTAGACTTAAACTGCATGTGAAGTAGGATGTACCTATTATTATAGAACCTTGGGATGATTAAGTATAAAAGGTAGAAGGAACATCATGTAAGGTAATTTCAGATTACACCTGGCCAGTGTAATTGTGATCTTACAGGTACATGTTTGGACTGGAATACCTTGTTATATGGGGTATGTGCTTATGTGTATGTTAACCTTGTCTGAATCAACAGAATGGCAAGTGGTACGAGACAAACGAATCGGGAAGGGGGAGGAAATCCGAATAGATCTAATCCAACAGCCGGAGGAAGGGGGAGAAAGAGGCAGAGGCAAAACTGGAGGTAGAGTTCAGGGGCAAGGTACCGAATTTATTACACGAAATGATTTGACGGTGGAAATGGGAAGACATCAAGCCAATATACAAGCTATGTTCGATAGAACTCGTCACACAAAAACTGGAATACCAGATCCTAGTCTGGAAGACGAAATGCCCATTACACATACTGTCATACCGGTGCCAAGGAAGTGTGACTATAAAATGTTTTTAAATTGCAAACCCCCGACGTATACAGGAGAAAGAGATCCAGTGAAGGCCATGAGGTGGCTGAAAGAGATAGAAGTTTTCTTCAGGACCAGCAAGTGTGCAGAAGAAGATAAAGTGCTATATGGAACCGCGATGTTGAAGGCAGATGCTCTATTTTGGTGGGAGGCTCATACTACCTCTAGAGGATCTGATGTATACTCAACTTTTACTTGGGACGAATTCACAACAGCTTTCAAAGGACAGTTCTGTCCTCAAGCAGCAGTTAGACAGTTGGAAGAGGAATTCATGAACCTACATCAGAGAAGTTTATCGGTTAGGGATTACACAACTCGCTTTCTGGAGAAGTCTCGCTTTGCGGAATACTATGTTTCCACGGAGGCTCTGAAGATGGAAAGGTTTATTTTCGGGTTAAATGCAGAAATTAGAAGGCTAGTGATTGCAAAAGGACCCGATACCTTCTCAGCCGCAGTAGATGCCGCGGAAAATGTGGAACGGGATAATAGGAGAGACGTTGGTGATAAGAGTGCTGGGAAAAGAAAACTGGAAGAAACGACGTACGATTCGGAAGAATACGAATCCCCGATGTTTTATAGTTATTCCCCTTTCAGGCCAGCTGAAAGAAGACCATGTTCAACATGTGACCGTATTCATCAAGGAAACTGCTATGGTTATTCCCGAAAGTGCTACAAATGTGGAAAGGCTGGTCATATCGCGAGAGATTGTTGGGTAACTCGATTTTGTTTCGTTTGCAACTCCCCTGAACATATTCAGGTTAATTGTTCACAGTGGAAAGCACAACAAAGTAATATGACTGTGAGACCAACGGATGGTAAGTCGGGAGGAGTACAAGGGTCTGAACTACCTGGAATCCAAGGTCATGTTTTTTAGATGACGGAACAAGAGGTAGAAGAAAGTCCTGATGCTGTTACAGGTATGATTCTAATAAACTCTATACGTGCTAAAGTGTTATATGACTTCGGTGTAAAACGATTATTGGTATTTCCGTGCTTTTCTTGCTTATCTGTGTTAGAGATATAGGTGGGTGTGGGGTGTTTATCCAGTTAGTTCCTATGGTTTTGATTGAGTTCGAAGTAGTAGTGGTAAGTATTCATACCTTTTCGCTTAACCGAATTCCGGGACGGAATTCTTTTAAGGGGGAGATGATGTAATACCCCGGATAAGTTCGTTAGTTAAATGTTAGTTCCATTAAATAAAGTTAACTTTAAAGTTGATGTTTAGGGTAAGTTTGGGTAAATTTATAAGTTAATGGTGTTTGGGTCATTATTGAATAGTGTAAGGGCTGGAATGTAAAATGGGTGTGATATTACCCCTTTAGGAGTTCAGATATGTCATAACTCAGAAATATCTAGACTAAGGTATGTGTGTGTGTGTGTTCTTGGAGCTAAGAAGAAGAAAAGAAAGAGCTTTGTGGTTAAGACATCAATTGGTGAGCTTTGGAAGTGAATTAAGGTATGTACCTTTGTATTTTATGTTTGTAATTGCTATTAGAAGGTTTCTATTGGATTAGAATAGTTAAATTCACTGCTGGTATTGAATCAGTCGATTTCTGGGTAGAAAACACATGAACAGACGAAGGTTTCCGGATACAATGAATGTGTCCGGGTAGATTCTTGGGTGGTGTCCGGAAGTTCCTTTTGTTAGTGTCCGGACGATTTATTTGTTGGTTTCCGGATGATTTAGATACCGGATGGCATCCGGATTCCTTTGGTGTCCGGATCCCTTATGTTATCCGGATAAATTGTGTTGTCCGGATTCTTTATGCTGTCCGGAAAGTTCATGATTGTCCGGGTAGTTGGAGGTGTCCGGATACTTCAGCTGTTTGGTCATTTTTGAGGATAAGAGTTATATAGATGTATCTAGAGTCCTTAGCCTGCTAGTAAGTCTTATACATTTTGGTAAGGAGGTGCTTGTGTCTATTTGTTCCAGATTCGGTAAACTTTGAATGAATGATTGGATTTCTCGAGAAAAGCTTAGAAGGAAATTTGATAAGCGATCAAGGTGAGTTTTTACTTTAAAACGTTCTTAAACTGGGATACGTTTATGTGTGGTTTGAGTATGTGATAGATGTGTGATTCTGTGTGTTTATGTTGAAATATAATATATTGAGATATTGTATTTACATAAGAATTATACTAAACAAGAATACGACTGGCCGGGCTTAGGACCGGTGTGTTGGCTGTAGTTGTTGTACAGTGTTGATTGGTTGTAGTTGTTGTACAGCGTTGTTTATTAGTTGGCTTGCTACCAACTAATTTAGCCATGGGAATGAGGAGAGATGAAAACAATGTACGAGTCTTGCTTGGTAGTTAATCTTTGTGGTATAAGTATGTTTTATAAAAAGGATTTCTAAACTGACAGGGATTATCTCACTAGACCGTTTGGTCTAACCCTCATTTTCCTTTTTAAAATATGTATTCCAGGTCAAGGATCTTTTGTTAGCAAAGGGAAGAATAAAGCATAGGAGGCGGTTGCTAGCTGACGAAGATTAGGATATGTTTACATTTATGTATTGTATAGTTTTGAGACTTTGGGACCGAATGTGAATTATCATGTATTTTGTTATGAAAGTAACGACGTTGTGTATGAAATGTTAATTGTTATATATTATGTATGTTATGGGATACTGGGTCGTTACAGACAAGGTCACAGAGCCTCTGTCATATTTTACAGAGCCTCTGTGTTATGAAGAAATGGATATGAAGTTAATTGAAGACAAAGACAAGGACATGCGTGCCCCTCACATGCCTCTACTGTACGAAGATCCTGAAGATCAAATAGTACAACGGCGCACTACATTAACGTGTCAGAGAGGTCACAGCTTTTGCAGAAAATGGCGCACTACATTAACGTGTACTAGGATCAGTCCCACGAACTTGTCCCCTGTACCTGTGTACTGTTTGTCCCCTATCTTTTGTATAAATAGGAGGTTCTACCAGATCATTTCGAACAACGAAGCACAACACACACACTTACTTAGAGAGATATATCTGTGTTTCACACACTGTGAGGTGTTCTTGGTGTAATTCCAAAGAATCAATAGAGATGAATCATTGAGCATTACTCTTGTTATTTACTGATTTCATTTATCTATTTTTGTGTTATCTACCATCAAACTTAACCCAAACTGTTCTTTAAACGCTTTCGCTCTTCAATACTTATATACTCTATTTTGAAAGTTTGTGGTTATCTATCATTGTTGAGTCAAGAACGGGATCAACAGTTGGTATCAGAGCTAACTTTGATTCTCAATATCAAAGGATCCACTCTGCAATGATCTCGACTTGTTTTTGGTAGATTTTTGGATTGATTTTAAACTTTATTATTCAGCTTCAAAACAACCCCTGTTTTTATACTTTTCTCGACCAGTTCGACCTTAACAGCTAAATAGACACTGCTATCTTGTTAAAATCCTTCCACTAAGTGCTTTGTTCAAGTATTTAAAAGTCTAAACTCATACTTCAAGTCAATCCCATCGACTGAAGGACTTTTCTTCACACTTTGTTTTCTGTACCTTTTGAAACTACTTAAAAATGGCGAACGCAGCAAACTTCTTTACTGCTGGTTCTTTGACCAAGCCCCCAACTCTTCTCAGAGATGAGTATCCTCAGTGGAAAATCCGTATGATTCACTTCTTTGAAGGAGCTGACAAAGAACTAATCACTTATCTCTACAATCCACCATATGTTCCCATGGTAACAGTACCTAGAGTACCTGCAACTGAAACCACACAACAGGTTGGAGAGTACGATAAGCCAAAAGACATCGATAAGTGGTCCCTACAGGATTGAGAAAAATATGAATGGGCAAAGAAGGCAAAACGTCTTCTGATAATGGCCATACCTAACGACCTTTTTCAATCCTTGGATGCTTGTGAAATTGCTTATGATATGTGGAGAGAGCTGGAAAAGCAGCTAGAAGGTGGAGCCAAAACACAGAAGAATAGAAGGGCTCAGTGTATAAACGAGTACTACGCATTCAAAGCTCTGCCGTCAGAAACTCTGCAAAACACCTACGACAGATTCAACTCCTTGATAAATAAGTGCAAGAAGTTTGGCATTCACAGAACATCTGAGGAAAACAATGTCATGTTCCTCAAGAGCCTGAATGATGAGTGGCTTCAACTATCCATGTCTTTGCAAACAAATCAAGACCCGGATACTTGGACCCTCTCAGACCTCTATGGCACCTTGGCTGCACAAGAAAGCCAAATAGCCCAGACAAAAGCCCAAATGGGTGGACCTCTAGCACTCGTGGGTAAAGCTATGGAGGTGCATGAAAAGCCAAAGAAGGAAAAGGCTCTGGAGGAGAAGGAGAAGAAGAAAAAGAAGGTTCTGGTGGTTGATAGTGATGAAGAGGATCTGGTGGATGAGGAAGAGGCAACGATGGCCTCTATAGCTAAATCACTAGCTTTACCGACCAAAGAGTTCGTGAACAGGGGTTTCAGAAAGAAGTTTGGGTATGAGAGAGATGTGAGAGATGACAGAGGTGGCAAATATCAGAACCATGGGCCACCACAAGGGTATGAGCAGAGGAACCAAGGGAGAGAGGATTTGCATGACAGAGGTTATGAACAGAAGGGAGGTGGAGATCACCAACAGAGGCAGAACGACAGAGCTGGCAATGCACCACAGAACTCAGGGTGCTTCAACTGTGGTAGGCCAGGCCATTATTCAGCTGCCTGCAGAAGCAAGCCCAACAGACCCCCAGAGAGACTCTGCCTTTTATAAAAAGAAGGCAAAGTACTATGCTTAAAAATCACTCATGGTTGAACAGGAGAACTGGGTATCTGATGAATACTCTGATGAGGAAGAGAAGAAAGATGCTCTATTCTGTGGGATGGCAGAAGTCAGCAGCTCCGACTCTGATAGTGAGAAGCAGTATGTGCCCATCTGGTACCTAGACTCCGGGTGCTCGAGGCACATGACTGGCGACAGAGGTTTGCTATCCTCGTACAAAGACAAACTTGGAGGAGGATCTGTGACCTTTGGAGACAACAAAAAGGGGTACATCAGAGGCTACAAAGTCATCAAGAAAGAAGATATAACTGTGTGCAAAGTTGCGTATGTGGATGGCCTCAAACACAACCTTCTAACTGTAAGCCAACTCTGCGACACAGGTTTCGATGTAAAGTTCAAAAGAACTTATTGCTCTCTACTCGGGGAGGACACATAGGTAGAGCTACTGCGAGCCGAAAGAAGAGGCGACCTGTACCTTATGAACTTTAAAGCCAAGAACAAAGATGACAAGCTCTGTCTTGTCTCTTGCAAAAATGAAGAAGCATGGTTATGGCATAACAGGTTCTGCCATCTAAACTTACATACCCTCGATAAACTTGTAAAGCTTGATCTGGTGAAAGGTTTGCCAACCGTTAAATTTAACAAAGATCATCTGTGCTCTGCCTGTGAAATGGGAAAACTCAAAAGAGCTTCCCATAAGGGCAAATCTGATGTGACCTTTGTACATGCTTCATGTAGACCTCTGCGGTCTCATTGCTACATAGAGCCTAGGTGGCAAGAAATATATGCTTGTGTTGGTCGATGAATACTCTAGATACACATGGGTAGAGTTTGTCCGAAAGAAGTCAGATGTTCCAAACATGTTGATTAATCTAATGAAAAGAATACAGGTTCTCTATGAGTGCAGGGTGCAGAAGCTGAGAAGCGACAACGGTACAGTGTTCAAAAACTCCACCATTGATGCTTATCTAATAGAGGAAGAGATCTCACAAAACTTCTCTTCTGCACGCACTCCAAAACAAAATGGCGTAGTTGAACGCAAAAATCGCACGCTTGTGGAGGCTGCAAGAACCATGCTTACGGCATCTGGATTACCTATCTCTTTCTGGGCAGAAGCTGTTTCCACTGCATGCTTCACTCATAATCGATCAACAGTGGTAAAAAGACACATCAAGACACCATATAATTTAATAAACCAGAGAAATCCTAATATCAATTTCTTTCACGTCTTTGGGTGCAAGTGTTTTGTCCTCAACGACAGAGAAGCACGTGGGAAGTTTGATGTTAAGGCAGATGAGGGAAAATTCATCAGGTACTCTGCCACTTCCAAGGCCTACAGAGTCTACGTTCAGCGAACTCGATCAATTGTGGAAAACATTAATGTTTCTTTTGACGATACCTTCCAAAAGACTTCTGAACAAATCAGTTCAGGACTCGGACTGAACAAAGAAACCTCTGGCTTTTCTAAATCAATAGAAACAAAGCTAAACCTACTATTTGAAGAAATGTTCAATGATGATGTTGATCGCTCTGCTGGAGTTCCCAGAGTCTCTGGAGAGACATCCTCTACTGACCAGACAAATCAAGGTATATCCCTTACTGGTCCCTCAAATTTTTCACCCTCTTCCATTAATCGTGCAGGTACAAGTGTCGAGGGGGAGCAAGCAGAAGATAGTGTAAACAATGGCTTCACAACAGAGGCACTGGAAATATCAACTCCTGTGACAACAGAGGAATTAATACCAGAGGAAAATGAGGATTCTGTCTCAACATCCTCAGAGGATTCAATACCTACCCTTATTGAAATACCTCCTCAAGCTGAAACTCCAAGCACAAGCACAGAAGTACCGTCAACCACAGAAGTTGCACCAGAACCATCGTGTGCGACAACAGAAGTTCGAATCGATGCTATAAATGACCATCTCCCAAGAATGAACAAGTGGACAAAGGATCATCCTCAGAGCCAAATAATTGGCAGTCCTTCTGACAACGTTAAGACAAGATCAACAACTACAAATTTTTGTTTCTTCACAAATTTTATTAGTGTGATCGAACCTAAGAGAGTTTCTGAAGCACTTGAAGATCCAAATTGGGTGGAAGCAATGCAAGAAGAGCTTCTCCAATTTGAAAGAAACAAAGTATGGACCCTAGTTCCTCTGCCAAGAGGGAAAACTGCCATAGGGACTAAATGGGTCTTCAGAAACAAGAAGGATGAGGATGGAGTACTCGTCAGAAACAAGGCAAGACTGGTGGCTAAGGGATACTGTCAGGCAGAAGGGATTGACTACGATGAGACCTTCGCCCCTGTCGCACGACTTAAAGCAATAACAATCTTCTTAGCCTTAGCAGCCCACAGAGGTTTTAAGGTATTTCAAATGGACGTCAAATCTGCCTTCCTAAACAGGCATATTCAAGAAGAAGTACATGTACAACAACCACCAGGGTTCGAAAGCGCTAAATACACTAACCACGTCTACTATCTAGATAAGTCCATGTATGGACTCAAACAGGCCCCAAGAGCATGGTATGAACGCCTTTCAACCTTTCTCCTTGTTAATGAGTTCGAAAGAGGTACTACCGATACAACTTTGTTCTATAAGAGAAAAGGTGATGAGATTCTACTTGTTCAAATATGTGTGGACGATATTATTTTTGACTCTACTAATGCAAAATATTGCACAGATTTTGAAAAACTCATGCAAAGTGAGTTTGAAATGAGTATGATGGGAGAATTAAACTTCTTCCTTGGACTCCAAGTCAAACAGTCATCAGAGGGAATCTTTATAAATCAATCAAAATATGTCTCTGACATACTTTCAAAATTCAAACTCTCTGATGCCTTTGTCATGAAGACCCCCATGGCTACTGGATCTAAGTTACACTCTGATCCAGAAGGAAAATCTGTTGAGTGCAAGCTCTACATAGGCATGATCGGGTCTCTTCTATACTTAACTGCTAGTAGGCCATACATAATGTATGCCGCATGTATCTGTGCAAGGTATCAAGCTAACCCCAAAGAATCCCACTTATTTGTTGTCAAGAGAATCGTTAGATACCTTAAAGGGACCAAGATTCTTGGTCTCTGGTATCCAAAGAACTCTGGCTTTGATCTTATGGCTTATATAGATTCAGATTACGGAGGTTGCAAGCCAGACTGGAAAAGTACCTCTGGGAGTTGCCAATTCCTAGGTGGTAAACTAGTAAGCTGGACTTCTAAAAAGCAGAACTGTGTGTCAACATCCACAGCAGAACCGGAATACGTTACTGTTGCAAGTTGTTGTTCACAAGTTCTGTAGCTGAGAACTCAGCTAAAAGACTATTGTCTAGACGTCCAAAAGATACCAATCTTCTGTGACTCCAAAAGCGCCATTGCGATCTCTGCCAACCCTGTGCAGCACTCTAAGACAAAACACATAGATATCAGGTACCACTTTTTAAAGCATCGTGTTGAACAGGGCACCATAGAGATGTACTTTGTGTCTACAGAATATCAGCTTGCGGACTTATTCACCAAAGCACTTGATGAGAAAAGATTCCTATTCTTGGTGGGTAATTTAGGTTTGCTGAACATGAGCTGAATCCCTCTGTTTGTAAGATTAAATCCTCCTGTATATATGTGAATATTTAAATCTTTTAGTATGTACATTCTTTACCTCTTAAAGTTCTGTACTCAATAGAGCTTCTATGAAGTGGCATAGAGCCTTTGTTCACTCTCACAGAACCTCTGATGTGCTTGATCTATGTTTTGTGCTCTACTTATAAATATCTGATTCAAGCATAGGTCAAGGGGGAGCAGAAGGAGACCTTGTAATGATCTACAGAGTTTGATCATTCAAGGGGGAGCCAAAGAAGTTCTTTGATCATAGCAATCAACAGAAGTAGGAAATCATGCCAAGCAAATCAAGAGACTTTGGTTAAGCACATCGCACAAACTAGTTTTTCAAAGCACTTTTCTCGGACATAACTTTCAAAATATATCCTAAATTACCTGTTTTAACTAGTCAAAACCTTGGGAGATTAAAATCTTTTGAGCATTCTTCACAATTAGAAATTCTTGGTCATAGAGCCTCGGTCATGTTTGACAGAGCCTCTGTGCGACAAGGCTTCTGTGATCATGATTTCTAGTGGAAACTCTCGATCACCCAATTGCTTTTCTAATATGTTTTGGTAAAGAAAAGGTGCACTTCTGGTGCTTATAGAAGAAGACCTTAGACCACAAAGCTTCTGTGGTTTCTAACACTTATGTGTTTTAAAAGCTTCTGAGGTGCGGGTTATTTTCAAAAATGACAGACATCTGGGCGTAGAAACTCCCACGCGCTGAACATTAATGGGCGCCGCATGATGTTCCATCATGCACCGCCACTTTTGACGTGGCACGTTTCTATTGGACGTGCGTGCCACACGATGGTACTGAAGCGTTGAACCCAGTTGTACACTCGAGTGCGGATTCCAAACATTATAGAATTTACTTTTTACCACTCAAATTCTATCCAAATTACCCACTATAAAACCCTCTTTTACACTTCTTCTTCACTTTTACGAACCTTTTCTCTCTAATTTCTCCGGCGATCTTGCAAAAAACCTGCAAATCTCAAGAACAACCTGCAAATCTGTGCTATTTTCTCAAGAACACTCAAGCAAACATTCCAATGGCTTCACCTACTAACTCTCCTGCTCCATCTGAGCACTCCAACAACCCTGCACATCCACGAAACCTTCAAGAAAAAGCTAACAGTGAAAATTATGTTCATCACGCACCCACTACCAACCTGCAAAACTTCCTGGAAAACGACTGTTTTGAAAACCAACTACCCTTAAAACCTAATAATCATTAGTTGGTCCCAAATAGAAAAAACTTTGGGGAAGGACATGCCATCTAATTGAATATTCTGGAAAACCATCCTCTAAGACTCCTTCTAACAAGCAACGTCTCCAAGATCCCTACCAGATATCTTCATCAGTTCTGGCAGAGCTGTTACTTTGATTCTGAGGCAAACACCATAAATGGGTATGTGTCCAAGCCTGATAACTCTGAAAACATGAACATAGGCTTTAACAAGACCATGATATCTTTTGAATTTGAGCTACCTACCAGAGGTATGCTGGGAATTAAACAGTATGCAGAGGAACCCTCAGATTCTGACCTCTTTGCTTTTGTTACGATGCTTGGGTACAACTCTCCTCTGACAAAAATAAACGGCTTCAGAAGAAACAGGCTTCCCCCTCAGTGGAACACACTTTTTTCCATTCTCAACATATGCCTCACAGGGAAAATTGGAAGTCCTGACCAGAGCTTACATCAGATTATGTCCATCATGTATGGAATATACTATGACCTACCTCTGGACTACACAACCCTAATCATGATAAAACTCATCGCCACCATCGAACACAAACAAGCCACATAGAAGGCCAAGGGTAAAGGTCAACTTCCAGCGCTACAATTCCAGAGGATTCTGGGAATAATCCTCGAAGCTCTGCTAGAAAGTGAACATTGGCCACTTGAAGGTCCAATTGTCAAGACATATCCTCTACAGAGGATGTCCCCCACCCTACACTCTAACGGCTACCCACACTGTAGTCCTCTGAGTGAGAAAATGCTCGTCTACGCCTCGGATGAAGACTTGAAGAGTGCATATATGCATGATCACATGACTCCCAAACCAAGGCCTGTGACTCCCCTACGCTTAGGTGTCCCTTTAGGAATAGAGGTAGTGGTGAGAATGAGCGATGAGGAATGGGAAGTAGCTCTGGAAAAACATAGGTTGAAGGTAGAGAAGTAAGGTTAGCTAGGTCTGCACCTGCTCAAGCCACATAAGCTGAAAAATAACCTGTGCATGTGGAAAAACGTAAAAAGGCCTCCAAAGCCAAATTTGGAATAGAGTCCACCTCTGCCAGAACTAAAAATCCTCAACAACCTCCTAAGCAAGTGGCACAGATAGAGCAGAGGGCCCCAAAAGCCAAATCTACTGCAACAACCACCTCCACAATACCTGTTGACCCTCCACTTGAACAAACCATGGTCGAATCCTCTGCCCCTCCTCAGAAGGAGAAAAAGAAACACAAAAAACACAAGCATCAATCTTCTGAGGAAGGTGCCTCAAAGCCCAAGAAGAAGAGGACCCACAAACCAAAATCCCCTCTGCAGACCATTGCAGAGGAGGCACAAACCGCAGAGCCTAACCTACTGTCACCAACCCCTGTTCGCTTAGCAAAGTCAAACGACTTTGCTTCTTTCCTAGAGCGTTCAGATATAGCACATACTCTAGATACCTCTGGATGGGAAGCATAAGCTATCCCAGAGTTCAACACCAACACTACCCCAGATTTTACAGTGGCAAATGTTGATTCTGATCTGGAAGTGGAAGACAAAACCCCCATCGGCAAGCAGGCAGAGACCCCAGAAGGCCCTATGAGTTCAGCCCTATTTGCCTCTCTACTGAGCTATGATCCAGAACTAGAACACACAGAGGAATTTATGGATGTAGAAGACAAATGGGAGGAAGTAGATCTAGAATAGAGACTCCTAAGATTTTAGGAAACCCAACAGAAGAAGAGAATGTGAAAGATGCCGAAGATAGAAGTGCCACACAACCAATTCCCCCTCCCAGTGCAACCCTCATTACTAGTTCTCCAAGTCTAGTGGTAAATAGAACTATTGAAAAAGAGTCGCACAACTCGAACCCTTCACCATCAAATCGGCCAGAGGAACTTCTTTCTACCTCTGCACCTGCACAAACCAGGGAATCCCCACCAAAGGTGCCCTCTCCAAAGGACACTCTTCTTATTCATGACCATTCGCCCCAGGTCATATTTGCAATCCCCTCAGAGGAATTTGTTTTTTATGGCACACAAGCACACTTAGAAACCAATCGCTCTTCAGAGGAGCGTAGAGTGCACGTCAACGAAGGGACTCTAGACAAGTCCCCTAGTCAACTCAAGGATACCTCTGTCCCCACCTCTGGAGTGGATCAGAATCGGGTTCTTGACAGAACTTCTATAGAGTATGAGGCCTCAAAAACCTCTGCTCAAGGATTAGAAGGAAGTCCTACCATCCTCAACGTACAAACAGGGATGAAAGTAGGCTCCTCAGGAACAGAGGACAACCCTGGGGAAGAATGTGTTCCCCCAAAGGTTACCACAGACTCACACGTCACAAAGGATGAGTTCCAAACCTTTGTCACCTTTTCAGCACTCTTGCAGATACTACAAAGACGACGCTTGACAACCTATCCACCAAGGTTGAGTCTCTGTCAAAGGAGGTCAAGGATACACATGCTCTACTGAAATCTGTCCCAAGCGCTCTGTTAGGTCCATAAATGACCTACATATTAGAAAGATATATAAATAATTATATAGTGCTTAATTAGAATTAATTAGATTAATTAGTTTAATTAATCTTCTTGTAAAAGCCTTAATTGTTAAATGGGCTTAGTTAATTGTGTTTAATGGGCTTAGGCCTTATTGTCTAAAGCCTAGGTATTTAAGGTTAGTGTTAGCCTTAGAATTAGGTTAGACGATTCATTAGAGAAATTAGAGCTTAATTGTTTTAGAGAGAGATAGTTGTTTTTCATTCAAACATTTGTAAACTATCTTGATTAATGAATATGAGAGGGATGACAAGTTGAAATCATTATCTGTTTTTGTTATTCCTCATTGAATCGTTGTTACCTGTTAAATCTGGGTCTAACAATTGGTATCAGAGCCGAATCGGTGATTTGAAGATACGAAAGAAATCGAACGAATGCGAGAAAAAGTTTAATTTTTCGTAGTTGATTTTTCTGGAAAACACAGCCAGCCGTTTCGCATATTCTCGGAGATTGAACCGTCGGATCGTCGTGAATTTTGGACAGTAGCTTAAGGACATCTTGTTTCACATTCTGACCGGTTGGATTAATTGTTTGAGGTCCAGAAGGCAGCCCAAATATTTTCGACAGACTGCAGTAAGTTTCTTGAAGAAAATCGTTCTTCAATCGGGTTTGCTAAGTTTTTCATCGATTAAATATTTTTCTGTTAAATCTCGATTGTTTACTCGTTTATATCTACTGTTATCTGTGTTTACATCAATTCTCAAAGGCTCTAATCTTTCAATTCAAGTTAAAAATCAATTCTTGAATCTTTTGGTGTTCTCAAGTTATTGTGATGTTTATTGAAAAATAGGATATATTTTGCTTAGAAATCGATTTGGGTGTGTTTGTTTTTTGTGTTTTTGGTCAAAATCTAACCATACAGGAGTGGAATCAAGCAAACCTATCGAAATCTGATCCGATTTTCTCATTCAGCCGCAGTGTCCGGACGTTCGTAATCTTTCCGGGTAAGTTTCCTATTATCACAAGGTTACCGGATACCTGAAATTACCTGGTAACTCAAGGTTACCGGATAGTTCTTTTTCAAAGGTTACTGGATAATTTTGTTTTAGCTTTCCGGATAATTTTGTTTTTCCAAAGTTTCCCGGATAGTCTTTTTTTTTGGGTCAATATTTGTTTCCGGGTAAAACCTGCTTTCGGGAAGACACCTCACATATATTCTATGCACGTGTCCCGCCGCATGCCCTTGTTGACTAGTTTTTCATTTGTGATTGAATTGAATATTGATATTGCTATTTGTTTTACCCACACTTCATTCATATTTCGTATAACATGCATATATATTTAATTCATTGATTTTTTTTTGTTTAATTTTTTTTTGGTTTTATTTATTTACCTATTAGTCTAAAAGTGTCAGAGATAGGTAAGCTATATTTATCCGGTAAGATATTTCATCCATCCGGTAAACAAGTTGTATCCGGAAAGCTCATCTCAACTTGTTGTCCGGTAAGAATCTCAACCATCCGGGAAGTTCTATTCGTTTTATCCGGTAAGTCTCAATCCTCTTATCATCCGGTAAGCATCACTTCATCCGATTTCATTCTCAAAGAGTGATTTTGGTCGTTCGAATTCCGATAATAATCAGATTTTATTTTGGAAACGAATTTATTTTATAAATTTGTTTTTCTGATTTACTTTTTGATTTATCTTCCGTAAATTTTTCTTCAAAATAACACCGATTAACGATCATTTTTTTTCAGGTAACAATGTCGAAGTATTGCTTCAATCATGAGTGTAAAGATCTGATGAGAATGCATGAAGAGAATTGGGAGCGTGCAAATGAAACGTACAAAAAGCAATTCAAAGAACTGAAGGAACAGAAACTGCAAATATCTGAAAGTGCTGATAAGCTTGCCAAATCCGAAGAAAAGGCAACAGCCTTAGAGTCCGAAAACACGGAGCTGAAAAAGAAGCTTTCTGAACTGCCATCACCAGACGAGATAAAGGTACTTGAAAAGGAAGCACATCAAAGACTTTCTGAAAAGAATATATAGCAAGAAGATGACTTGTGTAACAAGTACATCAAGGAGCTGAAGGAACTGAAATCTCAACTCAGGAACAGTTCTGAGAAGCTTGCTGAAGAAGAAGAGAAAGGTAAACTCCTGAACCGTGAAAACCTTGAGCTTAAAAGTAAACTATCTAATTTTGAAAAGGTTTTTGAAAAGGAGAAAGAATTGCTTCTTCAAAAGCAATCTGGGTTTTCAACCAAATCTCTTGAAGAAAAGAAAAGTCTTGAGCTTAGATGTCTAAAACTTTCAACTCAAATCTCCGACTTTGAAAAAGTTTTGTTTTTTGAAAGAGAAAAGTTTGAAACTGAACGCAAATCTTTTTCTAAAAGGAATGGAGAACTTTCTTTGAAAATATCCGATCTGGAGAAAGAATTAGACATTCTAAGCAAAGAGAATGAGAAAATGAAGGTTGAAGGCTTTAGAACTAAATGTTTGTAAGATGATTTTGCAAAAGAAAGAAAGACCTTTCAGATTGAGATTTCTAAGCTTACAAAGAGATTATCTAAACTAACTACCGAGTCTTTGAAGAAACAAAAGGTTAAATCTGATTCAAAGAATTTTGTCACATCAAATGATTTTTCAAAAGATCAGATTCGACCTTCCAATCTTTTCTATAATTCTCGTGTTGATAATACAGATAATCAATTTTACAAGAAAGTAAAAATGGAGTGGAGAGTTAAAGGAACCACTCCTGCTCCAAAGTCATCTGTCCCTGTAAAGAATGCCAAGAACAACACAGCTTTCCACGCTAAACCTTTTGTGAAAACTGATCATGTTTACTCTGTTAATAAACTGATCAGCTTATCTACACAGAAGCTGTGTTGCTCTTATTGTGGTACAAATGACTTTGTGAAGAAAGACCATGCTAAGTATTGGTATGGTACTTATAGTATCACAGGTCCTCATAGGGCATCTAACCGTCAAGGATCCATCAATGGATGGATACCAAAATCCTACTAATTTGTTTTGCAGGAATGTCATGTGCGGCTTTAATTCATATTATTCACATCACATGACGAGCATTCAAAGGTTATGCCAATTTTGAGGGGGAGCACTATTCTATGCAAGGTAAGTAAACTTCAACTGAATTCAAAGACCGTGGTAACTCATTCTGGATAACTTACTTGTGTTTGTTATTCTCCTTGTTAAATTCCATGATTGCCACGTGTCATTTTTCTTGATTTAGTTATTTCCATGTCTCAAATGTTTGTTGATTTTTCGATGGAAATACACTCGTTTTTGAATTCCACTTTGTGTTCATAGTTGTAATACCCCGGGTAAGTCCGTTAAATAATTTAACAATAATTTATAATGTTTAGGGTAAGTTTGAGGGTAAATAATGAGTTTAAGGGTGTTTGGGTCATTAGTGAAAAGTTGAAGGTCTAAAAGGTAATTAATTAAAAGTGATATACACCTTCAGACATCAATAGTTTCATTATCCAGATTTAGAAAGATTGTGTATGTGTGCGGGAGTCTGAAGGTGAAAGAAAGCGAAAGAAGAAACCGTACGAATAGGGCTTCAATCGATTGTGTTAAGAAGAAATCTTAAGGTAAGTCTTTTACATATTATGTTTGTAATCATCAGTAGACCGTTTCTATCGGATTAGAATGTTTAATTTGAGATTGTATAGGTTTAATTTGAAACTAGGTAAATTGGAACCGACTGTGTTCTTCAGGACTCCCGGTGAAATCCCGGTATAATCAACTTCCGGTGGAGTCCCGGTAATATGGACTCCCGGTAGTGTGGAATCCCGGTAGTATGATTTCCCGGTAGAGTTGACTCCCGGTATAACAGACTTCCGGTAGTGGAGAGTTCCGGTATTATGAACTCCCGGTATAACAGACTTCCGGTAGTGGAGAGTTCCGGTATTATGAACTCCCGGTATAGGAACTCCCGGTACTAAGAGTCCCGGTACTGTATAAGTCCCGGTACCCTGTATAGTCCCGGTAGTGAGTTCAATGCAGTGTGTAATGGAACAGTTGGGGAGGGGAAATTGTTAGGCTTTACGTATTTGGTTAGTAAAGAAATTTGTGTATATTAACTTGTTTCAGATTCCGTGGAATCGTGGTAAAGGATAGGATCGTTTTGAAAGAAGCTTACGAACGTGTGAAATAACCAAAACAGGTGAGTTTTGCTTTGAAAACACTTTTTAACTAGAATACATACATGTGTGGAGTTGGGAGTGAAAGTGTTGATAATTATGTGCTCGTATGTGAATTATAATATAGTGAGGTATTATATTTACACGTGTATTATAAATGTGTTATAATACGTTGGCCGGGTTTAAGACCGGTGTGATTGGCTATAGAACCTGTATAGCGTTGTTTGGCTGTAGTTGTTGTACATCGTTGTATATTATTAGTTGGCTTGCTACCACTAATATGGCCAGGAGGAATGAGAAGGGAAGGTATATGGTATGTGAGCTTAATTGGATATATGTAATTGTGTTGCGTGATTTATATGAACGAAGTTATATAAATGGTTTTTAAACTAACAGGGTTTTCTCACTTAGACCATCAGGTCTAACCCTCATTTTGTTTTAAAAATATGTATTCCAGGTGGTGGTTCAAGTAAGAGCAAGTAATTAGAGTATTCAATGGATGGATTTTGTGAAGGGTTATAAGAAGAAGATTTTGGATTGTTTAGCAGTTGTATCATCTTATTAAATGTGATGTATGTAATAGTGCAAAGTTAGTAGTAGAATAGTTTCTTTTATTTGTAAAAGACTGCGGGACCGAACTTGTAATTTGATGTTTCTTTTGTTATATGAATGTTATGTTACATTATGTGAATTGTTGTGTATATGGGATTTGGGTCGTTACAATAGTTCATCAGTTCACACCAATGATTCAATTCTTATCTGATATTTTAATTGTGACTTGTTCTTCACAGTTAAACTTTCTAATCATGTGAACTGGAATACCTTGTTTAAGGGATTTAGGTATTAGTATCTGTACCTAGACTTAAACTGCATGTGAAGTAGGATGTCCCTATTATTGTAGAACCTCGGGATACTAAGTATAAAAGGTAGAAGGAACATCATGTAAGGTAATTTCATACTACACCTGGCCAGTGTAATTGTGATCTTACAGGTACATGTCTGAACTGGAATACCTTGTTATATGGGGTATATGCTTATGTGTATATTAACCCTGTTTAAATCCACAGAATGGCCAGCGGTACAAGAAATTCGAATCGAGGAGGAGGGAGAAATCCAAACAGAACTAATCCGTCAGTAGGAACCGGGGATAGGGGAGGCAGAACGGGGGACAGAGTCGGGGGTAGAACTGGAGGTAGAGCTGGAGGTAGAGCTGGAGGTCGAGCCGGAGGCAGAACCCAACAAAATAGTACGGATTTCATTACCAGGGCTGATCTAATGGCAGAAATGGGAAGATTACAAGACAATATTCAAGCTATGTTCAACCAAACTCATAATACTGAAACAGAAGGACCAGACCCTACTCATGAAGAGGAGATGCCAATTACCCCTACGGTCTTACCGGTAATGAGAAAATGTGATTACAAAATGTTTCTTAGTTGCAAACCTTCTACGTACTCAGGGGATCGGGATCCAGTAAAAGCAATGAGATGGATGAAGGAAATTGAAGCCATTTTCAAAACAATCAAGTGTGCGGATGAAGATAGAGTATTGTACGGGGTAGCTATGTTAAAAGGAGATGCATTGTATTGGTGGGAATCTTTTATACATTCTAAAGGATCTGACGTTTATTCTACCCTCTCTTGGGAAGAATTTGTGGTAGCCTACAGGGAACAATTTTGTCCCCAGGCAGCCGTTAAACAACTGGAAGGAGAATTCATGAATTTGCAACAAGGGAACTTATCCGTTCGAGACTATACTGCTAGCTTTTTGGAAAAGTCTCGATTTACAGAATACTATGTTGCTACGGAGGCGATGAAGACAGAAAGGTTTATTTTTGGATTGAACTCAGAAGTCAGAAGGTTAGTGACTGCATAAGGACCCGATACCTTCTCGGCTGCAGTTAATGCCGTGGAGAATGTTGAGCGGGATATTAGAAGAGATGCTGGTGATAAAAGTATCGGGAAGAGAAAGTGGGAAGGACCACAATATGATCCGAAGAGGTCCCGATTTCAGAGGTATGATAACCGTCCGCCGTTTCGACCAGCGGAAAGACCATGTCAGAAGTGCAACTGTGTCCACCAAGGAAACTGCCAAGGTGATTTACGAGCATGTTATAAGTGTGGGAAGACTGGACACGTTATTAAGGATTGTAAGGTAACGCGGTTATGTTTCTTATGCAATTCTCCGGATCATCTTCAGTTAAATTGTCCACGGGGAAGGATACAGCAAGGTGGGTCATCGGGCAGGCCAGTGATTGTTAAACCAGTAGTACCAAGACTGGAACCGCCAGTAACCAAGGGGGTCGCGCATTTCAAATGACTGAGAAAGAAGCGGAGGAAACTCCGGATGTAGTCACAGGTACATTTTTGATAAACTCTACACGTGCTAAGGTGTTATTTGATTCCGGTGCAAACCGATCGTTTGTGTCTCCTGCATTTGCTGCTTGCCTGTGTTTGAAACCTAAAATGTTAGAACATGTTCTATTAGTAGATACTGCAAATGATAATCAAGTGTCGGTTAGTGAAGTGTTTGATAGTTGTGTGATTAGTATAGGGGGGTGTGGAGTGCCTATACGATTGTTTCCTATAACTCTGATAGAGTTTGACGTAGTAGTGGGAATGGACTGGTTAGCCGAGAATCAGGCTAATATAGTATATGATAAGAAGTTTATAAATGTTGTATTACCGGGGAGGGGACCAGTAGTGATTTATGGTGATCGCAGAAATCATCAGTCTTGTCTTATATCAATACTAAAAGAATGTAGGTGTGTTAATAAGGGTTGTCAGAGTTACTTGGCCTACGTGATAGATATTAAGCCGGAAAAGAATAGGATGGAAGATATTCCTATCATTAGTGAATTCTCTGAAGTATTCCCTGAAGACTTGAACAGTCTTCCGCCTGTTAGACAAGTAGAGTTCGGTATAGACCTGATTCCTGGAGCCACTCCTGTCGCCCGTGCACCGTATCGTTTGGCACCTCCAGAGATGAAAGAAATGATTAGCACAACTACAAGACCTATCCGATAAAGGCTTCATCAGACCCAGTTCTTCGCCGTGGGGAGCACCAGTGTTATTTGTGAAAAAGAAAGATGGGTCGATGAGAATGTGTATTGACTACCGAGAATTGAATAAGCGCATGATAAAGAACAAGTATCCGCTACCCCGAATTGATGATCTCTTTGATCAGTTAGTTGGAGCTTGCTATTTCTCCAAGATTGATCTAAGGTCCGGTTATCACCAGTTGAAAGTTAAAGAAGAAGACGTTTTAAAGACTGCTTTTCGAACGAGGTATGGTCATCATGAATTTTTAGTAATGCCATTTGGATTGACGAACGCACCAGCTGCCTTTATGGACTTAATGAATCGGGTATGTAAGCCGTATCTCGATAAATTTGTAATTGTATTTATCGATGATATCCTTATCTATTCTCGATCCAAGGAAGAGCACGCGCAACATCTTCGTTTGATTCTAGAACTACTGAGGAAGGAAAAGTTGTTTGCAAAATTTTCTAAATGTGAATTCTGGCTACGGAGAGTGCAATTTCTGGGGCACGTGATTTCTGAGAAAGGTATACAAGTCGACCCGATGAAAGTGAAAGCAGTTGAAAAGTGGGAACAGCCTAAGACAGCAACAGAGGTACGCAGTTTTTTGGGTTTAGCCGGTTACTATCGGAAATTCATAAAAGACTTCTCTCGTATCGCAACACCTTTGACTAAGCTGACCCGGAAAAATTTAAAGTTCGAATGGAAAGAAGAACAGGACGAGGCATTCAGAATATTGAAAGAGAAACTGTGCAGCGCGCCAATTCTATCACTACCTGAAGGTTCAGAAGACTTTGTCGTTTACAGTGATGCGTCTAAACTGGGATTGGGTTGTGTGCTTATGCAGCGCGGAAAGGTTATAGCTTATGCTTCTCGCCAACTGAAGGATCATGAACGGCAGTATTCTACGCACGATATGGAGCTTGCTGCAGTCGTCTTCGCGTTAAAGATTTGGAGACATTATCTGTATGGTTCCAAATATCATATTTATACTGATCACAAGAGTCTTCAACATCTCTTTGATCAGAAGGAACTAAATATGAGACAAAGGAGATGATTGGAATTGCTGAATGATTACGACTGTGAAATCCTTTATCACCCGGGAAAGGCGAATGTGGTGGCAGATGCGCTCAGTCGTCAAGAAAGGAGTGGAACAATAAAAGTTATTTCGCTACGAACTGAACTCCTACCCAACTTATTTGATGAATTGTAGAAGTGTCAAGCGGAGGCTTATCATGATGAACATCTGAAATCAGAAAGGTTAGCGGGGATGTCGGCATTGCTAGTAAAAGATGATCGGGGGTTATTGTGTCTGGGAAGCAGAGTGTGGGTACCTCGATTGGGTGGATTACGTGATCGTGTTTTACAAGAAGCTCATCAATCCCGTTTCTCTATTCACCCAGGTACAAACAAGATGTATAAAGACCTAAAGCAATTATATTGGTGGCCGGGGATAAAAAGAGGGATTGCTCAGTATGTGGAAAGGTGTGATACTTGTAAGAAAGTAAAGATTGAACACCAAAAGCCATTTGGTCAACTACAACGGCTAGAAATACCTATGTGGAGGTGGGAGCAGATTACCACAGATTTTATCACAAAGCTACCAAGAACTCCGAAGGGATTCGATTCTATTTGGGTGATCGTCGACAGATTGACAAAGTCTGCACACTTCCTACCGATAAAGGAAACCGATTCAATGGAGCGATTAGCTAAGTTGTATATTGATGAAATGGTAACTCGACATGGAATTCCAATCTCGATCATTTTTGATCGTGATAGTCGTTTTACTTCAAGATTTTGGAGAAGTTTTCAAAGGGAAATGGGGACTCAAATAAAGTTAAGTACGGCGTATCATCCTCAAATAGATGGGCAGAGTGAACGAACAATTTAGACCTTAGAAGATATGCTCCGGGCTTGCATTGTTGATTTTGGGGGATCGTGGGATAAGCATTTACCGTTAATCGAATTCGCTTACAACAACAGTTATCATTCCAGTATACAAGCGGCACCGTTCGAAGTACTGTATGGTAGGAATTGCCGAACGCCTCTGTGCTGGAACGAAGTGGGAGAAAAACAGCTAGCGGGGCCGGAAATAGTTCAGTTAACCGCCGATAAGGTTACCCAGATTCGAGAAAGATTGAAAGTGGCTCAAGATAGACAGAAGAGTTATGTTGATCGCCGTCGAAAGCCGTTGGAATTTCAAGTTGGGGATTACGTAATGTTAAAGGTTTCGCCGTGGAAAGGAGTCATCAGATTTGGTCGACAAGGTAAACTTAGCCCAAGGTATATTGGACCATTTGCTATCACAGAAAGGATCGGTGAAGTAGCTTATAGATTAGATCTTCCACTAGAATTAAGCAGGATTCATAACGCATTTCACGTGTCAAACTTCCGAAAGTGTCTGGTTACTCAAGATCAGGCAGTCTCCCTACCAGAGATACAAGTTGACGAAAGACTGAATTATGTAGAAGAGCCAGAAGCTATAGTTGATCATAAGGTTAAAGTGCTACGGAATAAGGAGGTCAGACAAGTGAAAGTTCAGTGGAGACATCATAAAGGTCAAGATGCTACGTGGGAATCTGAATCGGAAATGAGAGCCAAATACCCTCACCTTTTTGCCTAACTGAATTCCGGGACGAAATTCTTTTAAAGGGGAGATGATGTAATACCCCGGGTAAGTCCGTTAAATAATTTAACAATAATTTATAATGTTTAGGGTAAGTTTGAGGGTAAATAATGAGTTTAAGGGTGTTTGGGTCATTAGTGAAAAGTTGAAGGTCTAAAAGGTAATTAATTAAAAGTGATATACACCTTCAGACATCAATAGTTTCATTATCCAGATTTAGAAAGATTGTGTATGTGTGCGGGAGTCTGAAGGTGAAAGAAAGCGAAAGAAGAAACCGTACGAATAGGGCTTCAATCGATTGTGTTAAGAACAAATCTTGAGGTAAGTCTTTTACATATTATGTTTGTAATCATCAATAGACCGTTTCTATCGGATTAGAATGTTTAATTTGAGATTGTATAGGTTTAATTTGAAACTGGGTAAATTGGAACCGACTGTGTTCTTCAGGACTCCCGGTGAAATCCCGGTATAATCAACTTCCGGTGGAGTCCCGGTAATATGGACTCCCGGTAGTGTGGAATCCCGGTAGTATGATTTCCCGGTAGAGTTGACTCCCGGTATAACAGACTTCCGGTAGTGGAGAGTTCCGGTATTATGAACTCCCTGTATAACAGACTTCCGGTAGTGGAGAGTTCCGGTATTATGAATTCCCGGTATAGGAACTCCCGGTACTAAGAGTCCCGGTACTGTATAAGTCCCGGTACCCTGTATAGTCCCGGTAGTGAGTTCAATGCAGTGTGTAATGGAACAGTTGGGGAGGGGAAATTGTTAGGCTTTACGTATTTGGTTAGTAAAGAAATTTGTGTATATTAACTTGTTTCAGATTCCGTGGAATCGTGGTAAAGGATAGGATCGTTTTGAAAGAAGCTTACGAACGTGTGAAATAACCAAAACAGGTGAGTTTTGCTTTGAAAACACTTTTTAACTGGAATACATACATGTGTGGAGTTGGGAGTGAAAGTGTTGATAATTATGTGCTCGTATGTGAATTATAATATAGTGAGGTATTATATTTACACGTGTATTATAAATGTGTTATAATACGTTGGCCGGGTTTAAGACCGGTGTGATTGGCTATAGAACCTGTATAGCGTTGTTTGGCTGTAGTTGTTGTACATCGTTGTATATTATTAGTTGGCTTGCTACCACTAATATGGCCAGGAGGAATGAGAAGGGAAGGTATATGGTATGTGAGCTTAATTGGATATATGTAATTGTGTTGCGTGATTTATATGAACGAAGTTATATAAATGGTTTTCAAACGAACAGGGATTTCTCACATAGACCATCAGGTCTAACCCTCATTTTGTTTTAAAAATATGTATTCCAGGTGGTGGTTCAAGTAAGAGCAAGTAATTAGAGTATTCAATGGATGGCTTTTGTGAAGGGTTATAAGAAGAAGATTTTGGATTGTTTAGCAGTTGTATCATCTTATTAAATGTGATGTATGTAATAGTGCAAAGTTAGTAGTAGAATAGTTTCTTTTATTTGTAAAAGACTGCGGGACCGAACTTGTAATTTGATGTTTCTTTTGTTATATGAATGTTATGTTACATTATGTGAATTGTTGTGTATATGGGATTTGGGTCGTTACAATAGTTCATCAGTTCACACCAATGATTCAATTCTTATCTGATATTTTAATTGTGACTTGTTCTTCACAGTTAAACTTTCTAATCATTGTTTCATTGTTGCAAATACTGTGCTTACTGAGTCATTCTGTTTTGCGCTTGAATCTGTTTCTTGAAATTCTGGTAATTCAATCTTGACTTCTGATTTCTTCAGATCAGAACTCGAACTTATTTTTTAATGACTTCTGATCATCTCAGATCAGGACTCGTTCGTAAATGCGTTGACTTCTAAACATATCAGTTTAGAACTCGTACGTCACTGTTTACTTAACTGTTCTATTCATTGCATGAAAGGAGTGTTAGGACTTACATTGCTTCTATGGTCTATCCAGAACCGGAAGTACCTACCTAAGAAACACATCCCTTATAGACTACAGTGAACGGTCTAGATGATAGATGAGTTTGGAGAGAAAAGAATAAATGGTGAGGATGTGACAGGACTTAAAAGAATATATTCGTCCTTACCAAACCGAGTCAGTTATCCGGGTAACCACACAATCTATTCATTCTCGTTCTTTGGAGATGAATATTGAAACAGACATGGACCCAGTGTCGATAACTCGTGTCACCCCACCCAGCCACTCAAGTATCTCTCAACAGATGCTTGCTTCATATATTCACGGAGATTAGCACATAATCTATCTATTCCTCACTCGGAGGTCTTAGATATTGAAACAGGAAGACATCAGCTCCGGTCTCCAAACTTCATATTCTTATCAGTGTGTCTATTGATTTTAACTTGCGTCCCAGGTTAAATCAATTTTTGAGCCTAATTGATATAACTTATTTCTTTCTCACATGCACGAGTCTTTGTGATTCCAATTGCATATCTTCGTGATATTGCCGGAACAGTTTGAGAAGTTAATTTCTTATATTTTATTCAGTGATAACTGGAAGTCCTATCAGAGATACCCCATTGCCAACTCTGAACATAGGCCACACAATTTTTAAATTGTTGCGATAACAGTTATTAACGTGTTTCTGTGTTAGCTTTTTACCTCGTTCTGGTTACTTATTGTTTTATCTACATTTTTTGCTACTCGCTACTATTGTCTTTGATCATACATGATGCTCCGGATTCTCCTACTCATCATGAGGGGGAGAAAGGGTACAGATTCAAAGACACCGGATTATCAAGTTGAGGGGGAGTTAGCAAAAGCCGAGGGGGAGTAAAGAAGTCCCCATACAAAAGCCAAGCGGGAGTAACTGTTATTTGATCAGTTTCGAGATTTTATCAAAGCGAAAAGACTTCAAAGTGCTTACAAGTGGTAAATTCTTCTCATCCTTTATCAAATGGTGTTCGCTACAAATCTCTATTTCCTCCTTCGAGCATACTGGTTCTACAAGTTCTTTTAAAGCTGAAATCAAATTCAAGAGCTTTATTCGAGAGCGTTATTCAAGGGGGAGCGTCAAAAGACATGAAGACAAGCAACACCGAAGTGCTTCAAAGATTCAAGAAGAAGAGAAGATAAAGGCTTGAAGATTTCAAGACCGATTTTTATTTATATATCTTTAGGGGGAGATTGTTAGGTCCATAAATGACCTACATATTACAAAATATATAAATAATTATATAGTGCTTAATTAGAATTAATTAGATTAATTAGTTTAATTAATCTTCTTGTAAAAGCCTTAATTGTTAAATGGGCTTAGTTAATTGTGTTTAATGGGCTTAGGCCTTATTGTCTAAAGCCTAGGTATTTAAGGTTAGTGTTAGCCTTAGAATTAGGTTAGACGATTCATTAGAGAAATTAGAGCTTAATTGTTTTAGAGAGAGATAGTTGTTTTTCATTCAAACATTTGTAAACTATCTTGATTAATGAATATGAGAGGGATGACAAGTTGAAATCATTATTTGTTCTTGTTATTCCTCATTGAATCGTTGTTACCTGTTAAATCTGGGTCTAACACGCTCCTGCATAGAACACCACCACCTCTGCCACTGAAGATTATGTCGCCAACCTGTCTAAACAGATCAAAAAGGCCAGGAAAGCTGCCAAAGCTCTAACAACCCAAACTCCTGCAGCCCCAGGCATAACCACAGACGACCTACGCAAAGCTCTGGAGAAAATTCAGGAGCAAACAATAGAACAAACACAGGCTCTCAAACCATCAGACTACATGACAAAGGCTCAGTTAACAGAACTTGGGTAAGGCGTTCTAAATGAAATGACAGAGTTTATCAAGTCTTTTACCTCTGCAAATGCCTCATACATGAAGGAATTTCAGAATAGTGTGGGAAAGCTGCGTTTCAAGTCAGAAGCAGAAGTTGCGTACCTGCTTGGCATCTATGACGACCTCTGTGCAAAGATGATTGCAGCTGGCGCAAGTCAACCTCAGAAGCCACCGACTACATGCCAAGCAGAGGGTAGAGCCGATGATGGGAAACATGATGATTCTGATGGCGATTCCGATGGGCCATCAGATCATCATGAGGGGGAGAAAAGAAGCAGAGCCATCCTACATCCACCACTAGCCATCAAACCTCTGAAACAAGTGCCTACGCAAACCCAATCATCCAACCAACCCAAGTCTAAGAAGACCACAGAGGTAACACCAATCTCTATGGAAACACTCTAAACTGCTGAAGACCTACCCTCCCCAACACCAAAACCAACAGAAGAAACCAAACTACCATCCCCCACACCTGCAGAAGCACAACCACAACCAAAACGAAGAACAAAAACCATAGCCCTTAAACCAAGAAGATACCTGAGCAAACCCAAACCAACTACAGAGCAAATAATGAATCAACTTCAGCAGAAGCACCTACAGAAAGTACAAGCTCGATCTACACGGAAGAAACAGTTCACCATTTCAGACAGAATCAATGATCAACTTGAACAATCAACAGAGGCAACCAACGAACCGTCGACAACAAAATAAACCCCATCCGCACCACCAACTCTATCAACAAAAAAAAACCCCAACCAAAACTGCAGAAGAACCAAAAACCAAATCACCAACAAAACCTACAGAGGCTACACTACCTAAGGTATCTGCTAAAGACAAGGGGAAAGCTATAATTGCAGAAGATCCAAAACCAAAGAAGACCAAGCCTCAAGTTACAGAGAAGCTAATGAAGAGTTCTTTTGACTCTTTTATTGCACCAAAACCAGAAAAGGAAGATTGGGCTTTTGGACCCCGTCTGTCAAGTCAATCCATCCTTGACCCTAAAACCAAACCTACCCAAGACAGAGTAGCTCAAGTTCTAAAGAGCATGGATGCTCTGAGGAAACCTATGCCTCATCCCCCTCCCCAGATGCGTGACATGGAAAAGGTGTCTACCAATACCTTTATAGCAGAGGTATTAATGATCCTCTGCCCAATCCTACTCTTAGCAGATACATCATCGAAGAAAAAAGGGACATATTCTACAGAGACAAAGCCAAGAATGTCAAAGAAGTCTTCTTAGAGTCAAGAATCAAGCAAGTCCTGAGCTGCAAACTGTCGCATACAAAATGCAAGAACTTCTGGTATAACCTCTACATAGTGCTAAGAGAGGAAAATCACAAATGAAGTTCTCTCACACAGACTTGAGAAATCTGTCACCATATGATCTTCAAGAACTCTTCAGCTGGGCCAAAAAAAACTACATGCAAAGGCTATAACACCAATGGGCCTATGAAGAAATCAAGAAGGCCATGAGGGAAAAGCTTATGTTCTACAACATGATTGACTTCCAAGTGGTTCTGGACCTTGGAGTCAAGAAAATCAGGCTCACACCCCTAGATGACAGCTGCCCCTCCTCTGTTGAGATTAAACCGTACACCATCATCCAAAGTCCCAAGATTGGATATGTATTTCTTGACCCACAGGGAAGGAAGAAGTTGTTGTAGAGTACGACTGCCAGAAGTACGCCACAGAAACACTTCTACAATTAAGGATGGATCTCTTGAACAATAGAGGAACAAAGTTCGTGAACTTACATTATGCCAACAGACTGATAGAAGTAATTGATGCCACTATCCGCTTCAGGGACCTCTGCACATACTTCTACAGAGAGCTTAAAGATGGAGGTTTCATAAAGTCGATCAACGACTTTCCCAATGCGAAAATATAAGCTCTGTAACACACTGTTGCTTTTGTTTACCTTTCAAGTTATGTAACTTACTTTTAAACCAATGTAAATGCCTCTGGCATAGACTCAATGAAAAGTATCATTTTTACAGAGGTTGACTTCTTCACCTCTTGTTCTTTTTAGCCTAAGATCCATGAAACTTTTAAATTTTTATTTTTCAATACTTAGGGGGAGATTGTTAGCTCCAACTTATGTGAATAGAAAAATATTGAAAAATAGGCAAAGGAAGAACTCTGGCAGAAGCCTCTGCCAAACACCAAGAGCACAGAACCTTCACTTGTCAACCATCAGAAGATTAACAGAGGACAAGGTCACAGAGCCTCTGTCATCTTTGACAGAGCCTCTGTGTTATGAAGAACTGGATATGAAGTTAATTGAAGACAAAGACAAGGACATGCGTGCCCCTCAAATGCCTCTACTGTACGAAGATCCTGAAGATCAAATAGTACAAGGCGTGATCATCTACTTTCCACGTGTCATCATCAGAGAGGTCACAACTTTTGCAGAAAACGGCATACTACATTAACGTGTACTAGGATCAGTCCCACAGACTTGTCCCTTGTACCTGTGTACTGTTTGTCCCCTATCTTTTGTATAAATAAGAGGTTCTACCAGATCATTTCGAACAACGAAGCACAACACACACACACACACTTACTTAGAGATATATATCTGTGTTTCACACACTGTGAGGTGTTCTTGGTGTAACCCCAAAGAATCAATAAAGATGAATCATTGAGCATTAATCTTGTTATTTACTGATTTCATTTATCTATTTGTGTGTTATCTACCATCAAACATAACCCAAACTGTTCTTTAAACACTTCCGCTCTTCAATACTTATATACTCTATTTTGAAAGTTTGTGGTTATCTATCATTGTTGAGTCAAGAACGGGATCAACATCAAGGATTGGATGGAAGACCTGGGGAGATGAACATATTAAAAGTATCCTTACCAAACACATCTGTTGTGCCAGGTAGCTTTGTGCCACTTACAGGCCAATCCTTCCCTGAAGGATTGACAACTGGATCCTTAGTGGATACAGGTTTACACGAGGGATTTATTTCTATGAAAGACCTGGATTCTTTCAAGAATCAATTCTCTTCTGAATTTGAAAAGATTCAGAACAAATTCAATGAATTGACGGATGGTTCTTAGAATAAGCCATTGGAGCATAAGGTGAAGATTCTGGAAGGAGAAGTAAAATATTTGAAAACAGAGGTGAATGATTTGAAGGTCAAGTTGGATGAAAAATTGACTTCAGTGGATACCTCTGTTGGAAATTTGAAAGAGGAATTAGGCCAGAATAAATTGGTGACTCAGTCTGAGTTTAGTAAGTTCCGGGAAGAAATGTTCAAGAAAATGGAGTTAATGAAAGATACTTTGCTTAAAGTCCTTGTTCAATCACAATCTCAACCTCAATCTCAACCCAACTCTCAATCAGAACCTGTTACTATTCCTAGTTCATCAGAAGTACCAGTCTTCAGTTCAGAATTCAATCCAAATCTATCTTTAGTCCCAAACACTAACTCTTGTACAACGCAAACTCAGTCTCTTAAAAGGAGATTTGATGATGATGGTGACCATGATCATCAAATTGGGGAGCAAATGCAGAGAATTGAGCCAAATGTTTCAGAAGTTGTAAACTTGGTAGAAGTATATAAAAACAGAGAAATCTTAGAAGATAAGACTGGTGGTTCTAAGAGGAAATGCACATATCTGGTTGTGTGTAGTTCAAAAAGACAGTGTGTTTAGAGCAATCAAAAAAGTCAGAAATCAGTTCAGAAACCAAGTCTTCATGTTCAGAATGAAATTCAGAATATACAACTTGATCAGAAGTTTGTTTAGATGGTAAGATCACTTGTGCATGGTTCTCTATGCATACCTTCTCAGCTAGTTTACAAAGATTTCTCAGTGTTCGAGGAGTTCAAAGAAAGCAATGATGAGGTGAAATATTCTGTGGAGTTCAAAGATGATGTACTTGACAAATTTGGCAAGTTAGATAAATATGAAGAGATAGTGGAGTTCTTCATGCCATGTAACTATATGTTCAAAATACCTATTCTTATTTCTCAGATTAATCTTCCAAGTATTGAGCAACCTGTGGGTGATTTCATACTGTATCAGAATGACATTCCCTTAGCCAAAAATGATCTAGAAGATGTGTATCCAGAAGAAATATACAATTATGTATATCTTGCTGAAAATGATGAGGCGGTACTGTTAGAACATGTCACTGATGGAAATCTATCTTGAAGGGAGAAGGTGATGTTTAGTGAGGCTTTCAATTGATTTAGAAGATCAAATGACTCTTTATATGTGAAGAGAAAGATTGTAATGTGGTGGAATTTGACAACAAGGAGTTTGTTGAGGTCAAATATGTGGAGTTATTAGTTCAGAAGGAAGGAGGAGTGAATTGTAGTATGACTAGTCTTGACTTTGGAAGACTGAGTTTATGTGATCATATGTTCTAAATAGGATTCTTTGAAAGAACATAATTGACCTGGATTGAAATGGAATTCAGAAGACTTTTGGGGATCTATATCAGAAATCCGTCTGTCTTTGATTTTCAGTTAGTAATTGAATTCAGAAGACATAAGATAAATCTTTCTCAACCAGTAACCACAGTCATGCCACCAACTTCAAAGAATGTGTATGAAGGCTTTGTCAGAAATAGTTTTGAAGATGGTTTTTTTTTGTTTCGAAATAGTAAAGAACTTGTACCGTTCAGGATTCTGGATGTAGCAAAGTACAGTGATGCTACATTGTAGGAATATTTGGAGTACATTAGTCACTCTGATTCTTTGGAAAATGATTTGATTGAAGTGAAAGAAAGATATGTGAAAGGTATCAAGAAAAGGCTTGAATTCAGAAAGTTTGTCAGAGAATGCAATGGACCTTATTTGGTTGTAGCAAATTCAAAGATGATCCTGACATCATATTTTGTATGTCCTTATGAACAGGGAATGAATGCTCATGAAGAGAACAAATCAGAAATCATAGTTGAAGAAGAGAATATTGGTCAGGAAGATGTGAATGTAGGGAATGAACAAGTTCCAGCTGAATCTGAAGTATGAGAGGTTGATACAAACATATGGTTTCAAGAATTTGAGTTTCCAGACTTCTACAAATTCATGATAACTAAGTACTTAGACGTTTTTCATGACAAGTCCAAAGAGCACAGACATTATCAAGAAGTTTTGATAAACAGAAAGGCCAAATCATCGGGATCAGTGTACTCAGAGTTCAAAATCATGTCTATCAAAGAACTTTTCTTTAGAAAATGTTTGTCAAATGAGTACATAGAATTTGACATAATAAGAGAAGATGGTAAGGTATATTATTTCACAAAAGCAGATTTTAAGAACCTTGCACTTCATGACTTTTATGATCTGTATGGCTTGTTGGAAAATAAGTTTGACAACAAAGATAAGAAAGAGAGATGTGCTCTAGCAGTGGTAGTTGAAGGCATGTTTCTAGCTTTGAGATGGAATGCTTACCATGATTTTTAGATTGCTTTGACAGTAGGAAGAGATTGTGTGTATATCTCAAAACCAAATTTCAATCATCTAAAGATTGAAACCTTGAGTGAAGGAACTATTTGTACATGGCCAGAATTGGGTTTGAGAATGAAGAATCTGGAGCATAAGATAATTTTCTTAAGATTAAGCGAAGTAGCCAAGTATTCATCTGGAACAATCAGATTTATTAAAGATAATATGAAAAAGAAGTTGAACAAGAAAGGAAAGGATGTGGTGAGCATGAAAAAGATAATTGAAGAGATTGACAAAAGGCTGGGTATAAGGAATCTTGTTTTGTTGAAGTTTGTTTATATTCTACAAGACAATAGTGTTGATAAGTACATGTATGTTTGACAAAAGGGGGAGATTGTTAGATATGGAGTTTGTTAGAACAACCCGTGGAAATGCTAAGTGTTGATGAAGACTCAGAGTTTTGAGTAAGAAGGGTCAGAGTTCTGAATGTGAAGACTCAGAGTTCTAAAGATGTGCAAATCGGCTAAGTACCAGATCTGATGCTGAGGAATCAGAGTTCGGCAATGCCTATCCAGAAAAGAGTTCAGAAGTTCTGAACATCTTGTTCAAAACTTATACCTTGAAGAATATTTTGTATATGTTGTGAAAAGCTACGATACTAGAACACGTGTCAGTGTTCTACTTGTCCTTATTGTAACTGTTTGCAACTGTAGCGTTTCCTTCTTCTATATAACTAGTTCGTTAGTAGCTTTGAGTAACAAATCACATTCATTACAATTGTACGAGTTGTAATATTTCTCTCTCTAAATCTTGTAATTCTCTCATCATCAATACAAAGTAGGCATGGCACAGTGCGGGGTTTACAACCCCCTGCCCCGACCCCGGTTTTTGGTACCTTCCCCCAACCCCGGCCTCGGGCGAGTACGGGATTTAATATCCCATTCCCGGTCAACTTTTTGGTCAACCCCGATCAACACCCGGTCCTCTGTCCCCGGTTTCTACCCGGTTCCCCGACCCGATTTTGTTGCTTATTTTTTTGCTATTTTTACAACTATTTTTCTGCTGTTTTTGCTGTTGTTTTTCTACCAAAACACATCAAAATAGTAACTATAAAAGATTACATAAAAGAGGTACCAATACATAATTTCTTAACCACAACAAAAGTCCAAAACAGTAAGTTTTGATGCATCAAATAGTTTAAAACAATTCCATATAAAAAATAACAAGATACATCAAAAAATTATAAAAGATTGTTTCCATTTTCCAACCAAGTGACCAACACATCATTCAACATCTTCATCGTATGCAACCGTTTGAGCAAATCCTCCCAACCAAGTGAGTAGTGCTAGATTGCCCATTCCCTTTCTTTTGATCATGCTTCTTTTTGTATTCCTCAAACAAATCACTACATAGGCTACGTATCCTCATAACCTCATCTTTTGAGTCAAGATCATAAATCTTTTGGAAAGAAAAAATGATCAAATTTAGCTTATACCCAGGATCTAAAACAATAGCCACACACATGACATCATGTATGACTCCCCAATATTTTTCAAAATTTTCCAACATACTTGATGCCATATTCCTAATAACCACATTTTGAGCATCTTGCCAACTCCTAATTTCTAATTTCATGTCAAAAATCAAAGGAAAGAATATGTTTGAAGTGGGATACTTGGTCCCGGAGAATGTCTCGATCACACGATAAAACAACTTCAATTTGTCACAAACATCAATTGCCATTCTCCATTCCTTTACTAGGTAAACTAACATAATGTTTATCTTTCTTGCTTAGACGAGTGAAAACATCTTTATACTCTAAGGCAACATTCAACATTATATAAACAGAATTCCATCTAGTCTTACAATCAAGCACCAATTTTTTTCACAATCTACACCAAGTTGCCGTGCAACTAGTCTAAAATATTGGGACCTTTTAAGAGTACCTGGCCAAAATGAGACACTATCCCTAACATTCTTGATGGCCCTTTCAATCATAGAAACCCCATCTTGCACTATGAGATTAATGATATGTGCACAACATCTCATGTGAAACAACCTACCCTTTAAAATTAATGAGAAAGGAGTAAGAGTACCTAACAACTTGTCGACAAAAGCTTCGTTTGTTGAACAATTTTCAAGTGTCAATGTTGACAACTTATTGTCAATGTTCTAATCCAAAAAACATCCCATCATAACTTGAGACAAGGCATTGGCCGTGAGTGGAGAAGGCACATGTATGAAGCTGCATCAAAGTATATTAAAAATTAATATTATAGATGTTAATATTGAATTATAAAGAGTTAAAGAATAGTAAACGAGAAAAACCTGATAATCCTATTTTGTAACTTCCAGTTGGCATCTATGTAGTGTGTTGTTAGTACCATGTAGCCTTTCTTTTGGGGTCTTGCGTTCTACATATCAGATGTAAAAGCAATCCTACTTTCATTCTCTTCCAAACAAAGCAATGTACCACCCTTTTTTGTTTCATATAGCTTCATGATGTCATTCTTGATGGTAGATCTACAAGGCACCTAAACATAGGTTGAAGACCAGTTGAATACTTTCTAAAACCATAATGCTCTACAATAGAAAGTGGATAGTCATGAATAACGATCATTGGCAAAATCATCCCTAGTCGTTTCAGCACTAAAAGCATAATTAATCAACAAAGATGTATTCCAATCCTTAGCCATTTCTCTTGAACTAATATATGTTGTTTTATGTCCTTTGTAACTCTCCTAGAACATATCTTAAAGTGATCTTTCAAATGGGTCGTCCATCATTTGGTCTACCGTTCATCTGTTTATTGCAATAGTTACATTTAGCAAATCTATGAACACCATCTACATAAGTTGCTTCAAAATGGTTTCAAACTATAGATTTTTATCTTTTGTTAGGTGGTTCAACCTCAACGGTGGCAGTCGACCCTATATGCATGCTTACAGATTCCTCGGTGGTGTTAAAAGCAGTCCGATCTTTCTCGTTTCCTTCTGTAGAAGTAGGATTGCATCCTGTATCATCAACGTTCTCATTTTCTGAAGTCGGCATCTAATACACCAGAGTAAACTACCTTAGAAAAGGACACATAACAAATTCAAGAAACATAAGGGTAAATAAGCCAAGTAGCTAACCGCCTAACAGGAACTAGAAATCTTAATTAACAACGATAGCCTGCTAATACAAATGGCATCGGGTGGTTGGTTGAACGTCATGGAATGACCTATTATTGAGATTTGAATAATGAGTCATTCATGTCTAGTTAATTAAAGAAAAAACAGAGGAATAAAAAAGGTTTCACCTAATATTCTCATTTCTTAGTTTATCATTACCATTTTTAGTATCAACAGTTAGAGAATAACCTTAAACATAGTTAACTACAAATCTACAATATGCATTATCAAACTAAAAAAGTCACATGAAACATATGTTGTTAATTACACACTCAGCGGATCTGATTAAACTAAAGGCGGGTTTAAGTAACTCTCCCTCTCTATGTTAAATGAACTTATCTTACAAATTTCAAATGCGTAAAAATAGAACAATTTATCACTCAACACCATTTCATGAGCAAATGATTTGAATTGTTAACCCGAGTAATTGAACCTTTCATCACAAATAAACCATAGTTCTTCACACTTCACAGAAAAGTTATTATGGATTTAAGAAAAAAAGCACTAAATATGAATCTATTCGTCCACAATTTGCCCAAAACGACCGTGCAAATACTATTATCGATTAGTGCGGAACAAAAAGTGATTATTATACAAAAATCGATATGACTTCTTATCTGCGATTCGGTAGGGATGAATTTGTTTTCATTTTATGGATAAATCAGACAATAGAACTACTCGGCCACAAATTGCAAACTTGCGGTACAAACTAGTATAATGATCAAATTTGAGGAATAAAATTAGTAAATTTCGTGAGACTAGAAATAAAATGTTGATTTCATTTCTATAATGAAAAACTTACCAATGACAAGTATCCACACCGTAAACAATAAGAAACAACACCGTAGCAGAAGATGAGAGAAACTAAAGTACAAACGAACATAAGAAACTAAATACCGGCGTAAGTCTTGGTCAGTTGCTGGCGACGGGAAGAGCCGAAGAGTCGACAGGAGGTGGGCGACGACGATGGGCTAGGGTTTAGAGGGGAGGCGTCGAGTGGTTGAATGGTGTTTGAAAAACTTTGAATGGTGTTTGAAAAACTTTGACTCATGTTGTAAACTGATAGAGTAAATGGTAATTGGTTTTGATTTTTGAAAATAATATAAATATTTAATAAATATATATAATAAATATTTTTAAATTATTATAATATATACCGAGTACGGGGCGGGTCGGAGGATAGTCATCCCGGCCCCGGCCCCATCCCTATCCCTGGTTTCTGAAAGCGGGTATCCCTGGCCCCGGACCCGCTACCCGGTTTGGCGGGGAATCCCCGACCTCGGTCGGGTCGGGTGGACCGGGTTCCCGACTGGGTTAGGCCAAATTGCCATGCCTAAATACAAGAGATTTGGCTCCCATTTGATCTGTTCCTTTTTTGTTATTAGTGTGATTTGTTCATATTGAGAGATATTTTTGGGTCCAACATCGTAGACCGCCGACAGGCTTTCATGCATCCTTTATCGACGCCATTACTTTGGTCGATGTCCCGAAGAAGTACACCATCTCAACTTTCACTCTAATATCACAATCAGACGGACAATCAATATTCAAATCTTTTGAATCACAAGATTTTGGATGTAGGAACTCATTAATAATTTTCTCACAGTTCTTTTGATGTTTAGTCTTTTCAAACCTTTTAGGATTAAAATCAAAAGTTTTCCAAATCCCCAAAATCAGAATCAGATTGTTCACAAACTTGTTTGCTTTTGAAAATTGAACTTCCCATAAAAGCTTTTCAAGAAGAAGCATCTGAATCAAATGAAGTCGTTCCATTAAAACAGTTGATTCAGAATTTTCTTCAAGTTTGGAACACTTTTTAAAATAACTATTCAAAAGCACGGTTAACATGATGTGTTTTTCAATCTTGAAAGCAATTTTATCATCATTCCGAATATCTTCAATTTTATCTTAGAGATCAACAAGTTTCTTTTCGAGAATTAAAGGCAGAAAATAAGTTTTACCTTCAAAAACAGTTTCATTAGTATTTGCCTTTGATTTCTCGTCAGAATAACTTCTGAAATAATCGTTTGACAAAACTTGTTTCGGATTTTTAGAATACTTTCGGTTTTCTTGAGCATAACAGAAAGGAAGTTGCATCTTAACGGTGTTTTTTATTTTCAAATGTTCCTGTTTTTCAACATCTTCTTCTGATATTGTCCACCTGATTTTATATCTAGCATCCGTTGAACCAAGATCTAAGAAATCAAATTCATACAAATTAGGAACTTTGGCTAACACAGTCTTCAAATAATGAGGACCGTCATATCCAATTCCCCACTTTGAGTGAAAATATCTAAAATCCTTTGGCTTATTTAGGTGAATGGTCTGATCAGTTTGACCTATTTTATAAATCTTTTCCTCTAAACCTTTCACTTTATCAACCAGTTCTGTGTTTCTAGCCTTATATGAAAATAAATTGTTTTCAAACTCAATCTTCTGTTCTTCAGAAACTTCAAGTTTCTTTGATAATTCCGTCATTTGTTTCCTAAAGTTCTTTTTTTGTCTTCATCAAACACTTGTTTTTGATTTTTTAAAGAATCAATAAGAACGTTCTTTTTAGCCCGTTCAATATTGAGTTCAACAATAGTTTGATGTTTGAAAGAAACTTTGGATTTTTCCTCTTTTAATTTCTTTTGTAAAACATCAAGCTCAAGCATCATAGAGTTCATCTTCACCATAAAATTAGATTCAGAGATAGATTCTACCTCAGAGGTGGTTTCTAAACTTTCTTCATCCTCTGATTCATCCTTATCATTTTGCTTCTTTCCCATGAAGCACATATTTTCAAGCTTAATGTTCTCTTTCTCCTCCTTTTCATCAGTCTGATCCAGCCAATACTCTTCCTCAGCCATTTGGTCCTTTCACGACTCTTTTTTCTTTGCCAAAAGCACCTTGTTCTTGTCATAATCCGAGTTCCTCACAATCGGCTTTCGACATTCCTTAGAAAAATGGCTTGGCTTTCCACATTTAAAGCACTTTAAATCTTCTGATTTTTTTTCCTCAAACCTCTTCTCCTCTCTCTTCCCATCAAATTTCTTTTTTCTCATATCTTTCCTTCTCTCAACTCTATCCTTGTGTTCAAAATTCTTTGAACCTGACGAATACCTCAAGTTATTAGCTCCAATTTCTTCACATATCTTCTCTGAAAAGCTTTAGTTAACAGAATCATTGCCTGTTTCAATGTTTCACCATCATCAGACAAATCACCCTCAACCTCATCACCTTCTTGATCAGAAAACTTCTGTTCCTTTCTTGACATATAACTACCCTTTGAGACATTTCTATCAGTTTTGTTAGACACAAGAGCTAGAGGATAAGCATGGATATTTCCTTCTTTCTTCTCTTTCTTCTCCTTCTTCTTTCTTATCTCTCTCAGTTCGTCCACCTCCTCTTCATCTTGTTTCAGAGTCTCAAACATCTCATGCAAAGGCATCTCATGTAACATCTTGTGTTGCTTCATTATTCGACTGTATTTCTCCATTCCGGTTGAAACACACTTAAGAATTTGACATTGGTTTCAATCAGGGATTTGATGATCTTATTCTTGTTGAGCTCATTCAGTAAGGTCACAAATCGATCAAAGGTTGCATCTAAGGCTTCACCTTCCTTCTGTTTGAAGTCTTCAAATGTATTATTACAACTTGCAACCTCATTGGTTTTGAATGTTTGAGCCCATTAACAACTTTTGAAGCTCATCAAACATCCCTTTTCCAGTCCTTATAGTTGTCTATCTTCAAATACACATGATTTGTCAAACTCTGAATAATGAACGACTTTGATTGTTTGTCACCATTGTACCTAGCTAGCTCTTCAGTTGTATTGTTCTTTACAAGGTTTTATTTAAGTTCAGTGTCAACATTATTATAAGGTATAATAGGTACTCTCATCATAATTGGTTTCATTGGACCTTCTTCTAATGATATTCTAATATTCTCACCATTTTCTTGACGATCAACATAGTCAAGGAACCTATCCTTCCATTGTTCAAATTCTCCCGGAAACAAGACAGGAGGTTTGTCCTTTGAACCAATAACAACCATGTCTTTGGTCATCATCTTGATATAATAAAAATTTTCTTAATGATTTTTAAGCAAATGAACTCAAATCTGTTTGCCAAAAACAGCCTCTGAAAAAGTCAACTTATCGCACACAACTATACACGATAATAACTTGATCGCACGATAAGTCTGCGACAATAAGTTTGATCGCACACTAAGCACACGACAAATACCGTTCACAGAGACTTATCATAAAAAAGGTATGCAACAAAAGAATCTAATCACACATAGTTCATGCGACCAAATATTTCACGTAACAAGTTTGAAAGTCTTTGCCGTGCGACAAAGATGAACACTTTGTATGCGACAAAGATGAACTCAGATCTGAAACTTTTCGAACTTGTCAAATCTGCTCAGAATTCGATGAAACTTGGTAGGGTTAGTCACGAAGATGTTCTGATAACTTTTAATTCTTGGTCTAGTACCAAGAAAACACCATAAAGTACTGTTTCTATCTAAAACAGTGAGTTCGACTTATTTCTCAAAAACTTCTAAATCTTCAAATTCTGCTAGCAAAGATGTAATCCAGCTGGATTGAATTACTCAGAACTTATCCATAAGTGAATTCAAATCCTATGAACACCTAATTTCAATCCATATCATCCAGATTAGAGAGATTTCAAGAAAAATGTCGAAATTTAAAAAATCCTTCAAAATCACGAACATTGGCAGAAATTTTCATCTGATTTGCTTGCTCTGATACCAAATGTGATCCTAGAAACAAGTATTATATTGTAGGTTATTATATGCCCACGATACTTGTCACACAAAAATGCTACCAATGAGTATGTAAACCTAAAGGTCACACACAAAAGAACACGTTTGCTTCCATTAGAAAGAAACCCATTAAAGTCATGTTTGACAGTTAAATAGTTATTCTTGAAAGAATAATTATATAATATGTGTAAAATATAATTATGATAATTACAGGGTCTTATTTGTAAATATGAATAATTATATTTTGTGTAGATAAATATAATTATTCAAATTCAAATAATTATTCAAATTCAAATAATTATTCGAATTCAAATGATTTAAATTCAAATAGTTACAGATAAACGTAAATCCTATTTGTTGACTATATAAATAGGGTGTCAGATCAGTGGTTTTTGGACTGACTGAATCCTCTGGATCTGAGAAATACACATATTAGCATAGGGATTCTTTTGGTTTAGCACTCGGTGGAATTCGCGTATTCGTGTGTAGATACCGTTAGAGGAAACCTTTGTTGGTTTCTAAGTGCCCCAATCGTTCAACCACAACAGATCTCAAAAAGTACAATTCTAAACACCCTATGGTGTGGTTATTTAGTTAAATGCATCATTGGATCTGATTGGGTGATTGGGTTTTATTATTTTAGAAATGTTTTCTAAATGTTTTGTAACCAAAAATATTTTATTTCCGCTGCGTTTAACGACTACAAATTGGATCAAAACCCAACAGTGGTATCAAACCCACTTTGATTGCATTTACTTAAATAGGGAACAATTATTTATATGGCAAGGTAATAAGCTTATATATATATGATATATATATATATATATGATATATGTATATATATGATATATATTTATATATATGGTGATCCTTCTAATATGTCCTTTCCTAAAAGGGAAGTTTATAAAAGAAAAGTTTTCTTTTGATAATATCCAAAAAGAAGTCAGAATAAGTTAAAAGGGTTTGATAACCCTAGTTTTCGTTGTCTATTTTTCCCCTTCCCACAAGACTCAAGTAACCCTATAATATTATATCGGTCTCTCTGTCTCTTAGACCTAACCACAACTTGAAAAAAAGGGGGCTTATGCTCGCCGACCATCATCGGCTATCTTCGGCTACTGCCTCGTCACCGACCATCATCAGTGGTAGCAGACTCCGTCTGTTGTCGCCGACCAGAGGCCCAACCTGGACCACGGTCACTGTTGGTTGTGGTTGGTCGTCGAGACCGCATAACTTCGAGGGTGGTCTGCCGACTGCGAGTGATCGAAGATCATCGCATGGCTGATACCCTCTTCGTTTCTTTCTCCCCATTCTTCTGTTGTTCGATCGGAATCTTTGTGGTCACCGTTGGACCTAGGTCTGAGCGTTTTATTGGTCGCCGCCGGCTTTTGCGAATGATCCATTGTCGATTTACAACTATTGTTACTGTTGATCTTCATTTCTTTGCTTCTGCCATTTTTCCTTCTGGACGGACAGATATGAACCACTGTTCTTGGACAGTGGTTGATCTTTTCTACAACACATCGAATCATGATGGCTCCCTTGTTTTAGTGTCTATCGCCGGCTGCCGGCGCCTTACCGGAGTCGCTGGGTTTTTTTGATCGGTTGCCACCGCTGGTACATGATAGTGTACTGAAATGGTTTTGATATAAAGATATTTCACTTCTTATGTCGAAAAAAGGATATTCTTGGTTTTTGGTTTGGATCACGAATCAATGTCATTAGAGCCGTTTATTTTTGGGTCATGTTGTGTTGGTTAAGAATTCGTCATAGCCACTAGCAAGTTACTAGTTGCTAGTCGTTACCAACAGTTAATCTACGAAGTGTGTGTTTGGGATCGTGGGTTGTGTCCTATCAATCTATTGATTTAGTTGGTATGCCGGTCACCAAGATGGTGTTTCGGTTGTTGGGCTTGTGCCCTACGCTTCTGGATCCAGGGTCGGGCCATAGGCCCCATTTTCGTTGGAATTGGGTCAATACGTATTTGGTCATTTTGTCCAAAGGAGTTTTTTTTTGGGCTGTGTTTTAAAACCTTTTTAGGCCGGTTTGATACCCAAAATGTTTTTGGGTCACACTTCCCTTATGATCACTAGCCACTAGGTCATTGTACGTCAGGATATTGCCACGTTTTTGGGATGTTTCCCTAAAACTATTTATTTTGGGCTTAGGCCCAAATGAGTATCATGTCTTATTTTGGGCTCAGGTTAAAATGATTTTATTATTGTTTCGAATCATGGTTTGTTAATCATGGTTTAGGGACTAGATCAATTTAAATTTAATTGCCATATAAAATTTGTTCCAATAATTTGGCCTCTTTATTTATGTTAAATTACTTTTGGACAAATTCATTTATTTTATGTTTAAAATAATATTAGATAGTATACGGTTTGCCCCGAAAGACCCGTGGTTGATTTATTTTTGTTTGGAAAATTAAAATGAATTAAATTGCATGGGATGTAATTTTTATTTTTACTTTCCTAGATAGGTTTAATTGTAAAATAGAATAGGACATGTTGTATTTTCTATTTTAAATTGTAAATAAAACCCGAAGACAGAGTTTCAAGAAGCCGAGACGGAGTCCCTGGAGTTCACCAAGATGGCGAGGACAGTGGGAGATTGAAGACGTCCTTAGACAAACCGTGGTTGTTGTGTTGGCTTACGACACCACATTAGGGGTAAAACCATATATTATCTGTTTGTTTGTGGTTGTTTATTTTGTGTTTGCTTTTATTTTATTTAATGGCTTTATCATTGTTATAATACTTGCAAACGGGTTTTAAATAACATAAAACACAAAATAAACTTTAAATCGGTAAATAAAATATGATATTTTAAAATTGATATGTTTATCAAATTTAAACCGATTTAATTGGATAAACTTTTAAAACATGATTTTAAAATCAAAGTGTTTTAAGAGAATTAGAATGCTTTCTAAAATTAAAGCTTTTACAAAATGTAAACTAAACGCCATCAATTTATATGGATCCCAAAATGTGCAATCAATCACAGTAATAAACAATCAATCAATAATAACACGTTGTGATTCAATTTTGTCATCCATCTCATTCATAGAAAATAGTGTTTACAATTGAGAGTACGGCTATGAATGCTAATTGGGATGATTAACCTAAAACATAAAGCATAATAAACTATTTATACCTTTTAGGTATTACACTTTTAGCCCAAACTTTAAGACAATAACATTTTGCACCCTAACAATCTCCCCCTTTGGCTCGAAGTTTGGAAACGGCAGCTTTAGTCTTAAAGGAAAGAATCTTCGGTTACTCGGTCTCTGTCCCAGAAGGGCTTCAGTTCTTCTTATGGCTTTCCTGAATTCAATTCGGTCTTGAAGTTCGTCAAGGGCGCGAATCATAAAACATCTTTGGGTGGTTGGTATTTGAAATCCAATAATTTCGCTTTCGTTGCGCTTACGAATCTATTCCAGTTGAAGACGAATCGCCTTTAAGGTACCATCGGAGTATTTGGCGATTTCGAAGAATCTCAAGAAGCGACGTTCTCTTGACGTATTTTGGTAGATCACACCGAATTCGGGTTCAGTGAGGATGGTGCAGAGAGGATAGTCTTCGATGTTGGATAGCTAGTTGTTTGGCCTTCTGACGTTGACGATCGGTTGATGACTTTCAAGAGCGAGCTGAAAGTCGAAGACATTAAAGTAGAGATACTGGCGATACATCCAGCGTCTGACGGCTCGTAGGGAAATCTGGATGTTGAACTTTCAGATTTCCATATTTCTAAAGTAGTTGTACTTGTATTTGAAGTCGTCAATCCTTAGATGTTGAAAGTCGGCCTTGGTGAACGTGTACATCTGTCCATTTCTTCTCCATACGGTAACTTCAGGATACCACACCCTGTAGAACTGTCTGGCCACCACTTCTCTTATCTGACCAATCATACTCTTTGAAAAGACGTGCTCTTTCCTCTGAACTTTACCTCTGACAAACAACATGTATTCCTTCTTGAAACTTTCTGACTCTTGATCCACACCAAGAACTGCATAAGGATCTAATCGGCGGATGCGGTGTGCGAAAAGCCATTTTTCTATTTCTTCGTGAAAAGATTGTCGCAGTCGAACAATTCTATGTTTCCTTTCAGCTTCACTGACCTCTGGTTGATTGGCATTTGAAGGACCAGCTTGATCAGGGTTCGACGGACCGACTTGGTTCGGATCTGGTTGTGTAGATTGAGTAGCGGGTGGTTGTGTCTGATTGAAGATCGAAGGAATCTGAACTGTAGAGGTTTGAGGTGGTTGAGAGACTGGGGAAGCTATTGGGCTGATGTGGATGTCATATGGAGTGCCACTACCCAATACTTCATCAAGGAAAGTATCTTCCTGTTCTTTAAACCATGCTGCTCTGGCAACAACGTCTTTGTCATCTTCGGGCTCGGGAAAATCTGCTTCTGTATCCGATACGACGATAAGCTGAACTAGTTGGCCTTGGATGATAAAGAAGTTGTCGTAGTCCAGATCATCGTCATCCAAAGGTATATTCACCGTTTCTGTATCTGCTGCCAGGATCATCCAGATTTCCTCCTCATTGACCTCGGGCTTTTCAACCGATGGTTCAACTTCCGGATTAACGTAAAGAATGGTTTGCCTATCGCTTTCTTGTCCATATACCCCTGATTCAAACATCTGAGTAATTTTCTCAAATGTATCATCACCAGACCATCAGTACGTGTAGCTTCTTCTTCTTCTGCCATAGCTTGGCTTTCGGTTCTTTCTTGGACTGATGAGGCATCAAGCTTGCGTTTCTTGGCATTCTCCCCCTCATGGTCATCGGGGTCTTCCTCGTGATCATGTCGCCGCTTTTCGCCGCGAGCTTGAGCCTTACAAGTTTTCTCTAGAACGGTGATGCGCTCGGATAGCGCGTCTAAGGAAGTACGGACAGAGGCGAGGCTTTGTTCCATTTGGTGCTAAAACGCTTGGAAGTCGGAGGAGGTTGGATATTTGGGGGTTCGTGTTTGAGCCAGATCAGGTTGGGTTGCTTGTTGAAGGCGTAGTAAGCTCAGTAAATCCTGATCTTGTAGGGTTTCAGGGTGTAAGGATAGTAGTATGGCTAACAGGAGGGTTTTTAACTCATCGTCTGGGAGGTCGACAGTTGGTTGTTCGGGAGCAGGTGGTGCTGGTGTGGCTCTTTGTAGGATTGGGCGAGGTTCGGGTTCGGGTTCAGTATCGACGGCTGGGCCTTTTCCTTTTATCAGCTGCTTTACTTCATCGAACTGTTTGCGCATTCTGTCTTCCATCGTCTTTTGATCCTGCTCACATTGTTCCCTGGATAAAAAAAAGGGTAAGCTAACACCGGGATCACTTAGATTGCCCGTTACGGTAACTACCGTAGAGGTAGTACTACCTACGCTCACGGATGGCATTAGGATAGTCGTGGTAGGATTTTCGTCCGATCCTTGTAAGCCACTCAGAGGCAGACTTACTACAGACGTTCCGATCGGGTCACTCAGAGCACCGATGATAGCATATGTAATGACATGTATCCTAGCCAAAGAAGATGTAATAATATCAAAGGGCTCTAGACTCAATGGTGCACTCAAAGAAGTCGAGACCGGGGGCTGCCGGTCTCTTGTTTCAATATCAGCACCTTCCGAGTGAAGGCCTGATAGTGTATGTGCTAAATCCCCATGCTCAATTGAAACATCTATCTGTTGAGAGACACCTGAGTGGCTTTGAAGGGCGTGCAATTGCATCGCTAGGTCCACGATGGCTTCTTCAATACCTAGTCCCAACGGATGAGACTGGATAGTAGATGTGGCTACCCGACTAAGATTAGCAATGATACTCTCACGCTCGTCTTATTTCTTCTTACTTCTCCGCTCTCTCACACACATTTTCAACATTTTTGACTTGTTCTCCCTCGACACTCCTTATGACTCCCGTATCGGCTTGGATTTCGGTGGAGGGTTCAGAGGATGATGTGGATGTGGATTCAACGGTCATGTCGTTTGTACCTATACGATGTGGAATGGGTTCACCGCGGATGAGTCGGTCGGTTGAAGACTCAGATTCAGATGAGCCTTCTTCAGAGCCAGAGGCTGACTCAGATTCGCTGGAGCTCGGTGGGTTGTGCGGAGAAGGATCGCGAACAAGTTCATTGTGAAAGGAAACTGTGGCGTCTACCAGGCCTTCGTCGGATTCGGATTCGGTTTCGACCACAGCAAGTCGTCGACGGGTTGAAGTGGAAGGACGGGTGGTTGTTTCAGGTGTGGAGGTGGTGACGAGATTGGGTTGTCGGCTAGAGCTTGCATGCACGTTCGAGGCACCCCCAACTCTAGTACCCTCTCAGATTGTACACTCATCACACCCCGTCCATGAGCCCCAGCTCGCTGGACCCTTCCTCCTCTCGTCCTAGGACCCTCACGTCGCTCAGTTCTATTCCCCTGGGGAGGTTCTTTCGGTTCTGGACGGACCATGGGGATTTCTATGTTATGCTCTCTTCTATACTCTCTTACGCTCAGTACCCTGGGACGTGCAAATGCAAGTAGGGCATCAGGTATGAGGCGTGGGACAACGCCTGGGAATTCGTGTCGGTTTTGTAAGTGTTGCATGCGGAAAGGAGGACATACCGGGTGAGATGATCATCGGCGGATAGTGGGGTCAGAAGCCATGTGGGCTCGGATTGCGAGAGATAGGAACCTGATGTATGGGACGAACGAGCGTTGACGGTTGACTTCCCGATCAGCAACGTTGGACACTAGCTCATTCCAAAGGATGGCCGCAAAGTCGACGTGGCGGGGAAAGCGATTGCATGGAATAGCCGGAGGAAATTGGTAGTGCATGCGTCAACTCCTCGCCATTTGGATGACAGGCATCGGCTGAGGATGCTGAAGAGAGATGTACAGAGGGGCGTCAGGTTGGTCCGTGTGAATGAGGATAGGCGGGTGAGATCGTCGTTGTATCCTAGAGAACGAACATCCGCCAGCAGTTGATCGTCTAATATGGTTGGGGCGTACGCATCTTGCCCATTTGCGTTTGCCTCGGGGAGCCGGAGCATCTGACGGAAGGACTCGATGGTAAGTGTGAATCGACTGTTGTCGAGTCTGGCTTCATGATGACCCTGTTGTTGTTGTCGGTGACTCGGTGTTAGAGTATTATTGTAGCTATCAAGACAGTATTAATACCTTGTACTGTTCTTCTTAGTAGAGGCATGGACATGTCATAGCCCTACTATATAAAGAAGACTCCTTTGTAATTTCCATAACACTTCATGCATATTGTCATTTGTACTCTCAAGTTCAATATATGAATGACACATTTGCTCTCTAGATTCTCTCTATATTCTTGATTGCTAAATCTGGGTTTATCAATTGGTATCAGAGCTAAACAGAAGTTTCAAGCAGATCAAAGACCAAGTTGAAGATTTTTACACTAAATTGAAGATTTCGGACCCTTCAATCTTCACTGTTCATCGAGATTTCTGACCCTTCTTCGATTACTATTCATCCAGATTTCATCTATTCTGCCATTTTTGATCTTTTTGATTGATTCTTGACACTACTGAACTCGATTTTCATCCCTAATCATCTTTAAAACAAGGAATTTTACCAAAATCTGCATAGAATTTGCAGATTTGATCATTTTAGATCTGTTTGTTCGAAAACCCTAAACTTACTGTTTTGGATCTTAATTCGATTAAATTGATCGAATTAGGATTTGTGATCAACTAAGAAAGTGTGTGGATTCAAATTTCGAACAAATCTGTGCAAGTTTCATATCAATTGATCAAGAATCGAAGAAGTTATGGTTGAATTAGTGTTTTTCGAGTTCGAAGTGAAGGTTTCAGATTGTTCTTGAGGATCTCAGATTGTTCATACGGGTTTCGGATTATCCTTGAGGGTTTCGGATCACTCAAGGAAGATTTCACTTGATTTCGAATCACATAGATAAAAGTGAGTTATTCATAAGTGTTGGTTTCGGATCGATAATCATACGAAACCATTGGTTTCGAATTCTGTTATTTCCGAATTCTGTGGTTACGGATCATTCTTCGTGTTGGTTTCGAATCAGAGTTGATTTGGATTTTGGTTAAGTGTTGATTTCGAATTCAGTTAGAGTCGAAATCCTTGGTTCCACATCAAATGAGGTTCGAATTCCGTGGTTTCGCACCAAGTTAGGTTCGAATTCCGGGGTTCCGCATCCTGTTAGGTACGAAATCAGTGGTTCCGTATCTAGTTACTTCCGACTTCCGTGGTTCCGTATCCAGTTGCATCCGACATCTGTTGGTTTCGAATCTAAGTACATCCGAATTCTTGAGAGTTTTTAGTTGCATCCGAATTCTAAGTGTAATTTGTGTTACACTTACTGCTTGATTTTCTGAACGATCATTTTGTAGCAATTTGTAAAGATGTCTAGAGAATTACTGAGTATGGGTTCAAAGAGTAAGCCTCCAGTCTTAATGGCCGAAGAGTATTCTCAATGGAAAAAGAGAATGACTCAATTTCTGAATCATCAAAACAGAGAACTCATCCTGTCTATTCAAAATGGTCCTTACAAAGCATACATAGATATTGGTGGTATTGCTGAAACTGCTACAAGTCAGTATGTTCCTCCAAGAAGAGTTGAAAAAGAATACAAATATTACAATGAAGCTGACAAAGCTAAAGTTGAAATTGATGTGTTAGCTTTGATGTACCTGACCCAGGCCATCCCAAATGATATCTACAATCGAGTAGATAGTTGTAATACAGCTAAGGAGATATGGGATGAGTTAGAAAGGCAGTTTGAGGGATCATCAAAATCCATGAAGACCAAAAAGAATCAAAGCATCAATGCTTATGAAGGGTTTAAGGCAAAAGATGGCGAGTCATTGAAAGAGACCTACAATCACTACAACATCATCCTTAATGATTTGATAAGGAATGGAGTCGACAAATCAGAATCGGAGATAAATTACAAGTTTATCAAGAATCTACTACCAGAATGGGATTTATACTCCATTCAGCTCCAAAGGTCTAGGGATATGGATGATGAAAAGTTGACCGACATTTTCAGTATTCTTGGTCAACACGAAGATAAAGTAAAAGCAGTTAAGGAAAAGGATAAAAAGGTCGAAGAGTCTTTAGCCCTTCTGAGTGAACATAGGAAGATTGGAGTTGTGAAAACAAAAGCTTTGATTTCTGGGATAAGTAAGAAAAAGATGAGTTCTGATGATGATAACAGTAGCAGTTCTGGAGATGATATGGAGGAAATTGCTGAAAAGTTGGCTTTGTTAACAAACAAATTTTAAAACAGGTTTGGCAAAAAGAAGTATTATTAAAAAACCAGACCTGATTACAACAAAGCTAACAGATATAAAAGGTTTAAAAAAGGAATGAGAAAAAGGAGGAAGAGAAGAGGAGAAAGAGGAGAAAGTTGTGAAAAAGGAGAGGGAAGAAATGAAGGATAGAGATGACCGAAACTGTTATAACTGCGGAAAACCCGGTCACTTTGCCAGAGATTGTACACTGAAGAAAGTCAAGGATTCTGAGTACTATAAGAGAAAAGCTCACTTGGCAAAAGCCAAAGAAAGCGGAAAGCCACTCAACGCTGAGGAAGAAATTTGGCTCATGGATTCTTTTGATGATGAAGAAGCGCACTTTACTGGAGTAAAGTACAGTCTAATGGCAAAGATGAATGAAGAAGACCAGAAATCCGAGGTATCATCTCTATATCCTTCCAATAATTCTGATAATAATGATAATTCTGAAAATGAGTCTGAAACTGAAAATGCTAGATATGAAGAGATGCAAATCGTGATATTTGAACTTAATGAGAAATTTGAAAAAGCTCAAAAGAAACTTGATAAAGTTCAAAAGAAACTTGAAGATGAGAAAAGTTCAAAGTTGAAATATCACGATGAAGCACTTCTTTATAAATGTTTAGCGGAAGATAAAGAAAAAGAAAAAGAAGTTATCAGATCAAAAGTTAAAACGCTTGAAACTGAAATTTCTGAGTTAAAGAAGAAAATGAAAGATATAAACGATGAAAACATAGATTTTCAGTTCAAAATCAAAGTTCTTTCTGAAGAAAGAAAAGATGCTTTTGCAAAGATCAAGGAACTAGAAGATTTAAATTATAAAAGAGGTCAGACTGAGCAAACTCTGAAATTACTAACTAGCAACCCAAAAGATACTCGATTTTATAATCCAAAAATGGGTCTAGGATTATCTGATGTAGTGGTTCTTAAGAATGCACCTTAAAATCTTTACACAATTGAAAATTTGGGTGAAGGTTTAAAGGAAACTCTTAAAACTGAAGAACCTGAAATTAAAAGTGAGGTTTTGAAGCAAACATTTATAAAAGAGATTCCTCCAATTTCACAAGTTTTTGTTAAATCAAGTAATGAAGTTTTAAAGCAAACTATCATAACGGAGGTTCCTCCAATGACACAAACTTTTGTTAACTCTAATAATGAAAGTTTGAAACAAACTTTTGCTAAAGATGTTGCTTCAAATCCTTCAACTCCCATGTCAAATAAAGAGGAAGTAAAAACGGATAAAGGTTCGGAAGAAAAGCCTAGATTCAATACTACAAACTTCAAATATGATGAACTAAATTCTAGTTACAAAACCAAAAAGGTTGAACTAACTGAATTTAATTTGTTGTTTTCAAATGAATATGTGGCTAAAACAGTTGATTCAAATATAAACGAACCTGAATCTGTTAAATCTGAATCGAATGTTGAAATGGAGTCAAATATAAAATCAGATTATGACAAAAAGGAGTTTGTTCATAAAATATCTTCTGAATTTCCTGATTTGAATTCAGCTTTACTCAAAATTGTTGATTTAGAAAATCAAATTTCTAAATGGCAATTAAACTTTGAAAAATTAGAGGATGACTATGAAAACATTGGATTAGACTTTGATCATACTCGAAAAGTCAATATTGACCTTAAGAGTGAGATTCAAAATTTAGAATCCAAATTATATGAAATATCAAACTCTAAGGGTTCAAAGATTTGTGAAAAATGTTTAAAACAAGCTGAATTAAAAGATCAGAATAAATTTTCAAGCACAACTGATTCTTTTGCAAATGATTCTTTAGAAAAAGTTAAATTTTTTACAGAAAAGAAAGCTCTTGAACTAAGATGTGTAGAACTTTCAAAACAAGTTTCAGATTTTTAGAAAGTTCTATTTCTTGAAAAAGAGAAAAATAAAAAGGAAAAACTGAGTTTGAAATAGAAAGAAACTATTGTGAAGTATATCTTAAAGTGTTTTCATCAAATGTATCTAATGTCAAAACAGAACAAAATCTAAAAAGAAAAGAAAAAGGAAAATTATTCGAAACGAAATCAAATTTGTTTCCAAATAATTCTTCTAGTTCTAAGAGTTCTGACAATGTTTCTCATTCTTTCTCAGAAATGGATGAAGAAAAGTGCGTGGATATGAAGGAGAATGTTTCAAATAGCAAGAATAGGAATACCGATACTGAGAAATGTAATTCTTCAAATAAAAATTGTATTCATTCGTGTAATGTTTACAAAGTTTGTGAAAATAAAAATTCCGCAATTTCTGATTCTACCTTATTGACACAAGCAAAAAGAAGAATACATTGTGCTCATTGTTGGGATAACTATTTCAAGCTAAATAGAAATGATCCAAAGAACAAAAAGTCTAATACTTCATATTTTTCTTTAAAATCTTCAGCGAACAACTTTGCTAAAATGTTCGGTTTCAGATCAAACAAACAGAATAAGAAGAAAGAAACAAAAATAGTTGATGTGAATATGGTTTGGATTCCCAAAGATCAACTCAACAAACCAAATTCACAAAATAACCTTACTTTTAAAGGCAAAATTCAAGGTTCATCAACTGTAATAAACAAACTGATTCGTACTAACAAGAAAGGACCCATACAGATATGGGTACCTAAGATGAGGTAATTTTTTTACAGGACCGTCATGTGTGGGTCATTGATTCGGGAGCATCTAGACACATGACGGGGTACAAGCACTTATTGCACGATTTTACTGTACATCCTGGTGGATCGGTGGGTTTTGGCAACGACTCCAAAAGTCATGTTCGAGGCTTCGGAACGTTGAAGAATGACTCGATGGAAATAGAAAAGATCTTGTATGTTGAAGGATTAGGGCATAACCTTTTCAGTATTAGTCAGTTTTGCGACAAGGACTGTAAGGTAATTTTTGACAAGAAGTTTTGCTATGTTGTGGATGAGAACTGGTCAGAGATTTTCAGAGCAAAACGATGCGGCGATCTATATATGACAGATTTTGCGACTCTTGTTGCTTCCAATCAAGTTTGTCTTGTTTCAAAAGCCTCTCAAGATGAATGTTGGTTGTGGCATAGACGACTCTCACATCAAAACTTTCGAAGCATCAACAAGCTCAGAATAGATGGATTAGTTTCCGGGCTTCCAGAGTTGAAGATTGACAAAGTTTCCATATGTCCGACTTGTGAGATGGGAAAGATGAAACACGTCTCTCACAAGTCAAAGACTTTATCTAATTGCAACAATGCCTTGGAATTAATCCACATGGATCTATGTATCCCTATGCGAACTCAATCAATGGGAGGAAAGAAGTATATATTAGTAATAATTGATGAGTATTCGCGATATACTTGGCTGGATTTCTTACGACTCAAATCTGAAGCACCCGAGCTGATTATTAAGTTCATCAAGAAGATACAAATACTTCTACAACGCCCGGTTCGAAAAATCCGAAGTGACAACAGAACTGAGTTCAAGAATGCAACTCTTCAAACATTTCTTGAATCCGTTGGAGTATCTCACAATTTTTCCGCACCAATTACTCCACAACAAAATGGAGTAGTTGAAAGGAAGAATCGAACTCTTGTAGAAGCGACTCGAACAATGCTTGCCTATTCGGGTCTTCCACCAAGTCTATGGGCCGAAGCAGTTTCCACAGCGTGCTTTACTTAGAACAGGACAATTATTAATAAACAATCGCAATGAATGTACAGTAAAATCGTGCTTTACTTAGAACAGGACAATTTCCACAGAATGTATAGTAAAATCGTGCTTTAACAAATCTGCATATGAATTAATCAACAATCGCAAACCTAACATCAAATTTTTGCGTGTGTTTGGATGAAGGTGTTTTGTTATGAAAGATCGTGAAAACCTTGCAAAGTTCCAAGTTAAGGCTGATGAGGGAATCTTTATTGGATATTCCTTGAATTCTAAAACATATCGGATCTACAATAATCGTACAAAATCAGTCATCGAGAGCATCAACGTTACATTTGACGAGAGTGTGACATTGACTTCTGGACAACACAGTTCAGAACTCGGACAAAAATCTGATGCTTCTACTAAAAAAGGAGTAGAACCTGTAGCGAAACAGTTTTCTAATTCTGTATTAGATAATAATAGTACTAAAGATTTAGATTTGTTATTTCATGATGCATTTATGGATTATTGTGCAGATATGGAACCACCCATCACATCTGTAAATGCATCTCCACAACAGACGAGTGTTAATGTCTCCGGTCCATCTTACGATGTCGGTGCTAGTACTTCTTGGGCAACCAACGAGACTCCGAGTGAACCCACAACTATTCCAGTTTCTAAACCTGAAATTCAACCTGAAGTTCCGGTTTTAGTAAACACATCATCGGAGGTTTCTACACATGAAATACAACAACCAGAAGTTAACGTACCAGAACCGACACATGTATCTTCAGCTGAATCTACTGAAGAGATTCTTGCAGTTTTGGATGAGAATGGTTCTTCAAACACTCGTGTAGAGATTCCAACTCTTCCCAGTACACATAAATGGATAAAAGCACACCCACAGCAGATATTATTGGTGATCTCAATGATGGAGTGAAAACACGATCTGTGACTACAAACGAATGTTTGTATGTCAACTTTCTAAGCACGTTAGAACCCAAGAAAGCATCCGAAGCTTTACAAGATCCAGATTGGATAAATGCCATGCAAGAAGAGTTAAATGAGTTTAAGCGCAACGAAGTTTGGCATTTGGTGAAGCGTCCTAAAGACAAGACCATTGTCGGAACTAAATGGGTCTTTAGGAACAAGAAAGACGAAGCAGGGATTATAGTCAGAAACAAAGCAAGACTGGTTGCAAAAGGGTATAATCAACAAGAAGGAATAGATTATGATGAAACCTATGCACCAGTAGCAAGGATTGAAGCCATCATAATTTTTCTTGCATACGTCGCGCATAAAAGCATGAAGGTATTTCAGATGGACGTCAAATCTGCGTTTCTGAATGGAATACTTCATGAAGAGGTTTATGTAAGTCAACCTGAGGGTTTTGTAGATCCAAAATATCCCAACCATGACTATGTTTTGGACAAAGCACTCTATGGTCTGAAACAAGCTCCGAGGGCATGGTATGAGACTCTGACTATTCATTTGCTTGAAAATAGATACACCAAAGGTACAATAGATACAACTCTTTTTCTTAAAAGAAAAGGTTAAGATTTAATGCTAGTACAAATATATGTTGACGACATTATATTTGGCTCTGCGAATCCCGATATGTGTAAAGATTTTGAAGAGGTGATGAAAAGCCGCTTTCAAATGAGTATGATGGGAGAGCTAAAATTTTTCCTTGGACTCCAAATGACACAGTCAAATGAAGGCATTTTCATTAATCAATCAAAATATATAAATGATATGCTTAAGAAATTTGACTTAAAATCCTCTTCCACCATGAAAACTCCCATGGCTACCGGTAGGCTTTTGGATGCTGATTCATCTGGTATATCAGTCGATCAAAAGTTATACCGTGGCATGATTGGATCTTTACTATATCTAACGGCAAGTAGACCGGACATTTTGTTTGCAACATCCTTTTGTGCACGTTTTCAAGCTAACCCGAAGGAATCTCACCTTGTGGCTGTAAAGCGAATCCGTAGATATCTCAAAGGCACAAGGAATTTGGGTCTTTGGTATCCTAAGGATTATGGGTTTGAGCTAACTGCTTACACAGATGCAGATCATGCGGGAAATATGATGGACAGGAAAAGCACATCTGGTGCTTGTCAATTTTTGGGAGATAAACTTGTAAGCTGGTCATCAAAGAAGCAAACCTGTGTGTCAACATCTACGGCTGAAGCAGAGTACGTGGCCACCGCTAGTTGTTGTTCAAAAGTAATTTGGATGAAGACTCAGCTAAAGGATTATGGATATATCTTAAAAAAGATCCCAATTTATTGTGATTCCAAAAGCGCAATTGCAATAACTGAAAATCATGTTCAGCACTCCAAAACGAAACACATAGATGTCAGGTATCATTTTATCAAGGACCATGTTGAAAAGGGAACTATAGAAATGCATTTCGTACCGACAGAACTAGAGCTTGCTGATCTTTTTACAAAACCTTTAGATGAAAAAAGGTTCAATTTTCTAATCAGCAAACTAGGAATGTTGAATACTTAGGCATTTCTTAGCTTTCTTTAAAACATTGAGGGGGAGTTTGTGTGATTGTTTAATTATATTCATATTTTGAGGGGGAGTTAGAATTTTTTAAAAAGTGATTCATCTAACATTCTGGACTCATGTTCTATGAGTACCAAGTTTTCATATGTCTATGCAGATTTCTCTGAAGAAGAGACAACAAATTATGCATTTGTTTAAAGGGAGCAGATTGGCATAAGTCTGTAAGTTTAGTACAATATAGTTTTTACTTTCAAGTCTTTTCATTAATTTTTTTTTGATGAAATGAGAGCCTACAAAGTTTTATCTGATGTGAGATCATTTTGAACAGTTTGAAATTTTTTTACTGAAAAAGTTGTATTTTTCTTGAAAATCTTTGAGGTTTCGGACCCTTAAGGATTCGAAACCAAAGGTTTCGGACCCTTAAGGATGCGAAACCAATGGTTTCGGATCTAGAAGGGTACAAATTCAATTTTTTTTTAAAATTCACAACTTAATCTGATTCTAATTCTTTTGGAACTCTTTACATCTTTGCTCATGTAAATTGTTCAGATGAACAGTGCCATGTCTATTTTTCAGACATGCCTTTTCTACTGTTTGCACAAGTGGGGTACTCTAAATCGTGCCAAGTGTCAAATTTTTGAGTATAAATAGAATTCAAATCCTTCATTTCCCACTTTTTCATTTCTTGCAAACGATTCGGATCCTCTAAAAGAAAGCACTGTTCATCATCTTCAACCTTCAAACTTCATCTGTTCGATTCTTCTTCATCAGGTAACCATTTCAGTTGATTCTTGTCTCATTATCATCGACTTTACTATGTGAATATTTCCATCGGTTTAATTTCATCGTTTGTAATCATCTGATACGCCTTTTGATATGAACTTCGTGCGGTTACTGTTTATGTTCATATTCATGTTCATCATCATTGATTCTGTGTATCGATTCTGTACGTATGCTTTAATGTTCATTCTTAACTATAGAATCGATATGGGTTAGGATTTTGTGTTTAAGATATGTGACTGTAAGAATTGTCGATCTGTGTTTTTCATGTTCTTCGTGTTATTCATGTGTATGTCTGAATATACATATTTCGTTAAGTCAAACTTAAATCATTTTAGGTCAAATGGTTTTAGGGTTTCGGATCACTTTTTAATCCAAAATGCTTCTTGAGGCTAAATTTTGTCAAGTCCTGATTTCGGATCTCTTTTGATACGAAATCATGGACATTTTTTGTGTGAAAAAGGGTTTGAGCAACAATGTCATGGTTTCGGATCCATCAGGATACGAAATCCTTGGTTTCGAATCCAATTGGATACGAAATCCTTGATTTCGGTTCCTCTTGGATACGAAATCATCTTTTAAAAGTTTTTTTTTGAAAATGCTGAAATCAACTAAGTCATGGTTTCGGATCCTTCTTTGTGTAGAAGTGTTGGTTTCAGATCCTTCTTGGTCCGAAATCCCTTGGTTTCGGATCCTTCTTGGTCCGAAATCCCTTGGTTTCGGATTCTTGTCCATCCGAATCCATCGTGTGTGTATGTGTGATCCGAATCCTACACTTAGAAAATTTCAGAAATGTTTTCAATTTTTTTTCAAACTGATAACCTTTTTCAGAACTGTTTTGTTCCAAAACAACAGTTCAGATGGCAAATCAGGAAGAACAAAGCCGTGTTCAGGGCTTTGATGAACATGTTCCGAGTTTACCCGATCCGACACCTGATGTTGCTTTACCATCAACGCGATTTGTACACCAATCACAAGCCGGAGTTCATCCCGATCACTTAATCATTCATCCGATCAACTATGTACAAGTCATCTTCAACAACCATCATGTTGATTTTGACAAGATCAACATTCATCCGATGGTAAAGGAAGTGCTTCGTAATCACCCGTTAGCATACGTATTGACTCACACAGTCAATGTGCCTATGCTATATCTACAACAAGCATGGAAGACAATCACTACATCCATGGAGAACGGAAGGCCGATCTTTATCTTTCAGATAGATGAATTTATCACGAAGCTCGACTTTCAAAGACTGAGACTTGTACTGAGGCTACCTGAGCCTGATTCTAGAGAAGGAAAGACTGAATTCGATGATTATCCGTCTGAGGAAGAAGTGTTTGAAGGCATACGCGCAATGGGATATACCGAGAATTTAACACGAGGGAAGGGTTTTAACAAGGCGAATCTACCACCTTTGTACTATACAATCTTTTCTATTCTCAACCGGTGCTTAACTGCCAAACATTCGGGAACTGACAGCGCCAGTATCGGATTTCTGAAGTTGTTTCATGCGGTGGTGTATGATCTTCATGTAGATTATGCAGCCTTCTTCTGGCATGAACTGAGTGAAAAGATAGAGCTACGACGTCAAAACAAGGGAAAGCCTTATATTCTGTACATGAGGTTTCTTCAAATCATCATTCAGAGTATGCTTCGGTCTAACCGAGAAATTCCACGAAGAGTAAATCATCCTTCTGTGCCCGAGAAACCAATGCAGTATATTCAACTACCAAAGAGGAAATATGACTATGAAATGCCATTACCGGAAGGGTTCCTTTCATACGCGGGTCAGGACGCTGAGTGTATCATTGATTATAGAGAGTCTATGGTCCGGCCAGAACCGGAGGGACCTACCCAAGACTCAACCCCTAGGCGAGAGGAGTCTGTGAGGGTTCAGGATGCAAGGGCTACTGAACGGGGAGAGTCGAGGGAAAATACCGAGAGGGGAACCGGTGGGGGTCAGTCACCTATACTTGAAGACGCAGGGTCATCGTCTGAGGACACACATATAGATGACCTTGTACAAGACGATTCTGAAGAAGTAGTTCCTAAACACATTGGGGATGCTCCTTTAGTTGAGTTTTCTGATGATAGTACAGAGTCTGACAACGCGTCTGATCCCGCGGAGGAACAATATGATGGAGATTCTGATGATAATAATGATGGCAATGATGGAAATGATGGTGCTGATGCAGAAAACATGTTTGGTGACGTTGCTGATATTCTTGAATTTCCACAAGTACATCTGTCAGCTAACGTTAATGTGGAAGAATTAAACTTGGATGACATGCCCTTGATGTCTTCTCAAGTTAGTGAAGGAATGGGAGGTATAAGGAGAACCGAGGGAGAATTAGTTGAAAATATATGTGAGTCTGTGAGAGAAAATGAAGAAAAAAATATGGAGAGTGTGAGAGCTACCCAAACCTACTATACCAGAAGGGCAGCCACATCCACCACAAGATCTCATTTGTTAGGATCAGGTGTTGAAAAAGACGTTACTCGCCCAGTAACGCAATTGCACACCTCAGCCAGCCATTCAGCTTCTTCTCAACAAGAAGTTGTCTCATCTTCTCACGGGGCTTTAGCACATACTCTATCCGGATCTCACTTGGAGATTTCGGGTATTGAAACAGAGCGACTTCCTCCCCGGTCCTCGACCTTCTTTCCTAAACATGTTGAGCGTCTAGTGCCTGTTGCTAATATATTTGATTCTTTGAATAGGACACATACGAGAACATCTGATGCGAGTCTTCGTGACCCATCCGGAACACTCAGAGTAGATCCTTTCACAGGACTACAAGCACAGAGTGGAAATCCTACCAGTGCTAACACTATGCCAACACTGAGCGTAGGTCACACAATTTCTTCAACTATTGTGCCAACGGCTAACCTAAGTGGTGCCGGTATTACTTTACCCTTCTTCGTGACAAGGGAAACTCTCGACGGCGCCCTAAAGGTTGTTGAGGAAACATTCATACAGGAGATACAAGGAGTTAAGGCCTTGTTGAAAGGCAAAGGGACGGCAATTGAAGAGCCCGTTGTACGTTCACGACCAGAAATTTACTTGGCTCCGCCTCGTGTATCTCAGCCTCCTTCAGTTCAACAACCTCCAGTTGATCAAAGTATTGATGAGTTAAGAGATATGTTTTATGCTAAGCTGATGTCCATTAGCCCTGAAGATCAACAAAGTAAAACTCTATTATCGCTACTACAGAACTTCCAATCTACACCACCTCCACCACCACCTCCACCACCACCTCCACCTACACCTACACCTTCAGTTACATCCACGGAGTTCCAATCCTTATCCACGGAGTTTAATTCTTTCAAGTCAACAGTTGTACAATCTTTGAATGATATGAAGCAGTCCATAGATGAGTTGAAAGCATTACTGAATCAGAGTTGTAAGACGCAAGCCCAAGGGACGAAACGAAAGCATGATCAGGATCCCGATGATCATGATCATGAGGGGGAGATGAGTAAAAAGAGAAGGGCTGAGTCTGAAAGTTCACAAGGCCAAAAGAAAAATCCGACTGTTGCTGAAATTTGTGAAATGTTTGAATCTGGAGCTATGGGTGATGAAAGTGGAAAACATATCGTATTATATGTTGATCCGAATGTAGAACCGGTTGAAAAGCCTGAGGTAAATGAGGAGGAGATAAGGGAAGTGGTAGACAGGTTTGTGGAATCTGTTGAATTGGTTGAAATCAGTTCTGGTGATGAAGCTGATGATCTGGCAAGAGAATATGATCAATATTGCAAAGTAAAGGAGGAAGCAGAACCGTTCTTATTGCTTACTTATGAACCAGAGGATCAAGGTATTGGGTTCACACAAGATGAGGTAGACATACTAACTGAAATATATGGGCCACAATCTCCTGAAGAAATAATAGTAAGTCCTATACATTCACCCGAACACATCCCAAGTACCTCAATACCCGTTCAATCTGATGTTACACCATTATCCTTTAACCTAAACCAACCTAGTTCAACCCAAACCACCATACCATTTTCTGAAACCATTCCCATTCAATCTGAACCACAATCTTTTCATGATCCATTCTTAAAAGAACCAAAACCTGAAGAAACCGAACCTCCATCCACTGCACCTTTAGTACCACCTCTCATTCCTACTCATGACGAAGCTGGTCCTTTCAATCCAGCTGATCAACCTGGTCCATCATCCTCACGAAGCATAAAATTGTCTGAACTTGAACAGCGTCAAAGAACTTTGTATTTGAGAACACCATTCTTGGAAAATTCTGAAAGAAGACTATTTGTGCACAAAATCAGAAGTCTGAATCCCTACGCCGTGTTGGGAATTACTGATCAGACAGCCGAATACAAGTTCGAGTATATGTTCTTTCTAAGAGACAAGTGCCAAAAGAAAAGAGATGTGAGGAGCAAGAAGTTAATTGTGACTATAAAGGAGGTAACTGCCAGATTATACTACAAAATGTGGTATCCAGAGTTTGTTGTTCAGAGGCAGGATTGTAGAGATTACAGATTCACTGAAGCTGATTTTTGTCACCTAACGATGGAAGATTTTGAGTTCATGTATCATCATTTCATTGATCTTCAGATTAGAAGAGAAAACGTGACTCTTGCATTGAATGCCATCAAAAGGTTTTTGAGAAGACACGTCTTGTTCACACAGTGTCATGATTTACAGATGGCCGTGGAAAGTTATCAACCAAGAGTTAATTTGTTAAGGCCTAATCAAGATTTGCCTGGAATAATGAAGATGGCACTATTTGCTGTGATTGGAAAACTAGAGTTTGGTGTTGTGTTCAGAAGTGGTGCAAATAAGATATTCATTCGGTTTAATGAGTTGGAAAAGTATTCTGACGGTACGCTCAAGCTTGTAAGACTTCAGTTGATAGAAAACCTCAAAAGACATGATGCTGAACGAAAAGTTACTTGGATGTCTTCAAGACCTAGAAGAGTTTTGTCAAGAGCCATTGAAGAGATTGATGAAAGATTGAATTTCAGGATGGCTATGCGAAGAATTGAAACGCATCTTGGGTTTCGAAGAAGAAGAAGACCCTTTCTGCCTTGATAGCTAAGGGGGAGATTGTTAGAGCATTATTGTAGCTATCAAGACAGTATTAATATCTTGTACTGTTCTTCTTAGTAGAGGCATGGACATGTCATGGCCCTACTATATAAATAAGACTCCTTTGTTATTTCCATAACACTTCATGCATATTGTCATTTGTACTCTCAAGTTCAATATATGAATGACACATTTTCTCTCTAGATTCTCTCTATATTCTTGATTGCTAAATCTGGGTTTATCACTCGGTGTATGGTGTGCCACACTTGTTGAACATATAAGAGTGGGACCTCGGCAACGACAGTGAGGGCGTAGTTAACGGGATGATTCTCCAGTATGTCAAGGATGACTGTGTGCCGAGTTCGGAAATTGGTGGCATCCAGGTGGTAGTTGTTACCCTGGATGGCCACTCGAGTGTAGCGTGGAAGTGCGTACTTGAGAATTTCGGCCATTGGATGTCAAGAACTGAAAGTGCAGGGGCCAAACAGGCAACTTTTCTAGATTGCAAGAGAATTTCGGAAAACATGGTGTCCGGATCCCATAGTCCAGAAACTATGGAGTCCGGAACAAATATCCGGAAAACATTTATTTTATTGGAAAAAAGAATATACCGGAAAACATTTCGGAGTCCGGAAACAAAAAAATGATGTCCGGAAACCGGAAGCATATCGGAAAAACAAGGATACCGGAATTCGGAAAAGTATCAGAAAAACAAATATTCCGGAAAACCTATGTTTCGGAATCCGGGATTCATGTTCCGGAAAACTTCAAGAAATCCGGAACTCGAGTTCCGGAAAACTCCAAGTTCCAGAAAAAGGGTACCGATCAATCAAAAACATCAAATCGGATCTTAAGAGCAAGTTTAAATGGTCAAATAAGCACAAATACAATCGATAGACATGTAAAAGCGCAAATAACTTAGCATGTAGCCGAAAATGAACAAAAACGCGACACATTTAAATCGAACCGTAGGGTTCGTTCAGGAACTCGAAAACAAATCCAAAAACGATCCAATACAGGTATCTTGAGAGGATTTAACACTTATAACCACTAACAGGGATTGAAAGCGTACCTGATTTGGAGAAAATGGAACGAAAGAGCTTAGTGTGTGCGTGCGATCGAGAGAGAAAGACAGAGGGTTTTGTGAGATGAAGTCCGGAAAAAGTGAACTAAGGGTTTTGCGAGGGTTTATATAGGGGCAATTGGAAAACTTAGTTATCCGGAAACTTTACCGGATTCGGATAAGTCTGGAATCCGGAAATCAATTTCGGAAAACCCAAAGTTCCGGAAAAATCAAAATTCCAGAAAACTTCAATTTTGACCTCAAAATTCGAAATTTGACACATACTCCCCCTAAACCTTTTTGACACTAAGCAAAACATGTGAATGTTAAACAAAAAATTGTCTTTTGCTCCCCCTCAACTTGTGTATGAGAAAAAATGAATGAACATGACACACGGAAAAACCAACTATGTAAAACTCAAAATTTAGAGAAAATGCAAGTACTAATGACTTACCTTCTGTTTCTCCCCCTGAGCACAATAACAAGCTATTAAATGTACGGGTATCAAAAACTTAACAAACTGAAAGGTAAAAAATTAAACAACGAAAATAACGAACAAACTAACAAATGAAATCTAACTTATTAATACAGAGGTTATCAACATTTGAAGCACGTATAGGTAAAGTTCAAGAGCAAGAAATTTCGAACTTCGCCACTAGTTGTGTTAGCAACAAATGGGGAGTAGGTAATTCCTTGGAATTGAACAAGAGCTATATGTGATTCAGAAGTACTTAAACCTTCAGATTTAGCATACCCAGCTTGGACACCAAGTAATTAAAACGTTTTTCGTCCAAGGCTTTGGTAAATAGGTCTGCTATCTCATGCTCAGTGTTAACAAAGTAGAGTTCAATCGTACCTCGTTCGACGTGGTCCTTGATGAAGTGATAACAAACATCGATGTGTTTAGTTTTCGTGTGTTGGACCGGGTTGTTCGATATTGCAATGGCGCTCTTCGAGTCGCAGTAGATCGGGATGTTGGAGTACGTGAAGCCGTAGTCCTTGAGTTGCGTACGCATCCATATCACTTAAGAGCAACAGTTGGTAGCAGCAACGTATTCTGCCTCAGCTATTGATGTAGACACACACAGCTGCTTCTTCGAAGCCCAACTGACCATGCTATCTCCGAGAAACTGCACGTGACCCGACGTGCTCTTCCGATCCAACATACTTCCAGCGTGATCCGCGTCTGAGTAAGCTGTCAGCTCAAAACCTGTTTCTTTTGGGTACCACAAGGCAAGATCAACAGTACCTTTTAAATATCTAAAGATCCGTTTAACGGCAATTAAGTGCGATTCTTTAGGTTTTGACTGAAAACGCACGCAAAGAAATGTTGAGAACATTATATCGGGCCTACTCACCATCAAGTACATTAAAGAACCTATCATTCCTCGGTAAGTCTTGGTGTCCACATCCTTTCCGTAAGGATCGGCGTGTAACCTAGAACCCGGGGACATGGGAGTTTTCATGGGCGCAGACTGTTCCATCTGGTATTTCCGAAGAATATCCCGGATGTACTTAGCCTGGTTTATAAAAATCCCGGTCGACAGTTGTTTAACTTGAAGACCGAGGAAAAAGTTCATTTCACTGAGCATACTCATTTGAAAATATTGTCCCATGAGTTTAGAAAATTTCTTACAGTACTGAGGGTTTGTTGAGCCAAAAATAATGTCATCAACATACACTTGTACAAGAATAATGTGACCCTTTTCATTCTTAATAAACAACGTAGTATCGATTTTACCTTTAGAAAAACCTGCGTTAACTAAGAAAGTGGACAAAGCATCGTACTAGGCCCGTGGTGCTTGTTTGAGGCCATAGAGGGCCTTGTCTAGGATATAGACATGGTTGGGCTTGGAACCGTACACGAAGCCATCTGGTTGCGATGCATATAACTCTTCATTGAGAACGCCGTTGAGAAATGTTGTCTTCACGTCCATTTGGAAGATGGTAAAGTTCTTGTGCGTGACGTCGGCGAGGAACATTCTGATCGCTTCAATCCTTGCTACCGGGGCGTAGGTTTCGTCGTAGTCGATGCCTTCTTGTTGTCGGTATCCTTTGGCAATGAGACGCACCTTGTTTCGAATGACAATGTCGTCTTCATCCTTTTTTTTTCTTGAACACCCACTTCGTGCCGATTACTGTCTTGTTTGCCGGACATGAGACGAGTCGCCATACCTTGAGAGCCTCAAACTGGTTGAGTTCTTTCTGCATTGCGATGACCCAATCCGGATCGTTGAGTGCTTCAGCGGCAGTTGTGGGCTCAATCTTGCTGAGAAGCCGGAGAAGAGGCAGAAATTGGCGGATGCGCCTCGAGTCTGAACAGGTGTAGATGGATCACCGATGATTTGGTGTAGAGGGTGTGTGTGTGTCCACTTGGTTATGTGTGGAAGCGGTTGAGTGATTGCATGAGATGTGTCCGGATCCACATAAGTTCCAAGAGGAATGTCTTGAACAACTTTAAGTGTTGTCGGATTTGTGACTGGAACCACCGGTTCTAGATTCGTTGTCGGTTGAACAACCTCCGGGGAAGAGGAAGGTTGCTCCTTTTAAGTTATGGATGATGAATCTTCAGCAACCACTTCTTGAAGAGGGAGGACTGGCTCCGGTGGGATTTCTTCAAGAGAGAAGCATCAATCATGTTATGGGGAGTTTCAGCGGTGTTCGTAGGAGCACTAGTCGATGGCAGGGGACCAGATAAGTTCATCGACTTTGGTTGAATGATAGCTTCAATATTGTTATTCACATTAACAGATGGATTAGATGCAGGAAAGAAATCATCATAGAAATGCTCAAATAATAAATTCAAATCTGAAAGATGTGATCGTGATGTAGATGCATGATTTGGATCTACTGGAGGTTGTGTAGATCTCGAATGAGATTGTTCGGAAGCTAACACGCCAGTTAACATGGGTTCTGAACTGAGATGTTCAGACGCCAAATCAGCCGCTTCATCAAACGTCACGTTTACGCTTTCGATGACTGTCTTCGTGCGCTTGTTGTAAATGCGAAACGCTTGAGCTTGTGACGAGTATCCGATGAATACTCCTTCATCGGCTTTTGGGCTGAACATTTCGAGATCGTCTTTGTCATTCATGACGTAGCACGTGCATCCAAAAGCGTGAAAATACTTGATGTTGGGGATGCGGTTGTTGATGATCTCGTAAAGCGTCTTGTTGAACCGCTTGTGGAGGATTGACCGGTTCTGCGTCTAACATGCGGTTGCACCTGCTTCGGCCAATAGGAATAGCGGTAACTTAGACTAGGAGAGCCTCGTTCGAGCAACTTCGACCAGAGTACGGTTGCGTCTTTCCACGACTCCGTTCTGCTGAGGAGTCCGTGCAACAGAGAACGTATGGTTGATCCCTACTGATGTAAGATAATCGTCCAACATCCGATTCTTGAATTTCGTACCATTGTCCGTTCTAATGGTCTGAACCAGTGTTTGAAGATTCAACTGGATTGACTTCAGGTGGGAGATGATCAGCTCCGGGGTCTCATCCTTGGAATGCAATAATTTGACCCTTGTATACCTTAATTAGTCGTCGACCATCACCAGAACGTACTTCTTGCGGTTGATGCATCGGTCCACACAAATCCACGTGGATGAGTTTGAGGGACTTCAACATGCTTGGAGCGGCCTTCGGCTTGTGAGAAGCTCTCTTCATCTTTCCCATCTCGCATGCGCCACACAAACGGTCTTTATTGAATTTTAGCTCAGGCATGCCTTTCACGTGTCCGCCTAGCACCAGCTTGTTGATGTGTTTGAAGTTGAGGTGCGAAAGCCGTCGATGCCAAATCCAGGTTTGTTGAGAATTCTCCTTTGACATCAAGCAGACGGACTCGTCGGTCTTCAGCGATGAGAGATCAATGGTGTAGAGATTGGTCTTGCGAGTTCCAACCAATAGCTCATTTCCGTCTTCAGTACGGACGCTACACCTCTTGGCCTTGAAGTTTACTTCTAAGTCTTTGTCGCAGAACTGGCCTATGATGAAGATATTATGACCTAACCCGACGACGTATGATACTTTCTTGATCGTTATGTTGTCTTGCACGACGTCGCTGTAACCCATGATTGGTGCCTTGTCGTCGTTCCCAAATCTCACGTTGCCACAATATTTCTCCGTGAAGTTCGTGAGAAGCTCCCTTCTACCGGTCATGTGTTTGGAGCATCCTGAATCTAAATACCACACATGACCGTTCTGCAAAAGGAAGATTAAACAGCCTTAGGTACCCATTTAAAAATGGGTCCTAGGGGGTTAGGTGTAGCACCTGTTTTAGGAACCCAATTTAAATTGGGCTTCCGTTTGGGTTTGCGTGTTTTACGCTTTAGTCGAGAATTAAAGACATGATAAGACCCAAACCAATCAGTTGCATATTGTTTATCAACAAAATCATTTAATCCACAATGAGAACAGTACAAACAATCATGAGATAACTGAAGTAATTGTTGAATTGAATAAACTTTTAAAGGAAAATCAACACATTGTTCAACAAAATCACTTGAGTCAATTACATCATAATTATTATTGTCTGTCCTACAATTGAAAACAAAATTAAATGACTTTGGCTTCAACTTGCTCTCGTTTGATCCTTTTGCTACCCACTTTTGTTTGACCTGTTTAGCCCGACCAATTTTATATGAAAAATCATTAAATTCATGATCAGTAGAGCTTGAGTAGTAAGGATGTCTATTTTGAAAATTTCTGGTTTGTCTCCGTTTCTGTGAACGTTGTTTTTGGTTTAGAGTTGTTTTTGGAAACATCGTTCACAGATCCGGTTTTGGGAGCGGATGTAGAACATTCACCCTTTTGAAAGTGTACCAGTCGATTAACTACTTTTGAAAGAAAATCTGTGTGATTTGGAAGCAGTTTATCGAATTCAAACTTTTGAAACTCATCATCTGAACATTCGTTAGAATTCATTAAGTTAGAAAAATCAATCTCATTTTCAGGTGGAACATCAAAGGAAGGTGATGAACACTTTGAGACTGTGTGTTACAAAGAATCGGTTGCGGAAACGTTTTGAAAATGAGAGTTTAAATTATTTGGCAAACTTATTACTTGATGTCCTTTTCCTTTTCTAGTAGAGACTTTTCCAATAAATGCTTTACACGAAGATGTATCCAATAAGTTTGAGGAAGGTTCAGACAGAGTTATCCTTTGACTTTGGAGCTGGTCAAACTTCTCCTGAAGTTTGCCTTTGCTCACTAGCTCTTCCATCACTTCTGTTGCCAGAGTAGACAGTTTAGATGTGAGACGACCGATTTCTGTCCGAAGGATTTCCCGTTCCTCAACAGATACATATTCGGTTTTAGTGGGCTTTAAACGCTCAAGTTGGGATTGAAGCTCTTGTTTTTCATTTTGAAAATTTATCCGTTCCAGAGCAAATGACTCCTCTAGCTCGACTATTTTCATTTCCAAAACGAGAGGTGGAACATAGCGTTTAAACTCGCCCGTCTCTGTTTTGGTCTCAGTTGCAAGGTCCACATCCTTTTTGGAGGAATCCTTGGGGCTTTGCAACCTTGTAGCCGTCAAAGTAGTCATTTGATAAGTATTTGGATTTCTTTTTCGTAAATGATGTGTTAAGAACTTCATACGCAAAAGGCATTTGCATTTTAGTGGTATGTTTGCGTTTATATTCCTCAGTGACCTCTTCCTTCTCTTCGAGTGGTCCTGTCCATTTGATTTTATATTGGGGATATCGTTTCTCGAGACCAAAGAAGTTAAATTCGTAAAGAGTGGGTCTCGTTGTCAAAATCTTTTTCAAGTAATGTGGGTTGTCATACCCAATTCCCCAATCTTTATTGAAATAAGTGAATTCCTTAGGTTTGTTCATATGAATTGTTTGATCAGTTTGACCTCGTTTATGGAGTTTAGTTTCAAGATCAATTATTTTAGAAACAAATTCTTTGTGTTGAATTTGAAGAGAAGAGCATTGATAGACAATCTCAGCCTTCTCATTCTACATTGATCAAGTTTATTGTTTCATTCAGATATTTTGGCCCTTAAATCTTTGGGTGCAATGGACAAATTCGTGCATTTTTTTAAGTATGAGTTATCAGACTAAACCTTCTCGGTGACCTTTACTTGAACACTTAACTTTTCTTTTAGATCAGTTATTTCAAGCACTTGTTCACTTATAGTTTTCTTACCGGTGTTAACGCGTTAAACAAGCAATGCATATGTTCAATAAGAGCTTCATGGATAGGGATATACCTGACATGAGTCTCCGAGGTCTGTGGGAGGAGAATGATTGCTCATGTAGCACAGATGAGCATCAACATCTTCATTGTCACTATCGTCGGATTGGTTCAGCCAATGATCATCTTCAACCAGTAATTCCTTTCCAGCTTCCTTTTGTTGAGCTAAGAGTAGCTTGGCTTTGTAGTATTCTGCATTCCGATCAACGGGCTTTCGGCAGTCTTTAGCAAAATGACCAAGCTTCCCACAATTGTAGCATATGACTGCTTCATCTTTGTTTTTAACCTCGGGCTTGCGTTCATGCTTCTCCTTGTGCTCAGACCTTTTGCGCTCGTCGGAATGTCTTTTCCCTTCGTACCGATCTTTATAGTCATGGCGCTTGTTAGGTGTTGTAGAATAGCGCTGGCTGTTGGAGGATGGCTTCTTGAAGAACGTCTTCTTTTGAAATGATTTAGAGATGAGAGCCATGGCCTTCTTAAGTTCAGATAGCTCGGGATCTGAGTCACTTTCCTCGGATTCTTCTTCTTCTTCTGATTCTAACTCACTGGATACTTGGGTCCTTTTGGAACTGCGGCTGGATGACTTGCCGCGTTTGTCAGATACCAGTGCGAGAGGATCAGCCTGATGCTTGGAGGATGACTTTTGTGTGCTCAATATTTCCATTACCTCGTCTTCATCTTGCATGAGCATCTCATACAGCTCATGGATTGGCACGTTCTCAATCCGATGGTTGTGCTTGATGTGGGATGCAAACATTTTCCATTCTGGCAAAGGTTGTGCAGGAACTTGAGAGCGTTCTCGGTATTGGATCGCATGATCTTGTTATTCTGGAGATCATCCAAGAGGAGACATAATAGCTCATATGTCTGAGTTAGCGATTCGCCCTTACGCTGTTTGAAGGTGTCATACCGAGTGATGCAACTATTGATCTTCAGTTGATTACCGACTTTGTTGCCGCTCATCATTTTGGCAACTTGATCCCACATCCCTTTCGAGGTGTCTTTGTAGCAGTCGATGGGAGTGTAGATCTCATTCGGAATACTTTGGACCAGATATCGCTTGGCATGCTTTTCGCCATCAAATATGTTCTTCTCATCCTCGGTTATCTGCCCATAATTTTTGGGAGTTGGTTGAGCTTGAGTACCATCTGCTTGTGCCGGTACAGTTTGCATCGGAGTCGGCTGAGGACCTTCGGTGAGAGCTTGCCAGATGAATTCATAGTTGTCCTTAGACTCGATGAAGATGAGGAAACGGTCTCGCCACTGTGTGTATTCGCCTCGATATAGGATCGGAGGCTTGGAGTCAGTGCCGATGGCTAGAGCGTCGCGAGACATGATGATTTTGCACTTGGTGATCGTAAGGTCGAAAGATTGATTCAAGAGTGTAGTGTTCTAACGCAAGGAAACCTAACAGTGTCCTAACGCAACTCTAAGTGAAAGAGAATACTCAATAAAATAAACACTGGACAATCATAAGTCCGATTAGGAATCCGGAATGATAGTCCGAAATGTGAATTCCGGAATATGAAATAGTTAAGAGAATATCGGAAAACTAAAGAAATTAGCGGAATCCTGAATAAAATCCGGAATCAGTTCCGTAATCTGGAAGGAGTCCGGAATCGGGTGAAATCCGAAAAGGGCCCGGAATCCGGTTTAAGTCCGGAGTCCGGTAATGATCTAGGAAAAAGTCCGGAGTCCGATAACACTCTGGAGTCCGATTGGAAGGATCCGGAATCCGATAAAGAGATCCGGAAAAGGTTCCGGAGAAATTGGAAAAATCGCGGAAAACAATAACTTGTCCGGAAGAAGACTTACCCGGATTAGGACTTGCGGAAAATTGGTCTGATCGATCAAAATCTAATAAAAATTGACGAAACGTAAAGATTTTGTTCCTGAAACAAGTTATACCAACAGTGTTAGGGATAAAATCGGGTTGAATAGAAATTCAAGGGTTATATTGTTATTCTTTATTTTGAGCCTTAAATATGTTAACGGGCCATGGGCTTGATTGTTTAGGGCCCATGGTATATATAGCCTATTATGTGTTTAGAATAGGTTAATCGTCATTATTATTCAATCACTCGTATTGTAATTCTCCCTGATTATTGAAAGTGAATTGGATGACCAGTTGAAATCATTCTGATTGTTCTGCTTATTGATTTCTTCTGTTTGTATGCACTAATCTGGAACTCACAATTGGTATCAGAGCATACGGACGATTCGATGCAAGGTGATTCAAAGGTTTCTGGTAAGAATTCTGTTCAGTTTATCGACTGTGTTCTTGGCATTCAAAATTCATATTCTGATTCGGTTAAAATTGCTTGTTTTCGTTTATAGCATTCTGTTAACATCATCTTTATTAGCGATTCTGCAATTTTTCTCATTCCAATTCGATCATCTGAGGTGTTTTTTTATGCAAAATCAAGTTTGTGGCTTTTCGATTCTGTTCATATCAAAAATCAAATTTTTTTCTTCAAAACCGTGTGATTTTGATTGATAATCGATTTGGGTATCGTTATTTTGTTGTTTTGGAAAGTTTCTAACATTTCAGATTGATTCCCATCAACCCTAATCGATTTCTTATCGAATTGGTAACCACAACCGCAGTGTCCGGACACCACAGACGTGGTTACCGGAAGATCATTAACTTTACTGGGTAAGTCACTATTTCTATTACTTTCTGGGTAACAGAGAGGTTCCCGGATACCAGTACTATCCGGATTCGTCCATATCTGGTAAATTCACCCGATATCCTTTGTATCCGATCACTCAAACTTGTCAGGACATAAATCAGTTCCGATAAGTTATTCGGTAACTCTCTCATCCGGTAAGGTCACTTTACCCGGTAACTGCACCCGGATCCCTTTGCACCCGGTAAGTTCCTACTTTCCACATTTTTCATTACTTTACCCGGTAACTACTAACTATCCGATAAGTCCATCTTACTAGGTAAGTTCAGTTTTTCCTGCTATCTGAACCCTTTCACACACTATGATCAGGTCACTTCCTAATCAAACACTTCTCCACCCGGATTCCTATCCGGTAATTTCTGATTAGCAGTCTTTCTTACCAGTTTTAGTATAAATCACTCTTAGAACCTGCGTTAGGATTTTCACTCATAGTGCCTTGCGTTAGGATTCCACTTTGAATCGAACCTATCGTCTGACGATCACATTAGTGCAACCACCTAAGATGTCTTCGTGTGACGCTCTTGCTATCGGCACCGGCTCCAAGCCACCGACACTCTACCAGGGAGAATACATCCAATGGCGGGACAGATTTCTGATTTTCATTGAGTCAAAGGATAACTACGAGTTCATCTGGCGAGCTCTAACTGATGGCCCACAACCTAAACCCGTGAAGACTACACCAGCAACAGAAGCAGGTGGTCAAGTTCGTTATGAGGACAAGACATACTTGGAGATGAGTGGGGACGAAAAAGGCATGTTTGATGGTGAAAAGCATGCTAAGAGGTATCTTGTTCAGGCTCTACCTAACTCGATCTACACAGCCATAGACAGCTACAAGGAAACAGCAAAGGGCATGTGGGATCAAGTAGAGAAAATGATGCGCGGGAGCAAATTCAGTAATCAACTGAAGATCAACAGTTGTATAACCAAGTTTGATGGATTTAAGCAGTGCACCGGCGAATCCCTCTCCCAGACCTATGAACGGTTTTGTCTCCTCCTCAATGAGCTTCACAAAAACCACATCACTCGATCAAACACGGAGAATGCGCTCAAGTTTCTCAACAACCTCTTGTCTGAATGGAAAGTATTCGCATCTCACGTCAAGCACAACCACTTGATGGAGAACGTTGGTATCCACGAACTCTACGAGATGCTTCTCCAAGACGAAGATGAACTGATGGAGATTCTGAGTGAAAAGAAGTCTGCGTCCAAGTCACTTGCTGATCCACTAGCTCTTATTTCTTCAAAACGAGGCAAATCCTCCAGCCGTCGTTCCAAACGTGCCCAAGAGCCAAGTGAATCTGAGCCAGAATCTGCGGAAGAAGAGGACAGTGATTCTGATCCTGAATTGACTGCTGTGAAGAAAGCAATGGCTCTGCTATCCAAATCCTTCCAGCAGCAGAAGTTCTTCAAGAAGCCTACATCCAATAATCAGCGCTACTCCACTTCCTCGAACAAGCACCATGATTATTAGGATAAATACGAAGGCAAGAAGAAGGTAGATGAGCACAAGCAGCATGATAAGAAGGAGAAGACTGAGAAAGAAGACCGCAAGCCCGAAACAAAGAAGAAAGATGAACCGGTCACCTGCTACAACTGCGGGAAACTAGGTCATTTTGCAAAGGATTGTAGGAAGCTTGTTGTGAAGAACGCACACTACTACAAGGCAAAACTCGCACTGGCAGAACAAAAGGAAGCAGGCAAAGCTCTATTCGTTGAAGATGACCACTGGCTGGCGCGTTCTGATGACGAAAGCGAATCTGAAGATGCCGACGCTTTCATGGGCTACCACTCTCCTTCAGAAGAAACGACAAAGCTGTGTCAGGTATGTGAACCTATTCATCAAGATTTTCTCAAATAAATGAAACCTCTTGTTGAATGGATAGATTCCTATAAGGCCACCGCTAATGAACACCTGCTTGAAATTAATTCTTTAGCTGAAAAGCTAGATGTTCAAAAGCGAATAACTGAGAAATACAAGTCCGAAAATGCTAATTTAAAAGAAAAATGTACAAATCTTTCAATAGCACCCAAGGACTTAACGGCCAAATTATCTGAACTACATTCACAGCTAGATCAGTATGAAAATGAGAAAGCAGAGATTGTTTATCAATGCTCTGCTCTTCAAATTCAACACAAGGAGTTTATTGCAAAAATAACTGATCTTGAAACCAAACTCCACAAATTCACATGAATAAACCCAAGGAATTCACGTACTTTAACAAGGAATGAGGAATTGGATACGATAACCCACAGTACTTGGAAAAGGGTATATTCAAAAGACCGACACTTTATGACTTTGGTTGTCTCGGGCTGGACAAAAAGTATCCAGAATTTAAGATAAAATGGATTGGTCCTCTTGAACTTGAGAAAGAAGAGGAAACTGAGGAATACAAGCGCAAACACACCACCAAAATGCAACTTCCTTTTTGCTACGAGCCTATGAACTATTATTATACGAAAAATCCAAAGAAATACCTCTCGAATGACTACTTTGACGGCTATAAGGTTGTGCCACCCAAGGATTCCTCCAAAAAGGATGAGGTCCAAGCAACCAAACCCAAAACTGAGACGGATGAGTTTAAACTCTATGTTCCCCCTCTCGTTTTAGAAGCAAAAATAGTCGAGTTATAGGAGTCACTCGAGAAGGAATAATCATGTTTTCAAAAGGAAAAGCAAGCGCTCATAACTGACCTTGAGGCACTTAAAACCGTTAAAACTGAGTCTGTGTCGGATGAAGGACAGAAAATTCTTCGGAATGAAATTGATCGGCTCACATCAAAACTGTCTGCTTTGGCGACATAAGCGATGAAGGAGCATGTGAGAAATGGTCAACTTCAAGAGAAGATTGACCTACTCCAAGAAGAAAATACGATTTGGCCCGAATCTTCCTCGGATTCATCAGACACATCCTCGTGTAAAGCTTTCATTGGTAAAACATCTTCTTCAAATGGTAAAGGGTCTCAAGATGAGTGTGTTTTAAAGAATCTGAACTCTGACGTTTTCCTAGCTTCCGCACCAGATTCACCTAAGCACACTGATACAAAGTGTTCCTCACCTCTCTCGACCAATCCACGTCCACTGATTCCGGATATAGATTTTTCAAAATTTATGAATTCCGAGGGTAATTCTGATGAAGAGTTTGAATCGTTCCCATTCGACAAACCTCTTCCAAATCATACCGAATTTCTTTTGCCAGCGGTATATCGACCGGTCAACTTTCAAAAAGGCGAATGTTCTACAAAACCAACGACCCCGGTTGTGATCAAGGCTTCTAAAACTGATTCTTGTTCTCAAAAACAATCACAGCCAAGGCAAAAGACCGGTAGATCGTCTGATAGAAATCATGTTTCTTCAAAATCCACTGACCATGCCGTAAACATTGTTTCAGATAAAACTGGTCGAGCTAAACAGGACAAACAAAAGTGGCTAGATAAGGAATCTGTTGAGAAAGAGGCGTCGAAGTCATTTAATACTGTTTTCTATCCTAGAATGAACATGCATGATTGTGCTTTGAACCATAAGAATGATTTTGTTGAAAAAGATGTTACTTTTCCGATTAGACTTTATTCTATTCAGTAATTAATTCAGTTATCGCATGATTGCTTGTGTTGTTCTAGTTGTGGTTGGAATGACTTCGATGACATTAGAAATTCACTTGATTGGTTTGGTTCTTACCATGTCTTTAACTCAAAACCAACTCACAAACCCCGTAAAAACAAGAAGAAATCTAAATCAAAGCGGGGTCCCCAATCAGAGGTTAAACCTAAACAAGAAAGGAAAACCATTTCAAAACGGGTTCCTCCTACTGAGGTTAAACCTACACCCTCTTAAGAGGAAACCTGCCTCAAAACAGGTTCCTCCGACAGGTGTAAAACCTAACCCTCCAGGACCCATTTTCAAATGGGTACCTAAAGTCCGCTAATCTCGTTTTGCAGGACGGTCATGTGTGGTATTTAGATTCTGGATGCTCCAAGCACATGACCGGGAGGAGGGAGCTGCTCACGAACTACAAGGAAAAATATTACGAAGACATGAGATTCGGAAATGATGACAAGGCACCGATATTGGGCTACGGCGACATTGTCCAGGATCAGATCACCATAAAGAATGTTTCATACATCGCAGGATTGGGACACAACTTGTTCAGCATCGGCCAATTCTGCGATAAAGATCTCGAGGTCAGATTCAAAGCCAAAAGGTGTAGCGTCCGCACTGACGACGAAACCGAACTGCTGGTTGGAACGCGAAAGACCAACCTCTACACCATCGACCTCTTAGCCCTAAAGACCGATGACTCTGTTTGGCTGCTGTCAAAGGCCAATTCCCAGCAAGCGTGGATTTGGCACCAACGTCTCTCGCACCTGAACTTCAAGAGTATCAACAAACTGGTGCTCGGTGGACACGTGAAAGGCATGCCCGACCTTCAATTCGTGAAGGACCGACTCTACGGGGCATGCGAAATGGGAAAGATGAAGCGACCAACGCACAAGCCAAAGGCCGCTCCGAGCACGTCCCAGTCCCTCGAACTTATCCATATGGATTTGTGTGGACCAATGTGTGTCCAGAGCATCAACAAACGCAAGTACGTCCTGGTAATGGTGGATGATTTCTCACGCTACACCTGGGTAAAGTTCCTACGCTCAAAGGACGAAACCCCGAAGAAGATTATCAACCACCTGAAGACTATCCAACTGAACCTTCGACAGCAAGTTCAGACCATCAGGACCAACAACGGGACGGAGTTTAAAAATCAAACGGTGAACGAATATCTGACATCCGTCGGTATTTCGAAAACCTTCTCGACCGCACACACTCCTCAGCAAAACGGAGTGGTGGAGAGACGCAACCGTACCCTAGTCGAAACCGCTCGCACGATGCTGTCACAGTTAAAGCTACCTCTATTTCTATGGGCTGAAGCGGTGTCAACTACATGCTACACACAAAACCGCTCCATCATCAACAAGCGGTTCAACAAGACGCCGTATGAGATCATCAACAAATGCATCTCGAACATCAAGTACTTCCATGTGTTCGGATGCACGTGCTACGTTCTCAATGACAAGGATGATCTCGGGAAATTCAGTCCGAAAGCAGACAAAGGAGTTTTCATAGGATACTCCATGCAGGCTAAGGCGTATCGCGTTTACAACAAACGGACCAAAACCGTTACTGAGAGTGTAAACGTGACATTCGACGAAGCCGCGGAAATGGCTTCTGAACAACTCAGTTCAGAACCCGATTTAACTGGCGGGCTAGCTTCCGAACTTTCATGTTCGGGGTCTGTACAAACGACAGTAAATCTAAATCATTCATCTACGTCGAATGCTCAACTTTCTGATTTAGATTTACTGTTTCAATATTTTTATGATGATATGTTTAACGCTTCTGCCCCTCGTATCTCAGCGCAACCAAGAATTGAAGCTGCTCAACTCGAGGACTCGACGAATCTCTCCGGTCTGCCACCTTCGATGAGCACTCCAACGATCACTGTGGAGACACCTCCCGCCTCAACGTCAACATCAACTGATACGACCATCCCCCCGGAGAAACCATTACAAAACCCAGAGATCGCTCCTGAAGATTCGTCCTCGACTACACTCATTGATCAACCTCTGCCTTCCCCGGAACCAGAAGTTGCTCAACCTTCGACGAATCCTCCCAAGTCTCCTCCGAGAAACCAACCCACTACACTTGAAGCTATTCAAGACCTTCCGACTGGTGGATACGTGGATCCGGACACTTCACACTCTACTCATCAGCCGCTTCCACACACCACCAAATGGACAAGAGCTCATCCCCTGCACCAGATTATCGGTGATCCTTCTACTCCAGTTCAAAAACGAGGCGCATCGGCCAACTTCTGCCGCTTCTCTGGCTTCCTGAGTAAGATCGAGCCTACAACCGTTTCCGAAGCGTTAGAAGATCCGGACTGGGTCATGGCCATGCAAGAGGAACTCAATCAATATGAGGCCCTCAAAGTATGGCGACTTGTCCCACGTCCTTCTCACAAAACGGTGATCGGCACAAAATGGATCTTCAAGAACAAGAAGGACGAGGATGGCATCATCGTACGACTTGTCCCACGTCCTTCTCACAAAACGGTGATCGGTACAAAATGGATCTTCAAGAACAAGAAGGACGAGGATGGCATCATCGTACGGAACAAGGCGCGTCTCGTGGCCAAGGGATACCATCAACAAGAAGGTATAGACAATGATGAGACATACGCTCCAGTGGCGAGAATCGAAGCAATACATATGTTCCTTGCATACGCCGCGCATAAAAACTTCACGGTCTTCCAAATGGATGTGAAGACCGCTTTCCTCAACGGCGAGATCGAGGAAGAGGTGTACGTATCGCAACCGGACGGGTTCATGGACGAAAATAAGCCTAATCATGTCTATATTCTAGACAAGGCGCTATACGGTTTGAAGCAAGCTCCACGAGCCTGGTATGATACGCTGTCTAAGTTTTTAAAAAAATCGGGATTTTCAAGAGGTAAGATCAATACAACCCTATTTATTAAAAACGAAAAAGGTCACATAGTGTTAGTTCAAGTGTATGTTGATGACATAATCTTCGGTTCTACTAACCCGCTGTACTGTAAGAATTTTGCCACTATAATGGGACAGTATTTTAAAATGAGTATGTCGTGTGAGATAAATTTTTTCCTCGGTCTTCAAGTTAAACAACTATCGACCGGGATATTCATAAATCAGGCTAAGTACATCCGGGATATTCTTCGGAAATTCCAGATGGACCAATCCTCACCAATGAAAACTCCCATGGCACCCGGTACAAAGTTACACGCCGATCCTAACGAAAATGATGTGGACACAAAAACGTATCGGGAATGATCGGTTCTTTAATGTATCTATCAGCTAGTAGACCGGATATCATATTTTCAACATTTCTCTACGCCCGGTTTCAGTCAAAACCTAAAGAGTCTCACTTAATAGTTGTTAAACGAATATTTCGTTATTTTAGAGGTACTGCTGATCTTGGCTTGTGGTACCCGAAAGATACAGGTTTTGAGCTTTCGGCATATTCTGATGCGGACCACGCGGGCAGCATGATGGATCGGAAGAGCACATCGGGTCATGTGAAGTTCTTGAGAGACAGTCTGGTGAGTTGGGCGTCTAAGAAACAGTAGTGCGTCTCTACGTCGATTGCCGAGGCGGAGTATGTGGCCGCCGCAAGCTGCTGTTCTCAAGTTATATGGATGCGCATGCAACTCAAGGATTACGGTTTCACATACACCAAGGTGCCCATCTATTGCGACTCGAAGAGCGCCATTGCAATATCCAGCAATCCAGTCCAACATACAAAGACGAAGCACATAGACGTTCGGTACCATTTTATCAAGGATCACGTCAAAACAGGTACAATCGAACTCTACTTTGTGAATACAGAACATCAGTTAGCAGACCTATTTACAAAACTCCTGGGCGAAAAACGTTTTAATTATCTAGTGTCCAGGTTAGGTATGCTAAATCTGAAGACTTGACTTGATTGTGCGCCCGTAACAAGTTCCTTACATCTACGAGAAACTGTCTATTTATCATCTGTTGTTTACACTCCAGATGATTGAGTATACACTTTCTCGCATCTGTATTCTACTTGTATCATATGCATTTTTCGGTTAAGTCTCTGTATTAATTAGGTAGATTTCGTCTATTTGCTTTCTTTTCACGTGTGTTTCTTTTTTCTGTTAATTACTGTCGTCTACTTTCTATAATTATATATGTGCTTTCACAACATTGATCATGTGTTCAGGGGGAGCACGAACAAGTATCAGGTACGCATATTCCACTTTTGAGGGGGAGTGTCACACACTGGTCTTCACCTCCAACTTTTCTAGTGTGACAACTCCACTGTGCTTCCTTTCACACTACATGCACATTCTGAGGGGGAGCAAATTTTCATTTGTTCATCATTTGAGGGGGAGCGACACTCAATTTTTCTTTAAAATGTGTTAAAGTCTTTATGTGTGTTCGTCTCTCCATTGCACTAACATGCACGTTCCGAGGGGGGGCAGGGAAATTCCCATGCTAAGTTCGAGGGGGAGCGGGAAATTTCTTTTCCAAAGCGATATTCTTTTAAGGTTTAGGGGAAAATTTAGTCAATTTTTCAACCTGTCCGGACAGTTATCCGGTAAGTGTCCGAGTAAGCATATTTACCCGGTAAACATACTTACTATAACATCCCAGACCAACCGTACCAAATATTGTCCGCTTTGTCCGCACACCTGGACTCACTGTTTTAAAACGCATCTAGTAGGGGAGGTATCAAGTTCCTCTTATAAGGCAACCTTTGTTCCCCTCCCCAACCAATGTGGGATCTTACAATCCACCCCCCTTGGGAGCCCAGCGTCCTCGCTGGCACACCAGTCCGGTTCCCGGCTCTGATACCATCTGTAACATCCCAGGCCAACCGTACCAGATATTGTCCGCTTTGTCCGCACACCTGGACTCACGGTTTTAAAACGCGTCTGATAGGGGAGGTATCAAGTTCCTCTTATAAGGCAACCTTTGTTCCCCTCCTCAACCAATGTGGGATCTTACAATCCACCCGCCTTGGGAGCCCAACGTCCTCGCTGGCACACCAGTCCGGTTCCCGGCTCTGATACCATCTGTAACATCCCAGACCAACCGTACCAAATATTGTCCACTTTGTCCGCACACCTGGACTCACGGTTTTAAAACGCGTCTGGTAGGGGAGGTATCAAGTTCCTCTTATAAGGCAACCTTTGTTTCCCTCCCCAACCAATGTGGGATCTTACAATTACCGGGTAAAACCACTTACCGGACCGGATATATCACCCGGTAAGTATCCCCTATAAATAGGATCCGGTCACTTTCATTTCATTCTCGCACACTCTCCCTCTCTCTCTCGGACACTCCGCATTCGTGCTAATTTCATCGATTTCGCACTTCACGTAACATGTATGTGTTGACTATTGCTTCTCAATCATCATCGCACACACACACTCAAATCGATGGTCTAATCGATCCTAAACCCACCGATTGGGGTTTTTTGGCCTCCGGCCTAGGGTCGGTTCACATTCTTACCGATTTAGGGCTCATTTGCACCGATTGATCGCTATTTTTTGCGTATACTTGCACTTAGCATTGCCTGGAACAAATGAATCTTTGTTTGGGAACTGTTTAAGGCCGATTTTAGTGGTCCCTCTATCGTCCGGTAACATGAATGTATCAGGTAACATTCTTGTTACCCGGTAACACTCAGGCTACCCGGACAAATCATTCGGTAACTCCCATGTTCCCGAACACCTCTACCACCCGGTCACCACAGCCGTCCGGATACTTTCGTATCCGGTAAGTTCGGCTATCCGGCTAGGTCAGTGTCCGGTAACTCACTATTGTCCGGATACCACCACTTGTCCGGTTAGAATGCATTATCCGGTCACATTCATCCGGTAACCACACTTCACCTGGTAACTTTCATTTATCCGGTCCCCAATGTATCCGGTAACCTCGATGTGACCGGTAACCCATTTAATCCGGTATGTTCGATTCCCCAGTAACCCTTGTCGTCTGGATAAACTTGTATCCGGTAAGTTCGACAATCCGGTTGGAATTCATCCGGTAATCATCATTTATCCGGTAACTCCAACTTTGTTCGTGTAACGTCCCAAAATTTCGATGAATTTTAACTTTAAAATAATACATTTCATTAATACCAACCCATAAATATTCAAAACCAATTACGCGTTTATCAGAAGTTCGTTAAGTTAAATTGCCGATTATAAATGACGCAACGGAAATTATACTGAATCCAAATTTAATGTTTTTAAAATAACAAAAGCAACCATCTTCTCTCTGCGCTCGTGTGTACGGTCACGCCTGACTGCCGCTCGTACCTGAAATCATAAATTGTAGGGAACGGGTAAGCACGAAGCTTAGTGAATTCCGACACCTACGCAGATAGCAATTATATACATATCACCCCTATCCGCACATAGACACACCCACAAACAGTCACATAGTACAACAACACAACACAAATAATCATATACTCAATTACCTCGGTCCCACCGAGCCCTCGGTCCCACCGAGATGTATACAAAACACATTTATACTAGGCATTAAATCAATCTAATGCTACTCACCACAATACAGCTAGTTCACACAACCATTCAATAGTACACACAACTACCGCAACATATATACAATTCCTAGTCTACGCAGTGAGAGAACTCACCTCGAAAAGCAAAACAGGAGTCCTCCGATGACCACAAGAGCTTGCCAACTCCAAAATCACTTCTCGTCACCTAAAGAAGTGCTACAACGTGTCAACATGACGCCCCGACCCTCAAATATAAATGTAAGACTATACGAGCGACATTTCAGATTTTCGGTCTAAACTGCAGGTCTGTTCGGGACCTGCTTATCCCCTATAGACCCACTAATCCAAAGATTAAGTCCCACAAACAAGAGGGTCTAGGTCTTAGCTTTCCAAGGACATATTATACGCATTCTAACGATTTTTATACAATTATTCTAAGATTGAAACGAAAAGCTGGCAGATTCGGACCTACTGCTAAAACGCCCACTTTGCACCTAGTTAGAGGCCTAACCAGGTTTTCGCCAAAACACGAAAAATGTGCCCGACACAGAATGTGAACCGTGGGCACCAGTTTAGCCTCAAACTGAGCTACAGCGGAAAAGATATGAACGATACAAAACAGGGATAGAAAGACGTTTTCACATAAAATGATGATTTTAAACGGTTTAATGTTTTTGCGATTGGGGTTACGGTTTAGCTATTTAGGTTCGGGTCTAGGTAGCCACGGATGAACTAATCTCAGCACCATCCACTGCCACCTCCGGCAGTGGTGGTCGGCGGCGGCGGCGGCAGCCATCACCGGCGGTGGTGGTGGTTTGGTAAAACCAACCGACGAGGCCAATCGGAAGCCCGATCACCCTATCTGCGCCACATTCATGCACTCTCGCAAAAACAACAGCCGTTAACCGCCCTTACAGCCACCACAACGGTGACTCACGGAGCAGCACACCGCCGGCAGCCATGGCTACGGCGGCGGCGTGGCTTCCCGTTTCCATTAACGACGACGTAGAAAGAAAGAAAAGAGGATGTAGATCCTTACCTCGTGACGACTACTCAGCGGCCACACACGAACTCCCGCTCACTCTCTCCCTCGATCTCTCTCGCTCTCGCTGCACTCTCCTTTCGCCGGCAAGGAAGCGGTGACGGCAACTCCGGCGGTGGTTCTGGGTTAGCAGCGGCCGCAGGAAGGAAAAAGGAAAGGAAGTAAGGTTGCCTAGGGTTTCTTTCTCGGTGTTTCCTTGTGGATTTCTTGCGTGAAACTCCAAAACGAAAACAAAGGGGAGGGGGTCGGTTCAATAGGGCCGATCCCATGCAAACTCCCAACAAAAATGTCACTTTTAGTCCCTAGCATTCCAACACCTTGCTAAAAAAAATAAAGTTTCACCATACTCATTTTGGTCGTTCTTGCTAACTCCCGTTAAATAAATTCGTTAAGAGACGATAATAAAATAAATAAATTAAAATAACAACATCCGTACCGGGACACGGGCTTTACAGTTCGTCACTCATTTCATCCGAACAGTCCCTTTTACCCGGTCACCGATTTCCATCCGGTAAAGTAACACTAGTCCGGACAACTCCAAACTATCCAGTACCCTGTTTGTCACTGCCAGTCCTCAATCAACTCCTGATTGAGCCATTAAATACCAAGGTACGCACCGGATTTGATTGGATTCATCCACACTCTCACACTGTGTCTTTCAGGTACACTAAATGGCGGATCAAGAACAACCACAACAGAACCTTCCTCCTCTAGAGGAATTTATTGACGAAGCGGCGGACAATGCCTTGGTTCCTGAGGACCACGGCATTGATATTGCACCAAACAACCATCACCTAGACGCCGCCGAATTCCGACCAACACACCGTGTGGTCGTCGATATCATGCTCGGCCACCCACTTCGCCAGACACTCACCGCCACCACTGATGTACCGGTTCTCTACGTCTACCAAGTGTGGCGCACAACTAGAGTTGTAACTGCCAACAACACCCAGACCATCACGGCACACATCGACAATAACCCTTTCACGCTCACACCGGAATCATTCCGACGACTCCTGTCCCTTCCGGAACCAACCGCCAGAGGCAATGCCGCGTACGCCCCCGCTGTCGATGACGCAACTCTTTGTGCTCAAATCCGTGCCCTTGGATATCATCACGAGCACAACCACCCCTTCGCCTTCAACCGCAAGTATATCGCGCCCGTTTGGTACACACTGTTCACGATCCTGAACAGGTGTCTGTCCTCCTGATGGAAGGGGATAGACCAATGCACAAGCGACTTTCTACGCCTATTTCACGCGGTCTGCTACAACCGGCACATTGATTACGCCGCGATAATCTGGCGCAAAATTGTTCAAGCTATCCGACAGATCGGCGGGTCCAAAGAGAAGAGGTTCCTTTTGTTCCCGCGTTTCCTTTCCCTGGCCATCCAACAACACATGGAGGCGAATCCACTAATTCCAAGACGTATCAATCACCCGATATGTCCTCCTTTCAACTTACAATATCTAGAACCCTCCGAGACGTATCAATCAGCCGAAATCCACTTCCACTAATTGCAACCCCCCAACTACCCCTGCCATGCCTATCCCAGAACACCTACTGGCACACGCGGACCCCAATGCACCGAGTGTGATAGAGTATAGGCGAGAGTTAGGGATTCCATGGTCCAGCTAGAGCCGGAGGGACCTCCCCAGGGACATAGACCCGAGCGACGTGAGGGTTCAAGGACACGTGGAGGGAGAGTCCAGGTAGCTGGGGCTCCCGGACGGGGTGTGTTGAGAGTACATGGGAGAGGAACAGGTGTGGGCGGTGCATTGGATATGCATGCCAGTACTACCACATCTACCCGACCCGGAACTAGCCAATAACCACCCATACAAACCACCCGTACAATTGACGAAGCCGGACCGTCGACTAACCTACACGAGGTCCCAGTCGTCACTGAGATAGAACGACCAATGCTTCATCGTGACCCCGGTACGGACACCACTGAACCCCTATCCCCGTTTGTCCAAACTGACGAGTTGGACTCTGACTCTACTGACTCCGATACGGAATGCGCAATCCGCCTTTCGTTAATACCAACCCGTATCGGAGGTCATCTACCATTTACTGCAGGATCCCCTTCTGACTCACCTACACCCCCCTCATCCCTACTACTCAGTCTATTACGGGAGACACAAGGAGAGCGGGGGGAGAATTAGTTGAAAATCTTGAACCGGCGAGTCAGAGAGAATGAAGATCGAAAAAGAACCAAGAGCGAACGAGCATTAGGTTTAGAAAGGCTCGAGAGCGACCCCAAACCAGCATCATCCAGATAGCCACATCTGCTATCTTGTCTCATCCGTTGGGACAAGGTATTGAAGAAGCCGCTGTGGACCTAGCGGCCCAACTGCATGACCTCCCTAGCCACTCATTCGTCTCTCAATAGACGGGTGCTTCACTTTTACATGGGGACTTAGCACAACGTCTACCGATCTCTCAATCGAAGAGTATTTGTATTGAAACAAGAGACCAGCCTCCCCCGGTCTCGACTTCTTTGGATGCACGTTCGAGTCTAGAGCCACTTGATATCATACCTTCTTCGGCAAGGACATTGGATGATATTTTACAAATCGGTATTCTTCGTGACCCGATCGGAACATCCGTAGTGTCTCCGCCTTTGAGCGGAATTCAAGGATCGGAAGGAAATCCTACCACGGCCACACCTTTGCCATCCGTGAACGTAGGTGGCACTACCTCTAAGGTAGATGCCTCAACGGGTAATCGAAGTGATCACGGAGTTAAGTCACCCGACGTAATGTCAAGGGAATCTCTGGACAGCGCCCTAAAGGCTGTCCGCGAGGCAATGGAGCAGCAGTTCACCACCGAGCTCGACAAACTCAAGAGCATGATCAAAGGAAAAGAGAAGGTAGTCGAATCTGAAACCGCACCAACACCTCCACCGGCTCCCGTTCAGCCATCTTATTCGGTGGACACACTCAAGACTATGCTTCTGGCTCAACTGCTCCAGCACACCGACACCGATGCCTCTACTGAAGCAGACCTGGTAACAGTTCTACGCTCCCAGGTATCTACTCCTTCGTCATCCATGACCAACAGATTGGACCAGCTTGACGCGACTCTCAAGGATGTTCAAAAAGCACTCAACACTTTGTCCGAAAGAGTCGACTCACTCGAAAACACTTGCAAGAGTCAAGCTGGCGGACTCAAGAGATGGCACGATGACAAGGATGATCCTGATCACCATGAGGGGGAGAACAAGAGACAGAGATTGTCTGAGTCCGCACCAATTGTCACTGAAACTGCAATGGTTCAATCGGAACCATCAACTATGGCAACTGCAACCGAAGACGAACCTGAAGCCCAGTTGAGTCTAGCTGAAATGGAGATAGACATGGATATCTCTGATGACGAAGACCCGACGGTTGAAAATCCCGAGGGAGATTCACAGGCGCTGGTCATATACACTGCACCGGAAGGGGATGTTTATAACCTGATAGATCCCGATTCAGAGATTGACCTGGAAGCCGAAAACGCATGGTATGAAAAAGACACCAGTGCGATAAACTTCGAGGTAAATCTAGTATTTCCCACCGATGCCGACGACGACATCGACTACGACCAGTTCTTGTTGCAAAACTTGTATGGACACCTACCCACACTTTACAGGCTCCGAGACTTCTACTGCTACAAATCCGACATCTCCTCAACAACCAACAACTTCAGATCAACCTCCTCCTCCACTACAACAAATCCGTTGGGAGAAGATCATGATCCTTATTCCTCACCTGGGGGAATCTCTGAATAAGCTCTTTGTTCACAGGTTACGCCTGATCGAGCCGACATTCCGCCTTGGGATTTCTAAATTCAACAAGGAATACCAAAGCCAGTACGTAAATGCAATGAAGCGGTGTCTGCCAGTTAGCCAAGTCCGAATGAAGCACAAGATCACTGAAGTGCTCAACATCCAAACCGGCCGAGTCCTTAGAGTCATGTTTCCAGTATTCACCGTCCAACACGAAGACGGAAATGAATGGAGATTTTCCGAAGCTGACTTTAAGAACCTCAGACCGTTCGACTTCCACGCTCTACTGAAAAACCTCTGAACCAGAACCATCCAACCATTTCATGTTACTAAGGTGCTCGAGGCTGTCCGTCGATTCCTACTCCACAAAGTTATGATTTCCTACATCACAGACCTCCAAATGGGGATCGAGCACATAACCAATAAGATAAACCTGTTGAAACCGAATCTGAAAGCGCCCGAGCTGAAGATGTATCCCGAGAACGTACTGCTTTTAGAACCCGAATTTGGGAGAGTATACCTCAATGATCAGAAAGAAAAGAGGTTTCTTCGCTTCAGCCAGGTCGACAGATTTTGCGATGGCACGCTCCTCAAAGTCAGAGATGCTCTTCGAAATATCATCACCAACGAATCCGAAAATCGAAAATCGTCGTTTGTCTCCAATCCAAATGAGATAACCTCACGAGAAGCCTTAGAAGTGATTGAAGACCGCATCGACTACCGCCGAGCCATTCGAAGTTTCAAGATCTACTTTGCGCTCTGAAAGAGATACGTCGAGAACTGGCGCGAACTCGAACTTCAATTCAAAGGGGGAGATTGTTAGGGATAAAATCGGGTTGAATAGAAGTTCAAGGGTTATATTGTTATTCTTTATTTTGAGCCTTAAATATGTTAACGGGCCATGGGCTTGATTGTTTAGGGCCCATGGTATATATAGCCTATTATGTGTTTAGAATAGGTTAATCATCATTATTATTCAATCACTCGTTGTTGATCCAAACCCTCAGTGATTTGATAATGACTCTCTTTAAACACTTAGTGAAAATTGTAAGTAAACAATATGTATTAGAGTTTCACTATCGCTGATAAGTACTATGTCTCTACAGTACCGCTGATAGAAAACCTACGCTCTTTTAAATAATTGTTCAGCAAACACTGTTCATCAACTTAGCTCTGAGCCTGTTTAGTCTTGTTGATGATCGCTGATAGTTTAGTTGTTTACTTATGATCCCTGAAGACAAGTTTCACGTCAACATATGTTCTACGCTGAAGTCGAAGATCAAGCCAAGAACCAGCGACAAGTCTACTAATGAACTGATGCGGATATCAGCGAAGCCAAGATTTGTCCACTCAACGTGAAGTTACAAGTAGAAGACTTTAGCAATCGCTGAGCTTTATCACTCGCTGATAAATACCTGTTCAACGAACGCTGATCATGAAGTCTCCCTCTACAAGTTACTTTTGTCTTACCCCCACTTGCACGCCTCCGTACGAAAATGTCAGAAAGGACATCCCCTTTGTCCATTATCGTACAACCAACTCTGATTCTACACTGTACATCATGCGGCTACTAAGGTTGTCTACAAAGGTCAAACCATGCAACCAATCAGCTGCTGCCACGTGTAAAGTAATACTGCTACGCATTAAATGCATGCAGTATATAAGAAGAACCCTACTTCAAAAATGAAGTGCTCGGCCATCTTCTTCTTTCTCTATTAGTGTTAGAATATTACTCGTAGTATTCTTATCTTCTTTCTGTCTTAATTATAGTGCAAGAAACTTAGTGTTGTTAACTTGTTTAGATTAGGCTTAGTCCTTAATCTTGTTCCGCAACAAGTTGTAAATTGTTTGATAAATATCAATAAACAATTTAGAAAAGTAAAATCTGTGTGTTTGTATTCAACCCCCCCTTCTACAAACTTGTATAACCCCTCCGGGACCAACAAGTGGTATCAGAGCAGATTGTTTAAACTGATAAACAAGATCTTACTTATACTAATCTTTTCTCTTCCTTGTTATTTCTCTTAATGGCTACTAACACAAACACAAACTATATTGACAATGGTTCTCTTGCAAAACCCCCTAGATTTTCCAGAGATAACTTCAATCTATGGAAAAATAGGATGATACTCTTCTTAGAAGGTGTAGACCCAACTATACCTTATTACATCGAAAATGGTCCATACATTCCTGTTAGAATTGATCCTGAAGTTCCAGCCGCTGAGAATAGAGCTGCTATTCCAGAAAGATAGGTTCCAAAGGAAATTCATATGTAGACTGATGAAGATAAGAAGAAAGTGGCTCTCGACACCAAAGCCAAATCCATCCTCTCCATGGCTCATCCTGGCGAAGTCTACCATTCCGTCATGAACCTGAAAACCTCCAAATCCATGTGGGACACAATCTGTGTTCAATATGAATGTACGTCTGAAGTCCAGGATTCAAGAAAGATCAACCGGGTAAGACAGTACGAAAGCTTCATTTGTGGTAAGAATGAAACTCTCTCTGAAGTTCACCAACGTTTTAACTGCTTAATAATTGATCTGAAAACTGTTGGTAAGGAATATTCTAACTTTGAGATTCTGACAAAGTTCTTAGAATGTTTACCTGAAAGCTGGGACAGTTATTCAATGTGTCTCAAGCTATCAAAGGATCTAAAATCTATGACTCTTTCTACCTTATATGGCACTATGCTCAATCATGAGCAGTCGAGTCATCTTAAGAAGAATCTTGTAAAAGATTCCAAAAGCACCCCTGTTGCTTTTATCTCAGTCACCTTCCACTCAGCGATCTTCTATCACTATCACTGAGTTAGAGACTATTTATAAATGCTCATCAGATCCTGACTCTTCAGATCTTGATGAATCTATGGCTCTCCTATCTAATAAGTTCAGGAGATTCGCCAAAAAGAAAATTTCCAGAAAGAACAAACCTCTTGCACTCACTGACAAGCCTAGATCATCAACTCCCGTTGATAAGGCTACTGCTACTTGCTATAACTGTAAAAAGATAGGACATTTTGCTAGCGAGTGCAGGTCAAAGAAAGTCTCTAGACCCTCAGCTTTCCCCACGAAAACCTCTAACCCCAGGGCTAGAGATGACAAATACAAAAAGCTGAAAGAAAAGTATTCAAAGCTGAAAAGCTTTAAGAAGAAAGGCAAAGGCCTGATAGCTGACTTTGATTGGGCTGCCTCTGATGAAGAAAAATCATCTGACTCAGAAGATGATGATGAGGCCAATCTCTGTCTCATGGCCAAGATCGAAGAAGAGGAAGAACAAACTGAAATTCTCTCTGCTTCATCCTCTACCTCTAAGGTATCACGTTCCTTCTTTACCAATATTTCAAATATTGATGAAGCTGATAGTCTTCGAAAGATCGATCTCCTAACTATGAGTTTATATGATGCCATGAATGGCAAAACTGTTGTTGAAAATCAAAACCTCGATCTCGCTGAACAGCTTAAAAACTGTCACCTTCAAATGGAAAAGCTTTCTAAATTTGAAAAAGATTTTAAAGATCAAGTTCATATAAATCAACTAGTCAAAATCGAGCGTGAAGAAGCTATCACTGCATTAAAAGCTGAAAAAGCTACTGTTGATGGATGGTATAAATCCTCAACACCGATCACTGAGATAATTAAGTCTCATATTCCCCTGAGTGACAAACGTGGTCTTGGTTATAAAGCTGACGATGAACAACCAACCACTGATCATTCCATGCTTAAATTTGGAATGTTTGTCTCCTCTATCCCTGACACTTCATCTTCTCAGTGTTCCTCTTTAAAAACTCATATCCCTGAGGAAATCTCTACCTTAACGTCTAAAGGTAAAGAGAAAATTGTTTATCCAAAACCTCAGATGGGTACCTTTGTACCAAAGCTGAATGCTTCTAAAGCTTCAGTGACTTATCCCTTTACTTCTAAGAACAAGATCCCTGGATATATTCAGCGATCTACTCCTAGAATCAGAGTGGATATTATTGGTAAGAAATCTGAAGAACTGATTGTTCCTCCTATTTCCAATGCCAAAGGTATACTTGGTGCTGGCCCTGCTCATTTAAAATTAAAGGGTAAGCATGCAAATGGTCCTAAAGCTACTTTTAGCTATAGGAAATGTTATCACTGTGGACTTACTGATCATATTGCTAGTAAGTGCCCCACAGCCACCAAAGCTGAAAAGTTAGCTAAGGTGAAGATTATTGACCCCAAGGCAAAGAAGACCACTGAGGTTAAGAAGTTAACCAAAGTGAAGACAGTTTCTGAAGCTGAATCTTCAAATGCTGCGAAGACTGCTGAACCTTCCACTTCCTCTACCACCACTAACAAATGTGGACCCATGGTTAAATGGGTTCCCAAGTCAAACTAATCTTCCTTTGTTTGCAGGTTAAGAAGGGTACCTGGTATCTCGATAGAGGATGCTCTAGACACATGACTGGTAAGAAGAACCTGCTCACTGAGTACAAGGAAGAGAAGGGTCCCTCAGTGACCTTTGGTGGAAACGGAAAAGGCCATACCCGAGGGTTTGGTGTACTTTCTAATGGTACAACAACCTTCAGAAGAGTCGCATATGTTGAAGGACTGAAGCATAATCTTCTAAGCATAAGTCAGCTATGTGACAAGGATAACAAAGTGATCTTCACTAAGGAATCCTGCTTTGTCACTGACAAAAAGGAGAAAATAGCTCTCAGAGGTTATCGTATGGAAAATGTTTACGTTATAAACATGGACTCTACAACCACTGAGAACTCTTGTTTCTTCTCAAAAGCGTCATCTAATGTCAACTGGTTATGGCATAAGAGGCTCTCTCATCTCAACTTCAAGACACTGAATAGTCTTTCCTCTAAAGAGTTAGTCACTGGTCTACCTCAACACTCATACGCCAAAGAGTCCTTATGTTCAGCGTGTGAGAAAGGGAAACAGACCAAAGCAAGCTTCAAATCTAAGCAAGTCTCCTCATTATCATCTCCTCTACAACTTCTCCATATGGATTTGTTTGGCCCTATTAACAAACAATCCATCGCTGGAAAGAAATATACATTGGTCATAGTTGATGCATTCTCTCGCTATACCTGGGGTAATGTTTCTCCGTTCTAAGAGTGACACCCCTGAAGAACTCATCACCTTTGTCAGGAAAATGGAAGTCCTGAACAACACGACCGTTCGCTCAATAAGGAGTGATCATGGGACTGAATTCAAAAACAGTTCTCTTGATTCCTTCTTTAAAAGTAAGGGTATTTCTCACAACGTTTCCTCAGTGAGAACACCGCAACAAAATGGAGTCGCTGAAAGAAGAAATCGAACTATTATCGAAGTTGCACGTTCAATACTCAGCGATTCTCACCTGCCTACTCAGTTTTGGACAGAAGCTGTCAACACTGCTTGTTTTACTCAAAACAGGTCGCTGGTCGTCAAAAGATTCAAAAAGACAGCCTATGAACTTTTCCATGGGAGAAAGCCTTCAATTAACTTTCTTCACATCTTTGGATGTCAGTGTTTCATACTGAACAACTGAGATGCCCTTGGAAAGTTTGATCCTAAGGCTGATGATGGAATCTTTCTTGGATACTCTTCAGTTTCCAAAGCCTTCAGAGTCTTCAATCGAAGAAGACAGACTGTAGAAGAAACTATCCACGTCACCTTTGACGAATCCCGTTCAGCGAACTCTAGACCTTCTGTTGATACTGAAGAACTGAATCAATGGATGTTTTCTCATCTTGGTGATTCAGAAGATACTCCCACTCCTCATACTCATACCGCTGAAGATGATGGTCCTACTATCATCCCAAGCATGCAGACTAGTGAAGCTGAAACATCATGGGTCTTAGTTGTTCCTTTAAACACTATGCCTGCCTCTGAACCTTCTGTCTCAGACATACCATCTACTTCTTAGCAATCAGTAAATGAAATGACATCTGCACATATTCCTCTCTTGCCTGATATACCAGAAGTTGCTGAAGCCTCATCTTCAGCTCCTCCAGAAATTCAGATTGAGCCATCAACTTTTTCTCCGGCTCAGCGATGGACTATAAATCACCCTATTGAACAAATTCTTGGTGATCCAAATGCTGGTGTTCAGACTCGACGAAGTGCAGGTAACATTTGTTTATTTGTTAACTTTATTTCTCTGATTGAACCAAAGAAAATAGATGATACCCTCAGAGATCCAAACTGGGTCAGTGCTATGCAAGAAGAGCTGACTGAATCTCGTTCCAAGACCATCTGACAAGTCAGTGATAGGCACTAAATGGGTCTATCGAAACAAGTTGGACGAACATGGAACTGTAACTCGCAACAAGGCTCGACTTGTTGCTCAGGGATACAGACAAGAGGAAGGTATAGATTAAGACGAAACCTTTGCTCCAGTGGCAAGACTAGAAGCCATTCGTCTTTTCTTAGCTTACGTTGTACACAAAGACTTCAAAGTTTATCAAATGGATGTTAAGTCAGCATTTCTAAACGGAAAGCTGAATAAAGAAGTCTATGTGGAGCAACCTCCAGGATTCTCAGATCCTAAGCATCCAGGTTATGTTTATAAACTGGCTAAGGCACTCTATGGCTTAAAGCAAGCTCCTCATGCATGGTATGATACTCTATCCTCTTATCTCCTTATCGAAAAATTTAAACGTGGTCAAATCGATAAAACTCTATTTTTCAGGAAGGTAAAAGGTCATATTATTCTTGTTCAAATATATGTCGATGATATTATATTTGGTTCTACTAACCCTGACCTGTGTACTCATTTCTCTGAAAGGATGAAAGGCGAGTATAAAATGAGTATGATGGGTGAGCTAACATATTTCCTTGGTCTTCAGATAAAGCAAAATGAAAAGGGAACTTTCATTAATCAGGGAAAGTATGTTAAGGATATGCTGAAGAAATTTGATTTAACTCAGAGTTCAGCTATGAAAACCCCTATGGCACCGCAACTGACACTAAACAAGGATCCTAAAGGAAAACATGTTAATGTCACAGCATACCGTGGGATGATTGGCTCTCTCCTGTATCTTACAGCTTGCCGACCTGATATTAGGTACGCAGCCTGTTTGTGTGCACGATATGAAGCTGAACCTAAGGAATCTCATTTAATCGCTGTAAAGAGAATCTTTCGTTACCTTAAGGGTACTCCTAACCTAGGTCTTTGGTATCCCAAGGACTCAGGGTTTGATCTAATCGTCTATTCAGATAGTGATTTTGCAGGATGCAAATTGGATAGGAAAAGCACCACAGGAGGCTGTCAGCTCCTGGGTGGAAAGGTGGTGAGTTGGACAAGTAAAAAGCAAAACTCAGTGTCCACCTCAAACGCTGAAGTTGAGTATGTAGCCGCTGGAAGCTGTTGTTCTCAGGTCTTGTGGATGAGAAATCAACTACTGGATTTTGATCTTCAACTATCAAAGATTCCAATCTATTGCGACAGCACTAGTGCCATCGCTATAGCCAATAATCCAGTGCTACACTCAAAGACCAAACACATCGAAATCAGGTATCATTTTATCACAGATCATGTGATGAATGGTGATATAGAACTTCATTTTATCCCAACTGATTTTCAGTTAGCTAATCTGTTAACCAAGAGCTTGGAATGTTGAACTTAGAAGAGTAAAATCTTCAGCGGTTCACATTCGATCAGGGATAAAACAAACTTGCTTAACCAATTTCTATCACCTTCTCTCTGAACAAAATTGATTCGCTGATATCAAGGTATGTTCTCTCTTGCTAGCTGACGTTTGCCTAGAACTGAAAGATTTCAAAACAGATTGCATCGCTGAATTTCTCTTCCTTTCAGTGATACTTTGAAATTTCTAAAACCAACACTGATACTTCTATTCAGTGCTTCTTATTTTTAAAATATCCCTGAGTTTTAAAAAAACCTCAGAGACATCCTAAAATATGAAAAGACGTTTGTGACGTCATCAAACGGATAAACCATGGCACGTTCTTTTTCTGACAAACGTTTGCACGTTTCGTTTTCCTCAACCAATCATATGCAAACACGTGTCCGTGTCATCATGAAAAACTTTTCCCGCTCAAGTTTTTCTCTCTCTAACTCTCACTATATAAACCATTCGAGTTTATATTTTTTACTTTATGCGAACAACTTCTTCTTCAAGAAAAGAACACTGTTGCAATTTTGAACTCTCAAAATTTCCAAAAACTGTTCATCTTCTTCTTCGACAACCAAGGTAAATATTCTTATTATTTACATATCATTAACTTGTTTCTGATCTTATTATTGATTTTAAAAGATCAAACAAAAGTACTTTCTTAAAATGAAATCATTTTCTATTCATGATTTTATGAACACAATCTTCATGGTTGTTCTTCAAGTTTAAATCAAATCTTAAACTTGTTCTTCATATGTTTATCCAGAATCCTTATCTTAAAGGAAACTGGAAAATAAGGCATTCACTAGTTTTTGAATCTTTACCAAAACAAGAAAAACCCTAATCTCTATTAAGATATTTTTGTTTGAATGGAATGTGCAAAAATCCTAAAAAAAATTGGATATCTTATTCATCTTGAGATCTTCTGTTTCCTCTTTATAATATGATAAACAGAAATGGCATCCTCTACTGAAGCTCCTTCTGCTGAGAACCCCACTACTACTGAGGTCACTGAATTCACTAAAGCTCCTCAAGTTAAGTTCAAACTCAAGAAAGTTACCTTTCAACACAATAATCCCTATGCTCTCTTTGACTTCCCTGAAAAAAAACAAGTCACACATCTTGACGATGCTGTAAACTTTCTCAAGACTTGTCCTATATCGACAGCTCTTACCATTGCACCCCCTGCTCATCGATCTCTTCTAGCTCAGTTCTGGTATACTGCCAGACTAGCTCAAGTGCCCTCAACCAAAGATCCTAAGAAAATGGTTGATGTCATTCTCTGTGACACCAATCATGGAACTTCCAAGATCACCCTGTTTCATATCAGTCGTGCTCTAAACCTTCCTGCCGGTACCCAAGGAAGTCGTTTTTGTCCCTCTACCAAACCACAAAAACCCTGCCGATAGGGAAACCCTGATTGCATTCTTTGATGCAATGAACTATGCATGGGACACAAGGAGGGATAAACTTCCTGAGAAGAAGCTGACTGCCATCAAGAAGTCAAATATGCCCAGCGAGATGAACTTCATCTTTGCTCATTTAATCAGCTGCCTAACAGCGAAGACTGGGTCAACTAACCAAGCATCCCAACCTCAACAGGCCATGGGATATGCTCTTCTGAAGGGTCTCCATATTGATTGGGCGTCAATCATCTACGACGATCTGGCGTTCAGGGTGGGCATGGCTGATAGACCAACATGTGTTCCATATCCAAGGTTTGTCAGCGCTCTCTTTCTACACGGACTTGGGGATAAATACCCAAAAGTGGGTGACCTGAGACTCTCTCAGGTTGGCCCTAAGGTGCTCGACTTCAGCCCCATGCCAAATGAGGTACGTCTTTCTACTATCTTATCTACTCTTAATCCTCCTTCTTCTACTTTTGCGGCTACCTCAGCGGAAATCCCCACCGCTGATACCCAGGCTGCAACCTCCACTCCTTCTAAGAAAAGGAAACACTCTGCTTCCCAACTTGATTCTAAAAGGATCAAGAAAACCAAAGAGCAACCCCCCAAGCCATCAACGGCTGAAGACTCCACGATTCTTTCTGAACATGAACCCCTGGATAGTTCCGTGGTACGCTCTGCCACAGCTGACAAAGCCACCCCTTCCATCCCAACTTCAGTGTCTCTAAACGCTGAGGTTATAAACTTGGAACATAACCTCCCTCCTTCTGTCCCTCTAAGGACTGAAGAAGTATTTCTCAACGTACCCAACGCTGAATCTGGAACCACAGCCCTCTTCTTAACTCTCACTCCTCCCTCTACTTCTTTGGTCACTCCATCTATTCCCCCCTTCTCTACAACAAAGGTCATTCTTCTGAGTGACTCATCTGCTGAAGAACTACGGCGGATACAGGATTTAAGTAAAGGACCTACGGAAACTTCCCAGCGTAAAGGTACGACATGGAAACATTTACGACATGGAAACATTTACAGGTCATCGAAACTTCGAGGACTTCATCAACCATCCCGCAGGTATACACATAACTCCATACACTCCTCTCTCAAAACCCCAAACTTCTGAGCTTTCCTTTGTTCACAAGTTCTCAACTTTTTCAGGTCCTAATTTGGGAGATATCAACACCTCGCTCAAAGACTTGGAAACAAAGGTGGAATCACTCACCTCCACTCTCACGGCAAACTCTTCAGTGGTTACAGACGCTGGAGATGCTCTCAAGAAGCTGACCACCGAGGTCCAAGGCAAAGCCTCCAGTGCTGATCTGGAGAAGGTGGATGGTAACATTGGTCAATTTGCTACCACCCTCGCTGAAAACTCCACTGCCAACATCACTCTCTCCACCAACTTTATAGCCCTGTCCAATGAAGTCACATCATTGAAGAAAGAGGTTGGAACTCTTAAGAGAGAAGTGTCCTTCTTAAGGACAGATGTCAACACTGCCACCGGTCTACTGCAGCAAATCCTTGAACGCCTGAATGCTGCTACTTGTGCTCCTTCGCACTTTACTCAGGTGGATCGAGAGGATCTTCAAAGAATCACTCCTGCTATATCTGTCCTAGAAGACAGATTAAGCAAGATTGAAACCTGTGTTGGGATCTCTGGCCTGGAAGACAGAGACCCAAGGCACACTGATGCTTCTGCTGCTGAGAATGTTGTTTCTTCCCCCATCCATCATGTGGAAGAGGGGCAGAAGGATTAAGAACTTCCCCATAATGTTGAGGGGGAGAAGAAAACTCTTGAAGACCTTCCCCATGCTGAGGGGGACACGAGTACTACTACTACTACTACTACTGTTGCTGCAACTGAACAACCTCAGGGAGTTGAAAACCCTGAGAGAACCGAGAAACCTCCCTCCGTATATGAGGGGGAGCAACTCGAAGAGCAACATGATGAAGTTGTTGCTGATGTTACTGTACCCTATGATGACGAGGTTGAATCTGAAGAAGAAGCTGAAGACGAGGAAGACGTTGGCATCGCTGATGATGAACCATCATCATCCCCTAAAAACGATGATGATGATGACGATGATGATGATTCCTTTTTCGTCCAGCCTATCAAGAAAGCCCCAGCTCAAAAAGGGATCATCATCTCAGAATAATCAGGGGAGGGGACCACCAAAAGTCCTGAAGCATCTTAAGCTAACAAAGGCAAGAACAAAGGTGTTGCCTCTAAAGACAACTTGGCTATTCTCTTCAGTAAGCCAGTTTGTCAAGTACAATATCTTCTATTCCCTTATACTACATCCCTCCTCTATCCCTTCTCAACCACATTTCTCCTCTCCATAAAACCTCTATACACTTAAACCCCATTCTTTTCTCTATCTCTTTCTACCAAATGATCTTACTTAAATGATCGTTGCCTTTCAGCTAGTCATATCCCCTGCTTGAGGATCCTGCTGAAGTCTCTCCTGCTACAACTCCAATAATCCCAGCCACAAGAGCTGAAGAAATAATCCCAGTCTTGGATTTATCTGAGACTGAAGAACAAGAAGAAGAACTGCTCTCTCACAAAAATAGACCTTCCCTGGCTCCTCAAAAGCTAAGTGAAGAGGGTCAGAAAAAGAGAGATGAAATGATCAAGAAGCTTGAAGATCAGCGAATCATCCTCCCTCACTCCAAAGTCACTCATGTTCCTACAATGTTCAGGTTATCAAAGAAAGAATTCGCTGATCACCTCAGAGCTGAAAGGCTACTCGCCGAACGTAGGGAAGCTGAAGAAAAAAGATAAAGCCTATGCCATCCAGCTTATCCAACAATCGGTGAAAGACCCCGAACTGAAGAGGACTCCCATCGAAGTCCAACGTCAGTTATGTGAAGACGCCCAGAAGATCATCGAAGAAAAGACCAAGGTATCTGACTCTACCTTGAAATGGTGCAAAGAAAAATTGACCTTTCGATATCGGGCTGCCAGAATTCACAAGGTAAACATCAGGGGAAGATCGACCATCAAAGTTCCAGTTGTTGAGGTCGATATATTCAGAGAAAACGGTACCAAGGAAACCTTCTATGCTGATGCTATCAAGAAGTACGGTTTCTCTGAATGGTTGGAGATCAGAATAGCCATTCAGCATTCACGTTCTCAATTAAAAAATCATGTCGAAAAACTTATAAATCAACAGATCGACTTGGTTTCTTCTGCTGTGGATATTCCTCCTCCTCCTACTCCTGTTCCAAAAAGAAGAAGGGCCTCTGCAAAGAAAACGATAGAACCTTCAGACTCAGGTCCTCCTATCAGAAATGAAACAGGAATCAACGTTTCTCGCGTTGAGGTACTTGGTCATGAACCTGACCTCTCAGCACTCGACACCTCCCTGGTGAACGTTTAGTCCCTGGTAAAGTCATAAGTGAACCTTATGGTATATTCTTTCATGACTACGATGGACGAGAACACTTTCAACGTATCTCTGAGCTACCTATTACTCCCATCGAACAGCTCAGGGATCTCATCTACTGGTACGGATTCAGAGATGATCTCCTCGGACAATACATGAAGCCTCTGATCTTTACTGAAGCTCAGAATAGATGAAACCTTGGAGAAGAAGTCCCAGATTGGATGATTCCCTCCACCAGAACCCTTGATGAACTTCTCGTTAAGGAAGAACCTTTTGGCTGATAGGATTTCCTTGTAATTCTTCTATCCTTTATTAGGTTATATCTTTTGTACTTGAAAATTTATTTGATGTACTTGTAATTTTTCCACTTCCCTTTGTAATCTTATACGAAGTTAAATGAAAATTTTCAGCGAATGTACTTTACTCCATCAGTACTCAAAAGATCCCAGAAAACAGTAAAAGGGACAAATATTTTATGAGTTCTTTTTATCCTTATGTTTCATACTTAGCAATTTCATTTTGTTGCTATGTCATAATCAAATAGGGGGAGATTGTTGATCCAAACCCACAATGATTTGATAATGACTCTCTTTAAACACTTAGTGAAAATTGTAAGTAAACAATTTGTATTAGAGTTTTACTATCGTTGATAAGTACTACGTCTCTACAGTACCGCTGATAGAAAACCTACGCTCTTTTAGATAATTATTCAGTGAACACTGTTCATCAACTTAGCTCTGAGCCTGTTCAGTCTTGTTGATGATCGCGGATAGTTTAGTTGTTCACTTATGATCCCTGAAGACAAGTTTCACGTCAACATATGTTCTACACTGAAGTCGAAGTTCAAGCCAAGAACCAGCGACAAGTCTACTAATGAACTGATGCGGATATCAGCGAAGCCAATATTTGTTCACTCAATGTGAAGTTACAAGTAGAAGACTTTAGCAATCGCTGAGCTTTATCACTCGCTGATAAAGACCTGTTCAACGAACGCTGATCATGAAGTCTCCCTCTACAAGTTACTTTTGTCTTACCCCCACTTGCACTCCTCCGTACAAAAATGTCAGAAAGGACATCCCCTTTGTCCATTATCGTACAACCAACTCTGATTCTACACTGTACATCATGCGGCTACTAAGGTTGTCTACAAAGGTCAAACCATGCAACCAATCAGCTGCTGCCACGTGTAAAGTAATACTGCTACGCATTAAATGCATGCAGTATATAAGAAAAACCCTACTTCAAAAATGAAGTGCTCGGCCATCTTCTTCTTTCTCTCTTAGTTTTAGAATATTACTAGTAGTATTCTTATCTCCTTTCTGTCTTAATTCTAGTGCAAGAAACTTAGTGTTCTTAACTTGTTTAGATTAGGCTTAGTCCTTAATCTTGTTCCGCAACAAGTTGTAAATTGTTTGATAAATATCAATAAACAATTTAGAAAAGTAAAATCTGTGTGTTTGTATTCAACCCCCCTTCTACAAACTTGTATAACCCCTCCGGGACCAACACTTGTATTGTAATTCTCTCTGATTATTGAAAGTGAATTGGATGACCAGTTGAAATCATTCTGATTGTTTCTACTTATTGATTTCTTCTGTTTGTATGCACTAATATGGAATTCATAAACATGATATCCAAAGAAACAAATATTGTTGGTTCCCTTTTTGCTTTAAACAAGATTATCTGATCTATTAGTTCAAGTTAATGTTTGATGCGGAAGCGTATTTAAAGAACTAACAGATAAGTTTGATAGATTTAGAACAAAATATAAATAAACAGTGAACAGAATATTATATCTCAAAGTTTACTGAATATATATATCAAGAACAGGTTTATAAACCATGAGTAAGAAAAGCTTTAAAACAGATATGACTTTTAAGGTGAATAAGCTTTTGTGTTCTTGATGTTCGATTGAAGTGGTGTTTGTGTTTGTAAGGAAGAACTCAACATGAGTCTTCCTTATATACTACTCTAAAGGGGACCATAAAGCATATGCTACTATTCAAAAGGTACGTATGAATTGTAGAACGGATGTTGTGAACAGTTGCAAGGATGGCATGAACAGTCAGACGTGCTGTATTGCATTTAATGCAGCAGACGTCTAATATGTACTAAGCCCTACTGAGTCCAATCAGAGTTTGACAGGTCGACGTTGGACAGGGCATGCTACCATGCAAGTTGATGAACGGGTCCTGTAACAGTAGCAAGATATTATAAATATCTTCAAGTCTTTCAGTGAGGACGACAGAGGCTCTGTAATGAGTTACAGAGGTTCTGTGGTCTGGTCCTCTGTGGAGCAGTCCACCTTTGTTTCCGAGTCTTGGGTCTTCTTTGAGTACAGCAGAGGTTCTGTAGGAAGCCTCTGCTGCTTCTGTAGCTTCTTGACCTTGATTTCTCGGTAATGTCGGCAGAGCCTCTGTAAGATGCTTTTCTTCACTTAGCCTATTTTTCACTACTTCTAAATACTTCTATGATTAGGAAGATTGAAGCTAACAATCTCCCCCTAAGTAGTGAAAAATAAAAATTTGAACTTGAGTTAAGTTAGGCTAAGTTAGATAAGACAGAGGTTAAACAATACCTCGAAATTTCTTTCATTTAGAAATATGCCAGAGGCATTTTACATTTGAGTACAATGAAAGATAAACTTTAACTTTGTTTGCAGAGATTGGAGGTCTGAGAATCAGATTTTGGCATCTTTGAAATCGTTGTAGCTTCTGTTGTCTCTTCCGACTCTTCTGATCTCTTTGTAGAAGCTGATGCAGAGTTCTCTTAGGCGGATTGTTGCGTCAATCTCTCTGATGATAGTATCTGCAGCATCTTTATCCATTTTCTTTGTACCTCTGTATTTCACAAGGCTTGCTCTGAACTTGTTCAGAGTACTTGTTGCGTACTTCTGACAGTCCATGCATACAAATAGTTTAGTTTCGCCTTGAGGGTTTTGAAATACTAACCCAAACCGTGGTTCTGTGATGATTGAGTTAGGTACGGCGTCCGGTGGGCAGCAATCCTCTGGTGGTCGTAAATCCAGATGCTTGAGACCAAGATCCTTTCCCAGCTGGAAATCTATCATGATGTAGAGCTGAAGCTTTTCCCTCATCGCTTTTCTCAACACTTGATAGGCTCTGGTGTTTGCCTCTGTGTTGTAGTTGTCCTTTGTCCATTGCAGAAGGTCAGGTAGATCATAAGGATTGATATTTCTTAAGTCAGCATCAGCGAAGGTAGTTTCTGAATTGTCTTCTCTTCTGACTTTGTAAAGATTGTACCTGACCTTTGGATAGGTTCTTGTGAAGGAGAATTTGCAGAAGATTACCTTTTTGATCTTGTGGATTGAGAAGACATCTGCTTTGGTTCTTGGCTTTGTCCTTGTGAAGATGTTCCCAAATTCTTCTCTGATCCTTGGATCTGTCACATGATCTGTTGGATAATTGGTCTGAAAGGATTGTTTATAGAGGTATTTGTATACCACTTCTTCCATTTCTTCATATGTTGGACCAGGTTGTGGTACTTGTCTTCTGAGACTCTCCATCTGTTGAACAACTTCTGCGGCTCTACCAGATAGAGGAATGTCTGACAGAGGCTTCAATCCATGTGCCCAGTCAACTTCTTCAGGCTTTGGGGTTTGAAAGGCATCAAACGCACTCTTCATTAGTTTCTCTGTTGGCTTTGGCAATGTTTTCTTCTATGGCTCTTCTGTCAGTATTCCTTTGCCCTTATCTTTGGCTTTTGGCGGGGCAGAAACTGTTGCTTCTGTAAGTTTGGAGGTTGGCACTTCTGTTGGCTTGATGGGGGTTGCCTCTGTGGGTTTTGACATTTGTGATTTAGAGGACTTTTGTGGCGATGGTTCTGTTGGATTGAGTTGCTCTGTAACCTCTGTTGGAGGTTGTTTGTTGACTTCTTCTGTGAGCTCAGTTTCTGTTGATGAAGTGAACCTGTGCCTTTCTTCTTCTCTCTGCGCCATACGATCACTCATTGTTGTGTGCATCCTTTTCAGAACGTCAGAAGCAGAGGTCGTTGCTCTTTTTGGTTTGGTGGCAATCGACTTTCTTCTCGGTATGGTTTGGGGTGTTTCCACAGAGGTGGGTGTTTTCTCTGTGGTTTCTTCATCTGTTTCTTCCAAAATGATTACCTCAGGGGCGGTTGTTGCCTCTGTGGTTTGCTGATCTGCTTCTGGAATTTTGGTTTCGTCAGGAGATGATTCCACAGAGATGGGTGTTGTCTCTGTGGTCTTTTGGGTTTGTTGTTGTTGGGTTTGTTCTGGAGGGGCTTGGCTGATTGGTTCTGCTGCGATTGGTGGACTTTGTATTCCTCTGCTCGTAGCTTTCTCTCTTAGATTCTCCCCCTCAGGATTATCTGATGGACCAGGTTGGTCATCATCAGAATCATCCTGACTTTTATCAGAAGTACCCTCTGCTCTGCAAGAAGTGTTGGTCTTCTTCGGTAATTCAGCTCCTGCTACCATCAACTTTTCACAGACATCATCGCAGAGGCCAATCAATGTCGCAAGTTCTGCTTCTGTTTTGAAACGCATTCTGCCGACACTCTTTCTGAAATCCTTGACATAGTTGGCATTTGCAGTTGTGAAGGAGACAATGACTTCTGTGACCTGGTTAATGACGTTCTGTCCGAGCTCTGTAAGCTGTGCTCTGGTCATATAGTCTTTTGGTTGCATCATTGTCGTGTTGCGTATTGCCTCTGCTTGGACTTGTGATAGGGCATTCTGTAAATCTACAGGAGTAATGCCCTCTGCTCTGTTGGATTGCGTATTCATTTGTTCAAGGAAATTTTTGACAGAGTCCCTGAAAGCAGAAGTTGCAGTTGTTCCGAATTCCTGAGCGGCAGAAGTGGCTGTAGCTTTGGCAGTAGTTTCGGCAGAAGACTTCATCTCTGAGATGGCGGTTTTTACCTCTGTGGACAGATTGTCCATTTTGGTGTTCAGATTCAGGATAGCCGTAGATGTTGTCTCTGTAAAGGATTTGAAAGAGCTTTGCAACTCTTTCATTGTTTGGTTCACAGAGGTGACAAGGGTTTGGAACTCATCCCTTGATACTTGTGTTCCTTGTTTAACCTCTGGAGGAACACATTCGTCTCCAGAGTGAGTCCCTGTTCCTGGGACACCTTCGTTCACCCTTGTTTGTACGATGGGGGTGGAAGGATTTCCTTCTGATCCTCGAGAAGAAACCTGAGTTTCGATCTCTACAGAAGTTCTGTGAAGAACAGTGTCCAAATCCACTCCAGAGGTGGGTATTGGAATGTCCTTCTGTTGACTAGGAGACTTGTCTAGAGTCTCTTCGTCTCTGTGCTCACTACTTCTTTCTGAAAGAAGTTTTGGTCCTAATGTGTGCGTGGCAGAGGAAACGAATTCCTCTATAGGGTGTTCTAGGGTGATCTGGAGCGATTGATCACGAACAATAGGTGAGTCTCTTTGAGGAGACTCCCTAGGAATGGATTCCCCGGTTTCTGTGGGCACAGAGGTTGAAAGAGTAACCTCTGGCTGGATGGGTTGGGTTAGGATCGAGCTGTGCTGCTCTTTTTCAATAACTCCTTCTGCAGCTAGACCTGCGGAGTTAGAAATGTGGGTTGCACTGGGAGTTGGTTTTGGTTGTGTGCCTCTATTTATCTAGGCATCTTTTCTTGCTTCTTCCTCTGTTAAGCATCCAAGCACTACATCATTGTCTATCATTTCATCCTCTGTAGCTATCCTTCGGCTTGGTGCTTCTTCCCTAGGTTCTGTTGAAGTTCCTTGCTCTGGTCGTAAGAAGTCATACATTTGATGAGATCCGTATAATCTCATGACATGTGGATAATAGAGACCTTTACGTATCCAGACAGCTTCTTCTTCATCTGAATCCACTTCTGATATTTCTATTCATGTCTCTGTTGTTGCAAATCCCTCTTTTTGTACAACTTCGGCCCCTTTTTCTTTTTCTTCTTCCATTATTTTCTCAGAAGCCTCTGTAATTTCACCTCTATTCCACTCATCTTCTGTTTGATCTATTTCTTCTGAAGCTGGGTTTGGACTCCTTCTGTGGACGTCCAATCCTTGAATGAAAGGGTTCTGTAAAATAATAGGGGTTTTGGCTGGTTGATCTTTGGGTGTTGTGTCATCTTCTTGCAGATGTGTGTCAATGCCAGAAATGGAGAAATCTTGTTCTTATGGAGAGTGGTAATCGAGAGGTTGTGCCGTCCACCCTGCTGTATTTAGGGTGTTGGCAATGTTAGGGTTCTGTAAGAAGTCGTTCAGGTCTCCTTGGTGAGCAAATATATCTGGAGATTGATAGGGTGATTGATACTCTTCTGTAGCCATTCCTTCGTCTGCAACTTCTTCTTCAGTTCTTTCTTCTGCATTTTCTTCTTCTGCAGTTTCCTCTTCTGCAATGGTAACCAACTTTTCAAGTGATTTACCATGCTTCTTTTTGGTTTTCCTTCTCTTAGGTTTTGGTGCCCCTTCCTCTGTTGATTTCGATCTTCTTTTCTTCTTCATTTTTGGGGAAGAGGGAGAAGCAGAGGAGCCAATTTCTGTGGCATGAGGAGGTGAAGGTTGATCTTTTGCAGCGCTTGTTGAGGTGCCTTCTGCAGTTTTTCTCTTCTTGGCTTTTGGAGTATATGCAGAGGTTCTTGATGAAGACTTCTTTCACATAAGTTCTGCACGTTTGGCTAGAAAGCTGAGTTGAATAGCCATGTGCTTTGCTAACTTCTGATCCTTTTCTTCTTGAGTGGAAAGAGGTTCTGCTATCATTGTTCCTAGGGGGACACCTAAACGCGGGGGTGTCATAGGACTCGGTTTAGGAGTTCTATGATCGCGTATATACTCTTTCTTAAGGGATTTATTCGATGCGTAGCGCATAAGCTTCTTTGACAGATGTCTGCAGTGTGAGTAGCCATCGGTATGATCAGTGGGGGTATTCTTGTTCATCGGGAACTGTTTGGGGGTTGGTCCTTCCATTGGCCAGTTTTGGATTAGCAGTAGAGGTTCGAACAGTACTCCCAATATTCGTTGGAATTGCAGAGGTGGTAGAAAGTTGGGATCGTTCTCTTTGACCCTTCTCGTGTTGTTCTTTCTGTCGATGGTGTTTATGATCTCTTGCATCATTATGGTCGCATAATCTAGTGGAAGATCAGAAGAATAGCATGGGCTTCGCCGAAAGCAGTGGGTGAGGGGACCAAATAGCAGTTGTTGGATTTGATAGGAAGTATGGTTTCGAAGTGATCTTTTGCTATGAAGTTTTGCAAGTGTGTCGTCGGAGCAAATTCTGCTGAGTCCCCGGAATCTTGTTGTTCAATAGCTCTTGCAAGGTTGGGGTTTTCTGAATGTTCAGAATGGGCAGGTGAGTGTTCCGGTGAGTTCGCCGGAGAGAGTTCTTGGGAGATAGCTTTAGAAGATGAAGCCATTTGATTTTAAGAACAAGGTTTTTGCAAGATTTTGCAGGGTTTCGCCGGAGAAGAAGATAAGAGTTTGTAAAAGGTTTTATGAGAGGGTAAGCTTGGTTTTTATAGGAGGATAAAACGGTAGAAATCGAAAGAGTAAAATATATGGCAATGGATTAACATTTGGAATCCGTACTCGAGTTTGAGCGGCGGGTTCAACTTTCCAAATAAAAACGTTCCATGTACGCCCAATGAAAATGGGACACGTAGGCCTTGTCAGAATATGACAGGACATCGTGCGCGGCCCATTAATTCTAGGCGCGTGAGGTTGTTTTTAGCCACATGAGTTTCACTCTCAGTAAAAGTAACCGTTATTACTACAGAAATGCCCAGAGAACAAAATGGCAGAACTTTTGTGTTTTACAGAAGCTCTGTGATTTTGAAATCTTGATTTTTTAACCTCTTCTCATATATCTCATTGTTATCATGACTCTGTAGGTTCTTCTTTGAACGAAAACGTTTGTAAAGACATTGGAGAGGATCAATAGGATGTTGTCAAGAAATTTTACTCACAGAGGTTTTGTGGCTCTGATGGAACTTGCAGAAGCTCTGTGAGAGCCAGCAGAAGCTCTATGAGAGAAAAAATCTTATAACTTGAATTCTATTAACTTTCTGATCATCCAATTTTTGATCTGTGTTAAGAGATGTTTTTCGCACATTATTGAAAGTTGGTGTCCGAGAAAACTATTTTGAAAAACGGTTTGTTCGAGAAGGTCATGGTGTGTGTTTTCGGTTACCGAGATAACATTCCAAAAGATCGACAGAGGGTTAATTTGTGATCACAGAGCATATTTCCTGCAGAACCTCCGTTGAGCTCAGTAGAAGCTCTATGACCTTAAATTTCTCCTAATTCGAATTTTGTTAAACTTTTTGAACTTTTGATTTTTGAAATGTTATTCATAGTATATTTAGGACATATTTGACAATTCTTGTCCTAGAAAACTGTTTTCCAAAAACCTTTTGTGCGAGAGACATACCTTTTGGTTCTTCTGTTCTCGGCAGTTTTGTCTTACTTCTGTCGATGGAGAATTATCGACATTCTTCTTTGGCTTTCCTTTGAAAGATTTACCTCTGTAGATCATTTCATGGTCCCTTTTGCTCCCCCTTGATCTAATCACTTCTGTAGATCAAGAATTTTCCTTTTGCTCCCCCTTGATCTAATCACTTCTGTAGATCAAGAATTTTCCTTTTGCTCCCCCTTGATCTATGCTTGGTTCAAAGAATGGTAAGATTTGTATTGAGCATAGATCATGTTTACCAGAGGTTCTGTAAGGGTTATCAGAAGATCTGAGCGGACCCACAGAAGCTCTGTAACCAAGAATTATTTTTGCACACAAAAAAATACATACAGAAATAAATTTATCAAAGCAATAACTTAAGTAATAATAGATATTTATACTTATTTACAGAAGATAAAGCTATACTTACAGAGGATTTTCACACCATGTTAATCATTCCTAACTTACCCACCAAGAAGTTGAATCTTTTCTCGTCTAGTGCTTTGGTGAATAAGTCAGCGAGTTGATATTCTGTGGGCACAAAATGCATTTCGATTGTACCGTATTCAACATGATGTTTCAAGAAATGGTACCTTATATCGATATGCTTGGTTTTTTAGTGTTGCACAGGGTTGGCAGAGATAGCAATGGCACTTTTGGAATCACAGAAGATGGGTATTTTGAATAGGATGTGGCCGTAGTCTTTTAGCTGAGTCTTCATCCATAGAACCTGAGAACAATAGCTAGCAGCAGCAACGTATTCAGCTTCTGCAGTGGATGTGGAGACACAATTCTGCTTCTTGGAGGTCCAACTGACTAGTTTACCACCTAGGAATTGACAACTCCCAGAGGTACTCTTTCTGTCGAGCATGCATCCTCCATAGTCTGAATCTGTATAAGCTTTAAGACTAAAACCAGAGTTCTGTGGATACCAGAGACCAAGATTGTTGGTCCCCTTCAGGTATCTAAAGATTCTCTTTTCAGCATCATAATGTGATTTCTTTGGATTAGCTTGATAACGTGCACAAAGACATGTGGCATGCATAATGTCAGGTCTGCTTGCTGTTAAGTATAACAGAGATCCAATCATACCTCTGTAGAGAGTACATTCTACAGAAATACCATTTGGATCTAAGTATAACTTATTTCCAGTGGCCATTGGAGTCTTCATTGCAGAGGTATCAGAGAGATTATATTTTAAAAGAATGTCAGAGACATATTTGGCTTGATTTATAAAAATTCCCTCTGAAGATTGTTTGACTTGAAGTCCGAGGAAGAATGTTAATTCTCCCATCATACTCATTTCAAACTCACTCTGCATGAGTTTTTCAAAAATTTTGCACTCTTCTGAATTTGTAGACCCAAAAATTATGTCATCTACGTATATTTGTACAAGCATTATCTCACTATTGTTGCGTTTATAAAATAATGTAGTATCTGTTGTACCTCTGTTGTAGCCATTTTCTAGAAGAAAGGTGGAAAGTCGTTCGTACCATGCTCTTGGAGGCTGTTTTAGTCCGTATAGAGCCTTTTCAAGGTAGTATACATGCCTTGGGAACTTTGAGCTTTCAAAACCTGGTGGCTGATTTACGTAAACCTCTTCTTGGATTTCACCGTTTAGAAAAGCTGATTTTACGTCCATCTAATAGACTTTAAAACCTCTGTGGGCTGCGAAGGCTAAGAATATTCTTATTGCTTCGAGCCGTGCGACAGGGGCAAAAGTCTCATCGTAGTCTATGCCTTCTTCTTGTCTATATCCTTTTGCTACTAATCTTGCTTTGTTTCTGATGACCACGCCATCTTCATCCTTCTTGTTTCTGTAGACCCATTTAGTCCCAATGGCCTGTTTCCCTCTTGGCAGAGGTACTAAAGTCCAGACTCTGTTACGCTCAAATTGCAGAAGTTCTTCTTGCATGGCGTCTACCCAGTTTGGGTCATCTAGGGCTTCAGAAATCTTCTTTGGTTCTATCACACTAATAAAATTTGTAAAGAAACAAAAATTAGCAGTGGCAGACCTTGTTTTGACTGAGTCAGAAGGTTCTCCAATTATTTGGCTTGGAGGATGGCTTTTTGTCCACTGAGTTATGCGTGGAAGATGATCATCAATGTCATCAAAACTTCCTTCAGAGGCTTCTGATGTTTCTTCTTCTCGTGTAGCCTCTGTCGTTTTTCGTGCCTTGGTAGTTGATCCTACCGTTTGCTGAATGATTGGTATGAGTGGTGGTGGAGTTTGTTCCTCTGAGGACGTATAGTCTTGGTCCTCAACTTCCTCTATAATTGGTTCTTCTGTGGATTGTGGAGTTTGATTTTCAGCAGCTTCTGTGGTCGTTTTTCTTGAAGTTTCATCTTCTGCATTTTCTTCTTCGGCATTTGCATCTGTAGTATTTATAGAAGAGGATGAAGCATTATTTGGACCAGTTAGAGTCATACATGTAGGATTTTGTCCGACAGAGGATGGTTCTTCAGAAACTCTGATGGTTCCAACAGAAGGATCAATGTCATTGTGGAACATCTCCAAAAATAGAAGATCCAAATCTTCTTTTGTTCTTGAGATGCCAGAGGATTTCCCTTTAATTCTGAGTTCTGAACTGATTTGCTCAGAAGTCATTTGGAATGAATCATCAAAAGAAACATTGATGCTTTCTACAATCTTGTGAGACTTTGTAAGGAATGTTCTGTAGGCTTTGGAAGTGGCAGAGTATCCAATGAATTTGCCTTCATCAGCTTTTACATCAAACTTTCCTCTTGAATCTCTGTCGTTTAAGACAAAGCATTTGCATCCAAATACATGGAAAAATTTGATGTTTGGCCGCCTTTTGTTAAGCAATTCGTAAGGCGTCTTGAGGTGTCTTTTCACAACGGTTGAACGATTCTGAGTATAACACGCAGTAGAAATTGCTTCTGCCCAAAAGTTCATTGATAATCCGCATGCTGACAGCATAGTTCTTGCGGCTTCTACAAGTGTTCGATTCTTTCTTTCGACAACACCGTTCTGTTGTGGAGTGCGAGCGGCAGAGAAGTTCTGTGATATTCCTTCTGTAAAAAGATATGCTTCAATGACACAGTTTTTAAATTCTGTGCCGTTGTCACTTCTTAACTTCTGTATTCTGCATTCATAAAGAACTTGGATTCTTTTCATTAGATTTATCAATACATTTGGAACATCTGATTTTTTTCTAACAAATTCAACCCATGTGAAACGTGAATACTCATCAATTAGGACAAGTATGTATTTCTTGCCACCTAGGCTCTGTATGGCAATGGGACCGCAGAGGTCGACATGAAGCATGTACAGAGGCCTAGTGCAAGACACGTCTGTTTTGCCTTTGTGGGAAGCCCTTCTGTGTTTTCCCATTTCACAGGCCGAACACAAATGATCCTTATTGAAGTTAACATTTGGCAAACCTTTAACTAGATTGAGTTTTACTAGTTTATCCAAGGTGTGAAAGTTTAAGTGACCGAACCTGTTGTGCCATAACCACGCTTCTTCACTTTTGCAGGCTACTAGGCACACTTTGTCCTTGGATTTTGAAGTAAAATTCATTAGGTATAGATCACCTCTTCTTTCAGCTCGCAGAAGTTCCATTCCTGTGTTTTCACTCTGTAGAGAGCAGAAAGTTCTTTTGAATAACACATCGAATCCTGTATCACAGAGTTGACTTACGCTTAGTAGGTTGTGTTTGAGGCCATTCACATATGCAACTTTATATACAGAGACATTTTCTTTCTGTATGACTCCATAGCCTTTGATGTGTCCCTTCATGTTGTCTCCAAAAGTTACAGATCCACCATCGTGTGTTTCTTTGTATGTGGATAGTAATCTTCTGTTGCCAGTCATGTGCCTTGAGCATCCGGAGTCAAGATACCAAATTGGCACATGTTGCTTCTGTAAGACAATCACAGAGATTTAGGTACCCATATCCACATGGGTCCAATATTGTTAGAATTTTTCAAGTTTGCCTTAGCATTCTTGAAATACATTTTATCTTTTGTAGAAGAATCAGATTGTTTCTCTTTTGGTTCTGACTTTCGAATTTCAGTGGTGAGAAAGCAATCTGGACTTGAGAAGTGTTTATTCAATTTAAACATAAGATCAAAACAATGACAGTATTGAATATGAGATGTGATTTGTTTGAACTTTTTATTGAATTCTTTGAACTGAGCCACAGAGACATTACACTCTTTCTTTACATTAGATTTCCTATTACAAGAAGATCTATGAATACTAGAATGTTGTTTGCAAAAGTCTTGTTTAGTTCCTGCCTTCTGTGACTCTCTTCTGTGGTGAACATCTTTCTTCACTGTCACAGAGGAAAAACATTTGTTAGCTTCAGGCCATTTTCCCTTTTGTTGCCAAGTGGGATTCTCTTTGATTTTCCTTAAAGGTTTTGAAAATTTTAAGCTTTTTGGATTTTCAGAGGCCTTTTTCAGATTTTCAAGCTCTGTAGAGGTTTTGACTTGTATACACATTTTGAGAAAATCTGGATGGATAGGTATCTCTGTGATTTTCTCTTTTGGAGAAATTGTTCTGTTAAGAACTTCAGAGGAGAATTTGACATCCTCTGTGTCACAGTGAATTATCCCTGATTTGAAATCAGTCTCTGAGTCATCAGAGGATGAATCGTCCTCATATGCAGAGGTTGAGTCATTTCTTTCGACAGAGGCTGGATTTTCTGAGCATGTATCATACGATCTTTCTTCCTCTGTAGAAAAACTTTCATAGATGGCAGAGGTTTCTAATGAGATCTCTTCAGCGAGTTTTTGATCTATAGAAGATGTACAAAGATTTTCTAAAACATTTGATTTCAAAACTTCCAAAATTTCTTTTTCAATAGATTCTTCAAGTTTTCTTCTGAAAAGATGGGTTTAAACTCAGGAGCTTCTGCTGACAATTTCTTTTCGACATTTATCATACAGACAAAAGCGACCTGTGTTTGAGTCTCTGGTTTACCAAACTTAAAGATACCAATCTGATCTTGTGTTTTCAAATATTTCTTTGGTTTGATTCCTCTATTGACAGAGGTTGAAGATGATGAATCTGTGTTTTCAAACCACACATTGATCATCTTTGTATGTTTCCTCAAGTGAGGTTCTGCAGAGATTTTAACCCTTTTACTTACAGAGAGTAAGTTTGGAAAGTTTGGTTTGTTAGTTTTTCCCAAAACAAATAGAGAAGACAGAGGTTTTAGTCGTTTATTTTCAACTCCTAAGGTAATATCACTGTACCCTATACCTCGTCTTGCTATTTGAGAGTTTACCTTTTCATACACCTTATGTGCATCTTTATAGTTTTTAATTAAAACTTCTCTTCTTAAAAGATCTTGCCAAAGTACCTCTCTTTCTTTTTGAAAGTATTCTTTGAGAGCTCTTATGTCTGTAGTTTCACTTCTTGAAACTGAAAGTTCTTTTGTTTTGATTTTTAAAGCATAGGTTAAATCAGAAATTTGCCTTTTTAAAGGATCTATATTTTTGCTCCAATATTTTTCGACTTTTCCTTTTTCTTCAAAGATTTTGGCTTTTTCTTGAGTGAGAAGCCTTACTTCTCTCTCATTAAAGGTCAGCTTTTTCTGAATGCTTTCAATTATATCTTTCAGTTCAATGTTAAGTTTAAATAAATCATCATCTACAGAATTAGTACTTGAGGTAGAGTTTGAAATGGATACCTCATTGTCAGTGCCGGAGTCAACTTCTGCCATGCCACAGAACAGGGCATTTGTGGGAAATTCATCATCAGAGGTAGAGTCTGATTCGAAGTCTTCTTTGTTTGCCTCAGAATGCCCTTTGTTCGCCATTAGGGATTTTTGCGCATAATACTCGGCCTTCTTTTTGTAAAAAGCTGAGTCCTTCTGTGGGCGATTTTGTCTACTTCTGCATTCTTGTGCGAAATGACCTGGCTTGCCGCAGTTGAAACAACCTTGGGAGGTGTTTCCTGTTCGATCTTCGGACTTCTGTTGGTCTCCACCTTTCTCTGTTCGGCATTCGTTTGCGTAATGACCAGGCTTACCACATTTGTAGCATTCTTGTGTGTGGCCTACCTTGTCATTTGATCTCTGTCGGTCATTTCCTCTGTAGCTTCTGTCGCTCGACCTCTGTTGGTCATCATTTTTGTAGTCTGACCTCTGTCGGTCACTTGATTCTTCTCTTCTTCCATCATCTTTTCTACCAGAATTCCTTTGGTTATTTCTAAACTCTCTTGTCAATAGAGCCATTGATTTAGCTAATGGCGCAAGAGTTATCTCTTCCTCTATCAGCTCGTCTTCTTCGCTATCAACCATTACCATCTTTTTCTCCTTCTTTTTCTCCTCTGTAGATCTCTCATTTCTTGGTCTGTCTGCACCCTCTGTAGATTTACTAACCAATGCGTATGGCACAATGGTTAGTGTTTTAGCTTGAGCTATTTGAGTCTCTTGTGCAGCAAGTGTTCCATAGAGATCAGAGAGTGTCCAGGAGTCTAGATCTTGATTTGTTTGTAAAGACATAGACAACTGAAGCCACTCATCGTTCAGGCTCTTTAGAAACATGACGTTATTTTCTTCCGTGGTTCTGTGAATACCAGACTTTTTGCATTTGTTTATGAGAGAGTTGAACCGGTCGTATGTTGTTTGCAGAGATTCTGTTGCAGATGCAATGAAAGCATGATATTCATTTATGTATTGTGCCCTTCGGTTCTTCTGAGTTTTAGCACCCCCTTCCAACTGTCTTTCTAATTCTTTCCAGAGATCGTGCGCTGTTTTGCATGCATCTAAGGATTGAAAAAGTTCGTTGGGGATTGCCATGATCAATATTCTCTTTGTTTTATGTGCAACTTCATCTTCTGCCTTATCTTCATTTGACCATTCTTCTCTTGGCTTAGGTTTTTGATGTTCAGGGATTTCAGCAGATTCAGCAGTAGCTGGTACACGTGGCATAGTTATCATAGGAACTGGAGGAAGATTGTAAAGATATTGTTTGAGAGTTTTTTCAGTACCCTCAAAGAAATGAACCATTCTTATCTTCCATTGAGGATACTCATCTCTAAGAAGAGTAGGAGGTTTGGTTAGTGAGCCAGCAGTGAAAAAGTTATTTGTATTTGTCATTTTGAGGAAAGGATAATCTGATGGAGGATTTCTAAGTATGAAGATCTGGAAGGTTTTCTGGGTACAACTAATATCTAGAAATATGGTGATGAAGAGAAAGAAAATAATCTATCAAATAAAAGTTGTAAAACGAGGATCACTTGATATTGAAAATCAAGCTTTGCTCTGATACCAATTGTTGGTTCCCGTTTTGCTTTAAACAAGATTATCAGATCTATTAGTTCAAGTTAATGTTTGATGCGGAAGCGTATTTAAAGAACTAACAGATATGTTTGATAGATTTAGAACAAAATATAAATAAACAGTGAACAGAATATTATATCTCAAAGTTTACTGAATATATATATATCAAGAACAGGTTTATAAACCGTGAGTAAGAAAAGCTTTAAAACAGATATGACTTTTAAGGTGAATAAGCTTTTGTGTTCTTGATGTTCGATTGAAGTGGTGTGTGTGTTTGTAAGGAAGAACTCAACATGAGTCTTCCTTATATACTACTCTAAAGGGGACCATAAAGCATATGCTACTATTCAAAAGGTACGTATGAATAGTAGAACGGATGTTGTGAATAGTTGCAAGGATGGCATGAACAGTCAGACGTGCTGTATTGCATTTAATGCAGCAGGCGTCTAATATGTACTAAGCCCTACTGAGTCCAATCAGAGTTTGACACGTCGACGTTGGACAGGGCATGCTACCATGCAAGTTGATGAACGGGTCCTGTAACAGTAGCAAGATATTATAAATATCTTCAAGTCTTTCAGTGAGGACCACAGAGGCTCTGTAATGAGTTACAGAGGTTCTGTGGTCTGGTCCTCTGTGGAGCAGTCCACCTTTGTTTCCGAGTCTTGGGTCTTCTTTGAGTACAGCAGAGGTTCTGTAGGAAGCCTCTGCTGCTTCTGTAGCTTCTTGACCTTGATTTCTCGGTAATGTCGGCAGAGCCTCTGTAAGATGCTTTTCTTCACTTAGCCTATTTTTCACTACTTCTAAATACTTCTATGATTAGGAAGATTGAAGCTAACAAATACCCAAATAGATTTTTTTAAACCAAAAACCATGTTTTTGACGAAAAAATTGATGATTTTGAATGAACAGAGTATGAACCTAGAAAATTCAATTTGAAGAATTAAGTGCTAAAACCTTGGATTTTTGAAACAAAACATTGGAAAACTTGATTTAACGCAGAAACAAAAACATAGGAACAATCAGAAATCAATAATTTGCAGAAACGAAACAAATCATAAGAACACATAATGAACTCATAGTGCGATTTTTTAAGAATCTTGAATCAACCTTCAATCTTTCTTCTCTGATACCACGTGTGGATCCCAGAATGTGCAATCAATCACAGTAATAAACAATCAATCAATAATAACACGTTGTGATTCAATTTTGTCATTTATCTCATTCATAGAAAATAGTGTTTACAATTGAGAGTACGACTATGAATGCTAATTGGGATGATTAACCTAAAACATAAAGCATAATAAACTATTTATACCTTTTAGGTACTTTACACTTTTAGCCCAAACTTTAAGACAATAACATTTTGCACCCTAACAATTTAAGGTACTTGTCAAGCTCACATGATTTCGGTATGGTCAGTGCTCAGCCAATCATGCCGGATGATTGAGTGTAAGATAAGGCGCCAAAATAACGAGATTTAAGTGGACAGTGTTTGGCCATTCACTTAAATAGTCGTATTTTGGACGACTGATCCCAATAAACCCTAAGTTGAGCTTTTAGGTGGGATCATGATATCTTTGTATGGTTAGTTTACTTGGAAATATCATAGATAGTGCCTAGCCATCTATGAGTATTTTCAAGGCGTTGAAGTAGGATTAAACATGCCAAATTCAATATATGATATATTGAATAGAATCCCACGACATCTAAGAGTTATGTTGAACATAATTGGATGATACCTACCTAAATAGACTAATTCCATAGACAGTGCTTAGTTATTTATGGAAGTAGGTGAAATACGGATCTTAGCTCAAATTAAATGATTTTTGAAAGGTTATTTCAATTATTTGAGATCATAAAGTTACTAAAATTAAACATTTTTAGATGTCTGCTAACACCTCCAACAAAACTACAAATATAAATGGTTTATCTCAATTTACATTACGATCAATCCTTTATAAGGATAAACTGAACGGTGCGAACTTCGTCGATTGGTTTCATTTCTTGAGATTTGTCCTTAAGCACGAAAAGAAGTTGCACGTTCTAGAAAAACCCCTTCCAAACGCTTCTGCCAGAAATGCTTCAGCTGAGGATAGAGCTGCTTATGATAAGCATCTCAATGATTAACCGGATGTTAGCTGTCTGATGTTTGCATCTATGACTCCCGAGCTTCTAAGGAAACATGAAGATATGCCTGCATGGGATATGATATCCTCTTTGAAATCCATGTTTCAATTACAGGCAAGGAAAGAGAGGTTTGAAACAGTCAGGGCATTGCATGCTTGTATAACGACTGAAGGTTCAGCTGTTAGTACCCATGTTTTGAAAATGATAGGGTATATTGACCGATTAACCCGTCTTGGATACCCACTAGGTCAAGAATTAGGAATCGATATGGTTCTCAATTCTGTGAGTTCCAGATTCGTGCAACAGTTAATAGAAATCAATAGATGTAGAACAAGTCAGTATGATTTCAATTGGTCATCCAATTCACTTTCAATAATGCAGAGAGTTTACAATAGAGTTCAGAAAGTGTAAATAGACAACTAGCCTAAAACTAAGGCTAAACAATACATTTTATATGTCGGGACCGTGGAAACAAGCCCACGGCCCGTTCACAATAAAGGCTCAAATTAAAGAATAACAAAATAGCCCTTGAACTTCTATTCAACCAATATTTGACCCTAACAATCTCCCCCTTGAAGTTCGAGTTCGTGCCAGTTCTCGACATATCTTTTTCAGAGCGCAAAGTGTACCTCGAACATTCGGATGGCGCGACGGTAGTCGATGCGTACTTTAATCATTTCTAAGGCATTCTGAGCAGTTGTTTCATTCGGATTGGGAACATAAGAATACCTTGGATTTTCTAACTCGTGAGAGATGATGTTTCGAAGAGCATCTTTAACCTTGAGGAGTGTGCCGTCGCATAATCTGTCGACCTGACTGAAGCGAAGAAATCTCTTTTCGTTCTGATCGTTGATGTAGACTATCCCAAATTTTGGTTCCAGAAGCAGTGCGTTCTCGGGATACATCTTCAGTTCGGGCGCTTTCAGATTTGGCTTTATCAGCTTTACCTTCTTTGCTCTGTTCTTGATTTCCATTTGGAAGTCTGTAAGATAGGACATCATTATTGTACGGACTAGGAATCGACGATCAGCTTCGAGCGCTTTGGTTACTTGAAGCGGTCAGATAGTTCTGGTTCGGACGTCTTTCAGTATAGCATAGAAGTCGAACGGTCGAAGGTTCTTGAAGTCAGCTTTGGAAAATCGCTATTCATTTCCGTCTTCTCGTCGGACGGTGAAAACGGGAAACATAACTTTAAGAATTTTACCTGATTGGACGTTGAGCACTTCGGTGATCTTGTGCTTTGTTCGTACTTGGCTAACTGGCAGACACCGCTTCATTGTATTTAAGTACTGGCTTTGGTATTCTGGGTCGGAACTGGGAATACCAAGGCAAAGAGAAGGCTCGATAGGGTGTAATGTAACAACCCGGTTTACCATACGTAGTTCAAATAGCATACATTGCATAACGTCGTTAAGAACAAGAGATACATTATATAACAAATACGGTCCCCTAATCTTTCACAAACATTCAGTACGTCATTACAAACGTTTACATAGTAAATTACATCATTACTAATAAAATACTGTAACTACAAAATGTTGGGATTTTATGTTCAAAACATGGGTTTCAAAAACTCATAAGAGATAAAAATTATTACGCAACGGAAGCAAAAATTTGAACAAAACATAAAACCATTTTATTCCCACCAAGGATCATCTTGTTACATGCAAGAAAAGATAAATAAGAACATACCAAGAGAGTTTAGACAATACAACCTTTGTAGACTTTGAATCCTCTTGGGAGGTTTGAAGTTGATGAAGATGGTAGAACCCAAAATAGAGCTCCTCTAGAGTAGTCCACCGACAAGCTCCAACACCAAAGTATGCTAGTACTTTTCTTGAGATTTGATGCAAAAAAACTTTACAATCTCTACAATAGATTTGAAATGGTAGAACACAAAACACACACACACTATGTGTGTGTGTTTCGGCCGAAGGTAGGGGAGAGGGAAAGAGAGAGAGCCAAATTCAAGTAAGTTATTATGTTTCAAGTAATCTCTCCTCTTATTCCCAAGATATGAATGCAAGCCCTTTTTTCTCATTTGTCCAAAATTTGGTCCAATAAACTTTGAGCCTTACATGCAAATATTACACTTGAGCCCCTCTAGTTTAAATTAGGTAAAATCAAGATTTTAACAATTTAAACTATATTACATTTAGTCCCTCCTTCTAATTCTAGTTACATATGAACCCATCATATTATTTAATAAACTAGAATATTTCATTTGCATTTAATATTATGAATTATATTCAATAATATTATGAATTATATTCAATAATATAATTAATAATATTTATCAAGAAATAATAATATTTATTAAGAATCAAATTCTTATAAATATTAATTTAGTGTCTACTTGTTGTTCGGTGTGACCCTATAGGATCATATATTACCGGAAATATTATTTTATAATCATTCTTCAGCATATAAAACCAACAATCTCCCACTTGCTCAAGATTGGATTATAGAAAAATATAGACAGTGGTGGACGTGTAGCAGCATCTCACTGCCCCCGGCAACGTATGAATGTAAGTGCCATTCAACAACATCCAATTCCCACGAGCTCATAGCTTCAATTGATGTATTAGGTGTGGTATCAGTTATCCTTTTGTTTAGACATCATGTTGAACATGAGACATGGATCACTATCATTCTCATCTATTGTTCAACTTTTGGTAAGGCGCCTTAGATGTCTCACTCTTAATATATTTAGAGAAACAAATCCCATCTCGACTACATACGCCTCTTATGTAGTTCATGCCATGCCCAATAATGGCCTTTATAGATGCCTTTTTCAAGAACAACGGTTAACCATATCAAAGCATAACACTCCCTACACTTGAGTCCCAAATATGCATCTCAGGTCGAAGGATACAAAGATACTACCTTTTATTCAAGAATCACTTATGACGACGATCCATGAAGTGATCTTGAAGCGGGTCAGGTCCAGTACTCGTTCCCTAACAAGTACCTATGAACTTGGTTGCAACACTTTGCCACTTTTACTTTTAAAAGTCAACCAATCCAATTCACATTAGTCTTACTTCATAGTTGCTCCCACAACTATGATCGACTATGGACATTTAGAATAACTAATTTATTCAAGGATTTAAACATGCTAATATAGAACACAACGAGTATGAAAAGATTATATCCTATATATCTAACTAAATACTATACTTGTTGCTTAACCTGTTCCAATATCCAAATACTAAATTCAAATCAAATCCCATCACTAGAATGACGACGTCCTATAGCTCAAATATGACACTTCAAGTTTAGCTTATGAAAGGAGCTTCGTGAATGGGTTTATCCAGAAACTTGATTTGAGTAAACTTTGTGAACACTAACATCTCTATTTTTAACTCTATTCCAAATATAGTTAAATGTTTGGAGTAGATGCTTGGTACTCTGATGTGAGATAGGGTCCTTTAGCTTGCGTAATGGCACCCACATTCTCACAAAGGATTTCTAGATGATCCTGAATGGGAGGCATCTACCTAGCTTTTCAATGAACTCTTTCATCCAAGCATCTTTCTTTTGCGGCTTCTAAAGCGGCAGTGTGTTCTTATTTGTAGTGTATTATGCAATTTGACCTTCGCCTTGAACTTTTTCAAACGAACTAGTTCTTCATTCACAATGAAGACATTTCCCTTTTGTGATTGAGAACCTTCTCAATCTTTATGGAAGCTATCATTAGAGCAGCATTTTGCTATGATCTTCTTCCATCCCTCAGTTAAAGAACACTTCCTTGGTTCTTTGTAAGTGCCTTAAATCGTTCTTTATAGTCATCTAATGACCTTCCCTTGTTTTTCATTGGTATCGTTTTCTAATGCTCTAAAGCATTTTGACACGCTCGATCTAGTGCATGTCTTGGCATATATGATAGATCCAATTGCCGAAGCATATGGAATACTAATCATTTTATCTAGCTCATCTTTTGTGCTAGAATATTGAGACATGCTCAAAATGATGCCATATCATATTTTCAAGAAACTACCTTTAGAGCCTTGCATCTTGAACCTTTCAAGATCATGTGAACATATGCACTTTTACTTAAACCTATAAGTCGTCTTGATCTAATCTCTAAAGATCTTTATTCCAAGAACAAAATTAGCCCTTTCTCAGTCTTTTATTGAGGAAATACTGTCTGAGCCAAAACATGATGTTTTGCTATGTCGGAAAGTCAACTTCCAAATACTAGTATGTCTTGTACATACAGGATTAGGAATTTTACTGTGCTCCCACTAGTTTTAGCAAATGCATGAGTCTTCTTTTATTTTGATGAAAATTAAACTTTTAATTTTCCTGTCAAAATGAAGATTCCAGTTTTGAGATACTTGTACTGATCCATGAATGGATTGTATCTCAGTGTTCATGACTCTAAGCCACTCACCAGATTCAGAATCTGACATACCAGATTCAGAATCTGACATAGCACTTTAGCAGTTGATGGGTTTACTAGAACCTAGTCATACATCATTCTTTATAAGAAATCGATATCTCTCGAATTTCTAAATGATTCTACTAGATTTGCGAACACTTGGGGGTTTTTACTAAGTTTATGATCAATCAAATCGCTCAGTTTCAACGACCTTTGTTTGATAACTAGTGCCAACCAATAAGTGCATTAGGTTATGAAGTTCTTGATTCCCTTCAAGTTCCTTAACACTCCCACTTGCCTTGCCCATTAAAAACTTGCTTTCTAAGAACTTGGCTTTGGAACAATAAACTAATTTGTTGTTTGTGGGATTGTAGAATCGGTATATAAAACAATTTATAGTATATTCTACAATATATGCATTTGGTAGATATTGGGTCGAGTTTACTTGAAGCTTATTGTTTTACCTGAGCTTTATAAACCCACACCTTTAACTAAGACTAAGGATGAAAAACTTTCATATGAAATCTTATAAGGTATCTTGTCTACCTTTTGGTTGGTGTCAAAAGGTACGGTTTACTTTAACTAGGGCAGAAATCCGAATTGATATAGGAATAGTACTTCTACTCATAGAGCAAACCATATTTAATAAGGTTCGGTTTATCCTTTCGGATGTACACAATTTCTATGATGATCCAAGAGTTCTTGGTTTAGTTACTATCTTCATATATTAGAAAAGACTTTAATGGTCCTGCTGAGTTGTTTTCTTAATCTTCACTTTGAAACAACTTGAATTACATCAAATGCTTCATCTTTATGTTCCATAAACTTCAACAATTGAAATCGTCAGTGAAGGTATTATCTATCACCATATCTAGACTTGGTTTTGAGAGACCATATACATCAACATGTATCAATTCTAAAAAAAACTTTTTCTCCTTCTCTATGAATTAGAGAAGAGAGCTATATTCAACTTTATCAAGATCGCATATATCAAATGAAAATATTTATATTTAGTTTCAAAAATACCACAGTTTTGAAATTTAGATATGCGTTTAAGGTTTACTTGATTAAGTTGACTATTTCATGTGTAGACTTGATTTAAAACACGTTTGAGTCTTATGGTGAATATATAAAACTATGTCTTAGAAGACTTTTGAGATTCACTTTATTATTCAATTAGGAGGACTAGTTCTCGAAATAGAATAATTCAATTTGAATATGAATATAATTGTTTCCAAAACGGTTAAGTGAATTTCATTCAATCAATAGACATGTGACTGAAAAATAATTTAGTCAAACTAAATTCAAATATTGTTCGAAACAAACATTGTTTAATAATACAAGCCAAATGGTTCAAAAATAAAATCTCTTATAAGCTTGGAATGCAATCCTGCTTCCTTGCCCATATGGATCACCATTTTGCTTGTGATTCAGTCATCTACTTTTCTTGATCATCTGTAACATATTACAAAAGTGAGTTTTACATTTAGTATCAAATACACAAATGTAAGATATATAAAAAAAGTTATATCTATCCAATAGATACCTGAAGGACATTCCTTCGTTAGAAAACATTCAGATGACAATTCTCTCTTCCATGACCAAGGTAACCACACTTACCACATGTAAACGCTTCCATAGAAAGATTCTTAGCAAATGTCTCTAGCATTGTATGCAACTGTGAGACCGAAAAAACTTTGATGCCCAACCTTTTGATAAAGGCATCAAATTTTGGGGTCAATGATCTAAGGATCATATCTATGGCCAACATTTCGGGATAAGGATAACCAAGGTTATCCAAATAATCAAGGTGCGTCCTCATCCTCTGAACATGTGTGTTTACATCTTGGTCTTCCTCCATCTTAGTCCTATAAAGTGCCTGAAGAGTTCTCGGGAGTTCACCGAACACATAGCTTTGATGAAGCTCCCCTAAGTGAATCATCATCTCTAGTGTCGTATATGAGTATATCTCCACATCTTCTCGTAAGAGTGGATCCATAGTCTCAAGCATAAGACGTGATATGTCGATTGAATCATCATTATGTTTCAACCAAGCCTCGTGATCTTCAGTGGAGGTAAGAGGAGGTTCTTGACGAAGAGGTACGTTAAGAAGATATGATCTGTGTTCACTTTTGAGAACTTGTCTCAATCTGCGAAACCAACTCGGGAAGTTTTGAGTGGTTAACTTTTCTTGGTTAAGCCATGCTCTTAGGGATGAATTAATTGTAGTGTTTGCATATTGATCCATCTACAAAATTTAACAAAGTTAATATAGTGTTTTCAATATTAATTATTAAGCAAATCAATTACCCTTTCGTTTTCTAAAAAAAATTAATTTGCATATAATCTAGGATCCAACGTTGCAAAACAAATGAAAACGGTTAGGTGACCTTTATCCCGTCCATTTAATCCAACAAGGTAGGTAACGTTTATCGATTACATCGAATGTAATTCCTAGCGTTATGGGATCCTTAACAACTTGTTTGTTAATTGGCATGTTTGATGCCATCTATGCCTTGGGTTTCTAATGCTTAGGTGACCTTTATCACAAAAGATTCCCAATCAAGTCATCCTACTTGAAACAACGTGTGAAACTCACATCCATGCGGTTAGGTGACCTTTATCCCACAAAGACATAAGAATCACCTCATCCATCTCAAGACAATCCAAGTGGTTAGGTGACCTTTATCCCACAAGGGTGTCATAGCGACGTATTGAGTGTTTCTCAAAAGGACGGCATAGACTTGCATTTTGAAAAGGGATTTATAATGTTTTATAATTCTAGTTTTAAAAACATTTTATTGTCATGTGTTAGTATTCAATAAGAAATGGTACTATTTAAAATCTTATTTCACATTAAATGGTTCCTTTTAGTTAAATAAAATCTCTATTTTATCAACTAATTATATATATGATCATATGTTAATATTAACGTTTGAGTTTGATCATAATAAGAACCATTTATAGTCTTTTAATAAAACACTTTTATTATTAGATTATGAATTTGTATGAGTTTTAAAAACTCTTCTATAAAAACTCAAAATCTCAATTTTGTCTTAAAAACCATAGTACCATATTATTGCATGCATCCAATAATCAAGGTACTCTTTTTTTTAAAAAAATTCATCAAAATGAATAAATTTAAAATCTCCATTTTAAATAATTTGGTTCAATTAAAAATCCAATTTTTAAAGTTACGTCGTTTTTAAATAAACAATTTTATATAAAACTTATTTGAACCAATTTGCATGTCTTTGTTTTAAAATCTCCATTTTAAATATTGGTTGATATAAAATCTCTATATTAAACTTGGTTCATTTAAAATCTAATTTTAAAATTTGTCGCTTCAACTTTAAACAATTTTAATTAAGCGCGTTTGAACCAATTTTATGTTCTTTACTAGCATACAATATCCTATATTTTAACGCATCAAAAAGAACATAATCAACCATAAACATGCAAAAGAATGTGCATAAAACAAAGTCATTTCTAATGACATTTCTTGTGAGCCAAAACAAGAAATGCCAAGTCCATTCCTAAGGGACAAAATAAAAATAAAAAAGTATAACAAATTTAAAGGAAACAATCACAACAACCAACACATTGGTCCATGGCTTGTTTATGCACATATTACTTCATAAAAAAATAAAAATAAAACAACACTTTGTTTTTTGTTAGGCAACTTTTATGTAACAAAAATGCATGTTGAAATTTTGTTACATAAAATATATATATAAAAAATATAAACTAGTTGCCTAAAAACCATGTATGAACCTTTCATATAAAATGAAATTTTATCCATGGCTTCCAAAAACCAAGTTTTATCAAAAAAACTTATTTACTAATCATGCATTATAACATAGGCTCTTATACCACTTGTTGGGATTTTATGTTCAAAACATGGGTTTCAAAAACTCATAAGAGATAAAAATTATTACGCAACGGAAGCAAAAATTTGAACAAAACATAAAACCATTTTATTCCCACCAAGGATCTTGTTACATGCAAGAAAAGATAAATAAGAACATACCAAGAGAGTTTAGACAATACAACCTTTGTAGACTTTGAATCCTCTTGGGAGGTTGGAAGTTGATGAAGATGGTAGAACCCAAAATAGAGCTCCTCTAGAGTAGTCCACCGACAAGCTCCAACACCAAAGTATGCTAGTACTTTTCTTGAGATTTGATGCAAAAAAACTTTACAAACTCTACAATAGATTTGAAATGGAAGAACACAAAACACACACACACTATGTGTGTGTGTTTCGGCCGAAGGTAGGGGAGAGGGAAAGAGAGGGAGCCAAATTCAAGTAAGTTATTATGTTTCAAGTAATCTCTCCTCTTATTCCCAAGATATGCATGCAAGCCCTTTTTTCTCATTTGTCCAAAATTTGGTCCAATAACCTTTGAGCCTTACATGCAAATATTACACTTGAGCCCCTCTAGTTTAAATTAGGTAAAATCAAGATTTTAACAATTTAAACTATATTACATTTAGTCCCTCCTTCTAATTCTAGTTACATATGAACCCATCATATTATTTAATAAACTAGAATATTTCATTTGCATTTAATATTATGAATTATATTCAATAATATAATTAATAATATTTATCAAGAAATAATAATATTTATTAAAAATCAAATTCTTATAAATATTAATTTAGTGTCTACTTGTTGTTCGGTGTGATCCTATAGGATCATATATTACCGGCAATATTATTTTATAATCATTCTTGAGCATATAAAACCAACACAAAACACATCATAGTCTTCAACTACATAGTCCTCCCAAAAGCTATTCTCGGTTTAACCTTCTTATTTGCTCTTACTTGATGCTCGACCTGGAATACATATTTAAACAAAATGAGGGTTAGACCTAATGGTCTAAGTGAGAAAATCCTTGTTTCTTTGAAAATCCTTTGCACACCAACATTCACATAATACAAACACAATTATCAGTTATGACTCAATCATCACTTATTGTCCCATCTCATTCTCTTGGCCATATTAGTTGGTTGCAAGCCAACTAATAAATTAACATCACTGTACGACAATTACAGCCAACAAGGTTGTACGAATATTACAGCCAACACACCGGTCCTAAGCCCGGCCACGTATTCTCGTATCATAGAATACTCATGTAAATACAATATCTCGATATATTATATTACATACATAAACACATAAGCATACCATCTATCATATTCCTAATCCACGCATATATGTATTCCAGTTTCAAAACGTTTTAAAGTAAAACTCACCTGTTTTGCTAATCACCAAAATCCTTTCCAAGCCTTTTCAACAGATTCAGTCTTTCAGTTCAAATTCACAGTATCTGAAACAATTCCAATACCATATCTCTTTACCATATAGAACACAAAAGACTCTCTAGCAGGCTGAGAATCCTATTTAACCCATCAAACTCTTATCCTTAATTGTTTCCCTACGACGACTTAACACAGGGGTTCCGCTACCTGATTAGCGGATGGGGTCAAGGGGCAACGCCCTTGCGGGGTCGGGGGACAGCGCCCCCAGAAATGTTTTAGAAAACCTTATTCAGTCCTCATTCAAAAACCATAGTTAAAAGTATCTGAAATCTCAAAAACGACCAAACAGCCTAAGTTTCCGGACACAATCAGAACTTTCCGGACAGCTAGGACAATCCGGACAGCATGCCCTTTCCGGACAACTTAAAACAATTCGGACGACATCCGGACACCAAAGTAATCCGGATACCATCCGATATCTAATTCTATCCGGAAAACATAGGAAAAAGGAACTTACCCGGATAAAGAATCCGCCCGGACACCACCAACAAAACTACCCGGACACTATCAACAATACTACCCGGACACATTAATATTGTGTCCGGACACTTCTGTCGGTTAGCCCTATTTCTACCCAGAATTCGACTGTGATTTACACCAGACCGATTTTGATGATTTTAATCCGACAGAAACTTCCCACTAGCAATTACAAACATAAATTATAAAGGAACATACCTTAATTCACTTACAAGCACACCAAATGAATACCTAGCTTTACTTCTTCTCTTTTCTTCTTTTGCTCTCAATACACACACTCACACACTGAAATTCTGGATATTTTGGAATTATGAAATATCTGATTTCATCAAAAGGGATATTATCTCAATCACTTTACCACTTTAGCCCCTAAACTATCCATGAATGACTAAAACACCTTAAACTCCTAATTTAACCCAAACTTGCCCTAAACTTCCAATTTAAAGTTAAATAAATTTAACGGAACTAACATTTAACTAACGAACTTACCCGGGGTATTACATGTAACCTGTGAACAAATAACTTTTTCAGTGATTCCTCCAAGTGAGGAATAAGTATCGTGATATTCTCCCATAGGATTTGTTGCTGTTGAGGAGGAGGATGATCAGAAGCCGTCGGTTGTTGAGGAGATGTCGGATTTGCAGCAGTTGAAGTTTCGGGTCTTGTAGAAGTCTCGGCGGCCTGAGCTGTGTGAACGGGTGTACCATAAAGATTTTGCAGCAGAAACTGGTCGTAGTCTATATTGGCGTCTTCATCAGTAGGGAAAATCATGTTTACCTGGAGATTTACAATACTGGCGGCTTTTTCGTACCATGCATTTTCGGTCTCCGGGTCGATCTCGGTGTCTAGATCAATCAGATTGAGCGTAGACCTATATGATGCGTCATATGTGACCAATTCCTATGTTGTTCCCTCAGGCTTTTCAACCATTGGGTCTTCGTCATCAGAGATGTCCATATCGATGACCATCTCGGCTAAACTCAACTCGGCTTCGGGTTCGGTTTTAGTTGCAGTTGCCGCAATTGAGGGTTCCGGTTGAACCATAGTAGTTTCAGGGATGATTGGAGCGGACTCAGATAATCGTAGTCTCTTGTTCTCCCCCTCACGGTGATCAGGATCATCCTGGTCATCGTGCCTTCTCTTGAGTCCGCCAGCTTGACTCTTGCAGGTATTTTCGACGGCGGCGACTCTCTCGGACTGCTTTGTGAGCGCTTGTTGAACGTCCTTGAGAGTCGTTTCAAGCTGGTCCAATCTAGTAGTGATGGATGACGAAGGCAGTGACCTGTGATTGTAGAACGAAGATCAGATCTGCTTCGGTAGAGGCATCGGTATCTTGGTGTTGGAGCAGCTGAGCTAGGAGCATCGTCTTCAAGGTATCCACCGAATAGATTTGCTGAACGATAGTCGATGGAGGTGTTGGTGCGGTTTCAGCTTTGACGACTTTCTCCTTACCTTTGATCAGACTATTCAGTTTGTCGAGCTCGTTGGTGAATCGTTGTTCCATAGCCTCGCGGACAGCCTTTAGGGCAATGTCCAGATATCCCTGTGACACAAAGTCGGGCAAAATAACTCCAGGGTCACATAGAGCATTCGTTGAGGCTTCTACCTTAGAGGTAGAGTCACCTACGTTCACGGTTAGCGAAGGTGTAGCCGTGGTAGGATTTCCTTTCGATCCTCGCGTTCCGCTTAAAGGCGGAGACACTACGGAAGTTCCGATCGGGTCACGAAGAGCCTCGATTTGTAGAATATCATCTTGTGTCCTAGCCGAAGAAATAACATTAACAAATGGCTCTAGACTCAAGAGTGCGTCCAAAGAAGTCGAGACCGGGGGCTGCTGGTCTCTTGTTTCAATACCAGTACTCTTCGATTGAGATACCGGTAGATTTTGTGCTATATCCCCGTGCAAAATTGAAACATCCGTCTTTTGAGAGACGGATAAGTGGCTTTGGAGGTCGTACAATTGCGCCGCTGGGTTCATGGCGGCTTCTTCAATACCCCGTCCTAACGGATGAGACGGGATAACAGATGTGGCTACCCGGGCAACACTAGGATGGATTCGCTCAGAAGCCTCTTTATTTTTTCGGGTTATTCTCTCTTGATTCTTTTTGGATCTGACTTCACTCAGTCTCACCTCTTCTTGATTTTCAACTAAAATTCCCTCTTTTCTCCTTATGTCTCCCGTATCAGGCTGGGTAGTAGGGATAAGTGGGGGTGTCGGTGAGTCAGATGGGATGCCTTCGGTCAAATCTGGGTTTGGTCCGTTACGGGTCGGTATTAAAGATGTGCGTATAGCACGGTCCGTATCGGAATCTGTGGATTCGGATTCCACGTCTTCAATCTGTCGTGGTGGGGAAGGGTCAGATATGTACGGTTCCGGGTCACGGTGAAGCATCGGTCTAGACGACGTACCTGTTTCGGTCATTGGTCGGGTGGTGGGAATGGGTTGTTGGCTTGGTCCGGCTTGGGAAGTACTGGTTCGCATATCCACTGCACCGCCTACGCCTGTTCCCCTCCCGTGTAATCTCAACACACCCCGCCCGGGAGCCCCTGCTGCCCGGGCCCTTCCTCCTCTTGTCCTAGGACCCTCACGTCGCTCGGTTCTATGTCCCTGGGGAGGTCCCTCCGGCGCTGGCTGGACCATGGGATTCCCTAACTCTCGCCTATAATCTATCACACTCGGTGTAGTGGGGTCCGCATGTGCCAGTAAATGTTCAGGTATAGGCATGGCTGGGGTATCTGGTGGGTTACGAATCACCAAATACTGCAGGTTATGATGAGGACATACCGGATGGTTGATTCGTCATGGGATCAGTGGGTTCGCATCCATGTGTTGATGAACGGCCAGAGAAAAGAATCGTGGGAACGACAGGAACGTCTTCTTGGAACCGCCATTCTGTCGGATAGCCTGCACCAGTTCACGCCAGATAATTGCTGCGTAGTCTATGTGCCGATTATAGCACACAGCGTGAAACAGGCGCAGGAAGTCGATGGTGCACTGGTCTATCCCTTTCCATCGGGAGGACATGCATCTATTTAAGATAGTGAATAGAGTATACCAGACCGGTGCGATATACTTACGGTTGAAGGCTGACGGGCGGTCGAGATCGTGATGATAGCCGAGCGCATGAACCTCAGCACAGAGTGTGACGTCATCAATTGCGGGTGCGTACGCGTCATGGCCTCCGGCATTCGGTTCCGGCAGTGATAAGAGTCGTCGGAAGGAGTCCAGTGTGAGTGTGAAAGGGTGGTGGTCGATGTCGGCAGTGATAGTCTGGACGTTGTTGATGGTGACAACTCCAGCGGTGCGCCAAACCTGATGAACGTAGATTAACGGCACGTCAGTAGTGGCAGTGAGCGCCCGGCGAAGTGGGTGGCCGAGCATGATATCCACGACCACGCGATGTGTAGGCCAGAATTAAGCGGCGTCAAGATGGTGGTTGTTCGGATTGATCTCGATGCCATGGTCCTCGGGAACCAAGGCTTCGTCCGCCACATCGTCTATAAACTCCTCCGGTGGTGGAATGTTCTGTTGTTGCTGCTCATGTTGTTCCGCCATTTATAATACCTGAAAAGTACAGTGTTAGATTATGGACGGGATAACATCAATTGCAATGCGTACCTTAGCATTTGAATGGCTCAATCAGCGGTTGATTGAGGACTGGCTGTAAAAGCAGGGCATTGGGATTGCCAATGTGTGATAAATGCAAGGATATTGGACTCGAGCAGTGTCCGGATACACAGGGTATCCGAACAAGCAAAACTTACCGGACAGATAGGGGTTACCGGGTAAACATAGGAGTTACCGGGTAAATGATAGTTACCGGGAAAAATGGTACTTACCGGGTGAGGTAAGGTTACCGGGTAAAATTGGTTCCGGTTTGACAAGACTTACCGGATACAAATAGGTTACCGGATATTAATGGATACCGGACACCGATATTACCGGATGTCGAACTTACCGGATACAAAGGTATCCGGACGACATGGGTTACCAGGGACAAAGTGTCCGGGTCTGATGAAGCTTACCGGGATGATGAGTGTTACCGGGTAACAAGAATGTTACCGGGTGGTTTAGGGTTTCCGGGTACGAGACTGTGGTGCCAAAAATCAACCCAAACACTATGAAACTCAAATCCATTTGGTGTAATCAGTTCGTATTTCAGCAAAACATCACAACACATGTATGAAACAATAAAGCAACACACATATATCAACCAAAAATCGATTTTACCCAAACGGGGGTTACGAAACTCGCAGTCGATCGAGTTATGCTCGAATCGACGGTGGGAAATCTATAACGTTTGCTTCGAAAGAGCGATTCGAGGTCATAGACAATTACCTGTAGCTTGGATTTCGAAAATCGATGAATGATAAAATGATCCGAGGGATTCCGAGTCAGATAGAGTCGCGAGAGGTTTGAGAGGGTTTTAAACGAAGTTTCTGGGTGAAGAGTGACATGGGAGTTTCCGAGTATTTAAGTATTTATAGGTAAGCACTTACCGGGTTAGAGGCCCGGTAACTGACTAGGTCCGGTAAGCTTACCCGGTAACCACAGTTACCCGGTAACTTACCGGGTAATTGAACGGAAACTCAAAAATATGATGAAATGGACCCTGGCTTAGGAAATATTCTCGCTCCCCCTCGACCTTTGTATGGGGATCACCCTGCTCCCCCTCGGAACATACATGTGAGTAAAGTAGGAGATGTCGACACACAAAAAAACTTTATACTTTTTAAGAAAAAATATGTGACGCTCCCCCTCAAATGATGAACATAATGATTTTGCTCCCCCTCAGACTGTGCACAATGTGTGATGTGAAGTGCACTCAGAAATGTCCGTACACACAAAAAAAAAACTTTTCTGCCAGTTAAAGAAAAAACGTGTGTGACACTCCCCCTCAACAGTAGAATAACTTACCTGATAGCTGGTCATGCTTCCCCTGAACACATGAACACTTGTGAAAACACAGATATAAAACCAATTAAACTAGACGACGGTATGAAAGAAAAGAAACACACGTAGGAAGAAAGTAAACAAACGAAATCTACCTAATAAATACATAAACTCAATCTAACTGTGTAACCAATACAAGTAGAATACAGATGCGAGAAAGTGTATGCTCAAGCATCTGGAGTGTGTGAACAACAGATGGTGAGTAGACAGTTTCTCGTAGATGTATGAAACTTGTATCGGGCACACAATCGGATCAAGTCTACAGATTTAGTATACCTGACCTGGACACTAGATAATTAAAGCGTTTTTCGTCCAGGAGTTTTGTAAACAGGTCTGCTAACTGATGCTCGGTATTTACAAAGTAGGGTTTGACTGTACCTCTTTCAACGTGATCCTTAATGAAATGGTACCGAACGTCTATGTGCTTTGTCTTCGTATGTTGGATCGGATTGCTGGATATGGAAATGGCGCTCTTCGAGTCGCAGTAGATGGGCACCTTGACGTATGTGAAGCCGTAGTCCTTGAGTTGCGTACGCATCCAAATCACTTGTAAACAACGGCTCGCGGCGGCCACGTATTCCGCCTCGACAGTCGACGTAGAGACGCACTGCTGCTTCTTGGATGCCCAACTCACCAAGCTATCGCCCAAGAACTGCACATGCCCCGATGTGCCCTTCCGATCCATCATGTTGTCCGCGTGGTCCACATCAGAATATGCAGACAGCTCAAAACCTGTCTCTTTCGGGTACCACAAGCCAAGATCAGCAATACCACGTAAATAACGAAAAATTCGTTTGACGACTATTAAGTGAGACTCTTTTTGTTTTGATTGAAACCGAGCGCATAGAAAAGTTGAAAACATGATGTCCGGTCTACTTGCAGTTAAGTACATCAAAGAACCGATCATTCCCCGGTACGTTTTAGTGTCCACATCCTTTCCGTTAGGATTGGCGTGTAACTTTGTACCGGGTGCCATGGGAGTTTTCATCGGTGAGAGCTGTTCCATCTGGAATATCTTAAGAATATCCCGGATGTACTTAGCCTGGTTTATGAATATCTCGGTCGACAGTTGTTTAACTTGAATACCAAGGAAGAAATTCATCTCACATAACATACTCATTTTAAAAAATTGTCCCATTAGCTTGGAAAAGTTCTTTGCATACTGAGGATTAGTAGAACCAAAAATGATGTCATCAACATACACTTGAACTAAAACAATGTGACCTGTTTCGTTTTTGATAAAAAGAGTAGAATCGATTTTACCTCGTGTGAATTTCGATTTTATCAAAAACTTCGTCAGAGTATCATACCAGGCCCGTGGAGCTTGCTTTAATCCGTAGAACGCCTTGTCTAGGATGTAGACATGATCAGGCTTCTTCTCGTCCACAAACCCGTCCGGTTGCGACACGTACACTTCTTCCTTGAGTTCGTCATTGAGTAATGCGGTCTTCACATCCATTTGGAAGACCATGAAGTTCTTATGTGTGGCGTATGCAAGGAACATACGTATAGCTTCGATCCTCGCCACCGGAGCGTATGTCTCATCGTAATCTATCCTTTCTTGTTGTCGGTACCCCTTAGCCACGAGACGTGCCTTGTTGCGTACTATGATGCCGTCTTCGTCCTTCTTGTTCTTGAAGATCCATTTAGTGCCGATCACCGTCTTGTGGGTTAGACGTGGGACAAGTCGCCATACCTTGAGAGCCTCGAATTAGTTGAGCTCCTCTTGCAGGGCTATGACCTAGTCCGGATCTTCGAGTGCTTCATGTACGGTGGTAGGCTCGATCTTACTCAGGAAGCCGGAGAAGAGGCAGAAATTGGCTGATGCGCCTCGCGTTTGGACAGGAGTGGAGGGATCATCGATGATTTCATGCAGGGGATGAGCTTTCGTCCATTTGGTGGTGTGTGGAAGCGGCTGCTGAGTGGAATGTGAAGCGTCCGGATCCACGTAATTACCAGATGGAAGGTCTTGTACTGCTTCAAGTGTAGCAGGTTGGTTTCTCGGAGGATCCGGGGGAGGATTCGTCGAAGGTTGAACAACTTCTGGTTCCGAGGAATGCAGAGGCTGATCATGGATTGTAGCAGATGACGAATCTTGTGGAGCGATCTCTGGATGTAGTACAGGTTCCTCCGGGGGAATAGTTGTATTAGATGAAGTTGATGATGACGGTTGAGATGTCTCCACAGTGATGGAAGGCGTGCTTGTCGAAGGCGGCGGACCGAATAGATTCGCCGAATCCTCGATGCGATCAGCTTCAAGTCGTGGTTGTGCTGAGACACAAGTGGTAGAAACGTTAAGTATGTCATCATAAAAATATTGGAACAATAAATCTAAATCTGAAATATCAGCATTCGATGAAGATGCATGATTCGGATTTACTGTCGCTTATGCAGATCCCGAGCGTGGAAGTTCGGAAGCTAGCACTCCAGTTAAACCAGGTTCTGAACTGATTTGTTCAGAAGCCATATCTGCGGCTTCGTCGAATGTCACGTTTACACTTTTTGTAACGGTTTTCGTCCGTTTGTTGTAAACGCGATACACCTGAGCCTGCATAGAGTATCCAATGAAAACTCCTTCGTCCGCCTTGGGGCTGAATTTGCCGAGATCATCTTTGTCGTTGAGGACATAGCACGTGCATCCGAACGCATAGAAATACTTGATGTTCGGAATGCGGTTGTTTATGATCTCGTACGGCGTCTTGTTGAACCGCTTGTTGATGATGGAGCGGTTTTGCGTGTAACAAGCAGTAGACACCGCTTCGGCCCAGAGAAATAGCGGCAGTTTAGACTGAGAAAGCATGGTGCGAGCCGCTTCGACGAGGGTACGGTTGCGTCTTTCCACCACTCCGTTTTGTTGAGGAGTGCGCACGGCCGAGAAGGTTTGCGAGATACCGACTGAAGTCAAGTAGTCATTCACTGTTTGATTCTTGAATTTCGTCCCGTTGTCGGTCCTGATAGTCTGAACTTGACTTTGAATGTTCAGTTGGATGGTCTTCAAATGATTGATGATCAGCTCCGGAGTTTCGTATTTCGTGCGAAGGAACTTGACACAAGTGTAGCATGAGAAGTCATCCACCATCACCAGGACGTATTTGCGCTTGTTGATGCTCTGAATACGCATCGGTCCAAATAAATCCATATGGATAAGTTCAAGGGACCGGGACGTGCTCGGAGCGGCCTTCGGCTTGTGCGTCGCTCGCTTCATCTTTCCCATTTCACATGCCCCGCAGTATCGATCCTTCACGAATTGAAGATCGGGCATGCCTTTCACGTGTCCTCCCAGCACCAGTTTGTTGATGCTCTTGAAGTTTAGGTGCGAAAGACGTCGATGCCAAATCCATGCTTGTTCGGAATTAGCCTTTGACATCAGGCAGATAGGGTTATCGGTCTTCAGGGCAGCGAGGTCGATGGTGTATAGGTTGGTCTTGCGCTTTCCAACCAGTAGCTTCGTTCCGTCGTCGGTGAGAATGCTACACCTTTTGTCTTTGAACCGGACCTCGAGATCTTTGTCGCAGAATTGGCTGATACTGAACAGATTGTGTCCCAATCCCGCGACGTGTGATACTTTCTTGATTGTGATCTTGTCTTGTACAATGTCGACGTAGCCCAAAATTGGCGCCTTGTCATCGTTCCTAAATCTCACGTCTCCGCTATATATTTCCTTGTAGTTCGTGAGAAGCTCCCTCCTTCCGGTCATGTACTTGGAGCATCCAGAGTCTAAGTACCACACATGACCGTCCTGCAAAAACTAGTTTAGTGGACTTTAGGTACCCATACTTGCATGGGTCCTAGAGGGTTAGGTTTGACACCTTTCGGAGGAACTTGCTTTGAAACAGATTGCCTCTTGGGTGTAGGTTTACCCTCAGTAGGAGTAACCCGTTTTAAAGTGGGTTTCCTTTCTTGTTTGGGTTTCACCTCAGATTGGGAACCCCGTTGAGTATGATGTTTCTTTTTGCTTTTACGGGGTTTTCTTTTGGGTGTATGATTATATATATGATATGACCCAAACCAATCATTATTATTAATATCATCAAAGTCATTCCAACCACAACTAGAACAACACAAACAATCATGCGATAATTGAATCAATTGCTGAATGGAATAAAGCTTAATTGGAAAATTAACATCTCGTTTAACAAAATCATTCCTATGATTCCAAGCACAATCGTTTTTGTTTATTCTAGGGTAAAAAACAATATTGAAAGACTTTGATGCAGCATCCTCGACAGATTCCTTGGCTAGCCACTTTTGGTTATCCTTTTTAGCGCGACCAGTTTTATCTGAAACAACATGGACAACATGGTCAGTGATTTTTGAGGAAGTAGGATTTTTGATAGTCGATCGCTTGGTCTTTTCCCTCGGTTGTGATTGTTTTTGAGAAAAGGCTTAGTTTTAGAAATCTTAATCACAGCCGGGGTCTTTGTTTTGGAACAGTCACCCTTTAGAAAGTTGACCGGTCGATTGACTACTGGTGACAGAAAATCAGTGTGACTTGGAAGAAGTTTGTCGAAGGGGAACGACTCAAACTTTTCATCAGAATTGCCTTCGGAGTTCATAAATTCTGAAAAATCGACATCCGGAATTACAGGACTTGGATCAGTCGAGGAAGGCGAGGAATACTTTGTGTCAGTGTGCTTTGGGGAATTTGGTGCGGAAGCTAAGAAAAAATTAGAGTTCAAATTCCTTAAAACACTCTTATCTTGAGTTTCTTGACCGTCTTGTGTAGAAAATATTTTTCCAATGAAAGCTATACACGATGACGTATCAGATGAGCTTGATGAAGGTTCGGGTGAAATCTCCTTTTCAGTTTGGAGTTGGTCAGTCTGCTCGTGGAGTTGACCATTTCTCGTATGCTCTTTCATCGCATATGTTGCCAAGGCAAACAGTTTTGATGTGAGCTTGTTGATTTCACACAGAAGGATTTCCTGTCCTTCATCAGACACCACTTCGTTTTGACGGATTTTAGATTCTCAATTTTAGTGATTAGCGCTTGCTTTTCCTTTTGAAAAATGGACCTTTCTTTCTCGAGTGACTCCTCTAACTTGACTATCTTTGCTTCCAAGATGAGAGGGGGAACATAGAGCTTGAACTCATCCGTCTCAATCTTGGTTTTGGTTGCTTGGACCTCATCCTTTTTAGAGGAATCCATGGGCGTTACAACCTTATAGCAATCAAAGTAGTCATTCGAGAGGTACTTCTTTTGATTTTTCTCATAATAGTAATTTAAAGGCTCATAGAAAAAAGGAAGTTGCATTTTAGACGTGTGTGCGCGTTTGTATTCCTCAGTTTCCTCTTCCTTTTCAGGTTCAAGAGGACCAGTCCATTTTAGCGCATATTCCGGATATATTTTGTCTATTCCAAAACAACCAAAATCATAAAGTATAGGTGAACCCTTTTTCAAATAGTGTGGGTTATCGTATCCGATTCCCCATTCCTTCTTAAAATAAGTGAACTCCTTGGGTTTGTTCATATAGATGGTCTGATCAGTTTGACCTCTTTTGTGGAGTTTTGTTTCAAGATCAGGTATTTTAGCGACAAACTCCTTGTGCTGAATTTGAAGAGCAGAACATTGATAAACAATTTCTGCTTTCTCATTCACACACTGATCAAACTGTGACTGAAGTTCAGATAGTTTGGCCCTTAAGTCCTTAGGTGCTATTGAAAGATTTTTGCATTTTTCTTTTAAGTTAGCATTTTCGGACTTATATTTCTCAGTTATTCGCGTTTGAACATCTAGCTTTTTAGATAGTGATCTAATTTCAAGCAGTTGTTCGTTAGAGGTGGCCTTGAAGGAATCTATCCGTTCAGCAAGAGATTGCATTTGATTAAAGAAATCTTTAGGAGTAGATTCACATACCTGACTTCACTTTGCCTTTTCTTCATCAACAAGAGAGTGATATCCCATGAAAGCATCAGCACCATCTGATTCGCTTTCATCATCAAAACGACCCAACCAGTAGTCGTCTTCCACAAACAGAGCTGCTCATGCTTCTTTCTGTTCTGCCAGGGCGAGCTTAGCCTTGTAATAGTGAGCATTCTTTACAACAGGCTTCCGGCAATCTTTCGCAAAGTGACCGAGCTTCCCGCAGTTATAACAAGTCACGGGTTCGTCTTTCTTCTTCTCCTTGCGGTCATCTTTCTCTGTCTTCTCCTTCTTTTCAGTCTGGTTTGGCTCATCATCTTTCTTCTTTCCTTCATATTTGTCCTGATAATCATGGCGCTTGTTGGAGGAGGTGGAGTAGCACTGATTATTGGACGTCGGCTTCTTATAGAACTTATGTTGTTGGAAGGACTTTGAGAGCAGGGCCATCACTTTCTTAATGGCAGATAATTCAGGATCAGAGTCACTGTCTTCCTTGTCTTCAGGTTCTGACTCCGATTCGCTTTGCTTTTGGGCACGTTTGGAGTGACGGCCAGAAGACTTCCCTCGTTTGGAGGACATAAGAGCTAGGGGATCAGCAGCTGGCTT